>CM034151.1:593562565-595962565 GCA_019776745.2 Taxus chinensis | reverse complement strand
GGCTCTATGAATGATGGGGATAAGAGCAGTGGTAATAGAATGGACATTTATCCCCTTGTTTGAGCCAAATGAAACAACGTCATCCCCTGTGTATGTGGCCAACTGAGTCATCATAGAGCTAGATCATGTTGTCTCCAAGGTCACTCTCCTCCTGAGTATCGGAATCCCAATAATGTGGTACACATTCTCCAGGGTCATAGTCCACTCACCCCTGGCACCCAAAAACTGAGAAGTGTTCTGGTCCGCATCTCAGTAAGAAAACAAGTCACACAGTATGTGACTAGAAGGATTGACATCAGGCACCTATGTAATCCTTTAAATCCTTGCCCTTTGAAGAATATATGTCTCATCCTGAGTTAACTAATCTAAAATCCCCGAGAGCCAATCACACTCCCTCTCACAACTCTAACGGATGTATTACTCCTTCTGCATCTAGAAAAACATAGAAAAAGAGAAAGTTAGTAACGTATATCAAAGGATAAGCTCACCAAAAATATGAAAAAACATCAAATATCCAAAAACATAAAGTTAGCATGTATTTTGGTCATTCTATTCAGAACCGCCGCCAATGCAGGGCAGTAGTTCTGGACCAATTTTCCAAACGTGTTTTAACCCTAGAAAACGCTCAAAAACACAAAAAAGACCATTTCAAAAAAAATAAAAGACTTCCCTATGGGTACCCACCTAGAGACTCATTTAAGATAAGAAATTTTGAAAATTATCCCCCCTAGGTAAATTCTTCAACATTTTTACATTTTAGGTTTAAAAACACAAAAGTGAAAAAAAAACCAGCCTTATACCACATAGGTCGATCTCTCGCTCGTGGAGGCATGATCACGATCTCGTAATGGTCGTTTTGGCTATACTCTCATTGAAAATGGTCACTGTGGGTCCAGAGCTCCAAAATCACCAAATTGAATAAGCGCAAATGAATTGGAAAATGATTTTGTTTTGATATATATGTTGTTTTGACCTTGTTTTGTGTTTATGTTTTCACAGGACTGGAGTGTTGGTGCAAGTATATCTCTATATCCCCACACAAATGGTAAGTCCTCTTTTCATTTTGTTTGTGTTTGTTTTTTGATATTTTATCTATCTGCGCTTAAGTCTTCTCTCCCTCTTGCAGGTAGCAAGAGCTTGGATGACATCATTTTGACACATGGGCATGTCAGGTATAGCTTCTAACTCCCCATTTGAGGAATGCCATACTTTGACTCTATGTTTTACACCTCTTCATGACTAAGATGCTTCTCCGAGGGGGCAATATATATGCACCCAAATTTACATGTGCTACATTGTCAGAAAATGGTTACAAAAGTCCCCAATAATGATTCATGTCCTTTTAGAAGATGTCCAAGCTCCTAAACCCATCAACAATGTATATTTGTAGTCTAGACATCCTTACTTAGCTTTGCCACATTTTTTTTAGCTTCCCGATTCCTTTTGTGCATGTTTTGGCCTTTAGTGCCAAGACTGCCACCATGCCTGGGTGACGGTTCTGAAACCACCGCCTAGGAAGAGTGGTGGTCTTGAGTAATTTTTCCAAAATTTGTCACGCGTGTTTTTTACATGTGACGTTTCACTTAACTTAAATTTTATGATGTGTTTGTGAACCAAATTGTCTAAAAATAGTCTTGATGGTTTAGTTTTCCTTCCCTCTTCTATTTTAAAATAGATTTAGTTAGTTAGAACTGCCTCATCTTGCCTTATGCATGAAGGCACATTCCAACCCAATTCTTATATATTCCATGCTTGTATTCAAGAAAAGGGCCTGATAATTTTGTGTATCTTGCATAATATTCTTGCCACAATCCTGCTAGGAATTTCATAGCCAAGATCATATCTCTTGTGTTATCTCTCTTCTACTTGCATTACAACCAGACTTCCTTCAAGCTACCATTGCTCAAGCGTCTTCTTCTACCGATGTTCTTGCATTCCCAATCCCTTGGAATCATATGAACACACAAAGAAAGAAAGGAACAAACTAAGGGGATAGATATAGATATAACCAAATTTTCCAAAGCTCTTGCTTATACAGGTTGGAATTACTTGTTTGTTTGCTTCATTTGTCAAATTGTCAATTTTGAATCATTAGTTTTAATTACATATCAAATAGAGTAGAAAAATTTTCATCTCAATTGATCAGACAATTACAAGTAGATCAAATCATTATAAATCTTACTCTTTGACATTACCAGGGAAGCTGTGAAGGACAAAAAATCTTCTAGGGTTATGATTTATTTTTCACCTCTGAGGTAGGGTTTTGAAGGATTTTTTTTATTAAATTAGGTTATTTGTTTTATATTTATATTTCTATATTAGCATAATTAATTAGCTACATTAAGCTAATTACTTGTATTTAGTTTATTTATTAGATTAGAAGTATTGCTTAGAAACCAGAAAAGATCAAAAACATTTACTTTTGTTAGATTAGTTTGTTGTTATTATTTTGCTTTGATATATTGTGAAAACACCAAAAACATAGATTAAATTTCCTTTGATAGTTAGTTTTTTTACCAAAATCATTTCAATTTGTTCCATATGACCATCAACGACCCACAACAGGAAAAGACGTATTGTTTTGATCCTTTAGTCCCATAACCCAATGGGCCAGAATTATTGACTAACATTGATATGGGTCTATGCTTGCAATTTTTACGCACACCCGCTAGGTTTTCTAAGAAAATAGAACAACTAAACATGGTAAAAATTGTAGCTAATTAAGCCTACGATTATTGGGTTGCTCTCAACAACAGGGTTTGATTACGTGCATGACCATACAAGGACCATAACCCTGATGAGTTTTTTAATGTAATCCTTAGGTCCCGCAACCCAACGATCCTGATGACCAATGGAACATCAACATTGGTTTGCGTACATTGGTATTTAGGTCATCACCGCTTCCACCTGATATCATTACACAACTTTCATTATTGAACATAACAGCCGACTAGGATAATAATTTTTGGACTAGAACATAAAATCATCCATAGTCCCTATGGTTTCATTATGCCTCTCGTTATCACTTCCATGACCTTGTCTAGAAATCTATACAAGGTGCCCACAAGTCACTTTCCACGTGTTCAACAAGTAGTGAATAGAATCTCAGTAGAGCTTGATATTGACAGGAGCATCCGAGAAGCTATTATATTAGATTTGATCCATCACACCACTTCAGGTTATGAGATCATTCTTTTCCTTAGATTCACATATCCTAATATTGTGTGTCAAAGATATAAGGTTATCTCATTAGCTTATCCACCATCACCACACATACACATCCATTTATATTCTACACCGGTTGTCTCGGCATGACCTCAAGAAGTCAGGTGTGAAGAAGGTCGCGTGTTGATTTTCTTTCATACAGTAACCTATGAGCTGAAACACAAGAATTCATCACCATACCACCCACATTCCAATGGTATGGTGGAGGTTACTAACAGATAACTGGAGAATATCCTAACCAAAACAATGGACATTTCAAGGAAGAATTAGGTTCAAAAACTTCCTAAAGCAGTATGGGCGTATAACACTACTTAGAAAATAACCACAAGGTTTACTCCCTATGAATTGGTCTATGGGAAGCAACCCATTCTCCCCATAGAATTTAAGATTTAGACTTTAAGAACAGTTGTTAATGTGGGAATTGAATTATTTGAGGCACAAATAGTAAATCTTTTTTACCAAATGAGTTGGATGATATGATACTTCAAACACTTCATTAAACTAATATCATTCAACACCATAAGCAAGTATGGCATGATAAACACATAAAACAAAGAAAATTCCAAGAAGGGGATTGGGCTCTGTTATTTGATTCAAAGTACAAGGATTTCAAAGGAAAGATGCAGATAAGATGGATGGTCCCATATCAAATTGAATGAGTATTCGCCAATGGAACCATCCAACTAATTTCAATTGATGGAGAGAAGAATTTAATGTTGGTTAATGGGCATAAACTAAGGATATACCATAAAAAAACATCAAAAGAAGAGTTTCAAAATGAAAGTCAAGAACATTCAGCTATGAAGTGTGTGAACAAAGTCTCTTTATCCAACATAACTCAGAACCGAGCTATCTTTTATCAAGGAATAAAGAGAAAATTATTGAAAACAAGAAATGGTGGTCATCATCCTCTGGAGCATTGGCTAAAAACTAGAGATGGCAGCCATTGCTTCTAAAAAAATAAAAATAAATAAACTTAGGTGGACAAAAACAAGAAATGGCAGTCACCACCCCTAAATCTAACATGCAATAATGAAGGACCACATGTGGATGTAGGATCAAATAAATATGGAAATTACGGCCAATTATATGACAAGATAATTTAAGGAGGTATGTGCAACTGATTCCCTTCTCGAATATTGGAAAGTTTTAATTTATGAGCCATTAATAATGATAATCATGAAAATTGATTGTCTCTCCCATTTCCCATAACTTCCCATGCTTTACAAACCCCCACAAAATCTGTAACTCCCCTCCATAATAATCTGCACACATGCCCAATCAATGCCATTGTCACTTTGGGATTCCATCACACCTTTCCCAATTTGGTTATTTTATTTTCAAACCATTTTGGTTCCACTGTTACTTTGAAAAAATTGCCCTCTCACTCCTACGCCACCATTCACTCTTGTGCTTACACATGTCTATGAAAACCTTGCATTTCCAATCCTATGCCCTTTACTTGTCACTACATGTTCTAAATTAGTCATGGGGCCTAAATTAAGGCATGAACCAGCCAATTCAGTAGAAATTTTAGCCGATGTAAGGTCAATGGATATTTTTAAGAAAGCATGATGGATCGACTTGTTTCTTGCTTATGAGGAATTCAACATAAAAACGATGAAGGAACTTGTTAGAAATATGGAAGAAGGATACTCCATTGTGCAAGGTAATAAAATTCCCTTCAGTCCAACTGTAATCAATCATCTTTCAGGAATAGCTGAGGGAAGTTTGACAATAAGTAACAGAAAAATGTATGCTAAAATTATTAAATATTTTCAGTTGGAAATAAGAAGAAATTATAATTGGTAATAGAAAATAGGGGTAAAGAAAAAGGCATAAAAATAATCACCCTTCCTGAACCCTGAGAATAATTTTCCAAATGGGTAATCAAATACTTCACCTGTGAAGGGAACTATGAAATTGTTTTGGGACCTATGTTGTGAATTTTAATACACCTTCACCATTGTGAAGTTAAACACCAACATAAAATCAATTTCCTCAATTTTTGTATGATTTTTTTTTTTCTACCATGGAAAATTTTCAGTGGGGTACCTCCTATTTAAAGTTCTAGGGTTTAATCTATTTGATTTGCAAGCACCAATTTCTTAGAAAGAAACATGGAATTAAGAAATGGTTGAATTTTAAAAATCAACGTGCCTTAGAGTCTAAAGTAGTTCTAGAGAAAGAACTATCCACCTTAGGACAGACCTAAAAATCACCTCAAGACCTCCATGCATACACAAGCTCTACATGAAACCCCAACTGAAACTACACCTTCCAAGGAAGAACAATAATTTGTGGCAATAATGTAAACCTTGGTTGAAACTTCACCTATGTCTCCTCATAAATCAATGTCACCTTTTGTTCCTGATACAGAAAAATAAATTGAGCATTCCCTATCCACAACTACAGATTCACCTATCCTAGACAAAAGGAAAGCACCTATGGTGGAGGGATAACCTATATCTCTCCCTTATTCTAATACAGTTATTCCACAAGTATTGTCCTTGTCCAAAATCTAGTTTGAGCTATAATTGGCTCAAGAAAGAATTACTCATCTCCAATTAATTCTTGAAGCTAAGGAAGAAAACTTCTCCCAGTTGGAGGTTGCCAAAAAGTATGAAATTCAACAGTTTCATCACATTGTATAACAATAGGAAGAGGAAAATCTTCAACTCTAGAAATCCCTAAAAGAGAGAGAGCAAAAAATCCACTCCCTTAAGGTCAGA
Organism: Taxus chinensis; assembly: GCA_019776745.2. Lineage (NCBI taxonomy): Eukaryota > Viridiplantae > Streptophyta > Pinopsida > Cupressales > Taxaceae > Taxus > Taxus chinensis. The sequence goes on along the minus strand of CM034151.1, from coordinate 595,956,608 downwards.
AAAAAGGAGCTCAACACATCTCTTACATTCTTACAAGAAGATAAGAATGAAACAGGTCCTATGTTCATGGAAGAACTACAACTCAGACTGAATTTGGCTTTCCTCAAATTATTGTTTTGAAGGGAATTGTCAGATGGATGGAAGAATGTTACGAGATTGGGGTAGTTTATGAGGAGAATAAGAATTTGAAGGAGGAAAAACATTGCTTTAATAAAATGTGGTTATTTTTTTCATTTATATAATCAAGTTATTTAATGTAGACCTCCTTCTAATTTTTATGCATTGTTTTTGAAAGAACAGTTTTTCAAATGGAAAATATCAAGAGCTCGTTCTACGCAAGACATCGAATTTTATGATGAAAATTAGTTTGTGGGTGCATATACATCAGGGAATGATGTTGAAAATAATTTGTTTTGTGAATTTTATGTTCAAAAATTTCTTCTCCCTGAGAAAATTGAGATCCTCATAAATTTATATGTGGGGGAGATACGGTTAACATAATTTATTTCTAATCTGAGGCACCAGGGTGAATGAATGGATCAAAGGGCCACATTTGCTCAAGAAGAATCTATAATTGGCCTCTTGATGAGGCATGACCTTCCTGCACCCATTCGTTTCTTTAACAAGTTTCGGTCACAGGTATATTGTTTACGTCTAGTGGACGAATACACAAATATTCTTAAAACTTATGTCAAAAAATTCAGGGAACAAGTACTCCCAACATTCAATGTAAAATCCCTCACCTGTCAGGTAAGATATAAAATTATTATAGAACATTACAAGAAAAAGGAGGTAATTTCACCAACCAACCTCCATTGGTCATTTAAAAGGGATAAATACCCCTAAAAAATTATTCTCGAGCTATAGGAGAAGTGGATTGGCATGCAGTATCGACCTCCATTGGTGATTACTCCAAAGGGAAATTATAACACTTGGAGGAAAAAATTGATTGATTACTTTGGGTTCTATAATACTGGATTGGATGAAACTTGGTAAACATTTTCCAATGAATATAATTTTTCAAGGATAGTGAAGCGATTGAATAGGTAGCAGGAGGACTTCCTAAACCTTAAGTCCGGGGGGTGATGAATCCCCATTTTTTTATGTTTAAACCCATTTGAAACCCCGTATTATTTTGATATCATATTGCATGATGTATAATGTTGACTGATTATAATTAATACTTTACTATGTTTTTGAAGGAATTATTGTGTATATGTTTGTTATTTTTATCTTGTTATTACTTCCTCAAAAATGGCTTAAACCTATATTTTTATGAGCATTAACAATACATTTGGAAAACCATATTTTGAGTTATCACATGAGTAAATTACACTAGTTTCAGGACTCAATTGGTGCATTGGCATAGGACTCACCTTTGCATTAGTGTGAGACTACTAGTACAACACTGAGCTCATCAAGCTCATTAACTCCTAATTCCTTGAAATAAGGAACTTACACAAGAAGATAGATAGCTTGGAATACTAGTGATATAAGTGGTATCACTAAAATATGAACATGAAAGACATGCCACTATCTCAACCTAAATTCATGTATATTTTTAGGTTTAGTCACTTTAGTTGTTGGGAGATGTGATGCGGCCCACACCTAAGGATTTATTATCATGGAAATTCTCTACAATCAATATAATATATGAAGATTATTCTAGCACCGATTGAATCTCCCAAAGGATTCAATCACTAACCTCCTCTATAATTAGAAATCTTAATTCAAATCCAAACACTTCAAAGACTAATCCTTCTATAACTATACTCCTTAGAATAGATAGTCATTGTTTTAGTCAACGTTCAGTTAAGTATATGTTAGTTATTTCTAATAAACTAGTTCTCTCAGAGGGACTAGGATTGCTCCGGTATAAAAGAGATAATATATTTAGATTTATCAGTTAGGTTCAATTATTTGATTCATTGTAAAATAATACTCTTTCAATGGAATGAAATTATGGACTCAGGAGAAAAAATATGTTGTGTGAATTTGAGCAGTAAACCTAATCAAAGGGAAAGGGAAAGGGCCACTCCTAACCAACGAGAAGGGAGATTTTATGTTATTTCATTTCTATCATTTTGGATGCATTTACCATTTTAGTGTTAAATTGTACTTAAAATATTTAGATTATGTCAAGTTAATATTCTTTGCTTCCAATGCATTACATTTTATAATTGTAGATAGTTATTATTTAGTTTAATTTTGTTATTAAGTACATGCCTGAGAGAAATTCCTATTGTTCCCTTTGTTGCAAACAACCATGAACATTGCCCTAGATTGAAAGATATAATATAATTAAAGTATGAGTATCAATGATGCTCATCAGCCTGCATCTCAATGTGGCTTTATCACACTCTCCATACTCCCAAAGAGAATTGGTCATGCTATGCCTTTGGCTCCCCACTGCACATATAGATACGTAGTGTATCTTTATTTCTGTGGTAACCTAGATGTCACAATCTATTTATAATATTATGTCTCAGATGCTAGTGCTCTATATAGATCCAAGGGCACAGTACCTAGAGTGACATCTACCCAGATCCCTGTGATGCCGCTAGTGCACCACTCCCTAACTCCTCCACCAGTATTGGCATGAGATATCCAAATCTATCTCTATTAGACTCTCAATGTCTCTTATATCAATCCCTCTACTGAATATCTTGGTACCCTCTCCTGGCGTAGGACTATAGACTTCTGGCATGCCGCATCTCACTCCTAGTATTTTGTGTCCTTCTCTAGGTGTGTAAATTACACTTTGTGTGCAACCGAGCTATCTCTGTAGCAGCCCCTCCATCATCACCCTCATCACTCATAGGTGCCACATCCTCCTCCTCAGCTGGCACCTCCTCCTCCTCATATCCTCCCTCCGCCGCCATATGGGCTACCAATGTGGTAGCCATCCAATTTGCAAATCCAAATCCAACCCTGATGTCATTATCATCACATGGTGCTCCTACCTGCTCTAAAGGGTTGGGACTCAGAATATCTCTCTCAAACTCAACTCGCCTATATCTAATAGGATCTCTAGGAACTTTCTGCACTACTCCAAACTTTCTCCTGACTCTGTTAAACTGGATGACCTCTATCAGCTTAAGCCTCTTCCCATGTACCCATCTATTCCATCTCATCCCTATCAACTCCACATCAGCCCCAGTCCACATAGGATAATCATGGTATGGCTGCTATCTAACGTACTCTACATCAACCACTACTAATCTCTATACATATCACTTTGCTCCCCTATCTCTCCTATCACCATGAGACTGATCGACTTTCCATCTCAAAAATGTTATAGCAAACTCAATATGATCACTTATGACCCATGGGAGCCATGGTGGCTTGATCATTGTTATATGCTCATATGCCTAGAAATGGAGAAGGAATCCTATATCCAATCTATTCCTCCTCATATCAATGTACATGCACAAATATAATATATCTATGATAATGGTGCTCTGACGAAAGAAAATACCATCATTTGGTTAACAACATCTACCAGTACACCTACTAGTGTCCATGGGAATATAGCACCCCCTGAATCTGGTAGTACGTAGCTCAAAATTGCCATCATCACCAAGTGAATCAATCTACTCCTAGCCACACCCCGCTCATATCTGGTTTCTATGTGAAATGCACCTGATACAAAACTAATATATGGGGCATTGGCTCCAGACAACCTTTTCAAAAACCCCTAACTGTTATCTACTATAATGGTTTGTATGGGCTCCCCATGTATAGGCAACCTCAAGATTTAGTATACATCCTCAAGATTCACAGTCATCTTGCTCGTCCTAAACAAAAATGTGTCTATCTGCACATCACATCTATCCACTAATGCAATCATAAGCCCAACATATCTTGGAATCTACTGGTAATGACGAAATCCACACAATCTGACTGTAGCTAAGTGATCCCACTCAACATCTGTAACATCTCCCCTGATCCAATCATATAATGTTGGTACTCTATCTCGCATATATAAGGTCTTTCGAGCCTGCAAAACTAATAAAACATGGAAACGTTAGATTCCTCATCATCCAAAAATCCAAAATCAAACATCATCCCTGGTAAACACTGACCCAAGTTTTGGTTGACACCTTCAAGCATGGGTTGATGCCATTTTAGGCCCAATTGACGGTGACCATATCCAGTCATCGGTGACCACCCATTTCATCGATCCTAAAATATGAAAAAATGCAAAAAAATAAGCAAAAACATAAAAAATTCTTTAAAAACAAGCTAGGTTTTAGGAACTTACCATCTTGTGGGTCCTTTATTACTTCCTCATTGCTCCTTTGGCCTCCATCTTTCTGACAATCTCAAATATCTTTTTAGCTCTGAGCTCTTGATCGTCACTTCGCATAGTGCAAATGAGCTTTGTTGGCCAACCCGGGGGTTTATATAGCACACCAAACGTGGTCACCATTGACCAACCCCCTTGGGTCACCATCACTCCAACGCTATTCATTGCTGACCTTTCATGGTCACCATTAACCCGGCCATGCATTTTCGATCAATCTTACTTTTCACTTTTTCGATCAATCCTTAATTCAAATTATCTTTTCTTCCACTTTTTCCTTATGTGGTACTCATATCATATCTCTATCTATCCCCCCATATATTTTTTATCTATTACATCTCTCTTTTGCATCAACGCGCCTTTGTGGCCATCCTCATGTTCCCTCTTGGGGAACCATTATTTTACCTCTTTTTCCTCCCTCCCTGGACACATATTTTTTATTCCTCTTATCGGAAGTATATCATATTCACTTCTTGCCCACCCCTATCCTTTTTGTGTTGCGACCCTTGTTTTGGCCATTTTCACATTTGTTTGCACATATTTTATGTTTACCTTTTACCTGTTGGTACCACAACTTACACATCCATTTGAGTAGATTCCCTTTGGATTCCCTCCATTTTACAGTCATTTTTGCGGACTCATAGGTCTATAAGACATTTCCATCGTCTCCCTTGAGGTCATACTTTGTTCCCTACCGAAGTGATTCTGAAATCACCGCCATATTTTTTATTTACTTTTGATTTTTTATCTATCCACTTCTAGGAAATCTTATCTTATAGTCTTCTTTTTATCATCCTTTCCACCCTTTCTTTCTTTATTTATCACTTTTAAACTCGTGATCAACTTCCTTTCATGTTGTAGACCCCGATTTTGAGGGGGATTACCTCATCAATCATCTTTTTAGTTCTCTTTTTTATCTCATGGCTCACCCAATACAAACCACTCAAAAAAAGGGACAATTTTAGACACCAATTTTTGGCATCACTACCCCTCACCCCGCGTTTGCTTTTTGTCATATTTTCTACATATATACCTCTCTTCCCTTTTTAAATTTCCCTTCTTCCCTCCTAAATTCATTTTATCACACCTATCATTATTTCCCCTCATTTTAGTTAATGGTAAACCCCCCATTTAATTTATTTCCCTTTTGAAATATTATATTTTATCCTTTCTAGGCCATCATTTAATGATTTTGCCTCCCCATGGACTTTATTTAATAATTTCCACCCTCCACTTACCCATTTACTCATCCCAAGGAACCCTAATTCATCTTAACCCTTCCAAACCCTAATCTCACCTCTTATGGGCTCCTTGTCTCGAGCTCATCATCTTCCCACCACCCAAATTGATGGATCCCCATTATCGGTGGTGACCCATCTGGGTCATCTTCAACCTTATAAATCTTCCCTTACCCCTCCCTTTCTCAAAGGATGTAATTTTGGAGACCTTGGCTTTCTTGTGATGTTTATTTCACCTTATGTTTACTCTTGCAGTAGTTATCACCATTTTGCATGTCTTGAGATTCAACTTGAGAGATTTGGAAATCTTCTTCAACCTTACACACTTAGGTACTTTGTTGCAATTTTGTCACCATTTTCTACTACCATTAGATCTTGTGCAAGTCCGCCTATCATAAGAATCTCTCTATCTCAGCCATTCCCAGACATTCATTTCTCATTTGCTGGTCTTTTTTTTAGCCCATCCATTTTCATCCAAGTCTAAATCATTCCAAGTCCTGATGACTCTATCTAGTCACTGTCAACCTAGATTCCATTTTTAATCCTTTCTGCCATTTAGATCTCCAGCCATTGAATTTCTGTTTCCATAGCCATCCAACCTTCAGATCCTATCATTTTGATCTTTTAGTCATCTTAGGTTTATTCTGTTAGCCCACAATCACCGCTGACTTAGCCAAATCGCCATCAACCAGATCTGTCTTCACACCATTCATCATCATTTTTCATAATTTTTATGCATCCTCTTGAAGAAATCTAGATCCATCCTATTCTGCAATGTTCTACTCCTAGCTCAAATCCATTTCTAGATCCTGATCCACTTCAAATCCAACTACAGGAGATCTTACAAGCCTATTTTTTTGTAAATTATTCTCATCTTGCCCTGGTTTCTGTCGATTAGACACCCTGCAGTCTCAGGTTTCTGTCGACTCACCTAGGGTTGATTCACTTTTCATACATTTAGATCAGATCTATATTTTCCATCTCATATCTAGCATTTTAGTTTCTATTTTAGTTCAAATTTTTCTACATCCAATTTATCAATATATGATTTTATTTATCTTTATCAAAATGTGGGTTGACATCCATCCTATGATTTTTTCACTTCTCAGGATTGACATTGTTAGGAAACCCACCCATCTATCTACTAATCCATTTTTTTGGATTTTCAGGTCATTTAGATTGCTGCGAAGAGGGACCCATCATTTTACTACCGCACATTTTCATCCCATTTAGAGGTACCTTAAACCCTCTTATACTTGAGTTTATATATTTCTGGTTGTATTTTCATTAATCTGAAACAGGTAGTGAGGAAAATTTTCCGACAATTCTATTGATAGATATTTTAATCTTATAAATTTGATCCAAGATTTGATTAACAATAATGAAATTGATCTACCTGAGCCTAATGTTTCTACTTCTAATTCTCTTAATGAACATAGAAAACTTAAAATTTTCAGTGATCCATTACACATACATGAAAAATAATATCCTGAATCTTCTTCTAATCATGTTTATCATGTGATTCTGCCTCCATCATCTTTGGATCATCCTATTGGATTTGTTGTTGGTATTATTGATCTTCCCCCACTTGTCATTATTTTTTCTAATGTGGATTTTCATGCTTCATTTTCATCACATAGGTTACACAACAATTCTTCTGTTGGTACTCATTTTGTTAACAATGTGATGGTACATCTTACTTTCAATCGTAATCCATGTTTATTATATTTCTTACAATATGTTGGCTTTCCATTATCTCATATGACACATAGATAACCTATTTCTCATGGGCATGTGGTTATCACAATCACTATTGGGCCTCGTGGGCCGGCGAGCCCCCTCTTTATCTATAGTCTAGATATGAGAATATAAAAGGCCATATCCCTATATAGAGTAGGGGTAGGGAGTCCGGTCAAGTGGCCTACTCTACTATAAGCTCTAGTTTAGTCTGTATAGGTATAGGTCTGACGGACCAGACCCTAATAGGAAACTAGAGAGAGACATATAGATATGGGGACATAGCTCCCATATAGATATAGGGGATTACACGACCATTGGATTTAAATTTATGCATTTTTATATGGTCTTGGGACTTTCTTTACTTAGGGATACCTTTATTTTGTCCCATAAATAGTTCATTTATGCCTTAAGTTCATACACAAGCATCACATTGTCACTATTCGAGGTATCCCACCATGAGACCCTTTATCTTTGGAACCTCTCACCATCACATATTCAATTTTTAATACCACTAGTGCACCAAATTTTACACCTACTGATGATAGTCACATAGCTTTGGAATATACCACTCATAAATCTAGAGATCTTATCAATTCTTGTGCTACATCTACAACTCCAACTCATTCTCCTCCACATATAATTTTTAGTTCTCACCCATGATATACATATCAGTCCCATAGCCCACCCCATAGAGATAGGTCTACACATATGATGAATACTACATATGATACATCTAGGCCCACTTCGTAGTCTCATTCCCCACATGCATGACATATTATTATTTTGTACATCTTGGCACATTCATTTTCATGTGATAATAGGTCCTCAGATCATGTTCACATGTGTTCCTCTCACATTAATAGATAGTGGTCCCTAACCCTCTATCCTTATTGGATAGATCCCTATGACATTCACACTTTAGGGGGGCATACTATTTCCCCCTATATACCTGATGATGCACTCTTGTTATAAGTTAAAACATGATTGTTGAGGGTACATTTACCTACATGAACCGCACTTTATAAAAATACATAGGGGGAAACATTTATTCCCTCCCCTAGTCATAATATTTCATATTCTGATAATGCAAAAAATATTAACCTAAATCTTTGTTACATGTATCGTAGCTTGTTTATACTATTCTATGTTGCAATTTTTTTATCATGTTACTTTGATTCATAGTATGTTATATTATTTTACATATAAACATGTGCATTCACATGGTACTTTGAGATGAATGAAAAATATCTATAGGCTATCACATGATGCATGATGCTTGAAATTATTTTCTGCTAGTACCACTAAGGCTCTTGGGGGAATCTACATTCCCTACTTCTCTATATTAAAGTGTTATAATTGCAATATCTACTAATTTCATTCCTATTTCAGATGCATACATTGTGACATACTATAAATTTTCTAACATAATAACAGGTTCTTCATATGTAGCATTTGTCTTTTGGGCTTACTACCAAACGTGCTTATTTGCTTTTCTTATATCTTGTATCCTATGTTTGTGTCTTGATTTTCATTGTTTGTGGGATTTTCCTTATGCTTGATCACTTGTTTTATTTTGTGGCCTTAAAGGATTTAAGTTTTTTGTAACATCCTAAGTGGCATCCCATGTTTGTTTCCATCTATTACGTTGATCTCTTACCATATTATTGTGTCTTTTGACTAGTTTTTGTATTACATTATGTCATGTTTTCTTGTCGCTAACCTTTTTTCTAGATTATTGACCATTATTTTGCATATGACATGGTTATTACCATGTACATTCCCTTTTCCCTACATGATTCCTTCTTCAAATGTGCACATAAGCTTCAAATTTCCTCGTTTGGGTTGCAGTCACATTCATTTATCTCACACACCTCAAATGAGAGGGGAAAATTATTAGGTTATTATTTCACCCTCTCAGTAGTACAAAAACCAAACACAAAATGGTACATAATAAAATCTGACCGAACAAGAGCTAATAAAATGGTTCTGAATCAGACTTAAGCCAAAAATAGTGCAGGGATAAAAGCACCCAAAACAAATAAGAACAATGGGTGCTAGTGTCCCACGTGGGCGGTTCTATCCTAGGGGGGAAAATCATGTACCTTAATGTTAAGAAGGTTCTTAGTAACATTTTTTTATCAAAATATAGTATTTGATACTCATTTTTGGTTTATCATCTAGTACAACAGGAAAATAAGTGGCAAGTTTCATACTTTGAGAAAGGGAACTAATTAATCTTATTTATCAGTTTACATATTTTTCTATTGCATCAAATAAGGAGTGACATTGAGGGCATATGTAGGACATAAATAATCTTGGAACAATGTGTCATCTATGGCTAGTATCTTTTGGGTTTGCGACCATCTACAGTGGCACTTGTCCATAGGGAATCTTTAATAGATGGAGGGAAAATCCTATATCTCTCCCCAAACTTTTCCCTTGGTGACATGACACCTAAATCCTCAATGTGGCAATAACACACATAAATCCTCAATAAATTCAAACTAGTTTAGGAATTGATCACTCTTGACTCTTCCAACCATTTGTAAAGAAACAAACACATAGGAACAAGTATATCTCTTCACTCATAACATTTAGGTATATTCTATTCTTTAATCACTTATTTTTCATATGCACTTCCATGTTGATTTCTTTAAGTTAAAGTTAAATTTCATATACCATGAGCATTGACTATACTTTTCTTCTTTTACGAGTTTTCCCTTGTCCTAAAAAAGGCAACACAAATGGAACAAGGAGTGATCTTAAGTACAATTCGCTCAAGGAAATATCCAATTTAAAAATTTAGGCATCATTTCCACTATGCACACAAGGTCACCCCTATGGTTCTCATCCCCTCTTATATTCCATGATACACATCTTACAATTTCCATTTGGTATGTTATTGGTTACAACCTCCTTCAACTATCCACAAGGTACACTCTTTCTATCTAATTTATGCTACCGAATATTCATTCATCAACATAAAGTGGGGGAAAATTTAGACACAAAATCACGCACTTAGTAATATTAGATCATGCCACTAATATGTCATCATAGACATTAACAACACTTGTATTGATTTGCATTTACATTGATTTATATTTTATACTTCTATCATTTGATTTTATGGAACTATCCCTTTACTTTTGGACATTACATAATTTTTGACCCAACTCAGTGTCTTTTTTTCCCTTTAGATCCTCTCGGACACTAGCTTCTAGTAGGGGAAGGAAAACCTAGATGCTATTGTCCCCTTTGGGTAATTTTTTTCCTCTTTCCCTCTTCTATTATATTATTTCCACATAGACAATTATCTTTTTTTAAACTTCTATTATCACTTTTGGTTATAATTTTAGTTGTTAATGATGAAATTTAAGAAAGGGAAACATGTGTGTGTGTGTGTGTGTGTGTGTGTGTGTGTGTGTGTGTGTGTGTGACTTAATATTTTAATGGGCTGAGAAAATTTGGGCTATTATTTCCTATCTACTACTTGGGTAAAGAGAAACATTCAAGGACTAAATTTGGGTTTCATCATTCATTTCATAGGAAGGGAAGAATATCTTGGGGATAAAGTGGTTGTATCCTTCTATCTTGGTGCAACTAGCACAAGGGAAACCTAGCTTCAAGGGACACAATTCTATCACACACACATCAAAACTATATTAAATTTGAAATTTAGTGCATCAATCAATGAAAATCATATTAGGGTGACTATTGAGGTCATCCTTACTCAAGAATATGCATATTTTTCCATCTAATGTGCGCTTGAGCCTTGTGCAGGTAGCTAGGGTTTGTTTTACAAGTACATGTGTAAAAGTAAAACCCTACAATGAAGTCAATGCGATAAGGAGAGAAGTGAAGAAGATATTATCAAACCATAAAATGATCATATCTAGACTCATTGGCAGGACACTAGCACCCGACTGGTCCTGTCCTCTTCTGGGTGTTACTGTCCAAAAGACTTTAAAAATACCTATTTTCTAGATGAAGCTTACATAACCTAGAGCCAAGTTGTTCCATCTTAGAATCATCCCATAAATTTATATACAAGCTTAGTCACTCTCACCCTCTCATCACTTTCCATTTAATGTTATATCTTGTGTGTTTATAATATTATCAACTTGATCTCAATCATCTAATAAAGATTTCAATTATGTTAAATTGGTGTGCAAGTGAGAATAAGTGAGACATAGCTAGGAATAGGATGATTGACTTAGATGGAAAAATGTGGACTAGTACAAGAGTGTGGTAGGAATGATTAATGATTGCTTCAAATGTATCCTTTTCGTGCTTAAGAAGTGGGTCATTGAATATCTTAATCTTATCATTATCATTAGTAGGTTTGGATATGGGAGGTGATTTAACCTAAATTGGTTAATCTATTTCTAGGTGTAGTCAACTGATGGTATATTATACTAATCAATTAGTTTCTAAGGTAAATTTAAACTATATGAGGAATAAACATTAAGTAATGATAAACAATGATATATAACAATAGATTTATGAAGCACTTGCAATAAGAGAGAAGATGACTTAGTTGATCTCTTTCTCTGTGTGATGATTTGGATTGGTTTGATGACTGAGATAGACTGGAAATGACTTGAAAGATCCTCATTGTTGAAACTATGTCTTGAATTTTTGCATTGATCAAATCGAATGGCACGGGCTAAAATGTGTGGACTCAAGGGCCCTTCTTGTATGCCCTTCTCCCTCTGTGGTTTCTGATATCACCAAAAAAAAGTACCATATGATTTTTCTTGAATGAATGGATGAGTAATTGGTATTTTTGGGTAACATGGGATTATCTCTCAAGTTGTGGGACTTGCTACTTGAGACAAACCTCCAACTAAGGTTTGTTCCTCTACCTATCCCTAATACTAAACTACTCCTACAATAGGAAATGCAACTATCTAATCCTAATATAACATCCACATGGACCAGAGAGAGAGGATAATGTAAAAAACTTGAAATCCAAAATTAGGGGAGGTGATAACTCCAAGAAAAGGAGGAAATACATTATCAGATGAGTGGAAATGTTTAGTCACAAAATCATGCACTTTAGACATTTATTTATCCCAATCTCATACTACTATTTAGAAGGTTCTTGAGTGAAAAAATTACTAATTAACCCCCATATTTTGGCCATCTTGTTTTATTTTATTTCGTCATTTAACCCTCCTTTTCGTCCACATGCCCAGTTTTTTTTAGTCATTTCCCACTATTTTAGCCTCAAATGGGGTGTTTGGGCTAGTACTAAGGCACCCTGGGGTGACCTGATCCTTTTTAAACTTTCCCGCCACTTTTCGTCTCTTTCTAGCCAGTTTACATCTTCATCTTTCTTGTAGTCAGCCTTTTTGAGGTTAATTATGAAATTAGATCAAGAGAACCCTATAAATATAAAGCTATGGGACAATAATGAGGGACCTAACATCATCTACTACTATCACTCCATATAGATTTACATCCATCTATTGCATTGGCATCCACATAGCTTCATCATCAAGGAAACAACTAGGATATCTGCATCACACTTCATATGGGGGGTTTTATTCTATTCCATGCACACATTCTATTACATTTTCTACACATAGTTATTCCTTGCTACTTCACAAAGTGCAATTGGCACAAGAGAAACCTAGGGAATGTTCACACACACTTGTACATAGAGGTACATCAGGTTTGAGATGTAGTGGAACACTTAGTAATTCCACCATTATGGAAGTTCAGGTCAGTCTGACCAATTCATATACATTATTCTTTTTTAGGGGTTGATGTTTATTTTGGGGTCTTGCAGGTCTTTCTTTCATCTTGGAGTATTGGCGACATTCAACGCAAGACAACGAAGTTGATGTGACACATAATGAGGGTTTCAGACCACCTTCTGACCCTGTAAAAACTAGTTTTGGAGCTTTTACACAAACCAGAGTGCCTAGATTGTAGACCAGAGCACCCGCAGGCACCCTAGTCCTCCTTCAAGTGCCCCAGTTTAGCTAGATCCTCCAGATCCATCCTTTTTGGGACTCTGGCACTGTTGTTCTTGCCCCTGATTTTTCCAGTTACCTCTATGACACTCTCTGAAAGGTATCTATTATCAGCTGAATTCTTTCCTCACTTGCTTTTTCATATTAGGGTTAGCATTTCCTTTTGCATAGTTGTTTAACTTATTTACATACTTCCTTACTACATTTTTTTATTATAGTTGTTCATATCTTAGATTAACTATATTTTATGACCACTAGTTATTCATATTTTAGTTGATCAAAATGGGAGGAAAATGGAGGAGAGGGCAGACATGAGTACCATAATCCCAAATAGCATCTAAACTCTCATCTCCATGGAGAAAAATAAAATTAAAACCTACAAAAGGAGAATAAATATGCACAACACACCAAAAATTTAATAAAGAGGTAAGATCATGCAATAAACACAAGCTACGGTAGATAATAGCCACAAAATGTGCATTTTATTATTTCAAAGGGATGCATAGTTCATTACAATGAAGGAAGAAGAAAATAATAACCCTGTAAAGGTCCAAATCTCAGGCCTGTATCTCAAAATACACATGTAACACTTAAAGGATGATACACTAACATTCCAAGAGATTCCAACCTTTACAAATGGGAATCATTTTATAATATATAGAAGATGGTAAAGAGAGAGGAGGGAAAAGATAGGGAGACTCATATTTCCACTTTCAACCACCAACAACATGTATTGAATGTCTAAAAATAGGCATGGATACCCTATCAAGGCCATTTCCCCATGATAATTTTCTTGGAGAAGGAATGGGCACCATATCTTATCAAATTTGGTGGTTGAGCTACTTGGAACTACTCTTTTAATGTTGGGAATGATGAGACCTTTCCAATAAGTCCAAGTTTTTGAAATTTTGAGTTAAAGGGTGAAATTTATGGCCCTCTGAAGTTTAGGATATCAGGAGAATCATGACAGGGTTCCCTACAATCCTCCACATGATGCTTTAATCCTTGTTTACAGTAAGTGGATGAACTGACCGGTCAGAGAACCCAAAGAAGGGGGAGAAGTTCAACATGTGTTCTATTAGAGCCCATTGTAACCTTTTCTACTACCTCTACCCCTGCATTGCTCATGTTTTTTATTCATCCATATCGACCCCGTCAGGGATTCGATGGAACATGGGAATATTTATGCCCATTCCTAAGTTCACCGCACCATCATCTTTACCGACTCCCAAACCTACTTCTCCACTCAGTCCAATCACTTATGTGGGGAATAAGAGGCTTGAGGAACATTTACATCTATTCTCAAAATATCTGATGTATTTGTTTTCAAGTCCCCAAACCCCACCATCGAAATATACGGTAATGCAGAGAAACAAAGGAACAATTCCTCTTGTTCTCCCAAAGGCCGATTTAACTAACTCACAGTGTGTTTTCCTAATTTTGAGGTTTTTTAGCTAAATATGGGCCTGCATGGATTTTCAAAGAGAAGAGGAAATGCCCTGAACCATAACAACCTTTCCAAAACATGAGTTTTTCCATTTATGATCATTTTGTACAACCCCAATTTCAAGATGGAATTATAAGTTATTGAAATATCATGGGGGGTATTTGGATAACAATTTCTTATCCTGTAACTTACTATGATTGATTATTGATTCTTTTTCCACTCATGTTTGGAACTTGGGCCTTTGATACCTTGTGATGCTCATTGTGTAACTGATTTTATCTTCAAAACCCTAGATAGACAAGAAGTCTTGAAAAACAAACATTAGGTGGGTTATGGGCACCCATATGCACTGACGACATTGCCACTACTCTGAAGTGGGGTCAAACTGCACATCATTATCACCTAGAATTTGATCTCTATAATTTATGCAACCAAATGGATATTCATGATCTTGCAACATTTTGATTTTACTTACAATTTTCCCTAGCTTGACTTGGAGTATGATATGTTCCTTTTATTTACATATTTGAGTGGATGACTACCCTAAAAAAGAGTATGCATAGTATATGGATCTCAAGGGAGTCTTAGAAAGGCCTTACTTGTGTTTTTTATTAGTGTACGCTTATAGGATCTTTGAGTATCAAGTATGTATGATCTCCTCCTTAGAAATGGATGAAATAACTAGATTATATCTATATATATATATCATAGATCTGGAAACATCGAATAAGGCCGATTAGGAATGAACTAATGGAATTTGAAATAGAAACATTTTCATTAGAGAAGATGGGACCAAAGTGGTCAAATTGGCCCCTATTGTATAGGCATTATGGTCTTTCTTATCCGTTATGGTACCAGATGCTAGTGTGTGTGATCTGAGAGTTGGGATTATGATATGAGAGGGTATAGCTTGTTTTGACAGAGTAATATGACCATTGTATGAATAAATAGGTTGCATGTGTAAGAAATAATAAGTGATATATACCTAGGGATAACATGATTGACAAATTAGATAAGTTTGCACTAGTGTAAATGCGTTGTACAATTTTTGTCTACGAGAAGCTCATCCCTTTCAATTGCATCAACATTAATTAATTCTTGGATCGCATGTTTAAGCTTAAAGAATTGATTGGTGGAGTGTTCATTATATCAATGATAATCAAAATAAGATTTTTCATCAAATTTTTTTCCTTGAGGATGACTATAATCCAAATTGAAAGGTGGAGGAAGAGAGATAAGGTTGTTATCCAGGGGATGTTGTAACACCACCTGAGGTGGGATTAGAAATTTACTAAAATTTCATCGAGGAGGTTTTATTTGTAGCTTTGTTGGTTGGGACACTGCATTAACAAGGGATTTATCCTCAACTTGGGGCTCAGTAGGTTTTCTCTTGAAGGTAGATTTACTTGGGAATTTTGCATTAGATTGATTAGAAGTATGATCATGATATTTAATCTGGCCCACAAAAATGATATTTCCTTCACGGTCTTTGCAGATATGACATAAGTGATGAAAAGAATTAAAGGTTTGAAATATTACAAACTCTATAGAAATACATCTTACAATTTAGAATCAGCTAGGATATTGTTCATTTTATTAAGATTAGTCTTATAATGTAGAACATAGTAACTAAAGTGCTCACTGGGGCCTTGTTTCATTTTATCCATTTATGCATAAGATATTTTAGTTCCAAAATTAATAGAAAATGTGTTAAAAATTTATTTTCTAATGGAGTAAAGGATCGTATAGAATTAATAGGAATATCATAAAACCATTGCAATGCATAATCTTATAAACTTCTAGTAAATAATTTTATCAACAAAGTATCATCGAAAGTATAATCTAAACAAGAAACATGAAATTATCTAAGATTCTTGTGAAACAAAACCAAGAGGAAGAGGATAAGAAGAAACCTTGGGTGGAAGAGGACTATGTAGAAAAATGAAGAATTCATATAAGAATGATTAATGGTTAGTACCTTATTGTAATTGAATAACTTGGGCTTGTAGGCTGTGCACCAAGGACTCTAAGGCATGGGTTCCATAAGAAGAACTAGGTTGAATATGAGAGATAAGAGGAGAATAAAAATGAGTGGTACATATAATAATGGAAAAATTAAGACTAGATGCCCCCGTGGAGGTGCAGGGAGAAGAAATAGGAATGTAAGATATATGTACTGTGGAGGTGACAAGATTAGAAATGAGAATAGTAGAGGATTGGAGTCATTGTGATTCCTCATGAGCATAATATAAGAAGAGATCCATAATTTTAGGGTTGGAAACTATGTTTACATTTAGATCATTTGAATTCTCAATAATAAATGTCTTAGGAGGAGCCTCATCCATGATGAATAATTATGAGGAACCCTATAAGAAGATAGATCCCTATGCACAATATACAATACCTGGGTTCAAAAAATGATTTAACCTAAACTGATTAATATCTCAAGGGGTGGTAAGCGATGGTAGGTTATCCTAATCAATTAGTTTCTAAGTATGATTGCAGCAATATCAATATTAATCATTGAGAAATGATAGATAATGATGAATAATAATAGGATAAAGAGCTTGCAATGAGAGAGATAAGATGACTTAGTTGATCTCCTTCTCTGTTTGATGTTTTGGGTTGATCTGATGACTGAAATAGGTTTAGAATGACCTGAAAGAACCTTGTTGAAACTATATGTTGAAATATTTCATGGAATAAATAGGATGACATGGGCCAAAGCTTACCCATGCTTATGGCCCTTTCTATATGCTCATGTCCCTTCAAATTCTCTATTCTTAATGCTTTATGTGTCTTTTTGTTACCTTCTAATCTGATCTTGTATGGATTGGGAATCCCAAAACTATGTGATTCTCATTGTGCAGCTAATTAATCTTTCAAAACACTATATATCGAATAATTCTTTCAAAACAAACATTATGTGGGTTATGGGAACCCGTGTGCACCACCAATGTCCTCAATACTCCAAACATGTCTCAAACCTTATGCCTTTCTCGTATAACATGTGATTTATATATTGTATGCAACCAAGTAGATAATCATGATCTTGCAACAATGATATCGTAGCTATACCTTTTCCCTAGCTTGACTTGGAATGATGATGTGTTCCTCGCATTTGTAAACTTGAGTAGCTGATTTCCCTAGAATGAGTATGTAAAGTATATGGAGCTCAAGCGAGTCTTGGAATGGATTTATTTATGATTTCTCTTAGTGCATATTCATTATGATCTTTGGGTTTCAAGTCTACATGATCTCTCTTTTGATAATGGATGAATAAATAACTTATATATGTGCTCAAGATATGGAAACCTCAAATAATATTGACTAGGAATGACCCACATGAATTTTAATTATAAATAGTTTATTAGAAGAGGAGGGACCAAAGTAGACACATCATCCCATAACGTATAGCCGCTATAACCATCCCTATCTACTATGGCCCCAAATGCTTATGCAGGTGATTTGGAAGTTAAGATTGTAGTGTGAGAGGGAATAGCCTAATTTTATGGAATAATATGGCCATTGTGTACAAAAATAGGTTGTGTGTGAAATAAATTTATGTGTGAGACATAATTAGGAATATGATGAATGACTAAGTTTTACAAGTGTGGACTAGTGTAAGAGTGATGTACAATTTGTGTTATTGCAAGACATTAATAAACCAAAATGAGTGTCTACAACCCCTAAGACACAACTTTCATGCGCATCTACATGAATTATCCATATTTACTTTGAATGACTTGATTCTCTAATCACACTACTTAGGCTCTTATATAACCAATCACATCATTCTACAATAGTTTAATCTCTTCAGACATCAGTCCTATAAAGTTACAAATTCCCATGAGCTTCCTATATGGGATAGTTTGAATAGGTCTAAACCATCCCATGATTTGGCCCATGCCAAATGGTATAATCACTTTCCACCCAATAATTTATTTTATAATTTGATTAATTTTCATGGGTCAGTTCATATCCCATAGTTAGCCTCAATGTAAAATCAAACCTACAAAGACATATAAAAGCTATTCTAACTCACCTATTTACCTCACTTGGCAATCACCTAACACTTTTAAGAGCATTGATTGTAAAGTACATTTCTAAAGCACTCCAAGATATCCTCAATTCCTTTAGATAAGTAGTAGCATAACCTATGAGAAGATCAAACAAGTCAAAATACTCCCCAACTAGGTTAAAGAGTCAAGTTTCCCAATATAGAGATATTCAAATTCAATCCAAGCCAAGCTTGAATGTATTAAGCCATTTTTCCCCATTATCAAGTGATCTATTTTCCAAATTAGTTACATCCATATATATATATATATATATATATATATATATATTGGCGCGCGTGTGTGTGTTACATGGTTAAATATGTGTATTTTGAGGCCTCTTCGGATTAGTGCCTACGTAGGTGGCGGCAAGGGCACTTCAACCGCAATCACTAAAATTTTTGTAGGGGTCTTGCATCCATGGTTAAGGTTTGAGGTTGTTTCGCATCACAAAAATTATATAACAAATTGATTCAAAACTAGATATGAAAATACCCAATTCTATGTATTCTCCTTATTTCATACTTCTAGTTTAAATTATCAGCATATTTTTAGTTTTATATATGGTCTAGTCAGTTTGATGGTGGTTTAGACACCTTCAAATGACATCAGAAGGCCACTGTTATTCGGTTTTGGAGATTTCTAAGAGACTATGATGTAACCACCCTGATAGTTATGTAATTTATGTTCTTCAT
This sequence comes from Taxus chinensis, assembly GCA_019776745.2. Lineage (NCBI taxonomy): Eukaryota > Viridiplantae > Streptophyta > Pinopsida > Cupressales > Taxaceae > Taxus > Taxus chinensis. The sequence continues at coordinate 595,937,143 of CM034151.1, read as the reverse complement.
AGAGAGACAATTTCATAACCAACATATCAATTATGTAATCACCACTTGTAAGGACCGGTGATTATGAAATTGCCCTAGTGGTTGCATAACTCCACTCTGTGGTCAGTGGAGGTCCTATCCCCAATGACACCAAAACAGGAATTTGAGTGGTTGCAAATGTTTGGACTGCCAGGTCGATTTGTTTCACCTTTCCCTCCATTTTTGGGTAGAGAAACTATAAATACAAGTTTGATTCTTCATTTTAGCTAGTGATTTTGAGTGAATTCAAGTGGGAGCAAAAAGAAGTTGGATTTCTTTTCTTGTTTTGTTCATTGAGAGTGAGTCTTGATTGTTGAGGTTTGTAAGCAATAAAATACAATTAGGAGTGTTGAATACTTCTTGAAGGCCAATATTTTGCAGTACTTTTTATTTTGGATAATTACATAGTGAAAGGGGAGTAGTTTTCTTACCCACTAGTGTTTTTCCCACATTGGGTATCTCTAGGATAAATTATTGTGTCTCCTTGGTCTTCTATCTCTCAATTTGCAATATAGTATTGAATATTTCATGCATGTTATATTGGTTAAAAGGACCTTAGTCATTTTCCATTCAATTATCACTAGAACAATATATGTTTATTGTTAAAAAGAGGCAGTTTATGGGTCAAATTGGTATCAAAGTAGTTAAGATCAATTATATTTATGTTTTTTAACTTGTGTTGACATTTTTAATTAGATTCCCCTTACTCTAAAGGGAAGTGAATGTGATGAAGGTATCATCATTCCTTTTGAAGCAGATATTTCCACCAGGAAGTGGAAGCAAGGAATCTGAGACGTGGCTCATAGAGAAGACACAGAGGAAACTAGAGAAAAATGTTTCTACAAGTTGGAGGTGGATGTGGAAAGTATATCTAAGGATGTGGGTAGTATTTCCTTTTTTATGGGGAAAAAAAATTCCATTATGGAATTTCTCATGGAGAATCTTGGTGTTCCAAATGATTCACTAGGATTCCATAAAGAAGATAGTTATGAGTATGAGGAAGAACAACCTCATGCCAACCTACACCTCCTCCATTAAAATTAGAGGCAAAGATAGAGATTAAGCCTTATGATAGGGACATGAATGCCAATAAACTAGACCATTGGCTAGCTCAAATTGAGGTAGGTATATTTAGTTTGCATCAAATCAATGAGAGTCAACAAATTTCCTTTGCAAGGTTAAAATTAACCAATCATGCTTTAACTTGGTTTGAAAGTTATATTCATTCATTGGCTGTTAATAGTCTTCCTCCTATTACTAAGTGGGATAAATTTAAGATGTAAATCAAAAATCAATTATATCCTATTTGTTATGATGAAGAGAGGTCCATGTATTAACAATATCTCAGGCAGAAGTAAGGATATAACATGCAACAATACACTAGTGAGTTCTGGAAGAAAGTGTTGGTGTGAGTTATCCTATGTGTCCTCCACTCACATATGGAGGGTCATCTCACATGGGTTAGGTTTAGGGTTTTCTATTGATTCATGCACTAGGGTTAGTCAAAACCCTATATGTATCCCTTCATTTGACATTTATGAGATTTCCAAGACACTCTGATGTCTTTTCTCTACATGTGCAAGCGTTGTTCTATTATGCACGTTATTCAGTTATTGATTGATTCTTCCTTGTGATTACGTTGGAGCCATTACGATTTAACCAAAGTGTAACTTCATCATGCTGCACAGTTTCCGATACGATTCGCCAACTCTTTCATGGTATCAGAGCTGAGATCGGGTAAACGTTCACTCATTATTTTTTAGTTGTGATTACTCTTGGTGTCATTCTTTTACTCCTCGTGCAAGTTTTTTTATTTTTATATTGTAGATTTTATTGCTAACGTTATTAACAAGATGTTCTTGGAAAGTGTGTCAATTTGCTATGATCTTCGTGCATGTGTAGGTATTCCTGATCTATCAGGATTTTTGCAACTACATTTAGCTAACTGCCGCTAAATTTGGTAGATCATTCAAATTAAAGGTTAATTTTTGGTTTTTTTATTTTTAAAAAAAATAATAACTGGAATTTTTTAGATCTCTATTTTTGGTCTCTCTTCTGTGTTTGCATGGTATTTTGTAGATTCAGGTTTGAATCTCAGGTTGAAGGTTTTGTGAATTTCTTCTCCTCTGAGCTATTCCTTCCTCTACCTTCGATCTCTCTATGTTTCATTGTGTGGACAAGTCGTTCTTTGGAAAGTCGAGTCGAGTTTCCTTTGTGTGTGGACGCAGTTTGTTTGTGGGAGAGCCTCCTCTGCCAAACTGCTCATGCCCTCAGCTCTGGCTTGAACTCCCTGTTAGGCCCACGAACTCCATCTCTAAGCCTTGTCTCCATCTCCGGCTCATTCCCCACAATGTCGTCGTCCCCAACGGCTCTCTCCAGCTCCCCTATCGCGTCAAGCCGTACCGAGTCCCGAGCCTTCCTCTCTATGCTCGTCTACATGCCAAGCCTTCTACAACTGCTCTAACACCCCTGGATCTCCTCCTCCCTACTCGTGGTCGGCTCGCCCCTCCCTCCTACCTCTGTCATGGACTGTGCAAAGCTCAATCCGCATTTTTTTGCTTTGGTAAGTTTTTTTTTTTTGTAATTTTTTTTTAATGTTTGTTGGTAAGTATTTTTTAAATACTTTCTAATTTTAAAACACAAAAGCTTTTAATCTCTTTTGTTGATTTTTTTTTTAAAAAGCTTTCCATTTTTTACAATTAACTTCTATTTTAAAACAAAAAAAAAGTTTTTTACAAATCTTTCAAAACGTTGGCTTCTTTAATAATAAAAAAAAAATCTATTATTAGATCTAACAGTAAGTATTTTAAGGGAGTCTTTAAATAATTAATTAGGGTTTAATTCAATCTTAATTAATTTTTTATCATTTGAAACTAATTAAATTTAATTTAAATTAAATCTAGTTTATTAATTTCAAAATTAATCTTCCTTTACGTTTAGTATTTATTTAAAATTGTCCTTTAAAATTAACATTTTTTTATTGTTTTTTAGTCCAACTAGCTCTAAAATTAGCCAAACTGGACATTTCTACACGATAAATCTTAGGCTTTATTCTAAAAAAAAATCTACTAATCGTGCATTCAAGTGTGTAGTGACACTCTAAGTACTTTCTTGTCTTCCGTGTGCCTTTTCGGCGTTCTAAAGATCATCGAAACTCATCCTGAGTTCATCTAAACATTATATATTACCCTTATTATTACTTGTGACTAGTGAGCGCATCCACCACAATTTGCAGCATGGGGGGTATCCTTTATGACTTGAGATGCTTTTTCTCGTAACCAAGTTTTGATTTTGCCTCCTTCCTAGTTTTTAGCAATTGTGCTTGTGTAGGGTGTCACCTTGTTGCGCCTCCCAAAACATGATTGTGGTCTCCTCTCTTACACGTTATTAGGTTGATTACAAGGTGAGTTACCACGTGTTTTCAGATGTACGCTTGGACCTGATTGTATTCAATGCACTAAACTATAAAGTGTCGAAAGCAGGGGATTATTATATTGTCCTGGGAGGTTGTGTTTCTTTTATGCATTTCTTCTCTCTCTTTTCACTATGGATGCACTTTCAATTCCTTTGCTTATGTCGTTCAAATTTTTCAAATGGAGATCGAAAATAATAATGAAACTAATGGGTAAAGGGTTATTCCGCATCACCATAGGAACTGAGACTAAACCAGATGATGAACCTAAAAAATCTAAGTGGTTAAACCGCAATGATGAAGCTTTAGGTCTTCTTTGCATGTCTGTTTCTCCCAACTTGCTCTTCCACATTGAGTCGTCTGAAACACCTAAGTCTGTGTGGACAACGTTAGATGAAATGTTTGGACAACACGATGACATGAGAGTGCATGAGTTGGAAAACGAACTACTAGGGTTAAATCCTAGTGATTTTGAAAACTTACAAGCATTATTCTCAAATTTTGTCCACACTAGATCGTTGTTAAAGGAATGTCAAGTAGAGAAAAAAGATTCTCAACTGATCTTGTCGATTCTCTCTAAGTTAGGTCTTGAATATTCTGTCTTTGTGTCAAATTTTTATGCTACAAAAGTTACCTTGGGCAAGGATTGGAATATTCCCTCCTTTGACTTTTTTTCATCCCAACTCATTCGAGGACATGACAAACTCAATCAAATGGGGTCTCTCAAGTCCAAGTCACATGCCCTTGTAGCAAGTACTAGTAAGGAAAATAAGACTGCAAAGAAGAAAGAAAGAAAAGGATCAACCTAAGAAAGAAACCAAGACCGATACTAAAAATAACACGAACACTTCGACTTCTGAGCCTAGAGCGTAGAAAGACAGGTATTTGTGTACCTATTGCAAGAAGCCTAGTCATAAAGAGCATACGTGTATGAGAAAAAAAATTGATCACCTTACTCAATTACTTGAGAAAAATAAAATAGTTGTTCCTGAATCTATTAAACAAAATGCTCCGAATACCTTGTCTTCCACTACAAAAGGTTCTAAATCTGATAAGAAAAAAGTAAAGGACCTTGTAGCTAGAGTTACTCCTTCATCGACGTGGATTATAGATTTTGGTGCCTCGTACCACATGGGTTCTTCACATGTTGAGTTCTCCAACATCGAGCCATGTGGAATGTCCCAAATCACAATGGGTAATGACACGACAATGTTGGTTTCCGGTAGTGGATCAGTAGAGATGGATGGGGTAACATTCAACCAAGTATTCAGAGTTCCTGATCTCTCTACCAATCTCCTATCAGTTTACCAAATTACTCACCTTGGTGAAGGAATGCGAGTGGAATTTGGTCCTAACTCGGTGATTATTTGTGAGCTTAACGATGACACTACAGTGGCTGAGGGAAAGGGGGATCACTGTTCATGGTCGTATACCATTTCCCACTTTACTTCTAAATCTACGCCCACTGCCTTGCTCACTCATGCAAATGAGGTTAGTAAGCTATGGCATGAGCATTTCAGACATCTAAATTATCACTACCTTGAACAATTGAGCCAAAATGAAATGGTCAATGGGTTACCCCACATCAAGTTTTCTAAGGGTCTTTATGAGGGTTATACCCTTAAAAAGTATCCTGATAAGAAATTTGACAAAGGAAAATCCTGGAGAGCTACTCGTCCCTTGGATCTTGTTCATAGGGATATTTCAAGTTCGTTTCTATCTCCTTCGTTTACTAGATCTCTTTATGTGCTAACCTTCATTGATGACTATTCGCGATATACTTGGGTATATTTCTTAAGCTTAAATCTGAAGTCTTTGAACATTTTAAGGACTTTAAGGCTCTTGTAGAGAAACAGGCAGAATGGTCTATCAAGGTTCTTCGAACCGATAATGGAGGTGAATACGTAAACAATAGGTTCATGGATTTTTGTACTTCTGAAGGAATCTCCTTGTAGCATACCATTGCTTATAGTCCTTCGTAGAATGGAGTTACAGAAAGAAAGAACTGTACTCTCAAGGAGATGGCCACTTATATGATTCACTCGAAGTCTCTTCCTCCACAGTATTGGGTTGAAGCAGTGAATTGTGCTAATTACATTTAGAACCGTGTTCCACACAAGGAAGTAAGAGGCATGACACCCTTTAAAGCATGGTTTGGACGCAAACCTGATGTTGAGCACTTTCAAGTCTTTGGAACCAAGGCTATGGCTCAGATTCCCAAGAAGAAACGCAAGGCCTTAGAACCACAATCCAAACCTTGTATCTTTGTAGGGTATCTTGATGGTATGAAGGGATATTGATTGATGAATCCTACTTCTCATGAGTTGTATATCAAGAAAAGTGTTAAGTTCGATGAGTCTTCTTCAACTTATACTTCTCCACCTATTGAGGTTCTTCAACTCACTGATTCGGATTCTGACTCATCAGATGATGATGTTGTTGAGTGTGCTCCTCTTCCTAATCCTCCCGACCATCAAACCTCTGAGTCTTCTGATTTTGATAGTAGTGATGATGAGGAATATGTCTCTTCTCACTCAAGTGAAGTATCTTCTGACTCTAAGCCTAATCCTTCTGGTCCTCTTTGGGCTAGGAAAAATTTGTAAAGTGCTAGAGATTTAGTTGGAGATACTTCGGATATGAGACATACTCACTCAGATTTCGTTGGCCCCACTCTTTCTTCACCTCTAATTCTTATCCACAGTATTTTCAGGAGGCTTATGGTATTCTTAAGTGGGATTCTGCCATGGATGAGGAGTATTCCTCTCTCATGAAGAACGATACTTGGGATCTCACCCCTCTTCCGAAAGGAAGAAAAATCGTTCAGTGTAAGTGGGTGTTCCAAACAAATTATGGAGTAGATGGAGACTTCAAAAATTTTAAAGCGTGATTAGTAGCTAAGGGTTTATCCCAGATATTTGGGGTTGATTATACTGAAACCTTTACTCCGGTTGTAAAGATGACTTCTATTCAAGTGACCCTAGTCATTGCCGCAGCAAACAGATGGAAAGTCCATCAAATGGACGTTAAGAGTGCCTGCCTTCATGGTGACCTAGAGGAAGAGATATACATGGAACAACCTCCGGGTTATGTCCATGATCCATCCCTTGTTTGTAAGTTAAATAAGTCTCTTTATGGCCTTAAACAAGCCCCTCGGGCTTGGTATGCCAAGATGGACTCCTTTTTACTTACATTAGGGTTTACTAGGTGTCACTCTGATCTAAATGTTTATATTCTATGGTAAGATGATGTCATACTCATTCGTGTTCTCTATGTTGATGACTTGTTGATCACATGCAGTTCTTCCTCTATTATTGATTCTGTGAAGATCACCTTGGCCAACAGGTTTTCCATGACTAACTTAGGTCTGCTTCATTACTTTCTTGGGATCCAAATTTCACAATCTGACTCAGGAATTTTGATTTCGTAACCTAAGTATGCTCTTTATTTGCTAGCTCATTTTCAGATGTCCGATTGCAAGTCTTCTCCTACTCCTTTTCTTTCCGGGGTTAAGTTGGTTTCTTATTGCTCTACTCCCTTGGTTAATGGTACCCTTTATCGACAGTTGGTAGGGAGATTAATTTATTTGACTCACACTCAACTGGATTTATCGTATGTTGTTGGGATCATGTCCAGATTCATGCAGAAGCCACATGAGTTGCATTGGAAAGCAACTAAACAGATCCTTCATTATGTTCATGGAACTTATACTGATGGCATTCACTATCATGGAGGGGTGGATATTGACTTGATTAGGTTCACAGATTCTGATTGGGCCAGTGACTTAGATCATAGGAAATCTACTTTTGGCTACACTTTATCTCTTGGTTCAGGTCCTATTAGTTGGTCTAGCAAGAAGTAGAATGTAATTGCAATATCATATATAGAGGTAGAATACAAAGGAGCAATTAACGTTTCCACAGAAGCTATATGGCTACAGGGTATTGTGACAGATTTTGGCATCCACTATTGGCAGCCTACCATTATCTACCATGATAACACGAGCACTATCTCAATTTGCAGAAATCCAGTTCAACATCAGCAGATGAAGCACATTGAGATTCATATGCACTTCATACAAGAGCTTATTCATGATGGTATCATCGACATTCAGTACATTCAGACAGCTGATAAGATTGAAGATTTACTTACCAAGCCCTTCAATGAGATGAAGTTTCTACACTTACGGTCACTTCTTGGGGTGAGGTCTTATGCAACTACTCATCTTCTTTGGGCTACGTAGTCCTTTTATTCTTCTTCTTCTAGGAAGATGTTGCTTATATATGGGCACCTTATCAGGCCTTTATTTTCCAAGCCCCATTGACACATCTTTCTTAATTGTTTAGGAGTGTCTTCTCTTTCAATCTGACTCATCATAGCCGCTACCCCAGCTTCGATGAAAGGGGGTGTTGGTGTGAGTTATCCTATGTGTCCTCCACTCACATATGGAGGGTCATCTCACATGGGTTAAGTTTAGGGTTAGGTTTAGGGTTTGCTATTGAGTCATGCACTAGGGTTACTCAACACCCTATATGTATCCCTTCATTTGAAATTTATGAGAATGCCAAGACACTTCACTATATTTTTGCTACATGTGCAAGCTTTGTACTGTTATGCAAGTTATTCAGTTATTGATCGATTCTTCCTTATGATTACATTGGAGCCATTATGATTCAATCAGAGTATAACTTCGCTGTGGTGCATAGTTTCCGATACGATTCGTCAACTCTTTCATAAAGTTGTCCAAATGGGAAAAGATGTAGTGGATCGAGACCTTCTAATGAAGTAAATTGATGGACTTCATAGCCACTTGAGGATACCAATTCTATTATCCAAGTTAGTGGATGTAGATGAGGCTTGTTCTCAAGCCCAATATTTAGAGATGGACAAGAAGAAGAGTTCATCTACCTATCACCATGCTTCAAACAAAAAAAGTGACACCAAACAAGAGGAGAAGGAAAAAGGAAAATGTAAGAAGAATCTTATTTCCATTTCTAAGAAGGATACTAAATCTCATTGTGGTCATTATGATGTTGACACTCATTTTGAGGAAAAATGTTAGAAGCTCCACCCGGAACTAAATCCCTTTGAAAATAATAAAAATAAGAATAAGGCCATGACTACCCTCAAAGAATAGGAAGTATTTTATAGTGAAGAGGTGGATGAGACAATGTGTTGTACCTCCATCCATAAAGAGGTATGTTTGGGTAATAATAAGAATGTTCAAAAGAATGAACTTACTCAACTTTTTCATATAAAAATTCAGTTGAAGAAAACCAAATTGGATGCAAATTTTATACTTGTTCGCAAGTTAATTTGGTTAGTAAAGATTTAGTTGATAGTCTGATGTTGGAAAATTATAATCATTTGATTCCTTACTCATTGGGTTGGTGAACAAAGGTGTAGACATAAAGTTTACCAAACAATGTAAAATTATGTTCGGTATCGATAAACTTTTCATTGATGAAGTTACTTTGGATGTTGTTCCTCTTGATGTGTGCGGTGTAGTGTTTGACAGTATGTAATTGTATACTAGGGATGCCATCTTCATGAGAAGAGCCAACTAGTACCGCTTGGTAAAGGATGATAAGAACTACATCATTTTATCCTTTGCAGGATACTCAAAGATCTCTCTAGTAAGTGTCACAGAAGCTTGGAAAATGATTAATGCTAGTGGGATATTTTCATTGCTTATTTTGAAGAATATACAAGCATATGAAGTTGTTTCATCTGAGACCCCTTGTAGATCGGTTACTAATAAAGAGTAGAATCAGATGGAATATTTGGTTCAACAGTTCAAGGAAGATTCTATAGGACTACCCCTAAATAAACCAATTGAGCATGTGATATAGTTGTTACCCTAAAGTTTGCTTCTAGAATTCGGATTCTATAGGTATCCATGAAGGATGCCTACAGAGAGGAATAATAGTTGTGGTCTTTGTTTAAGAAAGCACACACTTCAAGGGTGGTTGGTCACTCTAGTGTGATAAATATTGTTGGTCACTTGCACATGTAAGTTTATTGGCCAAATATGTAGATAGTAGTTGTTAAATTTATTAGGGGTTTTGTTTTATATGATACTACAAAGCCTAGTAAAGGAGAGTTAGGGTTATGTATGCCATTATAAGTTCCTTCCCAATTTTCATAAATTTTATTGACAATTTTCCTACTTCCAAAAAAGGTCATCATTACATTTTTGTGGTAGTAGACTGATTTAGTTAAATGTGTATTCTCATTCCTTGTAGGAAGACCATCAAGGCCATTGATGCAACTGAATTATTTTTTGCTAACATATGGGTTCACTTTGGTTTGCCTAATTCTACTATGTCAGAAAAGGACTCATAGTTCATAGGAAAGTTTTGGTCTAATTTGTGGGAGAAGATGGATACGAAGCTAAAGAAATCTACCGCTTTTCATCCGCAAACAAATGGACAAACAAAAGTGGTGAACCATACCTTAGTACAACTCTTGAGAGGGTACAATAGGAAAAATACAAGGACTTGGGATGAGAACTTGGTATATATCCAACATTCTTATAATAGGGCAGTTCATGCTTCCTCTAGTAAGATTCCATTTGAAACATGTTTTGGTTATTTGCCTAGAAGTACTTTTGATGTTGTTTTGAGATTACCATGCAGAGGCAACAAAAAAGTGGTTTTGGATTTCCATAAATTTGAGAAAGTTATTAAGAAAATTTAGTAGATACACCTCCAGGTATAGGAGAGGTTAACAGAGTCACCAGCCAAGTACAAAGCATGACATGATTAACACATGATTGAGCATTCTTTCCTTATTAGAGACTGTAGACACAAAATCACACACTTGGGTACATTTCTAGGTTCTAAAAGCATACTTTCATTCATATTATTCCTAAGAGAGACTATTGTATTGGGCATATTTTCTTTCTTTTTGTTCTTATGCACCCTACTACCTAGTCTGAACTGTATTGTTTTATCTTTCATGACTCTGGACACCAACGCCCAAGAGCCCTCATCCTTTTGGGCACCCTTGACCTGTAACGAATTGTTACAACAAAACCTCGAGGTGTTAGTGAATTTTCACACTAGGATCATAACATCCCACCATGCTTCTGTAAAGCTCGACCTCGGGTTGGATTTGTGCCCACAGTCCCGTATGTACAAGCCCCACTTCACCGATGTTTAGGCTCCCCACAGGCCCTATCTATACAACATAACCAACTGAGTGGAATTTGAACATGAGTGATCTCTCTGATACCAAATGTAATGATATGTTACCCCAAAACCTCAAGGCATTGGTGAATCCACACACCAGGATCATAACATGACCTCTTTCTACTTTACTAGCTCTTTTTGGGATTCTTTTATCTTTTGGGCATCTTAGTTTCTTATGGGTCGGTCTTCCAATTTTTAATTACGAAATTCAACCTAAGGAATCATATAAATACAAAGCTATGTGACCAAAATAAAGGACCAAGCTCTAAACATCTACTATCATCACCTAAGGTTGCATCCAAAGGCATCTAAGAGCATCAAAGGCATCCATCTAGCACTCATTCAAGGGACAAGGGACTATATTTTCTGCATACACTTAATAGGAAGGGGAAGTTCATTTTTTCATCAACACATCTATTTACATTGGTACATCTAGTTATTGTATGCTATTACATGCACTTGCACAAGGGCTTCCTAGGGCACGATTCTATCCCACATGTAAAATAACTACATAAAATTTGAGATGTAGTGCAGTACTCAGTCGTAAGTTTACTTAGTCAGGTGACTGTCAAGGTCATTCTAACTCCCCATATTACATATGTTATTTTTGGGATTTGATGTAGTTTGAGGGTTTTGTAGGTCATCCTCTCTTTGCAGGTTATAATAAATTTTAGTGATCATCAAATGACATACAAACTACCAACAACAACCTTGCGACATCAAAAAATTTAGATTCTTTCCATTTTCGTAGTCACAGGTGCCCAGTAGCAGACTCCAGTACGCAGGTGCCCCTCACCCATTCCAAGCACCCTAGTCCAGGAGCATCTGACAGTTCCAGAATTTATTGTGCCCGATTTTGATAGTCTTCCCTTCCTTTTTATTCGTTTCTCCAATTTGCATAGTCTCGACATCAAGTGTAAATCATATAAGTCACTCTTTCCCTCTCTTGCACTTAAGGTTTCATATTTATCTAGCTTATTTATTGTGTCATCTATATTCTATCATTTTCTTAGTTTATCATAGTTTACATATGTTACTATGCAATTAGGGTTTTATAAATTCTATATTTATTAAATTAAAGACAAGGTATGGTTGTACTTGAGAAGATAAATGCTACAAGTAAAAGCTAAGAAACTCAAACCTCTTTGATATGTCTCATTTGATATTCTGGAACAAGTGGGTAAAAATGTATTTTGCTTGGATTTTCCTCATTACATGAGGATCTACTGATTTGTGGATGTTGAAAATTTATGTCTCTTTGAACCCTTCATGTTGGATGAGGAATAAGAGGGAGTTTTGTTACCGTCTATTAAGGATCTTGCTCCAGATATTCATATGGAATTAGAGGAAGATGTGGTTATGTAGTGGAAAGAGAGGGCAACACAAAAAGGAGTGCAAGACAAGTGATTGGTTGGGTTGAAAGGCCAATTACATATCAAGGCCAAGAGGTTTTCCAGAGAATATGTGGGGAAGAAATTTCCTCACCTCATCATTCCTCGAAGATTTTCAATACTTAAAAGCCTCAAATTGGGGAGGTATGATCCAAAAATGGATATGAAAATACCCAATTATATGTATTATCCTTATTTGATACTTGCAATACATATTCGCAACATATTCTTAGTTCTAGAGATGGTCTAGTCATACTCATGGTGATCCAGACACCTTCAAATGAAATTGTAATGCCATCATTGTTATCTTCATGGTGACGGAACCACCCTGGTGGTTATATAATCATCGCTCTTCACAAAGCGGTGGTTATGCAACCACCATGGTGGTTACGCAATCTCTTCATGCAGGGACCAATGGTTGCACAACTACCACTCTATGGTCACTAGAGGTCTTGTCCCTGACAACTCCAAAATGGTAATTTGAGTGGTTGCAAACACTTGGACTACTCAGATCGGTTCGTTTCTCCTTTCCCTCCATCAGTAGGCAGAGAAACTATAAATACAATTTTTATTTTTCATTCTAGCAAGTGATTTTGAGAGAATTCAAGTGTAAGCAAAGAGGAGGAGTTGGAGTTCTTTTCTTGTTTTGTTCATTAAGAGTGAGTTCTTCATTTTTTAGGGTTGTAAGAAAACAAATACAATTAGGATGAGTGTTGAATCTTTCTTGAAGGCCAATCTTTGGTAGTAGCTTTGTATTTTAGAGAATTACATAGTGAAAGGGGATAAATTTTCTTACCCATTGGAGTTTTTCCCACATTGGGTATCTCCAAGATAAATTCTTGTGTCTCCTTTGTCTTCTATCTCTCAATTTACAATATTGTATTGAATGTTTCATACATGTTTTATTGGTTAAAAGGATCTTAGTCATTTTCCATTCAATTATCGCTAGAATAGGATCTGTTTATTGTTAAAAAGATGCAATTTACAAATGACAAATGTGCAACACATAGGGTTTCAATGCAAAGGTCATAACAGAGCATGCATTTGCATAAATAGCTACATAGTGCTAACACATCACCATTCAAAATTGAAAATAAGAGGACTAGACCATACCACACTCCAAGACATTTCAGAAAATTCCATAAATGCCCATATTTGTACTCTAGTTCAAGGAATGAAGCACTTCCAGGTCATTTCCAATGTTTGTAAACATTATACACTTCTAGTTTGGCATTATGCTTTTGTAATCAACTAAGTGCACTCATCTTCTTTTGTTTTGAGCCATCATATATATCACTATATATTGCAAATTTATTTGGAGTTATATTATGATTTAAGAATTAATGTTAATTAATTGGTTTAAATATACAACTTGATTTAATAATTAATGTTAATTAATTGGTTTGAATATACAGTAGTATTTTGGACATTAATAGAAACAAGGTAAATTAGTAAATTCAAATAAAAATTGTGGCATGCATTTGTTGTAAAACATTCATAATTCTAGGGAATTCATCATCGTTTTCCAAGAGATGATGTCTATTTTGAACAATAACCTAAACTTTAGCCCCATCTTGAACATGTAAAGAAACCTCTTGATCAAATACTTCGTCAATTATATTCCAAAAATCATCTTCGGATCCCTTAATATTCACATTATCATAATTAGCATTCAAATGAGAATTTTTTTTAAGGACACAATAACATAAATCAAAATCAACATTTGTTGGACTATAATTACTATCAATTTCTCATGCTTTGTGGAGGATTTAACTCTGTTGAGGAGAAACATTCTTTTTTGCACATCTTAGTCCATAATATATCTATTTATCTAACTTTGTTTGTGTGTGGTCAACTCTTTTTCCAATACAGCCATTTATCATTGGTTTCCTATCTCAATTTATCGTCATTTACCTAGCAAAATGTGATCCTTTGTGATCAAGAGTGTTTACATTGATGAATTCAACACCATGTTTGTATCATTAGCATGTTATGATGGACCTATTGGAGTAAAACATAGTTCTCTCACTTTGTCATCAATTTCATCCTTATTATCATAATAATCGCTACCATCTATATAATTAGAAATAAACATAACGCTTGTAAAATAATTTGCAACATTTTGAAAGAACACAACTAGAGAGTGAGCCATGACAATCACAATAAGTTTTAAGGAATTTTCAACAATTCAAATGACCTAGGGCTTGGGATGAAGCAAATTAATCAAAATGAATCTAGGGATATTAAATGTAAGAGTAATGGAATCAACCTAGAAAAATTAGAGATTTTCATATCCAACATAATATGGGCAAAGATCTAATGTAGAGGGTATAAGGGGAACATAATACAATGTGGTTTTTCGCATAATAAGCATGTGTAGAATAATAACTAGTTCTAAATCTAGAAGTAGGGTATTCACATAGGGCTAAAGGAATGTATTAAAAAATGTGAGATTTGGTGATAGTCATCAGAATTTGATTGTGGAAATGTGTGCCTAAAATTAGCGTAGATGTTGCTAAGAAGTTTGACCTTGATAAATAACAAATGTGCAGAGCATTATGGGTGCTCCCAACAGGGACAAAGTGTCACACATGGTCTTGATAGACGACACACACCCTAAAATTGATCTAATGATTGTGTCCACTTGGTTTAGATCTTCAATTCATTCACTTTGATCGTCACGTTGTGACACCTATAAACTCCGCACAATTTTTTTACCTCTTTCCCTAGATTGGAAACACTATCTAAAATTTAAGGAAAATAAATAATATTTTGGGGTTTGAGTTGTAGGTTTGTTTGATTCTTAATTACTGTCTAATTTGCATGCCCTTAAACCATAACACTATATCGAAAATAGTTACTATGTATAATTGAAAACAATTTAAAGATTTACAAACCCTAGAGTTGTACAGTGTGTGACCTTCCTTGTTCCAATAATTTCTCTAATTTATACTTATGGCCACAATCTAAAAATGAATATTCAATATCTCTAGAATCAATGAATACTTAATCTGTATAAATATTTAGTATCTCTAACTAACTTTCTACCATTAAATAAACTACGATTCATATTATATATAAAGAGGAATTGAATATGAACTATAACTCGATCAAAACCAAACCCACAAACCCCAAAAAAGAGGGAAAAAACAAAGGACACAATGAAAACAAGCATGCCACAAGAGGAAAAAAACAAAAGAAACGACAATAAAAACAAGCATGCCAATCCAACCATTTAAAATAGATAAGTATACTAACAAAAATCTACATTTTTAGGTGTTTACAAATGACACCCACCATTAGAGGATGTGTCCAAATTGTGGAATCCCATAAAGTTGCCAAATGAGTAGTTTTTTCAAATTCAAATGATTATAGGAGCCCATTTTATTAAATTTATGAGGTAGGTTGACGTTGATTTCCTCTATTATTAGTTGCGGCGGACATACGAAAAAGTAAAGTCAAATTCCTTTAATAATTTAAATGCCATACTTTGCTACATATGGAAATGATAAGGAAAGAATGTAAATTTGTCTTATGACTACTTCACAAATATTATAAAAATCGGAGACTAGACTACAAAGCAATTTTTTAAAGATTTAAACCCAACATAAAATAGATTAGAAAGGCCTATTCGATTTTTTTATTTATTTTTATTTTAATTTTTTTAAAGATAAGGTTATTATTAATTGCATTAGTGTAATGATGTGAGTTGTTCATTTTTATTCTTGATTTGATATCCATTTGACTACCACGTGACAATTAATCTTTAAATTTGACAATCAATTAAATATATATTTTTCTTTTTTTTGATGAATCAAAAATTGTAATATCTTGACTATATGGTAATGTTTGGGTCTGTTTCTCTTGGATAGATTTTTTTTTGAGACTAACATAACGGGGCAGCAAAATTGATGTCATTTACCACAAATCACTAAGAAATTGGTAAATAATGTAATGGAATTAGTAATCAATGTGGGATGTGAAAAAAACTAAGATAAAAACCTATGAAATTGATTTCTATCAATGCATTTTAGATAGATATATTTATTATATTACATTTTGTCTATATTTATATTACACTCGTATAGATATCTTAAATACAACTATCTAAAATACACCGAGAGATATTATATTGATATCTCTCGATGTATTTTAGATAGTTGTATTTAAGATATCTATAATAGTTTAAATTTAAACTTTTTAAAAGATGAGATTAGATTAAATTAGATAATGATGATAATGGTGGGATTTTTAATCATGTGTGATTTAAGTCATCTTAAGATGATTTTCATGAGTGGTCATTATTAACTTTGTAGACACTCAATTTTTGCATTGAGCTAATTAATTGCTATGATGTTAAATTGTAATTGTGTATTTATTGATTATCAATTTAGATTAGGCTCTTGTTTTGCCATGTTCTTTGTATTTTGTTATATTTTTGGCATGTTTTTCTCTTCCCCACTTTTCATTTCTAAATATCTTTCTTGTCATTTCACTTTCTTCTATGTTTGTCCATGTTCCCTATCTTTTTATCATATTTTCTCCTCGACTTTCTCTCTCTTTCTTGTTTTTCATGTTTTATAAGTTTTTTTGTCAAAACCGTAATAACATGGTTATGGCTAACCAAAACCTTATTGCTAAATTTTGTTATGTACGCCTTTTAACCCTTGTTTTGGGTTTTCTGTGTTTTTCGCCCTTGTTTTTTGCTTTTCTTGTCTATTATATGTAAGTATGCATGTCAAGAGGATCCAAATTTGAATTCAAGAAGTTTGTAAATACATACATGCATTAGTGTGTTTACGATTTTAAATTCTCACATAAGAGGAAATCTATTTAAAGATGTATATTAAATGAATTTATTTATTTCAAGAGCATCCCCAAGAAAAAAGAAGAGTCCAACCATTTAGAGAAGAGCATCTACATTTATTTATAACATTTATTAGAGCATTGAAAAGATAAAGGTTGTGACACTTGTATTACACTAGACTACCTCTTGAGATGTATCATACTCAATGCGTTATTTTCCAAACTATTTGAAATCCTATGGCTTTGATAATAATAAAGGGAATAACACATCCGGCCATAAAATCCTTATTATTTTTATGGGTTTGTAAGCCATTGCAGATTTATTATGGATTCAAATAAAGAGGGCAGTTTCCCATGTGATTGGAAACAAATTCTAGAAAACTGAGTGAGGTTTTTGAAGTCCTAATATTCTACAAACAAGGTATTGAAATCAATAAAAAAAAAAATTAACAATTGCTAGATCTATACTATTATAGTTCTACGTGTGCCTAATAAGGAACAATACAATTCTAGTCAATGTTCTCCATTTTAGCTAATATTTTCTTGGTCTATTTCACCTGATTATTTGGACTTGTTTTCCATTTCTTGGTTTTATTGAGTGTCTTTTGAATTGTGACAAAATATATATCCCTCTACAATCCTATTTCATCCAAAAAAAATTTGATTATTATTATTTTACTATGTTCTTGAATATTCCAAGTACATATCAATTCATACAATTAGGCTTGATTACAATGTCATTGTGATTATTTTTAATACATTTTTTAATCTAAAACCAATTTCGACACCTACATTTTGGTGAACCCTTATTTTATCACTTTGGGTTTTTATTGTTGGGGGGCCTACATTACTTTGTGGCTCTCTAGGGCTAGATATTTACTTTTCTAAGGCTTCAACTCTTTCATTGGTGTATGTTTTTGATTCAAACATAATTTTTTTTCCCTAGTTTTATCCTGTTATAAAAAAATAAAATAAAGGACATAATAAAAACAAGCATGCCATTGTAAAATTGACAAGCACGCTAACAAAAATCTAGAGGACATTTTTAGATGTTCACACATGACGTCCACCATACACAGTTAGATGATGTGTAGTGGAATGATTTTTTTCCAATTCAAATATTAAATGTATGTTGACTATGATTTCCTCTATTATTAGGTGCGGCGGACATACGAAGAAGCAAAGTCAGATTCCTTTAATAATTTAAATGCCATACTTTGCTACATATGGAAATGATAATGAAAGAATATAAATTTGTCTTATGCCTTCTTCACAAACATTATAAAAATCGGAGAGTGACTGAGGTAATTGGTTACAAAGCGAGACTAGAAAGCAATTTTTTAAAGATTTAAACCCGATATAAAACAGAGAATGAAATTTTATTCGATTTTTTCTATTTTATAAATTTTAAACTTTTTTAAAGATGAAGTTATTACTCACTCCATTAGTGTAATGGTGTGAGTTGTTCACTTTATTCTTGATATTAAATTTGATATTCATTTGACTATCATGTGATAATTATTTTTTAAATTTGACATCTATTTGATGATCAATTTTTTATTTTTATTTTTCCCTGTTTTCTTGATGAAATCAATCAAAAATTGTAATATCTGGGTCATATGATAATGCTTTGGCCAGTTTTTCTTGCATAGTTTTTTTTAGACCAACAAAATTGATGTCATTTGCCACAAATTAGTAAGAAATTGGTAAACAATGTAATGGAATTAATAATTAATGTGGTATGCGCAAAAAACTAAGATAAACCTTGAAATTGTTATCTATCAATGCATTTTAAATAGATATATTTATTATATTACATTTTTTTCTATATTTATATTATACTAATATACATATCTTAAATATGACTATTTAAAAATACATCGAGAAATATCAATCTCGAAGCGCCTATATTGGATTTGTCACATACGATAAATTGCATGTTTATCTTATGTGTCCAATCTAATATAGGCAGCCCAAAATTAATATTTCTCGATGTATTTTAGATAGTTCTATGTAAGATATCTATACTAGTTTAAATTTAGACTTTTAAAAGATTAGATTAACTTTGATGATGATGATGATGATGATGGGGTTTTTACTCGTGTGTGATTTAAGTCATCTTAAGATGATCTTCTTGAGTGGTCATTATTTAACTTTGTAGACACCCAGTTTTTGCATTGAGCTAATTAATTGTTATGATGTTACTATGATTGTGTATTTATTGATTATCATTTTAGATTAGGCTCTTGTTTTTCCATGTTCTTTGTATTTTGTTATATTGTAGACATGTTTCTTTATCCCCTACTTTTCATTTCTATATATCTTTATTGTCATTTCACTTTCTTCTATATTTGTCCATGTTCCCTATCTTTTTATCATATTTTCTCTCTTTCTTGTTTTCCATGTTTTATATTTTTTTTGTCAAGCCCGTAATAACATGGTTATGGCTAACCAAAACCTTATTGCTAGGGTTATACTAAATTCTGCGATGTACGCCCTTTAACCCTTGCTTTGGGTCTTTTGTGTTTTTTGGCCCTTATTGTTGGCTTTTCTTGTCTATTAGATGTAGGCATGCACTTCAATATGATCCAAATTCGAATTCAAGAAGTTTATAAATGCATACATGCATTAGTGTGTTTAGGATAATAAATTCTCACCTAAGAGGAAGTCTACTTAAGATGTATGATAAAGGAATTTATTTATTTCAAGAGCATCCCCAAGAAAAAAGAAGAGTCCAACCATTTAGAGAAGAACCTCTAGTATTTATTAGAGCATTGACAAGATAAAGGTTGTGACACTTGTATTACACTAGACTACCTCTTGAGATGTATCATACTCAGCGTGTTATTTTCCAAACTATTTGAAATCTTAGGGATTTGATAATAATAAAGGGAATACACATGCAACCATAAAATCGTTACGATTGTTATGGGTTTGCAAGGCATTACAGATTTATTATGGCTTCAAATAAAGAGGGCAGTTTCCCAGTGTCTGGAAATAAATTCTGGAAATTGAGTGAGGTTTTTGAAGCCTAAAATTTTACGAACAAGGTCTTGAAATCAATATGTTTTTTTAGCAATTGATATATCTATACTATTATAGTTCTATGTGTGCCTAGTAAGGAACAATACAATTCTAGTCAATGTTCTCCATTTTAGCTAATATTTTCTTGGTCTATTTCACCTCATTGTTTGGACTTGTTTTCCATTTCTTGGTCCCTTTAAGTGTCCTTTGAATTGTGACAAAATATGTATCACTCTATAATCCTATTTCATCCAAAATAATAATAATTATTATTTTCCCATGTTCTAGAATATTCCAAGTACATATCAATTCATGTAATCATGTATGATTTAATGAGTTATATATGTTTAGGCTTGATTACAATGTTGTCATGTTTATTTTTATTACATTTTTTAGTCTAAAACCAATGTCCATTACTACATTTTGGTTAATCTTTTTTTTTTAATCAAATCCAACCTTTGGGTTTTCTATTGTTGGGGAGGGGGGTGCTATATTACTGTATGAATCTCTAGGGCTAGATATTTATTTTCTAAGGCTTCAACTCTTTCATTGGTGTGTTGATTCAAACTTAAATAATGTTTTCTAGTTATATCATGTTATCAAATTTTTCTTCTTAAAATGATGCTAGCATGCATAAAATGCATGATTATGATTATGATGATTGACATGAAATAGAAGAGAAAACTAAATATAATTCAATTGAAATATTAATTATGCTATGAAGAATATTAATGATATTGACTAAATTATACATGCGTTCAAAGAAGTTACTCGCCAAAATATTCCTTATCTTGTATTTATTGGTTCTTAATCTAATATAATTATGTTAATGAATGATCAAAATGATTCTCTTTCTTTATCTCCTTCTCATAGTATGATTGTTATGTTAGGTTGTGGAGCTAGATTGCTTCACAATAAGTATTCATTACATGTGGCTAGTTTACATAGTAATCAATGTCGGTTAGCATATTAACTGTCGTCGGTCAACAGATTAACCGCCATCAGTCAGCAAATGAACCACCATCTGTAATGCCCACTTCCCTACGACACTTAGTTGACTTTCTTTTGAGTTATGCAGACGTTGGATATGGACATGACTTATGCTTATGTCGATTAGCAGGATGTTTTGCAACTAGATGCATTTAGATTATGACTGGATTTTGTTTTCAGTATGACCTACACTGACTCATGGACAGACAATTGGATACCGATATTATTTTTATATGGATGTATTGCATGTGTTCTAACATTGGATTTCTTCGCCATGATGAGTAGAATGTAGTTGTTAAATTTACATTACTATAATTTTGGATAATGATGAAATGCATAGTTAAGTTGTGATTTAGACCTAGAAATAATGATTGATTGAATTACGTATAGATGTTGATAAATTTCATGCTTATGATTATTTTGGATATTTTGACATGGCCGCAAGGCCGAAGGAGGTATTTTGCATTTTGCAGGAAACACAACTTGATCACAACCATGAGGGGGATTGGGGACCAAACACAACAGAATGTCGGGTGGTTACAACATTGGTCGTCAAGGCAACTTGTAAACTGTATTGTGTTAGCTTGTTCTTGTATGTGTTGAGAAAATTTTCTTGAGGGGGTATTGTTCTAATGTGACCATGGGGTTGAGAATTTTATTTAATTGTTTTATTTACTTTAGTAGGTGATTTCATTTGGGATGCCCTTCTTTTATTACTTTTGCTAAGTATGTTTAGATTAATTTAATATCTTGTTTTAGTCATGTGGGTGTAATAAATTTTGTTGGTTGGCTCCTTGAGCCATGTGTTGTCTCTTGTATTGAATGCTTATCTTGAGTGTTGACCACTCCAAATCTCTTGAAAACTCGAATTTGAGTTTGAGGGCAATTTTGGGGGACTTGTGGGACAAGTTAAACTTGTCCCACACTTCCCAAAACCCCTTACCAACCATATCTATGGGTTGGGAAGCCCAAAAAGGGATTAGTTATTGTTTTGGGAAGTGATATTGACTTGGAGTGCACTTTTTCTTCATTTTGCATTTATTTGTGCCTTAAGGAACATGGGAAAGGGATGGTTGTGGAAGAGAGTTGTCATTCAACCCAACCACCCATTTATGGTGTTTTGGGATTTGAGTTAACCTTGGGAGATGGTTTGAGGATGTGTGATGTGGCATCCTACATGGAGCCACATCACCCTCACCCTTACCTTGGATCTATTTATTGAAACTTCCTCTCTTGTTGAGGGGGTTAGAGCTTTGTTTTTGTGTGGTTGAAGAGTTCTTTGTTATTTTTTGGAGAGAGAGGAATTGGGAGAAAGGGATAGAGAGAGTTTTGGACTTGCATGCTTGGATTGATTTGGGAAGGAGCTTGGACAAGTTTCTTGGTGTAGGCTTCTCCAATGGAGAGGTAGGTAACCCTCTCCCTTGTTTTTGCTTTCATAGTATTATTGCTTCTATGCTAAATATTGTGAAAAAAAGAAATGCATGTTTACTTTGGTGAAATTGTGCAAAATGGTTTGAATGCTTGTTGTGTAGTATAGGAGAGGTCTATGGGAATAATCATGAGGGAGGCAAAAGAGTAGATTAGGATATTGTGGAGGGAGTTTGAGAGGGATGCCCATCTTGGGTAGGAATGTTTACATTCTACCTTGTCTTTGAGGGAGCCATAAGAGGAGGGAGGCATAAGAGTATGGGAGGAAAAAGGGGTACTTGAGGGAGGCATAAGAGTCATAGGGGCTTGTGTATATTGTGGAGGGTTTTGGATGGGCATCTCATCTCATTTGGGAGGCATAAGGGAGACATTCCCATAGTTCCTTCTCTTGTTGGCTTGGATGCAAGCCTTGTTGTGTAATGTTTGAAGTTATTGTGTGTCTCCTTGTTCTCCTATTTTTAGCTTGAATGTTGTGAAGAACTTGTATTGTGGAAGAATGTATTGTTGCCTTGAGTTGGAGACCACCCCTTCATTGTGTTGTGTTTGGGGCTCGGGGGTCAATGGAGGAGATTGCTTCTCTTCCCCATTGAGATTTGGTTGGGAGGAGAGTGTTGCCTCTCCCCCTATTTTGGTTGTGCTTTGAAATACTTGGAACTTGGAGCATGGATGAAGAACACCATGGAGCTTGTGAAGACTCTTTCCATTCCCTTATACATATTATTTTGTTGTAAGATTTGCATGTGAAAGAAAGTTGTATCTTCTTGCTTTCCATTTCAAAAAAAATAACGGGCATTGTATTCTATATTGTATCAAAAGTCACATGGTTGAATGCAACATTTTACTTGCAAGATGTATATTATTGAAAGGATTGCAAGATAATAAAGAAATGATGAGTACAAGGAAGCTTGTGATAAATTGTGTTTAGGAGTTCTTTGTTTTATAAACTGGTGCTCTTGGATAGTAAATAAATGTTGCCTAATTGTATTATTTACAACCCCTTCTTACTTGAATATTGCAATAAATTTCATGTAGGAGTGGTTTATTTTTTCCATATCAACTAGGAGCATAAGAGGGGTTAGATGGAAATTTGTTTGTAATGCCATTCCACATTAGTTGCAATTGGAATTGTTAAAAGTAAGTGAATAAATCTTAATTCATTACACCCTTAGATCAGCTATATAAACAAAACCGAAAGTGATAGTTTGTAGATTAGGTAAATACTCAAAGAAATCTATACTATGACTACCTAGATGCATGCAAATTTTATATCCAAACAATTTGATAAATGAAATATATAGCTTTCCACTCTAAATTGCAATCTTCTACATTAATTGGAAACTTAACTAATCAACAAATCCATCTTGTTATTTTACTACAACTACGCATTAATCGCATGTATGCTTCTATTATAATTTTATACAATCATATTATTAATAACTTGATGTGTACTCAACTACGCATATAAGCATATATTTAAATATACATGCACCATATTCATATGCGTATTATTATATAAGAAGTGATTAATTTTAATAAGTCAAAAGAATGATAATTAAAAATAAGAAAAGAAACTATGTTTACAGTTTGCTTCGACAAGATCACATTTATGGTTATCCGCTGTTTGGAAACACAACCCAAGTAATTACACTGAAATAGCTTGAAAGACGAGTTTCTACAAAGAAGGCTCTGTAAAGGAAAAATGATCTTCATGT
Organism: Taxus chinensis; assembly: GCA_019776745.2. Taxonomy (NCBI): domain Eukaryota; kingdom Viridiplantae; phylum Streptophyta; class Pinopsida; order Cupressales; family Taxaceae; genus Taxus; species Taxus chinensis. Next base: position 595,913,172 of record CM034151.1, on the reverse strand, counting down.
ATGGTTTAAAAAGAATGTAAAGGTCCCAAAATATGGATGGCAAGGCGCAAAGCGTAAAAGTGTAGGCTTTGTTCAGGCTGTACCTGATAAAGACCACCTATTTATGTCGTTTTGTTCTGGAGAAGCTCGTGTATTGCAAGATGAAGATAACAAGGTCATTCCTCTTGACAGGGGACAACTTGTGCAGCTGAAGGCAGATGTCAAGGAGCCAAGGTAACGTGGATCTAGGTTGTGGACACCTTTGAATTGGTATGAATGCAGTTCTAATTGACTGTCAAGGAACTTCCGCTCACCAACGTGACATAATAATCCAATTATTGAATGCAATCAATTATTAAAAATTTAAAGCTGTTATGCGGAAAACTCCCATCCTGTCATGTGGGTAAAGTCAACATTTAAATATCAAGGATTTACTAAATGATATATTAAAACTCCTGTGAGGGCTGGCCAGATTCAGCTGTATTAACTGGAAACTGTTTCCCTCCCATGTCTGCACCCAATGAAAGTGGAAGTACTCGTTTTCCCCACGCGCCAGAGACAGCAGGTAAACAAAAGGAATTAAAAAGAAGGAAATCCCGAGTTTTTGGGGATGCATTCGATACTGAACTGATAACAACATAGTTGGACGCTCTGACTGCTGGCGCGCCACCTCTTCTGGGTTGTACACGCGCCCAAGATCTTTTTTATTGCACTTCCTTGCACCATGCGCGGCCATGGGCGAATGAAAGAAGGAAAAGAAACGCCTGCTGCTTCCACTCTGCCCTTCTTCACGCGGATGGAGGCCGTTGAATGAAGTAACACGCCTAGTTTGGTAGCTGTAGCTACGTCCGTAACCTCCTCGCCTTCCTTCACACGCCTCAGGTCAAATCCCAATGGTAGACCGACCTGGTAGATTTGATTTGCAAAATCCTTGAGAGTAAATGCCTATGCGGCCGGCTGAATGGATGCACGCCAGACAGGGAGTTGTTGTTTTTGACAGCTGGTGGTTGAGGACCACCGCCCCAAACCCAAAGGATTTAAACATGGCTTGAACATTTTTTTTTTTTTCCCTCCTTATTTGACTCTTATGCATTTAATTTTTTTTTTATAAAATTTCCAACGTATGCCAAGGATATGGTCTTGTTTGAGTGATCATCTAAATCTTCATGAGTGCGAGTTGTTGGTTAGTGGGTGAGTGCAGTTATTCTGGAATAAAACAAGAAAAGTGTTAGCATGGGGGTCAACACCCTTTTTACCAATGTCCGTTTTTTTATATATATATGCAAGTGTCATTGAATAATGGTTAAGAATTGTTAGAAGACATCAAATAAGGTAAAATGGTTAATAATGCTCAAGAAGGGTTTCAATTGTCACAATTGTTTCAAATTTACTTTCAAGTAGTATTATTGAGACACATTCTAGTTATCATTAAATATTCCTTTTTATCTTCGGACTTTATTATTGGTTATATGCTTTTATATTGTACACCTTGCAAGCTGTGTAGAGTCCTTCAAGTGCAAACCTCGAAAATACACTTATTTGCAATGTCGGTTGTATGGACTCTTATTCCATTTTTTAAAAATTTTTTTTTTATAGGAATGTAGGTTCATTTGAGAATAAACTTGATAATATATCTATATATAAACCACTTAATTAAAAGTATCTAACCCCTTGTCAGGGATATCTAACAACCTACATAGAAAGATTTCTAAAACGATTCGCTTCAGCTTTGACCTTCACACGTTTCTCTTTGGCGTAGAGCTTGCAAGAAACGATGAGTGTATATACATGTATAATAGCATATAATCATTATGTAACCCAATTATGAATTAGCAAGTTAGCAGAACAATTGTAATTTGATAGATCTTATGGTATCGCACCTAAAAAGGCGTTTAGCAAACTTGCTCAAATGATTGCTTGTCTCGCTTCGTGGAAAATGAAGGTAACTTATTAGTAAAACAAACAAAAAAAATAAAATAAAATAGTTGTAATTTTCGGGTTGCGCGCATGGGATGCGTCGTTGTTGTGAGTGTGGCGTCGTTTTTTTTTTGGGGCGTTACACCATCGGTCAGGGTAACCGGCGTTGGTTACCTGTGCGTGAAAGTTTATATTTAACTCACAGGATTTTCATCTAGATTTTGTTTTAAAGCCGATTTAAAGGTTGTAAATGCATATCTAAGGTGCCCTAAGTTTTTCTAAGCTTATATAAGCTAGAAAACTAGGGTTAGAACATAAGGAATAAGAAAAGAGAAGCATTGAGCTATCCTTGGTTGAAAGGATGATGATGAAAAAGAAGAAGAAGCAGATTGCATGAAGACAAGAGCTTTCATAGAGAGAAGTTGAACAAAAGGAAAGTGCAGGTACACTATTGGTGAGAAGATGGTATTATCTTCTACTGTATTTCCTTTGTATTATTTAGTCTCATGTAATGGCTTGCATAGTATGCAAAGTACTTAGTGTTTCTTCTTGTTAGATCCACAAGTTGTTGTGAGATCTTGTATTGTAGATCCATGAGATCATATTGTATTGTTGATCGATAGGAATCTAGTATTGTAACTCGTTCGAGAGCTTGTGGATACAGATAGTATCCAAATATTATAGAGGAGGTTGTCTTCTTGTTTGCAGGGGGCAGATGCAGTGAGATGGAGGAGAGACTTACTTCTTGGTGCACATATATGGTTGCACATTGGTAGACCCATGTGAGAGGTCTTGTTTGTAGATTCACATGAGAGCTTGGTTGCACAGTGGGAGACATAGTAGTTCCTGGTATGTGAGATATGGTGGTGTTTCAGAGGCATGGTTGTAGTGCACTCAAGTAGATATGGTTAGAGATCTGGAGGAGACACAGGTGGTGGTATGGAGGCACAGTTGTAGTGAAATCACGGAGATCCATTTAGAGATCTGGAGGAGAATATACTCTTAGAGAGATGCATTGTAATCTTGTATTAAAGAGTTGGTTTCTACTCTTGTTATATTATATATATATGAGATCTCTATCTTTGGTGGACGTAGCCCACATTAGGTGAATCCAGTACATGTTATGTTATGTGTGTGTACTTTGTTTTGATTTAGATTATTCTAGTTTATACTTCCACTGTTATAGATTTTGGGGAATTATTTAGATCCTGTGTGCATGATTTTGTTTGTTATTAAATCATAACACTATTTTGCAGTCCCGGATTCCCAACATATTATTATATTGCAATAGAGAATGACACTAATGAGTGTGATTTTCCTTTTAAGGTAGCAAATAATGAAAATGTTTGTAATATTTCTATTGATTTTATTGAAATGGAAAATATTAATAATGCTTCCCATTATTTGCCAATGGGATTTGGGTGGATCGGTTAAGAAGGACGGTTATTTCCAGATCCACCCAAGTTCAAATCCAGCTGGGTGCGATCCCTTCGGGGTGGTTTACCGGTGGTGGCAGGTGTTGCGTCATTGGTAGTTGTGGATAGTGGTTCTTCTCAGCAGTGGAGGACTTTACATCATCAACATTGGTGTTCGTGGCGACTAGTGGCTCTAAAAATGGCAATGGAAGAAAAATTGCATCGTCGGTGCAGGCTCTAGTGGTTGCGGTTTGGGCTCTAATTGTAATATCTTGTCTAAGGACATTGTTAAGGGAGGGTACCCAAGAACCCCTCAGTTCTAAGATCTGGTCAAACGTGTTAAACTATCTAAAATTATGTTAATAATTTACTAATATGGATAAATACATGTAAGGATAGTTGTATAAACATTAGATATTTGGTTTCCTTAACAAAATCTTCATGTGTTATTAAAATGGTATGGAAGTGCCTTTAATGTTTTTCTTTCACAACTATTCAACACCTCATTAGGATATTAATGATAACATCCCCATTCACCTCCTTCTATAGAAGCATATCTATAAAAGTCATTAATGTTCCCATAGCTACAATCCAATAAGTTTCAACCTAGAAATGAGCATATGGTTAATTACAAGAATACCTTAACATGAGGTTATTTTCTTACCCAAAATGCATTCATAGGTATTTCCAAAACCAGAGTAACTTACCTTACAATGATAGAAGTGCAGATATAAGGCATGCATTAATTCTAAATGTTAAAGGAAATTGAATCCATGTGGTGTAACCATTTAGCTCACTTGTCTTTCCCTTAAGACTTTGTCAATACAGTCTACATTTCAGACATGTGACAAAAGGCTCAAAAACCTTACAAGCATCTTATCAAGATTTAATTTCCATGAGGCTCTCACCATAGTAATGATAATATTGTAACTATAAATCCTTACCTAACCAAATTCTAATAGGTAATGTCTTAAATTTCCACATATAGTCTTAAGTAGATCCTAAATTAAAAAGAACCTAATTGATAGTAAGTGTGAAAAATTTCCTCAAGGGTTCAATCAAGTTACTATTTATATTCTAGACTCAAGGAGGTTATTCTAGGAAATGTATTCGAATTTATTACACCAATTAATGTGCATGTTAGAATAACTAATATTAATTTACCAAGACTATAATCAATAAGAACATGTGCATATTTAATATAAGCGGATACCATGCACTTAGATGATTAGATGGTCTAAGTTGATGTATAGTGGTAAAAGGATGAAATAGTTATAAATAACCTACACATGCTTCAAATGGATAAAGGAGTCAAACTAAATTGGGATGAAACGAGAGATGGAAAGAGTATAGAATTTCTTCTATGGTAACAAGTCCACTTATTTGAAGGGTTATTGTATAATTGATATAAAAAGCTAGAAGAAAAATCCAACACTCTATGTGAGCCTCTAAAATGTGTATTCAGTGCTGAAAAACAACCCTAAGTGAATGCACTATGTGTGAAACTCAAGATCTGAAATCACCCATTCAAACCATAAAAATGGGTAGGAGACCCTATAAAATGGTCACAATTGAATTGAAGTGACCAACATATTACTGAAATCACACCATGGATTTACTTTTATGAGGCCTCAAATTGCAATGTAGGTCTCCAACCATAACAAAAAGTAATCTAGGTGATATCATATACCAATAGATGTAACATAAAGATTTCCAAATTTCATCACTTGATAATACATTCCATGCTTCAATAAGTTACTAATTCTTGACTTAGATGAATAATCAACATGAAAGCTAAATTTGAACATGGTCTTGAGTGCTTACCATTAATGCAAGTTAAATAGATATCTAAGATAAGGCAAACATTTTAATTTTCTAACAAAGGAATTTAACCCAGATCTTTGACTAATTTTTCAACTAATATTTTGTTGAGAAGTTAAATCCAATGAAACCAAATGGAGAAACGACATGAGTAAAAAGTGTAAGATAACAGAACAAATTCATTATATACTATTTCATAAAAGTTTAGTTTCGCATTAGGGATGGATTGAAGGAAAATTTAAACAAACCCCAGTGGGTAAGAAAACATGCCAAAAAAATGAAATAACCGGACCTTTTCATCACCCTATAGAGTTGGAAATCGATGCCTTTCAATTTCCTCAATCCTACACATACAATCAAACTTCTATGCAAGATTCCACGATAACTACAAGTAATACAAATCTCTTTGTGAATTTCTCAATTTTTATTTTAACTCGTATACTTTACCACCATGCCTCTTTAATGTATGTGAATTAATCATGCGTGCACCTCAAACTTAAACTGAAGTACAAGTATAATGAGTAACCACATGTAGAGCTTCATAGTTCCCAAAAATTGAAACTAAGGAATAAAACCAAAAAAATTCTATTTCCTCCAACATTTCTTCTACACCCTAGGTGAGTTGGGTATAAGCTTTGTCGATTTATGTAGGGTAGGCCAACAGGACTACCAATTGATTGCCCTAAATTCTAATCATATGGAATTTAGTTCTTTTCCAAGTTGGAACTAATGAATTTTCTTGGTTGGCATGTCATTCAAATGAATTTTTACCCAAGATAGATTGACAACTCAATGATTCCCCTTTATTTTCCATTAGTATGCCATTTTTGTAAACAAGCAAGGGATTCTGACACTTGAACACTTTTACTTCTTTTTAAATTGTATGCCACCCTAAACCTAGGAACTTCCATTGGTCTGCCATCCCATTCCATTAACATTTCAATTCCATTATATTATGTTTAACCTTAATTATCTTTTACAACTTTTTGTGCTTAGTCCTCAATAGGAATAACATATTGGAGTGTACTATGACATAAACTAGTGTCAACGACTTAAGATTACCCCCTTCCAATTAATCAACAAAATAATAAAATAACCTTGAACTTAAACTGATAAGGAATTCATATGGAAAATCATTTTTGTCATTAAATGAAGGTCCTATAAATATCTAAAAATGCATTCCATCTATCTAAGAATAAAAAATGACATATGTTTAGATCAACTTATAAAGGGTGTCCTACTAAATTGGTCCATATCTCTCTTCCCAACCTAAGAAACTAACTTCAGTGAAATTAACCATTCTGGGATCAACTTGGTCAAATGACCTAAACAGGTTATTAAATCATGGTGTGTCCATAGGTAATCCTAGAATTGGAGTCATCATGTGAATTCTTCATCATGAAGGTCTACATGTAATGGGTATCATCTTATTCCTTGTGCCACAAATAATGAAGTAGAAGTGACAAGCCTTCTAGATTTTGTCTAGCTAAAGGAACGATAACCAGATCGTACCAAGCCAAGAACACAGATGCTAATCAAACACCACGATCAATAAGATGAAAGTAATTCACCAGAATAACTTGACACAAAACCTTTGCAAACAAATGAGCAGCAATATCATATATTATTATGGAACTCAATGAAATACAATGAGAATGGGCCTTGCTTATATAGGCAAGGAATAACAATCTAAGAACCAGTCAAGGTCGTAGATCAAGCCATAAATCATGGAAATAACTAGTCATCAAAGAAATAGTCAAGTCCATAGATTTATGAGAGAACTAGACATCAAGGATCTAGTCAATACCATAGATCTAGGAAAGAACTAGTCAATACCATAGATCAAGTAAAGAACTATACCTAACAACTAGATAATATCTCCTAATATCTAAATAAATAAAAAGAAATATCCACACACATAAGTGGGTGAGGATAAATACAATAAAGGTAAATAATGTACCTAGGTGAACATGAGCTAAGGTAAATACATACTCCAACACCCCCCCTCAAGTGAAGCTAGGGGCCAAAATAGAAGTGGCATGTCTACAGTATGAGTCCCAGATAACTAGGCCTGATGAGGTACTCATGTACAATATATCCATGAAGAAATCTCGAACCAAAAGAAGGAAAGAATCCTACTATAAGGAAAGAGAAAGAAGAAGAAGAAGACGAAGAAGATGTTCTCACAAACACCCCCCAAGAATAACTTCTGAAACCCCAAGCATTCCACACAACTCAAGGTAGCAAGGTGATGCAAAAGGCTTCATAAATATGTCTGCAACCTGCTACTGAGTTGGAAGGTCCTCCAAGCAAAGAACTCCATCCTGAATGTGTTGCCGAATGAAGTGGATGTGTATCTCGATATGCTTGGTCCACTGGTGCTCAACTGGGTTGTGAGAAATGTGAATTGCACTTTGGTTGTTCACACCAAAGTACATTCAGTGAATCTTGTGGGAATCCAAACTCTGTCAATAACTGGCGAAGCCAAAGAATCTACTGACTCACTTAAAATTGCTGCCCTGTACTCTGCCTCTGAAGATGAAAGTGCAATAGCTTGTCACTTTTTGCACACCCAAGAAACTGGAGAAGAACCAAGCCAGAAAAGATAGCCAAAAGTAGAATGCCTGTCATCAATAGAACCTTGCCCAATATGAATCTGTATACCCAACCAACTGAGTAGAACCCCTAGTGTAGTGTAGGCCAAAGTGGGAAGTGCCCTGTAAATAGCACAAAATCCTTTTAGCAGCCTGCCAATGACTACTATGAGGAGAATGTGCAAACCAAGATACAAAACATACTGTAAATGAAATATTAGGGTGAGTATGGGTCAAGTACATGAGACTCCCAACCAACTTCCTATACAATATAGGATCACAAAGTGGTGTGGTACATGTGGATGTAAGAGTAACCCCATACTGAAAAGGAGATGGACTTGGCTTGCAATCAGCCATATCAAAGTGCCTAAGAAGATCATGGGTGTACTTTTGCTGACTCAAATGAATCCCTGAATCTGTCTGAGAAATCTATAAACCAAGGAAATAATGCAATAGCCCAAGATCTATCATGTCAAACTATGTAGAAAGAGCCCTCTGAATACTCTAAATGTGGGAAGAAGAGATGCCAGTAAGTAACATATCATCAACATATAAGAAAAGTATCACAATATCCTCACCGACATGCTGGAGATACACTGTATGATCAGAGTGGCAACAAACAAAACCAGTAGATAGAAGAAAATAATCCATCTTCTCATACCAATCCTAAGGGGCTTGTTTGAGACCGTAGAGAGACCTTCAGAGCCTACAAACAAGAGAAGAATCCTAAAAAATCTAGTCGGCTGCTCCATGTATATTTCCTCTTGTAGATCTCTATGTAAGAAGGCACTCTTCACGTCCATCTGGTATATGGGCCACCCCTGTGATGCAGCAATAGCAAGTACAAGGCATACAAAATCCATCTTGGCAATGGGTGCAAAAGTCTTAGAGTAATCAATACCTTCAACTTGTGAAAAACCCTTTGTAACAAGATGAGCCTTATACTTGTCAATGGACCCATCAACTGTGTATTTGGTTCGGTATACCCACTTACACCTAACCATATTTCTTCCTTTAGGAAGAGATACCAAATCCCAAGTATGATTCTTCATCAAAGAAGAATACTCAGCTGTCATCGCATCATCCCACTCCTGTATCCCATGAGCCTTTGAAAAAGACTATGGATCCTCAGAAACTACCTGACACAAAAGTCCAGAACCTATGGAGAATGTGCGTGATGATTCCTAGTGGGTGGAAGATCCTCTATGAAAGGTGCTGCCTCAGAAAATTTAGTACAAGCCCACTTAGGCATAGTGACAACATCAGTGGGAATAGGATCCTCAATGACATCTATAACCTCCTCATCAATCTCCTCAAAGAAAGGATCCTCAAGATGAGATGAAGAAGAAGAAGGAATGGAAGAAGATGAAGAATCATGAGGAGTGAAATGCTCATCAAACTGAACATGTGTTCGAAAAAGAACATCATGTGTATCAGGATCTAAAAGACGATAAGCTCTCATGTCCTCACAATACCCTACTAAGATCAAGGGTTTACTCTTCTTATCCAAAGCTTTCCTTTTCTTCTTTGGCACAAAGGCCCAAGCATGGCTCCCAAAGACTCAAAAAAATGAGACATCTGGCTTAGTGTTGGACAAAGCTTCCTCTGGAGTCAAATGCTCAAGTGCTCTATGTGGTGTGCGATTCTAAATATAGTTAGCACAATTAACTGCTTCTACCCAATAGTAGGAGGTATATCTCTAGAATGCATCATACAATTATCCATTCCTTCAAATTTCTATTCTTCCTTTCTACTAATCCATTTTGTTGTGGAGTATGAGGAACAGAATGTTGGTGAATAATGCCTTGAGTTGCCAAAAATTTAGAAAACTCATTACTGAAATACTCCCCCCCATTATTCATATATTTCAGGATTTGCTCATATTTATGGTATGGTCATATGAGGACTTAAATCTTGTGATTCCTACTAGTAGGTGCTTAACTCCAGCCCCCTTTCATTTTATTTGCTGAAAATTTACAGACTACTAAATACAAGAAAATCCCAAAATATATGAATATATAAAAAATTTATTTGCAAATAAAACTTACAGACGGATGTCAATAGCAATCTCCTTCTCTGATACCATAAAAGGAACGATAACCAGATCATACCAAGCCAAGAACACATATGCTAATCAAACACCATGATCAATAAGATTAAAGCAATTCGCCAGAATAACTTTACACAAAACCTTTGCAAACAAATGAGCAGCAATATCATATATTATTATGGAACTCAATGAAATACAATGAGAATGGGCATTGCTTATATAGGCAAGGAATAACAATCTAAGAACCAATCAAGGTCATAGATCAAGCCATAAATCATGGAAAGAACTAGTCATCAAAGAACTAGTCAAGTCCATAGATTTATGAGAGAACTAGACATCAAGGATCTAGTCAATACCATAGATCTAGGAAAGAACTAGTCAATACCATAGATCAAGGAAAGAACTATACCTAACAGCTAGATAATATCTCATAATATCTAAATAAATAAAAAGAAATATTCACACACATAAGTGGGTGAGGATAAATACAATAAAGGTAAATAATATACCTAGGTGTTCACATGAGCTAAGGTAAATACCTACTCTAACAATAACTTAAGACTTTAAAATTGAATTAACATCATGTACTAATGAACATTACCAATAAACATAACCGATTAAACAAATGCATCTAAAAGGGAAACCCTACCAAATGATTTCTAGTTTGATACCAATGGCCCATTAAATTCATATATCTTTTAATTTTGTCTAAAAATAAGAGAAAATGATATCCAACCTGTGGCATGGAAAAAATAAAGATTGCTTCAGCCTAGGAATGCAATATAAAAATGGCAGTTCACATGCCCATAAATTTTAGGAGAATTAATCATTGGCACCTTGGAGGGTATTCCCTCCTTAATGAATATGATAAAAATTCTGAATTGAAAACATGCACAATGAACTTCTAAGTAGTTTAGCCTCTAATATTCTCTTTCTCCAGAAAGTAGTGACACTGACACTAACTGGTACCATGATGCCACTTTTCCTCATATATTATTTCCCCGTATATTATAGAAATAGGTTAATTTTTGTTGTAGTGTTATCAAAGCCTAAAAATTATTGATTCCCCTCACCGATAGATTCTTTTGTATCCAATATAGGTTCCTTTCCACCTACACAACCCATGGGTTCTCTTCTTGGATTTAAGAAATCGTATTCCACTTTTTGTAGTAGAATGAACTTGCCTCCTCCTAATCCCTCAATCCATATCCAACAAAAACCAGTCCTTACCCTTTAACCCCTCATTTTCCATGACAATGCCTCCAAACCCATCCATTTGAAAAAATATGTTCAATGATAAACACTTTTATTATATTATAGATATGAGCCAAAGTGGATTAATGGAGTTTTATCCACAATGTCCTGGGTGTGTTCTACTTGGTCCAAAAGGATAAATGTGACCCCTAATTCAAGATTCCCCCATGTCCACTTATTAAAAGTATCTAGTGGGCATAACTGGAATGGAAATTGGGTTTTTGATTACAAACTTCTTGTAACTCACTAATATCCCAAGCCCTTAAGCCCACATTACTACAAAATATAGTTATAATGGGACATATTATTTTCTCCTCTCTATGTTTATTACTCCTATTGTTATCACATCATGTTAGAGCTCTCATGATGACATCTTATATTGGGGTTAGACATTAAATTACATGTTATAAAATGTGCTTACATGATGAAACCTCTTATGTTTACATATTTGACAACATATGCATGCTTTACGTAAATTATCTTACACGATGAATTGAATTCATAGCTCTTGATTTATTTTATTTACATGATACCTATACTAAATGTGATATTTTATTTTGAGATTAGTGATATGTAAGATCATCCCTCCTCAAGCAAGAAGCATAATATCAATTTTTTCCATATTTTGGATTAAATTAGAAACATTGCATGGAATACAAAAAAAATATGGGATCAATGAGGATTCATAAATCAAATAATTTAGGATCGATGGAATAAAACGTAATGACCCTTTGGGTTTCTTCATCTATTATAGAGTACCCAAATTATATCTAATTTTATTTCTTAATTTTAGTTTTTTTCACTTCGTTGGCCAATAATTGGATGTTGTGGTAATACTATTTTTGTATTTAGTAGGGTCATTTGGGAAACAATGGCATTTTTTCTCCAATTTGACAGTGATAGTTTAAAGAGATGATGTGGTTCACATGCCATTAGGTATATTTGTTCATGTTTACCATTTTATTTTTAAAATATATTATTTAAATATCTAATTATCTATCAAGAGATTAATATAGGTTTGTATGCATTGACATTTTCTTGCATGCACACTCAAATAAATTTTGGGAAATTGGATTATGAACAACAAAACTTTCTCCTCAATACCCATATAGGTAAGATCATGTACAGTTTTTCTTACTTTACTTTTGATGTAGCATGCACACGCCAAATCAAAGGGGGACATTTTATAGATACCTAATTTTAATACATGCCTTGTTACTACAACATTTTTTGTTTGAGTTGACATGTTCACACTTACATGTGGTTTCAATATTTTCCAAACTATCCTTGCAATTTTCCTTGTTCACAAAACTCATAAGGTATGCTTAAATTAGGGAGTTTGTTTATTATTGTTGTGATTTAACCTTATATTGTGCATGCATATTTGGGTGCTCAATATTGTTAAATCCCTATGTTTGAGAAATTCAAAACAACCTCTTAGTTATTTTGAACTACCTCTCTTACCTATATTATTGGCACTCCCTCCTTGTAAACATATTCAAGTATTTCATATATTCTATGAGATGAATATTATTGAAGACTTATTATTGATTCATTTCTACTGTGTATCAATGTCATATTTATGGTTGTTGTAATGGTGTTGCTATTGAGATTCTTGGGCCGAGAGTGTTTCCTTCTCTAACATTTTAAGCATGATTGTGTGTATATGGTCCCTCAATTCAAATTAGTGTCTTATTGGTGCACATCTCTTTTGGTTTTGACTCTTTTTCCCTCTATGTTGACTTGTGTACCTCTCTCTTTCTTCCATTTAATCATTTTTCATTATTTTCTATGGATCTCCACTATGTTTTATCCCTTTTTCTATATTTCTTTCATCATGGTGGAATGAGACAAGTTTTTAGCCAATGAACATGTCACAAGCATATTGAACATGTCCCAAGTACCATAACTTGTAAGTTTAAATTTAGGAGGTTATATAAACAAATCCCATTGAGTAATTTTAACAAGCTTTAATGTTTAATCTAGTATTATTATATCAAATTATATTTCTTCCATTATGTGGGAATGAGATAAGTTTGTCATTGATAAACATGTTGCATTCCTTTCGAACTTGTCCTAGGTACTAATTTGAACAAAATATGAAAATATGCTAAACCCTAGATATTTTAGATTCATAATTGATAAATAAACAATAAAGTACAAATCCAACCTAAGAAATAAGCAGATGGAAATTAAAACCTTAAGTGCAAGGAAGAGGGTAGAATACTTAGCTGATTTTGCAATAAATCTTGAACTGTGCTGAACTAAAAAAATGATAAACAGGAGGAGGAAACTGTCACAACCAAACCTAGAAAATTGTGTGTTTTCCATATCTGCCATGCTGGGGTGCCTTGACTAGGTCAGGGGTACCTAGGCAATATAGACTGCTTCTGGGTGCCCGTGACTACGAAAAACCTCAGAAACTAAGTTTTATTGTATCACAAGATGTTTGCCAACCTTCATTTTTGATCACCTGTGTGTCACACTATGCCCTTGGAATTCACATGTAACCTGTAAAACAAATGATCTCCTACATAACCCAAAAACACATCAAATCCTAAAAAAGAAAGATGCAAATGGGGAATCAGATTGACCCCAACGGTCACCTGAATGAGTGAGCTTATGAACGAGTGATGCACTACATTTCATATTCCATGTAGTTCTCGTGTGTGCGTGCAAGAATCGTGCCCTAGGTGGCTCTTGTGAAAGATGCACTTTGTGAATAGCGAGAAATAACTAGATGTAGAAATGTAAGTAGATGTGTGGATGGAAAAATGAATTTTCCCTCCTATGCATGTATGCAAAAAATGTAGTCCCTTGTCCCTTGAATGAAGCTAGATAGATGCTTTGATGCTCTTGAGATGCCTTTGGATGCAACCTTAGGTGATAATAGTAGATGTTTAGAGCTTGGTCCTTTATTATGGCCACACAACTTTGTATTTATATGATACCCTTGGTTGAATTTCACAATTAAAAATTGAAAGGCCGACCCATGAGAAAACAAGATGCCCAAAAGGAGCGAGTAAAGTAAAGAGAGGTCAGGGGCACCCCTAAGGACGGGACCAAGGCACCTGTGGGCACCCTAGTATTAAATATGGGTGCCCTAGTGTCGAGAGTGATAAAAGATGACACAGGATCTTCATAAGTATCGAATAGGCTAATTGGGTACAATTGGTTAGTAAGAATACATGAAATACAAACAAAAGGTCAAAGATAGCTGGGGAATAATTAGTACTTTCTTCCATTAGAGAATTTCATATGAATACTAGTATCAGATTAGGATAACTAGAAATGTACCCCAATTTACATGACTTTAGTGACTACATATTTCCCCCACATTACGTTGGTGAAAAGAAAGCTTGAGTAACATAAATTAGATAAGAGATGCATACCTGATACCTCATATAGAGTCGATGGAAGAAGGCATGCTGAGTGAGACTTGAAAAAAGTGTGGAATGAGAAAGGGATAGAAGAGCATGGAAACTATAGATGAAAATTTCACAAAGAAAAAGTAATGAGAGTGAACTTAGGGGTGAAACGCGTAGTGTGTGTACCATGTTGTACCTATTGTCAGTGTTGCTTGAGACTGCTACTTTTTATAAGGTTGGACCTATAAACATGAAGTGTTATTACAGAATGTTGTTGTTTTCATTGTGTATGTTACCCCCATTTTGATTTCTTCTTTCTCATACGGATCATGACTACAAGGATAAAAAATGCAAGTAGTCAAATATGTATGTACCTGTAAATGTAAAAAATGCTAGTGTAAAGGATACGTATATAAGTGTAAATGTAAACTGTAAATGTGGAATCAAACGATGTTTTTGAGCTTGATCTCATGTGAAGAAAGAGTGTTTTGAAGGCAATCTCAAGCCTATACTATGATTTTTTTGGGAAATCTCATGCCATGATATAAGGGTGTTGGGGAGGAAGGCCTAGTGTTATTATCCATCCCTGAATACTTCTTGAAGATTTGTACACTACTACAGATGGTGTGATCTTGCTTTTCTCTAGTTCAATCCAATGCAAATAGAAAAAAATAAGATATCATGAATGTTGATTGCTAGAGGATTATGCATGTTATGTGAAAACCCCTGTATAAACTGCTAAAAATTGTGCCAATTTGAGAAAGTGATTGTAACTACCCCCTGGTCATAGGATCCCATGAAAGGTCAGGAGTGCCCAGGTGCTCATGTATGTATCTGGGAACTAGATAATATGTTGTGTTGAGGACCCAAGTCAGATTTTGAGCCCTTTCTGTAATTGTATACTGCTATGTTCCTGTACTATGCAGGTATGAATTGTGATTGTGTACTGTTGAATGGGGTGACTGATTCACCCAATGTATACCCCCCTCATTTGGGGTGCATGTGGCGTCGCTAGGAGAATGCAGCCTAAAGAAGGAGCTAGACGTTGATATGAAACTATAGCCTTGCAGGGGGAATGTGCATGGTAGAAACCAAGGCACATGAAAACAAAATGGATGGAAAAATGTGTTAGTGCAAACAAGATAGATATGCTTATAGAAAACAATGTGTAAACTTGCAAGCAAAAAGACAATGCAGACCGTGAAAAGTGTGTTTCAAACATGGGACATCGCTCACAATGTCACAAGATAATTAGGGATGAAGTGGCCAAAAGCATATAGTGTGCACACAAGACAAACGGAAAAACCCGTAATAAATGGCATACAATGGCAAGCAATGAAAAATAGTAGCAAGACAATTAAAAGACAATCATGGTAGTAAATAGATCCTGCACATGAAGCACCATTTAGCATGTTAAAAAGATAAAAAAAAGTATGTCAAGATGTGTATATAGTGATAAAGTAGTGTGATAATAAGTATGGGAAGTAGTATAAAACAAAACAACAACACCTGTGATGTGTATGAAAGTAGATGCCCCCAGGAGCCTTGGTAGGACTGGTAAGAGGTACAATGCCAAGCATTCATTTTGCGTATAAGGATCTAGAAGAAGTCTACATTCACAACTAGAGAACAAGTGAACGTGCATGTGTATATGATAAAGATAATGACATACAAAGTATTTGTTTAACATGTGTAAAAAAGTGTACATGTAAGAATAAGTAAACAAGAATAAATGCGACCAAGATATGCATTATTCGGTGAATGTGTATGGAATGGAATGCAAAGTGAATGTGATAGGAGAAACATGCCCCCCGAGTGAATGCGAATGAATATGAGATGAGGTTCATTTATAAAAGACCCCTTGATAGTCAAGAATGAACCATAGAATGAGAGTGCATCATCAGGAAATGGTTTGAACTGTGCGCTAGAAAGATATACTCCGTGAATCATAGAGCATAAAATGTAGAAGTGGTGAGCTTCATTTCAGATTGAGATCCTTAGTAGTCGAGTATGAACTGTGGAACTAGATGCGTCATTGGGAAATGGTTTGAATATGTGCACTAGAAAGATATGATCAATGAAGCATAAAGTGTAGAGTGTGCGAATGTGATGATGTGAGGTTTAATTCAGATTTAGACCCTCATCAATCAAGTATGAACCGCATAACTAGGGTGCTTCATAGGGTAGTGAGTGTAACATGTAGAAGTAGATGTGTGGATGGAAAAATAAACTTCCCCTCATATGCGTGTATGAAGAAAATGCAGTCCCTTGTCCCTTGAATGAAGCTAAATGGATGCTTTGATACTCTTGAGATGCATTTGGATGCAACCTTAGGTGATAGCAGTAAATTCTTAAAGCTTGATCCTTTATTATGGTCACATAGATTTGTATTTATATGATTCCCTTGGTTGAATTTCATAATTAACAACTGGAAGGCTGACCCATAAGAAAACAAGATGCCCAAAAGATAAACGATGCCCAAAAGGAGCGAGCAAAGTAAAGAGAGGTTGGGGGCACTTAGAAGGATGGGGGCACCTGGGCGTTGGTGTCCAAAGTGATAAAATATGAAACAACAAGTATTAACTGGTATGTAGGGTGTAATAGGTCAAAAAGAAGACATGAAACATAAACAAAAGGCCAAATATAGTTGTTAATTGCTAGTTTTCTCTCTTAGGAATCATATGAATAGTAGTATGTGATTAAGACCTAGAAATATACCCAAAGTGTGTAATTTAGTGTATACAAGTACCACAAACATGTCCCCTGTGTATTTTCACATTTTAAAATTTTATGAGCTTCTTTTTTATGCCACTTGTTTGTGTGTTTTGGGTTGGATTTTGCATGCTATTACATTTCTAATTTGAAATTGAGAAGGATATATAAACAAATCCCATAGATAAATTTTAACAACACTAATTTTCATGCAGTCTTGTTCTATCAAACTCTGAAGAATAAATATATTGTAAATAATATTCTATCAAGTTTCCAAGAATTATATATAGTTACATACTTGTAACTAAAAGATCCTAAGCGAGATTCATGTGGCTTTTATTCTTCTCATAGGGATAAAGAAGAGACAAAACACTCTTATTCACATGGAAAGTAGGACATGCATAGAACATAGTAAGTTGTTATTCAACAAATATGTAGTGTAATTCTTCATTAGTACTCCTATTGGAGGAAATTCCAAACCTAGTCCAAGAATTTTTTTCTCATGTTCTTTTAATTTTTTCTAGGGTTATAAGAGAGGAGAATATATTGTAGAAGCCTTGTGTGGCATCACAAAAATCCAAAATAGAACACAACTGAAGGAACTCTAGAATTGTTGTTGCATTTTGACAAACGTATGTCACAGTCGGCCATATAGTACATGTTCACTCGACATTAACATAACACATGTTATATTCATTATGCAAAAAACATGATGTTCTTGCCCAAACTTGACTTAGACACATTAGATTCATGTCAAATATTCAAAAGTTGTTTTATTTGGTAATGTAAGGATTCTTTGATCTTTTGGTAGTGTGGTTCTTCTTTTAGCACACCCAATCAGCTAAATACATGAGGGGTCACTTGGTAAAAAAAAAGTCTAAAACACATGTGATCATGGGATGTTGAATATTAATGCTTATTTTTAGGATGTACCACTACAAACTCTCATCATTGGAACCCCCCTTTACTCTATTACCCCTATTTCTACCAATATATCGGATGATCATAAGTGTTATGTCACCTTACTAAGGTGACCTCCCCGTAGCTAAATATCAACCTCTCTATTCCAAATCAATATTGCTACTTGAAAATCATTTAACTTACCCCTTTTAAACATGACTTCATATTATGATTTCTATAATTTACTATCTCTTTCTATAATCTAATTGTGCATTCAATTTACTTGATTTAGGTTATAAACCCCTAGTATAATAAGATCCATACAAATGTGTCCCCTAGATTGTATTCACTACTCTTAAACTTTGACACCATTTCTTGGGTGATAATTCCTTCCACTTCCAATATCTAGAGATTTTATTCATGCCTCTACTTTTCTCCATTTGGACAAATTGCCATGAAAACACGTTAAGACATTATTTTCAGAATTACATCCCTCCCCCATTTTTCTTCTAGCCATTTTTCTAAAGTAACTTTCGTACGATCCATACTATCCTCCACAAAGTATTTGAGAATATTGACATTCCATTTATTGAATAAACATTATTACCATATTTTACAAAAACATGATTTATTAAAAAATTAATTAAAGAAATCTAGGTAACATTATTTACAAAACGACAGACATTTTATTGTTTATTCATAGTTTGCATATTAAAACACGATGTATTATCAAAGTAACTTAAAGTTTTGTAAAAAAAAATATTTTTGTGTTAGTTCTATGATTTTTTTGGGTGAAAAACACGTCATTACAACTCCTAAATACTATTATAATTATGCTTCTTAATTTCCATTGTAATTACGTTGTCGACGTTATATAGTTTGGATTTCTTCTAGTTTTCATCCTCCTTGACTTGTCTTTTGTAAACATCGTCTGCTCTCTTTCCCAAATGTACATTATTGCATTGTCAACTTTGTCGATACAAGTAAAGTGAAGTATTTAATGTGGTTTATAATAACTAAATTAAATATTTCATTTATATCTATATTTTTAGATCATGGTGCGGCCATGACCAACATTCATAACAATCCTTTCACAAGGTACAAACTATAAGACAAGTTTAGGTTTTATTTTTATTTAAAAAGTTCAATGTTTTGTTATTTTTATTCTAATTCTATTTTTTTATTTTTTAATATCGACTAGTTACATGGAAAACTTATATTTTAATTTTTTTTAATGCTTGACATGCTCTGTCATGAAATACACGATTAATATGATGTTGGTAATTGACTTCTACTTTGTGAAACTCATACTGCTGGCAAGGGTTAAATTTGATAGTCGTTTAGACACTTTTCATGATTTTAACCATAAAATACTTACAAATGTTTGAAATAACCATCAAAAGTGACTTGCAGAAGTAAATTATGACTATCATTTTTTATATAGATTTGTTTGCATACTATATTAATATGTATTGAAAGTAGTTGAATATATATAAAATAATCTCTTATATAATTTAGTAGTAATATATACATAACATTTTTATATTTTTGAAAGACGAGATTGGAAAGTTACCATCCCCTATTTGACTTACATCAGTTATCGCCAAATTTAACCCTTGCGAAGAAGACATGGAGAATGTATGAACGCTCAATTTATTGTCAAATTTAACCCTTGCGAAGAAGACATGGGGAATGTACGAACGCTCCTTAATTTTATTTTATTTTTGCACAATTTCACTAATTATGTAGTACACAACGTATTCCAATTGTGGAACGTGCCCTATTTATTTGATTTGATGCAAATCCATTCTCAAAAAAATAAAAAATTAACTTCATATAATTAAAAATTTTAACTTTCACAACATACACTTAAACCTCCTAAAAAAAACTACTAGTAACTACAACTTTTGACGATCACTATAAACATCACCAACACACCTTTTATCACGGCACGCTTTTATCACTTATTCGCTCATTCTCCAATACGAGAAATCAATTTATTCTCATGAAAACTAATGCCCCACTTTCATAAGCCACGCGCCACGGAAATTCTCCCATGTGAAATATATTCACAAAATCTCCCATTAAAAAAGCAAAGATTATCTAAACTAAAATCAATTCCCATTAAAAATGCTCACGTGAAGAAATGATACTACTTACTACTCCTTTTACAAAGAGCCTCGTTTAAAACGAGATATTTATCCACAATCCCACTATCTATACACCATCTCCATCAATCAACTTTTATTGATTATCTTAATTTAAAAAATATATTTATACCTAATCTCTAGGGGATAATTTTTAATATAACACGTGGATTTATCCATTCTAGTTAAAAAGTCTTACTCCCTTTTATTCATTCACAAAATCTTCTATTTATTGGGTGAATCATTATGGTATTCCCCTTTTTATTATTATTTATATATGGCATTGTTATCCAAATATGGACAAAGGGATGCATTCCTTTATTTGTGGATGAGTTTTATGAGTTAAATTCCAATATTCTCTTATTCATGTGAGGATTGAGGATTTGTGTTGATGAGGGTGTACTTCATCTCACATTCATGGTTGATTAAGGAAAAGTGGTTTCACATCAGAATGTAATACATATAATTAAATATAATTAAATATAATCATGCCTAAAATAATAAGTAAGATATTTTTTTTTTATAATAATAAGAGATGGGTTTAGAATAATATTTTGTTTTTTTGTGAATCATTAGATAATTGTCATTAGGAGACAATTTAAAGTAGGTTTAGATAATGATGTAAAATTTGATTTGACAATTTTATTCGACAGTTGTAGGGGTTATAAAATTTTTACTCACTTTTCCACAATTCTATGTAGATATCGGTGAAATTAGTATCCTTCTTCAAAACTTCAATAATGTAATAACATAACAAAACATGAGATGATTTCAACCCCCTCAGTTATTATGCAGTCGTTTAAAACATTGTACAATCTTTGAAAACAACACCCCAAAGTATAATGCAATGTTCAACAAGCACTCTAATGTCATGAAAATGCTCAACCCTTATCACTATTCAATGTTATAATGAATGCTAGATGTAACATAAAATAAATGCTACATGTTGTTTAGATTGCCTTAGCTTCTTGAATGTCTAATTAAAATGTTTGTAATAATTGCTTTGGCATGGGGATGTTCTTACATTATTCACTTCCTTTTCATATTCAAATGTACTAATACACTTATGTATTTATAGACTTCTTGAATTTAAATTAGAACCCTATTAGCATGTAAGCCGACACATAATGACTGGGAAAACCAATAAATTAGATCCCAAATCTTCAAGGGATGCAAAAAAGGGTTGGAGAGACCCACATAATAGAAAGATCCCTAATCGTAAGATTATGGTAATGTAGAACTAATATTGTAGAGATAAGGTTATGGGGGACCCGAACCATAACTATATGGTTTTGGGGAAAACGTATAACACATTTAGAACCCGAGAAAGAGAGAAAAAGAGGAGGGAGGAAAATTAAGGACAAGACATGGAATAACCAAATGACGGTAAAATGCTCCAATAAGAGTCCAGTCTATACCAATAATAAACAAATACACAAGTACCCTAAAATAATGCAATTTTATGAATAATAAATACTACATGCATGTAGACACCCAAATTTGGTCCTTGACACTTTGGAGACATAACATTTTGCATACATTATGTTTACCAACAACTCTAGGCCCAAGTATAAGGATGGCTATTTGTAAGGTGTGAGTGAGACACATGGCATACAATAATCTAAACATCACAAGACCAATCGAAGAGGGGCATTTGATGGTGCAAGTGTCACAAATGAGAGGATTATCGGTAATCCTGTAAGTGCCTAGAAATTGAATGTGTGAGCCAAATGGATCTTTTATAAGGACCTATAAGGAATATTTGTAAGAATATTCCTAGGTTGGTTGGTAAATCTATATGTTCATATAGAATGTTGTAAACTTATAGACAACAATTAATTATTGTCATTGTTATTATTGTTGCATCTGCTAGGGGTTTACATGCACATTGTATGTATATGTAGTCTCTATTTCTTGTGATATATTATTATTAGTATTGATACACACATTTAAACTATTGACTTAATGGATGTGGTTCATCAAACGAAGAAGACCATCATGAAAGTCATGTTATGCCCCTAGCCTATACCATTTATAAGGCTATGTGTGGGCAAACTTATGACTTATATAACATCTATATATGTAATCATTAGCTAGTTATTCATTAGGTATAAATTAATAATAATGAATGGGTATGACCCTTTAAAATCATACCTATATATCACCGAGTTAATAAATATCTCACATAGGGGTGAAGAGTGTGAGTTATTGTCTTATTAGAAGACTTAGGAGGTTGCCCCCTCGAAGTGGATTAATAATATATTATATATTCTGACATATTTGCATTTATATTCAGGTAATTCCATTACAAGTGGTATTAGAGCATCGATTATGAAAACATTTTTTGTTTTTGCTATACCTCCCACACGGATGTGATTTTTTAGAGATTGTTTCAGAAAGTCTTGGAATAGTGGCATGAAAGATTCAATAAAAATTTCATAACTTTTGCCTTTGGTTTGTGAAAATTTTACCAATTTTATTTATTTTTCATAAAATCGCTCTCTAGGACACGTTCTTTTGGAATTTATTAGATTTCTCTACATTTTTAAAAGCTCTTTAAATTTTCCTCTAGTCGCATTCTTGGTATTTTGTGGTTTGAGGTCATCATATTCGTTGGTTAAGTTCGGTCAATAAGGAAAATTTAATCATGCACATTCAAGCCCTTGTTATGATAGGACCAAAAATTAGGGGGTCAAGGAAATAATTTTGAAACTCCGAGAAAAAATCCGTAGAAAGAGGATGTGGGGTCAGTAACGAGAATTGATGAATCTTCTAATCTAGGGTTTTCCTCAATGAATCACAAGGCGAGCCACCTCGAGTACGATATATGTAGCTTTCAATTAGCAATGAGCACTAAAATGGACCAGATCAATCAATTCTTGGATGATATCATGCAAAACATTATTCTAAATTTGATTCTTCATCAACCTCAACCGAATCCATTGTAAACTTCTACATAGCTGGGGAGGACCATGTTCTCAAAACTGGAAATGCGTAAATTTGATGGGTAGGAACCAATGAATTGGATCAACCAAATGAATATTTTTTTGATGTACATCGAATCCAATGTGGGAGAAAGGTTATTATGGCATCCTTATATCTAGGTCTGGAACAATTTACTTGGTATCAATGTTTATATTCTTAAAGGAAGAAGAAGTCTCTCAATGTCACTTGGGTAGTGTCTACAAAGGAGCTACTAATGCACTAAAGTAATAGTGTGATGGAGAACTACTTTAGCTAGTTGGAAAATTCATGAAAATAGGCTCGGTTAAGGATTATGTTCATCAGTTCCAAAATCTATCTTTACAAATGGAGGCGATTACTAATGATCATCTTAATGACCTATTTTTAGGAGGTCTTAAAGTCCATATTGAACATGAGGTACAAATGTCTAATCCACATAATGTTTATGATTCAATTATCATGGCATGTAAGGCATGGGAAAATTTCTTAGCTATGAGGTAACATGCCCTATTAGGAATCAAAGATCAAAGCACCTTTACACCATCATTTCCACAATATACCAAGTTAACTCAACAACATCTTGATGAAAAGAGGGAAAAAAGGATTATACTTTAATTGTGATAGCAAATACAGTAGAGGACATCAATGCATTGAAAATAAGTTTTTATACATTGAGGGATTCCCTGAAGAAGTTGAGGATAAAGAAAAACCCATGGATATAGAGGATGATCTAGGGTTTAGATATTTCCAACCATATCTTGCCATTCAATATCTAGTGTGAGCTCTCTAAATTCCCTCAAGTTAACGAGTCACCTAAAGGACCAAAAGGTGATAGTATGGATTGACTCAGGGAGTACTCATAATTTCAACCATCATTTAGCAACACAATTGAGTTATTTTATTCACCCCACTCCCTAATTCCTAGTCATGGTTGCAGATAGGCATACATTTAGTTGTTCAAAAAATTTCATAGTAATAAAATATTCATGGGAAATTACTTGCTAGATAGCCCTATATTTTCCATTCACATGAGTGGAGCTAATATTGTCTTGGGATTCCAATGGCTCACAACCTTGGGTACTATTGAGATGAAATTCAAAGAAGTATTCATGTGTTTTCATTCATCTAGAAGGATGTTTAAGTTAAAAGGATCGTGTGGAAAGTCACCTCAAATGGTAATATCTCATAAATCACAACACATTCTTGAAACAATATATGAGGGTCATTCATCTACATCTAATTATTAAGGTTAGATCATTTTTTAGCTTGAGGAAATCCTTGAAACGTGCACTAAGAGGGTGTAGAAGAGGGAACTTAATGAATATTTGATCAATTGGAAGAATTGAGACCAATATTTTGCAATGTGGGAGGAGGAAAAGCTCATATACGAACATCCATAAATCATCAATGTCGAGGAAAAATGTTGATTATAGTCATTTCCACATCTGGTCAAACATCGAGGATGACGTTTGTTTGAAGGGAAGTAGCTTGTTATTGCCTAACCTATACCATTTATAAGGTTATGAATTATGGCTTATATTAAATTTTTATCTATAATCATTATTTAATTATTCATTAGGTATAAACTAATAAAAATGAAGGGGTACGACCCTTCACAATCATACCTATATATGGGTAAGTAAATCTCTCCCATAGGGGTGAAGAGTGTGAGTTGTTGTGTTATTGGAAGACTTATGAGGTTTCCCCCTAAAAGTGGCTTAATACTATATTATATATTATGACATATTTTCATTTATATTCAAGTAATTCCATTACATGTCATAATATGGGACACCCTTACCATGCTCAGAAAAATTAATCTTCTATAAACATATTTAAAAAAAGTATGTTATACCTCTAAAATCAATGAGAATGCAGTGTTAGAAGCTACTAAGATATATAAATTAAGTACAAGTAAATAAGTTACTCAAGAAAATACTCCTCCCTTTTTTTAGATGCTCATTTTTGTAATTCATGTCCTACAACAACACAAATTGTACAATGCCTTTGCACTAGTCCACACTTGTCCGACTTAACCAATTGTCTTATCCCTAGCTATATCTCACTCATTCTTGCTTTCACACACA
This sequence comes from Taxus chinensis, assembly GCA_019776745.2. NCBI lineage: Eukaryota > Viridiplantae > Streptophyta > Pinopsida > Cupressales > Taxaceae > Taxus > Taxus chinensis. The sequence continues at coordinate 595,887,964 of CM034151.1, read as the reverse complement.
ACCTATCTACTCACACAACTGTCATACTACTCCATCAAATCAGAATATACACTTGCACATTGCAATATGAACTTTCATATCACCCACACAAGCATCCGATACCATAGAAAATAGGGAGGGGTATAACTCTTGTATGTTATGGACCAAACTAACCGCTTTGGTCCCTCCTCCTCTAATGAAAAAATTTCTAATTTAAATTCCTTTGGGTCATTCCTAGTTGGCCTTATTCAAGGTTTCCAAATATGGAACACACATATAAGTTAGACATTCATCCATTATCAATGAGGAGATCATACATACTTGACACCCAAAGATCCTCATGAGCATACACTAAGAGAAAGCACAAGAAAATTCATTTCAATACTCCCTTGAGCTCAATATACTATGCATATTCATTCTAGGGTATTCATCCACACACACACACACACACACACACACACACACACACACACACACACACACATGTATAAAAAACCATATCATCAATTTACGTCAAGATAGGGAAAAGGTGAAAGTACAATATCATTAGTGCAAGATCATGACTATCTATTTGGTTGTATAAATTTTAGAGATCACATGTTAGATGGAAATGACATGTGGCTTGATCCCTCTTCAAAGTAGTGGTGATATCAGTGGTGCATAGGGTTTCCCACAACCCACCTAATGTTTATTTTACAAGAATTCTTGGCCTTCTATGGTTTTGAAGATTAAATCAGCTACACAACGAGCATTTCACATCATTGAAGGTCCAAATCTCAAAAAAGAGAAAATCATGAGACATTATAAAAACCTAGAAATCTGTAGGAGATGAAAGTACAAAGGGAAGGGAAATTATAGAAAGGTTAATAATTGGGGTATGTTTTAGCCTGTCCCATCTACTTTGGTACATGTACCTCTACAAGAAAAATTTATAAAGATAGAGTCAGATAAGAACATTTATAGTTTGTTTAGTCATCAAACCAATCCAAATCATCACACAAAGTAGGATACCAACTAATTCATCTTATCTCTCTCTCATTGAAATAAATTTTTCTATAGTTATATATCATTGCGTATCATTTCCTAATGGTTATTCCTGATATTTCTATAATTAGCTTTGGAAACTAATTGATTAGAATAATCTACCATCAGTTACTTCTCTAGATATTAATCAATTAGGTTGAATCATTTTTTAAACCTGAGTATTGAATAATGTTTGTTATATCTATCCTTTTTTATCCCTCCGAGTCATTTTCCCCAATCATATCGGTCCTTTGTATTACATTTCATGCCCAATATGCCTAATGGTCATTTTAGTTCTCCACAATACCTTGAGCTCTGCTTCCTACTTGAAAGCATTCCAAATTCATGGCCTCCTCTTTATCTATCAATGATAACCCCTATTCAATGCTACCCACATACCCTTACAATACACAAAGGCTTATGATAGTATGCATTCCTATGATGAAGACACTAATGTTGATCAAGTCCAAGTTTATGCTCTATCTAATTTTTGTGCTCAATTGCATGATAACCCAAGCATTGTGCAACCAATAATTGATATTCTTTTCATTTTTGAATTTTCTTGCAGCAAGGATTCTCATCAAAGCATGCTTAAAACTATAGGATCTTCCTTTATACATACATTCCATTCTCTACGATTCCCATTTCTACCATAGGAAAATATTCCATTCCCATTTCTTCTTCCCACACCTCCGTGGGGACATATAGTCTCAATGTTTCCATTCCTATGTCTACCACTCATTTTTCTTCTCCTCTCATATCTCATATTCAACCCAGTTGTTATTTTGGAACACGTGCCTTAAAAATCCTTGGTGCATGATCTACAAGCCCAATTTCTTCATTTACAACAAGGTACCACCACTCATCCTTCTTCTATGGATTCTTCCCTTCTTCTACATGGTCTTCTTGCACCCGAGGTTTCCTCTTATCTTCTTCTTTTTATTTTTGTTTCACCTCAGCTTCCTCTTTTCACCAGTAAATAAGATCCACAAGATCATATTAGATCCTTTCACGTTGCTTTTTTATATTATGCTTTTGATGACACATTGTTAATAAAATTGTTTTCTAGAATCTTAAAATATTATGCATTGCAATGGTTTTATGATTTACCTATTCATTCTATATGATCTTTTACTTCCTTAGCAAATTAATTTTTAGCATCTTTTTTTATTAATATTGGAACTATGATATCTTATGCATACATGGATAAAATTAAACTAGGACATAATGATAACCTTAGCAACTATGTTCTTCATTATTAAAATGAACCTCCCATATCTAAGCCTACCAATGATAATGATAAGATTAAGATATTCAATTTGCCACTTCCTAAACATGATAAGGATACATCAAAAGAAATTTCTAATCATGCTTACTACTTTGTTCTACCTAAGTAACCTACCAATAATACTCTAGAATTTCCTTTTTATACTACTGCTATTATACCACCAACCATTACTTTCACTAATGTATATTTCCATGCTTCTTTCACATTGATGCATCCATTGAAAATCAAGCTCCCAATAGTATTATGATCAATCCTACTTTCAAACATAATGCATGTTCACTTCCCCTCTTGTAGGCTATTGGTCTCCCATTATCTCAAATCAAGAAAAAGTATCCTACTTCCTATGGGTATATAACTCTTTCCATCATAGTTAGGCCTCTTACTATTTTCCTTCCATTTATTGTGGCATCTAGAATAAATCATTGTGACATGTTCTTAGGTATTCCTTGGCTTAAAGGTACTAGGGATATCCCATCTATTGTACACCATTATGTTAAATTCATACATGAGTGTCAAATCATAACTATTCAAGGTATCCCACCTCACATGTCCCTACCACTAGTGCAATTAGTTTTATAGTTAGCATTACTCATAGTCTACTTACTCTCATAGCCACTCCTATAATTAGTGATGTTACTCTTCCAGTTTTGTCACACACTCTTAGCAATATTCCCACACTTTCACCACCATCTTCTAGCTTGCATATATCTCCTTGAAATTCATCTCCTATCAACCACCCTCAGCGTATATCTAGATCTCATAGTATGCCGCATAGGACTAGGCCATCACATAATGTGTTGGAAACACAATGGAATGAGAGGGGGGGGGGTGAATCAGTCCTTTAAAATCTTTACTTAATTCCTTTAAGTTACAAACAAAATTTAGAGCATCAATTCAAAATTCACTAACTATTAAGAGCACATTAAGTATGATCAACCATACACATGAATGAGTGAGTACATAAGACACCAAATATAAGTGAGAAACCATCAAGGGGTAGAAAAAATACTAAAGTTTTCGATTATATAACAAAAACCAAAATAATTGCATGAATATGACACATCACACAATATTTGTTTAGTGAGGCACCCACCCCATAAGGAGCACCAACACTTATTTAGCAAGGAACCAACCTTGTAAGGTGGATACAACCCCCTAAGATGATCAAACACCAATTCAACCACGTGAAGATGAACAAAAATGAAGTATTGTTTCTCCTACAACATAAAATGATCACAATTTAAGCTCACACACTTCACAACCATCTTCAAGCACACTCTCTTCTATTTCTCTTAATCCTTCTACTTCAACTCTTCTAAATAATTCATACCTTTTTTCAACTTCGTCCTGCATTCCTTTTTCACACTCTCTCTTAGATTGCACTTTCCTCTCTCTCATAACTAGTTCATAATAAAAAAATACACTCACTTAAATACATGAATCTTGTTTTCAAACATAATAGGTCAGCCATGACCATTAAGGTCAATCAAACCAACACTAAAATACAGCTAAAACATCATATAAAATTGATCTGGAGGATGATTTGGGACTATGAAATTTCCCTAAATCTTCCTAAACAATGAAATTATGGTAGAGAATTGAGAGAGATTTCTGATAGTACTAGGAACACTGGAAATGGAGGTCATATGCTTAAGATACTACTAGTCAAAGTTTCATCAATGTTCCGACTTGACAAAGTCAACTAGCTAATATGGACGTGACATGTGGAAAAAGTGGATTGTGAAAAAAAGTGTAAAATTTTGGTTTTGTGACATCAGTCTTCGACACTCATGTTCATAAAGGTGGGCCCCACTATTTTTTGGCTAGGGACCCTCAATCAGGACCGACACAACTCTTTTGATGGAGGGGTGTCTTTGCTACGATATCACCGTATTTGAATTTTCCATGTGGTAGGTCCTAAAGCCACCACATGGCCTACCACCACTTTGTCACCTATACATTATAGGGTGAGCTCCAGGGACAACTTGGGAAATCTCATTGGTTAGCTAGGTGTGCTTCATATATTGTATGGTGAGTTACACACTACATGACTAGGCCAAGCCAACTCGGTGAATTCACAGAGTGATCTCAAATGGTGGGCATCCCACATTACCCACTATGAACACACTACATGGCAATGTTAAATGACACCTTGTGTTTCAATAATCCACTGCCCAACTAATATAACCGTTGGCCATATATTTGGAAAAAGGGAGGGAGATACGTGGCCCAAGCCACATTTAATATGGGCATCGGTCTACATATAAACACCACCCCACATTGATTCCCAAATAATGTGGGATTTAAATTCCCCACATCAAATGTGAATTGGTGAGACAGTTGGGGAGATTTGAACCCGCAACCACTATTATGCCAAAAAATAGACCTTGTCATTATGCTACACGAGTTGTCTTAGGCCTATAGAAACGGCTAATTTGGTTTTGTATTAGGAGAGGGGTCTGTTGTGGTTCTCTAACCATAAGGAGGATATTTTTGTAAAACTACATTGTAGAGGCACTTAGGATCATTTCTAGATCTCGGACATAAACCAGAAAGTTGTATAAGATTTCAAGATTCTCCTTGTGAATCTACCTTTTTCTTGTTTTGGAGATTTTTTTTATGATTTTTTGTGTTACGGAAGTCATTTGAGCTCCTGGATTTCATTTAAATTCATTTTAGAGCTTGTATCTCATTGGAGGAAAACTACTGGAGATTTTATCTTCTACATCAGAATTTGTAAGCCAGGTTATTATGACTTGGTATTCATGTAGGAGATTATTGTTCTTATAAAGACTAGTTTGGATTCATTGTGAATCATTTGGAATTTGATCATCTTTTTTTCCAGTTCAGATTCATTGTCAATCAACTAGTAATTGATCACTATGTTTTTTAGTTTGGATTCATTTGAATCAACTAGTATAATTTTGGTTCATTGTTGTGTATTCCTCACTTTTGTTGTATGTTTGTATTTTACTTACATATTAGAAGTTTTTAATGAATCAGTTCAAATCTTGAACCCAAAGACGTAGGCATTGCCAAACTCTGTTATCAACCCCTTGCAGCTGTGTGTTCATTTTTCATTACAATATATTTTTAAGTTGATGATATTGTGGACTAATTTAGAAAATATCCTATATGGGTCCAAGGCTAGTTAAATGTTTTGGCCGTATTTTTGGATCAGGTTGGTATCAGAGTTGGTTGATTTGACCATATGATTACTTCAATTTTTGTAGTTGAATCAGTGTGATTGAATATGTACATGTGCACCATATGTAAGATGTCTAAATAGGAAAATATCGATGAGATTGAGGCATTCAATTACCATATCTAGGAAGATAAATATCTCCTGATATTAATTTATTACTCCTTGGAAGAGGAGAATGCTCACTTGAAATTAGAATTACAAGACAAGGATGAGCTCTTAGTAAGGTTATAGTGTGGCGATCAAAAAAAGGAATTTCCTTTAGCTTTATATGCAAAAATTATTACTGAGGAATGCACTGCAATTTATTCACCATGTGAATCTTATTCCTCTTCATATTCGGATTTAGGGAATGATTTTTTTGGGTCATTTGAAAAGACATACTAAAGGCATTAGATCTTGATTGTTGTTGAAAATGGGATTTGATGGAAGAGGTCTTGGTAAGGATGGCCACTGTATATCTAACCCAATACATGTCAAGGATCATCCTTGTTTTTCAATATTAGGTTTTTCTTATAGTGGGAATAGATATTTGAGATTACTCTAAGCATGGTGATGGGAGGCAAGCTTCTGAAAGCAAATTCAATACCCCACTAGTCTTTGTAAGAAGATTCTGAAAAGAAAATGGTGCTCCTTCTTTAGAGACATGAATGTGGTAAGAAAAATTTAGTGAAGAATTATTGAGATTCCACCTCCACTTTCTTACAATAATCATAAGCACAATTCAAGTTGTAAAACTTGTGATCCACTCTTTCAGTTTAAGTAGTATGGCTTTGATTTTTAGAAAAAATTGTTGAATGCTTTTCCCTATAATTTTTTTGGATTACATAATAATTTTTTGGCCACTTGTTAGAAGAAAATGAAATTTTTGAAGAAGTTAGTGTCGCTCATTAAGAATAAGACAAATGTAAAATACCAATCTCATTTTTCAAGGGGTTAGAAATGAAAATCGTATTACCTCCTCCCATAAGAAGGTAACGTGGAATTTTTATGTGAATGGGTATCAGGTGGATACTTTTTGGAGACTTCATCCATCATACCATCAAATTAATGGTTATTTGAAGATGGAATACATGCATATTGCAAAGGTAAATGAAGTTTTGGATCCCAACACCAGTTGAAAAAAAAACCCTGGATCAGGTAACACCTGAAAGTGAAAGTCCTTTAAAATGGGATGGTCAACAATTTTTCAACTATAAATTGCATAGCTCTTTATTTTTGAATAACATGCATTATTTTCAGATCAATTACGGGATATTTCGATGTATGTTGACAAGAAATATATCCCATATATTAATTTTGCTTTGAAATTTGATAATGGTATCACCAGTAGGGAAGATATTAGGGAAAGTTTTATCATAATCAGATTATACTTCTCACTTGATGAGGTTGATAGAATCCATTTCCATTATTGGTAGAAGAGTATGCAAATTCATTGGGCATGTGTATGATATCAATTTTTAGAAATTTACATTTCAATATACTATTGTTTATTTCCATTGTGAAAATATGGAAACCATTTTGGTATTGTAATTAATATACAATATTATTGTGTCCATATATGATAATTACACATGATTTAAGTCCCTTAATTTGGGTATGTATTGAACTATCCTATATGGTTAAAATTAGAGTGCACATTTATTACACTAAAAAATTAGTTTGCAGATGTTACAAGGTGAAATTTTACAATGAACAGTAGTTGTTATCCAAAAAGTGGAAAGCCAATTTTGCTGCAAGTTAGTGCATTGTGGGTGGCATGAAGAAATGTGTCCAGGACAGTCGGGACAAAAGTACGCATGGGATGCACAAAGGTGAAATTGCCACACAAAGAGCCAAGCTAAATGGGATGCGGCGAATGCAGAAGTCAACGACCCTCACAGCCCGGTCAATAATGGAAGCGTAAGGACAAGAAAACTTGAATCAGGTGATGTGGAAGAATGTGTTTGGGACATCCGAGGCACGCGGACCCAATTTTTTCGAAACAGCCGCAGTTAAGAAGAAAAAGTCAATGTTTGACCTCCTGAACTTCAAACGGCCATAACTTTTGACTCCGAGATCCGATTTTCATAAAATTGGACTTTCTGGAATGAGCACACCATCCTATGCATCAATTGTTTTTGATGAGGGTAGATATATTAAAATAAAAGAAACATATTCAGCTCTAGTCAATTAATGCTCATTCGTCAAATGACAGAAAATGTTTGGTAGACCCAAAATAGCTGCTTACACTCAGAAGGCCATAGCTTTTGCATTTCTCAACAAAATTGCATGAAATTGGTACCATTGGAATTGTGTTTCTGAGCCTGATGCACAAAAATAAAGAAATTATATATTTGATGATGGATTGATGGATATGTTCCTAAATTTTCGTCCAAGTTTAGAATAGTGTTTTATTTGTTAGTTGCACACATTCAATGAAGCATGGGCTGCCATATTTCACTACTGCAAGTCATGGGATGGTATGGGGAGCCTTTTGAAAGCAACATAACATCATTTCAATCCATTTAATACCTCTTACAAGTGGTTGAAGGACAAATTTCAGGATTTCTGTTTTCCCTCTCTCTCTTCTTATTTTTCTATAAATTTGAGTGTTGGGCTCATTGTAAGGGGAGATAGTTTTTTTGTAGCAAAGCTCTGTCAAAATTTATTTATGAAGAAAATATGTTGCATGCCCTTGTAGTGGACTCCTTACATGGTGATCCAGGCCCTTATCTTGTAATAGATTGAACTATGTATATCATGAAGCAATAAAATACAAGTTTGTGGATGCATCTTCCCCTGCTGTGTTTGTTTGCACTCTTTTTCCCTTTCAACCTTCATTACAAGAATATTGTGTCTATTTTTATGCTCTTATAAGGACTCATTACAATTGTGCATGTATGAAATATTGTTGTGAATGTATTTTCTATATTGTGGAGAACTGTTATCACCCCTTCTATTATGCATTTTACTTCTATCTTCACACATTGGAAGACTACTCTCACACCCCTCCTTTTCTGGTGTATCACCATTTTAGTGTAGGATTTCATTTTCATGCATTCTCTCTCCTTGGTCCCTTGGAAAGTTAGATTAGGAAATATAGTTTTTCTTGCATTAAAGTAGATTGTGGCAGGTAGTTTAGGAGCAAGAACTAGATTTCTCTGGAGGTCTATCTCAAGTAGCAAGTCCCACAACTTGGAGATAGTACCCATGTTATCCAATCACACCGTGAGCTCAAGTATATTCACTTGTGTAAACGTAAGGGTGCTGTGATTCGGTGATAACAATATTTTCGTCATTGTGGGTATGCATATAATTTATTTATTTTCATAGTTACAGTTTGTAGAATGTGGGGATAGATATTTCATTTGACATATTCACCTGATTCAATTTTGACACTTGTCTATTTTTGGCATGTATGGTCTAAAATATCATGGAATTTATTGTTATAGTGATTTTCCTTATCAAAAAGTATCAGTTGCGAACTTTCCTTTTCAGGAGAAAAAGTGTTTATTTTTATCTGATCAATTGTTATAATGACAGTCACAGTTACTAGGATTTGATAGTTCACAGTTGTTTGCAAAGATTGACATAATTAAATAATATCAGGGGGTAATTTCCTATTCTAGCGGGGAATTTTTTAACTTTTACTGATCAATTTTTTGTGATTAACAAACCAACCATTCGCACTGATTTAACCCATTATGATATCTCTAGATCTTGTATGTGTTTTTAAAATGCAAGATGGTTATCAACATTTTATGGGTGAAAGACAATATTTTTTTGTGGACAAAAATCATTCCCTAGTGGGGAGGGTGTGATCTGGAAGACTATTTGGGACTTCATAAGTTCTCCTTAAATCTCCTTAAACCATGATACTATAGTAGAGAATTCAGAGATAAATTTCCGACGGTATGAAAGACATGCTGGAAACGAAGAGTTTATATGCTCAGGTTAATGCATTGGTCAAAGTTTGGTCAAATGTTCGGACTATGAACAGGGTTAACTATCCAATCTAGAAATCCTCACATGGACAATGTGAAGTGTGAAGAAATAGTGCAAAAAAAAATTAGGTTTGGCGATGCACGGGTATTTGAAACTCAGTGTTTGAACTAGTGGGCCCCACTATCTATGCTGGCTAGAGGCCTTTAATCTAGGGTCGACACACTTTTTTTTACGGAGGGGTGTCTTTACCACTAGGATATTGTCAATGATCAAAGAACTTTCGACATGTGGTGGGGTCCTCAAGCCACCATGTGGCCTACCACCACTATGGTCCACATGGGACATTGTCATTAGATCTGAGCTAGGATCCATAACTCGGTGAGTTTCCTACATTACAGGGTGATCTCACTATGCTAACTTGGGTGAGCTGCATTAGACAACTCGTGTGAGCCACACTACATGAATAGGCTTGAGCCAAGATGTTGCATCCCCTCACATACGTTCACAGTTCGAGTTGGGCCTTATTAACAATCACCGCCAACTGTTATAACCAATAATGCAATAGTTGCCAAGTGGCCATGCAACCATATGGTTTAGGGCATGTGTTTCCCAAGCCATGTTTACAAGGGAGATACAAATTATATGCCCACGCATGTGGGATTACCTCACCACCCTACATCATCCCATCAATGCTGGGATTTTAATAGCCACATATGGAATGTGAAGGTAGTGGAGGGTTAAACGTTAGTGGACCGATTCAACAACCCACATGGGGACCACTCCTTGACCATGCAAATGGATAAGCCTACCCATAGGCTACGTCACGTGGATATGGTGGGCTGGCTAAAAATGTTATACGAAGGTCTCATTAAGGATTATAATGTATACACACAGATCTATGAATAGTCCACCTTATAATATGGCCTAACAAGGAATCATTTCGAGATATTAATACCAATTATTGTAAAGGTGAGTAGGTAGGTTGGTTGGGGAGATCTCGAACACCCAACCACCCTCATTATAAAAGTGTCCTACAATTCCAAGAAACTCATTTGGGCTACCTATTGTTTTCCCATTTTGGAGATCATTATGATTAAATTTTGTGTTGTAGACATGTCACTTGAGCACCTAGATGCTATAAGCATAAGGAGCCATAGTGGTTGTAAACCTTGCATTTTTGAGGAACTTAGGATCATTTTTTGATCTTGGTGTAAACTAGAAAGTTGTCTAGAATTATGAGATGCTCCTCATGTCCTTATTGTTTTCCAATTTTAGAGATTTTATCACAAATTTTTATGTTGTAGAAGTCACTTGAGTGTCTGGATTCCATTTCGGAGCCATTTAGGGAGAACATATCGTTGGAGGGAAACTACGAGAGATCCTATCTTCTGCATCAGAATTTGTAAGCTGGGTTATTTTGACTTGGTTTTCATGGAGAAGAATATTGTTCTTCTGAAGACCAGTTTGGATTCATTATGAATCACCTGGAAGTTATTCTTCTAAAGACTAGTTCAGATTCATATGAATCAATTGAAATTTGGTTCATTTTTGTGCATTCATCGCTTCATTTTTTAAGTTTTTATTTGATTTAAAAATTGGAAGTTTTTAATGAATCGGTTCAAATTTTGAACTCAGAGACGTAGGAATTTTACAAGCTCTATTATTAATTACTTGCAGTGTGCGTTCATTTTTACATTACAATTTTTATTAAGTTAATAATATTGTGCAGTAAATTAAAAAAATTCATGTAGGGGTCTAAAGTCAGTTTAAATTTTTGGCTATATTTTCAGATAAAAAATCATATGAAAGACCCATATAGGTTGGTAATGGACCAAGACACACAACAAGAAAAAACTAGGCTAATAATACTAAATCCATTTCCACTGAGCACTTCATGGACTCCAAGGACACAAAGAAGCTTCGTCATTCCTCCAAATACTCCAAACATGTCAAATACATCCTATCAGTACCTTCCACGAGATTATGGACCTTTGCATTATCCATTCATCTTATAACACCAACAAGTATGACTATTTCCTTCTCAATATGGGCACCTCCACGAGACTAGTCTTCAAAGATGAAGACCAAGCTTCACTCTAAGACCTAAAATATGGAATAAAACCAATCATTTTAAAGTCACTTATAACCACTTTAGACATCATGACTCAACCCACAGAGCCATAAAAAAACTTTTCCCTTTAGGAAACTTGAACTGCCCATTAACCAATCTTAGAAGTAGGACCTTCTCACACACTTTCCAAAACTTTCAAGACCTTTAAATGCATGGAATAGAATAAATTTTTACCCCTCATCACTCTCCAATGGATAATAATCATGAACCAAACAAAGATATTGGAATTTCAAACCAATTTCATCAAGGAACCCAAACTGTTGTGAAACCCTATCAAGTAGGTTAACTTATGTCCTCAACCATGCCACCAAATATGACCTACAGAGATCAACCAAAGCATGCAAGTCATAATATTTTATTTCTACATCATTCAAATATCCATTAGACACTTCCTCTTAGGCCACACATGCCTAAGAACCTCCTTTCACCATGACTGCTAAAAAATGCCTTCTAGGCCTAAAGACCATTCTTCATGTTTGGACCTTTGAAGACCACCAAATGGCTTCACCAAGATTTTAAATCACTTAAAAAATATATAATATCTCCCCATATACCAAGAAAAATAATTCAGATAATAGGTAAAATGGAAAACCTGAGAACAAATCAAACTTTCCTAAAAATAAGAAAAATTAAGTGGGCTCCACCTATAGTGAAGACTCTAGACCACCACCATGTGAAATTTGGGAGATTCCTATCCATCTTCCAATCATCACATTTAATGATTAAACACATTTATTTCTTATACCATAAATATTTCCTCCATTGCTAGTGAACTAGGGTTTAACTAGGGGTTTTTACCTCCTTGGCTTCTTAATAATTGTTCATAAAGCTTATATCCTTATTTAAATTCATTCCAAATTTGATATATTATTAAATCCATGCCTCAATATCCATAAAAGTCTCATTTCCCCATGTATAATTTTCACATGCCACCCAAGACGATTTCTATCATATCAAGGTAAGAAACATGTCTTCTAGAGCTCAGTAAGACCAAAAACCTCATATCTTTCCAAATTCTTATCATACCAATCTAAATTTTTTCCCACAAATCCAAAATAACCTCTCTCACCTTCTTCAATGCTCACATAATCATTATTATCCTTGCATCTTCTCAAATACCATGACTTGCATAAGTAGGTCTAGTTCAGACCTAGATAAAGAAGGAAAAAACCATACCTTTTCTTCAAATCTCTTCAAAAGTCCCTAACACTCTGAGACAACATGTCTCACACCTTTACATACCCTAATGGGTGTACACACCTCTACACCTGATCTTCATACTCCATTAGGCCACTAAGCACCTAGACTAGGTCTAGATGAAGATCTATAACCATGCTCAAACCCTAAAATCACCCTCCGAGACTTGTGTGAGTTCCTAAAAAAACTCTCCTCATGCTCTCCATGCCTCTACCATGATTCTCAAACCACCATGCATCTCTATCCTCCACGTGCTATCACCCATGTTGACTAGGCCTCCTGATTATGCCTACTTTTTAAAGCAAGTCTCACCTTCTTCACTCTTGCAACCATGCCACACTTTATTTTCCCATGACATCATCACTACAAGTATCCTCTTACATTCCTAATCATCCTAATTTTTCATTAATGAACCTTTTACATTAATGAAAACACTAGCACACACATTCCAACAATCTCTCCCTTTGTTATTGATGGAAAACAACCTAGTACTTCTCCCCCTTTTTACATTAATGAAAAATCACATATTTGTAACACATAGCCTCCATCTTTCAGTCATATTATTAACATCTATTGGTTGGAAACATCAACCAAAGACATCAAACAATATCAAGGACCTCTTACTTTATTTCCTTGACTCTATTTTTGGCTTTATGAGAGTATTGTAGCTCCCCCTGGACAAGAGCATATCTTAGCACATACACATGCTAACAATATTGATTCTGAGATAAAATATAATTTGTTTGAAATTTCACCAAAATGGTCTTGAGTGAAAAAACCCACAATATGACTTGGATTTTATACAACATATTAGTAAGCAACTTTTAGGTCATAGAGCCCTGAAGTTTCCTTTTAGACTAAAAATGTCAAACTTCTCCTTTCTACATGATAACATTCATCAAATGAAACATCATCTAGTTTCTCCCCTTAGATAGATATCATCATCCTTTAACTTTTATGCAAAAATAAAACACATACCTTGATGAAAATGACATGGAGATGAGTCAAAACTAACACCACAAACCTGAAACATATTTTCAATGTTCATTGCCTTTCTTTTCATGTTATCACAGCTACTTGATCTTATGACAAGATACCCCTGTAACTATACTTTGCAAACAACCATCATCTTTGCAAAATAGACCTTCTTGACACATAAGATACCTGCTTGAAGGTCAAGACCATCTCTCTCCATTTTTCATGGAATATTTAACCACCTATAACTCACCAGGACAATGCTTAAAAACCTACTATACCATGTCATGATGAATATTCATCAACCATGTAGGTCTTGCAACACTCCTAGCTTCACATCTCAAGGGTATTGAGCACTCTAGCTCCCCCTCAAACTCATGTACCAATATAAAACATCATGAATATTCATGTATATGCTGTAACAATATATTATTTCCCTTACTACCATCTACTATGTTCAAGAATAAACTCAAAAATCATACTTCAATTTGTGATGTCTTTACAAGTCTTTGCATGGTCCTTAATCAAGATTGCAAATCTTCACTCTAGGCTTGTATATACCCAAACCCTCTTGATACATCTATACTCCTGCTTGAGATACCACTACAGACTCCAAGTATCCACATACAACTTTGTAAGCAATAACCATCAACTAAAGGACTCATCCTTTGATCTTCACAAAACTTGATAACACTTACACTTTCTCCATACTACCTCCATGATGCATGAACACACTTGGGACATCTAAAACATGAATCAAGAACTAATGAAAAAAATGTAGACCCAATCAACTCACAACACATACCTAGAATGCACCATTATACCCTGCCTTTAATGGTATGATCAAGTCATCATATAAAATGACTCTTTCTTCTTCATGAATTCAACATTATTTCTCTATGTCATCACCTAAGGAATCTAATAAATAGATTGGATACCTTCAAGAACACAATTTTCCACTATGAAAAAACTCTTACAACTTCAAACCATTCAAAACTCCAATAAAGACTTCATTTACTATTTTGACATCACAGTCTCCTTCATTTTGAACTTATCAATGCATCAACTCAGAACAGATATGAGACAAACCTTCTAGCTAAAACCTTCATGATTGAGAACATGTTTATCACCTGTAGAACATACCTGAACCATCTTGACTATCAATTAGTTATCTTGACATGTTGTCATGATATATAATATGACCCATAATTCAATCTCTGACAACATTATAGCTATTCAGATCATCAATGCTTAAATAAAACCATCTGCAACATTTCACTTCACTTCAATAATACAAGCTCCCCCTTTAAGAAAAATATCTTCTTGTGAAGATCTTAGAGGTTTAGGTTAAATTCATCTAGTTGCACAACATATCACCTTATGATTAAGACACCTATCATTCAAGACATCATGCTTCATTAGATAAGAAGATGAATCCATAAATCTTAATGGAGGCACTTTATACAACTGATTATATCTAGCAATGCAACACTTCCATGTACTCATGGGACATGATACCAATTTCTAGCATCAAATTCTTAACTATTGTACCTTTTCTTCTCTATCATCTACTTGGTAGTCTTCTTGAGTAGAAATCAAAAGTTCTTGGGGTTATTCAATAAAAAAAACTCCTATGCTCACCATGATTAGAACAACTTGATGACTTTAGGTTCCTCCTTCATTATCTCAACATAATTAGGCTTCATAAATGTATTCTTTTCATGGCCATTCCTCCTTAAATTTATAGAATCTTGCAATATGTCTAACATTATTATAGTTAAAACAAATACAATTTGACTCATACCTCTATATGCTCTATCTCTCCAAATTTGTCTACGTGTCTCCTAATAACAATGTACTAATAATGTATCCAACTTGATTGCAATTGAAACATACAACATGTTTCTTACCTTCATTTCTCTAACTTTTTCTTGTATGGTTCATGAAGACAATATCTAGCTATGTGGCCCTTATCATGAGAATTGTAGCAAATGATGTTCTTTGATTGATCATCTCTATTATCCCTCCATGGGTGATCCATCCTTTACAAATATTCTACACTCCTTTTCTCTATTTCCAAAGCCATTACAAGTGTAACAATATCCATTGAAAGTTATTTCATACCTTGATGCATTAGGTTTCCTTACTAACTTTATCTTCAGATTGTCTTTGAATTTTCTCTCCTTCTACTACTCTTTGATGCTTAGTCCTTCATAATTATTTTTCTTGAAAAATGGTCATCTTACATGACTTCTTTTCATTTAAGTTTTCCTTGAAACCCCATACCTATCATGTCTCCTGTAAATCCCTTAGAATTTCCAAGAGATCGCAGATCCTTGGAGCTCTTCTCAAAATTTTGGAATGAATTTGTCTTGCTAGAAATTTCATATATCTCTAGTCTTATAGACATAATCTCCTTTTCCTTGGCTTATAGATTTGATGAGCTCATTTCAAGTTTTTCTTCAAGTTGATTATTGATTTTCTCTAAACTCTTTAGCATCCTTGTTTAGTATCTTTTCAAGTAGATTGATTTGTTCTATCATAGTCCTTAATTTGTGCTTTCAACTTCTTTTTCTTTCTCTCAACATGCTTCAAATCATTCTTGAATGCTTATAGTTTAGTATCAAGATCACAATCTTATTCTTCTTCAAATTCCATAGAATATTCAGACATGTAATCTTCACATTTGAAACCCTTAGTATCTTTGTCCATGAATATGATCTCATCACCTAC
Source organism: Taxus chinensis (assembly GCA_019776745.2). Taxonomy (NCBI): domain Eukaryota; kingdom Viridiplantae; phylum Streptophyta; class Pinopsida; order Cupressales; family Taxaceae; genus Taxus; species Taxus chinensis. The sequence goes on along the minus strand of CM034151.1, from coordinate 595,871,509 downwards.
ATCATCTTCAAATTCAAATTCAGAATAATAAACATCATCACAACTACTTATCTCATATGAACAACACTCTTTCTTTGAATAGAAACTCTTCTTGGACTTCTTCTTGTTATCAAACTTCTTGAAATTCTTCCTTTCCCTTATCAGACCTATGGGTCTTCTTATCATGATCTTCATCATGCTCTTCATCACTTTCATCCTTGATATTATGAGGAAATTTAATGAAAAAATGACCCACTTCTCCATAATTGAAACATTTAAAAGGTAACTTACCTTTATACTTATCTGAGTCAAGTTTTAGTCTTCTAGTAAACATTGTAATTAGTTCATCATCATCAATCTCAGGAGCAACATCATCATCATTAGTCTTCTTATCCTTTGAGCTTCTTCTCTGCCTTAGAAATCAATCTCCTTCTTGATATGTTTATTAATCAATGATCCTCGTCTCATATGCAATCAAGATGCCATGTAGCTCATCCATCAATATGACCTTCAAATCCTTGACTTCCTCAATAGAGATACACTTTAGGATAAAACTTAGGAGTGAGGGATCTTAACACCTTTTACACCACTACTTCTTCTTTCACTTCTTCACCTAACCCTCTCATGGTGTTGACAACTTGATCAACTTTGGGTAGATATACAACATCATATTCTTCTTCTCTCATATTTAGGCATTCAAACTAATTTCTAAAATTTTGGAGCTTTTACTATCCTTACCTTGGAATCTCCTTCATATGCGACTTGAAGTTTCTCCCACATTGTCTTAGCTGATGTATAATGCATGAAACTTAACAAGTTATGATTATGCTAGTCCACACATAATTGCATTCATTTCCTTAGAGTTGTCATTATTTACCTTTTTGTTTTGAAGTATTGGTAGGAGGAGTCTAAGGAATAATATACCCATCAATCATAAATTGCCAAATATAAAATCTTAAGGACATGATGTGATATCCTCATCCTAATGCTCCAAAAATTATAGTTTGATCCATCAAACAAGGGAGCTTTTTTGGTATAAGTGCCACTCTTCTGACTCGCCATTTTAGTGCTTCAAAGGATCTACTTCAAGTGATTGAACTTCTTCAAAAGGATCTAGCTCTGATACCAATTGTTGGAATCATAATGGACCGAGGGGGGGGGGTGAATCAATACTTTAAAACCTTTATCTAATTACTTTAAGTTTCACACACCATTTAGATTATAAAATCAACATTCATTAACTATTAAGAGCACATTTAACATGATCAACCATACACATAAATGAGAGAGTACATAAGACACTAAATATAAGTGGGAAACTCTCAAGGGGAAGAAATCACACTAAAAATTCTGATTATATTACACAAACCAAAATACTTACATGAATATGACACATCACACAAGATTTTTTTAATGAGGCACCAACCCCACAAGGAGCACCAACCCCTATTTAGCAAGGCACTAACATTGTAAAGAGGATAAAACCCCCTAAGATGATCAAACGCCAACTCAACCCCTTGAAGATGAAGAGCACTGAAGTATTGTTTCTCGTAAAACAGACAGTGATCACAATTTCAGCTCACACACTTCAAAAAAATCTTCAAGAACACTCTATTATACTTTACTAAATCCTTCTTCTTTATAGGCTGAATCTTACACACTATCTCCTCAAATCTTCTCAATAATTCATACCTTCTTTCATCTATGTCCTGATTCCCTCATACCTTTTTCACACACTCTCTTAGCTTATGCTTTCCTATATCTCACAAATACTTCATAATGAGCAAATACACACACTATAATACAAGAATCTTGATTTCAAGCATAATAGGTAAGCCATGATCATTAAGGTCGGTTATATTAACACAAAATAGAACTACACTGTCATATTAAATCATATGAAAGACCCATATAGGTCGGAAATGGACCAAGACACACAATAACCAAAAACTAGGCTAAGAAGACTAAATATTTCTCCACCAAGAACTCCATGGACTCGAAGGACACAAAGAAGATTAATTATGCCTCCAAAGGATCCACACATGTCAAAGACATCCTATCATATGTTGGCATGTGGATGCTGATTTTTCATTGATGTTAAAGGCATATTAATAACAAAGTAGGATGTAGGAGAGTTGAAGGGGAGCTTGGAGTGAGTCAGAAAAGGTAGTGGCTTCAGAACACCTAAGTAATCATTGACTTCTTGAGGAGCTAGTGACTAGTAGAGGCTAAGTGAGGATGTGAGAGCATACCAAGATGATGTATTAGATATTATAATATGAATATGATGTGTAAAAATTTTCAGAAGGATGAATACAGGTGCACATGAGCTGAATTTTTCAGACTAGCTCAGTTTAGGATGCATAACCCCTAGGCCTAAGTCAAAGTGACCTAGAAAGGTGGAGTGAAGGCATGAGGAAGCTATTAAATAATGGTAAAGGTATCAAACACATGATAGGACATGTTCAAGGGGTTACATGGTTAATAACATTTTAGAGGTGGTGAGTTGTAATGTAAACTATCCCAAATTGGCCTATTTCAAACACCTAACATGAGGCTATGAAGAAAAAAAGATGAATAAATAAAATAAAAGCATGGGAAGTGTTTAGGAAAATTTAAAAGAGTCCTCATATGAATAATCATGTCATAATTCAACAGTTAGATGCATTTTACGGGTCATATGTATGATTGCCCTTCAAGACAAACAGGTTTAGTATGCCCAAATGAGATTGGATTGAAAGCTTCAGGGTGAACCAGGATAAAGTGACCATTTGAGATCATGGAGGAGGTAGTTATGAAGATTTTGAAAAAATTTGAAGACATGAGGATGCGTTTTATGCAAGATAGTGTAATTTTATCAAAACTGGGTTAATTAAGGTATGCTAAAATAACACTTTGACTTCTTAACATTCAAGATACATTATGGATCCTCCTTCGGATAAATAATAATATTTTTTTTTTAAGATCATAGGGATAAAAATATGTTGAAAAAATTCTAAGGAAAAATGGATGATAAATAAGAAAGTTCTATTCATTTTTGTGGAGTTGACTTAAACCATAATAAACCCTATTTCAGGCCGGTATCGAGAAAAATGCTTGGTTAGGTGCAAAAATGGAACTATTTTTCTTTACTATGAAATTGGGGATATATATATATATATATATATATATATATATATATATATATATATCATAAAATCATATTTTCACGGTGGTTTGATTTAATGACTCATGGTGGACCCAATAAGAAAACAACTATTTTGTGAAAAATTTTAGTGTACAAACAAAGTTTACAAAGTAACCCATTCTCAAATATTTTGTGAAGGATGTTGGAGACATGTGATTTATGTTCATGGAGTTATATGGACCACTCATTTGGAGAAATTTTGTGGTATAGATATGTTATTTCTCTATACCGTTTGAGAATGATATGAATGCAAGACTAGTCATGAAGGAATAAAGGCATTCATGGTGATTTTCTTAGTAAAGTGGTTATTTTTGTTCCTGAATATCATAAAGGTGTTCCATATTAAATATGAGTTTGATTTTTTTGATTTGATGAAGTGTTTTCATGCACAAGTTTGTGTGATCCAAAATGGCTTTCTTGAGCTAATGAAGAAGCCATCAACTACAGGTATGAAGAAGATGTTTTCCCCAAAGAAGGTATAGGTAAGAGTGCTTGAGCATGTTTTTTAGGATGCATATGAAGTATTTGAATAATTTAAATGAATTGGTGGGTGCTCTGACTATGGTTGTGCCACGATAGTTGAAGTATGGTTTTTAATCTCCCAGAACACAGTCAGACCAGTTTGAGAAATGAAGCTGGTTGAGTGACTTATTCCTTGATTTAGTGAAAGAAATGAGTATTTACATAAATAATATTTCAAGATATTTGTTTTGAGCTATTATAGGTGTATTGATGATAAGGTTTGATTCCCCAAGTAATCAAAATTTTAGGACTTATTTTTTCTGGGTGTGAAGATCTGAGTGTTGCTAGTTCAAATCAACATTTTCTTTATTGAATGAGAGTTTTGAAGATACTCTAGGAACATAAAGGTAATTTACATACCAATCAACATCTTATCCAATATTTTAAGAATATTTTAAGACTCGTTCCTTGAAAAAATTAAAGCTCCTCCATGCCTGCAATTTTCTGAACCTCCATGAATGTGTTTGGAGCTCCTATGAAGCTTGAAGAATAAATGACAAGTTAGGGATCATGTTAAGAATTTATAAGGCCAAGGTAGGAATATTGTAACATATTTTCATGATTTTAAAACTTTTCCTAAGTAATAATCGGTTAGAAGACAAGATAACTTGCTAAGGAAGGAAGAAGACAAAAATATGATAGTGCAGTTACAAAAGAGAGGTCAGAAGTTAGATGTTAGTTGTAAGAGGAATATCTTTAGTTGTGTAACTAATTTAGGTGTATTTTGATGATAAAAATAAATGTTACATCTTCCATGATATTTTGTGTAAGTGGTGCAAATGTAACTGACATGTAATTAGGTGTAATTATTGCTAAAAATCGGGTTGTATGATGTAGTCTTTTCCCTTCCAATTCGAGTTGTTATGTGAAGTTCAAGAGTTCCTTGTGTAATGTGAAGCATAAGAGAATCTCAAGAAGTATGAATTGATGTTTTTAAATATATGAAAGTGAGTATGTATGTTGTTGTTGATGAATAGACTATTGGAAGTGTAGTAAGGGCATGAAAGTGAGCATGTATCCAATGTATTAAGGACTAAAATTTTGTAGCAGTTGTTGGTATGAAAGTGTAGATGTTTGAAAGGCACTTGCAACAGATGAAGGAGAGTGAGAAGATAAGAAATTTATATAAAAAAGTGATGATAGTCAGTTTTGGGAGACAACACAAGAAAATTGATCAAAATAAGAGATAAAGTCTGAGTGGATGCTCAACACTCAGGGAGTTGATGCTTCATTGTAAGTTGTAACATACTATTTTTAAGACTTCAATACAAGGGAGTTTTTTTTTTACTTTTAATTTATGATTCATTGATTTAAATACCCATATATTTAAATCCAACATAAATCTTAATTTCATATCCCATGTTTCCTTGTTCTAAATTCTCATGATTTAGAACTAACATCATCTTAGTCAATCCATCCTATAACAGTTGACCATGTGTAGTTGTATGAGTCAGATTAACTCCAATCCTTCATGTATAACTCATTACGAGCAAGTATACCCAAGTATACTAGTGGTCGTTCCTTTTCATTCAAGGATTTATACAAGTGTTACATTCTAAGTGTTCTACCTAGGTATCCGCCATCATGAAATCCCATCTGACATCCTAAAACTTAGATCTTGGTGAAATCATGACAGTGCAATCAAGAATACTGGCAGTACTTTATCCAAAGTTTCAGAGACATGTCTGCCATGCCTAGCTCCATGACAGGCACACTAGTCATTTGGAACTTGTCTTTCACTAGAACCCTTAATTACTCTTATCTAGATTAGGATTATATAGTTACAAGTTGCATACAATGTACCAATTAGGATTTACCTATGCGGTTCAGTCGTTACAATATCGGATTAAGTTTTCATTATAGATATATGCATTGACCTCTTCACAATGACACTGCATAATGGATGTATCTATTAGATCATGATGATCAAGTATATTGATTTATAGGACCAATCCATGCTTAAGAAACTTGTTTAACTCTGGGTTTCCTAATAATTGTTCTTTGGTTCCCTTAATGTCATGATCTTGCTTTTAAAGACATCTTTTATAAATTTTTTATCTATAAATCTAGTTGAGGGGTTATGGGGATTAATTACTTTTAAATTTTAAGTTCAACACCTCAAGTATACTAAATGTCCATATAATTTTATGCCATAAAATTAGTGGAAGGATTTACATTCCTAGCATAAATGATTTAATTAGGCATGTTTTCCTTACTCTTGTATCTCCTCACATTACATCCTTATTTTTTAGCCACCTAAGATGAATAGATATCTATTTAGTTGTCTCGGTGAGTAGACATGGTTCATATTTTATATATGTCTCTAAGTAACACCCTTGTGTTTCTAAATCCTTAATGCATAACTTATAACTATTATCTCAGCTAAACTAAATCATGTTTAGGAAAGGTTCAGATCACAAGTCACATATTGATCCATACAACTATGTACTCTTAAGGTGATTTTATCGCGTTTAAGACCTACTTAACTTCCTTTTGAGTCATGAGGTTTATAACCTTATAAATCAATCATTGTATATTTATTAAGACATTTACTCACCTCAATAAGACTACCACCTTTCACTGAGTACATGATTGGGATATCAATTTAGAGTATGTCATAACATAAGCTTGATAAACTTTCATTATTTGATCATTTATTAATTTCAATACAATTTTTTTTAACCCATCCGAGTCCACATAGTGTCAATGCATACATTATGCTTACGACCATTTTCTTTCATAACAGTAATTTTGAATCTGTAATATATATTTCCAATGCTTCTCGAGATAATCATTAATGGTAAAGCTTATATGAATTGGCACAATGGTTAAATCCTTCTCATTCACAGCCAAAGTTTTATACAATCATAATACATGTACAATCTACTCAAATGGGGGAATGCCGTCCTAAATACGAGAAGATAAAAGATGATCAAGAAAATCATTATTCTTTAGGAACATATATATATATATATATATATATATATATATATATATATATAGTATATATATATATATATATATATATATATATATTCATTTTGACATACTGAGAACTTCATTTAAACTGAGATGCTGATATAATCCTTCCTTTCGTAAAAATAAGCACTATAAAATTAAGCAAGTATTAATGTCCCTCCAAAATCAACTTGATATTTCATTCAACCTACAACTGAAAAATATTAAGTACAACAATTTACATGGGTCAATCAACAGGAACTGGCACGGCTCATTTACACCAATATGCTACATTAATAAGCAATTTTGAATATTAAAGGGTTATTATTCCTCTAACTTTCATTCAACCATTAAATGATCAACTTCTTTTATACAAATAGAGAATAACAACTACATTTCTATATAACAATTCATCATACAAGAGTAGTTCTTTACCTTACAGATTTCAACCAAGTCCAGCAAGACTAACAAACCTATTCAAAAATAGATCATCCATACTTTTTATCCATGTAATAGGTTCTGAATACTTAGTTGAGTCCCATATCACAAACAATTTAAATTATCAACCAATGAAATTCATACCAAACCACATTCCCAGTTCATAACTTATTAGGATCTTACTTAAGATTCACATCACATAACTTATGTTATAAACATACTATCTTATCGATAATAACCAAAGAACTTATGTCCTAATTTCCGCAAGCCCCTTTTGAGAAAAAATAAAACAACAACGGCTTCACTAAGGGATTATGAACCCATCTTTCCAAGGTTGGAGACAGTTCATACTGGGAACCTAGATACCTTAGAACCCATTAGAAAATCCAAACGATTTAACAGTAGGGTCAGAATCCTTGCCATTTTTGAGCTTTTTATTACCAGGGAAGAACGCCATGTAATAAGTCAAAGTCCAAACATAAGGTGTAAGGCTATTGAAATCAATACAGACCCTCAATATCCATTGGAAATGAGCTCTGGGTCATACTCACGACAACCCACACCTTCAATTGTGCCTACTAAATAACTGGCACGCGAGACGTTTTTATACTATGTTAGGGAAGTGATCAACCAAAAGACTCAAACATGAAGACTCGCCATATCATATCATCGCACAGGCTAAAGATCGAAATACCTATACTGTAGCATGTATCTTAACCAGATTAATCGTTTATTACTAAACAATTTAAGGACAATCCCCACGTAGCCTTCCAGGCTAAATATCAAATATCGACTTATGGCTGCTACGGTTCAAAGACAGTCCCACAGATGAATACCTGAGGACTTCATTTATACAGGTAAACATGTATATGCCCAACGATACCCAAAATATTTGGTTTTTAAAATACAAAACAAATATAGATATAAATATATCAAATGTACTTAGAGATATATTGTATTCGACCAATGAAACATCACCACTATAATCATAATAATATTGTAACACTTCCATAAATCCTGCTGCCACGAGAGTCTAATATCCACATAAATTAGTACTCAAGATAAATGTATTCGACAGGGTTTCGAGCCATATCTTAGACGTTGTATCTAAGATTTCATTCATATATAATATAATTCCATAATGTATATCAAAAATTTCAAACCTTATGTAACCTTTAGAAGTTCTATAATATGCCATATTCACATATAAACTAGAAATCAACATTACCCAACACATATTCACAAAACAATGAAAACAAAACATTTGGGAAGGATTTGCATAAGTACTTTAATATAGAGTCTTATTAAAGTAAATATCATAAAAAATAAACTATCAGTGGAGAGATAGATCCTATCATGCCTAATATCAAGAGCTTGATTCTCTTTCTTTTGTTTCCAAGCTCTCCTTGCACGTTTCGCTTCACAAAATTGATTCAACCACCAAGTAAAATCTCCAATCTTGATCATTTTAATAACAGAAATAGATATCAATGCAACCCCTGAATATCTCACTCTTCGCAGTTACATGTAATGGCCCAAAGAATCAACAAAGAACAAAATAATAGGAACACCATTTATATGCAAAGATCGACAACATCTCCCCCGAAATAGCAAACCAACCTCAATGAAATGAAACCAACCATTTTTTCTAAAATCACCCGTGATTTTTCCTAAGGAGGTGGTTTAAAGATCGAAACATTCAATGCATGCAAGGAAAGTGATAGTCTCCACCTTAATTACCACCATCCACTTAAATTATCCATACAAATTTAGCGGAGTTTTAACTTCACATAACAATCACTTTCCATAAAGTTTAACCACAACCTTAGCCATGACCTCCAAATTTAGCTTATATTTCCACCGAATTTGATGGCGATTGATGATAAATGAGGCCAATAAAATAACTGTAAGTACATGAAATGAAGGGTTTGGTGGGCACCAACTCACCCCTTAACACATATACCAACAATTCAAATCCCAAGCTCATAGTTTAGTATTAATTTTTTAGGTCCCCTCATACCTTATCACCCTTAGCTTAAGCTCCATTAAAATTCAAAATAACAAACTTAGTTATTAAATGTCAGGCCCCTTCACATTTATACAATGTCTTTCTAATATAGTCCTAAGCCTTATTGGGTCTGGAGCCATAAACCTTAAATTAATATAAGTTTAGGTTCACATTAAATTCAGGCCTTGGTCCATAAAATATAATTTAAGGTTAATAACATTGGAGCCTTATAAAATTAAGCAATGCCTTGCCAACATAAGTCCATAACAATATGATGGCTCAAGATTTTAGTTTAGGCCTTTATAGGCTTTACCAACATTAGACTGAACCAAGATATATGTAACCATTAGAGACATTAATTCATAAGCTAGTCATATTTAAAGCAAGACAATAGTAATCATCATTTAGGCTTACCTTGTAACTATTGTCAATGATGATCAACTCTAGAGTCAAAATCATATTGAACAAGTATTAGAAAGTCCCATAATTAACAAGAATGATAACAAAATGTACTTGATAAACTTAATTCAACAATATGCCTTCATAAGAGTCTCATTAATCAATGTTACACAAGTTCAAACAATAGAGCAAAATCACTTTGTCCCAACATTATTTCAACAACAAAATAGTAAAACAACAAGGGTATTACATACCTTCCCACTTAAAAGCATCATTGTCCGGATGATTCATTCTTATCATCATAGAATTTAAGAAAAACAAATAATAAATCACTTATTCAATCATCAAATATCCCAATAATAGTATGAACTTGCAAAAATCAAGTTTCCAGAATTTCATAACACCGTTATATCTAATAATCTTGGCAAAACAGTCATTACTTTCCATAAAATTTACAATTTTCCAAGTCTAAATTCAATTTTATTGCCTGTAACAGCCTTTCAAATAGCAAGAAATGTCACAAAGTCAGATACATGACATGATTTTTGTCATTACAGCCAGTCATATCATACATTATTATGTAATATATATAAAATAAATAGTCAAAAACAAGTTTTATAAAGCTGAAACAAACAAGGAAGTGATTATTTTCTATTTTTCCCAGGTCTTCCAGCTATTTTGTTTCGTTACCTACTTTTTTTTTTCTAGACATCTTTCTTGTATAATTCCCAAATTTCCTTACAATGCACACAATAATTTTTTTAAAGCAATGTTCAAAATAATCATGAGGTGATCTTTACCTCAGATAGCTATACCCATTCATCCTGTTACAACTAAGTAAACCTTATTCTATAACATCCCATAAAGGCTGCATTCATACAAGAATTGAATCATTTCTTTTTGAAAGATCAAACATCCTTATTATCAATGTAGTTCTGAAATAATTTTTCCAAATAACAATGATCTCTTACAATATCCTCAATATCTTATTACCCAAGCCAAACATCTCTGGGTATCTGGATTTAAATCCTAAAGGAATTTTATATTCGTTAAGTCACCTTTCCCCTGTTAGTTGATCTTAATACCTTTCATTTCTTAATGGTACTTTATTTTATATAAAATTCTTCCATAATGGATAGTATTCACAATTCTATTCCAAATAGATGTTGATCTTTAATGCTTAAGTTTGTCAACATGTTAAGACAATTTATCAAAAGGATTTCCCTCTAGAAAATTAGAACTACATTCATCATTTAACAATTCCTTTTCAACATCCAGTACTCCTAACCAATCGAAGATATTGCATATTAGATTTACGTACCTGAGTAAAATTCTTTGAGTTACCCTAGGTTGGGTAACATTCAACAAGAAAACTAGAACATCTATGGACTTAATACTTCATAAATCATAAACTTATACCATAGCTTCCTTAACTACTTATTCTCAAGTCCAAACAAGTGATCCCAATGCTCTCTAGCTGATTTCTTTTGCATCTCCTTAAATAGGACACCAAATTTTTTTTCCTACGAAGACACAAGTAATGTAGAAAAGGATATCCTTTGCTTCTATGGAGGAAAGACTTGTTAGATCATCTCAACCCTTCATAACAAGCACAAATTTCACCGAGGAAGTATCTTACTGGTTTGTACAGCCTTGCTATCCCCATCCAAGTTGTAAGGTGATACACAATGGTGTGAAACTCCAACCATGTCCACTATTTAAGGAGTTAATTATTTCAGATGCAAGGATCCCGTACTTATCTAATGGTCCCCTATCAATTTAAATGAGTTTTATCAACCAGAAAACATTGCTTCCCTTGACTTATAAATCCTTTACTAAGCTTATGCAATATTAATACAATGTTACACTCATGAAATCTTTCTATACATTCTAAAAATGACCATCTATGATACAAAAAAAATTTATGTTAAAAAACGTATACAAGCCATGTTGCATTAAGGATTTCCTTAATTCTTATATGCAATAATATATATATATATATTTATAAACATCTCAAAACAGATATGAAAAGATGCCTTTTAGATAAAAGTAGAATATTAGCATCATGGCTGATTTAAGGTACATACTAGAAACTTTAATGTTACAAAATACCTTAATCTTTACAACCTATACTACACTATTTTCTTACCATAAGAAAACGGTAATTTTTTATACTATTGAAAGTATTTGACTACACAGTGAGTTACTAAATATTCAAACAGTCAATCTTGTTATCAACAATCTGAGTTCATAAAGCCATAGGATTGATTCCTATATCTTATCAATAAAATCTGTGTCATAAGGCTCACAAACAATAGATCATAGACAAATAGTCCGTTCTAATTTGGAACTCTAAGAAAGCATATATTTATATTTTTAGCCATAATATTCTTGCATAATAGGAAACATATAATTAATATCACATACTTTATTTATTGGGTAATTGAAGCACCTATCCCAAAACTTAGAAAGATTTACATCCCAGCTCCAAGATGCACCTAGTGATATCCCTTTTCCAGAAGGCATTATCCAAATGCATCCATTGTTTTTACCTTTTGGATATATTCCTCTTGAATTCATGGGCAATGATTACTTAAATCATCTAAACTGTTCCTCTCTTTACCTTTTGGGCTTGTTGTTTCGCATGCGTCTAGGTACTGGTTATCTTCCATATCAACAAAAACATTGTTTTATGTTAGAACAATGAAATTTAATTGTTTCCTAAAGTCATTTAAGAACTCATTAAATCTAAATTACATGAGGATGCTCAAACAACATCAATGTCAGTGTTGCATTGAAAATCAAAGATTTGTAATGTCTTCTTCATATGTAAAGGATAAATATGATTTCTATTCTTGTTTAAGCTAATCACTAGAAATCAAGAACTCAATTGTACTAGTATCAAATTAAAACAACATGAAGTTATACTTAACTTACTTGATGTCATGACGAAATTTTTTCTTTATCTTATCTTATTAGTTACCTCAATGTTGTTCTGCTGCTTGCTAAAAATTGCAACAAGTCTTTCTTGTTGAAATCATTCTTGTAGTCTACTTATTCTGCCACATTGTTTCCACCACTTTTCCCAAAGTTGCAGGTGGATAAGAGCTAATAATCTAGTATAATTTTTCTCTTTTCGAGTCATAATTTATTGTAGAACTCATTCTAGCTTGATTGTCCTTTCAAATCATTGTTGGTATAACAGATAGTCCTCCCTTATCTACTTCATCTCCCCTTTTTAGGTTTTATTTCATGTTGGATTCAAGCTCCAAAATATGTCATTATGACAGTTCAATAGTCATGCAATCCTCTACTGATTATTATCATTCAGTTCAATTTGTTTAACTTGGTTGATCCTATTCACATTTTACCAGTTGCTCCCAACATCCTTCTAGCTTAGTGTGTCACGAAGGACCGTTACAGTGTTATATAACTTATTTACCACTGAACTTGAAGCATATTTTGGTATGGTGCATTCCTTCATTAATTCATTGTTTTGAGTTAACAATTAAAATATTCAGTTAGCATATGGAATCAATAGGTCCAATAGTTGTAACCTTCAGCTCTGATACCAAAACGTAACATCATATTTTTAAGACTTCAATATAAGGGATTTTTTTTACTTTTACTTTATGATTCATTGATTTAAATACCCATATATTTAAATCAAACATAAATTTTAAGTTCATATCCCATGTTTACTTGTTCTAAATTCTCATGATTTAGAACTAACATCATCTTAGTCAATCCATCCTATAACAGTTGACCATGTGTAGTTGTATGAGTCGGTTTAACTCCGACCCCTCATTTATTACTCATAGAGTAAGTATACTAAGTATACCAGTGGTCATCATTATCTTTCATATTTAAACAAATGTTATATTCTAAGTTTCTACTTGGGTATCTGCCATTGAATCCTATCTGACATCCTGGAACACTCATCAATTAGAACTTGTATTTCACCATTTCTCTTAGTTACTGTTATCTAGATTAGGACTAGATAGTTACAAGTTGCATACAATGTACCAATTAGGATCCTCCTCCACAGGTAAGTGCCACAATATCAGCTTAGGATGATTAAGGGAGAGTAAGTGTCTTCACAATGATTTTCATCATTATGGCTCGCTTCCTTTCCCATAGTCATCATAAGATGACATTAGGTACTTAACCATGCAGTACAATCCACATTCTTATATAGAACGTTACTTTCATCTTAATACATTATGACTTTCTCATTTAGAGGAGTTTGACGGGTTAACTTGACATCACACCTACTCTGCAGTTGTCAAATAATGACTGTAGTCATTAAATGTATACTACCTAGCAGTGGCCATAGCAAGTTGGCTCGCTGAGTTCTGCTAAATGGGAAAGTCATATCTTATTAAGTTAAGGTTTTTCAAATAAGTTACGACATATCAATTCTTAGGTTTCAGTGAAACTCAAGCAACTGCGAAATTCAAACGTACAGATCTAAATGAAGGTTTCACACATATAAATGGCATGCTTAGATTCATTCCATCATGATCATTACACTTGCCAGTTTCAGATTTAATTTAACATTCCACATTAAATCCGTTGTTCATATTTTACTTTTTTACACTAGCAATACATCATTTCAAGAGTAGTACTTATATAATAATTTAATCCTTTTGCTCAAAAAAATGATAAGTATAGTATTATACTTAATAGGATTAATTCCAAACATTTGCAGCAATCCATTATTTTATTACATCATTTTATGTACTTCAGACACACAATTCTCTTATTAATTACATACTTTATTCTTTTAAAATCACAACCATGTATTTCAATCTCTTCATCATTAATACAATATGCATGTATCATGCCAATAATACATCATATTCATACATGTATTAATATACTATAATAATCCACCTTAATTATAATCATTCGTGCAACTAATTTTAATAAAATTTCTTACAAATATCTGAAGCAATTTAAGTCACAATGAATACATGAAAACATCTTAATCATTTCCTCTTCAAAACAAATACCAATAGAAAAGGCTAATATATCCAAGTCTTAATCAAATGAGTAGTGCAACGATATTTCTCATTTATAAATTCACTATGAGATACAATACATCATTGATAAGCAAATGAGATCATAATTATTTCTACTTCATTTTCCTTTCAACTTAAGTAATTGATCTGTAAAATGTTAGCAACGGTTAGTTCGACAAAAATGGTATGATAAGATCTATTTCCCCATAAACACTTTATGCCATATAACATTTACATAAATGAAATAACACATTAAGTTTAAATCACTAATGACCTAATATAACTCAAATTCATTTTTATAACATGTGTAATAAACATTTGCATACACATTACTATTTTCTATCCTCAAATCTAATCAATTAAGAATAATAATGCAAGTGACAGAATTCATAACAGTTTACTTCAATCACTCATTTTCATCTTACTATAGTAAGTCAATATTTATATAGATATTCCATAATCCACACTACTGACTTTCAGTTATGAGCGCAATAGTTAGGTTGACACTCTATAGTCACAATTATCCTACATAAGTATCAACATTACCTAATCACCCAATAAATGAAAATTTCTAATGATATTATATCATTAACTAATATACCCACATTAATGCTATTTTATCATTCTAAGGTAAGAAAGTAATGCACGCACACACACACACACACACACACACACACACACACACACACCCACACACACACACACACACACACACACACACACACACACACACCATACAACCAAATGTGTAACAGTGTTTGTAACAACAATAACTAAACTCATTATCAAAGCAATTATAACTTAAATATTACTTTGAAGAGTGTCAATTCATATCATATATACCAAGTAAGTGTAAGGATAGCTTCTTATTCATGTATGAGTCGCAATCAAAATGAACAAATTGTGCTACCAAACCTTCTTCGAGGATCGAACAAGTATCTGTGACCCAACCTATGTATGTGGCTAATAAACTATAACATATCGAGATCATTATGATAGGTGATAACAGGTCAACCATGATATAATCACACTCCATAGTTGAAACCAACCCCCAACACGTATTTTTAGGGAAAAGTCAAACCTAAATATTAGGTTAATAACTAAATGATGACTCCTCTGCAAGTAAGAGCTTAAACCGACTTGTTACTATTGCACAATTACAATCAACACAAGCTAACACATAATAAGGTGATTAACAACAAGAGCCAAAATTTCCATTTTAAACATGTAGATTCTATAGTGAATCCTTTCTTTCCGTGCCTATATACTTGGAAAAATATTTACATCTGTAAGGGAAGCGATCATCCAAAAGACCAATGGAGAATCACCATGTCATCCCAGGGTTCAGACTTAAATCAAAATAATAAACCTAAATGACATCAATAATCATTTCTGTGAACCATTTAAGATAGTTAGAGACTTAGGCTCGAATGGAAAGGCTTAGGTCAACGGTTCAAAGACATTCCTACACATTATTTTAAGGCCTTTTTTATTTGCATTTATCTTATATCAAATGATACCCAAAATCTATGGTTTTAAAATACAAGATGAATATAGATATAAATATATCGAATGTAATCAAAGATCTAATGTATTTGAACAATGAAACATTATCACTATAATCATAATAATACTGTAACACTTCCAAAAATCCTGCCACCACAAGAGTCTAATATCCACACAAATGATAATACTCAATATAAATGTATTTGATAGGGTTTCAAGCCATATCTTAGACATTGTATCTAAGAGTTCGGTCATATATAATATACTTCCATAAGGCATATCACAAAGTTCAACCCTTCTATAAAATTTAGAAGTTATATAATATACCAGATTCATATATAAACCAGAAATCGACATCACCCAACAGATATTGAAAAAATAACAAAAAACCCAAAATGAAAACCAGAAGAACTTTAATACATAGTCTTATTCAAGTAAATATCATACAGAATAAACTATCAGTGGAGAGATAGAGCCTAACATGCCTAATATCAAGAGCTCGATTCTCTTCGTTTTGTTTCCAAGATGTCATTGCATGTTCCGTTTTGAAAAATCGATTCAACAGCCAAGTAAAATCTCCAATGTTCATCATTTTAATAATAGAACTAGATATTAATGCATCCTCCAAATATCTCACTCTCAATTTCATGTAATGGCTGAAAGAATCGACAGAGAACAAAATAACAGGAACACCTTTTACATGCAAATATCGACATCCTCTCTCTTGAAATAGCAAAACAACCTAAATGAAATGAAACCAACCATTTTTTCCAAAACCACCAGGAGGTGGTTCAAAGATCGAAACATTCAATGCATGTGAGGACAATGACATACCCCACCTTAATTACGACCGTCAACTTACCATCGATACAATTTAGTAGAGTATCAACTTCACATAACAATCACTTGCCAGATAGTTTAACCACAACCTTAGCCATGACCTCCAAATTTACCTTAGCTTTCTACCAAATTTGATGGCGGTTGATAATAAATGAGGCTAATAAAATAAGTGTAAGTACATGCTACGAAGGGGTTGGTGGGTGCCAATTCAACCCTTAACACATAGACCAAAAATTTAAATCCCAACCTTATAGTTTTAGTATTATTTTTTAGGTCCCCTCATACCTTATCAACCTTAGCTTAAGCTCCATTAAAATTTGAAATAACAAACTTAGTTATTAAATGTTATGTCCCTTCACATTTATGCCATGGATATATAATATAGGCCTAAGCCTTATTGTGTTTGGAACCATAAATGTTAAATTAATATAAGTTTAGGTTCACATTAAATTCGGGCCTTGGTCCTGTCATCACCAATCCGGCACTATGATAATTCTTCACCGGGAAATCCTCGTGCTATGATTATTTACTAATGCACAGCCTTTAGTTTGGTGGATGTAATCTGGAAACAAAACAACAACATAACACAAGAATGCCATCGACTATGATAAGACAGAATGATGACAAATCTGAAATATCAAAGTAAATTATAATATTAACATGAAACTGTTACAATCTCACCCATGAGGTACTTCAAGTGTTATTGACTTCACTTTCCTTTCACCAAGACTATAGAAACTTTACAATTACACCTCTTAATGGCTTCTTCAACACACCTTTAAACTGATGGCTTCCTTCGCACACTTCCTACAATATTTCTCACTACTTCCTTCTATGCTAAATGAGGGGGGTGGCCTCTCTATTTATAAAACTTCCAGGCTTATCCATCTTATCTCTAAGATAGGATAAGAAATCCACTATGACGAATCATATTCCATACCTTAACTCTTATCTGTACATTTAAGCTTATCTTTTAAGATAAGATAAACCTTATCATTTTACATGGGTTCCACATTTTTAGACTTTTTACAAATAAAATACACAAAATATTTATGACCTCACTCCTTGTCCTTATTACCAATATAATATTTCTAATTCCTAATCATGTAGACCCTACTTCTCTAATTACCCAAACTTTGACATTTTAACATTACCGGACCACTTACGACAAATATTTACTTTTTACAACATTCCTATTGTACGACTATTACCGTACTCCACATTATTTGTGGCACCGTACTGACAGCGCCGTTATCTTCTATTAGACGCTACTACTAATTATACTTAACAACAACATATTCCTAATGCATACATTAATGAAATAGAAATTACGGAGGAAAATTTTAGTGTTGACAGTCCATAAAATATAATGTAAGGTTAATAACATTGGAGCCTTATAAAATTAACCAATGCCTTACCAACATAAGTCCATAACAATATGATGGATCAAGTTTTTAGTTTAGGCCTTTATAGCCTTTACCAACATTAGACTGAACCAATATATATGTAACCATAAGAGACATTAATTCATAAGTTAGGCCCATTTAAAGGAAGACAATAGTAATAACATTTAGGATTACCTAGTAACTATTGTCAATGATGATCAACTTCAGAGTTAGAATCATATTGAAAAAGTATCGAAAGTCCCATAATTAACAAGACTGATCAACAAGTACTTAATAAACTTAATTAAACAATATGTCTTTAAGGTAAGAGTCTCATTAACCAATTTTATACAACAAGTTCAAACAGTAGAGCACAATCACTTTGTCCTAACATTCTTTCAACAAAAAAATAGTAAAACAGTGGGGGTAATACACAAGTGGTAGCTTATAGAAGATCAAGTTGTAGCTTGGTTAAATTTTTGGGAGTTAAAGCTTCCATGAAAGTTGAATATTTCTAAAGGTCAAGTGGAAAATTGACTAAACTTTATAGTTACAGCTCTAAGTTGAGTGGGTGCTCAACATGAAATCATTGCAACATTTACAGGACATTTGTATCCAAGTTAGTTCTTTAGTTTCAGTGGGTTTTACTCCCTTGAAGGGTTTCCCACATTAAATATTGTCTCTTTGTGTGTGTTATCCTATTTATTGCATGTGAATAAGCTTGTGGTTTCATCAGAAATAAGTTAAGGAAATTGAATTATATGTCAAAATTTATATAAGCACTGATTCATCCCCTCTCAGTGCCTAGAATTTCCAAGAATTAGTACTAGAGTCTGGTTCTCTTGAATTAAGTTTAACATCTTTGAGGTGGTCCTCTTGAAACACAAACATGGTTGTAGAAATATTTTTTTGAAGAAGCTCAAGAGATAGGTATCTTAGGGAAGATGAAATTTCAAATGAATATGAGTTTGAAGTGAATCTTGAATAAGAATTGATAAGTGCCTTGCAAGAATTGAAACACTAAAGGAAAAAGAACCACAAAATGAAGATAATAGTGAAAGAGTATGAAGAGAAAATCAAGATTATTGAGGAAAGGAAGAAGCAAAAAGGTGAATAAGATGTAGATGGAATAATAGAACTTAATCCTAATTGGAGTCGATCTCAACCTCTCTCAAAGTCAAGGAAGAAGAGTACCTCAAACTCAATACAAAGTTGAAGTCTTAAGTTGAATAGTGACAAAAGATATTAATGTCAAAGAAAAAACTTGCATGAGACATGAAGAAGAACTAATATCCTTGAGAGCTAAACTAGAAGAATAAAAAAGAAAGGTTGTAGATGTATGGAAAGTTGGAGAAGATCTATGAAGCTCTAGATGGAATCCTAGACAGTCAAAGATTAGCAAGAGATAGGACAAGGCTAGGCTACAAAGGTGAGCCCTGTTGGAATCATAATGGACTAAGAGGGGGTGAATCAGTC
Organism: Taxus chinensis; assembly: GCA_019776745.2. Taxonomy (NCBI): domain Eukaryota; kingdom Viridiplantae; phylum Streptophyta; class Pinopsida; order Cupressales; family Taxaceae; genus Taxus; species Taxus chinensis. Next base: position 595,851,787 of record CM034151.1, on the reverse strand, counting down.
CTATAATACTTTCAATTCATTTACCATCTCATACATTCATCATTTCATTCATTCATTAAACATTCATAACCACATGTACAAATTAGGTGTGTAATAAGCATTCATAACTACATAAAACAAAAAATAAGACACATGAACATCATATATAAGTGAGAAACCCTCAAGGGGACATAAAGCCCACTTAAACTTTGCTTAAATTACACAAATCAAAGAGATTTAGTGAAGCACCAACTTCACAAGGAGCACCAAACCCTAATTTAGTGAAGAACCCACTCCAAAAGGAGGCTAAAACCACATAAGATGACTAAGCACCAACTCAGCCACATGAATATGATGATATCTTAATTTTTTTTCACAACTGATGGAGATCACAATTTCAGCTCACATATTCACCTTCAAACCCCCATTCCTTCAACTGGCTATATCTTCTTCTTTCACAACTTATCTTGGATCCATAACCTTTCTCACATGATCTCTATCTTTCCTCAACCTATAACACACTTCCTCAATCTTCAAATCATGTGTTCATACATGTTAAAATCTCATACATGGGTTGTAATTTTCCCTCTAAGAGCACTAGTTCAAAATTGAATCCAAAATATATCTTTTATACCATTTTATTTTCACACACATAAGGGAAGTAATTAATTCATGAATAATGAGACCAAAAAATCTTAATAACATCCCAATACATTCATTAAAATTTTAACATTAAACCCGTATAGGTCGGCCAAGCCCAAAACCACTAATCAGACTCAAAACAAGCTCAAAACCCCATAATTTGGATGAGAAAAAATCATAAATGACAAAACTATGATTAGTAAAGATTTATAAATCATAAAACATGTGTAATATAAAATAAAAAAATTTATTCATGGTCATTAATTAGCTTGCACCAATAAAAAAAATTCCAGAACATAACTCAAAAGGCTCATAACCTTCTCGAAATAGTTGTTTCCAACACCTTGTCTTCACCTTTGGGAATCAAGAAAACCAAAGAATAAATTAACTATGAAATGTAACAAATATATAGAAGCCTATAGACCATTAGATAACCTCCATGCATGTTATAGCTCATGACACATCTATATGTGCAAATCACACCAACTTTTCTCTTCACCAAATCAAGCTTCCAAGAAATTAGTTTTACAAAACTCAATTGGTTTGCACCCTTTCTGTCACTCTCCAAGACCTAAAAATACTTAAATAGGAGAAAAATGCATCCCTCTTCACTCTAAATCTTATATTAAGTATCATTTAATACATCTCATGCCTCAATAACTTCATTATCTCAGCTTGAGTAATCTTGTCCTGAAAACCAAACGACCTTCTTCCTCACAAACTAACCTGGATGACCCATCAAATATCATCATCATGAGAAAAATAATATATAAATGTAAATACCTCTAAATCCTCTTTACATGATATACTATATTTCCTTAAAATTCTAAGTGTAATTCCATCAACCAAGTCCATGTCTTCAAACTGCTTCTTTAGCCTTATAAGACTCAAGCACTAACCTTGAGCTCAACTTTCTCCATCACATCAAAACTCACTTTCACACTTAACCAAAACATGGAACAACCTTATAAATTATGTATAAGTAATCATAAACCTTCGCCAAGAAATAATAACTCATAATCATCACCTTACCTTATGAATCTACTTAACACCCTGCAAGATCAAGGATCTTCCATATTTAAACCTCAAAGACCATGTCATAACTTCTTCATTCCTTATCCATATATCAATTTTGATATACCAATGGAAATATATCTAAACCAAGATCACAAAAAATATTTAATGAATTACTACCTCATCATGTAGCTCCTATAATTCCACTTTTACCACAAGTTACTCCAAACTTTCCCAAAAACCAATCTTCATAAATAGGGAACGATTTTCACTTTTTCACTTTAAACATGATCTAAAACTATCATGGACATGTATAATAACTCCAAGGATAAAAAAAGCCAATTTATTTTCAACTCCTTTGGAAAATCTTGCCTTAAACTGAACTTCTTCAGAAACAATAATTTTTTGGTGGGGCCTGTCATCACCAATCCGGCACTATGATAATTCTTCACCGGGAACTCCTCGTGCTATGATTATTTACTAATGCACAGCCTTTAGTTTGGTGGATGTAATCTGGAAACAAAACAACAACATAAAACAAAAATACCATCGACTATGATAAGACGGAATGATGACAAATCTGAAATATCAAAGTAAATTATAATATTAACATGAAATTGTTACAATCTCACCCATGAGGTACTTCAAGTGTTATTGACTTCACTTGAATTTCACCAAGACTATGGGAGAAACTTTACAATTACACACCTTTAAACTGATGGCTTCCTTCGCACACTTCCTACAATATTTCTCACTACTTCCTTCTATGCTAAATGAGGGGAGTGGCCTCTCTATTTATAGAACTTCCAAGCTTATCCATCTTATCTCTAAGATAGGATAAGAAATCCACTTTGACGAATCATATTCCATACCTTAACTCTTATCTGTACATGTAAGCTTATCTTCTAAGATAAGATAAACCTTATCATTTTACATGGGTTCCACATTTTTAGACTTTTTACAAATAAAATACACAAAATATTTATGACCTCACTCCTTGTCCTTATTACCAATATAATATTTCTAATTCCTAATCACGTAGACCCTACTTCTCTAATTACCCAAACTTTGACATTTTAACATTACCGGACCACTTACGACAAATATTTACTTTTTACAACATTCCTATTGTACTTTGACTGTTACTGTACTCCACATTATTGGCGGCACCATACTGACGGTGCCGTTATCTTCTATCAGACGCTACTACTAATTATACTTAACAACATCCTATTCCTAATACATACATTAATGAAATAGAAATTATGGAGGAAAATTTTAGTGTTGACATCTTCCCCCTTCCTAGCTTCTACTCCGTCCTCGGAGTAGACTATTCTGGTGCTTGGAAAATCTTCAACTTGTCGTGGTTGAACCATTTCGTAATGGGAGTGCCATCCAATTCCTCCAGTCGGTACGTACCATTTTCATGCACAGCTGCTATTTTGTAGGGCCCCATCCATTTTGGAAGAAATTTTCTCTGTCTTCTTTTTTTGTATCTGGAATCATATACTAGAACCTAGTCATTCACATGAAATGGAGACCACCGGATCTTTTGATCAAAGTATTCCTTCTGCTTCATTTTCTTCTTATGGCTTGTATCCTTTGCTATTTCTCTCATTTCCTCCAGCAAATGAAGATGTACCAACCTTTCTTGTACTGAATCACTTTCATCCATCCTTTCATTTTTCATAATTCTCACAGTGGGAATATCAAACTCAATAGGAAGAACTGGATCAATGCCATAGGCCAATTGAAATGGGGAGTATCCTGTTGCTGACTTTGATGTTGCCCTATATGCCCACAATGCTGCATGAATCCTTTTATCCCATTTATGTACCTGCAAGGTTGCATCTTTTGCTAGAATTTGACACAACACAAAATTTGTTCATTCCACCTGTCCATTTGTGCTTGGCTTGTATGTTATTGCCTTCCTGTGCTTAATAGAAAACTTATTGACTAGGGCTTCTACCACCTCATTAATGAAGTGGCTTCCTTGATCTGTTACAATTTCTAATGGGCAACCAAATCTGGTGACAATGCGTTCATACATGAACCTTGCCACTTCATCCATGGAAGCTGTTTTCAATGGCCTAGCTTCAACCCACTTGATTAAATAATCTGTGGCAACTACAATATATTTATTTTGGCGTGATGTAGTTGGAAGTGGACCTACAATGTCTATTCCCCACTTTTCAAAGGGACCAAGGGGAAGAATAGGACATAATGGAGCTGATGAAGTCTTACGGTTACCATGTGTTTGACAAATATCATATGTCTTACAATAATTATAACAATCTTTAAAAAGAGTAGGCCAGTGATAACCTGCATCTAAGATCCTTCTTGCTGTAAGTTGTCCAGAGAAGTGCCCTCCACATGTACCATTGTGGAATTCTTCTAGCAGTTCCTTCCCTTGATCACGTCCAACTGCCCTCTTGTACTGTCCATCAGGTCCTATTCGAAATAATACTCCATGTAGAATAGAATATGGACGACTGGCTTGAGTAATCTTTCTCTTAGTATTTGCATTGGCACCATCAGGAAACTTGAATTCATTCAGATAATTTCAAATATCTATGTATTCACTAGGGATTGTGTCAAGGGATAACAATGCTGCATCGGGGAAATCATCATCATCACAAGATGATCCTAAACCATCATAGGCTCGAGAGAGTGCATCTGCATTGACATGCTTCTTTCCTGGCCTATCTATAATATCAAAATTCAAACTCTTGTAGCAAAATTATCCATCTTGCTATCCTCCCTGATGGGTTAGGATTATTTACAATATATTTTAGAGCCTGATGATCTGTTACAACTAGAAATTTTTGCCCTAGCAAGTAATTTCTAAACTTCTTTACAGAAAAAATGATAGCCAGAGCCTCTTTTTCAGTTACAGTATAATTTACCTCAGCACTACTCATTTGTCTGCTCCCAAAGTAAATTGGATGTTCATTCCCATTTTCATCCTTTTGGCTCAAAGTACTTCCTAGTGCTGCATCTGAGGCATCAGTGTACACAATGAATGGCTTGCTCCAATCTGGATTCTTCAAAATAGGTGAAGACACCAGGGCTTCCTTCAGTTGTCAAAAAGCTTCATGTGCCTTATTTCCCAGTTCATAAGTAACATCCTTCTTCAAGAACTGGGTTAGTGGCTGTGTAATCTTTGAGAAATTCTTAATGAACCTTCTATAGTAACCCACATGGCCTAAAAATGATCTCAACTTACTTCTATTAATAGGAAATGGTAAATCTTTGATTTTTGAAACTTTATCAAGATCAGTACCAATACCATCTCTAGATACAACATGCCCTAACAAAACGCCTTTAGAACATCCAAAGACACACTTTGTAGGGTTTAGTGAGGATTGTGCTTCATCTAACCTTTGAAATGCTGTCTCCATCTGGTGCAGGTGGTCCAACTTGCTCCCATAGATGCAAAAATCATCCAGAAATACTCTGATGAAGGTCCCAATGTAGGGTTCGAACACCCTATTCATCAAACGCTGGAATGTTGCTGGAGCATTACACAACCCAAAAGGCATAACTCTATAAGCAAACGTTCCCCAAGGAGTGGTGAACATGGTCTTCAGCTAATATTTCTCTGCTATACGAACTTGGTTGTAGCCGCTATATCCATCAGCAAAACTATAGCACTCTTGGCCAGCTACTTTGTCCAAGATCTAATCTGAAAATGGAAGAGGGTAATGATCCTTCTTTGTTGTCTTATTGAGCTTCCTGTAATCAACACAAATGCGTAGCTTCCCATTCTTTTTTATTGAGATCACAATGGGAGAAACCCATTCTGAATTCTCCACAGCAAATATGAATCTTGCATCAAGCAACTTATCTATTTCTTCTTTTACAGTCTTGGAAAAATTAGGATTCATTCTATATGGCATTTACTTTATGGGCTTAGCACCATCTACCAGCTCAATACAATGTTCTACCCAACTTACTTGACGGAGTTCCTTGTAATCAAAAGTGAATAGGTGTATGTACCTTCGAAAGAGCTAGAGGTAGGATTCCTTCTCACTCTCCATCACAGCATCACCAATCTTTATTTGTTGGAGACGATCATCAAATTCTTCTTCAGATAATTTTATGGGGTCATGAGTTGGTGTGACTGGAAGGATATCCATGACTGAAACATCCACCTTGCTTTCTTCATCTTCAGTGTCAACTTCACTAGTACTAGAGTAATCAGAGGATGTCCAATCATCAGTTTCATCACTTGAATCCACAGGTTCTGCCTTATGATGTCGAGGGATCACATTTATCTTCACCCTCTCTCTACCACGTCCAAGTGTCATGAAACCTTCATTCCAGTATTTTCTTGCATGAACTCTCCTTAGCCATGGTCTTCCCAGCAGCATTGGGTATGCAACAGTACCATTTTTCATCACCTGAAAGTCTACCACACATACCACACCCATAACAGATATTGCCACATTTGAAACTACACCTTCTGGTTTAGTTTTTCCTTTATTTAATGACCTTAACATAAGTGTTGAAGGGCGATCAATTTTTAAACCCAACATATTGATTACAGACTCGGTCATTACATTAACTGTAGCACCTCCATCAACTAAGACATCATGAATTGAAATACCATTACATAATATCTCAGCTTGTGGAGCATAGGGATCCGCCTCTACCTCCAAAACAAGGACCTCAACCTCCTTCCTTCGTCGAGCATTGAGTCCACTTCGCAACTCCCGCCTCTTCTCAGAAGACATAGCCAAGAGTTGACCATATGTAATATTTGCAAGCCTTTTGGACAGATCTTCCAAGATGGAGTATGGTCCTTGCCCCTGTGAAATCAGAAAATCCTGCACACCCAACTTTCTTCTCCTATGTTTCTTACTAGTTTCTTCTTTCATCTTCTTAGGATCATTTCCATCTTGATTATCTTTTTCTTTCTTTCTTTTTGTTACAAACACATCTACTTCATTATTTCTGCTCTTATCTACTACATCAAGAGAATTCACAGGTGCTTTTCCTTTATCATTATCTCTTGTACCAGATGTAGAAGCTCTATCTGGACAATTATACTTATAATGACCCTTTTTATAACAACCATAACATACAACTTCAGAAATATTTCTTTTTGGACCTCTATCTCCTCCTTGAGAACTAAATTCCTTTCCTTGAAGAAGATTAATAGTTAACTGGCCCATCTTCCTAAGTAGATCTTCATACTCAGTAGATGTACTAGGAGAAATATTTGTGCTCACCGGGAGTGGTTGTGGATTCTGGACCAAAGGTGCTGTGTAGGCTCTACTTTAACAACAATTTCTTTGGGCTCCTCTTCCATGCTTTCTTCTTGCCTTCTTGCAATCTCCTTTGCTTGTTCAATGGTAGCTGGGTGGTCATACTTCACTCGTTTTCTGATCTCTGGCTTCATCCCAAGAATGAAGTGCTTACAGAGGAGATTATCCATGCCATTCATCAACCCATCTGCTAATCCTTCCTTCCGGATCTGGGCATCGAGCTTCCTCCTTAGCTCTAGAACACGAGCATGATAATCCCTTATCTTCTCCTTCTCTCCTTGAGATAGCTTTGTGATCTCGATCATGAGATCTGCATATTTCTGTTGTTCACCAAATTCTTCAAGAAAACTTTCAGTTAATAAATCCCATGAATTTTTCACATTATCACCTAGTGTTTCAAACCACCTAAGTGCTGAACCATCCAAAAAGGTAGGAAAAAATTCAGTCCATTGTTCCCTTCTTATAAGGCCATTACAAATACAAGATCGTTTAAACTCTTGAATGAAAGAAGAAACATCTTCATTAGATTGAGCTGAAAAAACAGGAATCTTTCCCATTTTCAAAAGTAACCACCGTGAAATACCAACCCACAAGTACAATTAACAAGACTTATGTGCACAAATAATTGGAATCACTATACTAGAAAGTGACTTTACACCTTTCTACAGTAAAATAGAAATGACCACGGTAAACTATGGTAAAACTTGACTTATTGCGGTAAAAACTGACTTTACTATGGTAAACACTATTCACGATAAAAATGACTTTACCATGGTAACTACTATGCACAGTAAAAACAAGGTTACCCTCCAATTGATTTTTGACTAAGTGGGAATATCTCTCCAGAAAATCCACCAATGAGGAATGGTCCCGGCAACGGAACCAAAATGTCATCACCAATACGGCACTATGATAATTCTTCACCGGGAACTCCTCGTGCTATGATTATTTACTAATGCACAACCTTTAGTTTGGTGGATGTAATCTGGAAACAAAACAACAACATAACACAAAAATACCATCGACTATGATAAGACGGAATGATGACAAATCTGAAATATCAAAGTAAATTATAATATTAACATGAAATTGTTACAATCTCACCCATGAGGTACTTCATGTGTTATTGACTTCACTTGACTTTCACCAAGACTATGGGAGAAACTTTACAATTACACCTCTTAATGGCTTCTTCAACACACCTTTAAACTGATGGCTTCCTTCGCACACTTCCTACAATATTTTTCACTACTTCCTTCTATGCTAAATGAGGGGGGTGGCCTCTCTATTTATAGAACTTCCAAGCTTATCCATCTTATCTCTAAGATAGGATAAGAAATCCACTCTGACGAATCATATTCCATACCTTAACTCTTATCTGTACATGTAAGCTTATCTTCTAAGATAAGATAAACCTTATCATTTTACATGGGTTCCACATTTTTAGACTTTTTACAACTAAAACACACAAAATATTTATGACCTCACTCCTTGTCCTTATTACCAATATAATATTTCTAATTCCTAATCACGTAGACCCTACTTCTCTAATTACCCAAACTTTGACATTTTAACATTACCGGACCACTTACGACAAATATTTACTTTTTACAACATTCCTATTGTAGTTTGACTGTTACCGTACTCCACATTATTGGCGGCACCGTACTGATGGCGCCGTTATCTTCTATCAGACGCTACTACTAATTATACTTAACAACATCCTATTCCTAATACATACATTAATGAAATAGAAATTATGGAGGAAAATTTTAGTGTCGACAGGCCCACACACAATCACATACTCTAACTAATATTTTTGGAAAGTTGGAGGAGTACTCTACAAAATCCAATCATTGATGGTAACTACCTTGAAAATCAAGAAAAAAAGAGGAGCATGGAGGAAAAAAAATAGACCCCAAGGTCTTGAATGTAGAGCAGGCTACACAAGAAGCTTCGAGACTTCCTTCCACTTCATCATCCCCGAATTATGATGATGAGGATAACCATAATGGACAAGTTGTAGATTCAGAGGTCATCATGCAAGAAGGAGAGCACTTGGTACAACAGGACAATGATGAGCTTGATTGCTTATCTGATTTGGATGAATGCTTTGATGGAGAGGATCCCATGGAAATCACCACTTTTTCTGCTCCATCATTCATCCTCTAACATCAAGATCATTTTTCCATGGAGGAAAACATGCAAGAACAACCTGCTCCTTCAAACAATCCTCTTGGGAAAATATTGGAGGATTCAAATCTTCCAAGTTTTTCATTAGGTGAGGAGAAAGAAGACAACAAGAATGACACCATTGTCACATAAATCATCAAGGTAGAGGATCAATTGCTTATAGGAGCAATCTAAATCATAAATAAACATGCAAACAATCCCCTTTCTCAAGAAGGTCTAAACAAGGACTCCATTTTTGGAATTAAGTTTTAGAGCGGTGGGAAAATCCAGCGGACTAGACCTTGCCCGATCAAATAATTGGCTTCATTGGAGCCAAGGGAGAAGCCAAAGGCAATCATGCTTATTTCTGAGCATGAGGATGAACCTCAACATGCTAAGGATCAATAGTAATACCTCTCGGAACCAAATGAGTAGTAGTTGGAAGGGGAATTTGTTTTGTTCCAAGTTGATGCCTTGATGAATGGAGTGAAGGAATAACTTGCAACCAATTTTTTACTCCCAATCTCAGTTGCGATTAGTGCCAAATATTCTACACAGCTGCAAGTTTTGAGAAATGGTGGCTATTTTTCATTTTCAGTATTAATTTTTGTTTGAAGTTGTCTATTTCTCTAGTTAGTGTAGGAGTAGATTTGTTTTCAACAAAAGAAGTGCTTGTGCACACTTTACATGTCATAATTAAGGCATGTATGATTTTTCTCTTTGTATATAGATTTTGTCCATATTTCTCCAGGCAGCACATTGCTCCATTCCCTTCAATTGTTGCAGTAAGGAAATTCATAGTTGCAAAATTCAAATCAAACAAATGCAGAGCAACTAAAATCAGTTAAGGAGGAAATCTTGATGATTCTCTCCAAGAACAGATGTAGAAAAACCCATGACCATATGATCAATCACGAGATCAGCCAACAACCCAAATTGGAATCAACTCCAGCCTTCAGTAGAGCCCCAAGTAGCATGTCGTAAATACAATCTTTAGAAGAAGGAAAAGAATCAAACTTTAATAGAGTTCCATGACGTTAAGAAAATCAATCTCCACTTGGAAAGAAATCAGATGTTGAGGTAATAATTACATGTGTCCATCATTTATCCTCATGGATTGTAGTTGTAGGGAAGAGTGAAATTCAATTTTCAAATTAATTTTCTACTCTCACGAAATACTTTTTGATATTTTCTTATTAGAGTTGGAAAATTCAAGCAAAAAATGGCAGTTCTAGAAGCAAGCATTGACACACAATGTTATAGGGTCAAATTCTTTAGAGTTTGGATCAGCTCATGATGATTATGCAAACTCCATTCCCAATGGATAGCTATAGGTAGTTGGTCAACCCATTTAGTAGGAAAATGGCCCTGTGAGTCACCAAATTGTTATCCAATTTGGGTACCCTCAAAAAATTGGACAATAGGAAGGCTTGCATTGTGAAAATTGGTTAAGGGGCCCACTTGGTAAGAAATGAAAAAAATTGGAAATTTGTCTAAATCATCTCCCAACATCTCCATGGAACTCTAGTACACATGAAAATCTAATAAATTCTATAAAACGGGTGTTGCTTTTGGATGGGATACCTTTAGATCTAGGATAGCTCATCGAGCCGATCATGCTGACCGAGCTATATTTTGGAGTAGCGGGTTAGTTGTTTTATGTTGAAGACCAATTTGTTTGGACCCTTAACTGAGCTATGTTTAAAGGACCAAACCATCTCAAGGAGGCCGAGCTTTGCCTTGCAAATACCGATCCACTCATATGAACTGAGCTACTTAACAAAGACAAAGGTGAGATGCCCAATTTTTATGCATTCTGAGTTATTTGGTAGCTTGACTGAGCTCATGAGAGGATGGATGAGTCACTTCAATGCACACTAAGCTATATCTGGTCTCATCGAGCTGCCAAGGAAGAGGAGGGACTGAGTCATTACACCAAAGGTCGAGCTATTTGATTTCCAAATGGTTGATATTTTTGGATTGGTGGATTCAAGCTAATATAACGTGCACTAGGATATTCTTTTGACATGATGAGATGTTTGGTTCCACAGGTGAGGCATTTCCTTGAAGATGAGCTCAACAATGATGATATGGTTACCCATTAATTCAAACTGAGCTAAGCATTATGGAGGAACATTGAGGTTATAACAAGAGATGCTGAGATCATATAGGAGCAACCAAACTATTTGATGATGGATCAAGTCAATGTTAAGGGAGTGCAACCAATGCATTCGAATGAAGAGACGTAGAACATCGAGTTTAAAGGAAAAAATGAATGCCAAGTCCCAAGTTGAAGTTTGGATAAAGTAAATAATATTATTAGGGTCCCGCAGGCTAAGATGGAGTTGCAAGGGGTTGCCATATGGCCCCTCGACATAATTTCAAAATGGTCAAGAAGCAATGGAGACCCGAGAGTTGCATGAGGCCTCCATGTGGAGCTCGACATAGTATGAGGACTAGATCGATGACCTTGAGGGAGTTTTTCGAAGTGAGTAGGATGGCATGTGGTTGAGGTACATGCAAGGAAGATGGTTCACCATAGTGAAAAAGTGGCACCAAGTTGGCATTAAAGGAAATAGAACGAGTCGGTGTTGTTGGGTCAACCCGATGCAAAGGGTGAGTAAACATAGGTGGTTGGCATCACAAAGGGTGACTCAACATTAAAAGAAAGGTAGGTGGGTGTAGACACCAATGCAAATCCGTGAGGTGGGTAAGAAGGAGCCAGCTCGACCAAGCTAGCTCAAATCCACTATTTTAAAGAAAATCATTCCCCTCAATAAAAGCAACAAAACTAATGATGGGACCATATAATTTTAAATTCCTAAATCATTTGGAAGATATGCAAAACATTGGTAAAGGAGAAAAATAATCAAATTGTCTTTTCCAACCAAAAAATTTAATTACACAGTCCCGTGTGTTGAAAGAAATGCCTGGAAAACTCAAAGGAGCTACAATCACTTAAGAAGCCATAACATTTGCATCCCTCAATGAAATCGTGTAAAATTGGTCTCATTGGAATTGTAGCTCTATGAATGACACACAACAACCCATAAATTCTATAATTGATGAAGATTTCAAGGTGTATTTCACAGAAAATGAGCCTATTTTAGTTTGTTTTTTGGAGAGTGGTTGGAAATGCAATTAATGGACATTGCCATCATTGTTTCTCTACCCGAGATCACGGGACAACATGGGAAGATTTTTTAAATCAATTTCCATCATTTCACCTCATTTATTGCAACTTGCAATTAACTAGAAATCAGATTTCAACATTACCTTTTCTCTCTTTTCTCATTCTATAAATTCTAATCTTGGGCTCATTTGTAAAGGAGTTAGTCATTTTCTCCTTTTTGCCCCCTCTCTCTTTCTTCTTTACTAGGGTTGAATGTGGAGCTTAAGCCTCATTTCCAACCTTTGTAATGACATTTTCTTGCCTCTTTCCCACTAATATTATACTGTGCATAATTATTGGAGAAATAAACTATGTTTTGTGATGCATTTTTTTTTCCATTCTTTGCATTTGTTATTATATCTACACTCCTCTCTCCATTGTAGGGTATATTGTGCATATTTTTGATATCTATTGCAGTTTTGAAAGATATGTTTAATGGGTATGAAGTGGTGTTATGTGTGAACTTATATTTTGTATGTGGTGCTTCTTTTCCACCCTTTCCTTTTCTCACCTCTCTCCATTTTAGGCAGTTGGATTCTTTTCTAGCAACCTCCTTTTCTAGTGTATCGCCACTCTTAGTGTAGGTTTACCTTTCATGCACGCTCTTTATAGTCCCTTGGTAATGGTTAGGTTAGGATTAGGTAATTTTCTTTCTTTCATTAGGAGTAGATTGTGGTAGGTAGTTTAGGAGCAGGAACCAACCTTTTATGGAGGATTATCTCAAGTCCACAAGTCCCACAACTTGAGAGGTAACCCAATGTTACACAAATTACACCGAATGCCTCATCCACATTCAGGCCATTCGAGGGTGCTATAATTTGGTGATAACAACACCTACTAGACATATTTTCCATGTTTTTGATGCTTCTCTCCCCCTTTGACATCTATGAAAAAGGTGATACTAACAACTAGACATGGAAAATGACAACACACAATGAAAACAATGCATAAAACAATTTACTTGCTCAAATAGATCTTCCTTGGACTATACTTGCACCTCTTTGACTCCTTCAACAACATGTAAAGATCCATGAACCTATAATCACCATGCAAATGGATCCCCCCTAAATGTGTACTCTCTTTACTTTGTCTTCAATCATGCTAAAAACATCTTCATCTAGGTCTATTTATGATCAAAGCCAAGGTTTCACGTCACAAAACTTTGATATTTCCTTATTCAAGTTTGAAATCAATGTAGCAATCCCTTAACAGATGTACACAACTCATACCATCCATATTTTGATCATAGAGTAGCATAAAACCATCAAAATTACCCCTTCTTGGACTTTTTCTCATCTTGAGACAGAATCAAACTTTGCCCAACTCCATATCTTGAACTCATACCTCCTTAAGAACTTAGATCCCTGATTTGAATTTTTAGTTTTATTTAGACAAACATGGAATTTATCTAGAAGCACATACACGCCATGAATCAACTACTTATGAATCCCCATAGAGCTATTCAGTCCTCCTCTAACTAAGAACAAAAAAAATTGAGATTCTTACCTTGATTTCAAGCTTTGAATGAGGATCAAACTCTTCAATACAGTCCTAAAAATCTTCCTTAGCATTTTTAGTCTTTTCTCATGATATTTGACCTTCTTGGAACACTTGGCTTATGTCTCTTATTTATATGCTTGTATACATGACCAATACTCCCTTTACAAGCATCTTGAACACCTTTCTCACATGATAAAAGGATAAAATCAAGCTCCCTCTACCTCAAATCACTCATGAAAACCTGTAGACACTAGTTTTTTCTTAGTATAGTCACCCTGATTTCATACTTCTTTCATAGACCTAACACTATGTCAATTTACCTATTTTGAATCCTATAATATATGCTTGAAGTTCATATGAACTTCCCTATCTGAAGAGGATTCATACCACCATTACTTTGTCTCAGACCTCTGATAAATTACAATTTCATATTCATACAGTATTATGTAATTTACACAGACTTCTATCATGCATTTTCGGGATCAATCGCATCTAGTTCATTTGGATTTGAGTCACAATGTCTTCCCCTACCTTGTAAATCACTTGAAGACCTGTACCTTACTCTGTATTCATAATTTCCTTGATATATATATATATATATATATACATATATATATATATGTATATATATATGTATGTATATATATATGTATATATACATATATATATATATACATACATATATATATATGTATATATATATATATGTATATATATATATGTATATATATATATATATATATATATATATATATATCCTAAGTTATATTTACTCATCCTTGATATTTCCTTTACCAAAATCACCTTCAACATAGATAACACTTCTTGACAGACTTGGATACTTCATTCTGAGATCAAAAAATTCATTCAACATTGAATAAAACCATCCATGCATCAATGAACTCAAGAATATATTTAGAAACTGTCATATGTAACTTGTGATAACATACTTTGTATAAAAACATTGTAGCACAATTTAACATTATTTTATTGAATTTAATGGCTCAGAATGAACCTAGAATTTCTTGGAAAATATCAATCGTAGACTACTTTCTTCTCTATTCTTCTTAGAATTATTAAAACAGAGACTTAGAGAACACTTCGTGTCTTTAGTCTTTAGGAAACAATTAGATACTCAACATGTATAAACAATCACCTTCCAAATTCAATCTCACATCTTACAACTTTTACACATTATTCATAGGATAGCATATAATTTTCAAACACAAGGAAATAAGCACTCATCTAACTTCGATTATGTAGATAAAATCCTTGTTATCCAAATTCACCCCCCAGGGTTAATTTGATAACATGCATCAGAATTCTCAAGTCTCAGGAAAATGGATTGATTCAGGGCAAAAATCATGTTTCTAGGGTCCCCTCAGATTTTTTCTAACTCCCCTAGCTGAAGAAGGAAAGAGCAAGCTCTGAGAAAATGTGAAAAGGTTGCAAAAAACAAGCTTGGGCCAGAAAAAATCATGAAAATTGGCTAAGTCCTCGTCCTTGCAACGGTCGAGACATGAGGGACATCGGGGCATGAATCGGCTGAAAGGCCGCCAGGCAGTCTGCAGGGCAAAGGAACATCCGGGCCGTCGGGACACGTGGGACGCGGAAAGCCGGTTCGGCCGAAGGAGAAGAAAATCGACTAATTGCTTTGGGACAAGTGGGAAAAGAAGACGCGAAGGACGCGAACCGCTCGAATCGGCCGAAAAGGAAAACTTTCGCACTAAACATTCGGGACATTTGGGCCGTGAGGACGCGAACCGGCCGAATCGGAAGAATTTTTCCCAGAAATTCTGGGACAGTTGGAACAAATGGATGTGAAGGACGCAAACTGGCCGGTTCGGCCGAAACGGGGAACTTCAGCACTGGGACAGTTGGGACAAAGGGATGTGTGGGACGCGGATAGCCGAAGGAGCCGAAAGCCAATCAAGCAACGCCACGTGTCATCGGTCGAATGAGGGACAAGGAAGCCCATTTCGGGTGGATCGGGAGTTTCTGTCCCAAACAGTTTGGGACATCTGGGACAGAGGGACGCGAAGGGCACGAAAAGCCGGCAGACCCGCGGACCAATCAAATCACGACACGTGTCACAAGGGAAAAGGTCCAAAAGTCAAAGGGCGAGTTTTGAAGGGTCAGCCTGAGCCAATCAGAAGAGAACATGTGTCCTATGGAGCAAGGGATGTGGAGCAGGGAAGGAGAGAGAATTACGCATCCAATCAGCGCTTGACACGTGTCATCCAGGTGGCAGAGCGTGAGAAAGATTTTCAAAACACGTTTTTGCCTGTTTTGTGCCCTAAATCTTTAGATCGACATATCTTTCGATCCAGAGCTCGGATTTGCACGTTCTTTATATCAACGGAAAGCTTATGAAATTCTATACATGATTCTGGGGTTAATCTTGAATTTTGGTGTATTTTAGAGAGATAAAATTGAGAAACACCTCTGGCACGTAATAATAGAAAGAAGTAATGCTTCAACAACCAGCTTTAATGCAGTAGACAGTTCGCCGTTTCTGTTAGACAGCCCACCGTTTTGCCAGGATCCACCACTTCTGCCATAATGAGATGATTTTAAATACGACCTAGAAGTGGTTGGGGCAGATGCTGGATTTCCTCTCTCTTCCCTCTCTCATTCTTTCTATATATTGTAAAGAGGGGCTTCTTAAAAAAGGGTCGAACATTTTCTGTTTTGCTCCTCCCTTTTTCTCCTATCAGGCGAATTTGTGGAGTTCGAACCTCTCATTTGAACTATAATACGACTTTGCCTCTTGGCATTCTGTAGTGTATTGTATCAATCTTTGGAGCAAGTAATACATGTCTGTGGATGTATTGTATCACATTTGAATGGTCTGTGTTCATTGGCAAGATAGGTGTTCTTTATTCCTCGGTGCATCACCACCTTTAGTTAGTTTCATATTTTTTTTGCATTTCTATCCCTGTCTCCTTGCAGTTTAGAGTAGGATTAGGATCTGAACCTCTGTAGTTTTGCAAAATATAGATCTAATCAGAGGAGTTTGAGGAACCAGCCTCTAATCTGAAGATTCCTCTCTCAGTTTTACAAGTCCCCACACTTGGAGAGAGGTTTCCATGTTGTACAATCACACTGGATGCCAGAGTGATCAACCTAGAAGCCTGATCTGCATCCAGGGGTGCTGTGAGTCTGCAACAATAGTTTTGGCACGCCCGGTGGGACTGGAGGTTTCATTTTTATTGTAGCAGGGTTGATGTGCATCTGCTGCATTCTTCTTACTTAAAAAGAGCTATTATTTGCATATCTGGAAACTCCAAGGGGAAAATCAACTGGTTTCAGTAGTGCAGGCCTGAAAACTCATGAGAAGAATCACCACAAGGTCAAGAGTTGGAGAAGAAGAAGTGCTATTTGAATACCTGCAATTATCTCTGAGAAGAAGGCAAAGAGGAAGAAGGATTCAAAGGTCTCCATCTCCACCAAACAGAACTCTCTCAACTCCTCCACCTAGTAGACCTTTCATTCAGTCAACAAGGGTTTTAAGACCAATCAGAATGGCTCAGAACAACCCCTACGTCAACTTCACAGGCAGCAGCCCACTTGCTCTCAATGCACAACATCCAGTTCCTATTGCAGCCTTGAAGAACATTCCCTACTTCACTGGAGAAAATCAGACTACTCCAGGTGATCATGTTAAGGATATTGCTAACCTTTGTGCAATCCATGAAATCAATGAAATGCAAGTGGCTGTCAAGTTACTGGCATCTTCCTTCAAGGGTAAAGCATTGCAATGGTTTAGGAGCCTTGGAGCTGGTTCTATCACAAACTGGAATCAACTGTGTATTGCACTTCACGAGCAATTTGGAGAGAAGGGAGACAACTTGTCTCTTCTGGAGCAGCTAACAACTATCAAGAGAGCCCCCAACGAGCAGCTGACTGACTTCAACTTCAGATTTCAAAGGTCTTGGGATAGGATTCCAGTGGCAGTCAGGCCAACAGTAGAAGGTGCTTTTCTATATTACCTTAAAGCTTTGAATTCTGGTATTTCTATGTTAATTCAATCTATGGGAGGCACAACCTTACCTGCTGCTTATAGCATTGCCATTAGAGCCGAAAACTGTCTTATTCAAGCTAGTAAACTGGCTCCTAGGCCTCCCATGCCCTTGTATCCAAACTTAGAAAATCCAAGCACTAGTCAAGCACCCACTTTGGCTCCTGTTCCCACCCCTAGAAATCAAAGTTCAAGTGAAACTTCTACTTCATCCTCTAGTGCTTCAAATGAGCTTCAAGAGGTCATGAAGCAATTGCAAAACCTAGGCAATGAGCTAGTTACTCTCAAGAGGCAACAAGCCCAAGGTTTCAGACCTTTTTATCAACCCCAAGCTCAGCCTAATAGGCAGCCATACCAACCACAAAGACCACCTAATCCAGCTGCAAATATGAATCAAACAAGGCCTCCTGCCAATAGACCATTCCAACCCTACAATCCAAATGCCATATCTGCCTCTAAGGCATTAGTGCCAACATAGAACAACATTGCTCAGGAATACGATTGGTGTTTTCCATGCAACGAGCCTCATAACCAATCCATGTGCTTCAATGGTGCTCTCAATCAAGCATTGATGGTGACAACTACTGGTGTGGAGGGCGAGGGTAGTCAAGGAAACAGTCAACAACAAGAAACATTCCAATAGCAATCAGCCCCAAATGACACCACATTGGTGAACTGGCAAGCAGAAGATTTCTGTGTCATGAATCAAGCAGTTTCTCAAGGTGTTGCAGCCAACACAAGGTCAAAGAGGAGAAATTTGGGTGAAGAACAGCCATTAGCCCCAGCCAATCCACAACCTTCCACGGCTCCACAAATGATTGGCAAGAAAAGTCTAGTTTCAAATGCACAAGGGCAGCCAAGAACAACCCCTAGGCCAACTCAAATGCCAGCTGTTGCTGCCCACGTGCAAGGGGTGAATGTGCAAACTAAGGGACAACAAAAGGATACTTCATCCCCGTTCAGTATCATTGAACAGATGAAGAAGACTAACGTCAATATATCAATGTGGGAATCCCTATCCATCCCAGGACAAAGAGATCTGCTGCAAGCTGCCATGAAGGACTGGCCAATTTCAAATCAGCGGGTTCAGATGTAAGACAAAGTGCTTACAAATGCTGCCTAGCCTGAAGGAAGTCATGGAGGACAGCAAGGTAAGATGTTGAAGCCCCCTCCTTTCTATGTTTCGTTGATCATTGGAAATCAGCTAGTACACAATTGCATGATTGATTCCGAGGCAAGTAGTTCTGTCATGCCCAAACAAATAGCTGATCAGCTAGGGCTCCAGTATGAAATAACATCCAAAGGGGTAGTGCAGTTAGATGGAACAGCAGTAGCAATAGTTGGAGTGATTAGAAACTTGAGTCTTACCTTGCATGCATGTCCAAATGTTGTTGTTTTACAAGATGTATCAATCATAGACCTTCCACCACTCTTTGCCCTTTGCTTGTCAAGGGACTTCACAGCCAATATTGGGGGGTATTTGTCTGCTGATTGGTCACACATGCTATTCAGAACAAGATATGGTACTAAGGTCACAATCAGATCCGAACCAATTGCAAACTTTCATATTGAGCCTCATACTCCAAGCCAAATCAATGCCAACTGTTCAACATTTGATCAAGAAGATTATCCAAACATAGATGAAGCCGACACCAAAGTTGGAAGCATTCCAGATTTGACTCTTGATGAATGGGCAAGCAAGGTACATGCTTTTGATCCCTACCAAGAAGTAGAAGAATCTGAGCTAGGATTCTATTGCATACATGAAGAAAACCAGCCTATTCCTAGCATCACCAAACCAAACCATAAGGATGACAATGAGGTATGGAGATTATTTTTTGATGGATCAAGGAGTAGGCAAGGTGCAGGAGGAGGAGCTATGCTTGTTTCACCTCAAGGCATCAAATATTATTCAGCTTTTCGTTTCCAATTTTCTTGTTCAAATAACACAGCTGAATATGAGGCTTTGATTCATGGACTTCATCGGGCTAGGAAAAAGGGCATAAATAACTTGTAGGTGTTCAGGGATAGTGAGCTGATCGTCAATCAAGTCAGGGGACAACATGCTACAAAGAATAACCTGCTGAAGAACTACAAGAATAGGGTATGGGACCTCATTGAGGATTTCGAAGCTTTCAACATTGTGTCCATACCCAGGAAGAAAAATGAAGCCGCGGATAGGCTCGCAGCAGTTGGAGAAACATTTGATGTGGTTGACAACATCAAAAGGGAAAAAACATAGCCACATATCCCTGTGATTGTGAGGCCAGTAGTTCCAGATAATAATATAAGCTGGCAGGTGTTTGAGAATGATCAACAGATCGTCAATTTTTTACAAGAAGAGGCTGAATTCTCAGCTAGGAATCAAGACAAGCTGCACCAGCAGTATGGTGACCAAGTGGTGCAGCTGAGAACTAACAAATTACCAAAAGGCCTCATAACCTTGGAGCCAATCTTTAACCCAAATGATCAGTTCCGGAAGGAGAAAGCGAACATTCAAGTAAAGGGTGAAGATTCAGAGCCTATTTTAGTGGAAGAAGGCAAAACATTGCAAATTGGCAAAGTAAGTACCTCACAAGAGAAATCTGATTTTGTTCAACTTTGTCAAGAGTTCCCAGATGTCTTTGCTTGGACTTACAAAGATCTAAGAGGTTTCAACCCAAAGTTGGCACAACATACTATTGAGCTGGATCCGAAATCCAAGCCTGTCAGGAAAAAGCAAAGGCCAGTGAATCCCCATATTGAACCTCTCATGAGAAAAGAGTTAAGCAAGCTTATTGAGGCCAATATCATCTTCCCCATCAAACACTCAAGTTGGGTCGCCAACTTAGTCCTAGTCAGAAAGAAGAATGGATAGATCAGGTTGTGTGTCGACTTCAGAGACTTGAATAGAGCCTCTCTCAAGGATCATTATCCACTCCCTTCCATGGAGGAAATATTGCAGGTTGTAGCTAGTTCAGAAAGGTTTTCACTACTTGATGGCTACTCAGGCTACAATCAGATTATGGTGAGGGAGGAAGATCAGTTCAAGACAACCTTCACAACCAAATGGGGAACATATGCCTACAAGAAGATGCCATTTGGCCTATCAAATGTTGGAGCCACTTTCCAAAGGGCAATGGATATGGCATTCAAGGGGTTGATCAATGAAATAGTTTTGATATATCTTGATGACATCACTGTATTCTCTAAAAATGCAGTGGATCACCTTTTTCATCTGAGGCAGGTATTTCAGAGGTGTAGAAGATTTGGGGTATCATTGAATCCCAAAAAATGCATATTCCTGGCTCATGAGGGGAAACTTCTAGGCCATATTGTCTCGAAAGAGGGATTAACAATTGATCCAGAGAGGGTTGAAGCCATAAGAGCACTACCATTGCCAAGCCACAAGAAATCCCTTCAGAGCTTCTTGGGAAGGATCAATTTTGTCCGTAGGTTTGTCCTAGATTTTGTAGCCCTTGTCAAGCCCATCACCAAAATGTTAAAGAAGTGCATGGCTTTTAAGTGGACAGCAGAAGGCAAGGAGAGTTTTGAAGCAATCAAAGAAGCTATCTCTCAAGAACCAACTCTCATCAACCCAGACTTCTCCAAGGATTTCATCCTCTATGCATTTGGAGGTGATGACACTATTTCTGCCATTCTGGTGCAGCAGAACAAAGATAATGATGAGCAGCCGGTTGCCTTCTTCAGCCAGAGCCTAGATGACTGCGAGGTGAGGTACTCTTTTATTGAAAAGCATGTACTTGCAGTAATTAGAAGCTTGAAGAAATTCAAGCATTTAGTCTCAAACAACAAGGTCCAGTTGCTGGTCTCACATGTTGGGGTTAAGGACTTCCTCCTCAACAAGGATTTGAATGAGAAAAGGGTAGGTTGGATCACCCGTGTCATGGAGTATGACATTGAGATCAAGATCACCAAGCTGGTAAGAGGGAAAGGATTGTGTGAGCAGCTGGTTTTGGGGAAGCAAAAGGAAGTATGCAACAAAGAAGAAAATGTTTTGACAGTCTAGGACAACCATGAGCCAAGTGGCAATCATGAAGAAGACAATGCTTCCCCCACTCCTTGTTGGACCCAAGGTATTATACACTTCCAAGGCACAGGCCTATGCCCTCCAGAGATGAACAAGACCCAAAGGAGACACTTCAGATTGCAGGCTGTCCCGTATGCCATGGTTGATGGAGTTTTGTTCAAGAAAGATGTGAATGGAGTGCTGCTGAGATACATTAGCACAAATCAGATTCAAAGGGTGTTGGAAGAATTGCATGGTGGACCAACTGGTGGCCATTTTGCACCAAGAGTGATAGCTCTAAAAATCATGAAAGCTGGTTATTATTGGCCTAAAATCTTCAGTGATTGCAATGCATGGATCAAGAGGTGTAAGAATTGTGCATTCTTCACAGGAAAAGAGAAGTTTGCTGCCCTTCCATTGCATCCAATCTTAGTTGACCAGCCATTCATGCAATGGGGTTTGGACTTCATTGGAGTCATTAATCCCAATTCAAGCCAAGGGCACAAATGGATTTTGACAGCCACAGACTACTTCACCAAATGGACAGAAGCAGTAGCACTCAAAGAGGCAAATGAGTCTAGCATCTTAGACTTTTATGAGGGGATAACAACCAGATTTGGTGTACCTGCCACAATAATCTCTGATAATGCATTGGCATTCATTGGATATAAGGTGACTGAGTGGGCTGTCAAGAACGATATTTACCTAAGCACTTCATCGAACTATTACCCTCAGGGTAATGGCCAGGCCGAGTCTACAAACAAGAACTTGTTGAGGATCATTAGGAGGACTCTTGATGAGAATCAAAGGTCTTGGCATACCAAGCTGAAATCAGCCTTATGGGCTGATAGGATAACTCCCAAAAGATCCACAGGTAACTCTCCATTTAGGCTTGTCTATGGAAGAGAGGCAGTCTTGCCCATGTCACTTGAGTTGCCAATGTTGGAACTCATGAAGTAGCTAGAGTTGCTTGAATTTGAGCCCATGGAGGTGAGGTATGCAGAGTTGATGGAGCTGTAAGAGATCAGAAATCAGGCATCCCAAGCAATGGAAAAGGATCAAGCTTTGATCAAGAAGGCCTTTGATAGAAAGGCCAAGGATAGATCTTTTCAAGTTGGAGATCTAATGTTGAAATGGGATGTGGACAGAGCAAAACTGGGAAGGCATTCAAAATTTGATGCCATTTGGAGTGGCCCATACGTGGTCACAAAGTGCAAGAACAACAATGCTTTCTAATTAGCCTCACTGGAAGGTGAAGAACTGCAGATTCTAGTCAATGGAATCTATCTCAAGCGTTGCTTCTAGAGGGAAGTTCACTACCTCTGTAAATATTAGATTAGATTTTCTTTCCTCCAAGTGCTTGTGCACATTGTTTTGATGTAGGTTAGTCTTGTTTTCCCTAAGTGCTTTGGCATAGCTTGCTATCCATGGAGATGTTTAGCAGTCCTTGCCTTCATCAAGTGATATTCCATCTTCCTCCTTGTACATTCTGAGTCAGTTGAAGTTCTAAACAGAATATTTGATGACTCTATGCCCAATGGACTGCTTAAGGCAACTGGTATCTTCTACCTAGCAGGTAGGTAACCCCGCTGAGTTGCCAATTGTTATCCAAATTCACCCCCAGGGTTAATTTGATAACACGCATTAGAATTCTCAAGTCTCAGGCAAATGGATTGATTCAGGGCAAAAATCATGTTTCTAGGGTCCCCTCAGATTTTTTCTAACTCCCCTGGCCGAAGAAGGAAAGAACAAGCTCTGAGAAAATGTGAAAAGGTTGCAGAAAACAAGCTTGGGCCAGAAAAAATCGTGAAAATTGGCTAAGTCCTCATCCTCGCAACAGTCAGGACATGAGGGACATCGGGGCGCGAATTAGCCGAAAGGCCACCAGGCAGTTTGCAGGGCAAAGGAACATCCGGGCCGTCGGGACGCGTGGGACATGGAAAGCCGGTTCGGCCGAAGGAGAAGAAAATCGACTAACTGCTCTGGGATAAGTGGGACAAGAAGACGCGAAGGACGCGAACCACCCGGATCGGCCGAAAAGGAAAACTTTCGCACTAAACATTCGGGACATTTGGGCCGTGAGGACGCGAACCGGCCGAATCAGAAGAATTTGTCCCAGACAATCTGGGACAGTTGGAACAAATGGACACGAAGGACACGAACCGGCCAGTTCGGCCGAAACGGGGAACTTCAGCACTGGGATAGTTGGGACAAAGGGACGCGTGGGATGCGGATAGCCGAAGGATCCGAAAGCCAATCAAGCAACGCCACGTGTCATCGGCTGAATGTGGGACAAGGAAGCCCATTTCGGGCAGATCGGGAGTTTCTATCCCAAACAGTTTGAGACATCCAGGACAGAGGGACGCGAAGGGCGCGAAAAGCTGGCAGACCTGCGGACCAATCAAATCACGACACGTGTCACAAGGGAAAAGGTCCAAAAGTCAAAGGGTGAGTTTTGAAGGGTCAGCCTGATCCAATCAGAAGAGAACACGTGTCCTATGGAGCAAGGAATGCAGAGTAGGGAAGGAGAGAAAATTATGCATCCAATCAGTGCTTGACACGTGTCATCTAGGTGGCAGAGCGTGGGAAAGATTTTCAAAACACGTTTTCACCTGTTTTGTGCCCTAAATCTTCAGATCGACATATCTTTCGATCCATAGCTCAGATTTGCACGTTCTTTATATCAACGGAAAGTTTATGAAATTCTCTACATGATTCTGGGGTTAATCTTGAATTTTGGTGCAGTCTAGAGAGATAAAATTGAGAAACACCTCTGGCACGTAATAATAGAAAGAAGTAACGCTTCAACAACCAGCTTTAATACAGCAGACAGTTCGCCGTTTCTGTTAGACAGCCCGCTGTTTTGCCAGGATCCACTGCTTCTGCCATAATGAGATGATTTTAAATGTGACCTAGAAGTGGTTGGGGTAGATGCTGGATTTCTCCTCTCTTCCCTCTCTCATTCTTTCTATATATTGTAAAGAGGGGCTTCTTAAAAAAGGGTTGAACATTTTCTGTTTTGCTCCTCCCTTTTTCTCCTATCAGGCGAATTTGTGGAGTTCGAACCTCTCATTTGAATTGTAATACGACTCTACCTCTTGGCATTCTGTAGTGTATTGTATCAATCTTTGGAGCAAGTAATACATGTCTGTGGATGATTCTCACCCCTCTCTGTGTTCATTTTTGCATCCTCCTGGTCTTTCACTGCAAGTTATGTTATCTGTGCATGATCTTACATCACATTTGAATGGTCTGTGTTCATTGGCAAGATAGGTGTTCTTCATTCTTTGGTGCATCACCACCTTTAGTTAGTTTCATATTTTTTTTGCATTTCTATCCCTGTCTCCTTGCAGTTTAGAGTAGGATTAGGATCTGAACCTCTGTAGTTTTACAAAATATAGATCTAATCAGAGGAGTTTGAGGAACCAGCCTCTAATCTGGATATTCCTCTCTCAGTTTTACAAGTCCCCACACTTGGAGAGAGGTTTCCATGTTGTGCAATCACACTGGATGCCAGAGTGATCAACCTAGAAGCTTGATCTGCATCCAGGGGTGCTGTTAGTCTGCAACAACAATGCTTTAATATGCATTTTTCACATACCTTGATGAATTCGTACATATTAACTAGCTCCCCCTATGTCTGAAAATATTTTTAGACTTGAAACACCTATTGAAAGTCTTATAGGCATCCTCTAGTCCCTTGTTGTAATGCTATAGAATTCAAAAAGTATGCACATACTTGATGTTCTTCAATGCACTACTACAGGTCATAATCCTTTTTCTTACCTTATTAGAGCTTCTAGATGCCTTGAGTACCTACTCCAAGCATGATTTAGATCATCCCATCTCTTGAAGAAGGCTTTCATTCTCATACTAAACCCTAAAACATCTGTAAGACCATCTGAGCTTCATACTTGATTTGACACTTTGAGAGAATAGCCTCAGAATTAGGCCCGTGACATCATTTTTCACCTGTAGAATCTCATCCTCATAAATTAGGCTTGTAACTTCATGGATTTCAACATAGTATTTTACTTATTTCACCTGTAACTAACCATAATGATGCACACCTTGCTACCTTCCCACAATAGTTTTTCTTAAAAAACATGTATAGTCCTTAGAATTACCATACTCAACTATTAAACCCAAAGTTCTTAGATTTAGATTAAGACCTTTTGCAGCACCTACATTGATGCTTATAAATACTCCAACACTAATGCACATACTTCTTTATCAATATTTTTTCATTCATGATTAAAGGACTTGGACACTTTTCAAATGAATTAGATGCATGCAACAGAAACTTGGACCTGAAATACTAACTACATCTCAAGAATCTTGGATTGAGACCACACATTTTGTCATGAAGAACTTCTCAACTTAATGAGAACACACCTTTTCTTCTTGTGGACCATGATGCAATGAATTATATCATTTCATGGTATGGAATTTTTTTTTGTACAAATGATTTCTCTTGGATTGCCACCTGACACTTCTTGTGATGAGTAACCTACTTCTGATGGGCCCCATTGATGTTAGACCTTCATGATGATCATAATAAACTTTTACAACTTTGACTTCTACTCGCATGCTTGAAAAAAATATTATAACATACTTTCACACATATTGACAGCTTGACATAGACATTTCATGATCATAGTGTCATACATTAGACCAAGAACACTTTCAAAAATACCATAACAGATACATGAACAACTAAAGGCTTCAAAATTTTATTTTAGATATTTGATAGTTCACTTGGAATTTATCATACTTCATGGATTGATACAACCAAAGGCCTCATTGTACTAAACACTTATCATATGAATCTAGACTTTACTTCATGAGTGAATCTAATTCTCTTGACATGACACAAAAAACAGACCCCAAAGGATATCCTTATTTCAATTAACCTCTTCTTGCTTTGGTTTTTGACAGTTGAAGCAAACAATATCCTTATTTCTTCTTTACTCAAATACACTTAGATTCCATCCACAATCCTTGGATTTATGTCCATACTACAAACATGAATGACATTCCCCTATGAAGATACCTACGTCATGATTATGAAACCTCCTTTTGCAATCTCTAGCTCTATGACCAAAATCATGACAAACATAGGAATAAACATTAAAATAAGTACCATACCTAATAGAATTAGGTTGTCTAACATGCTTAAACCTTATCAAATCAGTCTTCTTGGTCACCTCCACATCAAATTAGGGACTTTTTCCATCTCCTTCATCATTCTCTTTTTGGTTTCCTTTGAAACATAGTCCTATTTTATCATTTACATCTCTTCATCTCTACAAAATCCCATCATGAGATTCAGAACTCTGTTCTAACCTCTAATACTTCTTCAACATGATGTATATATATATGATAAAGAAAATTCTAGGGATTTTAACTTCTCTTCAAACCTAGAATAAGCTTCTTCTTTATTGATTAGGGATTTATTCACACTCTTCACTTGATATTCTAACCCCTTGAAAGATTCACCATGCTCTATTTCCATGCACTTGATCTGATCTTGAAAGCTATTGAAAGCACCCTAAAATTTACAAAGTAAATTGCATGGATAACTAAGGAAGGATAACACCATTGTCACCTCTAGTCAAGGTTCTAAGTCTAGGAATGTAACATTAAGATATAAGCTTAAAGGAATGCTTAACTAACATGAATATAATTCAAAATCTAACTAAACATGCCTACTAATAAGTTCAATTACCTAACACGGACCTAAATAGACCTAAGAGGGAAATCAAATTGGTATGATTGCTACTCCAAACAAGGTGAAATGGCCTCTCCAAATTACTACATGGTCATTTTGGATATCCATCTACTAACCCCATTGAAGGCTTTAGGAAAGGATTGAACTTGGCTATATATCATATTTATTATATGAGATACAAATTAAAGCATGGTGTAAAGTATTAAGGTAAGAGGTGAACTCTTTTTATAGTTTTCCTTTTGGGAGAACCTTGTATTTTGGTACATGTGGGACTAAAAGCCCTAAATTACATTAGAATTTCTAATTATGATTAGGTCTTGCTAATCATAATTAGTGAATTACCAAGTGATTAAGAGGTATAGATCCTTAATTGACCGCTTAGGGTCAACTAGGAGGCTAGGATAAGCTTTTGAAGCTTGCTGAGATGTTGTGGAGGTGAATGGGGTAATTTTGAGTGGTCATAAGAGGGGTTTGAGTCAATATTAGGGCATATTGACCAAATCAAGGGCGAAATAGGCTTAATTAGCTAATAACGCTAATTGTTTCCCGAAAGAGGATAAAAAATTATGATTTAATGTCGATTGGCATCCTGAATGTGGAAAAAGGTGAATAATCAACGAAGCATTGTTAATTAACAAGAATAGGGGGAAAGCATTAGTTAATGAGTGGAAATCACTAATTATAACTGAATTAGCAAGAATGAGAGTGATTTGTGTTCATTTTAGCAATAAGATTGCAAGAGTAGAATTTAGGTGTCTACAAATATGAATCACAAACTGAGAAATATCATACTTAAATCTTAATTCAACCTCAATATCTTAAAGATTACCCATTGCTTGTTCTTTAAAAGGATCTCCTTCAAGTTGCTAAACATGCTTCATAAGGACCCGCTCTAATACCAATTGTTGGAAGCACAATAGATTGAGAGGAGAGATGGATCAGTCTTTAAAAACTTTCAATTCATTTACCATCTCATACGTTCATCATTTCATTCATTCATTCAACATCCATTGCCATAAGCACACATTAGGTGTGTATTAATCATTCACAAAAACATAAAATAAAGAAGAAGAAACACGAACACAATATGTAATTAGGAAAACATCAAGGGGAATAAAAAATACTAAAAATCTACTTATATTACATAAAGAAAACATATTTAGTGAACCACCAACTTCACAAGGAGCACCAACCCCTAGTTTAGTGGAAAATTAACCCCAAATTTAGTGAAGACACCCTCTCCAAAATGAGGATAAAACCCCCTAAGATGATTAAAGCACAAGCTAAATCATCCACCTGATGATGATGATCTCTGAATTGTTTTGCTTTCATAACATGATGGAGATCATCAATTTCAGCTCACACAATCTTCTTCAAACCTTCATTGCTTCAACTCACTCTATCTTCTTCCTTCTACAACTTGTCTTACCTCTAAAAAAAAAATCTCACATGCTATAAATAATTATCCTCAACCTATAACACAATTCCTCAACCTTCAAATCATGTCATTCATACCTGCAATATACTCTCATACTATGGGTCACTCTTTTGCCTCCAAGAGCATCTAGTTACAAAATTAAACTCAAAACACTTGATTTTATAGAATTTTATCTACCATAAAACACAACATAATGTCATTAATCCTCCACCATAATTTCAACAAAAATAACTTATTAAAATCCCCAAAATATTCATTACAGACATTAACATATGGACCCATATAGTTCCTTCATGCCTAAAAGCACTCATCTTGCACAAAACAAGCTCAAAATCTCCATCATCTAGGATGAGCTAAAATCAACTAACATGCCAGAACCATGATTATTTAAGATCTACAAAAATCATAAAAAATGTGTAATATAGACATAAAAATATCAACCACTGGTCTTTAATTATCTTTTACCAATCAAATAATAGTCATAACACAACTCAAAAGCCTCAGCATCCTTCACTACGTAGCTACTATCAAGCACCCTGAATTGACCTTTGGGCATAAAGACAAACTCACGAACAACTCATCTATGGAATGTAGCCACTCTATGGATAATATTTGTGACCTTTAAATCACATTCCATGCATGTTATATTTTGTGACATCATCCATATGTTCAAACCATAGTAACTTTCCTCTTCACCAAATCAATCTTACTAGAAACCTATTTTTACTAACTCAACTAGTTTGTACCCTTGCTATGTCACTTCCATGAAATCAAAATTCCTTCAATAGGAACATATTTTATCCCTCTATTCACTCTTCCATATAATATAAAACATCAACCAATTCATCTCATGCCTCAACCAAACCAATATCTCTCAGCCTGTAAGAAATACTTGTCCTTTAAATCCAAATGCAACCTTTTTCCTCCACAAAATGACCTAAAATGACACATCAAATATCACTCATCAAGACACAAAACCATATATACCAATGTAAATAAATATGAATAATTTTTCCATGAACATATTATAAATCCTTCCAAATAAAAGTGAAAGGCCTTCAAACTAAGACCATCTCTGCAAATTACTTCTTAAGCCTTATAGGACTCAAGAACTGACCTTGAGCTTAACTTGATCCATCACCTCAAAAACCAACTTCCACAGCTTAACCAAACCATGGAAAATACTCATGAATGTTATGTCTAAGAACTCATAAACCTTCAACCAAGCAATGAAAAACTCACAATCATCACTTTACCTCTTAAATCCATTTGACACCCTGCTAGATCAAGCATCCTCCATATTTGACCCTAAAAGAATAGGTAATAAAGTTCTTCATACCATATCCAAAGATAAATTTTTGATATACCAATGGAAATATCTCTAAACTATGGATCACTAAGAAACTCATGAATGGAGTACTAAATCTTCCTATAGCTCTTACGAATATCTCAAATTTACCGCAAGTTACTGCAAAACTACCCCAAAAACCAGTCTTCACAAATAGGGTTACACTTTTCAATTTTTCACCTAAACCATGACCTGAAACTATCATGGAAATATATAAAAAAATCTAGGGATAAAAACAATGTCAATTTATTCTTTCACCATCTTTCGGATAACTATTTCCACAAACCAAAATTTTTCAAAAACAAGCATTTTTAGGTGGGGCCCACATACTAGTCATAAACACTATCTGAGACCTTTATATGGAAATGTGGAAAAGTTACTATACAATCATTCAATAAATCACATTTGAAAAATGAATCAAAACTTGAATGAACATACACAATCTTTTCCTCCAAGTCACTTTTAAGCTAGGTTTTAGCTAGAGTTTCAAACCAACTTATCATTCTTAATGATCATTCATAAAAATGTGAAGATAAAATAACCTCACTATATTTTTGAAGACATTTCATAAATGACCTAAAAATATATACCTAAATATATCAGGTCCCCATGATAAATCTTACACAGCTCACAACGAGCATCAGAAGGTTCATTTTTTCTTCAAAAACATGCAGTCTGACTTACCCGATTTCACCAAAAATGATGTATCTTGTAAAACTATTCTTTAGAATGACTTGAAAACTTGTCATGAATCATAATCAAAACATTATATAACTTTACATACTAAAAATATAGACCAAATATGCGTCTAAAACGCTCCTTCCAATAAGACTCACTTGTTACCATTCTTTCCTGCATGTTTCTCATTTCCTTACTTCCCAAGGACCTCATAAATACACTGAATCACTGATTTACATTGACCTGAAACTCACTACACCTCATTAGGTATATTAATCCACCATGATTGCTATCATTCTCCAAAAATAATTGATCAGCTCTGATATTTCATACCTCCATACTCATTTTGCATGCTCCGAGGGATAGAAATAGGCATTGAAGTGTACCCTAACTCAACACATGACTTCTCATGTACTAACCTTAGCTGACCTCATATAGTTTCTTATAAACCCATGACACATCATACTCTTTGACCATGTATGACATAATGAAAACCTTCAACCCACTCAACTTTAGACGATTAAAACCATGACTATAACAAGCTAGAACCATTCAAGGACCACCATGAGAACTCACTAAATCTTAACACTACCAATCAACCTTCATACTTTTACACTAGGATGAAACCTCAAGAAGAAACATAAAAAACTCATGAACACCCTTTTCCATCAATGGAATTGACATAAATGACAACATAATCACACAATGGCCAACAATCCCATAAAGACGTGTGAGGATGACAAAGCTAGTCCAAACAGATAGACAAACATGAGGATGACCAAAAAGAGAAATTTAAGAAGGTCTAAATCAGTTAGGAAACTAAATACATTCAGGAATGAAAGAACCTTTAATGGCTATTGTTTTTCTTATCACAATTTTGGACATAGAGCTAAGGAATGTAAGAAGCATGTCATTTAATGACCATCCATGGAGGGATAAAAGAGATGAGAGAAAAAAGAATAGAGTTTGCTTCAACTGTAAAGAGAAAGGTCACATAGCTCAATACTTCTTTGAAGAACCAAACAATCAATTTTGGAGATACATAAGACTCAAGAGTTATGAATAAGATAGTTTAGTTATAATTGTAACATGATTGGACATGTTTCTAGTAATTTTTATGGTCATGAGAGTGATAAGTATGGTTGGAATCTTAGTCCATACCCATATATAAGCAAAGAATCAAGTTAGGTGTTTCAATTGTCATAAAATTGGACACTTTGCAAAGCATTGTTATCAAAATCAACTTCCTAGGATATAACAACAGAACTCAAGTAGTAAAAGGGTAGATTAAGAAGGTATAAAAAGTGAAAATCAATCTTAAGAGCGAGTCAGAGAAAGGCATGGGAGAGACCATCTCAAGAAAGATATCAGGAGGTGATGATCACACTGAGAAAATTGAGAGCAAGCCTAGTGCTAGTCATGAATAACCTCCATGCATAGTCAGAAGAATACAAGGGAATGAAATCCATCATACATGTTTGAAAAGCATTCAATCAAGTGATGAATAATCAAGAGATGAACTTAACACTTATAGCAGGGCATTCAAGAAGCATGAGAAAGTGTCAAGATAAAAAAGAGGAAAGAATGAGTCATCAAGTTCCTTTGATGACTTCCTATTATTTTAAGGACTGATCTCATAAGGTGGTATGCCTTCTCTAGGCTTCTAGAAGGCATGTAATTACTTGAAAGAAGCATGGATGGTGTTCTTGAGAGTATAATGTCATCAATAGGTGCTGATCACAAGGTTTCAAGATGTTACAAGCATAGAAAGAATCAAAAGGTTATGCTCCTTCATAAGAGTCTTGAGCTTACATTGTCTATCATGTAAGTAAAGTGAAGTTGTAAAAGGTCTCATGCAATTGTATTCAAGTAAAAGAAAGTTTGTCACAATAGGTGTATCAAAATGTCTTTAGTTACTGCATGAATCTTGTTGTAACCCAATGTGATCCCAAGTTTGATCATGTGCGTAAATATAGTGTCTATGGAGCCTTCAAAAGGATAATCACCTTGTCATGGTTAAACATGTAACAAATGTAGGTAAGCTCCAAAGTAAAGTGTCATGAGCTTCAATATGTAACTGACTCAGAAAATCTATTATGGTCCATGTAATCACAAGTTACTAAAAAGTGTTTAATAAAGCCATAAGTGAGTGTGTAACATGGTCATATAATGATATGTGCATGATCATCATGATCACCAAAATATTCATCCAATGTCTTAGTTTGCATTCTTGAGTTGCCTTAGAAAATGTAAGGTTGTTTTTTTCATGAAGTACAAGGTTGTACTCCAAATGTGACTTAGACCCTTGTATTAGTGTAAATCCAAAGTTGTCAAATTCTGCTCTCAACAAGTCTTAATGAAGTTCAACATAATATTGATCCATATTACTAATCAATGTATTTAAGGTACAAAGTTTCTCTATCCAAGATGCTCCATGTCATAAATGGTAATAAGACCATAGAAGTTGTTCAATCAAGGTTTATCAAATGTGTCTTAAGTTTCAAGAATGTCAAAACTATCACAAGAATGCAAAATTTTTCAAGATTGACAAGGTTATCAATGTTGTCAAGTGTATCAAGGGGGTCAAGTTCCCATGGTCCCTGATTGGCTATACAAGAAATATGAGTCAAGTTACATGTCCATCATAGGTGTATGAGAACAAGGGTCAGTATGCTCTAAATTTTTCAAATGCTCCACAAGGTTGAAAGCACAGTCCATCAAGAAAGTGATGGTTCATGCAATATATGGTACTCTAGAAACATGAAGAAGAAGTGAAGCTACTTAAAGAAGGTCTTTCTCAATCAAAGTCCATCAGTGAATGCTCAGGTCAAATAGTCAAAGTAGGTCTCATTGATGGATTCATAAATGAAAAGTAGATTTCATAATACTGTACATGTATAATAAAGCCTTGATTGATCAAAGAACATGAAATGGTCTACATTGCAGAGATTTGAAATGAAGGAAATCAAAAGTATTAATTATTTCTTGCATTCATAAGTTTAAAGGTGATTCACATAACTCAAATGAGTTTCTCACTCTGGTCAGAAGTAGTTAAGTTTGAATGATGAGGTAGAAAAGATTACATAACCTCAAGAAGTATTGCTTTATCAAGTTTTATTTCCATGCATAAGGTCTTATTGTTCTATGACATAGTAGGTCATGCCCCATTAGGTATGAAGTCTTAGCATTGAAGAGGGATCATGTACAAGTTCACCAAAACAAATAAAGAAACTGTCTCAACATTCTATGAAGAGTTACTCTTGAATTGGTAGAGATGAAAACCCATGTTTCTAAGAAAACCATGTAGCAGAGTACTTTTACCAAATCAACATTTCAGTAGCCTAATATGAGATGAAGATGCTTACTATCAAGCTTGTCAATGGTCTTGTGTATATGTCTGTGAATTGAACATATTAGAGGTGAGAAGAGCCTTTATTGAGAACATGTTCAACTATCTTGATGAGAAGACATTCAACTCTTCAATGCACTATACAAAATTAAGGTCCTAGGGTTTGGTGAAAATAAATTAGGTTGAGGCATCTTGCTAAAATCAAAACCAAGGTATAAAACCCATCAAGTAATCAATTCAATATGTGTCTCTTAGTAAAAAATTTTCAATAAATATACTTGAAGGAGTTCTCAATATTTGGAAGAGTTTGATGATAAAGAAAATTGTAGGTGCACGTTTGAAGACTCTAATTGGATCTAGAAAAGAGAAATTTGACCAAACTCACCAAAGGCTATCTTGAATAGAAATTAAATAGATGATATGTGGTATAAATGGGTACTCAAAAGTTTATGCATCCTGGTTGATGAGACAAGAAACAATTAATAATTCAAATTGAATCAAAAGGGAACAAATCAAGGTGGATAGTAGATAAAACCAAGGCATAGAAGAAGATGGTATAGAAGCAAACAAAGTATTAGCATTGGGAATGGTGTCAATAGTTTCATCAAGTACCTTGAGAGGCTAAATGGGTGTCTAGACATTGATGTTTCACATTGTCTTCATATTGGGCTTCTAGGTAGAAGTCTCCAACCATGAGTTCAGTACTAATGAAGGTGTTTGGAGCAAGAGGTTAAGAACACAAGTGTCAAATTGAGAGATTGCAAGAAGTAAATGCATATGAACATAAATAGAGTCTTAAAATTTTTATGTATTAAAATGATATAAGATATTCTAAAATGATTCAGTGTTTTCTAAACAAATGGAGCATATGGTTCTAACATTTCATCTCCTAGGATTTGCCTTGTTAGAGAAAGGAAAGTGAATTTTATGCAAGAAGCTATCTAGGTCATCACATGGTGATTTTTGCTAGTCTAATAATGAAGGAAATGGATTAAAATAATGATACTCATGAAATTTGAAGCTTTTAAGTAAAGAAGTGATATCAAATCAAAACAATACCTGAGGATTGACTGGTAAATCCATAAACACTTCAAAGACATGGAAAACTAGTGTAAAGCCAAAATTACCTGGACTGAATGAGAGTTAGGTATCTGCAACCCCTAATGGAAGAAGTGATGCCAATCATATAAAATGGTATCATGATAACAACGATGCTTGAGTATTCATAAAATATCTAAACTGCTATTCAAAAGGGCTTAGACATTAAGGGTGAGAAATTTATTATTCAAGTTGAAATAATCCTTGAAGCTAAAGCATGTACAAATAGTTGAAACATTATCTAATGCCACATGATTTTGCAGCTATACTTTGTTAAATAAAGAGGAAGAAGTTGAGTTTAGATATCACAAGTATTGGAAAAATAAACTCAAGAAAATCCAATAGTTACATAATATAATATCATGAATCATGAGGCAAGTAAATGGTTAAACAGGGCACTGCAAAATGTTTAAGGTCTGAAATATCAGTCTACAAGACAGAAGGTAGGTGTTTCTATAACAAGGGAAATTGAATTAGATATCAAGTAGGTGCATGAATGAGATACATCAAGCTAGTCGTGATTCCATGGAGATGACATCAAAATATGTAAGGACGTGAAAAATATATGTTGTTAAAGGTAAGTGTTGATAATGCACTAAAAGAGCATGCTACAGGATTGTAAACACTAGTTAGAGTAGGGGGCTATCTCTAAACCTCAAACAAGGGCTCTAGGTATTAAAATGACTAAAAGAAAAATGGTGAACCTCAAAGTACAATTTTTTTTAGGTGATTCACAAGGGGAAAAAAGGTCCAAAACTAATTAAATAAGTTTTCACACCAAGAATACCATAAACACTGCAAATATAATTCAAGACAAAGTTATAATTGTGTGAGACAAATACAG
Organism: Taxus chinensis; assembly: GCA_019776745.2. Classification (NCBI taxonomy): domain Eukaryota; kingdom Viridiplantae; phylum Streptophyta; class Pinopsida; order Cupressales; family Taxaceae; genus Taxus; species Taxus chinensis. The sequence goes on along the minus strand of CM034151.1, from coordinate 595,815,522 downwards.
ACATGAGATCAAAGTTTGTGAACTAGCTTGTGTATGATGGATTAGGTATTGTTAGTATAAACCTCAGGGGAGCAATAAATCTAAGATTTATTTAGTATATGATGATCTAGAACATGACAAGGATTGACCAAATTGCACTAAAAAGTTCACTTTAGGGACCTAAGTCCTAAATCTTGGCTACAATGAGCATATGGGAGAATGGAAGCCTAGAATTGAATTGTATCAGCTAATAGATATATTAATATGCTAGGATGACTATTTTCACTATCAATTATTAGGTTTTTGGCATGTGTATGTGATATGAATTCATCTTCTCAGGGGGAGAATCAATGAATTCAATACATGAAGGCCAAAAATAGAGTTCAATGAGAGACAAGAGAGAGAGAGAGGAGAATAACATAGTGCAAGAGAAGAGAGAAGAGAGAGAGAGAGAGAGAGAGATTTTAATTGATGAGTTTGGTTGATGTTTAAAACTAAGATGGGGTCAAGTGAGTTGATGTAGGAGTAGACCATGAATTTAAAAAATGCACTTTTTCATTAATGAAAAAAGGGGGAGAAGAATCAGGAGGTTTTTCCATCAATGACAAAGGGGGATATTGTTTGGCCATGTGGATGATAAGTTGTCATTGATGCCAAAGGCATATTAATGACAAAGAAAGGTTCATTAGAGAGTGAAGGAGAGCTTGGAGTGAGTTAGAAAAGGCAGAACATGTCAAGGTCTTGAGAACACCTGAGTAAGCACTGACTTCTTGAGGAGCCAGTGACTAACATAGGCTAATTGAGATGATGTGAGAGAACCATAGGATGATGTCTTAGATATTATAACATGCATATGATGTGGAAACATGGTCAGAAGGATGAATACAGGGGAACATGAGTGAATTTGTCAGACTAGCTCAGTTTCAGGATGCCTAATCCCTAGGGCCTAGTTAGTAAAGTGACCTAGAAAAGGTGAAGTGAAGGCATGAGGAAGATGGTGAAGCATGGTAAAGGAATAAAACACATTACATATGACATGTTTAAGGGGAAAATGGTGAAGAATAGTTCATAGGTGGTGAGTTGCAGTGTAAACTAGCACAAATTGGCCTATTTCAAGGAACACCTATCATGATGATATGAAGAAAAATAATATGAATAAAGAAAATAAAACCATGGGAAGTGTGTAGGGACATTTCCAAGAGTCCTTAGATGAATAATACTAGGTCATAATTCAATAGTTAAAGGCATTTTTAGGGTCATTGGTATGACTGCCCTTCAAGACAAACAAGTTTAACATGCCCAAATGAGATGGGATTGGAATTTTTCAGAGTGAATTTATGAAAAAATGATCCAATTTTAGATCATGGAGGAGGTATTCATGAAGGTGTGGAAAAAATTTGAGGACCCCGAGGAGGATTTTTGTGCAAGATATTACAATTTTTACCAAAACCAGGTTAAAAAGGTATGTTAAAATAGCACTCTGACTTCTTAGCATTCAATATAAATTGTGGAGCATCCTTTAGATAAATCATAAAAGAAATTTTTGAAGAGCATAGGGATAAAAATATGTTTCAAAAAGTATGAGGCCAAAATGGATGAGAAATAAGAAATTTCTATTCATTTTGTGGAGTTGACTTAAACCCTTCTAAACCCCAGTTGAAATCTGGTATGGAGAAAAATGTTTGGTTATGTGAAATTGAATATTAAAGTTTTGATTTTTATGAACCTTAGACATGTATATAATTCATCAAATCATATTTTCATGGTGATTTGAGCTTATGACTCATGGTGAACCCCACAAGAAAACAATTGTATTTTGTGAAGATTTCAGTGTATAGACAAACTTTGTAAAGGAACCCATGCTCAAATATTTTGTGAAGGATGATTGGAGACATGTGTTATTGATGTTCACAGAAGTTATATAGGACCACTCCTTTGGAGAAATTTGATGTTATCATGTCTATTTTGTCTCTACCATTTGAGAATATTATGAATGCAATAAAACTAGTCATGAAGCAATGAAGGGTATTCATGATAAATTTGCATCAGTAAAGTGATTGTTTTTGGTCCTGAATAACATAAAGGAATTCCATATGAACTATGAGTGTTCTTGTCTTGATTTTATGAAGTGTTTCATGCACAAGTTTTGTGATCCAAACCACCTTCTTGAGCTAGTGAAGAAGCCCTCAACTACAAGTAAAGAAGATGTTTTTGGGGCCCAAACTCAATGTATAGCTATGAGTGCTTGAGCATCAAGAGTGTTTTTATCCATGTCCTTTGAACTATTTGAAGTAATGATTTGATCCTTGGTGGATTTTCTGAAAGTGATGGTATGTGCCATGAATAGTTGAAGACTGGTTTTTAAGCTCCTAAAATATAGTCAGGCCAGTTTGAGAAATGAAGTAGTTGAGTGACTTGCTCCCTTGATTTAGTGAAACAAATGAGTAATTATATGAAATAAGACTTAAAGAAATTTATTTTGAGGTATGATAGGTGTCTTGATGATCAAGGTTTGATACTCAAGTAATTATATTTTTAGGATTGTTTTTTCTGGGTTTGAAAATTGTGAGTGTTTCGTGTTCAAATCAACATTTTCTTGATTCAATGAGAGTGTTGAAGCTCCTCTAGGCATATGAAGGTAATTTAGAGACCACTCACCATCTTATCCAACCAAGATTTTGAAGACTGTTATTTGAAAACCTTCAAGCACCTCCATGAGTGCAATTTTCTGAACCTCCATGAATGTGTTTAGAAGCTCCTATGAAGCTTGAATACTAAATGGTGAGTTGGGGATGATGTTAAGAATTTATAAGATAAAGGAAGGAATTTTGTAACATATTTTCATTCATTTGAACACTTTTCCTAATTCAGAATCAGTTAGAAGGATAAGAGAACTCACTAAGGAAGGAAGAATACAAAAATGTGACATGACAATTAACTAAAAGAGAGGTCAGAAGTCAAATGTCATTTTTATGAGGAATATATTCAATTTGTGAAACGAATTTAGGATGTCTTTTGATTATTCAAATGAAGGTTACAACTTCCATGATAGGTTGTGTAAGTTTTGCACATGTAATCATGTGCAATCATTGTGAAAAATCATGTTCTTATGATGTCTCTTTTCCTCTTCCAATTTGAGTTGAAGTGTGAATTTTCAAGAGTTCATTTTGTAATGTGAAGTGTAAAATAATCTCAAGAGGTCTGATTTGATGTTTTTAAATATAATTGAAAGTGAGTATGATATGTTTTGTTGATGCAATATGCACTATTGGAGGTGCAATAAGGGAGATGAAAGTGAACATGTATCCAATGTATTAAAGACTGAATTTTTTGGTTCAGTAGTTGTTAGTATAAGAAAGTACGGATGTTTGAGAAGTACTTTCAAAATATGAAGGAGAGTGAGAAGAGAAGATAATTGACATGAGCTAAGAAGTATCATAATCATTTGTGGGAGAAAACACAAGAAAAGTGATCAAAAATTATGAAAATTTCTAAGTGGATGCTTAACACTCAGGGAGTTGATGACTTCCTTGTAAGTGGTAGCTTACAGAAGATCAATTTGAAGCTTGGTTTAATTGTTGGGAGTTTAAGCTTTCATGTAAGTTGAATCTTGTCTAAAGGTCAAGTGGCAGCTTGACTAAATTTTGGAGTTACAGCTTCAAGTTGAGTGGATGCTCAAGATGAAATCATTGTAACATTTACAATACATTTGTATCTAAGATAGTTCTTTGGTTTTAGTGGGTTTTTCTCCCTTGAAGGGTTTCCCACATTAAATATTATCTCTTTGTATGTGTTCTCATGTTTATTGCATGTGAATTAGCTTGTGATTTCATCATAACTAAGTTAAGGAAACTGAATTGTATGTAAAAATTTGTATAAGAATTGATTCACCCCCTATATTAGTTCCTATAATTTCCAACATCACCACCTTTCACAAGCTTAGGGACCTTTGCATCATCCATTCATCTCATAACACCAAATAGTAGGACTATTTCCTATTCAATATGGGAACGTCCAATAGACTAGTCTTTAAATATGAAGACCAAGATTCACTATAACACCTAAAATATGGAATGAAACCACTCATTGGAAGTCCAATGATCCAAAGAACACTTAAAAAACCAATTTATACATCATGAATCAGCCCATAGAGCCATCAAAACAACATTTACCTTCAAGAAATGTGAACCTACTCAGAAACTAATATTAGAAGTAAAACCTTCTCACACACATGTTGACACTTTCAATACCTATAAATACAAGGAATAGAAGAAATTTTTATCCCCCATAACACTACAATTTTTAGGCATCATGAACCAAACCCAAGATATTGGTATTTCAAACCAATTTCATCAAGGAACCCAAACTGTTCTAAAACCCTATAAAGTATGTCAACTTATGAACTCAAATCTTCCACAAAATATAACATGCAGAGCTCAAAAAAAGCATAAAACTCATAATATTTGATGTATACATCACTGAAATATCCATTAGACACTTCCTCTTAAGCAACACATGCCTAAAAATCTCATTTCACCATGACCGCTAAAAATGCTTTCTAGGCCTAAAAATCAGTCTTCACGTTTGGACCTATGTAGATAACCAAATGGCTTCACCATGATTTGAAATTACTTCAAACATCTATTATATCTTCCCATCTACTCATAACACCAATTTAGATCATAGGTCAAATGTGAAACCTGAGAGAAAATAAAACTTTCCTAAAAACAAGTAAAATTGGGTGAGATCTACCTATAATAAAAGAATCCAAAACACCACCATATAAAATATTGGAGAGTCCTACCCATATTACAATCATCAAATTTGATGATTCAATGTATTTATAGTTCATACCATCAATATTTCCTCCATCGCTAGTGAACTAGGGTTTAACTAGGGTTTTTGACCTCTTTGGCTTCTTAACAATCCTTCATAAAGCTTAGACCCTTATTTGAATTTATTACAACTTTGATATATTATTAACTCCATACCTCAACATCCTTGAAACAATCAAGTCCCCATGTAAAACTTTCATGTGCAAACAAAGATGATTTCTCTCACATCGAGCTAAGAAACATGGCTTCTAGAGCATGATAAGGCCAAAAACCTCATATCTTGCAAAATTATTATTATTTAATAATATGAAATTTTACCCATATCTCCATGAAAACCTCTATTAACTTCTCTAATGCACACTTGACCATACTTATCCTTGTATCTTCTCAACCACCATGACTTTCTTAGCTAGGTCCTTGAATTAGGTATAGTTCAGACCTAGATAAACAAGGAAAACACTGTCTTTTCTTCAAATCCCTTAAAAATGCCCTAACACCTTTGAGACAACATGTATCACACCTATTCATTCCCTCATGGTCCCACACACCTCTACACCTGATCTTCTTACTCCATTAGGCCACCAAGCACCTAGACCGGGTCTAAATGAATACGTACAACCATGTGCAAACCCTATAATCACCCTCTGAGACCTGTGTGAGTGTCTCAAAACACTTTCCTCATGCTCTCCATGCCTCTACCATGATTCTAAAACCACCATGCATCTTAATCTTCCACGTGCTACCACCCATTCTAACTAGGCCTCCTGATTAGGCCTACTTGTCTAGAGAAGTCTCACCTTCTTTACTCTTGTAACCATGCCACATCTTGTTTTTCCATGACATCATCACTACAAACATCCTCTTACATTCCTAATCATCCTGCTTTATCATTAATGAACATTTTGCATCAATGAAAACACTAGCACACACATTGTGCAAAGTTATATACATTTTCCATTCATTCAATAAGTTAAGAAAGACCAATCATGAAACCTACACCCAAAATGCTTCACCTAGAGGATCCTTCAAGAAGCCCAAAATGGATTAATCTCGTAAATTTTGACCTATTTCACCTAAGATGGCTTCACAAATCACTCTATTTTGTTTTATACTCTACATTCAATGTAAATTCAACCATCACATTGTTAGGGTGTTAGTGTCAAGTGGGGATACCATTTAGTGGACTTCCCCTTAGACAACCCCTTGTCTTTAGATTATTTTTTAATAATATTAGTCAGTCTTCATAGCTCAAAGAGTGGAACGACATGACCGACCACCCATCCCATATAAATAGGATGATCCCTCATAGGATTGGGCTACTTAGTAATATTACTCTTACTAACGAGCACATAGACCAATTAATCTAAGCTCAAGCTACTTATGTAAGATGTTATACATCGAGGCAGAAGTCTACTATTGTTTACTGTGAGACCGAGAAGTGAAGTGGAAGTATTGGGTTAAACTATTGAATTCTTTATATAAGATAATGCTTTTTCAGTCGAGTTTTTTCCTTCGGGTTTCTCGACATCAATAAGGTGTTTCTTGACCTCATTTACTTTTCAGATATTGTTATTTTATTTCATTCATGATATTTTAAACTGTTATATGAATATGTAGACATCTTGTTTAATGTCTGCACATTATAATCTATAATCCCCAATTGTTTAATTTGTGGATATCTAATTCTTCAATTATATCTTCCCGTATTTTTTTCTAAGATGGTATCAGAGTATGGTGATTATGTTTTTACATAGCTAGATATGGAGTGTTTTCTATCTTACAAGAGAAAAGAATCTTGAAGATCGTTTGATCTATGAAACCCTAAAAATTTTAGCCGACAAACCTTCAAGCTAACTAGGTTTAAATTCCCAATTCCCACCTAAATATATTTTGAAATATATGTGAAATACTGGTTTAAATGGCTATGGTTAGTTCATGTTTGAGGTTTTTTATGCTTATATATCTTTATTTTTACATCTTGTTTCCAGTCATTTACGGTTTAAAATACATTGACCTCGCAGGCTTATTTTAAGGTTTTCACGTCAGGTTTTAGCCGTTTGGGTCGTGTTTTGTCTTTGGATCTGAAATATATCTCTTTAGATCTAGTTAGTTCAGAAGAGTGTAAATCCATTCCTTTCCTTTATAAATACTTTAATTTTCTCTAGATCTACTTTTGTCAAAGCTCGATCCAATCATTTTACACCATCTGGATTCACTTTGTCACTTTGTATTAAGATCCTATCGGTTTTGCAAATCTTGGACCTAATAAAACTACTCCAAATAGGTTTGTTGTTCATTTTTGCATGTGTATGAATCCATATCCACCTCTTAGAGTGCTCAAGTTGATTCAATATGATCATTTTTTTTGGTTAGATCTTAATTTTTCTGCAATGTTTTATCTTTGCAAATCTTGGGCCAATCATTTTGTGCCATTTGGCTTTGCTCTGTCATTATTTTTTTGACTTTTTTTTGTTTCTGTGAAGTTCTTTTGACTACGAAGCTTGAGGAAAATCATTTTTATCCATCAAGCTTTTGTGTTGATAGTCTTCTAAATAGGAATTATGTGTTAGCGAAGCCCGATCCAATTGAAGGGCTCCATCTTACTTTGCTTTATGAGTCATTTTGTTTTTTTGATTTTCAATTGTGAAACACAATCCAATAAGGGCTTTACACGTGGTCTCCACATGTTGTTAGACTTGGCTTTGATTTCCTTTGTCATTTGTAAAATATGATCCAATAAGATTGCTCAAAGTAGCTTTGTATTTCACATTGTTAGACTTACTTTTAGCTTGCTTGTATCCTATTACGAAGTGATGAGCCAATAGAATTGCTCCAAAGTATCTTTTAATTTTCACATTTTTCATATTTGTGAAATCTCAAAGCTAATAGAATTGCTGCATATTATCACATTTGTCAATTCATTCATTTGTGGTAGTAGTTATTCAATTACAATTAACCACCCTTTTCTGCATTTATCAGTATTTGTCAGTATTGCAAAAATTGATCCATTTAAAAGGCTCCATGTAGCTTTTTTTGGCTTAGTCTTTCTCAAATTTGGGAATTGCATGAACCAATTGTTTATTCGACACGTATATTAATATTTTAGTTATGTCAACCTTTAAAAGTGTCAGGGGTTGTTAGTTTTTTTCATTGACTCAGCCGCTTAGATTTCGACATCTATCCTTTTCTTGTACCTTTTTCAGACCCAAACTTAATTTAAAATTTGGATTCATATCATGGGGGCCTTATGTCCATCCTATGGAAAAAAAATTAAAAATGTTTGGCGAAGCCACCAAGTGTCAAACCTTTAGTCATTAAATTTTATACAAGTGACATCATTTGATTGAGTTCTTTATTCACTGAATTTGATTTCACATTGTTTTGAGAGTTCTGAAAAAGTGATCCAATTAAGTTAAGACACATGTACATGGTTATTTTTTAATTAATTATCTTCTAACTTATTAGTTGTATTGCAAAATGTGAGCAAATTGAAAAGTGACACATGTATATTTGTTTTTCGTTGTTGTCAATCTTGTTATAGTATTTTGATGTGTGTTTATTTTGTTTGTTGTTACAGACCCAAAAAAGAATTAACTTTAATTTTTAAAGATTTCACGTCCACCCAAGGATCTATTTTAAAGCCATGACACGTGTCTCTCTTGTTTTTATTTGTTCAAGTAGCTCATTTTTGAGATCACCCCGTCAAGTTTCTAAATAACCTCGTCGAGCTCCTGTAGCTCGACTTCTGAGTAATATCTATTAAATCAATATTAATCTAGATCAAAGATAGTCCTTTTTAATTAAATTTGAGCTGATTCACATTAGTATATCTAATTAAGAAGATTCTGTAGCTAATGCCTTTTGTCCTCTATTAGGCTTCCTTGTTTCATTTTTTAATTTGAATTTGTCTCCATTATCATTTGAGCATTAAAAATGGCTAGTTCCATAAGTTTTTCTGTTAGATAATTCTCATTTCTTAAATGGAAAAAAATTATAGCATTTGGAGAGTGAGTTTAAAATATTGCTTTCATGGCTATAAAGGTCTCTGGGATCTTGTGAATGGTATATAAAAACTTCCCCACATGGTATACAATCTACCCCTAAAAATATTAGTTCTTTTTCTCAGAGATCTTCAGGAAGCTCTTTCCATCCTATTGCGAAGCATTAGGGATTAATTATTAATGCATATAGGTCATATGGGCTCCCCTACAGATGCATGGAAGCAATTATAACACCATGCATGACAGGCAGTAGGTTTGTTTAAGATCATTAAACTATTTTTAGAGATGTTTATAACACCCATATGAAGGGGATGCAAGAACATTGTTCAATTATTTAGCGAAAATTAAGAACATTAAAGATCAATTCGATGGTTGTAATTGTGGATTATTTCAATATAAGCTTCCATGTACTATCATAATTCAGATTAATATTCATGAAAAAGATCAGAAAATTCATCTCAATTCTAAATTATAAGTATTATAATGACAATTATCTTGCTTGGTCTAGACACTGTATTTCTTCTCTATTGATTAAAGAAGAGAGAGTCATGTAGAAATTTGATTCAAAAGAGACTTACTTCTCAAGATCTGTTCTCATTGAATCATAAGTATGCTCATAATAAAAATAACAGCAATCATAATCAAGAAGTCTAATATTAGATCCAAATTTAAATAAAACCCTAAGTCTAATTATGATAAGAACTGATTCATAGTGATGTGAGATGTCCACTTTAATGGTTCCTTCTCTTAAGTGTGTGAAAATTTTGTGCATAAGAGTCTTATTGTAGGGTGATGACTAAAAAAACAACTAAGAACGCTAAGACTTTGATCTTATTAATCATAAGAAAAATTAGAAGCAAACTCAAGAAAATGTGGCTGAGCAGTCTATGTCCTTGTATACTTCCCTTTCAGCTTCAAATGAATTTGAAAGGATTCTTTACAGTGGTGCCTCCAGGCACATGACTTGTAATCCTAGTATCCTCTCAAATGAAGTTAACTGTGAAGAGAATTATGACTAATAGAGGAGGTAACTCAATCATGCTATATCTGAAGTTTAGGATGATGTTTTGTCTATCATGTGGTGTACTTAAACACAATTTACTACTCCCTATGTCCCTCAATTGACAAATAATGGTTTTTCTTGCTCACAGCTAACTAAAGAAAACTTTAAATTTGTCTTGCTACAAGATAAGTGGCTAGGTACTATGATTCATGCTTTCAAAATGTGCCTAAGATCTTATGGGCTGAAGATCATGAACACTGGCTTGTTTATATTCTTAATAGATTTGAGTCTGAGTCTTGATTTTATTCCTCTTCTATCAATGATACTCAAATTTGGCATGAAAAACTTGGACAAATAAATTTAACAACATATTGTCTCATATATCTAGAATGATTCTTGTAGTCCTGGTCTTCTAAAGATAAAGTTAGGTCATGAAACTTGAAAAAAGTAAGAATACTTGGTAAGCAACCTGCTGAACCATTTCACAAACATCATGATCAATATTCTTCTGCAGTATGTCTATAACTGACTCATAAGGATGTGAGAGTTACACTTGAGGTTCCATCTCTAAGTGGTGACTTTGTATTATTGAAAACAGAAATGTTCAAGTCTTAGAGAGAATGTGCTCTGGAGATAAATCTTGATGATTCTTCTCACATGGAAACAAAATCTCAAGAGGAAAATTATTTCAATCTATATATGATGGAGATTGAGGATGAGTCATCTCAAAATGTCTTGCAACCTAATTTTTTCTAAATGGGCTCAAAGTATTTTTCAAAATACTCAGTCTGATAATCTTAGAAAACTAACTAGAAGTCAAAATACTTATCATGCCTTGATGAACCTCTATGAGGTAGAACCACAATTCTTTAAAGAAGCATCTCAAGATGATAAATGGATTTAGGCTATGAAATAAAATTCGTTAATCAAAAATGACACTTGGGAACTAGTCCTTCCTCCTTCTAAAAGAAGCATTGTAGGATCTAGGTGGTTGTTCAAAATCAAATATAACTCTCTAGGAGAGATTAAATTTGAAGGCAAGGCTTGTAGCTCATGGTTTCACTCAGAAACCTGGTATTCACTATGTCGATACTTTTTCTCTTGTTGCTAAGATGAGTACTGTAAGAGTTCTTCTTGCATTATCTTCCCAATATGGTTGGGAGATTCACCAAATGGATGCTAAAAATGATTTTTTAAACAGTGAGTTAAAATAAAAAATGTATATGACTTAACCTAAAGGTTTTAAAGAACTTGGTAAAAAAAATTATGTTTGTAAGCTTAAAAAGTCTTTGTATTGTCTTAAGCAAGATCCTAGAGCTTGGTATGCTAAAATTAATAAGTTCTTTCAGGAAATTGGTTTTTCTAACCATTTTTCTGATAATGATTTATTTGTTAAGTTTGATAACAATCATATTATCATTATTGTTCTTTATGGTGATGATCTTTTGATTACTAGTAGTGATAGAAATTTAATTGTTAGAATAAAAGAAAGATTAAAACAACGTTTTGAAATGAATGATTTAGGTGTATTAAATCATTTTCTTGACATGATTATATTTCAAGATCATAATTCTATTGTTGCATCTCAATATCAAGTATGTTGTGAATTTTCTTATAAGATTTAACATGATATATTGTAAGCATGTTGTCATTCCTATTGAAGTTGGTGTTAAGTTAGACCCTAAACCAACTTGTGCTAAATTTGATCCTACTCTGTATAAGAAGCTGGTTGGTAGTCTAATTTATTTGACTATTACTAGACCTGATATTTCTTATGCAATAGGATTAGTTTCAATATTTATGCAAGAACCTTATGAGTATCATTGGAAATTTCTAAAAAGAATTTTGAAATATATTAAAGGAACAATCAATTATGGTCTTTTTTATTCTTTCTTATAATGATGCACAATTATTTGGTTATTGTGATTCTAATGATGTTGGTGTTGTAGATAGAAAGTCTACTTATGGAAATCTTTTCAAGTTGGGTGCAGTTTTCATCACTTGGAGTAGCAATAAGCAACCAACAATGTCTATCTCTTCTACTGAAGTGGAGTATAGAAGTGTTATGGAAGCTGAAAAAGAAGTTATGTGGCTGAAAATACTTTTGGATGAGCTGCACATGGGCGTCAAAGGGAGCACTACTCTTCTATGTGACATCCAGAGTTACATTTCTCTTGCAAATAATCCAATTCAGCATCAAAGGACCAAACATATTGAAGTTCATATGCACTTTATTCAAGAGAAAGTCCTAAATGGTGATATTGATCTCAAGTTCTATTCCACTGAAGATCAAGTTGTAGATATATTCACCAAGCCATTATGTGCTATGAAGTTTTGAAAAATTTGTGATTTTTTGGGTCTATCAGAGTTTCCATTGAGGGACAATGTGCATGACAATGCCACCTCTTAACAGATGTTGTAAACTTTTAATACTTCGTTCATTTTTTAATAAGTAAATGTGTCACTCTATGTGAAGTTACTTGTAAATACTAGCGAAGCTTTAGTTATGGGCATGCCTTAGTTTATAAAAGGCTCCATAATCTGATGTAAGTATTCATATGTATATCACTTGTCTTAAGAATTTATGTATGGGAATATTTGTTGATTTCCCTTTTTTTCATGCTAGCATGAATCATTGTTGCTGATTCAAGGATCTGTAAATTCTTTTGTAAAAAATGGTATAAAATTGGCACGTCTATTTTTTATTTCCCCACATAACATTAAGGGGGAGTGTTAGGGTGTTAATTTTAAGTGGGGATACCATTTGGTGGTCCACCACTTAGACATCCCCTTGTCTTAAAGATTATTTTTAATAATCTTAGTTGGTCTTCATAGCTAAAAGAGTTGAACTTCATGACCGACCACCCATCCTATATAAATAGGATGATCTGTCACGGGACTCAACAACATGGTAATCTTACTCTTAGCTAATGAGCTACATATATGAATTGATCTAAGCTTACCCTAATTATGCAAGATGCTATTATAAATGCGAGATAGAATTCTATTATTCTTTACTGTGAGACTGAGGAGTGAAGTGGAAGTCTTGGGTGAAAGCTATTGATAAATTCATAATATAAGAAAATGTTTTTTTCAATGGAGTTTTTTTCCTTCAGGTTTTCTCCACTTAAATCATGTGTCTCTTATGTCTCATTTAATTTCAGACTATTGTTATGTTCTTTCATTTATGATCTCTTAACTGTTATATGCATATGTAAACATCTATTTAATGTCTACACATTATAATCTATAATCCTCAATTGTTAATTCATGTATTTATAATTCTTCAATTATATCTTCCCACATTCATTCTAACACACATTGATCACTTTTCATAAAAACTTCACTTACTCTTATTAACCTCCATTTGCTCTTCACTAGCTCCACTTGGTTTTAAACCGCAAAACAGGAAAATTTGGTCCTTTAGCCTACACCAATGCTTTCTAAACATTTACCCCTGTTTCAACACTTCAAACAATGTTAGATTCAACTATCAATTTGATTTCAAAAGACCCAAAACTTCACTTTATCCTATTTTTCTCTAAACTACCTCTTGGTTCTCTTAAGACCAAAGCTCTTGCTTGGTTCATTGTTAGGAGGATCTAGACCTACCTAGAACAAGGTGAAAAAATATTTAGATACCCTTTATCTTCAATATGGTGCATGCCAAATTCTATAAGATAAATCCTGATACTTATCTCACAATAACTACTTTGTCTTTCCTAGTGCAATGATCTCTACTAGCCTTGTCATCAATAATTTTTAGTCATAAATTTATTTACAGGAGGTTTCAAGACAAACTAAGGTAATTTTAGGACATCCATTTCTAAGTTCTTGTGAAAATTTTTGAGATTGGATTCCATCTCTAAATCCTGCTTCATTACAAACTTGGCCTCTCATATTAGGTCTCCAACTGTGATCACTGTTTTGTTAGAACATAATATTAAGTGTCTGTATAAGCTTTAATTTATAATTAAATAATTTAGAATATATTTAATATTCTTAATTATTTAATATAAACTTTGAGGTTATGTTTTAATTGGTTATTTAAATAACTCAATTTATTTAAACTAGGGGGTACATACCCTGTCACTTGATATGTTCATGACCCTTGGGGTCATTTAAATATGGTCGTGGGACCATATTCAGGTGAATTAATTCACTGCAGGTGAATTGGACAAGGAGAGAAGTGAGGGTTAAGGAGATTATTACTGGACTATAAATTCCATTTCTTACATTAATGGAAATTATCTTCATCTCGTGGTTTTTTTATCCCATCAGGAGTTTGCCACATTAAATACAGTGTTCACTATGTAACTTTATGTTTATTAATGTATTTATTTAAAATGTTCTAACATTAATGTTTGATTTAATTTTATAAAGGGTTAATTAATATATCACACCTTCAGAATTTGACATGGTATCAGAGCGTGTGTATTTAATTATATTAATCAATTAACCTATGGAATGTGTCACTTTAGGTGGTTGAGTAGTTAGGTGTTTAGTTGTAGAAAAATTAATTTAAAAACCCCCCCTTCCCTCTGAGATAGAGATTGTCTACAGTTGGTGTGTGCACAGGTGAAAGGTCTTTGGAAAAAAAAAAAATTCCTGTGCATGAACATCTCAAAGTAGAATAATTATGAGGATGAGGTAAGGGTTAAATAATTTATATGAAATATTTTCTATAGTTTCTATAGTTTTTACAGGTTGAAATTTTCTCGAAGGGTAAATTCAAGAGTAAAATAGGAAAGATTAAAGAGGAGAGAAGACAAATCTCCATCAAGAATAGGATGTTTAAATTTTCTCTATTGGAAGGGTTAAAATACTTGTCCCCTCAATGTAAATCTCCCAAGTTAATTTTATTAAACATGTGGAATCAAAAACTTATTTCCCCTGGTAAAAATTCAAAACAATATTTTTAACCTGGTCTATGTCCTTTGTACCCCTTTCAAATATTTAGTGGGCATTTGCATTCCATTCTGAAAAACTATAACTTATATTTAATTCATAACCTATATCTTTAATATATTCTATCTATAAGAACTACACTAAACTAAAAAACCTTGAGTAATAAAATACTATAGTTTGTATTTTATAAACTATCATCATAAGAAACCTATACCAATTATGAGACTATATATTAAAACAACTTAAACTATGTGGCCCTAAATAATCTTTAACAACCTATAGACTAATGTTTTTTTATTAATAAACTATGGTTTATAAAACTTGGCCCATAAAGACGTATATGCGATGGTTTATCTATTATACATAAACCCATTAAATTTAAATATATAGTCTAAGACCGACTCCTATGCATCTTAAACCTGTGGCCCCCTATCATTGTGGCAACTATACTCCCTTCTCTCGCACACATGGAGGCACTCTACACAGGCACTCACACACTGCTCACACTCTCACTTTCGACACTGTGGACTTATGAAGTCCCCTCTCCAAACCAACACCTTCTTCCAGCTTGGGACTGCAGTGCATATTGTTAATTGTTTTACTAATGGTAGCAATTTTATGGCACCACCTGTCCTAAGGTTGGGGCGCAGACCCCCATGTTTATCCAGCTACAGGGAGATATCACCCTCTTCAATGTGGTCATGCGACCATGTGGCACTGCTGCCTCCCCACATTTTTCTGGCAATGGTCATTGTACCGAACATGGTGCATTGGTGGCACTTGGTCCTGCATACATGGCATTGGTGCTTGGTACTTGAAAGTATATTATATAAGTGGGTGTAAAAATTTGATTGTAACTTTTGTCATGGAACTCACTTGTATCCTCCTTGGTTGCCACATGGGACTTTGTCCACCTTGACATGAGGTTGGTTTGGTCAGTGCCTCACTTTGGCCGTGATGCCATATCAAGTTTTATTGGTATTTATTTATTCAGATCTTAGTCCCACATCAGGCATGACTTAGGGGAAGTAAGATGGCAAACATTTAACCTATAGGAGACCATGGAGGTATGTGTGGCTTAGGTCATTCCTTATCATTTTTTTTAATGCAGCTTAGTCATGAAGAGCTCAAAACTTGGTTGAGTAAAACATATGACAGCGACTCGACCGCATGTGATCGGTTTAACTTGGTTTAGCATTGTATGATTTGGTAAGAATTTCAACTCGGTTAGAAAGATGGTCATTACATTAGTGGTATTTGACATTGGTAATTATTGTCATAACTTGTTGGCATAAAACAACTCAAGTCGCCAAGTTGGGAAACCCAAATCGACCGAAGCTAATTGAGTTAAGAGAAAATTATAACCAACTACTAAGGAGTTAAGCTCCACATTTTTTTAAATGTGATGATTTTATTATTTATTTGTTTATTTATTATTTCTCATTTATTAAATTAAATTATTTTGAGTTAATTTAATTTATTCCTTTTTTATTCTAAATGAGAAACTTATTTTATCAATCATATTAGATAGAAGTGATGTTCAAATAATGTTATTTTTTTACGACTAAGTCGTCGTCGTGATCATTTCATGCAAAACTTAGAAAAAATTTACTCGCATTTTGATTAAATTATTGTTATTAGTCAATCTAATATATCATATGTTTAGATTTTATTTTATTTTTTCAGGATCCCTTCTTTTCGATCATGAATTTCATCATAATTTGAATTGTGTGGATTGAATGACGACAGGGGGATTTTTTTGATCCTTAATCACTATAAATCTTTGTTTTTCTTATTTATTGGAAACTTTATTTAAATGCAAAAATGGGATCTAACCACTTTACTATTGATAAATCTACATAATTTTGAATGGAAATAATTACAGCATTTGGAAGATATGCAATTGAAGGTGAAATTCATGGCTCACAAGCTCTAGGACGGTCTGTGAACGGAAATAGAGAAGGATCTGACTGGAAGACAAGAAACTACAGACAATGTTGTTGCATATCAAGAAAAAAGGTGTACATGAAACTATTTCCATTATTTTACAAAGCGCGTAGGATGATCTCCTCCATATCAGGAATTAGGAAAGTCTGATTGAGGCTTGGGCGTAATTGGAATCAATGGATGAAGGTACGTATGTATCAAAAATTATAAAATTGATTCTTGAATTGATGATGACTCCCATGAAGGGAGACGAAAAGGTTCTAAATTTTCTAGAAAAATTTAAGAATATCAAGTCTCAGCTGGATGGATCAACTACAATTTAATTAATGATAAATTACTTTACTTTATTATTCATTTGAATATTCATGAAATATTTAGGAATTTCATTTCAATATTGAATTCTAAAAATCAAACTGAACAAGATATCCCGATTTGCAAACTCCAATCGCTCTTCTAATCTAGGAAGAAAAATTTATAACTAATTTTGATTAGAAAGAGAATGCCACACAGACACTTCTCATTTAGAAATCAAAAAATAAACCTTCTAGGTTCAACAAGAATAAAAAATCAACTTTTAAACCTCCTATAAAGACAAGAAACCAGGAAACTTAAGAGTTAGTTTTGATGGTAAATGTCATAATTATGGGAAATTTGGCCATAACAAAAAAAATTGTAAATTGAGAAATAAGTCAAATTTCAAAAATAAAAAATGGAATAAATCAAATCAAAACCAAGATGAGTATAATCACATAGTTAATATAGAAACTCTATAAACTACAAGAAAAGTATATGTTTTATTTGAATATACTATACTGAACTAAATTTATTTTTTTTAATTCATAGTTAACTTAGATGGTTTATTTAGAATGAACTATAAGTAACTATAACTGAAAACATACACAGAATGTCTTAAAACCTATGAAATGTGTAAAGGGTGCTATCACCAAAAAAAAGGGTCCTTAATCATTTTTGAAACAAAATTCATGAGTAGTTAGTGGATCATGTTTTCAGTGAATGATGTGATTATTCTTGTATGATTTCATTATCTATTCAGATAAGTTATCTATCAAGGCTTAGAATAAGATAACGAAGATATATATGTTTTTGATAAAATATTTCTAAAATTTCTTAGTATGTGATTACTAAATATATTATTATATTCATATCAAATGAAACTTGGGGATGCCTTTGTGTTGTATTGGAGACATCCAATACTGACTGCATCTAATATATATTTTACAAGAGTAATATGTTGAAAATTTTCAACATATTTTAAACATGGTTGGTTGTTAAGCATATTGTTATGTTATTTGTTATACAACTCGTGTTTAACTTTTACGCATGGTTAATATTGAAAGCAATAATTATTTATATTATGCTTATTATGATGTCTACAAGGATATTATGACTCTAACCATGTTGATGTTGTGTTGGATATAAAATATACATCTAGATTTGTGTTCAAGTTTTTTGGTATAGGTACCATTAGTTGGAACAACAAAAATAAACCAACAATCTCCATTTCTTCTACTGAGGAAGAGTATAGAAGTGAAATGGAAGTAGTAAAGAATCCATGTGGCTGAATTGGTTATTGGAAGATATACACATGAAAGATAAAAGAAGTATTTCTCTTTTATGTGGTGGAAAAAGTTGTATTTTTCTTTCTAAAGAATCTAGTTCAACATCAAAGAACAAAGCATATAGATGTTCATATGCTCCTTATCAAAGAGAAGGTTCTTTGCGGTGATATAGATTTCTAATACTTCCCAACTTAATATTAAGTTGTAGACATGTTTACAAATCCAATGTGTGTTGTAAAGTTCTACAAGTTTCGTGCAATTATTTGCCTTTTAGAGTTTCCATTGAGGGGGAGTGTGCATGAAAATGTCACATCCTAATGGACGGTCTATTGATATCTCCTTCTCCTCTATACTTCTTCTTCATTGTAAAGCATTGTAAAAACTCTTTATGATATTTGTAAACTTGTAACTCTAATTTTACGGTGTACAGTCCACTGTGTTGCATCTATTTGTAAAGGAGGCCCTTGTGTTATAAAAGGATCATAGAGATGTGGTTTTAAAGAAATTTTCCATGAGAAACTATGGGATGTAGTCTCAAAAATCATGTTTAGCCTAAATAATAACTTCTGATTTATGGATTCTAAACCCTTTTGTACTAAAAGGTAAGTTGAGCATTATGAAGGTGTTATAAATCCTTCAACATTGATATGCTAGTCTAAACCTTCACTAATGGTTTATGGATTTGTAAACCCTGTTGTACAAACAATTAATGTTGGCATATGGTTCCCCACTTAATATTAAGGGGGAGTGTTAAAACATAATATTAAGTGTTGGATAAACCTTAGTTTATAATTAAATAATTCAAAATATTTATATTCTTAATTATTTAATATAAACTACGAGTTTATGGTTAATTGGTTTTTAATTTTATTTAAACTAGGGGGTATATCTCATCACTTAAATTTCATAACCCTTGAAGTTATTTAAATATGGTCATGGGCCATATTCGGGTGAAATAATTCACTGCGAGTAAATTTAGGGAAGGAGTTATTAGACTATAAATTTTGTTTCTCGTTAATGGAAAATTATGCATCCTTGATTTTTTACCCCATTGGGGTTTTCCATGTTAAATTGGTGTCTTGTGTACTTTTATGTTTATTTGAAATTTTTAGTGAATGTTTATTTGATTATAATGTTTAATTAACATTTCACACCTCGGACTTGACATGTTTTTTTCTATATTGTCATGAATAACTCAAAATGCATCCATTATTTCACCAAATTTCCTTCAAAATATCTTACCATAAATTATACCAAGTTTCAGACCTAAACTCAATGTTTTAAGGATTTAAATCTAATTTTCCACTAAAACCCTAACTGTGTAACCTATGCAAGCCTGAGAAGTTTGAATTTATTATAAAATGAATGGTTCTTGTTTTCAAAGCCTAAATATTCTCCACTATTTCTACCTCACCCTCCTTTACATTCCTGAGCTACCAGTCATGATAAAAATGTGAATAACGTCAAACTCAACTATAAGCTAACTTATGTTCATGCTGGAAAAAAGGGCATTTCAAACCCTTAAACCTTCAATTTGAAATAACTAGGTTCTTTTTATTGTGTAAAATTAATTCATGCTTTAGATGCAACTTATACAATCACTTGTTCTAGCTTTTATTGACATGCACATCACTTCCCATAGAAAACAAAGCTAAACTTTCTCTGTTTGCATTAGACATAGTCCCAATTTGTGTTTTTCTTAAGGTTTCCTAACATGTAGTAAGAAATATCAAGGGATATACCCATCCAACCATGCAAAAAACATTCCACAAACTTTCTCCACGTAAATAAACTATCTAAATCATCAATATTCCCTTCCAAAATATATTTAAATCAATGATTTGATAACGCGAACTTCATGAATAAAACAATCAAAATTTTAGGATTTTCAAGCCAAGACAAGGTAGAAACTTCCGTTTGTTTAATTTTCCTCCATATTCTTCTCATACAAAGAGTTCTCCATGTGAATAGTAATGATAACTACTTCTATTCAAGTTCCTCCTCTTTTTCACATATGAATCCAAAACCTAACTATTTTCCTGCATATATGTTATGATTCCAAAACATAGGAAACATATTTGTACATTTTAACACCTTTATTTACTCTTTTGCATCCTAGGAGTCATTTACAACAAGAATATACACTTATCACAAACCCATATATACCCCTTACATAAAGCTACAAAGCTAAAATGGCTTCAAACCTTTTAAAAATTCAAAATTGCAAAAATGGTGGGAAGAGACAAAATTTAAATTTTGAAAGATATAGAACTAAACTAATACCATGAGATGATCCCTATTGACACTCTAAGGACTTAAAGACACTCTAAAGTCACACTCAAGCCAAAATTGTCATGACAACACAAAATTTAAACCTAGGAGAGATGTCGTTGCATTAGAATGTAAATCAATAAGTACTCTCATAGTTACAGGTAGCAAGTTGAGCAAGGATGATGACTCTCCTAAAGCTGATCAGATTGTTCATAGATCTATAATTGGGAACTTATTATATATGACAACATTAAGACCTGATGTAATGTAATTTGTTTTCTTGGTGGCACATTATCATGCTTATCCAAAATAAACTCATGTACACATTTTAAAGAGAATATTTAGATATATTAAAGGAACATTGGACTATGGATCATGGTACTCTAGAGATGAAGATTTTACTCTAAAAGCATAAATGGATGCAGCTTGGATAGTATGTGTTGATGAAATAAAAATTACAAGTGCAGGAACATTCTTATTGAGACATAATATGGTACCCTAGTTGAGCAAGAAGCCAGCATATTTCTCCTTATCTATAGCTAAGGCAGAGTACATTGCAGTTTTGGCATGTTACACACATGTTCTATAGATGAAGAAAACATTTAAATACATCAAGGTAGAGTTTCACTTTCCAATTTCCATATTCTATGATAATACTAGTGTAATAAATATATCCAAGAATCCTGTTATGCATTCTAGAACTAAGCATATTACCATCAAGTATAATTTTTTGAGAGAGAAAGTTAGAGAAAAACAAGTTAAGATGGAATATATTACTAAAAAAGAATAGATTGTTGATATCTTTATGAAAATTTTTCCAAAAGAATCTTTTGAATATCTCAGACAAAAATTGGGTGTGGTATCTTTCTCGTCATGTCATTAAAAGAAAGCATATACTTAGGGACACACTTTTTTAATCATAAAATGCATACTATAAGGGGGGAGTTAGAGAAATGGGGAGCTATATTTATTAACCAAAAAAGTTAAATCAAGAGTAAGAAGTATAACAAGACATTATAGAAAAGGAGAATTTCATAGAAAGGGGATAATTTTGAGAATTTTTAATCCTTTTCTATTGATGTTAGGGGAGATATAAATCAAGGGTGAACAGTCAACAACATGAGATTTTTCAAGCTACATACATGAAGATAAGGTAATTTTTTATATAATATGGTGTGTTTTCATCCACGACATAGGGGGAGATTGTTGGAATAATTTTCATTGATATCAAATGAAGATGAAGAACATATCATATTGACTAGAGTCATTGATTTCAAAGGATGTTACAATACTTATATGATAGAGTATAGTGTTGTATTTCACTTCTGAGTCTCATACTATTGCTTTAGAGTCTCATATTGTTGCTTCATAGTCTCATACAAAATTCTTCAGAGTCTATCTAAAGTATGTTCGAATGCTTCGAATTTTTTCCGATGTTTGTGTTTTGTCTTGGTATTAGGCCAATAGTTTTGGCCAAGTGTTATAATGCATCCTTTGAAGTTTGTTTGATTGCTTCAAAGTTTTTCTGAAGCTTGTTCTATTTGCGTTAGAGTCTAAACTGAATGTGTTAGAGTTTTTTTGAAGTCTGTTGTTGGTGTTGGTCTAGAACCAGTAATTTGGGAAAACCATTACTATGCATTTTTTAGTTTTTTGGATAAGTTTTTATGATCATGTTTGGCCAACCTTCCAAGGATTTAGAAACATATTTTTTATCTTTTTTATTAGTCGATTGCCTTTGTTTTTGGGACTAAAATGTTCCAGATGTTCAATTGTCAGGCCAATATGAGTTTATTAGTTTATTATTTTGTCTTAGAATTGATATTTTTATCATAACTATGGCCAACCTTCATCTTGTTTAGATGTCAATGATAAGAATGTGAGCAGGTATAAAAGGAGTTGTAGACTAATAATTTGTAGAGGGCTTGTGAAAAGAGGAAAGAGTGATCTGCTAAAAGGAGAAGAGAGGAAAAGAGTGTAAAAAAATGAAGACATATTTGTAAGTACCAATTAGACTTCTCAGTATGGAATAAGAAAAAATCAAAAAAGAAGAAAGAGATCCATCAAGTATGAAGTAATGGTGATATGTTGAAGAAGAGGAAGAGAAAAATCAAGCAGATTTGAAGATGACATTTTGTTGAAGGAAGAACCAAGAAGAGCATGAATATTTGAGAAGAGGTGAAGTTGCATTCTAAGAGAGAATAGTTAAAAGTAGAGTAATCATATGAAAGTGTGAATAAGATTATAGAGAAAAGTATAAAGTGACTTGATTTCATTAATTGAACCAATGCCCATATTGGAAGAAGGATACGATCTATGTGTATGAAAAGATTGATTGAATTTTCATCATTAGGTTGAGGAATCAACTAAAAAGGGTGGATCTATGTATTTTTGGGGTTACTGGCTCACAATTTGGGGATTTGTGTCTCTAGTAGGTTGAAGCCTATGAACTAGATGAGTTGGTTCTTGGCATTCAGGATTAGTGTCTCTAGTGAGTTGGTGTTCATCATTGGGGATTGGTGTCTCCAGTAGGTTGGTGTCTAAAAATATGTATTGAGATGTTTGGTGTGGATTTGGACAATAGATCCAAGTAGTATTTTCTCTGTCATTTTCTCCTAAGAGGGTTTCCACATATATCTTGTGTTCTATGGTTGTGCAATTATTACATCTTATGTGACTTTTGATATTATGGATGATAATGTTTGAATAAGTAAAATTTTGAATAATAATGATTGACCCCCCTCTTATTATTAGTGTGTTTTAAACACTTCATAAGGCATAGTGATCTATTTGTCTCCTAACCTCTAATAACTATTATGAGGTAGATGGTTTGTCATGAAAAATAGTACATTGATTGTGATTAAATAGTAATAAAGAAATAACAACATGATCTAGGACCATAGTTTTGGGAAGGGATAACGTTTCAAACTATATCACTAAAAATCTGAATTGGTACACAATAGCTTAGGACTTACACCTAAAATCTTGAAGCATAAACACAAAAATCTCAAGACTAAAACACCAAATCTTTGGACTATCCAAAAGCAATATCATATAGAGAGATCTATCTAGCCCCTATATAGCGAGGCTCGTCTACCTTTCTAGAGAACAGAGAGATGAATCCAATAGTGCATGCGCACGCACGCACGTGCACGTGCACACACACACACACACACACACACACACACACACACACACACACACACACACACACACACACACACACACACACACACACACACACATTTCACCGATGGACCCCCTCCATAGAATAGAGGGGAGATATGCCCCCTTCTCTATATCTGTTGTTGGGCATATGACAAGAGAATGTTGAATAATAGTTGGTTGTCAGGGAGATCCTAGAAATATAGTTCCTTGCATAAGTAGTTGATTCTATTTATTTAGTAGATTTTATGAAGGAATAAATGGGACAATCTCTCAATTTTTTTGAAATGATTATTATTTGTTAATTCTCATTTGTTTAGGTCTTGTTGCTTTAGGAGTAATATATTAGTCCTAATCTCCAAACGTTTCACTTGGCAAGATGGAGTCATAGTTTAGTTCTATTAGGATTTTTTCTATTAAAAAACTACCATGAATATAGGAAACATTTATGTATTCATAAAAGAATAAAATATTAGAACTTTGATTATTTCCCATAAATATCTTATTGTAAACTTGAAGGATGGGATCCCTCATAATATTTTATCTTTTGTAAGAAACATTGAGCCATTTAATACAATTATAGTTGTTATGTATCGGTGTTGGTGATTGTTGAGAAAGTATAAAATATGAATCTAAAGGAAGAGAAAGGGTCACTCTTACCTAAGAGGAGGAAATTTATGGTATTTTATATAATTTTGTTTTTTTAATTTTAATCTAAATTCATCTTCTTGTTGAAAATATTATAGAACTCATAGATTATACTGTTGGTGTGTGTTATTTTCCACATCATTAGGTGATTCATCTCACTTAGGTGAGATCATAGGTCCATGTGTCATTTAGGGATCAATATGAAATTATCTTACGCGTCAGTGCATCAGTGCATCATATGCGTCATTGGGAGTTATAGTTCTATTTTAGGAATGTAACTCCCCCTCTCTACTTGAGTTTTCATGATTGCAGCACTGGGGGTTACTCAGAACCTCCTATATGTAAACCCCATTTGATCTATGAGATAGAGGAGAGTTTTATGGCTTAACCAGGTTCTGCCCATGTTTCAAATATTTACATGCACATTCTTTTGATGCTCGCTCCTCTCGAGATCTATTCACACTGTCGTTCACACGTCCGTTGATGTGCACGTTGTCCCTCATGATCCTCACTTATGGGTTTTAAACCCTCTTTCACGGTATCAGAGTGGATCTTGTGGATCCGTGCACTCTTCAGCATTGCTCGTGCATTTTACAGCTTCCAGTGTGATATTAAGATTCTTGTTGCGTGTGTCATAATGGTTATTCTGACCGTGCTCTTCTTACATTGACTTTTGGGCCTTATACCTCATTTTAGTCGTATTTGAGTTGCCTGTGTTTATGGGTTTCAGCTTTCAAGGGTCTGCATACATCTTTGAAGGTGGTTTGTAGGTTTGAGGTTTAGATCCAAGTTTAAAATTGTTGTTTGTGAGTTTTTTGGAGGACTGTTGGAGCTATTTCTGGCTCAAATCTGCCTTAGCTTGTCACTCTTATCTCGTGACTCGTTGCTCATGTTTTACCTCAGCCGGTTCTATTTTTGTTATGGGGTTCGTGTTTGTAGTTTTTTTATCGTTGGCTCCCTTGCATTCATTAGTGTTTGCATGCTCATTGGCTCAATGGCTCACGGGTAGTGTGTTAAGACATGGTGTTTAACCCACTCATTGGCCTTTAGTACACTGGAGGCAATGCTTGGTATCTCTTCATTCTTCACAGTTATCACTACAGAGAGGCCAATGCTTGCTAATGTAGTAATTACTTTCAGGTCATTGTCATATAATTTTACTCTGCCTACCTTTAGAGATTTCATAAGGGAGATGGATTCAGCAGGCGATGGAAGGTTATTCCCCATGCGGATGTAGTTGATACCAATAGAACTCCATTCTCTCCCAGCCTCAGTTGGATCAAGAAGCAGCATCACTAGACAGAAGAAGACCGTGGCATGAAACTGAAAGGAACGTATTTGTTCTTCTGCTATTGCTAAACTAGGCTGTCACCGGTGTGTTTTCCTTGGTTGGGGTTTCCATCTTATCTCTGTGACCTACACCATCTAGCTCATGTCCACCAGATCCAATGTGGTAGAAGATGGTCTTCTTGACATTGGCATGTACTTTAGCCTTCCTCGACGTTTGACTGACAACGTACTTGCATGCACCTCCTCGTGCCTCCTCTCGTGAATGCACTTATTTTTGTTGTGTGGTTATTCTCAACTCATGGACTGCAAGCTCTAGATGTTACAAACTGTTCTTGACCTACTCGCTGCACCATTTATTGCTGCAACGTGTTCAACGTTTTCCTGCCACATTCAAACTCTGCAATGACAATTTCAAACAGCAGCTACGTGGGACTGGTCTATTGGACTACCTTTTTGACATGGGAACAACAGCTATGTGGGCTTCCATTCTCTCCAAGCTTGGTCAACGTGGGCCCACTTCCCTTTTAGACATTGTTTGTAGGATAAAACAATCCCATTTTTGGATGTTTTTATGTTAAAAACATTCTCATGGCATTTTAATTAATTTTAAGACTATAATTTTGCTTGATTTATGTCCTTCCTTCGAGCGTCGAAGACGGAGGGTGAGGCTTGGGGTTTGTAGGAGGCTAATGGCCCCTCACAAGAAAAACAAATCCTTGCTAAAATTTGATGTTGTTTCCCACGGGTACCCACACGACACCCTTCACATCCATTTCAGGCATTTTTTTAATGCGTTTAGTGGCATTTTCCATCAGTTGTGGGAATCATTTTAATGCCATAAATTTTGACTCACAACTCATTTTTGAGCATGTCTTTAGTCAAAGTTGCATGATTTCTCACATTTTATGTGATGGAATTGTCATTTTTGTAAACGCACTACTTTATAAAGTGCCACATTCTAGGGGGGTTGACTAGCAGTCTTGAGCTTTCACACGCAGATGCATTATCAGCTGAGTCTGATGTCTTACTTTTGTGTATCTTACATTTTTCATCATGGAGAGTGATCCTTCCAGACTTGAGCATCATAGGATCACCTTATAGCCTCCGCCACTTCTCACTAAGAGAGGGAACTATTTAGCTTGGCGTGCTTCCATGGAACATCACTTCGCTCATGAGGGTCTTTCCACCCTTCTTGCTTGGGCTAGTTCCTGCACCCGCTGATCATCAGGCATCTAGAGGACTTTCTTGACACTTGTGACCATGTCTTTGGTCACATGATGATGGCTATCTCTCGATATCTCTGGTTTCATGTGGCAGACTCAGATCCACCTCACCGTGTCTAGAGCATTCTTTAGTCCCTTTATGGAGACCCTTCACATACTGCAGTCATTGTTGCTGCTACTGATTCATTTGTCTCCTCCATTTCTTTGTGTGATGGCAGTTCCGCTGACATAGAATTATTTGGTTTTACTTCTGATGATGAGTATTTTGCACCTAGTTCTGATGCAGAGAGCATTACAAAGGACTTTTCTCCTCTTTCTCTCACTATTCTAAACATTGTTGTCACCCCTCCCATCTCATCAATTATCAAGCAGTATCATACTCAATCTCATACCATCATTACACTAGCCTCCTTTCCACTTCTAGTGTGTGAGGGCCTACTTCACTCCTCTACCTTCATTGGATGACTCATACCTATCTGAACATCACTCTTCTATTTGTTGAGCCCCCTCATTGGGACGAGTATCTGCCTCACCTTAGTCATCTTTTCGCAAAGTCCACTTGTGATGCTCTACAGGTTCCTCATCCATCTATAGGCGTTTCAGAGGAGTTCATCATCTCTGTTGTTGGGAGTGCCCCTTCCATGAATCATGTCACTTCCACATTTCCAGAGACCTTCATTGATCCACCCTCAACTGTGGATCCCTTTTCTGTTGTGGAGTATGTTTTGTTCCCTTCACATCACTTGGGCATCCTTTTTGCGGGTGTTCCTCTTTTTCACTCTGATAGTTCTACACACATTGCATTACCTTCGGTTCCTTGGCACTCATTTGCTAGACCTATGTCACACTTTCATGGACCAGACTCAGATTTCTTTGTGCTACTGAATTCGGTTTCCTTCATGGAGTGGGTAAACTTTCAGCATGTCATTTTTGTCCTTCCTAAGGGTAGGCACATTGTTTGGTACGGGTGGCTCTTCTTCAGTCTACAGGAAAAGGATCTCATCATCGACATTCTTCTGGAAGACCTCCTAGAGCTGCAGAGTTCAGATCCGTCCATGGAATCTTCTACATTCCTCTCATCTCCCTCTTCTTCTCTCTTCTTCTTCTTTCCAAGAGATTTCCTGTTTGTACATGGGTACCTTTTCAAGCTCATCTATAGCTGGGACCCATATTTGGCATCTTTCTTAGATTAGAGAGTGCTTTGTTCTCTTGTGGTGGATGTTTTTCCCATTGGGTTTTCCTTCACTGCTTGGGACTTCTTCTTGTACATGGGTACCTCATCAGGCTTTGTGCTGGGACCCATTTCTCATTTCTAACTTTCCGTCTCATCCTAAGTTATGATGAAGGGGGGTGTTGGTGTGTGTTATTTTCCACATCATTAGGTGAGTCATCTCACTTAGGTGAGATCATAGGTCCATGTGTCATTTACGGGTCATTATGAGATTCTCTTATGCATCAGCACGTCAGTGCGTCATTGGGAGTTACACTTCTATTCTGGGAATGTAACTCCCCCTCTTTACTCGAGTTGTCATGATTGCAGTACTGGGGGTTACTCAACACCTCCTATATGTACACCCCATTTGATCTATGAGATAAAGGAGAGTTTTATGGCTTAACCAAGTTTTTCTTGTGTTTCAAATATTTGCATGCACATTCAGTTGATGCTTGCTCCTCCCGAGACCTCTTCACGCTGTCGTTCACATGTACATTGATGTGCACATCGTCCCTCATGATCCTTGCTTGCGGGTTTTAAACCCTCTTTCATATACAACCTTACTAATTACTGCTATTTATTTGGATAAATAATCTAGGAATATTTTTAGATTTATAATTTATTTTTTAAATTTTATTTCTGTAAACCTAGATAGTATAATTTTTTATGAATATGTTTCCCTCTTTTTCCTATAGTATACAACCTTTATATGCCACCTTGATTTGACAAATGATTAATTAAAGTGAAGGAACAATGACCCTCATCA
The DNA here is from genome assembly GCA_019776745.2 of Taxus chinensis. Lineage (NCBI taxonomy): Eukaryota > Viridiplantae > Streptophyta > Pinopsida > Cupressales > Taxaceae > Taxus > Taxus chinensis. The sequence continues at coordinate 595,786,696 of CM034151.1, read as the reverse complement.
CTTTTTGGCATCGTTGCCAAGGAATTTATGTATCAATTAGAAATTCATTGAGTTGAGTGGTGTTGAATTTCTTATAAGTTTTCATTTAATATTTTCAAATTCCTTAATTCCTCTAATGATTTAAGTACAATGATACTTTATGACATTTTTGAAGTAAGTGGAACCAGAATTCTTTCACCAACTTCTTAGTTTGGAGGAAAATATTAATTTAATAATTATCTTAAATTATTTTAGTTCAAGATTTAAAAAACACTTTCTTAGTTCATATGTAGATTTAGAAGTTTTGAAGGAAAATTTTTAAAACAAAATTTCCCACAAAATCAAGATCAAACTACATGTTTATTAGTTGAGGTTAAACTATAAGAAAAAATGGAAGGAGTAAAAAATGTAGTTCCTGCATAAGAAAAAGATTTCACCTATACTATATAATAGACAATGAGGAATAATATTTTATGAATAATATTATCCCCATTACTATTTCCTATTATTAGGAGGAAGCTTCATAAGAACTCAATTAGTTTTTATTTTAAATTAAGGTCCTTTACTAGACTTATGATTATATAGCTGACAACCAGAAGTTAAAATGGTTTCCCTCTACACTTAAAGATTCAACCATGCATTAGTCTATGTTGTTTTCCCATAACTCCATTCATAATTAGGATGAAATAGAATGTTCTTCTTGGATAAGTACCAAGATTATTGTAAGATTTATGTTTTATTTTGCATCATTAATAGAATTGGTTCATTGTATTCACAAACCTGGAGATGTAGTCCCTCGTGGATGAAATCCGTTATCAACTTTGGAGTTTTTTGTCTCTAAATTTCCTTCATTTTTTTTGTTGTTTTAATCAAGTATGGTCTAATTTATAAGTTATAATACAATTCAATGTAAATTACACATTTTATAAGAAATTGAGAAATGAAGAGAATGAATGCAGAAGTTGGGGTACATGTTAAATTTACTAATTCCACTTCAATTTTGGAGTTTTTTAAGTGTCAAACTTAAGGTAGTATGTTAATTTGATAAAAATTAATAAGTATCCATAAAAATGGAAAATAAATTCAGTTAACATTCACTATTTTTAATCAATTTTAGTATCAAAGTAGGATTTCTGAAGTATTGCTAACTTTTTCTACTTTATGTTATTGATTTCATTCAATTTGCAGTTGGATACATGTTGCAATAGATAACCATGAACAATGATTTGCAACTTAAGGAGCTAGAAGCCATTAACCTTCATATTCAGGAAGATAATTTTGAGATGAGAATAAGATTAATTCCTTGGAGAGAATGAAAATATGGAGCTCTAAGAGGGACTAAAAAGACAAAGAATTTTTTCTCCTGGGTGTCATTAAAACATTGCAATTTGAATTGCAGACCAAAGATAAGATGTTGGAAAAATATCAAACTGGTGAGCAAGTGGAGGAGGCAGAAAAGTCTATCAAACAAAATAGCCCTCTACTACATATGTATGAAATGTAAGTGAATCACCATGTATTCCTTTCTCTCATCATGAATCAAATGCTGATTTTGGTAAATTTAAGAATCATACTAAAGGTATTTGAGCCAAATTACTAAATAGGATGGGATTTTTATGGAAAGGTCCTTGGAATAAATAGAAAAGGTATTACTAATCCCATATAAATAGAGGAAATACCTCACTATGTAGGTTTGGGATATGATAGTGGTAAGAGAGAAATTGAGGGAAAGCTCCAAAACAATAAAAGAATCTATACCACTAGAACTCCAATAACATCCTATTCAAGGTAAAGATAATATTTTGTTTTTATAATCCTACTAGTGAGGATGTTGTTTCTTTGAATATTAGCAAGGCCTCACAAATTGATTGTGTGATTGAGTGCAAGTTAGAGAAGGGACAACCTTTTAAACAAGGTGAAATTTCCAAAAGAGGAAATAAAATAGTTTCACCTCAGCAATATTGCACAAGTAAATTTCCTAGAAAGTTTGGGCAAGGTAAATACTCCAACATGTGCACTTTTAATATGTGAAGGATGGTTAATTAACCCAAAATTTGTGGTATTTATTTCCATGTACATTTTTTGGATTAAGTAATCACTGTGTGGCCATGTGTTGGAAGAGTAAATCCTTAGAAAGAAGGATTAACAAAAACTACTCTCCTAAATAAGATACAAGGAATAGAAAAAAATTGTATATTAGTTGTTAGATGAGTGGACACCAGATTGAGAAATGTTGGAAACTCTACCCTCAGCTTCATAGGAATAAAGTGGAACAAAAATCAACCATCTAATGTCGTGCAGAAAACTATTATATCCAATGAAACCCACAAAGGATCATTTATGAAAATTGGTTGGTAATACATTTTCTTACCTTTTATGGATAGAAACATTTACATACCTAAAATTTATTTGGCATGTTTAAATTTTGCACCTCCTATTCACATTTTTGGTGAAGAAAACTAACTCATTATTGGAGTTAAATGTGGAGGTAGAAATCATCAGTAGATATTGAAATGGGAAGAGACATTATGAGCAATTGGTTACAAGTTGTGTCATTTTATTTTCCTTCTCATATTCATGTTAAAATTAGTATGTTATCTTACCTTTCTTGTAGCAGTGACACAGATGGGTAAAGAGATTCTCCATATAAATGTTTAAAGTTATATAAACATTTTGTTATTCTTTTAATGTACATTGGCGTTCTTTCCTTCCATTTGAAATTGTATTTGTAATGCATGTGCAATGATTTAAATGCACATTTATAATACCCTATATCGGGTAATGTTTATAATGGAAGAGTATTAAAAATCCATGTCTATTTGTAATTGATAATAAAACCCCATTGAAGGGAAAATTGTACAAGTACATATTAGTTTTAAGATAAGGATGACTAACATACATTCATAAAGTAACTACTTTTATTAACATGTATTTTTTTTCCTTTGTTGATAAAAATGTATAACAAAGAGAATATAAGAATCCAATCTATACCTCTAGTAGTGCAGTAGCTAAGAGAAACCACCAAAAGATACTGAGAAACCATGAGTGTAGAGGGTCAGATGGAAAGAGACATGAGGGAGTTTTAGAAACTTCTTCATGACCTGGATTACAGGTTCCTATTTGGGAAAATTATATTACAAAAAACTAAGATAAAAAAAAATCTTTCCAATTCATTCTGAGACACAACCCCTAATGGGAGAGACCACTCCATAATTGGGAGAAACAACCTCATGTAGAGATAGATACCCACATACAAAGAGAGATAGCCACTAATGATAGTAAATCAAGGTTAGAAGTTAAATTTTCCTTCTTATGATGTTTTACTCAAGTACTTAACAAGTTGCAAGAAGAGATTCTACTTCATATAAGAGAGAGTGAAGCTATAAATGAAGAATTTATACATTCAGATATTTTCTGAGAGTGGAAATTTTTGGTATTAAAAAACATTTTCAATGGAGAGGTGTTATCTAGAGGATATTTCAAGGTCTAATGTCCCTAAAATTTCCAAAACTAGTTACTTTATGTAATATATTTTCGAGAAGTTTCTAGGACACCTTTCGAATGGAGGAAAACAAATTTTGTATGAGGAATATATAGTCCATTGAAGTTCAGGTTCAACTGGTAAACATTAAGCGCAAGTTTCATGATGATAATGTGGTAGAATGAGAATTTTATAAGTGGAAGAATGTGGGTGTGACAAAGTGTCAAAGTTTTTATGAGAAAAAATATGGTTTTAATCCTCCAGTCTTTGATGGTCGAGGTGGGTCCCACATAGTATTTCATCTGGGGGACTAACAGATGGTGGGGTCTGCTCTATTATCAGGAAGGGGACCTTGCCACCTTTCTTCACATCATGGTGTATGTGATTTTACTTATCAACCTCATTAAGGTTCTATATTCTAGTGCATGTGGGAATAAGTACCAAGTTTTTCAAAGTTCTCAATCCAAATTAGTGAGTTAGGATCAAGTTAGGATTTGAACTTACGGCGTCAAGCTAATTCTGATCTCATCATCAAGTTCACATTTACCATCTCAACATTTCTAACTCAGACTTGGTTGAGTTACATGTCAAGCTTAATGGATTCAACCAATTAACCATGGATGAGATCAAGTTATATGGACCAATTATGAGCTCACCTCGAAAATCAAGGGTAACCATCAAACCAGCACATCACAACTATCCACTATCAAGTTAGGTGGTAAGCCCATATCCAATACAACTGCCAGTGACAAAGTGCCATGTCACCATGGGGACCATTCATGCCAACTGATTCTAAACACTGAGATAAGAAATCTATTTACCTTAGCCAACAAAATGTCAATCAATGTGTGGCTTAAGCCAAGTTAAACAATCGTTGATTGCTAAGCCTAATTTAAAGTCATTTGCTATATGAGGCCAATGCTCGTTGTGGGATATTAATCCCCACAAAAGTAATGTAAGTGGTGAGAAGGGGATTTGAGCCCCTTACCACGTGGTCTAATAAGGATCGGGGATAACCATTGCACCACCGATCGGAAAATGATATAAAATGAGCTTGGTAGTATATGAAGAAGGGTGGTTACAAAATTTGTGTGAGTCTTAAGACCTAGGCCTTTTAAGAGATTATCACATTTCAATGGAATTTTTTCCTGTTATGAAATTTTGATGCAGGGATGATACTGTGGGAGAATAACATAGAGACACATTTTCCCATAATTAAAGAATGTTTGCCCCATTTTGGAGAGAGAATATACCTTTTTAGAGAGATGATTATGCCTTTCTAAAGAGAGAAATTACAGGTAGAGACCATTTTTGTTTGGGAAGATTTCACCATAAAGTTGAGAGATGGTTTTGGAGACTTCCTAGAGTTGGTATGAGAAAATTGTAGGTCATATTACCCATTTTGGAGAATTTGATGTAATATTTTTGTTTATTTTGCATCATTAATAGGATCATTCTTCATCCTAGTCGCGAACCTAGAGACATGTAGTCCCTCATGAATGAACTTTTTTATCAGCTTTAAAGTTTTATGTCTCTATTTTTCCTTACTTTCTATTGTTTCTGATCATTTATGATCATATTTTTAATTTATAAACCAATTTAACATAATTTTCACATTTTACAGGAAATTGAGAAATGAAGAGAATGAATGCATATTTGGGGGTATAGGCTAAAATTACTAATTTCACTTCAATTTTAGAGTTTTTAAGTGCCAAATTTAACATAGACATTAATTTGAGAAAATTTAATAAGTATACATAAAAATGGGAAAAATTATTCAATTAAAATTCACCATTTTTTTTTATCACGGACATTGCTAACCTCTATAGGAATTATTTAAGAACAAAACCATTAATTTGAAGGAATATACATAAAAAAAGGTAGTAGTGAAGTAGGCCAATTGATGGAGGAGTTTTCCAATATTAAAACACATATCATATTACACTTAAATACTTCTCTAAATTGCATTAAATAAAATGCCATGGATATTAATCCTTTATCAATTTATTGTCCTAAATACATAAATAAACATGTGGTTAATGATTTCCTTCTACACAAGGTGGACATTTGTGGTGTCTGTGACCTAAATCACTCCATTAATCATATAACTTTCAAAAATAAAATATCATGTAAATAAAATAATTCACTAAGAATTAGAACTTAATTATATGGGTCAAATAAAAGTTGATAACTTTTCCTCTAACCAATACTCTAATCCATTTGTTCTTATAAATCCATGGCCTACAAATCAATGGAGCACACCATGGTCTGGTCCAAAACTTCGGGGTCATTTTTTCCCTCAAGAATGTAATAACCCACCATTTTCTAATATGTATAAATAGGAATGTTTTCCTCAATAGTACCAACAACAATTGGTACCTTAGTAGAATTATAATAAAAAAAATTATGTCAAAGGTGAAACCAAACTATGAAATATCAGAAGCAAACCTTGATGCCTAGACCTTTCAATGAAAATAAAAAAAACCTCAAATGAAGTAGATTAATCAACAAAAAATTCATGATCAACCTGTGGAAATCCTAAAATGCTAAATAGGTACCTTGTGTCTATACTATGGAATCAAGAAAATTTGGTAATTTGAATGTTATCAGTTGTGCTAACATTCAACTCCATTCTAGGAATGCTCTTCTAATCCTTATTCACTAGTTATTGAATAAATTCCTAATGAGAAAGAAGAATTAAAAAAATTCATCTCATAAATATCCATTGTGTATTGAAGAGTCAGTTAAAATTCTCGATTCCCTAGAAATAAACTTTCACAAATGTAGAACCCCAAATATCACTATATCATGTAAAGTCATTGAGGACTCTAGAATGACAAGGGAACCTATAAAATACCCTTTATCTATAATCATATGCCATTTTGTATCACCTGGGGGAATTGAATGGACTCACTCCCTTACTATTGAAAATCACAGGATGTGATACACATCATCTAGTGTCATTTTCATCTCTCCAATAGGAATCCAAAAGGTACATGTGTATGCACACCATCTCTCATAAAGTTTCATGATCAAATGCATAATATGGGGTACCTCCCCCAATCTAGTCACATGTCATAGAAAGGCTCGATCCAACACATCCCACTCATCCTCCTCTAGGACCAACGTAGACAATGTAGTTAAATGTCTCTTCGCATGAAACTCATGATAATGAACATCCTTTAGAACAACATAAACAATCAACAAAACCAAATATTAGATTATTTGACAAACAAAAATTCCTCAAAAGAAAATCTTTTGTTTTTTTCTATTTAGAGCAGAAGCATTCAAAATCTTAGACATTAGCATCTAGTACTGAGATGGTAGTTTTGGGAACCAGATGGTACCATACAAAGGACAAAATTGGCCCCACCAGCTCCATCTCAAACCTAAATGTTGATAGCCTCAAAACTTCCAAATTCACTAGAAAAAACAAAACTCCTATAATGCAACCTAGTCTACCTTAAAAAAGTAGTACTTACCAACTAATCTATAGTATCCATTGATATTTCCTCCGCAAACCTCTCAAATATCCTCTAAATAACTTATCATGCATGTGGCATGATAACAACCCACATCTTAAAATATAATCTCTACATTTAAAAATGAAAATACTATTTAATTTTTCCTACTTATTATTTGTAGTAAATTTTATTTCCAACACAATCCCTAAGCTCATATACTTCATTCTATGGAAACTAATACACCGACACATTTTGGTCCATATCTTGGACCTCATTCATCCTTTTTCAACGTCATTAGAGGCATAAAAATCATATTTTCCATTTCTACAACATTTATCATTCACTTGTACACTTATATATGCTTTATTACATGCTTTACTTATGATTCTCTCATAGATCTCTATCCTACTATAAACATATTTGATTCATCTCTAACCGATATTAATATTTTCTTTTGGCTCATGGTTTGACGATGCACTCCTCATCCTTTTGCAAAAAGGGGGGGAAAACATTTAGGGTTATCCTATCACCCATCTTGGTGTAAACCAAGAAAATTTCCATGATGACATGCATAATCACACTACATACCACCACTTTATCTTCAATCAATCAAAAAATAAAATTCAAATCCTATAAGTTATCACCCAAAAATCATAAGTTTCAATTTATTTCAAGCACAATATTATCTCTAATTCTCAAAATCCACCCTCAAAAGACCTAATCTATAGGCAACTCAATTTTATAAAGCATATTTGAATCAATCAAATATAATTATTCAGCCACTATATGTTGTTTCTAATTCTATTTTGGAAATATCAACTTTTCTCCCATATGACCTAATTTGGGATCCAATCCAAACTATCTTATCGAGCTTTTTCCTATTTGACCAAGTTTTCACCATTATATCAAAAAGTGGGGGTAGTGAGACATCATTGCCTATTCTTATCCACTTTATAGGGGTTTTTTGTGACTAGTAGGCAAGGTAATAATTGGTTTATTTTTTTATAGTGGAGGAACCTCTTTTTAGGAGGTGTCATGGAGGAGAGAAAAGTTGATTGATCTCCCAACACTCTTCCTCTAGCGTCAGGACACTAAAATCCTTATAGTATTCACAACGATTCATGAAGTGATCATTCCTAACCCCTCCTACCATTTCCAACGTTGGGAATTTTCTTTATCTCCATATCATGTTTTTATCCAACTACTCCTTTGTGACAATACGCTCAATCCTCATGGATCAAAATGATGGTCCATGGTTCACCACGTTGTGATTTTTAATCCTAGTACATCTTCAACTATAACTTATTCGTCCCTTCATAGGTACACTTTTCTTATATCCTTTATACTATTAAATTTCATCCAAATAGCATAAGGGGGCTGAGAATGTAGACACAAAACTATGCACTTATTACTATTACAATACACCTTTAGTATATTGTTATATGCATGATTCTTAAATGATAATATTAGACTCTAGTGACACCTCTCCTAATCCTTCTGTTTAATTTTGATTGTGACATTGTCTTATACTTTTTTTTATTTATGATTTTTGGTCGTGTCATAGGGATCCATGTTTCTATCTATGGTCTAGTTTATGTTTATTTTCCTCAGGACAATAGCACTCAGTAAGGACACTAGTGCCCGAGAGCTAGTGTACCTTCTTGGTGCTTTTGTTCAGTATTAATTATTTTATAAAATAAAGACTTGGCACCTAATTTTGGGTATTTTTTATTTTTTATTTCATGTTTGGGATCATCCTTTCATGCCACTAAGTGTCAAAATTTAAACAAATGAATCACACACACACACACACACACACACACACACACACACACACACACACACACACACACACACACACACACACACACACACACACACACACACACAAACAACATACTAACTACTCTAAGGGGGAAATTGGGTTATTAATTTCTATTTATACTTGGACAAAAGGAACATTTAAGGACTACATTTAGGCTGCATCATTCACTGCAAAGGAAGGGAAATTTTCTAAATTCCACCACATACATTATCTAGGGGAAGTATTTATAGCTTGCTAGCTTTGTGCAACTAGCACAAGGGAAAAATAGTTTCAAGGGAGACAATTCCATCACTCACACACACACACACACACACACACACACACACACACACACACACACACACACACACACACACACACACACACACACACACACACACACACACACACACACACACACACACACACACACACCAAAACTACATTGAGTTTGAAATGTAGTGCAGCGCTAGGTGACAATCACATTGGGGTAACCACTGAGGTTAATCCAATTGAATAACATGCATATTTTTATTTAGTCTAATGTGTGCTTAATAATTTTGGAGGTAGCTACAGCTTTTTTATTAGGTATAGTTGCAATAATTAAACTTTACAGTGAAGTAGATGTAACATAGAGTGAAATGAAGATGACATTATAAGACCCTGAGAGAACCATATCCATACTCACTACTAGGACATTAGCACCCAATACAGACACTAACGTTCGGGGTGATATTGTCCCCTTTAAGGTGTTTTTGTGTAGCATATTTACATATCACTATCCTCTAAACAAAGCATATACATTTCAGATCAAGACCATTCCATCATTAAGCCCATATTTGGAACATATAATAAATTATTAGTTAAGTCACTCTTATCTCCTTATTAGTTGTACTTCACTTTGCATTACATGTATCTTGATCTCAATCCTCTTATTAAGATTAAATTTTAGTTAAATCATCCTAAAATAATTCAATGTTATAATAATTAATAAACATGGAAAAGCTAATGTGGTTATAAGTTTCTTTTCAAGAATAACTATTGTAGGTAAAAATGAACTAGTGGAGGATGAATTTCCGAATAAACATTTGTTCTCCATATCCACTACATCTCCATGGTTTACTAACATGGCTAACTATCTAGTTATAGGGAAGTTCCCATCCTCCTTCACATTTTCACAAAGGAGGATTCTTACTACGGATATATTCCAATGTTTAAATGGGTAAAAGTAATATTAAATGTGGTCCTCACTTTGTGCTTTTTAGATTCATTAGAGAAGATGAAACTTATGATATCTTAAGGTATTACCATAATGAACCATTTAGAGGCCACTACTCAACATTTCAAACTATTCAAAAATTCCTATGTGTTGGATATAATATGCCCTCCTTAAGGATGTGAAAATATACATATGTAAATGTGACTAATGTTAAAGAATGGTAGATCCTAGTTTTTAAATTAAATTCCTATCCATCCTCAACTAGTCTTAGAACCCTTTGAAAACTAGGGATTGGATTTCATATGCCTATTAATCTAACATCGCAAGGGAAATAATATACTCTAGTATGCACATATTATGTTACCAAGTGGGAAGAAGTTCAAGCCTTGCAGTTTTATAGAGATGAAAAGGCGGTTGATTTCCTATCTAACATAATCTTTCTCGTATTTAGGGAACCTAGGTTTATAGTTTAATATCAAGGGCCAAATTTTTTGTCCAATGAAATCCAAATAATTTGTGGATTTATATCATGTTAGGTACAAGAAACCTTCACCTTATCACCCCCTAGTCAAATGAGCGAGTAGAATTCACCAATATATAGTTGGGGAATATCCTAACCAAAACAATAGTCCATCTGCAAGAAGGATTGGGGTAATCAAATTGCCAAAACCATTATGGACATAGGACAAAACTTAGAAATATACCACAATATTATATCCATATGAACGATTATATGGGAAAAAACTAACTTTTCCTATATAGATAGAGCTTCATACTCTAGAAACAACAATAAAAGTAGAAATAGATCCCACAGCAACACATCAACAAAGGATATTATAGATAAATGAGTTATATGAGATAATAATGGAATGTTTATACAACATAGAATTAATACAATAATAGATAAAATTTTGGCTTGACCTTTATATCTTGGAAAGGAAGTTTCAAGTTGGGGATTGATCATTATTGTTTGATTCCAAGTATAAATATTTCAATGGTAAGCTTTTGAATCGATAATTTAGACAATATTAGATTGAATAATTATATGAAAATGGTTTTTTCTCCTTAAACCCATTGATGGAAATAAAATAATGCTTCTAGTTAATGGTCATAGGCTCTACCTACATAGAAAACTAGCTACAAAGGAACTATTTACAAATCAAGCAATGTCACATCTACAATTCTTTTCTATAAGGGAGGTTTCCTCCTTCCTTTCAACTAAATTTTGAATGTTGAGAATTACTGTTAATAAAATAAAAGGGGTTAAAAAACCAGAAATGGTAGCCACTTTTCTCAAAAATAAAATAATGAAAAAAGGGTTGAACACTAAAAATGGTAACCACTATCAAAAAAATTAAATATATATAATATAATATAAATAAATAGGTTATAAAATAAGAAATCTTGTGAAAATTTACTAACAAATGTTATTCCTCCCAGAGGAACAAGAGGATGTGTCTATAAGAAGAACATTTGGGTATGTTCTTTATGTTTTATTCTTTCTAATAGCTTAAAAAATCCATTTCAAACATTATTAATAACTTTTCATAACTAAATATCAAATAAAAATGTATTTATAACTCTTACGCAAATATAGATTGCTGTGATAGTCTAAATCATGTATATAAGTGGGAAATTTTATCCATATGTTTTGGAGGAATAAGAAAGTGTGTAGGATGTAATTCCAAATTCAACACAAGCATAGGGAAATGTGGTACAATACTCATGTCACCTCAACATGGGTTTTATTTCCTATGTCATGTCATCTTCCATTCTTGTTTCAAATCTTTCCATTACGATTCCATCTTTCAAAAAATAGAGTTTTGTGTCTCTAAAATAGTTTAAAGAAATGATTTTAAAGAATCAATCTAAGCCAAATGATATTGATTACCTCCTATAAGATAAAGTCTCACTTTAATTATTAAGAGGCACGAGGTGGTTGCAATTATTGAAGATTTTTGAAGGTTTTGAAAAATAAATGGTAGAGGAATTTTTACAGAATCTAAAAGAAGACCACTCCAAATTCTGGAGGATGAAAAATAAGGTGATTATCTCTATTATAAGCACAATATTTGGCATTGTAAATGTAGGGGAGTAATTTTCCAATTCAATATTTTCATATAGTGATTTGATTTCTAATTTCCAATTCCAAAGTTAGTCATCCTTAAATTGTGCCATGATAATAATGACTAGGTAAAGGGGGTCATTAGGAGTAGCTTCCATGAGCCTTGGAGGTTTGTAGTAAATTGGGTGATGAAGTACTTCACCTATAAAGAATAATACCACACAGTGGTTAGTCCTACAATGAGAATTCTAAATCATTATTTTCATGGGGAAAACACCCTAAGTTTAATATTAATCTAATTACATTCATATATAGTTGCAATCAATGCAAGATAAATTCAATGAAAAATGAGGAACCTTGAAGTACCATGGAATAAATAAGATGCTTTTAAAATACCATTTATTGGAGTAGGAAAAATGAGAAATTACATGCCATATGTTTTTGAATAAATTCAAGAAGGGTAAGACTAACTCGAAACCCTCAATTAAACCCCCTATCTAAAAAACAAGACCAAAAGGAAAGAAGAAAAGAAGATGAAAACCTAGTCTGAAGTTGATGAACCACTCCTAGTAACCCTAAGCTCTGACTTATAGGATCCTTAAAAATAGGATTCACCCCTATGAGAATTGAAATATCCCCTATAATGAGATATAAAAGGAGAAGGCTAGTACTATGAAGAGAGGATGAATATAATGATAGAGACTCTTCAAAACTTAGGGCAACATGTGACCTTTTCATCACAATAGCCCTTAAATATATTTCTTGGACAAGGGGTAACTTAAGATCCAGTTGATATACCATACATAACCATCCCTACATAGAAGAATATCAACATAACAATCAAAGGGGGCTCCAAGATCATCAAATGAAGAGGAAAGGAAAAAAATTCAAGTAATGGCATTATCATGGGCTGAGTTTTCTTTGTAGTTAAAAAATAAAGAAATTGAAAGGTTAATTCAAATTTTAAAGGAAAAATAAAAAATGATTCAATACTTGAAAACAAAAGTTGAGGTTTAAAAAGAAAATAATAATAACTCTGAAAATAGAGTCACACATCTAGAAACATGGAAATGAATTTCAAAAATAAAGCTCAAGAAAAATATGTGATTAAGGAAATTCCCCAAAACTTGCAAGATGTTGTGTGTACATTTTATCAGGAAATTGTAGAGGCAAGAGGAAACATGAAATAATTTTTGGGCCATAGCCCGCATAGAGAATCAATTGATAAATATAATCAAAATGATTTTCCATTCCCTATAGTGGTTTCTAAAGGTATGCTTTCCTAGATGTCAAGGTTTTAAGAACTTAGAAATGTGGAAACTTAGAATAAAGAGTTAGAGGTAGAATTCAAAAATTGTAAGAGAAAAATGTAATTCTTGAGGGAAATTTAACTCTAGCTTTCCAAATAAGCGAAGCCTTGGTGACTTGTAGAAATCCCTCTTAACTTCTATGTCATGTTCCTTAGGGAATAATTTCTTAAATGGAAATTATTTATATTATCCCACCATCAACCACATGATTTATTTGATGATGGGGAATTCACGGAAGCATATACAATAAGTAATATAGAATTGAAGAATATTCTTTGTGAATTATTTGTGCATAGGTTTATATTAGTACGTGATACAAAATTCTTTGATAAATTTCTTCACAAGGGAGGTTCAACAAAGATATTTTACCTCTACATTGAAAAATAAAGAAAATTGGGTGGAGAAGATCGAATAATTTTAATTTATTTAAGTATATGTAGGCCTCATTATGATATTTGACTTCCTTGCAACAAAAAAGCTTATTACAAATTTTATATCCCATGTCCATATTCCTTAACTGCATGAGAAATAATTATCCAGACTTGAGGAATCAATCATATATTTTGAGAGGTATAATGTTAGAAATTTCATTACAACCTTTAGAGCCTATAGAAGAATATGGTAGGATCTACCATATGAGCTCAAAAAGAGTAAAGTGGTCTTCTATAGTAACCTAAGGTGGGCCTACAAAAGAGCTTAGGTTTTGGCTCCAATATTTAGGGAGCTCAAGCATGAATGGATTAATATGCACTACAAACCACCCTTACTTTGGGAACTAGATCCACACATATGATGAATAGACTAATTCATATTTTAAAACATGAAAATATGGGTTTTAAAATGAGAAGGCTATACTGACCTTAGTGATAAACCTAGGAATAAGTACAATCAATACTATGTTAATAGTAAAATGATTGAAGAAATGAATCTAAAGAAGGAAATGCAATTTGTAGGAGGCCCTACAAGGTCATAAGTACGAGGGAGTGATGAGACTATAATTGTCTCACTTATTGAACTATAATTCTCCATTTCTTAATAATTTTTGAATTAACTTAATTATGTTTAAAATTATTTTTAGTTTTTTTAAAGTTTAATCATACGGTATATATGATGTATTAACTTCATAAAGTATAGTTCTTTATTTGTCTCCTAAACCTCTAATAATTCTTGTGATGAAAAACATGGCAATTATCATGATTAAATAATAATAAAGTAATAACAAGATCATCTAGGCCCATAATTTTGGAAAAGGATAAGGCCTCAAAATATAGCACTACAACTCTGAACTGGTGCACAATAGCTTAGTACTTACACCTAGAAGCTTCAAAAAAAAAACATAGAAGCTCGGGATTTGCACAAAAAAGCTTTGGAATATCTAGAAGTAAGCTCTAATATTTTGAGTACATGACAAGAAAATGTTTAATAATATTTAATGGTCGAGGATATCCTAGAACTATAGTTCTTTGCATTAATAGTTGAACACATTACAGTAAAATGTCATTTATGTAGCAGATTGTATGAAGGAATAAATTGGACACCCTCCCATATTTTTTTGAAAGGAATCTTAGTTGTTAATTTTCATTTTTTGATTTCATATTGCTTTAGGAGTTATATATTAGTTTTAATATCCACACTTGTCACTTGGAAAGATAGATTCATAGTTTAGTTCTAATAGGAACTTTTCTATAATAAAACTATCATGAATATAGGAAACGGTTCTACATTCATGAGAGACTAAAAGATTCAAGATTTGAGTATTTCTTATAGATATCTCATTATAAACCTAAAGGATGGGGTACCTCAAAATATTTTATCTTTTGTAAGAAAAAATGAACTAGTTAATATAATTAGAGTTGTTGCATATCAATGTTAGTGATTGTTGATAAATTTTAAAATTTGGATCTAAGGGAAGAGAAAAGGGCCACTCTTACCCAAGGAGGAGCATTAATACAATATTTTTTTATAGAATTATGGTTGTTTTATTTTAAGGTAGTTTCATATTCTTATTGGTAATATTGTAGAATGGGTAGATTATTCAACATAGTTTATAATTACTTGTTATTGTCACTTATTTGATTAAATAATAAAGGTTTTTTAAGATTTAAAGTATATTTTTTAATGTTTGTTTCTTTAAACTTGTATAGAAGAATTATTATAAATGTGTTTCCCTCTTTTTCCTATAGCATAAACCTTTGAATGTCACCCTAGTTTTATAAATAATTAATTTAAGCGAATGAAAAACAACCCTCGTAAGATGGTCCTGACCTTTCACATTATCTGACTCTATTTTCAATTTGAATAATTTATTGGGTTGTTCCACCTTGTTAGGATCAAACTTATTAGAATGTTTCACCTATATAAGGTTATATAATAAATTCAATATAAATTTATAACTCACTTGACACTCTTACATATTACAAATATCATTCTAAAAGAGCTCACTACTCTCCAAAATCTACCCAAATTAGTTGCACACCAATTAGCGCATTCCTACCATAAGTTTGAAGAAATCAACCAAGTCAAAGATTATATATTTCTCCATTTCCAAGCATGCAAAGGTCCTAAATTCATGTCTTAACAAAATAAAATTCACTCCAAGAAATTCAAAAAATTCATAAAATAAAGGTTTAGGTCACATAGCTAAATCATGCCACATCACACTATTACCATGTTGGGTACATTATATGTTACACAATTAGCCTATTATTCTTTGTGTCAAGATACATGAAAAAAACCATAGGCAATTGGCTTAGATCACACTCACACTTGTACAAGCACATAGGATAACTAAGTGAGGCTTAATCTTGCATGAGGGAATGTAGTGAAACACTTGGATTAGTTCAGTTAGTCAACTTCCAAAGGTAGTCCAACCTCACCAAACATATGATTTCTCCTTTTGATTTTCAAATGCTTTGATGAATGGTAATGTTAGATTCTAGGGTTCCCACTTTGTTACAAGTGATTACATTTCATCTTGAGGTTGTTCAAAAAGGAAAAAATATATATTGAAGGTAACTTATAAACAAGTAGGTCACACAAAAAGTTTTAGAACCCAACTATCAAAGAGTCCAAGACTATACAACCTCAGTCAAGATCATACATTTCTAGGTTTGGACCATATAAAATTTTGATACAACCCCTTCTCAGTTTCTAGTTCTAGAATTTATAACATACCATTCCCATCCTTTGATCTACCTTTTCCACTTGTCTGCACATCTATATCCTCTCTATTCAGACATATATAACTAAATATTTATCCCCTTTTGTGTATTTGAGATATTATTTATCATTTATCAATCATTACAAGTATTAATGCATTCTTTTGATTGTGTATGGTAAATATAAATTGATTAGATTTGAATAATCCCATATTACAAACTCTTACATCCTCTTTATTTTTGTATATTTTCCATAACATAAATTAATTATGGTGTAAACATTTGGTGAACCCAACTCACGATAGAATCTTGCACGTTGTTCTAAAACCTAGCTACCTTTATGTTGTATATTTAGATCCAAACCTAATTTCCATCTATTGATGGCTGCAATCAAGTTTTTCATGGGATATGGTCTCATGGTTTGTCCTTCCCTTTGGGTATATTTCTAGGGCTTTCAAATTACCAAATCAAATTTCATTTCATATCTCAAGAATAACAAATATATTTTTTATTCCTTATAGGTCTTTATGTATATTAATATAATAAATGAAAACCTTTTTTTTTGGCATAAATTGTGAGTACATATTGTTCAAAAATTCAAAATTACTATTTTTTAGTAATAAGGGAATAATCATAAAAATATACACTTTATTTGCAATTTCCTTTGGAGGTTTTTATTCCACATATGCA
Organism: Taxus chinensis; assembly: GCA_019776745.2. Classification (NCBI taxonomy): domain Eukaryota; kingdom Viridiplantae; phylum Streptophyta; class Pinopsida; order Cupressales; family Taxaceae; genus Taxus; species Taxus chinensis. The sequence goes on along the minus strand of CM034151.1, from coordinate 595,769,526 downwards.
TGATTGTAAAAATACCTATTTTTGTTTCATTATATTAAGTGTGCTAGTTTCCATAAATGGTCATTTTACTAATTTAATGACAATCACTTATTTGCTACAAATCATTTTTGGGTCAAATATCCTCTATAATATCTTAACTATTTTCCTTCCACTCGCTATCTTATAATTGAGTGTATCCTCTTGATTGTATGTTAAATATCTCAATTCTGAGCTAAAAGTGATTTATTCCAACTATGGTCACCTTGTATCATTGACTTGAGTACCTTCACCTTAATCTTGTGTCTAAGGATATTATTTTCTATGAATTCCTTTCTAGGAGCACATGAATTCATCCTAATATTACACCCCCTATCAAATATGTGGCCTCTATTCTCAATGTACTCCTCAAGATGTCATAGATGCAATGGTATCCCTTTATATATTTCAATGATTGTGTGTAATAAATTGGTCTAAGCATGTCCACCATTTATTTCCTTGAGTAAATGGATCAAGCCTCAAATTTGTAATATAATGATATCCCTTAATAAATTCACTGGTAATGCAAAACTAGGTTCCTTATCTCTTATACACATCCCTTGAATATTTTATGGCATTTTGATCTCAATATATCGTTCTCAGGTAATGAAACTTAATAAACATTATAATTACCATGGTAACAATTGTGACGACGATCCTTAATATTTTTTGTCAAGTAATGTTACACATGATGATTAATTAAAACATCCTTCTATGGTATTCTTGGACATAAACAATTATTCACTGGAAAATATTGTCCATCCACTCTACATGTTTGTATAAAATCTGAACTTAGTTAGGGACAGTGTATATATTTTATGATACGTTGGTCATGAATCTTTCATAGTATTGTGCTACAACGTGTTTACACTATACACAAATATTACTCCTACACAAATACCAAAATATGTCATTCCCCACTTTAAAAATACATGTCTCTTTGGGAGAAAGTCCAGTTATCTCCCACTCAAATATTGTATAATGAAAATTTCATTTCTCCACATACTTGAATATCACATAACCAGAGTCCCCTACATATACTTCCTATCCACAAATATGGCCACTGCCATATAAATTGATCTTACTTATACTAAAAGAGGGTTCACACAAATATATTGTATATTGGTTATACACATAAAAGTTATGCATGAGAAAATTACATTTCCTACTACTACCTATATGAAAATTTATCAGCTGACACAACTCTCATACATAAAATAAACTATAAATTCAAATGGGTCAAAAAAAGAACAATGATTTTTAATACATGATATAATCTAATTTATATCCCTGTATATTGAGGTTTTTATAATGCTAAAACAACCATCTATATAACCAAATAATATGTCATGCGTACTTCATGAAATTGTCATACATCCTTGGGTTGGGAGCGATCATGATCCCTTTTTGGATTATACTATCATGATTTCTTAATTTTTAGTTAGTCATAACTCTTCACATTAGCTACTATTACTTATTCTAGGCCTAAATGTGACATCCCTTACATCAATTTCCTCTTAGGGCTATATGAGGACTCATACTTATTCCTTATTTGTGGATAAAAATAGTTTTCCTTATATCTATGAATTTTACTCCTCACACCCTAATTAATATGGTTTTCTAGTCCACATGGTGCTTCTAATATGTTTACATACTATCCTCATATGCAATTTTTCGCAATCATCTAATGATCACCACATTACTATATCGCATCACACTGTCTCCTATAAATTTGACTAGTTCAATCACTATCAATCGTAGTCCTAAATCATCATGAGACATCCCAGTCCTAGGTCTAATAATAAATATCAATGTTATGATTTCTTCTACAAATTATATATGAGAATCCTTTGTAATGGTTCTATGCACTCTTTGGTTTTCTATGTACAAATGCCTCTGACTCCTCTAAGTACAATATGTCTTTTTATGAGGTTCTTATTGTGCCTCTTCATCCTCTAAGTATGATATGCCTCTAAGTACGATATGTATTTTTATGAGGTTCTTATTGTGCACATCTTGCACCATCTGGGTTTGCCTATGTCCTCTTTATGGGGATATTATTGGTTAGATCTTGTGCTACCCACTTTTCTTATACATAGTTATTTTCAAACCTAATAAAAAATATTCAAATAATCACATAATGTAAAATCATTCATATATTTTAAATAACATAAAATCAAGACATGTTTATTGTTTAATTGGCTATCATTTTATTTTATACGTGTTTTTTATCACGTTGGTTTGATAATTAGCATAATTTTTATATATACTCTTTACACACATGCCTTCACAAGTTATATTGATCTTGAAGCATGAAACACACACTAGATGATACATGATGATAGATGTTGGATTGGCTATTTTCCATTGCCACTACTCTTTGGGGGTATCTCCTACACTATACATTATATTTTATTTCAGTATAATTACTTTACACTTCTGCATCGCACTTGATCATATACATAGTGTGTATGATATCTTATAAGGGTAATAGAATTAACACGTGTTTTGTGCAACACTAACCTATTTTGTTATCTTTTTTAAAAATATCATTTGTTTTCCTATACTCGATTGATACATTATCACTACTTTCTTATATAAATTACTTTCTTGTTTTACTATTATATTATTTGACCCCTTACTTATGATTGATTATTTCATTATTTGATTAAAATTATTTGATTGCTTACTCTGTATGGCTTGAATTCCATGATTGTTTTGTTACACCATGGGTGTCCTATGTTTGTGGTTATATGCATATATTTTGAGTAAAAAATTGTTTTTCTAAATGTGGCCACAATAAAGCCTTCTATTTGGATTGTTTTGTGACACTATGGGTATCCCATGTTTTTAGCTCCATGCATCCATGTGACTATATGTATATATTTCCATACTATTTATTACTTATCTTTACATTATTATTTCTTATTGCTATATTATCAATCCTTTGGTTCATGCCATGATTTATTTCAACTCTAATGTTTATATACTATTACCAATCTGGTTTATGATATGATTGACATTATTTTTACACTATTGTATTACATATATATACACATATATAATTATTTTTTTATGTGTTTTATGTTGCTTTCTTTGCAAACCATGGTTTCCACCACCCATAAACCCATTTTAGGTACATGTTATCAATGGTGGCTGTAATTCTATCTTTATATGCTATCTTGCATAGATTATCAAACTCAACACACATGGGTACACATCTATCTATATTGAGCCTTGATGCTCAAATTATTTATCACAAGTGCCTCAAAAGAAGGGGACATTCGATCGCGATATATTCTACATCTACAGATAAAATTACAAACATAGGAACATGTTTTTTATAGGGTTCTATATCCCCATGAATCATAGCAAAAATACTAACAGTTGGCACAATTTACATCATGTCAAGAATGCTGAACAGTACAATTAGGATCATGTTTATTCCTAACCAAGATGAACAGTTCTCGATAAATGGGGAATATTCTCAGGATATTTTAAATTTTCTCAGATTTTATCAGCTATATACAAGTTTCTCATACAAGTTCTAGATAAAAATTACTCATTTTAGAGCGTAGTATGATATAGAGGAATGAGTACATTCATTAATTATCCTTTACATTACTTAGACAAAACTGTAAGAATAGGGTTTAGGGGCATGAGCCTCCTTCTCCCATATGGTATTCTAGATATATGTACACTAAATTTAAATAATACAACACCTTTTTAGGGACATGGCGTACTCCATTCCTCTTATTATGGTTTTATCTTACTCAATTAGCATTTACAAACAAGGTATAAAATTGGACTTATATCATTCTTGTAATAATGTGGTCCATGTCAATTGGTTGAAGGTATCAAGGTGGATAAGTTATTTATAGGTTTTCCTTCCTCTTCTATCAAAAAATTCTAAAAAGGATAAGGTATCAAAGTGGACCAAGTTATTTCATATGAATTTAATTCCTTTTCTCTTACAAGTTTCAAAAGGGGTACTTCAGTTCCCCTCTCTCTCTCTCTCCTCTGATGTTGGGTTACATTGAACCGAATACTCTAGTTTCTCCCTCAACATAATCAAGGATTGATCAACCCAACTCCTCTAACATTTCACATAATAATTGTGAACTATCCATAGTAGAACAACATTAATGAGAGCTCCTCCCTACATAAAATGAACAATGTATATTCCTTCCACCAGTTTTGAATCTCCTTTACTTACTTTTTGTACAAGTTGGAAGTTACAAAATACTACCTATACTTTGAGTTACAATTCAGTTTTTATCATATAACCCTGACTACACTCTTATGTTGCATATGTTTCTTCATGAAGATCATGCCAATACCAACATATCAAAGAACAAATTTCAAGTGAAGATAAAATGTGTGTGTGAAAACTCACAGTATAATTTTTACTGTAAGAATACAATTTTCAAATTACAAACTTAAAAGCGGAATAAAATATAGATACTAAAATCTTATAGCTTTTATCCTATTACAATTTCAAACTTGTTTGGTTATTCTCCCTTGACTAAGACAAATGCTCACATTTATAATTCAATCAATGTACATCTATCTATCTCTTTCATGAATTTATCATCTTTACACTATTACTTAGCGCATTCAATTAAGGAAATATTATTTAATCAAAGTAGTAAACTATCCCTAAGCATCATTATATACAAGTTTTTGTTTTCCTTCATATCTCTCTTGTCTAGGACCATGTAAATTTTACGTAGGATGTGGAATTTGGTCCTCTTGCATGACTTGTACGGTCATGTAACCTTTCACAATTATCTGACTTTGTTTTCAATTTAAACATCTTTATTGGGTCATTTCATCCTTACTACGAGTTAATCCTTACTAGAATATTTAATCTATGAAAGGCTATATAATAAATTCAGTATCACTTTATAACTCACTTGGCACTCTTACAAGATCCCATTACAAATATCATTACTAAAGGTACATTCAAGGCTCTCAAAAATATTCCTAAATTAATGGTACATTTCAATTAAAGTATTCCCTTACTTATAGTCATAAAGCACTCGACTAGGTCAAAGAGTCTAGCTTCTCTCAATTTCCAAGCATGTAAAGGTCTTATAAAGCCATGTATTATCAAGAGTAAAATTCACTCCAAGACATTTTCAAAAGGGATTCATAGGAATAAAGGGTTAGGTCATACAACTGAAGCAAACCACATCACACTGTGATTTTTCATGGTGGGTAAATTCTATACTATATAGTTATCCCATTAATCTTTCTTGTCAATATAAATGATGGCACCCACAAGGGGTTGGCTTAGATCAAACTCCATTACACTTACACAAGTACCGAATGATAACTATAATAAGGCTTAATCTTTCCCAAGGGCATGTAATAAAATATTTGGATTGGTATCAATTGATGTTGACCACAAATGATAGTCCAACCTCAGCACACACATGATTTATCCACTTGGTTTGATAATAATTTGATGAAGGGTATTGAATTTTTTTAGTTTTTCCACTTTATTGTAGATGATTATAGTTCATCTCGAGTTTTTGCAAATAAGAGAGTATTACAACGAAGGGAACTTCTAAGAAAGTGAATAGCACATGAAGTTTTAGATCCCAAATGTCAAAAGGTTGTAGACCATTACAAACCCAATAAAAACCACACATTTCTAGGTCTAAAGTAGAAAACATTTCTACGATCCTTCCCCCACTCAGTTTTTAATTCCAAAATTCATACCGAAGTATCCCCAACTTTTGGTCTACATTTTCCATCTATCTACACATTGGGATCCTCTTTGTTCTAAATTTTATAACTAATTCTTCATCCCCTCTCGTGTATTTGAGATATTTTTTTATCATTTATCAATCGTTGTAATTATTAATACATTATCCTAATTATGTATGGTTAATTGTAAAATGATTATATCAAAATAATCCATTATTACAAACCCTCATATCATGTCTATTGTTGTGTACTTTCAATTACATAAATTAGTTAGGGTGTAAATATGTTAATGATGTTTTTAATTATAACATTCTTAAGGGGGATTTAAAAGTAGAATATGTTGACATATTTTTTGAATTCTCAGGAAAAAATAAATATTCATCTTGGGATATGGAATAGTAATATTATTACTAAGAGTGACATTATTATAGGTTCAACACTATTGATATGGGTGATAGAAAAAAAAATTATATATCTAATTGTATTAAAATATAATTTTCAATCTTACAAATATGATCTACGTGAGGAATAATTTTAGGTACCCAATAAATTCTATAAGAAGAAGAGATGGAAATATACCAAGGATTCCTTTTAAAAGTCCACAAATAAAATAAAATGGATTTTTTTTAATTTTTGGATAGCGAGAAACCCCCAATGTGTTTAGAATTTCTTAAATGTGGAAAAACTCTAATAGATACGAGGAGACAGTTTAATTTATCAATAGAAAAAGAGTGTAATATAAAAGGATAGATATAGTTGACATAAGAAGTGATTTTAGGTGTACAAAAATTTCTTTCAAATGTTGTTTAAATAATTTTCCACCGAAATTTAGTTTTAAAGCAATAAAAGGTAAAAATAACTGCACACGAAAATATGGAGACAAAACACAATAATTTATACAATATATTTGAGCATATGAATGCTATCATAAAAGGTAAGGTATGTTACTATGAAATTTAATATAAAGGAAATATCCTTAAATCTTGGCTTAAAATACTTTGTTGGAGGAAAAATATTTTTATGGATCGAATGAAAAATGATGTGATGGAGAAAAGATTAGTCATCATGGTGAGAAAATACTTTTAAAAACATGTTCAAACATGTTGGAAACATAAATTTTTATAGACAATTTTACTAAATAATATACATATGTGTCACCCAACATGGAATTTCTTACAATAAATGGTTCTCGTGTTAATATGTGACTACCTCTTTCCACATCGAAATACAAAATGGTACTATAAAAAATATACGATAACCTTAATTTTTTGGGAATGAAAAAAATTTCAGTCATATATTTTTTACTATGTGGAACATAAATATTTTATAGATATGGAATTTGCAACAACATATGGACATTTAAGATGTATAGTCTGTTGTATTTTGAGAAATAAAAAAATTGGGCTCAATTTTCTTGTCAATAATAAAGAATGATTAATAAGGATATAAAAACCACATGAATGAAGTAAAAATTTCAAGGGATTTATACTAAACACATATCACTTTCCATCCCAATGAATACATAAGTATCTCCATGATAACTTGGTTGAAAAAAGGAATATGTTTGTACCTTAAATGAAAAATAAGTAAAACAAATTGGTGATAGATATGTCAGGGTATTCTTGGAAGGAATAATTACATTTTTACACATTAAGGGGGATTTGGGAACTATTGATTTATGTATGTTCCAAGAGGGTAAACATTTACTATAAATTATCTTTAAAAAAATTAAGAGACTTGGAGACCATGCATAGAAATTTTTTTGGAGACCAATGATACATTTCTAGGATATCTAAGTACACTCTTCATAACGTATTTCTAAAAAAAATGTTATCCTCGATGTAAAGGGTAATAGTTTGATTTTCCTCATTTGTGTGAATTTAATAAGCTCCCACTATAGATACCTAAATATTTACCTCATAACATTTATCAGTTAATCCTTGAAATTAAGCTCAACCAATAACTCATTGTGCAATTAATTGACTAACTCATACATGTGACACTACCATCAAGTAGGTTGCACTTGTCATCAATTATTGGTAATTCAAAAGTGAATTTTTAACATATAAGACACATCTTAAAATATATATCCACCATCTCCAATGGAAATTTTTCATTGTGTATTGTGCCTAGAAAAAATCGTCCATGCACAACAAAGTCACCTAGTTAGTGTTGTCACTTTGAAATGCATCGTTTGGAGAGTGGTGTGGAATCTCTCATTTTCAATTAACAAAATGGAAACACTCCTAGGTTATCGGTGACCTGTATTTTGGGGTGATTCTCCATAGAGGGTTAGCTCCCCTAGTGTAACAACTAAGACTATATTTTACTCCTAAGACTAATCTACTTGTTGAAACCACTTAGAAAAGGGAGAAGGAATCAAGGGAAAAAATTAAAAGATGGTGATACACAAGAAATTTTGAGGATCTCAAACTTGTTTGAACCACATAAATGAACCACAGAAACCACATACACCATACACAACTCAAAATGAATATGTTAATGAAAAAGTGTTTTAGAGAAAGGTTTGTAGTTGTGACATAATAAAGAAGGGAAACAAATGGATTTTGAAGGTAATTTTGTAAGCTCCACAATAAGATCATGCACCAAAACTTACTAAACACAATTTATTACCTATAATGTTGAGCAGGGAAAATTTCTAAGTGTTAGCCACATGCAAAGGTTAGAGGTCACGCATAAGAGGTGCGTGAAGGGGTGCGTAACATGTAGAAGGGTTAGCGCGTGAAGGTCCTCACATGAACACACATGGTTTTGAGACTCAACTGATTTTCCATTATAATGCTAAAAATAGCAAAGCAAAGATGGAGTTGTGCTCAAGAAAGATCCAAAAATAGATAAAATAAGGATATCTTGGCATGCACACAAAAGGAGCTATAATCAGGAAAAGCAAATGTAAACAAGGATAAAGACATCGCATGAAGAAGACTAATAATAGGATTAAATTATGTAAGATATGATCTAATTATCACTTAATCTATTGTTAACACAAGTTGTAAAAATCATGCAATATATTGTTAAGCATGCCTATTATTAGGAAGGTGCATGGAGGCAATAAAGGGAAAGTCCCCCCCCCCCCCCCTATATATATATATATATATATATATATATATATATATATATATATATATATATATATATATATATAATGTAATCAATTGTATTTTGTAATGGATAATTGTATATGGATTTCTAAGGTAACTAGGTCTGAATATGGAGTTATGGGATTTCAAATATTGTTGATCATTTTTTATGTTGATTAAGTTTCCTTATTATATGTGTTACCAAGTTACTATGTTATGATGTATCTTATGGTATGAATGGTTATGATTAGGAAAATGTATGCTAACAAGTTGTTAAGTAAACAAAGGAGGGACTTGGTGGTTGTGTGCGCTTCAAGTGAGATTGTAGGCTTGTCTATATGAAGTGTCAGCGCAGCTAGCTAATATTGGGTATACAAAGACTGCATTTTGGTTCCATTTTTGGGACCTATTTTTAAATATTTCTACCAAGATGTTGCATGCAGATGGTGTTGTGATAGTCTTTAGAAAATATTGAGTACTAGATATATGATGGCCATGACACTTTTTCTCAGAGGTATAGCACTGGACCTGATTTTAATGGGCGAAAGTGGGTGGAAGACAATATCTATGACTTCTTGTATGAGAAGTTATTCATCTTATCCCCAGTAGAATCGTACCAATGGTTGGTAGGTTACTCAGATAACAAAGGTGTATGGATAGAAAGAAAACAAGTTTGGAGATAAGAGAATTACCATGCACTCTCTGATTTGGACGCGTTGTGGACTAGAGATATAAATCATTGGTGATAAGGTGTGTTGTGAAGTTATACCTTAGATTACATGATTTTTACATACTCATGCCTAGAGGAAGCCAAGTTTTGATTTTTACACGAGCCAAGAGGGTCCTATTTTTGCGCAACACCTTTAGCTATCAAGATCTTGATGGTTGAATTAGGAATGGAGAATCTACCAATGGAAGACTTCAACTCCACCATGAGCAGGGGTGGGAAGAAAGCTTGGGAAGGATTGCAGAAACCCTAGCAGAAGAAAGAGAAAGGGATGAAATACAAATTAGGTATAATGATGTACAACAAAGGGAAATTGAGTAGGCACTAAGATCGAGAAGAATGATGACTAGAAGAAGTTATGAAAACCTCATAAAAGGTGAGGAACCATAGGATCATGTCCTTTTAACATTGGGGAAACGTAGTAAATAAATACCTTTAACATCTGATGAGAGTGAGTGTAAGGAGAGAATGAAAACCATGGGTGTGCATCTGACCTAGCCTAACCACCTAGCCCTTTTGAAAGGTGTTCGAAATCTAAATATTGTTGTAGAAGAGCATCATAGTGAAGGTGAGCAGGAAGGTAATGAAAAATCACCATGTTGGGTAGGTGATATAGGTAGGCACAATTTAGTATCATCTCAGAAGGCATGGTAGATTAAGTATGTGCACATGGCAGTGTAGAAAGCACTTGTGTTTAGACAGAGTATTTTTGGAGGTAACTTTATAGGTGTGTTGTTAAGAAATAGATTTGGTGTGCAACCCATTGGGAGAAATCCTACAGGTGCGTCGATAGTGCATATGGTTGGTTTATAATTTAGCATAACTATTGGGATGCAAGGAATCTCATCTATAGGTCCATATATCATGACACGAGGCTTGAGAGGTTCAATAAAACCACCACATGGGGAAATCTTAGTGGGGGTCAGGTTCAGGATCTATCCCCACTCATGTACAAGCTCCCTAGAAACCAAAAAACCAACTTCAAAAACCTCAACAAACACAACCTCAGACACCTCAATTTTTCTTTGAGATGTCACTTTACTTTCTAGAGTATAGAGGTGTGGAAGATACAGTTGAACACATGCATAAGTGTGAATTTTAGAGAGATAAGGGAATAACAACTTCTGAAAGGAAGGAAAGTCAATTTATAACCACACTTCAGGGGTGTGTTCACAGCTGGTACATGAAATATGATCCACATCAGACTACGGTGGATAATAATGCATTATGCACTACCTTTTAGTTCAGTTTCACATCCCAAAGTTTGAGTAGTAGAACATTAGTGCACTAAAGGATATCAAGCACGGTCTCTCAGAGAGTGTGAGGGAGTGTGATGTGTGTTTTAAAACTCTATTGTCTAAACTCTCCTACTATATTCATCAAATATAGCATGCACAGTGTTTTGTAGGTGACTTATTGATACCATTTAGGGGGTGCTTTCACACAATACATTTACTAATCCATGCGAGACCTAGGAAGCATCTCTACATGTCGAAGCAGTTGGAAGTGTTGATACAAGAGTGAGCCCTTTTCTTGGGGCACAAATAGTAGCAATTGCTACACCATTGGAGATGTGTTTCTGCCAATTCAATGCATGAGACACATAGTGGGTTATGGTGCACTGATTTTGAATCAGAAGGACATATGAAGGATATTTTTTTGCGTAGGAATGTGCACGCATTGTTAACATCTTGTGATATTTTCCATAAGAATCACGGTGTCCAAAATTGTCCACTTTAACAACACACAACACAAAAGAGCATCTCTATGTACTGCAATATTTGTGATGCACATACCCATGATATAGTTGACTATTTTTTGATTGATCATAGTCATGAGGCATGTGAGATTGGATTACGATAGACTAATTTGGCTAGTAGTTCTCAGGCACAAGAAGGACAAGACAATGAACAACGAAACAATGAAAATGACAACTTTAGAGGTGGATTCAGGAGTAGAGGTCATGGTGGCCATTAAAGGTTTGTGTGAGGGACATGTTATACATGTGGATAACCTAATCATTATCAATGCAAGGTTCCAAAGAACCATGTATACACATAATGTGGTAAGGCGCACAAGATTGAGGATTATCTAGACCTTTATGCCCATATGTGTAAGAGCAACAAGAAAGCAAAAGGCACAAGGATTATTAAGGTGGAGTGCACGAATCTTGAGTAATGGGAACCTAAGAAAGTGGCTAATCAGAAGCTTCAACTTGTGTTAGTTACTAGGTGTATAGACTCAGCGCACGCATGAACATATTAAAGTGAAACCTCTCATCTAGAGAGAGGAGGCCATACATGTTAAGTATCTTGATGTGGCTCATCAGAAGGAAGTGTACCAAGAAACTATCAGAATTGTGAGAGAGCTACAATGAGATATCCATCACTTGAAAGATCAAGTGCGAGAGAGAGAACGCATAAGAAATATTAAACTACCACAGAAGGATATTGATGATTTGAAATAAGTATGCACGATGGTGTCAAAATAAAACATCATTCCCTTGTTGAGATAATGGTTGTTGGAGAAAGTACCGCAACAAGGGTTAAATGAGAGTTTTATATCCTTCATGAAAATTTACCACCATTGAAAAATGAATATGATAAAGAGATTACACTGGATGCAATAATAGATGGTTGGTTGGTGAGTAACATTCTCATTCATATAACTGCAGAAGTCAATGTTTTGACATTGAAGGGTGTGGAGCCTGTTTTTGGTCTTCTTGAATCAATGTTGAAGTGTTGGAGCTCGAACGGTTAAGTTTGGAGACTTCAGGAGCATTCTGCAGTCATTTGTTGTGACGTTGTTGTGTAGTCGCTTGTGTCGTTGTGCGATGTTGTTGTTAACATGTTGTTAATTGGCTGTTAACATCGGGACTATTTTTCCAGCCATGGGAAGTTGAAAGATCACGACTTTCAAACTTCTAGGGTCATTTAGGACTTCTTAAGAGGATTTTAATCCTATAAATAGAGGTGTTAGGGTATCTTGAAGATATCTTGAGTGTTCAAGAGGTCTTGAGTCTTAATGATCAAGAGGTGATCAAGAGTGATCAAGGTTAAGCAATTGGGTGTCAATTGTGGTTTAGATGTGGTTTAGCATCTTTGGAATTCTGTTGTGAGTTCATAACTGAGAGAAGACTGTGAGAGTTGTTTTACTCTTGTTGATAATAAAATCTGAGCAAGTTCTTGGTGGACGTAGCCCACATTGGGTGAACCACGTTAAATCTTGTCTTGTCTTCTTTTGTGCATTATTTATTTATGTTGTTATATTTCTGCAAGTATAATTCTGCTATATAGTTTCCTACTACTGTGGTTTGAGGAATTGTTTCCACATATTTGTTCTCTAATTCCTAACAATTGGTATCAGAGCTTTGGTGGTTTTTTGCTGAAGTTGTAAATCACAGGGAAATTTTAGCTTGAGTGGGAGCTATGGTAGATGAGGGCAGATCGAGGGTTGAGAAGTTCAATGGGTAGAACTTTGGTTTGTGGAAGATGCAAATGGAGGATTACTTATATCAGAAGGACCTCCATGTTCCTTTGGCTGGAAAAGCAAAGAAACCTACAGCCATGTCAGATGAGGATTGGGAGTTGCTGGATAGAAAGGCACTCGAGGTAATTCATTTATGCCTTGCATCTTTGGTTGCTTTCAACATATCACAGGAGAAGACCACAGAAGGTCTCATGAGTGCGTTGGGGAAGTTATATGAAAAACCCTCTACCTCTAATAAAATATTTTTGATGAAAAAGTTATTTAATATGAAGATGTCTGAGAATGGTTCTGTTGTTGATCATTTGAATGAATTTAATATGGTTGTGAGTATGTTAAACTCGGTAAAAATTGACTTTGATGATGAGGTCAGGGATTTGTTGATTTTGTGCTCCTTACCAGATAGCTGGGACAACTTGGTTATGGTTGTAAGTAATTCAGTCTCTAATAACTCAAAGCTGAAGTTTGAGGATGTAATAGGTGTGATCCTAAGTGAGGAAATGTGAAGGAAGAGCACCAGAGATTCTTCTACTTCTGGAAATGCTTTGACAGTGGAGAGCAGAGGGAGACAAAAGAACAGAGGGAAAGGTAACCGTGGGAAGTTCGAATGATCATGGAAGGTCAAAGTCCAAGAGTAAGTTAGAATGTTGGCACTGTGGGAAGGTTGGTCATGCTAAGAAAGATTGTTGGGCTCTTCGGGATAAGAAGAACAAGAAGGAGGAAACTAAAGAGGTAAATTTGGCAGCAGGTGATGTTTGTCAAGATGCCTTAATTATTTCTTTAGATAATATTGTTGAATCTTGGGTGTTAGATTCAGGGGCTTCTTTCCATGCCACCCCACATAGACATTACTTTACTGATTTTGTTCAAGGTGATTTTGGACATGTATATCTTGGTGATGATGAACCATGCAGCATAGTAGGGAAAGGTTGTGTTCAGGTGAAAATGTAGAATGGGAACACATGGCTACTTAAGGACGTCAGGCATGTGCCTAAGTTGAGGTGGAACTTGATATCAGCAAGACAGCTGGGTAGTGATGGTTGTACAGTTAGTTTTACAGTGGATTCTTGGAAGGTTACCAAGGGAGCTCTTGTGGTTGCAAGAGGTAAGAAAAATGGTACTTTGTATTTAACCAGTGGTGCTGATTATTGCAATTTAGTTGCTGCAGATGGAGATGCAACTTTGTGGCACCAGAGACTTAGGTCATATGAGTCATAAGGGCATGCAAATTATAAAGGACAGGTTTCCTAGATTAAAGGAGTTAGATTTGGACTTCTGTGAGGACTGTGTTTATGGGAAACAGAAGCAGGGTGAGATTCCTCAAGGTTGGACCTACCAGGAAGGAGGGTAAGTTGGAGTTAGTGCATACAGATGTATGGGGGCCAGCTAAGGTAAACTCTATTGGTGGTTCATGTTATTATGTCACTTTCATTGATGATGCAACTAGAAAAGTTTGGGTATATTGCATTAGAAAGAAATCTGATGTGTTTGAAACTTTCAAAAGATGGAAAGCCTTGGTTGAGAATGAAACAGGTCTCAAGTTGAAATGTCTCAGGTCGATAATGGAGGGGAATATTGCAGTAATGAATTTCTTGATTACTGTTCGGTAAATGGGATCCACAGGAAAAGAACAGTTCCAAATACTCCACAGGAAAATGGAGTGTCAGAGAGAATGAACAGGACAATCATGGAGCGTGCTAGGTGCATGAGGTTACATGCGGGGCTGCCACTCATGTTTTGGGTGGAAGCGGTAAGCACAATTGTTTATCTAATTAACAGAGGACCCTCTATGGCCTTGGATGGAGGTATACCTGAGGAGGCTTGGTCTGGTAAGAAAATTGATTACTCATTTCTTAGAGTATTTGGATGTGAGGTATTTGTTCACATTGATAAAGATGATAGGACCAAGTTAGAGGCTAAGTCTGAGAAATGCACCTTTGTTGGATATGGTGAAGATGATTTTGGTTTCCGTGTTTGGAGTCTTAAAGACAAGAAAATATTTCGGTCTAGAGATATTGTCTTTAATGAAAAAATCATGTATAAAGATCAGTTGCAGGAACAGAAAGAGGAATCAAAGAAAGAATACACAGTGTTAGAGGACATTGCAGACAGCAAGGTGTCCAAGGGGCCGGTTCAGGTTCAACATGTTCCGACACAGCCAGTTCAGGTACCTACTCATCAGGAACCCCAAACTCCTGAGGTGAGAAGGTCTTCTAGGGTAAGAAGGGAACCTGAACAATTTACTCCATCTTTGAATTATTTATTTCTCACTGACAGTGGAGAGCCAGAGTGCTTTGAGGAAGTAGTGTAGGTGGATGCCAGGAAGAAGTGGGAGCAGGCCATGGATGAAGAGCATAGATCTCTTATGGAAAACCAGACTTGGGATCTGGTGGAGCTACCCGAGGGCAAGAGAGCATTGCAGAACAAGTGGGTGTATAGAATCAAAGAGGAAGATGGAGGCAGGAAATGATACAAGGCCCGGTTGGTGGTCAAAGGATTTACACAGAAGAAAGGTATAGACTTTGATGAAATTTTTTCTCCGGTTGTTAAAATGACTTCTATTAGGACTGTTCTTGGTTTAGTTGCAGTAGAAGACCTGCACTTAGAATAGTTGGATGTGAAGACTACATTCCTTCATGGTGAGTTGGAGGAGGAATTGTACATGTAGCAGCCACAGGGTTATGAGGTCAAAGGGAAGGAGAGGTTAGTGTGCAAATTGAAGAAGAGCTTGTATGGCCTGAAACAAGCTCCACGGTAGTGGTACATGAAGTTTGACAGTTTTATGCAGGAGCAGGGTTACTCCAGGTGTCACTCAGACCATTGCATGTACATCAAGAAGTTTCTTGATGGTAGTTATATTATTTTGTGCCTGTATGTAGATGATATGCTTGTTGCAGGGAAGAACATGTAGGAAATAAAGGTACTCAAGAAGCAGCTAGGTGACTCCTTTGCTATGAAGGATTTGGGGGCAGCAAAAAAAATCCTTGGTATGAGAATAACTCAGAACAGGAAGGAGAGGAAGCTGGTATTATCTCAAGAAGAGTACATAAAGAAGGTCTTGGAGAGGTTTAGTATGCAGGATGCTAAACCGGTTGGTACTCCTTTGGCAGGTCACTTTAAATTATCAAAGGAGTAGAGTCCCAAGACTGAGGAGGATAGAATCCAGATGTCTAGGGTACCATACTCATCAGCAGTTGGTAGCTTGATGTATGCTATGGTATGCACTAGGCCTGACATTTCCCATGCAGTGGGAGTAGTGAGCAGGTTTATGAGTGATCCAGGTAGAGAGCACTGACAGGCAGTAAAGTGGATCCTTCGGTATTTGAGAGGGACCATGGGAGCAACATTGTGTTTCGGTGGATCAGACACTACATTACATGGATATGTAGATTCAGACATGGTAGGAGATTTGGACAGTAGGAGGAGCATGACAGGTTATGTATTTACGGTTGGTGATACAACAGTGAGTTGGATTTCATGGTTACAAAAGGTTGTGGCTTTGTCAACCACAGAGGCTGAGTATGTTGCTGCCACAGAGGCAAGCAAGGAGATGATTTGGCTACAACAGTTGCTTGATGAGTTGGGTCATAAGCAAGGAAGTTGGGAGACTACACAGTGATAGTCAGAGTGTTATTCATTTGGTGAAGAACTCTACTTTCCACTCTAGGACGAAGCACATTCAGCTGAGATATCATTTCATCAGGACAACTTTGGAAGAAGATAAGTTGAAGCTGGAAAAGATTCATACCAGTCAGAATCCTATGGATATGATGACCAAGGCAGTCACAAGGGAGAAGTTGAAGTTGTGTTCAACTTTGATTGGCCTTCATGGTTGATAATGAAGGGTTAAGAACTTTTCTCAGTGGAAACAATCTCCAAGTGGGAGATTGTTGGGGTGTGGAGCCTATTTTTGGTCTTCTTGAATCAGTGTTGAAGTGTTGGAGCTCAAATGGTTAAGTTTGGAGACTTCAGGAGCATTCTGCAGTCATTTGCTGTGATGTTGCTGTGCAGTCAATGTGTCGTTGCTACGTTGTTGTTAACATGTTGTTAATTGGTTGTTAACGTTGGGACTATTTTTCCAGCCGTGGGAAGTTGAAAGATCATGACTTTCAAACTTCTAGGGTCAGCTTTAGGACTTCTTAAGAGGATTTTAATCCTATAAATAGAGGTGTTAGGGTATCTTGAAGATATCTTGAGTGTTCAAGAGGTCTTGAGTCTTAATGATCAAGAGGTGATCAAGAGTGATCAAGGTTATGCAATTGGGTGTCAATTGTGGTTTAGATGTGGTTTAGCATCTTTGGAATTCTGTTGTGAGTTCATAACTGAGAGAAGACTGTGAGAGTTGTTTTACTCTTGTTGATAATAAAATCTGAGCAAGTTCTTGGTGGACGTAGCCCACATTGGGTGAACCACATTAAATCTTGTCTTGTCTTCTTTTGTGCATTATTTATTTATGTTGTTATATTTCTGCAAGTATAATTCTGCTATATAGTTTCCTACTGCTGTGGTTTGAGGAATTGTTTCCACATAAGGGGCTAAATTTATAGGTGATTCTAAAGTGTTGGAAGTGGCTAAGGTTGATAATTTCCACGCATTGCTTGGATGTCCTTGGTGTTATGCTAATAATGCAAATTTACGCTTCAGACAAAAGATATATCATTTTTGAGAATAAGGAGGAGCACGCTATCATACCCTTGGATGATGTGAATAGTGTGGCACCTTATATATATCCTATTAATGAAGAAGAGCTTAACATAGGATGTATACACATGTAGTGCTGCGATCTGGAAAATGTAGATTACCATCAAAAGAAGGGTGTACTTCACTGGGAATATGTGCAATACCTATTAGTGATTCTAACCAGTCATTACTTATGACAATTAGGCCCATGGAACTTATGAGATGGTAGGTCGTGAAATCAAGGGAAGAGTTACCAGGATGATTAAGTCACATGTATGATTAGGCACTTGGGCAAGACTCAGTTACCAAAGTATACTGGAGAAGAGAAAATTGATTCTTTCTTGCATGTGAATGGGAGACTAGTGGAGAAATGAGGGAGATAAATGGAACATGATGGTATATATATTGTGTAAGATAGCATTGTGCTAGTGGGTGATCACATAAAGACAAAATTATTAGGCTGGTGCAAGATCAAGAGTAGCCTTTTTTAATAATTTTTACTCAGGAGTAATGTTCCTTCTTTTAGTACATGACTTATGATGGGAAGACTCCTACTTTTGGTGCACATCCACAACTATGAGAGACATTGGGCACAAGGATAAGAATCTATACCTCCATCTCTATCGGGTACACAAATTTTACTCTACTCTACATAGATGTGTGCATGACCTTGGTACGTGCATGTTGAGTTTAAAGCAAGAAAATTGCAAGTTGGCGAGATCATGACGGAAGGTATTGTTCATACCTTTTACTATTTTTCCTACTACATCCGCCAGTACATGAGGCCTTGCAGATCATGAATTGCACATCACATTGGGACATAGTCGCAAAAGGCAAAAAAAAACTCATGATTCAACTTATTAGGAGAGCCTAAGGACTGACGTGCACCTGAGGATAATGTTAGAAATAGAAGAAACATTGCTAAGGCACACGTGGAAAGAGAAAGAAAAAGGGAAGGTGGTCTACCTCAATAGATGATGAGGAAATTCAAGGATCTTGGATGTTAATCACAGATAGAAGTGTGCGTGTGAAGTTATTGGATTCTACGTATGATGATCAGGCCCGGGAATTTCACATGTGCCTATGAAGATTAAAAAGGTGAACATTGGGATTGAGGATGTGCTTAAGGAGGCTATTATTGGGGATTACTGGTTTGAACCAGAGGTGCCAAGATCATTGAGTTGTTGCATGACAATTTCCAGTAATTATTCCCAAGGGCTATCATGAGATAAAGGAATACATCCCTCAGTTAGGAGGAGATGAAGATTAAGCTAAAAGATGGTGTACATCTAGTTCAGGAAGAGGAATTATAGGATGTATTTTGAACATGTACGTAAAGGTAAAAGAGGACATTGATAAGATTTTTTATTCATGGGATCATTGAAGAATTTTAATGGATTAACCCCATGGTGATTAACATAAAGAAGGATGGCTAGATAAGGATCTTGTGTTGACTACAGGGTACTCAATGCTTCATGTGTCATAGATCCTTTTCCTACACCATTTACTGAAGAGATTTTGGAAGGTGTATCAAGACACAAAATCTACTCATTCACATAGTGTATTATGAATGTACCATCAGGTACGTATTTCATACGAGGATCAGGAGAAAACCACCTTCACAACTAAGTGGGGAAGTTTTGCATGCAATATCATACCCTTTGGATTGAAGAATGCATTAGCAATGTTCTCGTTCATCGTTGTTCAAGAATTCCAAGATTTCATTCACAATTTTTTACAGGTCTACTTGGATGATTAGACTATTTATGGGCTATTAAAATATCATTGTGATAACCTAAGGATTATGTTTAAAATGTTTAGGTAACTTAGTGTCTCTTTGAATATCAAGAAGTGTTATTTTTTCCACCCCATTTGGCACATTTCTTGGACACATTATCTACAAGGATGGGTTATTGGAAGATCCAACTAATAGTGGAGTGATTTTGGAGCTAGAAGAACCAATCCAATTAGAGTGAAGTGTGAGGTTTCTTGGGGCTACAATCATTATTATTGAAATTTAATTAAGGGTTATGCAAAAGGATCTCCACACCCCTTAAAGAATTATTTAAGGAAAAAAGAAAATTTTATTAGCGCCAAGCCCAATAACAGGTTTTCTAGACCTTGAAGGAAAGTTTGACTACTACACCCATCTTGCACTTTACTTCTTAGAACACATCCTTTCCATGTACATTTGGATGCCTCTGTTATGACCATTGGATTATTTTTGGCACAAATAGGAGAAGCAAAATTTGATTACCCTATATGTTTTGCGAGTAGGAAATTGACAAATGCAGAGAAAAACTATACAAAAAAGGAGAATGAATTATTATCCATGATCTACGTGCTTCACAATTTTATATAGTACTTACTGGCCTTGTGATTTATCTTTTATATAGATCCTTATGACATTGAATTACCTTGGTCAACAACCCAGTTTTACACAGGTGCATATACCAAAGGATCCTTTTTATTTTAGGATTTTTGTTTTATAGTCATAGTGAAGCCATGAAAGAGTAAATTAGGACCTAATCACTTATCAAGAATAAATTATGGAGATGACACACAAAGCATATACAACACTACGAAAAATGCATCAAATATTTATATTGAATCATGCACCAAGCTTATTTGAAATAAATTAAAGTATTCTTACGCACTAGACTAATGTCGGAGGGTATAAAGACTTTGGAGAAAAAGTAACTTGATATCCATGTTACACCCTATCAGTTCATTATAGGAGAGATGTATAAAATGGGGGGAGATGAAGTCTTACGTAGATGTGTGTCTAGAGCATGAGTGTGAAGCATATCATGGAGGAAGCTTATGGTGGAATATACTGGAGGAAACTATGTAGGTGACTGCCACTAGAGTGAAAAATATTGTTGGATAGTTCTATGGTGGGAGAATATTATACAAGGATACTGAAATAATTTTGTCAATGTTTATGACCATTTTCAGAGAATAAGAAATCCTAAGAATAAAGACGAGATGCCATTACAGGCCCATAGTGAGCACAAAGCCATTTGAGAATTAGGTCAATTGACTTGTTTAGTACCTATTATACCACCCTACATATAGGACAAAGTGAATGCTATATCACCACATGTAATGACTACTTTACAAGGTGGGAAGAGGATATACCTACAAATTATTGCACTGCTACTACAACAACTAGAAGGTTCTTATAGGAAAACATAATAAGAAGGTATGGATATTCATTGAGCCTTACAAGTTATAGACGAACTCATTTTCTGAATGAGATTATTAGAACTCTATTAGAATATTCTATGGTGGCACATCATAAGACTACCCCTTATCACCCCCATGTTAATGGAACTATTGAAGATTTCAACAAGATATTGATTCATACTCTAACAAAGATATGTGATGCTGGAATAAAGGATTGGGATGATAAGGTATCATTCATATTTGGGCATATAGGACAACCTATAAAATATTGAATAAAGACATGCCATTTCAATAGGTGTTTAGTATAAAGGCTATGATATCTATGGATTTTATGTTACCTTGGCCTATGTATTTTTCATGTAGGAGGATTGGATGATGAACAAGAAGTTGATGAGCACTTTCATATATTGATAGAACTGGTATAAGTGGCGTGTCATTGTGCATTGGAGTCAGAAAAAATAGAAGGAAAGATAGAATGGCATGACATGATAGGCATATCAAGAAAAATTCTTTTACAGTTGGAAAGACGTTGTACGTTATGTATGATTCAAAGTTCACACACCATTTTGGAAATTTGAGAATTTCATTGGTTGGGACCCTTTGTATGAGACTAAGATACTAGAATCTAGGTGCATGTCAATTGTAAGCGGTGTTGGATGGCACTATGTTTCCCAGATTATTTCAAATGGGAGTAGGTTGAAGCCCTACTATAAATAAGCTTCCTCTATGTTTGTAATAATGCAGTAAGTACTACCATCTTAGATTAGATTTCCCTTTTCTAATATGCTTTTGTTGTGTTATAATAAGCATGTTTGCACATAGAAGCTGAGTATTATCTATTAATTTTATGAGCATAGAGGACCACACATTCTCTTAGTGTGGGGTAAAATAGGTACGAATGCACACAAAAGAGACTATGTGGATGTTGGTACGTCTATTGGAATTGGTTCAGGAATGCACATTGGTATAAAACAGGTGTGCATTGGAGGAATACTGTGGTATGCACAATGGTATGGTGTTTTGATGGATAACATGGGGGTGTGCAAAAAAGGAAGTATCTCAGGGTGCTTATGTATGATGGTATTTGAAGGTGATGGATATTGCTCAAATTGGAAATCACATGTGAAAAAGATGGTTGTGCAGCGTAACGCTGAGGGAGGAAGCAATAAGCTAAAATACTTAATAGGTGGCGCATAGAGAAGGATGGGGTGTGGGTGTAAAGAGAGGCGACGCAAGGATGACTGCAGCCTAGGAATTTGTGTTCACGCTAAAAGGTTATGACTGATGCGTGTGAAAGAGAAAAACGTGGAGGAAAGCAAAAATTTCCTTTACAATGAAAAATTACTTTAAAGCAAAAAGCGTGGGGAAGAGTGAAAATTGTTTCAAAGAAATAAATTAATTGTCAGTGGAGTAATTAAATGCGGAAAATCTATAAATAGGGGACAAATGATTTTATTATTACCTTGCATTCGAATATATTTTTGCAATTGAATATTTGAGTGAACAAGTGTGAATAGTTAATCACAAAGAGTAAAGTGAAGACGAACAAGAGCATAAAAGAGTGAAAAGGGTAGGG
This sequence comes from Taxus chinensis, assembly GCA_019776745.2. Classification (NCBI taxonomy): domain Eukaryota; kingdom Viridiplantae; phylum Streptophyta; class Pinopsida; order Cupressales; family Taxaceae; genus Taxus; species Taxus chinensis. Next base: position 595,747,037 of record CM034151.1, on the reverse strand, counting down.
GTTATTCAATTGTTTAAATTGCCTCTCTTTGGTAGGATTATGCACTTTTGCTAGTGGTTAATGTCACGTGTGAACGATGATTATTTCTACTTCTCTATAATGATAATGTAGTTGACATCTAGGTTGATTAGGAGAGTGACAGGATTATGAGACACTGGTGAATACCTAGACCTGGATCTATGTGATGAAACAAAAATTTAAGTAATAGCTACAAAATTGCAATATGACAGGGGAAACAGGGTGATGAGTATTGATAAATATTTTGAACCTGTAACAAGAGTAGTGGTGCACTTGGTTAGCTGCATGTTAGGAGCCTTCAAATGGAGTGAGGTAAAATTAAAATTCCTTTATATTTCTCACAAGATGACACACAAGACTCGGTACAATATCACACAATATATAGTTGAGGGGATTGTGGAAGAGGCAAAGGCACAGACAGAAAGTGGGGATAAAATAACTTGGGAATCCAATTTATTATTGATCATATTTTAGGAGATTAGTGTCACAGATGGACCAGAGGACAATATGTGGATATGCCTAGCTAAGGATAAGTCCCCTACCACCCAATTTTCCCAATTTATATATGAAGGAAAAATTTCAAATTCTTATAAGGCGCGCCTGGATAAATAGTGTAGGAGGATGTAGGGGAATTTTTGAATGAGTGGCACATGCCCAAGGAGATACGTGGAGTGGTATGCTAGTAGTAGTAAGAAAATTTTACAATCATGCAACACTTTAGCCTTGCAAGATTTGCAATGAAGAATAACGACATGGGGCCGTGGTGTAAATTACCATTTTCATTCACCACCAAATACTTCAAGTGTGTATTCAATAGAATCAAGTATGTATAACATTTAAGGTTCGATGCAGATAAATTTGATTCAGATTAGCATACCTTGCACCAAACATATATGTATGATTCCAAGCCAACATACCTAGAAATGATGGAGTTTGATAACTTGGATCTTAATCCTATTACATGACATTAGCAATGGGAAAAATGTCATGCATATTTTTTGTTAATCTATAGCCAAAGATGAAGGATTGCAATGAGGTTGAAGTATGTGACTCACATATGCCACAACATCCAAGGAAGCATATAGTTAAGATCCCAAAGAGAAGATAGGAAGAAATTTCATCAAAAGAATAAGAATAAGAAGACATTGTGTTGGATCACAGCCGAAGAAGGGAGATGTAGAACAAGAGGAGAGAAGAAATTAAGCATGTAAGGTCTTCATAACTAGCAAATGGTTCTCCATCAACAAAAATATCCAAACCAAGTCCGCTAAAGAAGGAGAGGATCCACAAGTGGCCTCGATTCATTTTTTATGATGAGGAAGAGGACTTAGAGAGAGAGGTATTTGAAGAGGTAACGTGTGAAGAGTCTGCACATGGAGAGGAGTCTATGCATGGAGAAGATTCTACACATGGAGAGAAGAAAAGAGAATAAAATGTGCATAGTGGGAGCACACAAAGAAAAGTATCGGTGCATGAAGAGGAGATGCACAATAACGAAGGGGATAAGCCCAAGGTAGATGAGTAAAAGGGTGAAGAAGAATATGTCATCAAGGAATACAAGGGTGTTAGTGGGGAAACAAGTGAGCATCTATTTGTTAGTGTGTAGGAAATAGTGAGGAAGGCACGAAAGAAGGAAAAGGAAATAATGTGATGGCCCCCCAGCAATCCTGTATGTCATTTATCATTGACCCTGCAAAGGTATTAAGTGCTAGAGTCTAAAGCTTGGTCCCCAAGGAAGAATTGTTCAACTAGGAAATATTAAATAAGGATGGAGGATTGTCACGAACAAGAAATATGTTGCCTTGGAGCATGCATATGCATGAGGAAGAGCCAAGACTTTGAGGTCAATGACAGATTCTATTCCAAATTGAATTTGAGGAAATATTCATAGACATTATGCAATGTCATCAACCCCACGAAGCTAAGTGATGAGTAGGCCTGTAATGCACTAAATAAGATGACAACTAAAGTGACGTGCATGAATTTTCTAAAGGGGTCTATTCTCAAGGTGATGTTGGATGATAAGAAGTACAAAGAGTGAGATATTCAGCAGTTGAAGGAGAAGATAAAGGAACATAAGAAATTCACATATGAAGCATATGATAAAGAAGGGTAGTATACTAAAGAACATCACAAGCACGTTTCCTAAACTTATTGCACATGCCCAAAATGTGTATTCATCAAATTTGGAATATCTTGAAGAAATTTTATAGATGTTACTCCACAAAGTAAAGAGTGGTGCAGGGCCAACAAAAAAATAATTTGCAAAAGCAAAGAAAAAATAAAGAAACGGTTAAGGCCAAGATATCAGAATATGAGGCATTGATCACCAAGATTAAGGAGACCACTAAGAAGGTAGAATTGGAATTTGATAAATGAAAATTTTTCGATCCTATCCTTAGCGTGCATGTTGTAACTAAGGAGTCAAAGCCTAGAGAAATTCAAGAAAAAATTAAGAATAATAAGCTTGAATGAGAAAAGGTAATGGCAGAAGCATCAACACAGAGATACTTGATCAAGCCCATGAAAGAAACACTTGAGGGAAGGCTCAAGGAAGCTCAACTCAGGGTCATGAAAATAACGGATTCCTTGGAAGGGATGACCATAGAGTTGGATGTAGTGGTGAAATAGCTTAAATAAAAATTTGATGAGCTAGCGCTTGAGAAAATATTTGGCATTATTAAGGTGGCACCAGAAAAAGATGTGGAGGGGCTTGCAAGATGGGAGTTCTAAGATGTATTGAGCAGAGAGTTCCCAAAGCTTCTCCACCCAACTTACGCTTGAGTTTGGATGTGCAAATTCAGGGAATTTACTTTTTTTTTCATGATTTTATGACCCACATTCTTTATTCTTCAGGATTCAAAATATTCTTTGATTCATTCATTATTTTTAGGAGTGATTTGTCCTAAAATATTTATGACGACAAGAAATACTTTTAGTGTGGGGTGATGTTGAGCATGGAAATGGATAAGAGTTAGCCACGTGCAAAGGTTAGAGGTCACATGTAATAGGTACACAAAGGGGTGTGCATAATGCAAAAGGGTTGACGCGAAGGTCCGCGAATGGACACAAAGGGTTTTGGGACTTAGCCAATTTTCTATTATAAGGCTAAAAATATCAAATCATAGATGGAGTGGTGCTCAAGAAAGATCCAAAAATAGAAAAAAGAAGGATATCTTGGCATGCACATAAAAGTATCTATAATAAGGAAAACCATATGCAAACAAGGATAAAGACAATGCATGAAGCAAACTAAAAATAGGATTAAAGCATGTAAGATTTGATCCAATTATAGCTTAATCTATTATTAGTAAAAGTTGTAAAAAACATGCAATTTATTGTTAAGCATGCCTATTATTAGGAAGGTGCATGGAGGTGGTGAAGATAAATTACCCACTGTAAATATATAGTTTATGTGCCCTTATTTTAGGAGAGTCGAAAGATAGTGGTATTAACTGATCTTCTGATGCATGTAGTTCCTAGAGTCTGTAGCTAAGTTTTGTATGCATGCCTAGACCAGTGTTAACTATAAAAAATATATGATGTGATCATAAGATTTTTTATGTAGTTAATTGTGTTTTGCAATGGATAATTTTGTATGGATTTCTAAGGTAACTAAATCTAAATATGGATTTATGGCAGTTCAAAAATTTATGATCAATCTTTATGTTGATTAAGCTTCCTTATTATATGTGCTTCCAATTTACTATTATATGTTGTATCTTGTGGTATGAACGGTTATGATTATGAACATGCATGCTACTATCTTGTTAAGCAAACAAAGGAGGGACCTAGTGGTTGTGTGTGCTTCAGGTAATCTTCCAAGCTTGTTTGAATGAAGTGCCAACACGCCTAGCTAATATTGGGTAGACAAATACTACTTATAAATTAACATATAACTACATAAAGGCATGGAAATTGAGTTGTAAATCAAGGATAAACCAATATCATGAGATGAAATCAGTTTAAAACATGAAAATGCACAAAACACAGGCTGTGAGAGGGTAAAAATGTCTCCTTTATTGATCTAAGAGGTGAAACCAATACAAAGAATCTCTTATGACCCTTGCTCTTCCACTTAGAATGAAGAAGAAACTCTAGAATTGAATAGAACTTTCAGAGATATTTTTTACAATGAATTTTAGGAGTTTTATACAAAATTGAGAGAGAGAAGAAGTGGAAAAACATAGACATGCAAGTATGATTCTAAAAATAGATAAAATGCGAATGACATGCATGTAAAGTGATGATTAAATCCAAAATAAATGATTGGAAAGAAAAATGTGTTTAAAAAAATCCATTGTGTACACTAAAAAATAAAAAACATGTATTAAAGATAGACGACCCATCTGCATACTTTGTTTTAATTTTATCAATCCATGCATGCTCTGAAAATAATCTTCATCTTTGCTTTAGATTTTGCATTCTTCAAAAAATAGATTTTTGACTAGAAATGAAGTTAAAAATAGATTTTTGGTCATCACCATGCTTCATGGATTTTCTATTTTTTTCACTGTTTTTGTGGTTTCCATGACATTCGTGTAATTTTGGATTTTTCCACCAAATTGTGCACCTTTTGCGGCTTTTGCTTGTGTTCCTCTTTATTTTGTGGCTTGTTTGAGACTTTCATGGCTTGTTGCACCTTCCACAACTTTATCTTATTTCTTTCATTTGTAACACAACTCAACAAATCACCTGCGACTTGCTAGATCACCCACGGCCTTGATTACTCTTATGTGTCTTTCCGCATCTTGCTTATACCACCCACAAAATTTTCCAGGTTACCTGCTGCATCATATAGACCTTTGTGGCTTCTCTAAAGACTGATGCATCTTTCTGCACCTTTTGTGACTTTCACACAACCTTTGCAGATTTTTGTGGCTTTACGTAGACCCCTACACACTCGTTTAGACATCCGTAGAACACCTAAATTTGTGCAGGTGACTTCTACCTTTGCAGAATTTCTCAACACATCCGCAACACACTTAAATTTACTTTACACCACCTACAAAATGCCAAAAATGAATCTCCTTCGTTTTGTGGCCTTTTTTATCTTCTACACATTCATAAATTACTGAAAATAAATCTCCTTTGTTATGTGGCTTACATTATACCTCTGTGTCTTCTCTAACCTTCAAAAACCCGCGAAACATTGTAACTTTATTTCCTTTATTCCACGGCATGTCAAAATTCAAACTTACATAACTTTCTTCCCTTTGCTTCATGGATTTCAGTGACTATTTTTTCTTGCATGGAATCCTATGCTCTTTTATCTCATACTTTATTTCATGGATTTGGACAACTTTGTAAAAATAATTTCTTCCCCAAGTCTATAAAATGTTGTAATTTCATCCACTTTCTTCCATGGGTCTGTCATCAAAATTTTCTTAAGTCTAGAACTTGAATAAGTTATACAAATAAGGATGGGGCATATTTGGATAACAATTTGAAGACTTCCAGGGACAGATTCCTGTTATATGTAAGAAGTAGCCTTATATCATCCATTGGGCATGGAGTCAAGTATACTCTTGAAATGTTTGTGATCAAGTTGTCTTTTACCCTAAAACAAACAAAAGGAACCAAAACTTGGGCATGCTTCAATGCACTTATTCACATGATCACCACAACGATAGGTTAGGGAACCCAATAAGTGATCATTTACACAAAAAAGGAGGGAACCTCCAACAAGAACAACAAAGGAAGGAAACATCAAAAAAATGGGAAATCATACATGATCCAACTGGAAGCATGCAGAGTGTTCACAAGCACTTATTTTGCAAAAATCAAACCTAAATTACTCCTAATCTAAACAAATAGAAATGAAAGATAAACAAAACCACATACTAGTTGGGAAAAATAATTTCATTTTCTCAAAAAGTGTAGGCATGAGATTAGTTTTTTAATTAGATCACATGGTTGAGTTGAATACATGGTTTGTACCTCTTATCTGTCAAGAAAAGAATAAACACGTTTATATGATCTGTACTTGGTTTTTGTAGATTATTGGGCTGATTTTTGGCAACTTGAAGCTCTTTTTTATGCTCTGAAGTAAGCATAATTGATGAAAACTCTATTTGTGGCTCTAGGCTAGCCAAATATCTTATTGGACAAATATTCCTTATAGCTTATTGATTGATCTTTTGGATTTATCCATATTACTTAAATGCAAATCCATAAATAGAAATATAATAGACACTTTCTTGATCATAGTTTATACTTATAAATTGATTTGAACTCAAATTTGTTTGTTCTTGAACAAACCTCTTTGTTTGCACATATGTGTATGCTTGTTCTTCTTCAAAAAATGTGAAATTTAAAACTCACCATCTACCTCATCAAGAAGTGTGTTTGAAATCTGATCTGATTTTTTCTTTGATTCTTCAAACAACTCAACCTCCTCCATGATGATTTTTTATTTAGCATTCATCTCTTCATCCTCAATCACAAAATTTGAAATGTGCAAAATCCTCCTCGTGTTCCTCATGAAGCTCAAGTGGATGAGTAGATCAGATCTCTCCTCTTGAATGTTCTTCTTCATAATTTTCCTCTAAAGCTAACGTAGTAGAAGATAGTAAGGAAAAATATGCATTTGGTGATGGGAATGCAAAATAAGTAAGCTCAATGGGTCCTTCCTCATCATCTAGATCCTATAAATCAGAAAAACCTTCAGCCTCTTCATTGAATAATCTTGGAAAACACTCCCTTTTTTTCTCATCTTCCTTGTGTTCCTCCTCTGCATAATTGTTTGTAAGTTGATTTGAATTGTGTTTCACTTCTTCTCTTGCAAACAACTAAAGTTATAAACTTGGGATTTCATTCTTATCTTCATCCTCAAGAAAAAAATTTGTTAACTGAAACTTGTTTCCTTCATTAACATGTAATTTTGACTAATATTTACTTGGATCTGGTTTATTTTTCTTTATTGTGGATAACTCTTATTACATGGTTAACATGATCTCATCTTGTAAATCAGAATTATGGAAATAAAAAACTATTATTGAATCATATTATTTACTAAAATTGGTTTGAGAAGGGTATGAGATACTATTACAGGGTTTATTTTTAATTTCAATTACAAAAATATAATATTTGGCTCAATATTTCTGATATGATCATTAAAAACACTTGTATGATCCTCAAAAACATGCTCTTTACTTTGTAACTCAAGAGATATGAGAAAATTGTGTCTCACCTTTGTTTTCTTTCTTTTCTCTTCCTCAAATAAATTTTATTTCTACTTTAACTTCTCTAAAAATTCAATCTCTCTCGTGTTCTTTAATCTCAACTTCTATTGTAAGCTTAACTAGCTGTGGGATTTGTGAGAACTTGAACTTCGAGCTACAATTTTTTAAATTCTTCCTAAGAACTTCCTCACTTGGTTCTTCAGTTGACTACCCTCCAAAATTGATTTTATAATTATTTTCATCCAAATATGGATTTATGAATGTGAGAGAAGGGGAGGATTGGGCTTTTGAATTATTTTACAAAGGATGAAATAATGGGGAAAATATAAGATTCTCTTGTTGAAGAGAAGGGATGAAAGGAGAAGCTTTAGGAACTTAGATCTTGGGATTTGATTATGTAGGTTGGGAAGTGGGAATGGGAGGAATGTGATAAATACATGATGGTAATGAAGGATTACCCCATTGACTGGGGTTTTAAATGTTAGATTAGTGAGCTTCTATTTTAGTTACCATGATTTGAAATTTATTCTCTATTGTTTGCATGATTTTCTCCACATTCTGGGTCTTCCTTTGAAACTCTTCATCAAACATGAATTTGTCTCCATAATCTACATATTCATACTCCTAGAAAATACCATGATTAATAGTATAACAATATGGATTGGTAGGGTTTGGATTATGGGAATACTCATTGTGATAGGGCTAATAATACTGATTTGGAGAAGGATTTTGAGAAAAAGGAAGTGAAGGAGAATAATAATTCTCTTGGATCTTAGGATTCCAATTGGGAATAGAATTCATGATTGCACAACCTCACAAATGGATGAAATGGTGGTGGAAATGGTATAAAACCATTAAAATGAGTCCTTTCGAAATTATGTAGTCATCAGATGTTGGATTAATATGTCTAAAACACTCAAACTTTCCAAGAACAACATAAAATACTAATCAATTTTTTTAGTCCCACCAGGCGGGCCAAAAACTGTTGTCAGTTTGAAATGCAACCTTTGGAGAGTGGTGTGGAATCTCTTCTTTCAATTGAAAAAATGGAAACACTCCTAGGTTATGGGTGACCTGTATATTTGAGTGAGTCTCTTGAGAGGGTTGGTTCCCCTAGTGTAACACCTAAGACTAAATTCTACTCCTAAGACTACTCTACCTGCTGAAACAATGAGGAAATGGGAGAAGGAATTAAGGAGGAAAATGAAAATATGGTGATACACCTAAAATTTTGAGGATCTTGGACTTTTTTGAACCACAGAAATGAACCATGGGAACCACACACACCATACACAACTCACAATGAATATGTTAATGAAAAAGTGTTTTATAGAAAGGGTTGCAGTTGTGACATAATAAATAAGGGAGAACAATGGATTTTAAAGATAATTTGGTAAGCTCCACAACAAGATCATGTAAAAAAATTGATTAAACACAATATATGAAATGTAAATTAACATATACCTGCATAAAGGCATGTAAATTAAACTGTAAACTAAGGATAAACTAGTATTGTGACATAAAATAAGTTTAAAACATGAAATTGCACAAAACATAGGTTATGAGAGGGTAAAAAAACTTTATTAATCCAAGAGGTGAAACCAGTACAAATAATCTCTCATGACCTCGGATCTTCAACTCATAATGAAGAATAAACTCTAGAATTGAATAGAACTTTCAGAGATGATTTTATGAATTATGGGAGTTCTATAAAAAATTGAGAGAAAAAAGAAGGGGGAAAATGTAGACATGCAATTTTGGTTATAAAAAGAGGTAAAATGTGAATGACATACATGAAAGGTGATGACTAAATCCAAACACATGCTCAGAAAACAAAACGCATTTAAAAATAGCCATTGCATACCCTAAAAAATAAAAACACATTTTTAAAGATAAACGACCCATCTACATGCTTTGATTTAATTTTATCAATCCATGCATGCTCTAAAAATATTCTTCATCCTTGCTTTATCTTTTGCATGCTTCTGAAATAGATATTTAACTGGAAATGAAGCTAAAAATAGATTGTTTTGGTCCCCATGCTTCTCGAATTTTATGTGTTTTTTCACTTTATTTTTTGGTTTCCATAACATTAGCAGACTTTTGTCTTGTTCCACAACATTATGCACCTTCTGTGGCTTCTACTTGTGTTCCACTTTTTTTTGCAACTTGTTGCACCTTATGTGACTTTCTCTTATTTATTTCCTTTGTAATACGTCTCAACAAATCACCTGTCGCTTACTAGATCATCTGCAACCTTGCATACTCTTCCACGACATTGCTTTGTATTCTTCATCTTTTAACGACTTGCTTATACCACCTATATACTTTTATAGCATATAGACCTTCACAAATTATCTTAAGACTTCCACAAATTTATGCAACTTATGCGGCTTTCACACAACCTTTTCAGCTTTATGTAGACCCTCATGGACTTTTTTAGACATCTGCATAACTCTTAAATTTATGCGGGTGACTTAGACCTCCACGGACTTGCTCAACACATCTGTGGCACACTTAAATTTTCTTTGCACTACCCATGGAATGTCAAAAATGAATCTCCTTCCTTATGTGGCTTTTTTTATCTTCCACACATCCACAAATTACTAAAAACATATCTCCTTTGTTCCATAGCTTATTTTAGACCTTCGTGGCTCCTCTAACCTTTGAAAACCTGCAGAACAGTGTAACTTCATTTCCTTTGTTCCGTGACATGTCAAAATTTAAACTTGCATAACTCTATTCCCTTTGCTTCGCAGCTTCCTGTTGCTACTTGTTCATACATGATGACCTATGCTCTTTGCTCTTATACTTTTTTAGTGGATTTCGAAAACTTTGCAAAAATGCCTTCTTCCCCAAGTTTGTGAAACACTATAATTTCATCCACTTTCTTTTGCGGGTCTCCCATCCAAATCTGTGTAATTCCTGGAACTTTAATTAGTTGTACAAATAAGCATGAGGGCTTATTTGGATAATAGTTATTTTTTTACAAAGCTAATGACTTCATCATAATAGTCACATTTTTAAATTCAAAAGTTACCTTATTAACTATGTGTCATTTAAGAAGTATATATTATTGCAGTAGCCACATATATAAGTAGATTAACCTAACCCATTATAAGGGACTCATACCACACATCATTGGGCTACCTAAGAAATCACAATGAAGCAACCAATTGTTAAATCAGCCTCTCAAGAATATTCATCCAACTCTAAGTTTTCACACATCATTGAAAGATTCCTAGCTCATTTTTTAAAGCTACATCACATGCCAAAGATCATTATTGTGTATCAGAGGTCCTAATAGGGTCTTTATTTCAAAATACATTGTGATATATATCATGCACACATTCACCAGGTAGGATAAAATGGCTTTAATGCCTCTTTTAAGTAGTGTTATATAGGAAGGGGTACCACACACCTAAAAATACTAACTCCTTTTTATTTCCATAAGAAAATAAGAAGAATAATAATCCATAATAAAATACAAAACTATGATCGTGGAATTTTAATCATAGAATACATAGATATAGACATAGAGGAACTTAATGCCAAAAATGCCAGAAGAAAGATCCAGATCAAAGCTACATAGGATGAGTCCACCCAAAGAAGAAAAACTTGCTTGGGTGACTTTTTTTGAGACACGTGACTTGATCTTGTTCGTAGTAACACACTCCCATATTTTCAAAACAACTTGAAAATATCTAACACACCCTTCATTTATATTTTCATATCATTAGCACCACGCATTAGTCCATAATCAGTGAAATCCTCTATAACCTAGCTTTTAGATTCCTAGTTAGCTCATCTTTGCTAGAGTAATTTACCATATTTTACATGAATATGATTAAGATGTGATTTTTTATTGTTATTTATTTTTTTAATCATTTACATTGAAGCATATATCCTAGTGAGGTAAAATTCTTAATTTTTATATTACAACAATCATTCATGCTACTTTTATTTAGACAGTTACATATATGACAACAAAAAACATATGTAGAATGTGTCACCTAACGAGATATATATTATGAAATATGGTTCTCATGTTAAACTATGACTACTTCCTTTGATATTGAACCGAAAAAGGGTGCTAAAACATGAATAAAGTATATAATTCTTTGGAATGAAATATATTTCAATTTTTCTTTTATGTGGAAAGAAATTTTCCAAATGTTGAATTTGCAAAAAAATATGAATATTCAAGATGTAGAGTATATTAATAGAGCTTAAGAAATCAATGGATATTTATGAGTTTGTCTTGTGAACCAAAAATAATGATTGATAAGGATATAACAAACCACATGAATGAAGTAGTGGCTTTAGAAAAGTTTTTACTAAACACACACAAGTGTTCACTTCCATCCCAATGAATACTTATTATTAATGATAGGTTTGACTTAAGGAATACAATTGTACATTGAATTGAAAATAAGACAAAATTAACTAGGGATAGGTCTATCAATGTATCCTTGGCAAGAAATTTTACTTTGACTCAATAAAGAGTTGACACTATTTTCAGCCATATGATTTAGGTCGGACAAATTTTACCATAATATATCTTTTAAAATGTTCAAGATTCTTTAAGAATACACAAGAAAACATATCCAAAGACCTATAATATACAAAAGCATGTACAAATATATAGCTAATAATAATTTATGTAGACGCCCTAAAAATACATACATATTTCTATCTCGCTTCTATCCAATTACAATTAATTAAATTAATTTTATCTCGCCACAGTACACCCCTTTGGAATTAATTAAATTAATTCCATCATTCAAATATTCCTCTTTAGAATTAATTATATTACCTAAGCTATATTCCTACCCTTTGGAATTAAATAATTTAATTCTAACATGCCTTTGGAATTAATTAAATTCATTCCTACACCCTCCTAGCTAATATAATTAAACATTCATTTATTTAAATAGTTAATTATCTCCTCACAATTAAATTAATTTAATTCTACCATTCTCTTGGAATTAATTAAATTAATTCCTAACACCTTCTAGCTAATATAATTAAACATTTATTTATTTAAATAGTTAATTATCTCCTCACAAGTAAATACTAATTAAATTTAGTTATTTAATTCCACCTATTTCCATCAACAGACACTTGCACTCCACATCCTCATCCTTGTTAACTACACTTCTAGAATCATAGAAAGGTGGGGGCAAATTGAATTACACGTACAATCACCTTTCCAGATGCAACTTCTACAATTAATTCATTTACTACCCCTAAATGTCTCGGAACTATTGTAACCTCCTCCAATGCTATTTTTAGCATGTGTATTCAACAATATTCAACCAATTTTTCCTCTATAAAATGCAGGCTTGTCTTATCCCAAATCTTCCTGAATTTTTTGCAAGTAAACTTTGTCAATTTACATTCTGAAGCTTTCCAACTACTCGTAGCAATTACATCCCAAGTTTGGAGAACATTCAATAGAACCCGCATCCATTTACAAGGTTCACAAAAAAAAGTTTCTAAAACCTTACCAAGGTTTACACTTAATGATTACATGAAGGTTTGCAAAACTATTTGTTTATCTTTCATTACTATGATTTTTCCTTGTTTACATTTTGGCACGCCCAGTGGGACTTCCCACATTTCTTTCTTTCATTTTTGTTAATCATTTTGTGATCTCACTTTGTCTTTATGTTTATTGTTCTTATTTAACCTTGCTATCAAAATTTTAGCTTCTCGGGTGAAATACAAAAGTAAAAAAACAAAATAACTAATTTTCAGGGCATTTTTCTCACGTTCAAACTTTTCACTGAGAGTGTTACTGTAAACCCATCTTCCGGAAGCCATAAATTTTGCTATGAATTTTTCTCTGAAACTCGAAATGACTTCATTTTTTTTAAAAAACAAGATTGAAAATATCTATGCAATGGAAAAATAATTTTCTAATTTGGACTTATAGAAAATTTATGGTTTCATTTCTCCTAACAGTTGTCTTTTTAAAAAAAATTGTAGTTTTTTTTAAAACTTTAATTCATCTTTTTTCTTAACGTAACAACCTCACACGTATGCTCTTTCCTCACACTTTTAAAGTGCTATTGAAAATCAGAAATATTATTATTTATTTTTTTGGGAATTAACCTTTCTTTTCCTTTTTTAATCAAATATTGTTTTACGTGTATGCTCTTTCCTTGCGTTTTTTTAAGCAATTCTGGAAATCAGAAATGAAAACTTGCTTTTGTTATCTTGTCCTCTACCTACTTATGATGGACATTTTAATATTTTCTAGTAGGACCCACTCTCATAAATATTTAAAATAAAAACACTTGAAAAAATACTAATTGCAGGTTGTCAAACGGTGTATAACCAAACCACATTAAGTTCAAAGATAAGAAAGAAAACCACATTCAAAATATTGTATATGCAGGTTTCAGTTAAGAGCTACAGCTCATCCACTTTGAACTATAGAAGTTCCTGTTATATTCAAATCATAGCACACTCTGAATGGCCAGAATGTAAATAGGATGTTTGATGTGATTGGGTAACATAAGATCACCTCTCAAGCTATGGGACTTGGACTTGAGGTGAACCTTCGGAAAAGGCCGACTTCCTCTTCCTAAACTAAGTGTTGTACTACTCCTAGTGCGATAGAATGGTGATCTAGACCTATGCTAACATTTTCATGGGTTTTAGGAAGAGAGATTTAACATAAATGAAACTATACTAGGGATGGTGATGCACCAAATAAAGGGTGTTTCTAGACTCAAGAAGGGTTGATTTGAAGAGGGTGTTGTGTACCACAAGTCAACTTCACCTACTACAACTTAGAGAGGGTAAAAAAATACCACATACTAGGAAGAATGTGCATTCCCTTTGTTAAAATCAATCATACAAAACAATCTATCAGTCTTCTAGTGAAGAAGGATGAACTTGAGAAGGGTGAACAATCACCATAACTCAACTTCATGAAATACTCCACCACTTGATAAGCACAAAACTCTAAGAACCTACAATAGAAACTTGAACTTGCACAGTGTACCTACAAGCATGAGAAAGGCACAAAGAAGTATAGAAGGATGAAAGGACCAAGATTAGTCACAAAACACACACTTTTATTACTTCAACAACATGCACAATGCATCATTACATTCAGAAGAGGAAACGATTTTCCATTACAGTCTTAAAAGGAGGCTTGAAAGTTCCCTCAACATATAAGAATAACTTGCATAAGAAGGAGGATTCTTTGAAAAAATATATGCACTTGTCTCAGATGTCTAACTTGTCCAACCTATTGGAATGAGCTTCCAACTTACATTTATAGAAGAATTCCATGAGAGAGAAGAGAAAAAGTAATAAATTCCTTCCTAAATTGAAGGTACATGATGGTTCATTTATTACAAAGTTGGTTAAACCATTAAGAATCTTCCATCATGTGCCATTAAGGACCAATTGACTTAATCAATTAATTAGGAATATTTAAATAAAATATTTTATTAATAATAAAAATATCATTATTAAAATATTTTAATAAAAATATTAATTTAATAATTATTAGGTGGCCCCCCCTAAAAAATTGGTTTGCACAGAATGGGGGGTTCATGAGAATAGGGAAAAATTACTCAACTCGGTGGTTGGCTCGCCGAGCCAACTCACCGAGTTGGGAGCTCGAGATCCTCCATCAAACTTGCTCTCACTGCTGTGAACTAAGCTCTGACTCCCCATGAATGTGTCAAGTTCCTAAGACATGAGCTCTTTGCATATATCCCACAAGATCCTTCATGGCACATCGATTCTTGACTCAGTGAGATCCACATGAAATTCTGTCCAATGTCTGAGCTATTTCCATCATGGGCTTGGCTGACTCGTGTTTGTCACCTCAATTGACCGACTCACTCCATGTAATTTGGTCTACCTTAGCTTGTTCATTGAGCTCCTCTTCTGTCACATTGAGCTACGTATCACCTTGACCCCTAGATTAACTCGATGGTCAGTGAGTTTTATCCACTTTGTCTTGAATGAGCTGGAGAATTTTCCTAATCACATTGGGCTACATATTCACTTCACTGGGCCTTAATTCACCTCGAGGTGACTCAAGCTCCATTATCTTCCACCATGTCTCGAGCTATTCTGACCATGGCCTTTCAAGCTATTAGCTCGAAATTAAAACTCGAAGAGACAAGACGAGCTCCCTGGATTCACATGTGACAACTCACAACTCTTGCTTTATAGCCCGAAGTTGCTTCCTCCGCCAAGCATTCATCAAACACCATGGACTCACCATCTTGTAACCTCAATCCCCTTCTACTTCAAGCTCATAACTGGCATAAAAACAAATACATTCACATGAGCTCAAACTCATTGCATCAAATGGTTTACATGGTTCTAATTCAGTTACCTAAGTTAATCTCGAAGCTCCTCTTCCTAGGAGCTCATCCTGAAATAACAAATCACTTCATACTTCTTTGCCAAACTCAATGACGTTGAGTTTATCATGACCAAGCCAAGTCTTCATTCATGAGCTCATACACATCTAAGTTAGCCTTTTAATGATCCTTGATCGATGTTGGATTCACTGGACCTCCATTTTCCCATTGATTAAGGGCCAAATCTACCACTCGACTATCTTATGTAATCCTCACAAAGTTGATCTTTCAAACTGCATGACTCAATCTTGACTTGGCTCATAGAGTTGAGCTCTACTCTTCCGCGAGAAATCTTATTCTCCTTCGAACATGGATTGCATTGAGTTCAATTTCCCTGACAAATCAACTCTTAAGAGGCTTCTCATTCACTATTTGAACCCTAATCTCTTCTATCCATGCTCACCGTACAATTCCTTGATCTCATTCATTCTTCACCAACCTAGATACTTCCTGCATATCCACTGACCTTCTATTTTACCTTCCTGACAACATGATTCTTTACCTGTGACTCCAACATATCTTCCCCAAACCTTGAGTTAGTAATGAATGACTCGGCCTCCTCCCTTGCTCATCAAAGGTATCTTCATGTATTCATAAGCCCCTTTGTATATTCCTTTGATCTCTTCAAGATGGTCACCCATTGAACTGTCCACCAATCTCCACGCTGAGTTGGAAAACAACACCTTCCTTCCTCCTATCTCAGATGGAATCTACTTCTAAATCATAACCATCAAATGTTCTAACTCCCCATGGCGAATCTGGTAACCTCATAGACTTCTTCTTTACACCACACCGAGATACAGGAGCTCCACCTAACCTTCCTAAAATCATTTACCGTGATCCATATTGGCTTTCTCATTACAATAATTTCTCCATCACTGAATTGGTTGAACTTGTGGGTCCTAACCTTTTGGAAATTTACGATATTCAGAAAGATCCAGGTCAATTCTCATGATGTGCAGACCACAAGTTCCTCATGCGTGTTGCATTCAAATTTTGTCATGGCATTATCTCCACCATGAGTGCAAGCCCCATCATCAAATCACATCTAGGTTGATGTTCAATTCCACTTTGCACCATGTGTTATTTGCATGGTCCATCAACGGACCTGAGCTCTTCACCACTTCCAAGATCTTCTGGTGATGTCATTATCAAATCATAGCCCCACCAAATGGATCACCTCGCCAGTTACTTAAATCAATAAGCTTCCTGGAATATTAACTCGTCAATGCAACTTCATTTCTCCTTACCTTCACATTACCTTCTTACAGATCGATGAGCTCATGATCCCAACTTGGTATTCCAAGATGATTTCATAGTGACTGCTCTTCTCTCATCAACATATTCAACTAAGAGCTCACTAGAATGAACCTAACTTACACCATTCACTACATATACCTTCTCATGATGAGAGCTTCGTCTTTCATTATTTTCCCTTCAATGACTCACCAGAATCCATGAGATGACACTCCCCATTTTGTAAACCCCATCCTTAAGTTGTTTGATGTCCTCCATCACTGAGTTACTCCTTTAACATACTTGAGATCTCCTTTGTTTGATGTTTGTATTTCATCGACTTGACCCGAGTTCCATCTTCATGTTTCTGCCATGAAGAGCCTCCTTACTCGGTGTTCAAGTTATGAACTCTCAAATGATGCATCAACCCATGAATTTCCCATCTTGCATTGTGATCCTATGCCTCGAACATTTTTGACCGATTCAGCCTAAGGAAACTCGCTCAAGCCTCTTGAGCCTTTTGCAATGAAATGCCCAATGTTTAATCCTCATGGCTTGCGTTCCATTGACTGAGCCATCTTTTCAAATCAAAATTATCCTTCACTCGGCATAGTGAGCTCTCCCTATTCCGTACTAGTTCATTATCAAGAAACTCGTTTAGCCTCTACCGAGTTAACATCCGAATGCCTTGCCAAGACATTTTAAAACAATTTGATGAGTTTATTTCTTTCTTTATATCTCAATACCTTAGCTCATCCACTTAACTCAACCTATTAAACTGATACACTTAGAATTCCAATTTATTCCATGATGGCACTACCTAGCTCGATCTTGAAAAGATGAGACATTTCCTTATAATGTCTTCCTCACAGGTTTTGAGCACCTCAGCCATGAGCTCATAGATATGGATCCATCCTCAAGATAGCTCAACCTTCCTAATAAAACTCAGCTCTTTGACCTTCTACAAATGTCAATTCACCGAGCTTCTCAAGCTATTTGAGCTCAAAGAACATTTTTTGGAGTATTCTCACCCTTGACCTTGAAAAACTTTGAACCTCCTAGATTTTCCTCAAAATTAGGGATCATAGAGATATAGTAAGACCTACTCAACATAATTTATAACATTTTAATTAATTTATCCCCACGATGACTACGGAAATGGTTCCGTCGAGGACTTAGAGCACAACAGGACCTCGGTGTTTGATTTTGCAAAGTGTGCAAAATTGGATTAAAATTTTGGTGACCTCTCAGGGATGATTTCCTGCTAAGCATGATTCCATTAGCCTTAAGTCATCCATTGGGTATGGAGTCATGATGTAATACTGAATCTTCTATGAATATTGAAATTTTGGCATTTATCTTGGATATAGTAATGCTAAGTAAATATTTTTGAATACTTAGAATCTAAGAATATTGTAGTTAAATGAAGCATCTACTAAATTGAAAATATTATGGAAACCTTTGAACCTTATTCTTATCCTTGAAAACCTCTAATGATGATACAATGTGCAAGGACAACACAAAACACACACAACAAGGAAAGAAAAAAATAACCACACACAACAATGTGCATAAGCACTTGGAGGAAAACACCTAACTAAACTATATAGGGGGTGGAATGATCTCAAAAGCAAGATTTGAGATGTATCCCATTCACATGAATGGGTAGTTCTTCTCCTTTGATCCTAGATAGATGAAATGAATTCACCTCTTTACAACTCGTGATGATGTATGGCCCACTCTAGAGAGCATCAAACTTGGCAGTGCTTTCCTGGTTTGGCTCTATCTTCATCCCATTTAAGAACTAAATATCCCTCTTGAAAATTCCTTTTGGACACCTTCTTGTCAAAATATTTCTTAACATGAGCCTTATGTTGCTCCAAAGTCTTCATAGCCTTGTTTCATACTTCTTCCAACTCCATGAGTTCAACAAACCTGACTGTCAGAGGATCACTCTCCATAACTTCAAGCTGATGAGCCAACTCCAAAGAAGGTAATTCCAAGGAGAGTGGAAGTTTTGATTCCCTTCCATATACAAGCATGAAAGGAGAATTTTTGATGGCCCTTTTAGGTGTGATTCAATCTGCCATAAGGTAGTCTTAAGATGTGTATGCTAAGTCCTCATGTTAGTCTCCATTGTGCACTTGATAATCCTTGTGAGGTTCTTGTTGCTAGACTCAGCCAATCCATTTCCTTGAGGATAGTAATTGGATGAAGTTTTGAGGTAGACCCCATTCTTAACATCCCATTCACTCAACTTCAGACCAAGAAAATCCATTGCATTGTCTGAAATAACTGTAAATGGAACACCGAACCTTTTCATTATACCTTCTAAGAAATCAAGAACTGCCTTCTCATTATTTTCCTTCAATGTTATTACCTCTATCCATCGAGTAAAATAATTCCATTGTAGTAAGGACCCATTTATGTCATCACTAGATGGAGGATTAATCATTCTGATGAAATCCAACCCCCATTGAACAAAGGGTTGGTCCACTTGAATGGATGTCAGTGGAAGAGCTGCTCAACTTCTACTTTTAGTGAAAATGGCACATTCCTTACACTTCCTTACCCAGAGATGGGAATATTTGAAAAAATCCAGCCAATAGTAACCAGATCGCATGATCTTGGTAGCAGTTGTTCATGCAAAATAATGTCCTCCAGATAGGTACATTATGAAATTCTTCTAGTATCTTACTTACCTGTTCCAATCCCACACACTGAAGGAGAACACCATTCAAATCCCTTCGAAAGAAAACATTATCTACCAGAACATATGGAATAGACTAAAGACGGAAATTCCTTTTGATTTTTATCCATGTTCACTGGATATACTCGTGAGAAAAGGAAAAATTCTTCATTTTGGATAACCAGTCAACCTGATCATCACCCTCATCAATGTTTAGGAGTTTCACGTTCTCATCACCTTTTGATTCCATGTCTGCAGCAAGTTGTTGACACAAACCTTTACCTCTGAAAAGTTTGGTAACTTTGATATGTATGTCATACTCCATCACCTTCATGATCCATCCAACATGCTTTTCGTTCATCTCTTTGTTCAGCAAAAAACCCTTGACACCTGGATGAGACACCATTAGATGAATTTTGTTGTTGGACAACATGTGCTTGAATTTCTTCAAATATCGAATAACCGCAAAGATCTTTTTTTTAAATGAATGAATATTTGAGCTCATAGTCCTTGAGGGATTGACTGAAGAAAGCAATTGGTTGCTCCATCAGATCATCATTTTGTTGGGTGAGGATACCTTAAATGCTCTCTTGACCTACAAAAGCATAGAGAATAAAATCTTTATCAAACCTGGGGTTCACCAATGCATGGGAACTTGAGAAATGGCCATTTTGATGGCTTCGAAGCTCTCCCTTCCTTCCTTTTTCCATGACAATGGCATGTTTTTCTTCAACATGGTTGTCAAGTGGTTTAGCCAATGTTGCGAATTGAGGGATGAATCTCCACACAAAATTTATGGTTCCTAAAAAAAATCTGGAGACTCTTCTTGTGACTTGGGAGAGATAAAGACATAATCGAATGGATATTGGTTGGATATATTTAAATTCCTTCCGCTGAAACAACATGCCCCAAAAATTTTCCTTCATGCAATGCAAAAATACATTTCCTAGGGATAAGTGAAACTCAAATTCTCTACATCTTTAGAAAACCTTCCTTAGATGTGTGATGTGGTCTTTTGCATGCTTAGAGTATATAGTTATATCATCAAGGTAAACCAAAATGATATCGTTGATTAGTCCCTTAAATGCCATGTCCAAGGCTCTTTGGAAAGTAGCCCCAACATTGGACAATTCGAATGGCATTTTGTTGTAAGCATATGTGCCCCACTTGGTAGTGAAAGTTATTTTGAATTATCGGATTCTTGGACCAGTAATTTGATTGTAACCTGAAGTATCCATCGAGAAAAGAAAATATTTGAGCTACTACCACCATTTGAAGGATTTTCTCCATTGATGGAAGAGGATAATGATCTTTCAATGAGGCACGGTTAAAATCCCTAAAGTCCACACATAACTGAATTTCTCCATTTTTCTTCCTTACATGGACCAGATTGGCTACCCAAGAGGAATGCTTAATAGGAAAAATTATACAAGCATCAATGAGTTTGGTTAGCTCCTTTCTCATTAGTGGCTCAATTTTGGGATTAATTGGCCTCTATTTCTGACGAACTGGCTTGGCATTAGGATCCAGTTCGATGGTATGTTGTGCTAGACCTAGATCAAAACCATGCAGGTCTTTGTAGCTCCATGAAAAAATTTCATGATACTCTTGAAAAATTTTGATGAAAGCTTCTTTCTCTTCAGAAGTGCATACTTTTCTGATCTTCAGAAACTTTTCATTTGCTACCTCGACTTCCTCAAAATATTCTTCTTTGACCTCCATGTTAGAGATTTGTTTTTTGGCTTGATCATCTAAATTAAAAATGGATTCCAGAGTAACTAAACCTTTTGGTAGCTTTTTTCTTTTCAATTGTATGATTTTATCACCATATGATTCTTACAACTTATCTTGATTTTTCAGCAAACTCTACCTCTTCTTGTAGGAAAAGAAACAATTTGTTTGTCACTTTCAAACACTTGCCAACTACTCACATTATCAAGAACTGCAAGGTCAAACCACCATTTTGAATTATTATCATTTTTCTTTCATGATATCAACAAATATGTCATATTGTGAGCCAATTGTAGCAATCCTATCAACATCTTGATTTTGATTTCTAAAAACCATGTGGATCCCAAAAGCTTCAAAATATTTAATAAAATCCCATACTCAGTTCTTGTATGATCTTAAAAGATCATTTTTGGATGCACTATGCATGTCATCACTTGATGAACAACTAACTCACTTGTCTCTAAAAATAGTCAGGGCTTTGATTCCCTTCTTTTGAGCTAGCTTAATTCCTTGCAAAAGGGCCTCGTATTCAACAACATTGTTAGTGCAACTGAATTGCAACTGAAAAGATGAGAAGTACTTATCTCCCTCTAGAGAAATTAGACATGACACCAGCACTGGATCCATTCTTACTCTCTTGATCCATCGAAGAACAATTTCCACAGTCCTTCAGAATTTCTTTGTGTTTTGACAAGTTGTGGTATGATCATACCTTCTTCGTGAATGCAGTATGTACCCAATCCCATCTCTTCCAACACCAACAAACCAACTTCTTCCTCTGCCAACACATCAACATAGGGATCATACTAATGATCTCCACTCACTTCATCCAGCATTATATCAGGGACTTCTTCAACAAGAGTGGTCATTTCATGATCAACATATTCTTCTCCTAGATCACCAATGGTATAATTCCCATTTATAGGACTAGTAGTGTAGGGTTCTACATGATTATGGAAGATTGGTTCTACCCTTATAGTTACTTTGGTTCCGTATCGAGTCTTAAGAATCATATGTGACCAATTGGTCGATAGATAACCACCCATCTTGGCAGTGAAATATCATGATAGGAAGATGGAAAAGAGAGGAGGGAGATCAATGACTGATATGTCTTGGGTGAATGAAAAACTCGGGCATGCATGGATGGTAAGTTAAAGTCCTTTGATAACTCCAATAGTTTTAATTGATGTGTCCATCCAATTGAACAACTCCTCTTGCAATCCATGCATATTGTATGCCTAGTACATCTACAATTTGTTTGGCCATGACCGAGCTACTGGCACTAGAATCGATCATGTAATTATGTACCAAATGATCGCCAATGATAAGGGAAATATAGAATGGTGGTGGTTTTTTTTCCTTAGGAATAATTTTCCCTTCTGGTTGACACAAACTTGTAGTGGTTTTATTCCATGACCCGATGATCCATCGGTTGTACCAAAACTATTCAGAGCCTCTCGTAACAAGTTTCTTTGAGAAGGAATTGAGAGTGCATCCCACATAGTAATGCTCAGGTTGGTCTTCTTCATTTGTTCTACAATACTAAAGGAATTTCTCCTACCTTGCTGACACTTCTTTGGGCATTGGGATCCTCTTTTGGAAAATTCTTTTTGGGTACCATGATGCTCTGAAGAACCTTCTTTCCTTGCAGCTTGGCTAGCATGGTGTTTCTGGCAGTTTCTTTCCCACATCTTTATCAACCACCACTTGTGGTTGAGGTTGTGAAGTGGATGTATGATCATCTTTTGAAGGTTGAGATTCCATTGCTCTCTTTTTAGAATGAGTGTTTTCTCCACTGATGAGGAATTTGTATTCAACCCACAAAAATCTTCTTCTTGCCAATTTAGCAAAGTGGTTTCTTCAGGTGCCTAGCGGTTGATCTGTTATTTCTTAAGTAGATGAATTTTTTATTGGATCTGGAGGGGCAGATACACTTTGAACCATAAGGGCCTAGCTAAGAACTCCATTGGGGAAAATATTTTGATTGTGTGGTTGAGAACAAGGATAACACCATTCATAGTCTTGAACTAGATTATTCTGGATAGGTATTATGGCTCTAGATGAGCTAGTAGCAAGAGGGTTCTAAAATTTCAAAGGCCTGACATTCATAGCTTGACTTGCAGTTTGATTTTGAGGCTGATTGTTCCCTTGAAAAGGAGGACAATTAGCCTGATACTATTGATTTTGTGGCTGGTATAAATGATTATATTGAAATTGTTGCCTCTTGAGTGCAACGAACTCATTCCCAAAGGTTTGCAGCAATGACTTGACTTCAAATAGATCATTTGAAGAGGAAGGGGTAGACTGAGCTGGTTTCTTAGAGGCTGGAGGAATAGGAGAAATGGTAGGATGATTGTTTGTAAGATCTAGAACAATGGCATTGGTGGTCATGGAGCTATCTTTCCAGCCTAGCATTAAGGAATTCTCTGCTCTTATGGAAACTTCGTAGGCATCAAGTAGTGTAGTCCCTCCCATGGACTAGATCATAACTGCTACATCGTTATTCAAGGCTCACAAAATAGTACAGAATGCATTATTTGGAGAAGGATTTATGAGTGTTGGAATCCTATTCTAAGTCCTATGGAATCAGAAGTTGAAATCACTCATGTATTCTTGGGGAGATCTCTTTATGGTAGTGAGTTGTTCCAAGAGTGAAGGTGATCACTCTTGTCTTCAAACTATTTACAGATATTTTCTCCTAACTCATCCCAAGTGGTCATAGTACCAACACTTAAACCTCAAAACCATTGAAGTGATTTTCCCTTGAAAGAAGTAGCAATAAGTCTAACCACAACGTTGTCCTCCATGATATTATGTACTGCAAAAATGTATGGCTACATCAAGAATATGTTCCACTGGAGTAATGTGAATTTCCCCTATGTAGAAGGGTAAAATTTTGAGTGCAGCAAGTAGGTATAGGGTCACATTGAGCCAACAGAAGAGGACTGCTTACATTGAAAGGGGGAAAAACTTGGTTCCTCTCCATAACAATGAGAGGTTGATTGTTCCTGGGTGGAGGAAACCTTCCGTAAGGAGGATTTGAATGACCCCTATGAGGTGATGCTGCAATGGGTGATGTTGAGATGCCTCTTCTCCTTCTCTTTGGAGGAGACAAGGATAGTTCAATATGTTGATAATTTCCTTTCTTTGAAGAATCTCTTATCTGAATTCTTCACATAAGTTAATGCACTGAGATTTGAAATCCATAGATATAGAGTCATTAGGTACTTTGAATTGTGCAAGTGAGAAGAGAAGTACCAACTCTTCTGGTCCCACTGAGCATGCCAAAAATGTGTTATTGGGTAACTAAATCATTGTACCCTCCGAATGGCCAGAATGTGAACAAGACATTCGGTGTTTGGTGTGATTGGGTAACATGGGATCACCTCTCAAGTTGTGGAACTTGGGCTCAAGGTAAACCTCCAGAGAAGGCCTCTTCCTAAACTAAGTGTATCTACTCCTAGTGCAATAAAATAATCTAGACCTATGCTAACATTTTCATGGGTTTTACAAGAAATGAAACTATACAGGGATGGTGATGCACCAAATAAAGGGTGTTTCAAGACTCAGGAAGGGTTAATTTGAAAGGGTGTTTTGCACCACAAGTCAACTACATCTACTGCAACTTAGAGAGGGTAAAAAAGTACCATAAACTAGCAAGCATGCATTCCCTTTGTTAAACTCAATCAGAAAAAACAATCTATCAATCTTCTAGTGAAGAAGGATGAACTTGATAAGGGTGAACAAGCACCACAACTCAACTGCATGTAATACTCCACAACTTGATTAGCACAGAACTCCAAGAACTTGCACAGTGTACCTGCAAGCATGAGAAAGGCACAAAGAAGTATAGAAGGATGAAAGGACCAAGAGTAGTCACAAAACACACACTTTTATTACTTCAACAACATGCACAATGCATCATTACATTTATAAGAGGCAATCATTTCCATTACAGTCTTGAAAGGAGGCTTGAAAGTTCCCTCAACATACAAGAACAACTTGCAGAAGAAGAAGGATTCTTTAAAAAATATGCACTTGTCTCACACGTATAACTTGTCCAACCTATTGGATTGAGATTCCAACTTACATTTATAGAAGAATTTTGTGAGAGAGAAGAGGAAAAGTAATAAATTCCTTCCTAAATTGAAGGTACATGATGGTTCATTTATTACAAAGTTGGTTAAACTATTAAGAATATTCCATCATGTGCCATTAAGGACCAGTTGACTTAATCAATTAAAGGAATATTTAAATAAAATATTTTATTAATAATAAAAATATCATTATTAAAATATTTTAATAAAAATATTATTTAATAATTATTAGGTGGGCCCCCCAAAAAAATGGTTTGCACTGAATGGGGGGTTTGATGAGAATAGGGAAAAATAACTCAACTTGATGGTTGGCTTCTCAAGCCAACTCACCAAGTTGAGCTCGAGATCCTCCATCAAGCTTTCTCTCCACTGCCACAACTGAGCTCTGACTCCCCACGAATGTGTCAAGTTCCTAAGACACGAGCTCTTTGCATATACGACAATTTCCTTCATGGAATTATTCTTGACTCGGTGAGCTCCACATGAAATTATTCCAATGGTCGAGATATTTCCATCATGGGCTCATTGGACTCGTGCTTGTCACCCAATCAACCGACTCGCTCCATGTAATTTGGTCCGCCTTAGCTTTTTCATTGATCTCCTCTTCTATCACATTGAGATACGTCTCACCTTGACCCCTAGATTAACTCGAAGGGCTCAGCTAAGTTCTGTGCACTTGTATTGAATGAGATCCCATTATGTCGCCAGTGAACTTTCTGTTAGATTGGTTAGTGGATCATCCCATGTTGGGCTATACTTTCATGAGCTCACCTTGTTCCTGTCACATCAGGCTACATTCCTTTTCCTTCACATCGAACTACGTATCTCTTGACCGGGCCTTGACTCACTTGAGGTTACCAAGCTCCATTAGCTTCCACCGTGTCCAAGATATTCCAATGGCCTTGACTGAGCTCAACATTCCACCTCTAAGACGAGTTCCCTGGATTCGCATGTGACATAACTCGCAACTCTGTTCTATGAGCCCAAAGTGCTTCCACTATCCTAGCTCTGCTTCAAACACCATGGATTCGCCATCTTGTAACCTTCATCCCCTTCATTGCAAGCTCCTTAACCTAGCCAAATAACATGATGCATTCACATGAGCTCAAAATCCTTACATCGAATGGTTTACATGGTTCTAACTCAGTCACCCTAGTTATCTCAAGCTCGTCTTCCTGGGAGCTCATCTTGAAACAACAACTAGCTTCATACTTCTTTTCCAAACTCAACAACATCAAGTTTATCATGACCGAGCCAAGTCTTCATTCATGAGCTTATACACATTTAGGAGCCCATTTAATTTCCTTGATCGATGTTGATTCACTAGACCTCTATTTTCCCATCGATAAGGCCAATAACCACTCGAATTCTTATCAATCTCAAAGTTGATACAAACTCAGTCTTGACTCAGCTCACAGAGTTGAGCTCTACCTGCCGCAAGTGAGCTTTGTCTCCTTTAGATGGATTGGTTGAGTCGAGACCCCTAAAACTTGATCTTAAGCCTTCTCATTTACTGAGTTGAACCTTAATCTCCTCTGCACCATCCTCACTACAAATACGAGAGCTATGTCTATTGAGATCATCTTCCTCACCAACCAAGCTAGTTCCTACGTGTATCAAGCTACCTTCATTTTACCTTCCTGAGAATTGAGTTCTTTCTGGCTCGACTCCATAGATTTTACTTGGAGTTCACTGCCAATGACTCAGCCTCCTCCCGGATCATCCCAAGTATCTTCTATCTAGAGCCCCTTCATATATGCCTTTAAGATCTCTTCAAGAGCATGACCCGTCAAACTGTCCACCGAGCTCCACATTAAGTTGGCCCACAACGCCTTCCTTCCTCCTATCTCAGATGAATGGCTTTCCATCAGGACCATAACCATCAAATGTTCTAACTCCCCTGGTGAATCACCTTGTGAATAAAAAATTACATAGACTTCTTCTTTGCATGGAATCCTCATGATGGATTTCATTACAAAGTTTCCATCATGTAAATTGGATGAATTTATCCCACCTTGCAGAAATACTACTTGGAAAAATCACCTCAATTCTCCACCATGGCTTACAGACTTCAAATTCCCCAAGTGTGTAGATTCTTACGATGGTTTGTCATGGAATTATCTCCACCATGGCACATGCCCCTCGAAATCCCCAAGTTGAGGCTCTTCCACTTTGTACCACACTTGTTGGCATGGTCCCTCAATGATCCCAAGATCTTTGCCACTTCTGATCTCTTTTGGTGATGTTCTGTACTCGTAGCCCCACCAAATGCATCACCTTGAGTTCCTTAAAACAAAAAGCTTCCTAGAATCTTAACTTGTCCATGCAACTTCATTTCTCCTTACCTTCACATTTCCTTCTTACGGATTGACGAGCTCACGATCCCAACTTGGTATTCTAAGTTACTTTCATAGTGATGTGCTCTGCTCTCGTCAACATATTCAACTTGAGCTCACTAGAATGATCCTGACTTACACCATTCATACATATATCTTCTCATGATTTGAGAGCTCATCAAGATTTTCCCTTCGATGACTCACCAGAGCCATGAGCTGACACTCCCCATTCTGTAAACCCCATCCTTGATTCGTTTGATGTTCCATGTTGAGTTAGTCCTTTCAACTTAACTGAGCTCCTTTAGATGATGTTTGTATTTCATCGACTCAACCTGAGCCATCTTCATGTTTCTACCATGTTGAGCCTCAACTCAGTGTTCTGAGTTATGAACTCACAAATGATGCATCAACCCATGAATTTCCCATCTTTCTTTTGTGTCGAACTTGCCACGACACATTTTTGACCGAGTCAGCCTAAGGAAACTAGATTCGAGCCTCTCAAGCCTTTTGCAATGAAATTTCCAATGTTCAATCCTCATGGCTCACCTTCCATCAACTGAGCCATCCATTCGGGTCTAAATTATCCTTCACTCAGGCATAGTGATCTCTCCCTATTCCACACTAGTTTGTTGTCAAGAAACTCGTTTATCCACTACCGAGTTAACATCTGAATTCCTTGCCTAGTCATTTCAAAACAACTTGATGATTTTATTTCTTTCTCTACATGTTGATACCTTAGCTTATCATTTCTTAACCTATTAAACCAGTACATGCGAGCTTCCAAGTTGTTTCCACAAAGACCTACCTAGCTCAATCTTTAAATTGAGAAATTTCCTGTAATGTCTTCATCATGGATTGAGTACCTCAGCCATGAGCTCATAGATATGACCCCATCCTCAAGATAGCTCGACCAAGCTAGTTAAACTTGTCTCCCACCTTCTACATGATGTCAACTCGCCGAGCATCTCACCCAGCTACTCAGACGAGCATATTTGAGCTCAAAGAACCTTTTTTGGAGCATTCTCACCCTTGACTTTGAAACATTTGAACCTCCTAGATTTTCCTCAAAATTTAGGGATCATAGAGATATAGTAATACCTCCTCAACATAATTTATCGATTTTAATTAATTTATCCCCACAATGACCAGAAATGGGCCCATCAGGACTAGAGCACAATAGGACCTCATTGTTTGATTTTTCTAAATGTGCAAAATTGGATAACAGTTCCCTTTTGCATAAGCCTTAAGACAACAAGAGGGATGATCCCAGGAACCCCAAAGTAGTCCACACAAGAAGGAACCTTGTGGATGAAACATGAACATTTTATCTTTCTTGACTTGTAAAGCCTTATGAGTTAGATTCACGGATATCCAGTAGTGGCGACCCCAGTGTGATTCATTCTGAGCAAGATATTTTCTCATGGTTTAAAAGGGGGTAAATTAAATCCGTCAGCTAGTAATAGCGTCGCACTCACTTGGGTATATTTCTGACACCTAGTTGAGAGAGACACCTAGGAAGCAACGCCTTGTCCAAGCCAATCTAAGGTAGAGGCCACAAATTTCACTACATCATTTTTAATTTTCCTCCCATGTTATACACTTGTGTTTCACTTTCTCTCTCTCATCCACTTTTTCGTTTTGTAAATGTGTCTAAGTCTTTTGTTACAGAAATCCATATCCGTACTTGAGTGCTTTCATTTTCATCCAAGTCTTGACGTCGTGAACTTGCTTTGTCACGATCAAGAACCCTCTTGATCACATTGATCTTTCATTATCATAAGTCTTAATTTTAACATTATCTTGTTAAACTCTTACCATTCCATCACTATTACATTGTCGTGTTACAGTCACTTTGTTGAGTTAACGACAACTTCTCTATCTCTCTTTCATCATCTTACATTATCGTACTTCACAATCATTTTATTGCATTATCGAAAATGTTGTTATTTCTTCACTTCTCTCTTTAAAGCATATACTTTGCTTTGATTTGAGATCACTAATTAATCATTTCCCATTTGTTTCTTATCTCCACTTTTGTGAGATTTGGATCTTCTCATTGTCATTAATTCACTTCTTGTGATGACATTTAATTTTTCTTTCTTTTAGTACCCTCACTTCTTTGTCGCGTCTTATCTTTTAACACACTTTTTATTAATATTTGACACCATTAATTATTTTCCTAAGTCTCTTCCCTTAGCACATCTTTATTAATAGTTGAGCATCATCCATCATGTTTTAAGTCTCCTTTTGTCACACTCATTTTGTTGCAAGTTAAGCACACTAATTTCTTTCGCCTCTTAAACATGTACATTCACCTTGTAAATAGTCACAACATATTTCAAAATCCTTCATATTTCTTAACAATCATTTTGTTAAGAATCATCTAAACTAACATTTCAACCCATCTTCCACCTTAACATTATTCATTTTGTTAAGTTTTGTGAATTCCATCTTCTTCATCATTCTTATCACTCATTTTGATTAGAGTTCATCACCTTCACACTTCCATCTCTCTTCCACCTTAACATCATTCCTTTTGTGAAGTGTTGTGAAGTCCCTCTTTTCATTTCTCTTAACACTCATAGTGTTAAGAGTTAACATTTTCACATTTTTTCATCATTCTTATTACTGATTTGTTAAGAGTTGACCGTTTTCACCTCGTTAAGTCTCTTCCTTCTTAACATTCATTTTTGTTAACGAGTAAAGAATATAACCTCATCTAGTCCCTTTCCTCTTTTAAATCACATTTTGATTAGGAGTCGGGCAATCAACTAACCATTTTCGCTTCTTCCCTCTTAGCTCTCATTTCGCTAAAGGTCCAATATTTTCATCTTCTTCCCTCTTCCATATTAGCATCCCCTTTGCTAAGGGTTGAGTTCTTCACCGTACCTTTCTTCACTCTCCCTGATTTTCCATTACAATGGTGGATTTATACAATTCAACATTTTCTCAAGAATGGAAAATGATGAAAGACACCATTGCGGGTATGCAAAAACACCATAAAAAATTCAATTTTAATGAATTGTGTCCAAACCCTTTCAACATGGAGATCTTACGAATACCCTTCCCATGCTCTTTCAAGATGCCTTAATTCAACAAATACAAGGGAAAAATTGATCTTCGACAACAAATCAAAGAATTTTCCATAGCATGCCATGAAGTGGCATATAATGATAGCTTTCTTTTATGCCTTTACCTAGAAGTCTATGAGGAAAAGCTTTAGATTGGTTCTTACACCTTCCAAATGGATCTATCGCCACCTTCACTGACCTCTCAGAGAAGTTTGTCAAACATTTTTCTTTCAACCTCGCTCACAATAATCACCATACTAGAACTTCTCACGATGAATCTTGGTACGTTAGCAACAATCATAATGTCATCAATGCCGGTATCATGGATAATCATAATATTCCCAACATACATGACTAATCAATCAAAAATCCAGTCATACAACCTAGCGAAGACACTACGCCACACAAAATTAAACGTAATTTTACACCCCTCGGTGAAAGTCTCTCTAGTGTCTTTCATCAACTCAAAGTGGTTGGATGATAAAATATCCCCGTAAAAGACCTTGTATTAAAGGATAACCTAATCCATATTGGTACAAACCTCACACATATTGTGATTTTCATTGCATTGATGGCCACTCAACTGATAAATGTGCACATTTTAAGAACTATGTCCAAGACTTAATCAACGACGAAGAGATCTTTGTAGAGATTGACAACGAAGCTCTCATAACTGGCGACACATCAATTTCCAATTCTATTGAAGATTTGAATTTTTTCCCTACTTCTATACATACTAACATTCAATAAGATCACAACGAAATTCAATTATCTATCCCTTCCAACCAATCCATATCTTCTACAGATTTTCTTCCTATAGTCCAAACAGACATTGAACCTATTTCAAACAATATTCTAACACCTAACGAGATCTTAAATTTTCTTCAAGAATCTCTTTCAACCCTTCACATTGCAGAAGAGGGTCCTTCATCAAGCACCATTGAGCTTGATTCCATTATTCCCATTCCGGATCATATGCCTGACATCTCTAGTCTTGTTGTCGAAATACAACCACAACAAGCTTGGACACTTATGACAATGCAACCTTCTATGTCCATTACACCTCAAATGACCAATCTTGCAGGAATCTCATCAACGATTTTTCTTACCTATGAAGACATATTCATGTGTACATTATTTGAGGTATGTATACCTAGGAATATCCTTGTACAACATTTTCAAGCTTTAATTACAAATCTTTCATCAAATCAACTAACTTACAACCTAGTAGGAGCAACGTTGACCATCTCCTTTCTACATCATCTAAGGAACCCTAGGTATACATCTAGAGATCCATCCTTTTTTCCTAACCCTCTTTCATTCATGGGTGGATATGAATCTCAACATATTCCTTTCATTGACAGTCTTCTTCTAACATCACATAGATCCTTCGATCTCATCGAAGACTTATCTGATCACATATCCTTTGACTTGGAACCTGTCCACCCAAGTCTTGTATTACAGGACTTATCGAATCTTCAGATTCACTCTTTTGACTTGGCTCATGTCTCCCCAAGTCTCATATTGCAAGACTTATCGAATATTTGGATTCACTCCTTTGACTTGGAACTTTTCATCCCAAGTCTCGTATTTCAGGACTTATCGAATCTTTAAATTCCCTCTCTTTACTTGGATTTCATCCACACAAGTCTTGTATCTCAGGATCATTCAACTTCAATAAACATGGTCATCTTTCTTGATGAGTCCATTTTGAATTCTCATCCTCAAACATAAAAAAACTTAAAAAGAAAACAAAACTCCATATTAAAGAACTATTTGCCAATCGGAAACATAAAAGCATGTACAAAAAATGTTAAGCATTTCATATATTGGCAGATATTTTAATCATACCCTTATCGTATATTCACCTTCTTCACCTATTATAACACATGTTAACCTTGTTCCTCTTGGACATTGTTTGTCTCATTTTTTTCATGGTTCTTACCATTTTAGATCTTTTCACCTATGATTTTGTCTCGAATCTTATTGGTGGAAACTCCTCCTTTCAAATAAGCTCTCTCTTTAACTAAAATTACTAAACTTCTTTACCCGGTCCTTTTTGACTACCCATCTCATTCTACAGTTTTGAACCCTTGCGTCCTATTAGTCGCATGAGGATGAGACTTAGGGGTAGAATATTCCTTCCCAACAAGCACCCTATCAACATAAAAGGTAAATTAAAACAATCTAAAAATATAAAAAAAAATTACAAAATCAATACACCTTTCATCCTTCACAGTCTTCAGTGATAAGCCCATACTTCTTATTAGTAGTATGATACAGAGAACGGATAAAGCCCTTACTCACTTACATTTTGTCTTTGGTGTTGAGACCTTGCATTTTACTAATGGCATGGGGAAACATGTAGGGGGTCATTCACAAAAATCCATAAATAATTAGTCAATAAAGCCTTTATGAAATCTTAATCAAAGTGCTTAAATCAAATAAAATCCCTAGAAGTAATTTAGTTGCTCATGCTAAAGATAGACAACAAGTCCTTTAACCATATTTTTCCAATCTATAGGCCATCTATGGATATAAATTAATTCAAAACCTATAAAGTGGAATCATATTGGAATTGATTAGCTAATCTTGACTAGAAATGAGTTACACTCTTCTTACATGGATCATTATTTCACTTTGTGTCGTTGCATCCTTTATCTTCAACTTTCATACCACTTATCACCTCGTTTTCACATCCTTCTTGGCTCTTGGTGATGAGCCCTCACATCTTCCTAGTTGCATGGAGCCACAAGCGGAGTGAAACATCCTATCATATTATCATCTACATTTTTGCCAATGGAATGGAATGCTTCTAATTATTTTCACCTGTTTTCAAGTAGTTCACCCTTTTACTGAGTTGTAAAATTAAAAAAACAATATAAAAATGTTTCACAAAATACAAAAACAATATAATTTTTTTCCAAAAAACCAAAAAAAGTTACAAACTGTCACAATCAAAACATTTCAAATAATGTTTGACCAAATTTCAGTTGTTGGATAACACAGCTCAATAATTTTTCCGTTTGACGGTGCTCCTCATGATCATTCTAAATCATCTTTCAAAAATCATCTTTATTTTCCGTGGTGTATACCTATGATCAAGGAAATGATTTACCCTTTTGCAATATAACTTTCCTTAGGGCACATTTGGATTTTACATTTTAATCCAATACAGATCAACCTTCAATGGGATTCGACAAGAGTATCGTTTGGAGTATTTAAGTATCACTCTACTCTTCGGATTGATACAATCCTCTCGCATTCTAAGTTATCACCTAGGGGCATTCAAATATGTCTATTCTTCAATGTGGAACACATTCAGAGTGTCATGAGATGTTGTTTTTGTATGTTGTGTTGTACTGTTGCAACTTATCAACATTGTGACGTTGTTTTTGCTTCTTTCAGTTCGTTATTTTTGGTGTACTTTGTTTACCTTTGTTGTAGACCAATTGCAGGAAATTTACTCACATCTTAGTTCACATATACTTTTGGCGTGGTTCCTTCCTATTCATATTGGGTTCGTTTTCATTTCTTGTTTCATGTTTTTTGTTGCTTGCACGTGTTGTGTTTTCCTCCTAGTTACTTTAAGCCATGTAATGTTTTCATTTTTGTTGTGTCTTCATGTTTGTTTGCATTTGTATTTCAAATATTTCAAAACTCGTAGAAATCCAAAAAAAATCAAATATTTCAAAAATCCAAAAAAATTTTACAAAATTTGAACAAACATTCACTTATTATAGAAATCCTACAATTAGAAAACCCTTGAAATATAATTTTCAACATCTTAATACAATCTTGATAAATGTCATACCTTTATCTATTACCCTAGTGATCGTTCCAATCTTACAACTATCACTTTCTTCTCTGTACATGATATGATAAATATGCTTGGGGCAAGTCACAAAATTATTTTTCCTTCGCGATATAACTTTTCTTGGGGAAATTTCAACTCTAATCATTTACACAACAGATCCAACAAGAGTGTCATAAGGAGTCCCTTTAACTCCACTCTTCCAGTCTAATCATTTTCCCTCTTAGGGAGCATTTGCATCTACTTAATCATCATTGTGGCACGCATTAGGGGCATAGATGATTGTCTTCTTTTTTGAATTTTTGTTGTATTGTTGATGTTTACTTTTTGGACCACTTTCAAGTACTGTGATTACATCTTGGTTCCTTTGTAACTCTGATGTCTACACCTACTCTGTTTATTGGGTTTGTTTTCCTTTTTATCTTTTCTATGTTTTGTGTGTTTCTTTACGTGCATTTGGGTTAACCATCTTGATTCTTTTATAATCATGGTGACAAATCTATTGTGCAACAACAAAAAAAAGGTTTCTCTAAATTTATTCTCCATATGGCGCTCATGCACTACGAGCATAGTCCTTTCCCATCCTTGTTATAATCCCTTGTTTTCCTTCCTATCAAGTGGTTGTCCACCGCTTTGCAACATCACCCACCCATTTGAGGGGGCATTCGTCTACCATCCTACTTGCAGGGGCATCCTAATGCTTCATTGTTTGTTGGGGCATCCTAATGCTACTTTACATACGTGTATTATCTTTAAAGCACTATTACTTTGCAATAGCACTTTAAAGAGGGGAAAATGTAGACACCCTAAAAATACATACATATTTCTATCCCACTTCTATCTAATTAGAATTAATTCTATCTCACCACAGTACACCCCTTTAGAATTAATTAAATTAATTCCATCCTTCAAATATTCCCCTTTAAAATTAATTAAAATTAATTCTATTTCCCAAGCTATATTCCTACCCTTTGGAATTAAATAATTTAATTTTAACATGCCTTTGGAATTAATTAAATTAATTCCTACACCCTCCTAGCTAATATAACTAAACATTAATTTATTTAAATGGTTAATTATCTCCTCACAATTAAATTAATTTAATTCTACCATTCTCTTGGAATTAATTAAATTAATTCATAACACCTTCTAGCTAATATAATTAAACATTTATTTATTTAAATGGTTAATTATCTCCTCAAAATTAAATACTAATTAAATTTAGTTATTTAATTCCACTTATTTCAGTCAATAACAACTTGGACTCCACATCCTCATCCTAGTTAGCTACACTTCTAGAATCCTCGAAAAGTGAGGGCAATTGAATTGCACATACAACCACCTTTCCGGATGCAACTTCTGTAATTAATTCATTTACTGCCCCTAAATACCCCAGAACTTCTACAACCTGCTCCAATGCTATTTTTAGCATGTGCATTCAACAATATTCAACCAACTTCTAACCACTTTTACCTCTATAAAATGCAAACTTGTCTTATCCCAAATCCTCCTGGATTGTTTGCAAGTAAACTCTGTCAATTTGCATTCTGAAGCTTTCCAACTACTTGTAGCAATTGCATCCCAAGTTTAGAGAACATTCAAGAGCACCCACATCCATTTATAAGGTTCAAAAACAAATTTTCTACAACCTTATTGAGGTTTGCACTGAATAATTACAGGAAGGTTTACAAAATTATTTGTTTATCTTTCATTACTGTGATTTTTCCTTGTTTACAATTTATGCTACTTTACTTTTGTCTACTTATAACATTGTGCATCTATTATTACTTATTTTTAAAACATTTGGCCCCACATGATCAAGTGCCCACATGATCAAGTTCTCGCTTGACCATGTAATAATTTTTTCTTTCTCATGGTCAAGTGGCCACTTGACCATAATAGACCAAAACATATGGCCCTAACATGGTCAAGTGAGGACTAAACCATAAATGGTCAAATACTTTGGACCCACATGGTCAAGCAATCGTTTGATCATATGGGTCAATATTTTAAAATATTAAATTATGTGTATAGATTTTTTAAAGGATTAAATTTTGATTTATTTTTCTATTATTGAATTGTGTTCATGAATTTTTATCCTCCAATAACGACCAAAAATAACTTCTTGATCTAATATCTATCACTTCTAGCATATAGAGGTATGTTTAAAGAATTTGAAGTTGGCTTCCTCCTACTAGTCCATACTCCCCCATATTCATGAAAAAATATATGACACGTTTGGAAAATTAAATACAACTTTAAAGGAAATATACATGTTGAATCTTCCCTAAATGATAACCATCTATAGATCCCATGAGAGCACAAGAATGTTTACACTATCTCATTGAAGAGGTGATAGATTTCAAAGGAGTCATAAAATTATATCATCTCAAGGGTAAGGATGTAGTATGTGGTTTGAGAAAAGCTCAATATTACTACTAAGGCTAGAGGATGACCTCCCAATTTTGTGTTTCAAATATTTGGTCTGTGATCATTAGTTGTCTGCACGCCTAAAGTTATGGATGATAATTGAGGATGGGAAAAGAGCATATTATTTTCAAGGATTTAAAACAAATAAAGATAGAGAAAAACAAAACATAAGAAAACAAGTCAGTAAAGGGCTATAATGACATTGAATATATTTGATTTGAGAAAGAAAAAATCACTACAGATAATAATTTATTATGACGATTGTAACAATAAATTAAACATTAATGAGTTGAATTTATCATTTGCAAATTTGTTAATAAAACACATGTATAGGGGTTTGAATTTTGGGATAGCCTTGAAAAATATTATAAGGATGATAATTATTCTTTAAAAGAAGATATGTTTCCTACACTTGAAAATTACAAGGGAATTTTAGCCAAAGACCAAACAAAATATTAGTGTCAAGGGTACTGATGAAACACAATTTATAGAAGAAACTAAATGCCTTGAAGAGAACATAATTGATGTGAAATTGTTATTAAACATGTAGGTAAAAAGTCAAAAGTGTCATTTAATCCCATGTTACATATAAAATGATGTCATATGTAATTGATATGCTGTGATGACACTTCATGGATAAACTTGGTGTCCTTGAGATTTCACCCTGAAATTTGGGACTACCCCCTTTTTTTTAAATTGTTTTTTTCAAAGTAACAGGTCGTTTTGTGTTTATTTTGCATGCAGTTGTTTGCATTGCTCTAGGGTATCCCCAGAGAGTCATAAAAGCCAAATTCAACGAATACCCACATGCCAAAGCTCACTCAATTCCTTCGTCAAACTTTTTTTGCCAGCGTTTTATTTATTTATTTATTAAATAAATAAAGTTCATTTAAAAATAGATTGAGCTGAAATTGGAGGGTTTAGGTTATATAAAGCACTTCACCCCATCATTATTACCATAGAACATTCACCTGGAGGGAAGAATTTTTGCATATTAGCTAATTGGAGAATTTTTTTGAGTAATTGCCCGCAACTTCTTTTTTGTTTTATTTCTTTTTGTCTGTGTTTTGGTTTGTTTGCTCCAAAAATTATTGTAGCCTATTCATTCTTCCTGCCAAACCTTTCCCCAGGCCTAGGGTTTTGGAAAGTTATCCAGTATTTTTTAATTACTAATCTGTCTAAAGGTAATCAGAGCTCATGATTCTTTCAGGAGATTACAAGAAGTTGCTTGGTCCAAAAAGGTGCAAAAATAAATTTTATGAAAATAAGGAAAATATTGCCATCAATGTGTAGAGCTCGAGAAAATATGCACTTTTAGAGAAAACAACACCTAAAACGGAGCCACAGAGTGAAAGTTATGGCACTTGCAAGTTTTTGATGCTACATCTTCTCAGACCCTTTCCAAAAATGGAAAATTTTATTCTATTATTTTGTTTTCTTCACTGAAAAATCCAAAAATAGAAATAAAATGTCGCTGATGAGTTTTCACACAACTTAAAAAGTAGAAGTCATGCAAGTCACACTTTTTGGGAAGAAGCTTTCTTCCATGCAAGTCACATGTTTTGGAAGGAGGGCTTTTAAGTGCCAATGAGAATTTTGGTGGTGGAAGGAAGGTGGGAATTTGGAGCCTTCCTATAAGGTTATTTATTCTCATCATTAAAGATAAAATCACACAAGTGCCAATGAGACTTTTGGTGGTGGAAGGAAGGCGAGAATTTGGAGCCTTCTTGGAAGGTTGTTTTTTCCCATTATGAAAGATAAATCACTTAAAGTACACATGGGAATTTTAGGCTGCCAAGAAGGGTAAGAATTCACATCAAAGAATTTTTATTCACCCATGCAAGTCACACTTTATGGAATAAACTTCTAGGATGCAAGTCACACTTTTTGGAAGGAGAGTTTTTATGTGTCAATGTGAATTTTGGTGGTGGAAGGAAGATGTGAACTTAGAGCCTTCCTTGAAGGATGTTTTTTCCCATCATTAAAGTTAAATCACTTAAGTGCTGATAGGAATTTTGGAGTTGCCTGGAAGGGTAAAAATTCCCACTTCCTTGCCTTCTTATTTTTAACATGACTTCTAGCCAAAAAGTGCGACCCAGTCTGGCATAGCTAAATGCCTAAAAACTATTTTTTTTAATTGCCGAGAAGCATCCAATTTTGGCGCCTAGGGTTGGAAAGGATTCCTTTTTATTATTTTGGCTATCTGCATGTTGATGTGAATGCACAAGGGAATTAAATAATATTTTTAGCTTTCTTGGCATGCAAGCAAAGTCTAAAAATAAAGGGCAGCAAGCTTTATAATCAGATTTTGGAGAAAGAAATAAGCATTCATGCCATGGATTCCATGTTTCTCTGAATTATTTGCAGGAATACTTCACTGGTGCTCATATTGGTGAAAAGAAGGCAAAGTCAATGTCAAATACATTGAATATATCTTTAGAATCAGAAGAAGAAATTGTAGGTTCTGCACAAATAGATCCAACTCTCATATTTGCAAGGTTTTCTAACAGAAATAAAAAAAGAAGATTTCAGACAAAGGTTGATTCAGACATGATGAAGGATGATGAGTTTTGTCTGAATTGTTTATGACAAACATTGCACTGGTGCACTTATTGGAGAAGAATTGCAAAAGCTTCAAGGATAAGAGGGAAGACATGTCAGAAGTAGCACCTGTAAGTAAATATCAATCATCTGCATCTAGATCTAGTTTGGTGAGAATCAAAGGAAAGGATTCAACAACATATGGAGAAAAAAACATCTCAGATTCAAGGCAGAGATATCATTCAGATCATTCATTGTTAAAGTGAATGAAGCAGAAGTGTAATACAGGTTGGATCAACATGTAGAGTATGGAAGAAGAACAAGACTTAGAGCATTGCAACTTTCTTCTAATTTCTTCTCCCCTTTCTTCTTCTTTCTCTTATTTTCTCTGACAAAGTAATTGAGCAATCAATTAAATTATAAAACTTAGGTAATTGGCTATAAAAGTTGTTACTTCAAGTTACTAAAAGAAGTCAATTACTTGGAAATATGCGACATACATGCAAAATAGAAGGTTCTATTTTCAATTATAAATCATGCAAATAGGAATTCCAAGAATAATACTACCAGTTGCTTCCCCTTTTCATAGCTTCCATATGTGTCAATTCATTGAAAGCTTCCTATTTGTAATTTCCCTCTATACACTATAAATAGAGGAAGATCTTACGGGTTAGAGGAGAATTTGTAATCAACATTCTTGAGTTCTAGACTTTGTGTTGAAACCCTTGATATTTTTTCTGAAAGCTAAGAAATTAAACAAAGGCGGATTTCTGGAGAACTTTGTGTCAATGGTGCATTTGCTTCTTACTTCTGTGTAGATCTTTAGATAAACTTTGCATTGTCTAAGATTTAGATTAAAAACTTTCCTTTCCTTTAATTTTATATTGTGAGATCTATTTGTTTTATCTATGTGTATGAGACTAACTCTGTAAACTATTGGTGGGATTACACATCTTCTTTTTCTTCTTCCCGTATTCAACTATTCCTCCTTCTGCAAATATTTCTTTACAACTTCTTACTTGCTGCAAAATTGCTTAGCTATGGTTCATGAGTTTCACAGTTAAAGTAAAACCCACATATAGTTATTAGAATACATAATTAACAGAAATCTTACACGGGAGCCTCACCGGTAAATGAAGAAGATTTATTTCATGACTGCCTAGGTTTTAGCTATGCATAAAATCTAGCCAACAAAACTATAGATTATGAATGACAAATACTATAAGTGGGTTTTTTAGAGATAATTTATCCATGGTTGAATGATATATTCTCAAACATAGAATGAAAACAAATATTTCAATAACTATGTACATTGTTTGAAAAAGGCATAGATACCATATCTCACAAAAGAACTTCCATGTTATAGTGTATTAATGGAAGACCAAAAGTACATATGAAAATGACACAACATTAAAAGCTTCTCAAATAGAAAAGGTAGAGAACATGAGGAAGCTTGTACAGGATCATGTGATTTTAAAGTAAATTCATTTGTTCGATCACTAGTTGTCATATTAAATGTGTAATGGTAGTACTTTCTACCATTTCAATCAATCTATTTTTAATAGCAAGCAACATTAAATCTATTGATTGATTAATTAGTTAGCTATTATTAAAATGTTAAAATTTACAATTTAAAAATTAATATGTTGAACTTAAATAAAATATTCTTAGATTTGGAGATGTAGTTAATGATTACCATTTAATTGAGAGATGGTGGCTCCGAAAAGTCTTAATAAAAGTTTTTTGAAAAATTATTTAATAGATGTTGCCTAGCCATCCACCACGGTTCCACTCCTTAGTCCACTCCCAAAATATATCGATATTAAAAAGGGATGAAACTGAGATCATACTCCAAACAACTTTAACGGTATGGATACCCCTCAGATGTGACATCTAAACAAAGTGGTGGGTGGATCAATTAGAAGCCTTCAAACAAAAAAGAAAAGAAAAAGAAAACCATTTAAAACTTCTTTCATATATTATTTTTGCATCCCAAAAGTTAAAGTTGGAGACGTGAAGGCAACGCAAAAGACGGACGACAAATACAATGCATGTCATATATGCATTCATGCTTGATTAACACATGACGTCAGCATCCACATAAGGTTTATGTATTGCATGCAGGCAAACTCGAAACCGAACGCTGAGTAAGTACAGCTAATCCAAAGCTGAATAAGCGGCAGCATCTCTCAATTTTTTATTTTCGAGACACCCATTCAACGAATTATTCGTCACCCTGAAAAATATGCTCTCTCAATGCATCGTTCTTATGTTGAGATTTCGATGTCCCGAAATTCATGACCAAAACGATGTTTTAGGCATTGGTTTTGCTAAAAATTGAATTTTGAAACTCTGTGGGAGTTGAGTTTTACCACAGATATAATTTTGAGGTCATGGGTATCGGTAAAGATTGAAAAACCTGTATTTTGAAACCTTGTAAGAATTGGGTATCAATGAAAAT
Organism: Taxus chinensis; assembly: GCA_019776745.2. Lineage (NCBI taxonomy): Eukaryota > Viridiplantae > Streptophyta > Pinopsida > Cupressales > Taxaceae > Taxus > Taxus chinensis. Next base: position 595,705,030 of record CM034151.1, on the reverse strand, counting down.
TGAACTTGGAATGGTACAGTCATGGGAATTTAATGCTGCAATTTTCTTTTTGGGGCTACTAACATGAAGGCAAGAAAATCTCGGAAACTAGGCCTCGAAAAAAATATTGAATAATCTGCATAGCAGAGCTGTATAAGAAATTTTATCTATGGTTTTTAAACTTGCAGAGTAATCATGGTCCAAGGAGGATTTTACGGGGGAATGAGGGCGAATATGGGTATTAAGAAAGGAGGTTGTTTTGAACGCGGGGTTCATTTTAGTGAAATTGGATTTGGGTTTAAGGAGGGTGGTTTTTCTCAGAGTAAGACTTTTGATGCATTTCTCAAAGTAGATATGGACGAAGGTGTTTGTGAAGGTCGATCTTTAAGTTGCAAGCGAGCTAAATATCATCAACAGGTAATTTTGCTTTGTTGTTTACAATGCAGATTGGTAACCATAATGTTTCTGAACTAGATTTCAAATTTTTCTTCACTCTTTGAATTAGTTAGTCATGATGTTGTCAATTAGGATTGTTAGTTATATATATTTTGTTGTATTGGTTGGCTATGGCTTTAGCTGCCACTATTGGTATTGTATGCTGGTATTTGATCAACCTAGATGTGGGCCATCTCTGATTCAATTCAAGGATGGGTTTTAGAATTGGGTGGTTTGATTTTTTTTGTTTCACAAGATGGGGTTTTTCTTACATTGAGGATCTTTCATAGATAAATGCAAAGTTTTTCTTTTTTACTCTGTTTTGTTGCATGTTTTAATTTTATATCATTCTCTTCTTTTGAAGGGGAATGAACAATAAGTCACTGTTCCCATGGAGGGGAGCTTCTCTAATTTATTTCTGTAGACGCTACTGGGAAATAATTTTAATGATTTTGATGTAAAAAAAATCCCATGCAATATAAGATTTTCAATTTTCTGCAACAGTATTCCAACACTCTGCATTCTAGAATCAAAACTATTAGTGTGTAGAGCCGTTGTGGAAAAAGATTCCAAAAAAATATCAGCAGTTGAACGAAAGATTCAGTTCCTCCTTCCCAGTGTATCCGCAAAGTCTCCGACTAAAAAAAAAGGTACTCCAAAGTTTAAGCTCATTTACTGGAGAATTTGTTGTATTTTGTAACAATGTAATCCAATGCAACCCAGCCACCCTTCTCCCCTGAAGAGTCAGTAAGCAAACTGCCGTTAGCCAGAGCAACAGATGAGCAATTGTGGACTGAAAAAGGATTCTGCTACTGCTATAGCTCTGGGCTCCGAGTGTTCTTCCTAAATTATATAATATCCACATTTCTTTGTCATCCTCTTTAGGCAATGCTATCAATCAAGTAGGAGCACTTGCTTGATTTAATGGACACTATTTAGAATCCTTGGGAGACTCGGCGCTGCATTTTTCATATTTCTCAAAGTTCAAATTTTGTGGAGACAGTATCCCCCTCTAGTATCTATGATATTATCTCAACAAAACAGACTAGCTGAAATTTCAGAGAGCTATCCAATCACATATTTAAGAATACCATTGCCCATGCTCATGTCTTGACTATATTTCTAGACCAATTGGAGCAGCACCACTGCAATGTTCATTACCGTTGGGAGGGAGAATCTGGACATGCTGTAACAACAACCTTCCTTTTGTCACACTCCAGTCAATTCTATTTATGGATCCATTTGTTGTAACAGGTGGGGATTGCTCCAATTCCAGGCCTGATCTCATATGTGCAAACTATACCCAGCTGCAATGAAAGACTGTGGTGATGAGACTAATATACAGAACATGCTCTCCAAGGAGAAAATCTGAACATGTTCATCATTCGTTGAGACCAACTTTACCCTGTGGCCTATGCATAGACCTCTAGAGAAGCACTACTTATTCTCTTAGGTCTTGAACTTTGATTCTCTCCTGTGAATGAGATTGGTCCATCTTGTGTGAGTTGTATTCCACGAGTCTAGTGTAAACTTTGCAGCGAAGTAATCCCCTATATCTAGAAGAAAGGTACTGTGTAATCAAGGAGAGAAGAGAGATTGTCCAAGGCTTCTCCCTTCACCCCCTTGTAGATGAAAAAATAAAATTTATTTGTCAACCTTTTGGAAGTTCATCACATGAAGATAGAAGTGTTCTCCTAAAACACTCAGCCCCATTGGACTGGTAAGCATTTAAATTAACATCCTGATTAGAGCAGGTGTCTTATGAGCAATCATAGTTCGGAACAGTGTTGAATTTAAGGTAAAAAAGCACATCTACCATCAAAATCTCCCTTAAAAACTTTTACTGGCAATTCCGACACTGATCAAAACACAAGAAAAAGCGAAAAATAAATCACCAGAGGGAATAGATGGGAAAACAAGGAAATCGAGGTGAAACAAGTCAAATAGCTACCAAACTTGATGATTTGTGCTCTCCCCTAATAAATTTCTAAGGGTGAACATGCTGGCTGGATAAGGCTATGTAAACTACACCAGAATTGGGCATACAAAGTCACCTCAGTTACTCTGGACTCCAGCTTACATGCATTTAGTGAGGCTGTAATCAACTGAGATCCTCTTCATTTGGTCTAACTGACATTCAGTCAGTGAGGCTCTGGTAAACTGGGCCAAGTGTACATGTTGGATATTTACAATGATGTAGATAATTATTAGATAATATGCCAGAGCAACTTTAATGGACACAAGATTCTCATAGAAATGTCCTGATGAGTAATCTATGTTGGGTTTGGCCAGTCCAAAAATCCAAACTATATTAACATTTGAGACTCTCTGATTATAGAATAGAAACAGACACAATGACAAAATAGCAGCTTGTTTGACATCCATAAATACCAATGATTGAAACTTCTGAAAACTTCCATCGGCCCAAAAACAGATAAATATAAGAGAGCATTTGCAGATGACAAAGGTCAGTCCTCAAGCTGAAGCAACAGCATACAGCAGATTCAAACAGCAGGCTGAGGATGTGTTTGTCCAATAAGGCACTTTTTTTGTGTTCTTGGCAAATTGCAGATGGAGCCATAAAATCCCTCAACTTCAGTTTAGGCATAGCGACTAAAATATGTGTATAGCAGAAGGATACTGGAGTCTAACCCACATCTACAACTTGACTGGATCTTGGATAGAGTCTAAAGCCATTGCCTGTGTTGTCACCCCAAACTTAAGGATTTCTGAACAAATTTTCTTCCCTCCAATCGTAGTTAGTTGTCTGGTGCAAACCAAAGGACCACATAAGACTGAAGAGCGAAGTTTTTGGGACTAAATTGAATTGTCAGTAATCAGGTGGATACTAGCTGTCTCATTGAGAACAGTTATTGTCCATGCTCTTCCAGTTCAATCCACTTATTTTATCAGTATGATCCAGATTGCACGGTGTCACCAATACATTGACTACCAAACTAAGAGTTGGCTTACAAGCAAAGTTCCAAATTGGAAACAAGAATTCTTTTCAGTATTTTCAAATTTTGTGTATTTTTTCCTAATTTTTTTGAGTCTTTGTGTAATGTAGGGTTTATTAAGTTTTCACAGCTATGGTTATTGATTTTGTTTAGCGCTCACGTATTTATTTAATCTGGATGCAGCAGCAGTGGAGCCCTATGAGAAGCAGAGAATTCACTCAATACGTTTCATTCAATCCATTGGAGGAGTCTAGCCCATTGGGTTTAACTCTTAAAAAAACCCCTTCCTTTCTGGACCTCATTGAAATGAAGCTTTCTCAAGGAGATTGGGTGGTTCCTGCAGCTGTAAATAACCCAGATCAGTATGCAATGCAAAACAAGGATGCAAATAGTATAGCATTGCAGGCTACTGGTGAAAAGCTGAAGGCCTCAAATTTCCCAGCTTCGTTTTTGAGAATTGGTTCATGGGAGGTTATTTTCAAAACTAGCAATCAAGTTTTTATATAGTGTAGCAAAATTGTCAGGCTTTAAGAGCTAAACAATGAAAATGCTATTATTTCCTTTGTTGTAATTAAATGAACAAGAACTGTGATGCTAACTCGGGAAAATCATTAAAAGGTCCTAAATAATACAATAGATTTGGAAACTGCTTCTTTGCATTGACTTAAAGATTTAATTTGCCAGCGTATTTCAAGACATGAAGGCGACTTGGTTGCAAAGTGCTATTATGCCAAACGTAAGCTTGTTTGGGAAGTATTAGAATGTGGTCTGAAGAGCAAGATAGAGATTCAGTGGTCAGATATAACTTCTTTGAAGGCAAGCTATCAAGACAGTGGACCCGGCACTCTAGAGATCGAAGTAAGTATTTTCATTTGTTTTATCTTTCCACTTTGAGAATGATATAGTGCTAGAATGCAGTCATTTTTCTGTGTTTCTAATGTTGAAATCTCTCCTTTCAATCTCATACAGGTGTCTAGGGCTCCAATGTTCTGTAGGGAGACTAATCCACAGCCAAGGAAACACACATTATGGCAACCTACTTCTGACTTTACAGGAGGGCAAGCATCTATATGCAGGTTAGTTGAATGGGCCACAAGAAGTGTAAAAATAAAAGAAAATTTGCTATTTTTGTTTCCTATACTTGATTGGGCTAGCATATTGAGATCTATTAATTGTATGCCTACTGTACTTTCTTTCTTACATAATATAACCATGCTGTAGACAAATAACTATTTTCTTGATGACTAGCCATTTTAGAGAGTTTTGATTTGAATTGTCATTTAGTTTTGAGAATATTGAAAAATCCGTTTAGTCTTTTGTTAACTGCAGGAAAGGGTGCTATTGCTCAATGTTGATATTACTAACTTAAACTCTGCTGTGTTGCAGCTCACTAAGAAATGAAGAATAAATTCTATTTTAATGAGATGTATTTCTTATGTCTCATAACAACAAATGTAATGGAAACCTGCTCCTTTTTATGGTTTTTCACTTCATTGGAAGTGATCTTTTGATAATTTCAAGTAAGCGAGAGCAAGTGGTTATAGTCTCTATGACTGTTAGTTGAACTGGAGCCAATGCTGTTGATTCCTCTTTGATTTAAGCCAAACTAAAATTCATATATATTGCTTTGTATTGCAGAAGACATATTCTGCAGTTCAATCAGGGAATACTGAAGAAACATTATGAGAAGATTCTACAATGTGATCATCGGTTAAACTTGCTGAGCAAGGAAGGAATCACTACCAATGATTTGTCATGTTTTGATTCCAGTGCTGCGGCATTTCAAGTTCAGGGTGAATGCAATTGCTATGGAGCAGTACAAGAGCATAAATCATACTTGATTCCACAGATAGATCATTTAAAATGTATTCCTCCATTCTCTAGTTGTTCAGATAACGGAACTCCTATGGTTCCAAAGATTGAATCTGTTGACTCAGATGGCTGTCTTTTGGAGGCTGCTCCCGAGGAAACACCTTCACCAAGCTCAGGTACTGATGATATTCCTTTGTTGTAATTTACTTTACTAGTAGGTTTGTTAAGAGTTCCTTCAAGAAAAACTAGTCCATCAAAAATCTTTTGTCGAAGTAAGCTATTGCTTTTTCAAATATGTATGCGCATTCCATCTATTGTGTCCAAATGATAGACTACATTCCATAAATTGAGTAATGGAATTTTTTGTGTGATTGAAGAATGTGGAACCAGTGATACCGATGAGCTGTACATGAATGCAAATACTCAGCGGGGGCAGCTGAGATTTGCAGCACCATTCAGGGGTTTACAAAATCAAGGTTCTGATTGTCAGTCTTCAAAATCCACGAGCACTCTAGATGATCAAATAGATTCTTGCATTTCAGAACATAAGTGTTCACACAACTTGCTTCCTGTTGATGAAGATTCTTGCCAAGCAAGTAAACAGATTCTTTATGACATTGCACAGCATTTGCTAAGTGATTCACTTGTATCCATGGCATCTGATGAGCAAAAAATTATGGCACGCATCGATTCTATGTCTTCTCTCATTGAGAAAGATATCTCAGGAGCATATAGATTGCCCATTGATGCAAAAATTCTTGAAAGCTCAGAGTTGGGTTACTGTCTGGGGACACTAGAGAAAGGAGGTGGTCATGCCAAATTTTCTCAGAGAAATGATGATACAGCAACTGCATTTTTGAATAGGGGTGGTACAATTGGTTCTCATGCATATCCGAGTGAAGATGGCTATATGGTTTGCCAACAATCAACAGGGATACCCAGGCAAGAGTCACTAGGGGATTTATTGATGAATATTCCCAGGATTGCATCTCTTTCGCAAATTTTTGTTGACTTTTCTGATGAAATCATGACAAGGGAGAAGCAATCTGGAGAACTTGAATGGAATCATTTTAGATAAAAGAGTCATTTTGAATGATGATAGGTTAGAAATTGATCAGTGAGATCGATGTCTTTGTTCTTGTAGGTCAAATGTTACATTGTATAGCTACTGGGTTCTGAAGTTTTCCAAATGAGTAACAACAGCATCATGTAGATAGTTCCATCTGGGGAAGTCCAAATAAAGATCTATTGGGAATACCAGATTTGGCTTTGAGATTACATGAAGGAATAGTGTGAAAATTTTCTTTTGATTTATTTGTTAGTCATGTTTGAATGCTGTTATGCATATCTCAATCTATGAATGTCTTCCGAGTTAAATCAATCCTTTGCTTTATTAATAGAATGCACTTTCAATCAAAAAAATAAAAATAAACAGAGCATAATTGTTGTGTGATAGTTCACTGGTTGCACCGGTGGGTGTTTGTATTTGGTGTTGTGCTTCTAAGGATTTTATTAGGTTAAACTAATGTGGAATTTGAATAGCATGTGTATCATGTTGGAACTGGAAGGATTAAGCTGCTTCTGAATGGCACTTCCAGATGGTGATTAAGATGGGATCTGTTCATGAAACTTGATTTTGCATTATAGGGATATAGTACTTGATTTTGCTGTTGCAAATCATTTCTGGTAGCTTGCTTTCAACTACTTCTTTATTTTCTTTTTCTTGCATGTTTTAATATGGATCTCCCTTTCTATTGCTATGGGTATTAGCTGCTTATCCGAGTTGATGTTTCATGTATATGCCTTTTTTCTTGTGGGATTTTTGAAATGGATGGTATTATCCTGTTGTATTTTTGAAATGGTCATAGTTACACTCAATGAAAACAATGTTATTTATCATTTCCAGTGGCTATATTTGTCTCAATAATTCCGTTCTTGATAGTTTGTGATCTTGATGGCCCGGTTTGTTTATACCATTTAGTCTTGCAAGGCATGGGTTCAATTCCAGGATAGAGTCTCAATGACCCTCGATGTTCCTGGGGAAAAGCTGAGAGGTAGAATCCAGGCTATGATAATGCAACCGAAGTCCTCATCTTTGGGTTGTAAAGCACAGATGTAATTGATGTCTTGGTTGTCAAGACTCAAGAGTACAAGATGAATGTACTTGCATGTAGATATATTGATTGGAGATGTTTGTATTATGGCACTCCATGGGGTTTGGTTGGAGATTGCTTCTTAGCACGAGGTTTGTTTTGTTGAAGCCAGATATATCCACATTCAAGTTGTAGAACTATACTTTGTGATTGTGATTGTGCTTGTGCTTGTGCAATTCACTCTCAATTTTGCTCTGGTCCAGTGACCCATTATGAGTTACAAACTGAAAATTGGGGCACAATAAGAAATGAATCTGACAAAGACTGCCTTGAATCAAGTGAAGAGTATCCATGGGGTGTTTTGTTCAAGATAAATACATGGACAAATTTTTATGTAGACAGAAGGGTGTATATTTTTATTGAGAAGCCCACACGAACATGGGAGTTTAACATCATAATATGGTTTATTGTTGCATTTGTACAACTGCACAGTAATTGAAGCATGTTACCCATAAACACAGATGCACCATAAGAAATGATGCAGATTTACTCCATACATACTGGAATGGGTCTACACCACCATCTAGCATGGTTGTGCCCAACTAGTCAATTTACAAGAATTTTACTGCTTTTCAAAATGAATAGATAGTATCTCAATCCACAATCTAATTTCTTTGATCTTTGGTTAGATTTTGAAAATGCACTTATGTATTTCTCATAGCTACATAATAATAAAACCTAATTCCATATTGGTGGGATGGCTTCGTCCGCTGCAAGATATGAACCCAATATACCATGGTCTTCATTAGTGGCGATACTGCAATGGGAGCTATCCTACTATTAATATAACTAGCACCTGCATAGGTAGTGCAAAGGAATCGCCTACAGGCAATTTTCTGACATGGGCTTTTCCGGCATATGTTCACTGGCTGAGTGAAAGCGGTTTTCCGGCTTGAGACAAATTTTCCGAATACTTTTTTCACAGTTTACCCATACAACTTTTCCTGTCATTTTTTGGGAATGCATTCCCACAATAAAGCCCTATTGGCAAATGATAATTCCAATAGTGAAAAATGGCAGTATTTTTCTCTCACAGACAATCAAACATTCAATTGAATAAGTGATTTGGGTACTTGTTATTGCTTCGAAATATCTCTTTAAGTCATTTGGGGGTACTTGATATTGGTTCGAAATATCTATTTAATTGGAAACACTTGATTAATTAACCACTTTTGTCTTATATCCCCATTAATATGGAAACATTCTCCACTAGTTGGACTTAGCCCCCTTTAGTATTTAATTTTAATTTTAATTTTAATAGGGCATTTGTTTAACCTCGACGGGAATTCACACTAGCTATTGTCTTTTACATTTGTTCAATTGGTTTGGATTTTCACTTATCTCACAAACCTTAGCAAGCCTTTCTTTCATATAATGAAGTTCAGTTGAAATAAACTTGTAGTTAAAACGACTTTAATGTTCAAATATGTCATTCAATGGTGAAGTGGTGAAGTTGCGCATAAGCATAGGGCATATAATAGGGACATGCCAACTACTAATTATAAATTTGTTTCAATATTCAAAATTGTAATTAGTAGTAATAAAGATACCAATATTCACCAGTGCTCATCAAGTAGCCTATTACAGACCCTTAAATTTGGTCTTTGACACAATATTAATTTTGGCACTCTTTGGTATATTTGGATATTTGACATGTATCTTAGTCTTTATTACATTTTCCTCCTATCTAATTACCTATACATTGTCTTAACCATCTCTATCTACTAGTTAGAAAGTTGTTTTAGCCTATGTAGGATCACTAATAAATCCTACACATATAGTCTCCATTTCATAGATCCATGTTTTCAGCCTCCAAATATCATCTTTCGCCTTGAACATTATTGTCCTCCTCCGCTAGTAGCGCCTTGACAAGGGAAACAATGTGTTTTCAAACATATGAACTTTTAATAGGTCAACCTAGGCTTGATTCATTGGTTGGCCTCAATAGGAAATTAAAGAAGAGTCACCTTCATATATAAATGACCACATATGTCAATATAATATCATGACCTCCACAAACCTTGGAGATCACTTTACAAAAAGGCATATAAACATCTCAAGTCTTCCACGAGAAACATTATATGTCTACTTAGCTAAAGTTTGAAATACAAAGGGATGAAGTTGCATGGTGCCAAGTGTGGAGAATCAAAAGTGGGATCACTCTAGACACACTCTAGACTACACATTATTTTCATAGTTATACATTCACATAGGAAGTGGGGAAACTATTCCATTTGTGGTATTAGTACATAGTGCATCACTTGCATTGGGGTTGTGTTGAGGTTGATCCAATGCTATAGCTCCTAGGGAATTTCACTGTATATTGTTGTTCAAGTGCATTAAAATTTGAACAAATGAGAGATCACACAAGCTTCATTGCATCATATCAGTGTTTGAGTATTTTAACTCTAGATTACAGATACATGCGAACAATTTTAGAAGTTTGTAGACTCATTACACATCCCAAGACATTGTGAGTTGCATAAGTCATTACAATCCAACATCATTGATCACCTTGACTGATAGTGTTCATACACATTACAAAGTTGTCTCTTATGCTAGATAGCTTAACAACACTTTCCTAAGTTGGTCCAAGTCCCTATACTCACTATACATTCAGTGGACACCTTATTTTTTACACTTGCAAACATTTTCTCTTGTGTAGGGGTTGCTAATGCACTACCCTCTTGAGTAGGTGCCTCAAGGGGCCTACCAAGATTGGGGTGTGATTAGACTTGGTCAAATAGGCTAGACCAAAACATTGAGGAAATATCGCTATGTTGTCCTTCATGCCATAGTTACACTATCCTCGTGTTGTTTCCTCTTTTGTTCACATTTCCATTATTATGTTCACTTTTTTCACTCCTTCCTAGTCTTCTCATTGCTTTTGATCATCATGGACATTCATCAGGCTTCCATTATTCATGTCTTCCATTCCCCACCGTCTTTCACCAATTTGACTTTAAGCTTCCCCCAAAGCCGACATAATCAACCATGGTCGATTGGTTTGGGCTTTATTTCTCCCATGGCTGACAGGATTACCCATAAATGATTATGTCAGGTATACATGTCTCTTCTCTTAGCATTTGATCAATCAATCAAACATTACTCTAAGAACTTCACTTTACTTGCACATTGGAAATTTGCGCACATATTCACATCTAGTTGTTAGTCTTGAGATTTTGAAGCTTTGCCCTTTTGCATTTGGGTCACCATAACGAATTAGGACTAGAGGTCTTCTGCTTGAGCTTTCTCTTCTCCACCTATAGTGATCCTCTCTGGATGATGTTGTCTTTATGGAGGATCAATGCATCAAAACTCACACCACATGTAAGTATCTCTAACCTTTCTTTGTCCTTTGTTTCATGTTCATTGTTGTATGAATGGTTGATCATTTATTGCTATAAATTAGGGTAGATGTGTGTCTACTTTAGTCTATTGCTTTGTTATATTTTATCCATCTTTTAACTCACCCTAAATATGAATCATATTATGATACATTTCATTACTTTAGGTATAGGCCTTGGAAACTTATATTTATTTTAGGGTTAGGGCTATTATCATCTAGAATTATGACATTTGTGCTCCTTGAGTGCCTTTGATATCTACATCTTGTGTACAGGTCCAGATTTGATCCCAAATATTTGAGAACATAGGCGAGGATCCATCTTAGTCCATCATACATTTTGGTGAACCTAACGTGAAACTTACTTTTCCCTAGATCAAGCCAGATTCACTCTAATTTTTCATTTTTACTGCATTTCCTACATGATCGTCCATTGTGTAAATTCCCTTATACATCGATCCTAGTCAAACTTTAATTTTCTTGACCTTATTCCATTTTCCCCTATACAAACACTTGCATGACCAATCCTTTAGGATATTTTTCCATAACTCACATTCTCCCCTTTCTTGACACCATCAGCCCCTGTGCATCTCTACATGACTGATCTTGTTAGGGTTTGAGATAAAATATGATTTTTTGATAATCATACACAAATTTTCATAATATGTCCTCTTAGGATTTTCCTTTCCATTCTCAACCCTTTCATGATACTTATGGGTTGTTCATCTCCATTTGACAACATCAGTATTTGTAGCTCTTCCTCAACTGCCTATATTGACGCCATCAACCACTATATTGCATTGAGGATGATTGTGTTTGATTCTATTCCTACTTAGCTTGATACAATCATCCCTTGTGCACTAGCACAACTGATCACATCAAGGATTGACCTTACAACTGATTACAATGTGGTAGTGAAAGGAACGATTAGAAGATTGTTTGAAACTACAAAGATCTCAAATGATAATATCAACTCACATTTAATAAGCTGAAATGAATTCACCAAAATAACCTTGCAAAAGGATTTACAAACAAAGAGCTACAATATCATATATGGAAATCCATCATAATGCCAAATTAACTCAATAATCAAGATGTACATATAGGAATTGGGAAGTGCAACCATTATCTAGATAAGTGTTGTTGGGCCCCAAAATATCAATTAACTATAAGAAGGCGCGTGGGCACGCGAGACCTAGTTGAAGAAGGGCGTGTGGGTTTAAGGCACATAGGGAAGGGTTATGTTAGGGTGTTATAGAACACACGACGCATGCACAAGGAAAAACAAGTTTTGTACTTATCCATATTCGGCATCCCAGGCACCACACGAGAAAAACATGACCCTTGTGGATAAGGTGCCAGCTTGACGACTGTGAGATCAAAAAGGGGATATCCAGGCATGCGATGGAAGGTTCCAGAAAACATCAATGCAAGGAGTGGAGAGCTTAGATATGTGAAGGCATGTTCCCATGGAGGACCACTTCGACACTTGTCGACTGATCTGTAACTTCTGAAAGGCATGGCGGTGGGTGCTAAGGTTATAAATACAAGTGCCCGATAGAAGAAATAGAGATATATAGTATGTGGAGATTGTGAATGAGAGAAAAGGGAGGCGAAGCCCTACAGAAACAATATGAGGATGTTATGGGTTAGGGATTAGAAGAACTCTGTAAGCAATGACACATTTAGGGGATGGGTTTTCATTCTTCTTTGTAATATGATGAGCATAATATGGCTTTGATGCATGGCTTTTCTCTGCACAGTTAGATGAGGATCTGTCATGACCTCAAGGGATTGTAATGTGGTTATTGAATATGTTAATATGAATACAATGCTTTGTTATAAATCATCTATGTGTTTGGAAGTATACTACCTATGTATTTCCTTTCTGTATGAACCATCTCCTTATGTTGCTTGTTATTTCTCCTTTTTGGATGCAATAAGATAACAACTCGTTCTAGAATATGACATGGTTCTTTCATCCCATTTCCATTTGAATATCTATTATAAGATGATGCATTCTCATAAGACTCACATAAAGGAGAGACTTGGCACCCGCACGTGCCTTGGGTGAGCGCCCAGCGCCTGCCGGGTGATATGCCACTGCACATGGGATTAGACTATTGGTCTAAGGGTATAAAATATGACTACAAGTGTTGAAGAAATCCCTCTAACTGATAATAAAAGGTAATATAACTCCATAGGAATAGAAAACTAACTCCACATAACTAGCAAGTTAACTCCACACAACTAGTACACCTAAGCAAGCTAACTCAACAAATGTAGGGAAAACCCAAGTGCAAGAATTATCCTAATAAAAAAATAAAAGGATATATAATAACCTACACTAACACCCCCCATAAGCACAACTTATGTGGGTGGAAAATAAGGTGGGTCTCAATAACAAGGCCTGATGAAGTATCTACATATAATAACTGGGAAAAAGGAGTTACCATGGATGAAAAAAATCACCGCAAGGTACCCAAAAACTAGTAACAACAAATTAGAGAGAGAAAAAACCTACTGCAAGGCATCCCAAGAAGCACGACTAAAAAAAATTGTAATTTGATAAAGAATAAGTCTAGTCAATACTGTGGTTTGGATACAATCCTCGATCACAAAACTCAAAAACAACTGACACTGCGATACAACATAATAACTCCATACTAGGAGACTGTCAATGGAGCCTCTAACATTGTAGTTCAACATAGTAGATACTCTTCAGAAGTTTAAAAAACTCAAAAAGAACTGAATGAGACTATCAAAGGTGATGTGGAAAGTGCAAGAAAACACCAAACATAGTTTGATCTACTACTAGAAAAAGGTGTGCCACGAACCAATAACAACAAAGGAAAAGACACAAGACCTGAAGAAACAAGATCACCACCACACCCTCCCATGCTACTGAATGGGTGCAACAACGCTACAAAATCCATATGAATGTCCACACCACCATGCAAAATCTGATAAGTTGACACTAGGATTCACCATAATAGTTCTATAACAAAAGAGACTGTCAACATGCCTAAACAATGTCGAAAATACAAATATAATATCTCTCAAAAAGGAGATACACTCTACACTTGCTAATTGAAAATAGCTTAAAACAATGAGCATTACAATGCAAGAGGAGAAGAAAGTGGAACAAGAAGATGAATGGTGAAGGATCCACATCTGTAGAGTCCTCTCAATGAATGCTTACATCGCCGCCACAAGTGATCAGATATACATCCTAGATGAACACAAATGGATGAAGAAGATGTTTGCATATGATTTAGTGTAAAGTACCCAATTGGAGCATGCAAGGAAGCATCAAAATGTGTGTTAGGTTGATCATGCTTAACAATTGAAATCTCAAGTTTCTCAGGCCTGAGTGAAGGTGCAAAACTCATGTGTAGCTAATGATCCTTAGAAAGAGTCAAGCGAACAAAAATATGAGCTTTGTTAACGAGTGATCCTAATGAATTACCTATTTAAAAACCAATGCCATGGTGGGAATGCCACTTAACAGACTGAATGGGTGAAATAATACCTTGTGAATGTATACCAATATCTCTGCCAAAAAATCCGATAGAACGGAGCATGCGAGAACCGAATGCAATGGTATGATTCTCAAAAGAGCCATGCATGCTAGGAGAAGGCATTGAAGTGGGATACACAAAATGTGTTACTGCAATAGCCATATGTGTAGAATAATTGAACATGCAGTAACAAGCACAACATGCTTAAGAGCATCAGAAGTGGGAACATGCTCAAAAATTGATAAAACAAGGTCAATGGGTACATGAGCAATATCTGCAAGTGGACTAAGAACAGGGGTATGAGAGTCCATAATATGATGCTTCAAGTTAGCAAGTTTATGTTATACAGAGTGTATGAGTTTATCTTTACCATAAATAAGGTTATGAAGAAGAGAGTTTTACTTTTTAAGCGATCTATTTTCTTCCACAAATTTTACTATGTCCTCCTAAAGTCCACACACTTTGGAAAAAATCATCTCGTTCTCAGAATCCATGATAGATGCAATAACACAACACCAAAAAATTTAGGATGTCATCTCAACTGAAAATGTGTCCACATGCGATTACAACACCCCCATATTGTTGGCACTTTATAAAGTGGTGCATATAAATCTTACAAAGAATAAAAGTACCTTTTACCAATAAAATATGTGTATAAACATGTCATCAATGCAGAGTTCTTGAAAAAATACACAATTTCAAAAATAATCACCTTAATCTGAGCTACACATCAAAAGTTATGAGCTCCAAAAGGTTATGCTATTAAAATTTAATATTTTAATGCTGATTTTTTTAAGAGCAAGGTACACATGCTGCTCAAATGTCTAGAGGGTAAAGAAGTGCATCCAGAGAGTAAATACTTGTGACTAAATGATAAAAGATTGCACCCAAAAGCTACACATCTAAAAGGCAAATAAATGCATCTAGAGGGTACTTGTCTACGACCAAAGGATAAAAGAATGTACCTAGAAGGTACATGTCTATGTTAAATGGATAAAAGACTACATCCAGAAGGTACACATCTAGAGGGTAAAACAATGCATCCATAGGTACACGTCTATGACCAAAGGATAAAAGAAATCAGCCGTAAGGTACAAATCTACATCTAATGGATAAAATACTACATCTAGAAGGTAAATTTCTAGAGGGTAAAAAACCGTATCTAAAAGATATAGATCCGTGTCCAAAGGATAAACACATGCATCCAAAAAGTACAATTGTTGATACAAACTTAGACTCCAAATATTTCTTTTTCTGGTACCTATATCAAAAGAGAGAGAAAACCATAAAGTTTCTCAACAAACCTAAAACTATGATATATTTTGTGTCAAAAAAAATTTAGTTTGTATGGAATTGTACAGACTTTTTTGAAAAAAACTGCCAAAAAAAGCCTTGAAAATACCCAAATTTGAAAAATGTTAGAACATGGTCAAGTTTACAGTCAATTCTAGGGTTTTAGAACCTTTCGGATATGATGATGCCCTCCATTTCTCATATAAATACATGCCGCATAAACATACTATGAAATTTCAAATATATGAAACGTATAAAACCCTCGCTTGTATAAAAACACTTATAGATGGATGTCTACATCATTTACCACTCTGATACCATGAAAGGAACGATAAGAAGATTGTTCCAAGCCGTAAAGATCTCAGAAGATAATAACAAATTGCATTTAATAATTTGAAAGGAATTTGCCAGAATAACCTTACAAAAGGATTTACAAACAAAGAGATGCGATATCATATGCAAAAATTTATCATAATGCCATTGAATTAACTCAGTAATCTGGATGCAATAATCTACTTAGAAATCCGTGTAAGGAGAAGAAATATTTTCCAGGAAAGTAGAAAGTTTAGAAAAATGGTTTCTAGGTTATTTTGGGTTTTTTTGCGTTCGGTACTGGGTTTTTTCTTCCACTTTGCAGGTTCCTATTTGGTAAGGATCTAGAAATTGTAGAAATCAATGCTGGGGAAAAAATCCTTACATGGGAAGTAGAAAATTCAAAAAAATGGTTTATGGGGTTTTCTAGGTTTTTTGTGTTCGATAATGAGTTTTTTTCTTCCGCTTCTTAGAGTTTTTGTTTGATGAGGAATTGTAAATGATACATTTTTGTGTCAGGGAAAGAATTTTTTTCCAGGGAAATAAAAAGTCCAGGAAAATGGTTTTTGATTTTTTTTGGGTTTCTTGTAATTGGTTCTTGTGTGGAGAGGATTTCAAGATTTATGGATCCATTTAGAAATCCATGCCGAGGAAGTAGAAAATCCAGAAAAATGGTTTTTAGGTTTTTTACATTCGGTAATGATTTTTTTATTTTTCTTTGCAGAGTCCCTGTGTGCTAAGGATTTTGGGATCTTAGATCTGTGCTACTTTTGGGGATCTTGGAAATCCATGCCGTAGAGGCAGAAAATCTGGAAAAACCATTTTTGGGTTTTTTTAAGCTTTTCACCTTCAGTAATGGTTTTTTTTTTTCT
The DNA here is from genome assembly GCA_019776745.2 of Taxus chinensis. Classification (NCBI taxonomy): domain Eukaryota; kingdom Viridiplantae; phylum Streptophyta; class Pinopsida; order Cupressales; family Taxaceae; genus Taxus; species Taxus chinensis. Next base: position 595,688,350 of record CM034151.1, on the reverse strand, counting down.
CTTCTTCCATTTTGCAAATATATAATTGGAATTTTTTTCCAAAAAATAAATCGAAGACAGCAGGGTATTTCATTTATTTTTTAAATAAATATCAAAGCACAAAATTGAAATTTTTGTATCTTTTCATTGGTAACTCGGATTTGAATGCTATTTTTTTCAAAAGTGCTTGTTTTTTCATACTTGTTCCATTCAAAGATTTTTTTTGAGAAATAAACTAAAAATTTAAAATGTCATGTTTGTAACACACACTCAATTATAAAGTGGCAACATTTATCTCTCTTGTTTGTTGAGATATTTTATATTTGTATTTTTGACACTTTTTTGTAATGTTGACCGTGTCTTTTGTGGGGGAGCTATTCTGGTGAAACCCAGTGTTAGTTGTCATTGTTCAAGTAGTTATTTTGACAACTCATACATATTTGTAGCATTACTCTACCCATTCAACAATATGGGAGGGTGTGGTGTTGATACTACTTCTTTGGGTTTCATGTCCTTGTCTTGTTACATGTTGATATTGATTCTTCGGGTTTCGTGTACTTGTCTTGTTACCTTAGATTTTCTTGGGTCATGGTACTCCTATTTATTTGGATCTCGTGTCCTTGCCTTGTTTCCTTGGTTATTATTCTTGGATCGTGACACACCTATTTGTATCAGTTTATCTTGCTTCTTCAGGTTTTATGTCCTTGCCTTGTTACCTCGGCTTTTCTTGGATCATGACACTCCAATTTATTTAGATCTTGTGTCCTTGCCTTGTTTCCTTGGTTGTTATTATTGGATCGTAGCACACCTATTTGTAATAGTTGATCAATTATGTTTAGTGTTTTTACACTTTCGACATCACTCCATTGACAGTCTCCTTACATGGAGCTATTCTGGTGAAGCTCAGTGTCAGTTGTTTTTGAGTTTTGTGATCGAGTAGTGGATTCAGACCACAATGCACACCAAAATTCTTTAGAATTGTACAAGTTTTTGGAGCTGAGCTTCTTGAGATATCTTGCAACGAGATTTTTCTCTCCCTACTTTGTTATTACTAGTTTTGGGTACCTTGTGGTGTCCCTTTTTCCCAGTTATTGTACATGGGTACCTCATCAAGCCTTGTTTTCAGGACCCACCTTATTTTCCTCCCACCTAAGTTATGTTTATGGGGGGTGTTAGTGTAGGTTATTATTTATCCTTTTATTTGTTTATTAGGATAATTCTTACACTTGTGTTAGCCCTACACTTGCTGGGTTAGCTTGCTTAGGTGTACTAGTTATGTGGAGTTGGCTTACCAGTTGTGTGAAGTTAGCTTGCTAGTCTTGTGGAGTTAACTTAACTGCCAGTATCAGTTAGTGGGAGTTCTTCACCACTAATTTTGGTAGTAGTTTCACTTCCCTCCTCCTATATGTACATCCTTCTTACTGAGCAATGTAAGACAATGGAATATAACTCAATTCTAATGTATCAAGAATAATGGATTATGATGGATTTCCATATATGATATTTTAGCTCTTTTATTTTGAAAATCTAATGTGGTGTGCTATTATCATCTGAGATCTTCTTAACATGGAATAATCCTCTTATCGTTCCTATTAGGTTTTGGTCCTTTTCTCCCACCACATTAGAAGAGGTTGTTGAGAAGGCTAAGTAGAAATATTACCTATACGAGAATTTGAGCAACCGTTTAAGCCTTCAAGCACCCTTAAATCAACATCTAATGCCATCAAACCTCTAACTCTTTATATAGGAAAATCTATCATGCATTCCTCTTTAAATAATGATAATCAAGGTGTTATTTATTATAACCCACACCACTCACCCTTGTCACATGATGAGCTATTACAAGTTCTTCCCACTCGTATTTTTCATCCTACCAAATAACCATTAGCTTCCTTCAATATTAACCTCTTCTTTTAGTGACATGCCACTATCGACCATTCCCATGAAGATTGTAGGGATCTTAAGAAGGTTTCCCTTGATTTCTTCCTTAGACACCAATTTGAAACTAATTTCATAATCCATGAATGTTATGTGAAATATTAATTCCTTGTGCAAGCCTGTCAAAACCGTCAATCACTAACCGTAACAAAGAACATGTGAATAACTTTATATATACTATTGATGGGTCCTATATCCACAATCACCTCAATTCACAATATGAGGTTAACTACCTATGTAAAATTACACATAAGGACGTTGTCCATAAACCCAAAAATCCTTCCCTTACTAACTAAAAGCTTACTGAAACCTCCCACGAACTATCCAATAAGGATCCCACTCCATTAGTTGAGCCCCTTCCCAAGGATCCCACATAGGTCCCCTATAATAAACATATTCCACCATCTTTAGATAAGGTTTATCAATATTATAGCAAACATCATCCTACCATGGATCCTTCATCCATGTCTCATCCTCATAAATACCATTATGGTACTTACCTTAAGCTAGAATAGAACTTCCTCGATGAGCTCAATTCTATGAATTGCAAGATCCCTCCCATAGAACTCATGCATACCTCCTCATAACATCATAAATTCCTCATCCAAAAAATTTATTGATTATAAGATGCATTCAAAGTAGCAGAATAATATCCTCTAATCCCACCTTTTTCTGATCTATAAATCCACAACATTGAAACTACCAATCCTCCCTCATTGTCTTAATCTACTCAACCTATCGACATTGATTTTCTTGAGGATGTTATGAATAATGATGAGAAGAGTCCTAGTGGATGAAGGCTTGGGAATCAATGCCACTTATTTCTTTCTCAAATTAAAAACCTCAACTTCTCCACTAAAAAACTTAAGAATACTAGAATAACTTGTGGATTTTATAAGACTCGTTAGAAGTTGCTAAGTTGTATTTAGATTCTATTACTTTTGGTCCCAAAACCATCCGCACCAAGCTCTTGGTTCTTGACTGACCCTTTTCTTACAATATTTATTAGGTATGCCTTAGACACATTGCATGTATGTATTAATGTTTTCTAGATATCAATGCCTTAAATTCATCCATAACAACCATATATATAAGAATGATAATGATCTTAGCCCTTGGGATATAACTTTCCCCTTCGTTAAGAATCCCTTTCACATCGCCAATGCTCCTATGGTGCCTAGTATTCTATATCTCAAGTTTTATGGCTATAAACATGATATACATGTCACTTTAGCACACTCAGATGATGATGAACCTAATGAAATACAAAACACATTTAACAAGAATATCTTATCTAATACCATTACATTCTGGTTTCCTCCAATTCAATTATCCTGGGACCGGTTTCCATTAATTTTAGAAATTGAATATCCTCCTTGTAATACCACTTCTTCTCTAGTCATAAATATGAAAATATATTTTAGTGCAATGAAATTGATATTTCTAACCATTTTACGAACCATCCCCCCTTCTCCATACATTCTTTCAATAAAATAAGAGTCTTTCCAAAAACAAAACCTTTAGCCTTGATATGCCTTCCTATGATATCTTGTAACTCATTCCAGTTCACCCATTATCAATGAAGATTACATCTTATCTCATGATTATTTCTACCATCTATATTTTTCGTTGGTATAAAAAAAGTTAGCAAGAATGGATGCCTTTATAAATGACACCAACACAATTTCTTTATCATACTACTTTGACCCTCCCTCCTATTACATTAGAGATAACAAGGATGAGGAAGGTTTACCTTACGTTCCTCTAGGTAATCCTCCTCTCCTAGATACCCTCTGAACCCTCTAGAAAATATCTGATAGCATGGAAAATCAAAAGGTTGTTCAAAAGGTTTTTGACACAACCTTTTTTTGTATTATAGAACCAATTGTACATATCAACATCCTTTTGCCTCCTACAAGATCAACCTTGTTACCTATGACCCGATGTCATTCAACACAACATAGATATGTTTGATGCCATTAACACATCTGTGTTATTTCATCATCTCCAAACACCATCAACCTTGTACCATTACAAGTTGATTTCATATGTCTAGAACTTAACTCAACCAACAACATCGACCATTTTGTTTCTAACATGACCAATAATGTCACGTAAATTATTTCCCCCATCAAGAAATCACTATAGATTCTAAGGTTGTTAATGTCACACAAATCATTTCCCAAGAGCACCGTGTTGGTAAGCGATATGTGGAACTTGAGATAAAAGCTGAATATAATGGTCCACTACCTATCCTTGACAATGATGAGGCTATCCTTGAGCTCATCCATGCATGTGAGGACAATATTACTTTCCAACACCATAAACCTAACCAAATCTACAATAAAAAACCTCTCTTTGATAATTTTGTTGCTACGAATTATCCTGTTAGTGATGAATTTTCAAAATTTCGTGAAGCTTCCTACCATTTTCAAGAAAGTAGTACCATGCCTTCTAAAAATATAATTAATGTTCAAATTTATGATAATCCATCCCATGTAGTCATATTAGGAAACTGTTTTCCTCATCTCCATGATAAAAATTATGAAGTCCATAAAAACAAGGACGTTCTGTCAAGATCCTTGATGTCAAGTTCATTTGCCTCATTTACTATTCTTAATGGGTCTCCAAAATCATCCTTGTTCACAATAAAATCATGTTAGCAACACATATCTGCATTAACTTATGTAATCTTAACATATCCTACCCTAAGGATAGATTCCCTATACCTTCTATCAATTCTATTATCAACGTTATGATGGGTTATGGGATGTTATCACATATGGATGAATTTTCCATCTATAACCAAACCATTAAATATCCCTTATAAGAAAACCTTCAATACCAAATTGGTGATTCAATAAAATATGAATTATTTTATATGAATCTAAAATGCACAACTATAATATAAATGATATACAATAAATTATGAATGCTAAACAATTTATTTAATTTATTAATGAAAGGGAATAAGAGGGATAAGGTACTTACCTTGATATTTTCTTACCTCACAGTGATATGTGATTGAGCTATGTGATGAGATAGAATAACAAAACCAGTTGCAATGAACCACAAAAAAATACAGCAGAGGTGGAACTGGCTAGACTGGGGCGTCTGGAGAAGGATGGAGGCACCCATGGGCACCCTAGTATTATTTTTGGGCCGGAACCTAGTTTCTATATGGCCACTAGGGTTTCACACTTGTTTACCTTTAGTCACATGTATGTCGCTCTTGAATCACCGAGGTACCTGTAAACCTGTAATGAAGAAATGACCTGCAAAACCCTCAAATAGACATCAAATCCTAAAAAGGAAAGATGCAAAATGAGGGGTCAAACTATCCTCAGCCACCACAATGGTGGCTTACAACTGAGAACTCCACTACATCTCAAACCTAATTTATTTCTATGTGCTTGTGTGTGCAATAGTGCTCCTAGGTTGTTCTCGCTGCCAATGATGCCAAGATAACGGGTAATAGTTAGATAAAAATGTAAATGTGTGGATGGAATATAATGAACTCCCCTTCCTATGTAGTGTGTATGTAGAGTAATGGCCCAAATGTAGTCCCTTTGTCTATGTAGATAGTTATCCCTTGATAAGAATAGTCCGCCCATATAATGGTATGTATGTTGTGTTTATATAGGGATCTCTTGTTCAAATTTCAACACTAATGACCCAACATGCTCCGACTAGTACCTCAGGAGATGAGAGGGAAAACTGAAAATACCGACCTCAAATGTCAAAAATAAAACAAAATACAAAGAGGAAAAGGGCGCCCAGGATGGATAGGGGCACCTGGTGCTACTGTCCAACCCTAGGTGCTAGTGTCTAGAGACAAGTGACAATAGATGAGTGAGAACTGACAGACACAGTTCCCTGAGACTTGACCAAAACTGTGTGTATGAGTGACAAGTGTGCAAGAAAAAAAACAATAAAGACCAACAAGACAAACAAATGGACTATGGAATGGGTCATCAGTGAATAATTTTCTTATGCAAGATCCATATATAAAACAACATACTTGGCGTATAATAATAGTAGTAAGTGCATGATTTTGTGTCTACATTTTCCCCCACTTTATGTTGGTGACTGAAAGCTCAGGTAACATAAAGTAGATAGAGATGCATACCTGAGAAGTCCAGAGAATTCCATGTCATTGAAGTACACGAAGAGTGTAGTAGAAGTACGTTCCGAGTGAGAACATATAGTGTGGAAAACCATGGATCAACGTGTTGATCCATGTGGCATAATGAGAGACGTGGGACCATTATGAGGAGAGATAAGTGAGATTGATGATTGTGGTGTTGAATGATTGAATGTCTTGATTTTTGTTGATGGAGATGTGATGGGGAAGGGAGTGATCAATTCCCAACCCAATTGTGTGTATGAAAAACTGAGGATTTGGGTGTCCTGCCTACCACCAGAGGAAGAGTGTAGGGAGAGAGGTCTAGTTTTACTCTCCAACTTTAACTACATCCTCAAAAGATCTAGCTATTGTAGATGGACAAAGATAAAATTTTGCTGATTTTGGATCCAAATTTTTGATCAAACGTGATAACCCATATAGGAATAGTATAGGAAAGGAAATGACATCTCATTTCCCCCACTCCCAAGGGTGTCACCAAATGTGTGTGTGGTGGTTTCCATGTTAGGTCATCTAGAAGCAATCAAAAAATGTAGAATAACTTCCCATGTTAGGTCATCTGGGAAAGTGGTGATATAACTCCCAAGTTAGGTCATCTAGGAGGATAAATGTGTTGTGTTCATGTTGATTGATTGATATGATTTGTGGAGATTTGAATGTATGTGATTGATTGATTGGTTACTCATGGAGAGATTTTACGGTTGTTTCCCCCAGGTTAGGTCATTAGGGGGGATCGCTAGAAGGTGATGTGAAATGTCATATGGTGTATGAGTAAATGTTTGATAATGATGGATTATGAATGTATATCAATCACGTAGTGGTGTGAGGGGAATTATAAGATGACCCCAATTGTATGCCCCCCTTTCAGTGAAAGGGGGAGTGATAATAAGAATGAACGTTGAGCCTAAAGTAAGCGTGTAGTGATGTAATGGACAATGTATGAGAGATATAACAAAATTGTGTGTATAATGAGTAGAATACAATGATCAAGGAGAAATATTGTGTGTGTAATGTGTATGCGATACAATAGTAGGCAGGAATTCTGAAAATAATTCTGTAACAGGATAAAAATCGGAGTAAGAATTCTCAAGATATGATTGAAATCTATGCAATGTTGATTAGTTGGGAAAATGAGTGCGAAAAATGACTATAAGAAAGTGAATAATGGAAAGTGACTATAAATAGTAATGTGATAAAGTGATTAGGCAACTCATTTGTCTTTTGTGTGAGTGTGATAGTGAGCTCTCGGTGTGTGAGGATGCCGTGAAGTTAGAGCACCATGACAATTGAGTTGATTCGAGATGGTAGTGATAGTTGTGGCATCACGTACGATGGTGGAGTTGGTAAGCATGATTTTTTTCAAAAACTATGGTGATATTAGTCATTTTTGATGAATTTTGCAAAATTTTTGTTTTTGAATTTCTTGGCATTTTAGACCTGGACAAGAGCAGTGAAGGCGCTAATGACCTTCGAGATAAGAGTGCCTAGACATAGGTGTCTAGTGTCCTGCTCTTTGGGCGCCCCAGTCCTGCTTCTGGGCACTCATGTCTAGAGAGCATGAGTTGAGGATATATAGATGTGTAAATGTGAAAGTTGATGTGTGTTGATGTTGTAGATGAGTATGTTTGTATATGTATGATGTTCTAACATGATGTGTTTGTTTTTGTTTTTGGCATGCAGAGGGATATCCATTCGAGAGAGTTTCGTGGTGGCCCCATTTGAGTACATTTTCATATTAGGGTTGTAAGATGATGAGTGGGATGTTTTGGACCATTCCAGGCATGTGACACATAGCGAGGATGGGGGATGTGCCCCATAATATGCCTATGCTTACAGTGTTGTGTGAGAGGTGGTGTTCAGATACTTGCACCTTTTGGTTACCTATAGGGGAGATGACAGTCACACTAGAGGATGCGTATTGCATAATACGATTACCTATTGTTGGCAAGAAGGGTACAAGTTATGGATGTGGATGATATGTAAAGAAATGAGGGATTTTATGTGGTATTTTGTGGGGACTGCGAGTTCTTACCGAGGCCCATATTAGCCTAGATGTTATTCTGAGATCAGGGGTTCCACGATTGTGGAATTTTATTTCCATGGTGATAGCGTCATTGATTGCAGTGGAGGGTGGTGGTGTAGGAATCTTATATAAGATGTATGATATCTGTTGCCAAATAGAGGAGGAGAGCACTAGGTATGCTTAGGCACGATGTGTATTGGAGCACCTGTATAGGGATCTATACATATTTACACATGAGGAGCATGGGGGTGGTATTAGAGCTATAACATTGTTGCATGTATGGGCCTATGAGCATATTGCAATATTGAGGTCAGTTGGTGGGCCTCAAGGAGAGTGGGAAATAAGATATATTTGTAGGTAGGTGGGTTGGTGTATGGGGTAGGAAGATGGACACATATACCTATAGAGCTATGATAGATCATATGGGTCAGAGGCCGTAATATGGAGGCCATACCAAGACTACGAAGGATGGCCAAGGATGTGAGTAGAGCTACGATGTGTATGATATGATATGTGGTTAGAGGATCGGTTTCCAGGGGTGGCAGAGTTATTTCAGGTTGAACTGGTTTCACGAAAGTTTGGCATGGCCCAGGACAGTGACCCCAGAGCCATATGTATGGGTTAGAGCTATTAGGGCACCTAGGAGGGTTGGAGTGAGACTAGGGCCAATAATAGAGTAGCTAGTACATCTCAGGGCCAATGAGGTCAGATGCGGTGATAGAGCCGATAGATGTGGATGATGCATAGGTGTACATCGAGGCATACATGCATGGTGGGCCTCACATCAGTGGGTATTTTTGTTTCTAGTTTTGGCAGATGCGACAAAATTACACCAGGAGGAGTAGAGGGGAAAGCACCTGCCCCTCGGTGGCATAGTAGTGGTAATAACAGAGCATGAGTATTTGTATAGTTATGTTGTGTGATTTGTTACTTGGTTGTGTAATGGTCATTGTTGTCTAATGTGTTGTTATTATGGTTGTAGGTGATGTGTATTAGTCATTGATTATGGACACATCTATCTACACATTGACACAGGAATGTGCCCACCGACATACTCATGGGTGGAGGCATGTTAGAGCACGTAGATGATATTATGGGTTAGCATGCCCATTTTTTTAAACCAGTGGTGATAGTAGTAATGACATGTACTATTGTACTGAGTGAGAGGGACGAGGTCGTGAGGAGACACAATGAGCTAGAGAGGTGGTGGGTGGTAGTCCTCTAGCATAGGATGTATTTTCTTGTTTTGTTAAGTTATAAAATCACTTCGCGGAGCAATGTACAAAGAACACACTATTTTGTAGAAAAATAGAGAGATATAGGGGTCATGATCAACGGTGTAGGGTGAATGGAAGGCTCTAGTTCTAGAGCTCTTGCGGTATTAGATAGTGATAGTGATGATGATATATGATATATTTTGATGTATTGATGTAGAGGGACTTGTCCCCTAGTGATGGGTTTATTTGTAACTATGATTTTGTTCGAAGATATATATGGACCATTGGCATATGTTGTTATATTTGATGTTTATTATGATGATTGGGATATTGTTGTATATGATGTGTGATTTGTCATTATATGTGGATAGTTTTGATGATGAATATTGATAACATAATTTGCTGATTATAACATATAGTATAAGATGATGAGTAATGTATAGTATAATGATGATGTAATATATAAGATGATAGAAAATGTATGTAGTATAATTGGGATGTATGATAGATAAAATTGTGATGTAAAATGAATAATGTGGAAGAGTATGTGAATAAGATGATATGGTCGTAATAGTGTAGTGAAGCATTGTGTTAGTATGATGGAGAAGTGGGAGGATAAGGGTGATGCCCCCTAGTATGTAGAATGATAAGGTTCATTTATATAAGACCCATTAGTAGTCAATAATGAACCATAAAGAAAGAGTGTGTCATCAGGAAATGAATCAATAATGTGCGCTAGATGAATCAAGAAAGTGTATGAAGAGAGGTTCTTATTGCAAACAAATCCCTCAACAGTTATGTAAGAACCATAAGAACACGAGTGTGTCATCGGGGGGTAAGGTGAGAGAAATCACCTACTAAAGACCAAGCCGACATGAAGCGGTGGGAAGCATGTGGAATGAAAGTAACATGAGTGTATGAGCTGAACTGAATGTCATGTGGAGTGGCGTGAATGATGGGTGAAGTCGGAGGTGGGAAGCACAAATGCCAAGGGCTATGGAAGCCAATGTGTAGTAGTACATGACGCAGTGGATGAGATGGTGCAACAATGGATGGATGATGTGGAGAGTGCATATGAGTAATAACCTATGGTGGGGGATGAACAATGACCTTAGAACTAGATGAAGGATAAACTAAACCGAAGTAACTTATGACTACGAAATTGGAGATATAAACCACTCACATGAGAGAGAGCCAAAGGAAATGATGCCCTATCTTCTAATTTTTGTAATCGATCATGAAGGACATAACATTCATTGTCCTTATGGCCATTGATATGGTGATAATTGTAGTAAGGTTGATCACGCTGGCGTTGTAAGTGATGTGTTGGATGGTGCTGATTAGAAGGTAACCGAATTTCTAGTACCTGTCAAGAAAGGAACTCAACACATCATGAGGTATAACATGATGTGAAAAATTTAATGGTACTCATGAAATAGATGTAGGACTTTGAGGTGTATCTTGAAGTAGAGTACGAGATGGAGGATGTTTATGTACTAGAGTAGAATGTTGTTGCAGGCTCAAGCACCCCTGGATGCAGATCAGGCTTCTAGGTTGATCACTCTAGCAATCCAGTGTGATCTGCACAACATGGAAACCTCTCTCAAGTGTGGGGACTTGTTAAACTGAAGAGGAATCTCCAGATTAGAGGCTGGTTCCTCAAAATCCTCAAGATTTAGATCTATATTTGCAAAATTACAGAGGTTTGAAACCTAATCCTACTCTAAAATCCAAGGAGACAAGATAGAAAGTGCAGAAATGAAACTAAACTAACAGAGCATGATACACTCAAAGGAGGAAGTGGTGAACACTTCTTGTTCTGCAGATAAACATAGATCATAAAAATGCAACATAAGACATCAACCACAAGCTGATAAGATGTAATCAGAGGTCTGAAATGATCTTCCAATATGCAACACAAACAAAGGACTGAAAACTGATCACAGAGCCTGTATTGTTATTTACACTGTCAAAATCCTTGTATTACAACATCAAAAGGGTAGAAAACCTGTTACAATTTTAGAAGAGGTTTGATACTTGCAAAAAATCACTTGTTACAGGTGAAAGAAGAAGCCCTGCTATCCAAAGAAATGTTCCCCCCTTTAGAAATGAGCCAAATTCTGGCTTTTTCATCTCTGATCTAGCCCAGGGGACAGAAAATGTACAAAACATGGGAGCCCATCCCTCCTTGACTGCAGGTGCATTAAAACAGCATAGAGCTTACAAGCCCACACCCTATCATTTTGATCGGTTTACAGGAGAATGCCCCATTCTGCATTAAATCTGGTCGCTGAAATGTCACTTCTGATCATGAACATGCGTCAGAGCTATTATTTCTCCATTTTCTCTCTCTAGACTACACTGGTCTTTTGATATTAACTCTAGAATCATGTAGAGAATTTCCAAGATTTCTGTTGATATAAAGAACGTGCCAATCCTTCTGGATCAAAAGATATGGAAATATGAAGATCTAGGGCACAAAACAGGTGAAAACGGATTTTTAAATTTCTTCCCACGTCCTGCCACCTGGATGACACGTGGCATGCATTGATTGGTCGCGTGATTCTCTCTCCTTCGCTTTACCCGCAGGTTTTTCTTGAATTTTGAGCTTTTTGATGATTTTGGGACCTTTTCCACTTTTTGCGCTTCCATCCCTTTGGACGATTACGTGGCATGATCTTGTTGGAGGACAGGGCGTGGGGTCTTACTTCACTTCTACCCCCTTTTTGGTGATTGACGGCCAAATCCTCTAACTTCTCCTCGAGCTCTAGCACTTCCCTGCTCCCTTGGACACGTGTCCAATTCCTATTGGCTCGGGCTGCCCCTTCAAAACTCACCTTTTGGTACTTTTGGACTTTTCCCTTGTGACACGTGTCACCTCCTAGTTGGTCCACGGGTCTTCCGGCTCATTCCGTGTCCACCGCGTCCTTTTGTCCCGGATGTCCCACTTTTCCTTGTGCCAAAGTTTTTTGTTTCGGCCGAACCGGCCGGTTCGCGTCTATTTGTCCCAAATTTCCCAGTGCTTCGCAATTGGGACAAATTCTTCTGGTTCGCCCGATCCGGCCGAATTCACGTCTTTATGGCCCAAAAGTCCCGAAAGTATGGTGCAAAAGTTCTCCTTTTCGGCCGATCCGGGTGGTTCGCGTACTCTCTGCCCGAATGTCCCAATGCTTTGATTTCTCTTCCGGCCGAACCGGCCGGTTCGCGTCCTTCGCGTACCTTCGTCCCATGTGTCCCTTTGCTGTTTGGGCTGCCTGTAGGCTTTTCGGCTGATCCGCGCCTTGGCGTCCAAAATGTCCCTCTTTTCCTTAGACAGAGACTTAGCCGATTTTCACATTTTTCCTGGCCTAAGCTTATTTTCTTTAACTTTTCCGCATTTCCTCAGAATTTGCTCTTTTCAACCTGGACAGGAGAGTTAGAATCACTTTCTGAAGGTGACCCTAGAAACATGATTGGTTTCCCTGGATTAATCAATTTGAAGTCTGGACTTTGAGAATTCTGATGTATGTTACCAATTCAACCCTGGAGGTGTGTATTGGATAACAGTAGTATGAAATTGTTTGTGAGGTGGATGAGATGGAGATCGTGTAGGACGCTCAACAGATGGGAGTGGATAAGAACTATAAGATGTATGAGTGGTAGTAATAGGAGGATCTATAACATGTGTAGCAATGAGATCTTATTCTAAATCAATGATCCCTATAACACAAAATGATAATTGATTCACATGTGTCATATTGCAATCATTGTTTTAAGGGAGGAATCAAACATCGACAGAAGATAAATGACTTCTCTAATTCAAGAGGATGAAATACTAGTTGGTGCATGCAAGCGTTGAATCATAAAATGTAATCAATGATAGGTTTTGTTGTGCCCTGATGTAAGCTAGGTAGATGATCATATGTGACTCTAGGGCCATTGTTGACTATGAATCAACAAAGAAAATCTGCGTTCCATCTCACAATAGATACTAATAGATATAAAGGGTAGATGCATGTACCATGGGAGAGTGTCATCTGTGAGACTATGGTGAAAGGATTTAAGTAATAATCTATCATTGGAATATGAATCCATAGCTATATGATAATTCTTGAGATACAAGTATGGATTTCCAGTACCATCAAAACATGAAAATGTATGCATAACAAAATCCTTAGGAAATGTTGAGCTGTGAATATTTTTGGGAATATGATTTCCATGCAATGAATTATTATCAATGGAAGCATAATAGGCCTTGATTTCTAGTGTGAGAGTTTGAACTTGATGACTGTAAGTGACCAACAACATGCATGAGGGACAAGATATCCTGTGAAGGAATAGTAGAGGATGACAATAATGTGTTAAGTGGTTGCAATTTTCCATTATGAGTAATCATAGGAATATCAAGAGGAGACATAGGAGATTCTGATGCTAAGGGTACACTAGATATTGGTGCCAAAGAAGTAATAGATGGTGAAGGACATGAAGAATCCATAGAAATAGTAAGACTAGTATTAGAAACATTCCTAGGAGATGGAGATGAGATGGTAGGTATGGAGATGAAGTGATAGGAGGAGATGAATTAATAGACAGAGTTATTAAGTACAATCTCAGGAGAAGATGATGGAGTGGTACATTAAGATGGTAGAATAATCATGCATGTGATTTGAAACAAAGATTCTAGAAGAAGATGATCATTAAGTGTATCATGGACATGGGATTCACACTAGTAGCAATATGCAAAAAATAGGAAAAGTATGAATGCATAGAGTATCATCGTGTAGTATGATCATTAAATGTTTATTATCATCAAGAATATTCATGAAATTAATAATATCATCATCCAAGTTTATCATTGAAATTTCAGAAGGAAGGAACTAACTGATAACATGTGCAACAAGTGCAATAATCATTATGATGAATAATTTTCAGAATTATAAAAGAAGTATGCACATACATTCGTTAGCTAGAGTATCATCTAGAAGAGTAACATCATGATATATGGCATTGAGTTCAACTATGGTTGCTTCATCATAAATGGGATTGATGCTCACATGAGGCATGACTAGTCGAGAAGGAAAAGAGCTATCCTTAGCCATTAGGGTTTTTGTGGATCCTAGGGAAGATAGTTCTAAGCTACGGGTTCACCAAAATGATTCAATAAAATATGATTCATTTTATATGAATCTATAATGCACGACTATAGTATAAATGATATATGATAAAATATGAATTCTAATTTTTTAATTTAATTTATTAATGAAAAGAAATAAGAGGGATAAGGTACTTACCTTGATATTTTCTTACCTCGCTAGTGATCTAGGACTGAGCTGTGTGATGAGATAGAATAACATACCATCACAAAAAACCAAAAAAATGTAGTAGAGGTGGAACTAGTTGGATTGGAGTGCCTAGAGAGGGATGGGGGCACCTGTGGGTGCCAAGGTCTTTTTTCTAGATGCCATTGTCTGTAGAAAAGGTCAGAATTTGGTTCCTAGACTTCTAACAGTGTTGTTAGGGATCATTGTATTTCCTTTGGTCACATGTATGTCACACTTGGATCGCCGAGGTACCTGTAAACCTATGCAATGAAGAAAGCACCTGCAAAACCCTCAAATAAACATCAAATCCTAAAAAAATAAATATGCAAAATGAGGGGTCAGACTATCCTCAGCCACCACAATAGTGGACTTATAACTGAGCAATGCACTACATCTCAAACCCAATGTAGTTCTGTGTGCTTGTGTGTGTAATAGTTCTCCTAGGTCATTCTTGCACCAATGCCACCAAGATAACATGCAATAGCTAGATAAAAATGTAAATGTGTGGATGGAAAAGAATGAACTCCCCTTCCTATGCAGTGTGTATGTAGAGTAATGGCCCAAATGCAGTCGCTTGCTCTATGTAGATAGCTAGCCCTTGATAATAATAGTTTTCCCATATAATGGTATGTATGTTGTGTTTATATAGGGATATCTTGTTCGAATTTCAACACTAATGACCAGACATGCCGACTAGTACCTCTGGAGATGAGAGATAAAAATGAAAAGAACAACCTAAAATGTCAAAAATAAAACCAAATATAAAGAGGAAAAGGGCTCCCAAGATGGAAAGGGGCACCTAACACTACCGTCCATCCGTGGGTGCTAGTGTCCAGAGACTAGTGACGTCAAATGAGTGAGAACTGACAGATAGGGATCCCTGAGACCTGACCAGAAGTGTGTGTATGAGTGACATGTGTGCAAGACAAACAAAAATAAAGACCAACAATAAAAACATATGGACAATGGAATGGGTCATCAGTGAATAATTTTTCTTATGTAAGATACGTATATAAAACAACATACTTGGTGGTATAATAATAGTAGTAAGTGCGTAATTTTGTGTCTACAATGGGGAATCTATGCTATGTAAAAATTCCCTTTGGTTTTAAAAATGATAAGGAAACCTATCAGCAATCCATGACCCACATAATCCATGATCTTATTCATAAAATCATTGAAGTATATGTGGATGAACGTCTCATCAAATCATGATACATAGAGGATCATGGCCACAACTTAGAAATTTATGTTTAACATTTAACTAAATACAATGATCACCTTAACCCAGGGAAATACATCTTTTACATCACTAAAGGAAAAATCTTAGGATTCCTCATATCCAATCAAGGAATAGGTGTTGATCCTTATAAGATAAAATCCACTCTTGACATGCCTCATCCTACATATATCCCTAATATTTACACTTTTCTAGGGAAGATTGGGGAAATCCAATGGTTTTTCCCCGAATTCACTTATCAAATTCACTCCATTAATAATATTCTTAAAAAAGGGAATTTCACTTGAGTGGACTAAATAGTGTCAATAAGCCTTTTAAAATTAAAAATGTCTCTCCTTACCACCCTTGCATTACAACCTCTATCTCCCAATTTTGTACTCATCCTTTATACCTCACCTACCCCTATTTCTATTAGGAAAATGTTGACCCAAGAGGATGTAAAAGGTAAGTAACATGTTATCTACTACATTAGTCGAGCTCTTCTTGATTATGTAACCTAATACACACAAGTAGAATGATATTTCTAATCCATATAATTTGTTTCCACTAAACATAGACACTAGATGATTTATCAAACCACCTATGTCATCATTCATACCAACCCTCCTCACATTTTATTCTCCCACATTATCCTTCCTATGTATCACATTGGTAAGTGGATGACACTTCTCATGGAGTTTGATCTATGCATTATCACACAAAAGGATGTCAAAGGCTAATTCATTGTAGATCAATGCACCAATACCTCCATATTCACAACTCAACCCCTTCCATATGATTTACCTGATGATGATATCTTACTCATTGAAAGTACGGATTAAGCCCTTATAATTAAGGATTATTACCACATGTTCATTGCCAATCTGAAGGTGCAATCCCTTGTGGATGGTGATGATAAAAGTAAGACAAAAAAACCTCCATCTACACATTAACAAACCCAATGCATTTTTTCTATTCACACATGGGATACCATCCTCAGTTCTCCCTACATTGTATCCTTCCCATCACCTCCTATGTAACATCTTCATTTTAAGACTTTAGAAACAAGGGATTTTTTTTTTCTTACATAATGTTCTCTATTCTAAATTAATTCAATTTAGAACACACATTCCAATGCCAATCCATCTCATAACAAAAAACCATATGTAGCTGTAAATGACTCGGTGAAGGACCGATCTCTCATTCCATGACTTAGTATTAAACCGATCTCTCATGTTAGCTTAATAACGTGTATACTATGTATACTTGGTTCCTTTACCCTTTTATGGATACCCAAGTGTTCTGTCTAAGAATCCTATCTGAATATCTGTTATCGATATTCATCTGAAATCATGCATCTTAGACTAGGTGACATATGACAACATAACTAACAACTTGCGATACTTTGGCCAAAGTTTTAAAACATGTTTAACATGTTTGCATTCCTAGATGACATACTCATCAAAAGGAATGTGTCCCTCACCACACTTGGTTTGTTATCTAGAATGGTCTTCCTGACTTCTGTCAATTCAATATGATTCAAGGTTTCACACTAGACAAGGGAAACAACATGCACTATTGTGGAAGGCTACTCGTGGTGACTAAGGATACATAGACATACTTAATCAACTTACGTCAATTGGTATGTCTAGTTACCCTAAGTCAATATGACTTGACCTCAACACTAGATCATGTTTCTATCCCTGTTTAGGTGGGACCATGATCTATTCTTCCACTTATGTCAATTGAGTTAATCGAATTAAGTGGTGTGTTGAGGCATAGTAGGCTACATCATAGTATCCTTCGTAATGACCCTTGTCATTATGAAGTTACTATGCCACAACTGCTATGTTCCAACATCCAACTGATTTTCCTTAACTTGAAATAACATACTTAAGATTATAAGTTTATTAACCCAATTAATCATTGTCTTAAAGATTAGTGATAACAATTCTTTAAGAGTCAACTAAACATCATTTAACCTAAACAAGTTACAAGGTGTAAATTACTCGAGAGGGAGGTATGCAGATAAAATTTACTTTCCTAACCATTCTGAATACATGTTTACGTTTATCTTAAATGTATGTCCTTATATCATATAATGACATGATTGATCTCAATGTTGTGAAGGTGTGTTCATTAGATTTTTTTACTGTAGTTTTAACTTAAAACAAGCTTATTTAAAACTTTTAATTTAGACTTCTAATGCTGAAGTCTAAATCCTTTTAGTTCCCTTTTCAAACCTACATATTTGGATTAAAGAAATCAGCCTATGGAAGAACACATTCAACCATCCTCATAATCTATTCATAACACTTAACAAGATCTTAAATAAATCTCTTTGATTAATTACAAGGAAAATATCCTTTTTCCTTTATCAAGGACTAATGTCCAATTATGAAAGCATATCACATATGTTTTAATACAACAAAGAATTCATACCCATATATATAATTCAATCCTAATCCCTTTCTACTATTTAAGGATCTACTCAAGAGTATCAACTATTAGTTGTGCTCTTTCACATGTAAACAAATCAACTAATATTTCAGATCCTTAATCCAAGAGTCTTATATATATAAGAACTATTGAGTTTGAAAATCCCATATCACATAAATATCTAAACTTCCCCCCTTAATGCATGATATTACTCAAGAATGTATCAAAAATTATGTCAATGAAAGTAACACAAGTGAAACAGTAATCAACAATCATCAAGCCATTCTTTTATTAGAAAGGGAGTGATCCACTCACTGAGTACAAAAAAATTTCAAAATATTACAAAATGTCATTGCAACAATATAAAACTAGTTTTTAATATATTTTCCCGACAAAAGTACATCTAAATTTATGTCACTACATAATCATCATAATGAAGAGATAATTTCTTTAGTAAAATAGATGTAACTTTCTGTATGTCTTTCTCCTTTCATCTTTTACGAAATTCATCTGCAAAATTGTTAGCACGAGTCAGTTCATATGAACTGAGCATGATAAACACTATAACATTAAAACATTGTGCTTTTATCTAACTATTTAATAAAAGGAACCCCGTTATTTATGAAATAGTTCTGAAATCAAAAAATAAGATTAACAGAAAGACTTTCCCAAAAGATTATAAACCAAGAAGGAGAGAGAAATATTATGGACTCTATAAGTAATGTATAAGCAAGAACTAATTAAATCATCATAATTAATTCTATTTCCACATCCATATGAACTCATTTCAACATGCTACAAATCAAAACAACAGTATTAAAGAAGGGAGAATTTCATATTTTCAATCCTAATCTTATCTTCTTAGTCAAGTTTCCAACTTAAGCTCCTCAACTCAACCTATTTTGACTTTTCAAGAAGAAGTACAAAGATATACAAAATTACCTTTCTATAATAAATATAATATTTTGTTATTCAAAAGTTAACAACCTGAATAATAACTAAAAAGATCAACCAAAAGATTAAATACATTCCATCAAACAATCTTAACTATATCAGGCTCAGAACAAAGTTCAAAAATTAGATTGATCAAGAATAAGTCCCAACATTAAAGGTAAGAAAGGTTTATTCAATTAGAACAAGAACAAGTAACTCACAATTCAAGTTCTCACAGTCCTACATTCATGTCCAAATCCAAACTCAAACATAACTAAGTTATAACAACACCATACAATCCTAAGACATCAATAACTGCTTGATCATTATTTCACAAAGGCTACCACAAAGAAGCACTGAGCTATCGTTATGAATAACACACAACTCAAATCATTCATTCCCAATTCAAGAAAATAGACAGATAAAACTAAAAGTTCAGAAATAGTCTAACCTATATCATTCCCAGTCTTATCTTAAATGTTGAACTCATCTTAATGAAAGGATCATAAGAATGAATGAAACAAATAATTTTAGAATTGCTGAAGACTTGAACCAACACAAAGGAACATCTTACAAGAGACCCAACAGAGTCATGGTCATGAAGACAACATGATAAGTATGAACTGTAACAATAAAAGAATGCTGATATAAACCCACATAATTCCAAGTTCCACATACTCAAAAGTTGGAAACAACTCTTAAAAAAAGAGTCCATTAAATGAAGAATTATTCCCTTCAAAAAAGGAAAATAGAGTTAGCCAGACCACTAGAATACGAAACCATTTAAGATTTACCTCAGAGCTTTGAAAAAACCAACCTAACAGTTCATCCTTACGTAGGTCAACACAACAAGGGTTAAAATTCCAAATAACTCAACAACAAAGCAAAGAAGGAGAAGAGTATCAATAACTTCTATATTGGTTCACCCAATAAGGTTGTAACTATCCAAACATGAAGGGAAGAGAGAGAGCATAATAACAATCTCTATTCAACGAAACGCTTACTCAGGATCAACCATCCTTGCAAACCTTCCAAGATCAAAATATCTACTAAGAAAACCACAAGCCCAGAGTGGGTTTACAAAACATGATTAAAACGCAAAAGAAAGAAACCAAAACATTCACATGCATACTTTCCTGTTCGAATTCCGTCTAGATAAGGTTATACAAAATAATCAAAGATTTAATACAGTTCCCTTTTGGGGAAGAACCCAAAATAAGTATAACTCAGATATAAACAAACTGGGTATTCCTTGAAAGAATGAAAATACAATCACAAAACAAGTCAAACAAAACAATGGGTCCTCACTGCCATCAACAAGCCTATAGACCAAACAGAGAACAAAAATATTTTCCTAAGTCACAGGCGTAAGTCTAAACTGCCAAACGAAGTCTCTATAAAGTTATTCTCTAATCAACAATAATAATGAGGCATTCAAGCCAAAATCCACAGATTTCAACAAAACCAAGCTACTATAATGCATACATAATACCCAGACAAGATTTCCCTCCAAAAAAAAATATAATCATAGCCAATTATCAGTGAAAAGATAGTTTATGAGCAAATAAATTAATCACAACTATAAATCAATCAATATAACCTAGATTCCATATTCCACACAACAACACAAAATCATTATACATCCAAAAGAATCAAGTTGAAACACCATCGAAGAAAGGAAAAGAGATACAAAACTAGAACCAAAAGTTTTTGAAAAGAGCATATTTCTTTGAATGAAGACATTTAAATAAAAGTAGAAGACTTAAAGAGATAGGGCCTATCATGCCTGATAGAGCTCCCGTCTTCTATTCCTTGTTGAAAATCTTCAAGCAGAGTCTCGATAGTAAACTTTCCACAAAAAATGCCAAAACAAGCTCTGAAACTTTCTTTTCCTTCTTATTATAACTTCCTAGCCTTATTTCCATTACCATCACCACCATGCAAGGAAAAATAAGCATGAAACAGATTTGAACTAGGAGGTTCGAAAATGAAAAACCACATGCAGAGCTAAAAGCTCACAAAAACCAAATGAACAATGAAAAAATGAAAACCATCATTTCTTCCTACTTCCCCTACTTCCTAGGTAGTTTTTTGTAATTTTCAAGATCCATTAATGCAAACAGGACTGACAGTCCTTCCTTATTTCCCACCTCCACCAACTCATGTTTGGATATTACTAAGTTTAAAATCATGCAACTAAAACTTTAGCAGAGGTGCTAACTCAACCTCCTACTAACCTTCATGGACTCGCCAAAATTAGTGACAATAAAAAGTTTAAAGCCACATTAAATCCTCATAAATACTTAGAGGTTGGTGCCACCGACATCCCATTGTATGTCGTCCATGCCATATTTTTAGGTTAGTCCAAGTTTTAGGCTAGGTTCATAACATTAGATTGGAAAACAACTTAGGTCCTTAGGTTAAAGTCTATTACTTTAGTCTTAGGTTTCCCTTTCTAATAAACAATCCTTATTAGTAAAAGAAATTAGTCACTTAGGATAAGCTTACAACTTAGGAACTTAGATTTAATTAGGTTCCCATAATAATTATTAAAATTGTCAATTAAATCTTACCAAAAGAAGAATCAAAATGACGTTCAAGGATCACATAAGAAGGACATGAGAAACAGAGGTTACAAGTAATCCCAAAATAGTTTGGGTTCAGAAATCCAATATTTTGCCTAGCTCGGTCAAGATGACTTCAACGTCATGAAATTGAAAGCATGCCTTAGATCATTGAAATTGATCCAAGGTATAGCTATCCAGCATCAGAGATCATGAAGACTGAATCACAAGTTCAAGTGCAATAAAGACTATGAATGAGTTTAAGCTAAATCAATTTCTTTTATCCACATGTAGTGAATCATTCAACATAAAAAGGAATGAAATACTTCATTTTAAATTCAGAATAGACATGAAAGAATTGTATCTATTTCTAGAAGATAACATATTATTTACAACAAACATGATTACTTAGTTCTTAAAGAGTACACTGTATTCAGACAAGAATCACATATCAACATTTGTAACTTCAAGTACAAAAGTCATCATAGATATCAACCATGTTAGAGGCATTACATCCTAAATAGGTTATTTATGTTTTATTTTACCAAATATCTTATAGCGTTTCTTTTTAGTCTCATATCTTTAGGGTTACAAGTAGCTATTGTTCCTACCATAGGAAAATTGAATGACACTAGAAGATAAGTATGAGGTAGGTATATTTAATTTGTTAGAGTTCATTATTTATTTATTACACCTACACTATTACTTAATTTATAACGTTTAATTTTGATTTCAAGAATTGTATCGGTCTTTTTCTGAAGACCATCTCATGTTTCACTATTGTGATATGCGATGATATTCGATTGGGGCATATGTATACACCTCATTTTGACACTTTTTAAACCTTTTTTCTCATGCAAGTGCTACTAATGCATTATCCTCCTGAGCAGGTGCCTTAAGGGGCCTACCACCATGCTTCCATTATTCCTTTATCTTCCATTCCCCATTATATTTCACCGCTTTGAATTTAGGATTCTCTTAAATCTGACACACTTGATCATGGTTGATTGTGTTAGGATTTATTTCTCCCATGTATGATAGGATCACCCACTAGAGATCACATTGATTACATATATTTCTTCTCTCTTTACGTAATCAATCAATTAATCATAACTCTAAACACTTCACTTTACTTTCACATTTGACATTTGCACATATATTTTCATCTAGCTATTAGGATTGAGTTTTTTGAGCTTCCCCCTTTACATTTGGGTCATCATAACGAGTTATAAATGGAGGTTTTATTCTTTATATTTCCCTTCTCAAGTGATTATCTCTATGATTTTTTGTCTACAAGGAGGATCAATGCATCAATAAACACACCACAAGTATCTCTAACCCTTCTTTATTTTTTTATGTTTATTCTTATGTGGATGGTTGATCATTCATTGTTATATATTAGGGTAGATGTAGGATTTCTTTATTTTATTAATTTATCATATTATTTTATGCCCTTTGGATTTATCCATCTTTTGACCTACCCTTTTTCTAAATACTAGTAGGATACTGTTATCAGCTAATTTTGACTGCGCAAAATAAATAAAAAATAGAAATTTTGAATTTTTTTAAAGTGTCACTTTGCGTGATTTATCACTCTCATCGCGATCGTCTCATTTTTGTGATCGTTCCAGTCTTCGTTTTGTCCATTTCAGGCGAGAACTCCTCCCGCCAGGTCTTAAAATGCATTAATAATTAATTAATTAATATTTAATTAATTTATTATCCTTTATTTGATAAAATCATTTTTTATTAAATTTGGGGTTTTTAATTAAATAACCAGTAATAAAATAATTATTATAAGTCATTCGACAAATTTTTTATTTTATTGTTGGGGAAGTAAGTTTGTGCTTCCAATTGCCGGGAATGCCAAATTGGCTTCTCAAACCCGGATTTCCCCTTTCTTGGAAAATTCATTTTAATTTTCCACTTGTGGGATTTTTTCCACCAATTGCCAAATCAATGAATTGGAAAACGGGCAAAAAATATTCCGATTTCCCACATGGGGAAATAAAATGGGAATTGTCAGCTCGGTTTGCCATTTTTGTTGGCAATTGACAGTTGATTTCCCCATTTCCCCTGACAATTAATGCCACTACCCGGGAAAGAGGGAAGTTGTTTTAATGAGACGAATTAATCCTCATAAAATCCTTCCGTCAAACTCGTTGGAAGAAGTTGTGCGAAGCTTTTCATTTTTTTCTTATTTCTTTTGAAGGAATGTCTTAGAGTAATATTTGATCACATCCCTCAACAAATCACCACGCTGCAAAAAGAAGAAGATGAATTCATGGTTTTCAACACAAGAAAAATATTTTCCAAAGGAGTCCACGCACTGCAAAAGGGAGCAAATAACAACAAAGCAAGGAAGATTAAAACAGTTTGAAGATTCCACGCCCTAGGAAGGAATCCATGCAACCCAAGGAGACAAACAAGAAATAAAGTTATAAAAAAAACCAGCAAAACAACAGTACCCTCCATGCAGGCATAAGGAAAAACAACAACAATTAATATCCCACGTATTCAACTAGAATAATTGCCCACACACATGCACCAATGAGAATATAATTCAATACAGGTTTTGCAAAGAAATAAAAGTCCAAAACAGCCAGAAACACGCCACGTGGGAAAGAAAAAGTTAAAAGAAAAAAGAAAATAAAAAAGGAAAAGCCTACGTAGGGCCTAGGCCATAGGTAAAAGTCCATGCATTGTAAAAGCTAAAATAAGATAGTCCAAAGCTCTCACGTAGAGGTAAAATGAGGAAATGTTAAATAAATTAAAAAAACCTCACACGCTGAAAACAAAAGCCAAACATTTGCAAGAAGAGGAGCGGTTGTTCACGCAGGCAAGGTAGCCCGGAAGAGCAAAAGCCCATGCGGTTATTATTTCCAACTGTTTCAAAACAAAAAGAAAAAAAGAAAAAAAGGAGTGCAGGCACGAAAGCATTGCTCGCACATGTAAACATGTTTTTCTGGCACAAGCCAAAGGAGATAACTCAAATTGTTCAAAAAAGCCCATGCAAATTAGTCACGTAGGCCAAGGAAGAATCAATTACAACCAATAAATTTAGTGAAGGCTATCCCAGTGCAAGAAAACAACTGATACAGAACGAAGGCTGCCGCGGGTTGTATCTGTTGAAGTAATCAACTTTGGAGCTCGATATCTCGAAGTCGGATAATTGTCAGGAATAAAGGTTTAGTTCGTTGAATTATTTCCAACTTCATGTACTCCTTTGCCAAACTTTAAATGCGCAACACCTCATTTGATATTTTTTACGAACCCGAGATAAACTCAATTTGTTTGTTTTCGCTGTGTGCGTGGTTTTAGCTTGACGGAAGACCTACTTTGATATTCCATATCTCAATTTCAGAAGATCATCAAGAGAAAAAATTTATTTTGTCAAATTCTTCTCACATTCATGTACCTCTTTGCAAAAATTAAAATGCGCAGCATCTCATTTGATATTTTTCACGAAGCCAAACAAAACGCAATTTGTTTGATTTCGCCGCGCATGCAGTTTTCACCCTGTCAAGGTGACTCACTTTGAGAGCTGATATTTCAAACTCAGATAATCGTAAAGAAAAAATAGTTATTATTTTTAATTATCCCCACCTTAATATGATCCCTTGTCAAGTTTTAGATGCCCAGGGTGACGTTTGGTATTTTTCTTAGGCTACAACTAAACGAGATTTTCGCAGTTTTACATTTACATTTTCCTAGCAGTTTCAGAATAGTCAACTTTGACCTTTAATACATAACTGAAGAATTTGATTGGGAAAAAACCCTCTGACATGAAAAGTGGTGATATCTTAATATACTTCTTCATCCAGTGAAAGTTTCTCATAACAAGATTTACTATTTTTCCCGGGCAGTTTCAGAGAAGATTTGTGTAGTTTTGTAAGAAGAAACTAATAGCCTGAAATCACGCTTTTGCTATAATCATGTCATCTTCAAACAAAATGATGTTGCAGTATGGATTCCAGGGAATTATACTCACCTCGACGCTCCATTCAGAGTATGAGAACATTGTTGATACTAACTTGGGACACGCCAACATAGGTTGATTCTGCGATTGCATATTAACCGAAGGCGAGTCACAATTTTTCCAACGCTTGTTCCGAATTGGTCATCACTTGCATCGATGAACCATGACACCTGCACAATATGGCGATTCAACTCCAATGGCTCCGAAGTGGAAACAACCTCTAACTTCCTCATTATGCGGTATAAGTCGTAGCTATTGACATTGGTCTCTTCAGGGTCAAAAGCCATTGTTATCGACAGAGATCGAAAATGGGAGAATCTTATTTACATCAATTTTTCACTTGATCATTGTGGCAGATCTATTCATTGACAAACCAATACCAAGGATAAGTACAATTGTGCGGATCATCAAACAAGGCCACATCATTCAAGCGTGTCCCTGTCAACGCTCAGTTAGCATCGTGCACAATACTTCATTGGCCAGTCTTTAAGTTGTTCTGTTATAGAATTGGACGATCGTGAGTGAATCAGAATGCCAACACTTTGAGATGGTAACAAAGACAAAAGACATAACTCTAGGAGGTGAATTGCAATTTTGGCTCTTGAAGATGTTCTCAATGACGAAAGGCCAGAAGCTGGATTCTGACAAACCAAGGTGGCGTAACGACTACGGTCTCATGAAAAAATGAATAATTCACCATGGAAAGGTATTCGGAGCATGTGGAGAATTGTGTGTAATTGTGAATGTGAATACGAATGAAGAAAAACTTTCTCACACCAGGATATTGCTCAAACGGAGGAGTGGATGAATTGCTCAAGTTTCAAGCTCGACACTCTTTGTCATCTGGAGGATTGCAGAGCACTGTCAATGTGTTCATTCCCATACGGTCGGGATAGACGGACTCTTGGCCCAATGGATAAGGCACTGACCCTAGGTGTTTTGATCTAGGTGTGCATCCAAGTCATTTAAGTGGGGTCCACATGTACCCATTTCTTTTATTTGTGTATTTTTCCTTAAATGAATTTTTAACTTAAGTGGTTTCTATTTTTAGTCACTTTTAATAAAGTTGGTTGAAAAAGTCAAAAGTCACTTAAGTGCCCTATTTAATGATCATGTAAACCCTAACTAATTTGTAACCAACTTTTTGGTTATATAAGGAAGTGAGGCGCTCATTTGTAAGGGTGACTTTGAGAGAGAAGAAGAAAATACTTTTTTATGCAAGCTTTACTTCAAAGAAAGAAACTTTGTGTTCTTTTGAGAAGACATTTTGGAGTTAATGAAATATGAATTTTGTGTCCCATTCATTATCTCTTATAGCATTTGATGTTCTTATGTTCATTAGATGTTAGTGTTTGGATCTTGCATGCAAGTATTGTCTTTGATCTTATTGTCAACGTTATTAATCTATTGTTCTTGTTCACAGTGATCAAGCTCTGTTATTTACTTGCTCAGGTGTGTTCCCTTTTACTAATTCTCGTTTAGCTGATGCAAACTCTGTTTTATTTTTGTTAGTTATTGTTTGTTCTTCTCCATGCAATATTAGCCTTTACTTCTACCTAACTCTTGCATGTTCCTTCCATTCATTCCTTTCCATTTCATTCCATCTCTTTCATTCACTTATCTTTCAATTGATGTTCCAAAACACCCCCCACATACAATTTTGAATGTACAAGTGTAAATACAGTTTTGGCTTTCAATAAAGGAAGCCTCACCTTCATTGAGGAGGGATTTTGTTTCCACACTGTTGCATGTAATTTGCATGTGTGTAAATCCATATGCTAACAGTTCTTGGCAACTCTACTGGGGATTTAGGAATCGTTAACCAGTGCTTGGTTAAATCTTTATGACTATCCCCTCTGCACAAGCTCCGATTCTTCAACCGAACATTGTGTCTGACAAATATTTTTAGGGAGACATTGCTGTCAACCTTCAGATAGTAGCTTGGGAAAACCGTGAAAGCTTGTGGCAATTTTTGGCTATAGATAGAGCCATTGACAGAGAAATCTATATTGAAGACCTTAGAAGAAGAGCACCCGAACTTGTTGCTAGAAGACCTCCTGGACACGTGTTGATCATTGCTCACTGATGCGGTCCTCTTCCACCAAGGTAATAATTTGTATGACTATTATAGGTAACCCACCTATCTTGCAACCAAATCTTAATTTTGTAGATAGTCAAGAAGATATATCATCATATTTGAGGCAAGCTATTTGGGAAAAGTGCATGAACAACTATCATTTTCATCTTGCCGCATTAGTACTAGATAATGAAGAAGAGAAAGCCACAAAAGTTGCTAGAGTTATTCAAGCGCAAATAGCTCAAGAAAGAGAGCGAAGAGGAAAGGCTAGAACCAATTAGAACATGCCAGTGATCCCTTCACAATAAATATTTCAAACTGGCAGCAAAGAGGTTTATGCGAGGAGAAAAATCTAAAAGTCGATTTGATCCCATTTTTGAATTTCAAGGAAAGTTTGGTTTTAAGTTATCTCCTCCCAAGAAGAACACACCTCGTAGATCTGTAAGCCTTGCATCAAGCCCCGAAGAGCAAGCAAGGAAGGAATCACTACCATTCAAGCACTTGTCCTTACGTTGTTTTGCCTTCGCATAATACCTTTCCCAAAATGGCAGTCAACGTACTATGGGGAAATGCCATAGG
Source organism: Taxus chinensis (assembly GCA_019776745.2). NCBI lineage: Eukaryota > Viridiplantae > Streptophyta > Pinopsida > Cupressales > Taxaceae > Taxus > Taxus chinensis. Next base: position 595,659,959 of record CM034151.1, on the reverse strand, counting down.
CCCATTGGCCTTACCAGTTCGACATGACCTCCCAAGAAGATCGAGGAAGATTCTTCCCAAGTTTGACGGAGATGGGAAGATGTCACCATATGACCATATTTTCCTGCCTTCTTCACTGCATGTGCTGTTTTGTCGGTAGAATATGAAGATGTTGCTATTCACCTCTTCGTCGAAACATTGCATGATGTTGCTGCATATTGGTTTCATCATCTGCCAAATGGATGCATTACAAATTGGGATGAGATGAAAACTAAGTTTGAAGATCGATTCAAGACGATAGAAGATGAAAATGTTCTTCTTTCCCAACTATCTCAGGTGAAGAAAGAGCCAACAGAACCCATGAGGAATTTCATGGGTAAATTCAACAAAATGGTGAATAAATTTCCTGTCGAGATTCGCCTGAATCCTGACGGACCAAAATGTTTCTTTATTAACGCACAACAACCAAAAGTGTGCTATCAGTTGAGAAGGGCTAGAGTGGCTACTTTGGAACTTGACCAATCATTGGCCATAGAAATTGAGGATGACTTAATCATGGTAGGAAAATTCAAGAAAACTTCCCTCAAGGGAAAGAGTCAAGAAACCCCCAATGCTTCAGAATCCATACTTACTATGTTAGCTAATGATGTGCTAGCTTTTAAAAAGTAAGTTTCTCAGAGTAGTAAACCCTCTCCTTCCAAAGACATTCTAAGGAAAGGCTACATTCCCAACAAATCCAGGATTCCAGGTCCCCCGATGAGGCTTGCTATTGAAGCAGCTCCCGCAACTAACTCAAAATGTGATGTCGTTGAAGAAAGCGACGATGAAGTTGAAACTGTCGAGGTTGATGAGGAAGAGCCGGATTCTGGAACATCTAAACCTAAAGTTGAAGACCCTCAGGGAGAAATTAATAATCATTTCTTTGAGTACCGTTTAGAAGAAGAAGATGAATACAAAGAAATTATAGAGGATATGAATAGCCAATCTTTCATTGTCTTCACACGCTCTCAGAAAAAGGAGCAAAGTACCACTAAGGTGGACGATAAAAAGAGCTCCAAGAAAGTTCCTAAAGAATCCAAAATTAAGGAAGCTTCCAAAGAATCAAAGATAGTTGAGACTCCTAAGGTCAAAACTATTTTAAAGAAAGGAGAACCTTTGCCAAGTCAATCCATAGATAAATAAACTACGAAGAAAGATTCTTCTTCTACATCAGTATCAACCAAGCCTGAAGCAAAGGTCAAAAGTGTGTCATCATCAAGTTCAAAAGAACTAGTATCTGAGACATCAAGTATGGTTAATTTTCCCAAATTTGATATCATTGATCATATCAATAAAAAAAATTCCATGTCACAGGAAGAGTACTTGAAGTCCAATAAGGATCAACTTGAGAAATTGGTCCAGTTTATCAAAGGTGACTCTACTGTTCATTCCTCCAATGGAATTCTGAAAACTCCCAAAGATGGGAAGACTCAAAATATTGTGGTGGCCACTACACCTTCAAATGAAAAGATTGAACCTTTCTTTGTGTCCTTTCTGAGCAACAGATGCAAATTAAGTAATTGCATTATAGATTATGGAGCCTTGGATAATGTGATGCTTACCAAGGTAGCACATGCTCTTGGGTTAACTTGTATGAGAACATTCGGATCGTGTTACTCCATGGAAACCAAGCAAGTTCCTTTGATTAGGTAGATTAAAGACGCCCAAATGGTTTTAGCCTAATTCCCTCAAAAGAGAGTTAAGGTAGCTATTTTAGTTGCTGACATTCCCGCTTCGTATGGTATGTTGTTGAGCAGGAAATTTTGTAGAGATCTAGGTAGAGAGATTCAAATGGATTGGTCTCATGCTATGATCCCTGTCAATGGCGAAATGAAGAAGCTAATGCCGAAAACTCAAGCAAAGTTCATGGTAACTAAAACTGAAGATTCTCGTGCACAAATCCTTTTCTAAGGCTCAAGTATGGGTAATTATATGATGACTACAGAAATTCATACCCTTGAGATCACTTGCCAAGATTCCAATAAGATCTAGACTCTTGAGTTCGATGGAAGTTGTTTCTCGACGGGTTCTGGTGCAGGAGTGGTGCTCATATTTCCAAATGGTAAAATATGTCCTTTTTCCTACAAACTGGAATTTTCAAATACTAACAACACTGCAGAATACGAGGCATTAATCCTTGGCCTCAGAGTTGTAGAGGAGAAAGGGATCAAAAATTTGGAAGTCTTTGGAGATGCGGAATTGATCATGAAACAAGTAAGAAATCAGTTCCAGATAAAGAATGATCATTTAAGACACTACAGAAATAAAGTGTGGGATGCGATAGAAGTCTTCGATGATTTTTCCATAAAATCTGTCCCTTGCAAAAAAAAATGACAAAGCAGATTCTCTAGCAGTATCAACTTCATTAATGATTCCTCATTTAGAGTTTGATCAAGGCAAATACACCATTGAAATGGTTTTTAGGCCAAGTAATCCTGACAATGCAGAAAATTGGCAAGTATTCAATGATGATCAACAAATTATTGCCTTATTGGAAAAAAGGGATAATTTTGAACAATTGTACTTTGAAGGAAGTGATTCTGCATTTTGCGAATCGATGACCTCACCCATTCAAGAAGGAGTTGAGAATGAAGATCCTGGTGATGGCATCATCCAACTCAAAGGAAATAAAATTCCAAAAGGATTGGTTTCACTTGAAGAAATTTTTGATAAACATGACAGGTTTATCAAAGAGAAAGAGCATGCAGGACCTACGAATTCTACTGAATATGAGCAAGTTAACATTGGTACCAAGGATAAACCTCGCCTAGTCAATATCAGTAAGTGTTTCTCATCTGAGCAGCATAAGAAATTCATAAGCCTCCCTTACCAAATATTCTGACATTTTGGTTTACTCATATGAAGACTTGAAGGTCTTTCCAACCTAGGGAAATGGAGCATGCCATACCCTTAAAACCTGGTGCAATTTCATTCAGGCAGAAGCAAAAGGACAATATAATCCCAAGATAGCAGGCATAATATTCCATGAAGTTCAAAAGATGTTAGATGCCCGGATAGTGTTCCCTATTCGACATTCGACCTCGATAGCTAATATTGTATCGGTTTGCAAGAAAAATGGAGAAATTAGGATTTGCGTGGATTTTTGCAATCTTAATCAAGCTTCCTTGAAAGATGTTATCTCGTAAAATTGACAAGGGCAATTTTACCGATAACCATACTGAAAATTTTGTTTTGATCCCTCGTTAGGGATCCTCCGTGTTCGAAACGATTGTAAAATCCCTTCCCGGGAAATCTAGTTTTCGAACTTAGTATTTTTGAGCCTTTTTTTGGTTGGGCGCATGGATTTTCCTTGTAACACTAGCTTTTGATGCGCCCCCTTAAAAGCCTTTGGCGCATGGTTTTCCATGTTAACACATCTTTCGGTGCGCCAAAGGATGTTGAGTCTATTTTGCGTGCGCCAAGGCACATGCGCCTTATTGTTGACATTGCTTTTGTTGCTCCACTTTTCGGTGCGCCAAAGGGCGCACATAATCTCGCTGTAACACAAAGTTTTGGTGTGCCAAAGGGCACATGCTTTCTCCTGTCGACAACAACTTTCATGCGCCATTTCAAAAGTGGTTGGCGCATTGATGACAAGTTTTTCTATATATATCAGTGCACGCCCAATGTCATTTTCATTCTTTTTGTCGAGCACGTGATCACTCTGGACTTGTCAGCCTCTGCTTCGTCGTTTTCGTTGCCCTGTGGACCCGCTCTCAATTTTGCTATATATCTAAGGTAAGAGGTTCTCCCTCTTCTCCATTTTCGTGCTTTCGGTTCTTTGCGTGTTCTTGGTCTGTGTTCTTGGTCTGCGTTGTGGTTTGCTAGCCGGTGTTAAAATAAGATTGGTTTAAGCTAGTTCCTCCCTCTGTGCTATCCTGTCTCATTTCCTTCTTCTTTTCCTCCTCCCTTCCTTCCCTCTTTCCAGATCTGCTGGAAGGGAGCTGTTTTGAAAGGACTTGGTCTGCCAAACTTTTTATATGAAACCTTATATGTCCAAGCAACCTTTGAAATAGAGGAAAGAATGAAAATGATTGAGCAATGAGTTTAGTTCTATGGCGCACTGGCGCGTCTTGTTGCACTTAAGACAGTTGCGCCCCTTTGGCGCATCTATCCGCCATTGTTGCATAATTGAAATCCGCGCCAATGGCGCAACCTTTTGTCCTGTTACATCTAGAACTCATGCGCCTTCAAAGCGCGCCCTTTTTGCATGCTACAAGTGTAAATCTCGCGCCTTTTACCCATGTCACATCCCGTTTCCATGCGCCAAAGGGCCGCACCCAGCTTTCATGTAACACAAGCCTTATTCGCGCGAGTATAAAGCTATCAAGGCGCGGGCGCACCCTCCATTGCAGTAACATGATGTTGTGTAAACCCTTCATGCACCGCGCCAAAGCCTTTGGCGCACCATTTGTTAATGTTACATAATCCATCCATGCGCCAAAGGGCACACCGAACCTTCATGTAACATACTCTTCCCATGCGCCCTGCTATAAAATGCAACCTGCTTCATCCATGCGCCATGCGCCTTTGGCGCCAGTTATAACCTCTGCAACATTCCTTTTCTGTGCGCCTTATCTATTTGGTCCTACCAGTTGCATTTTTCCTGCGCCCTGAGCCTTAAAATCTCTAACTCTTTCTTCTGCTAGCTTTCCAATGGAAGATCAAATGACTAATCCAACCTTTTTGGATTGGGTCTCACTTCTTCTTCATGCAGATCAGCAGCTGAGTTCGAAAGAACACATGTCTACGTCAAGCAAGAAACCCACCAAATCAAGAGGAAAGTCTAAGCTGATAGAAGAAGAGATGAAATACAAATATCAGAGGGTCAGGATGCCCGAATCACAGGTTGAGTGCAGTATGGATGTCAGGAGACTCTAGAATTGGGTCACATTGACATGGATGAATTCTGGGTTAGAACTCAAAAAGTTGCAAGGAGTCCATGGATGGACAAGTTAATAGGCAGTGCCCTGCACTTCGTCGGAGGAATCCCCCGTCAGCGCTGTCAACAACGAATTCATGATGGTGATTGCCCAATGTTTACAACAAAGACACAAGATGTGTCGAAAATAGTAAGGGCGAGGCAGTCATAAACCTCACTGCCCGTCATTTTGAGTTGATACTTGGCATCCCTCATCACCGGAACTTCGTGGCTGTTAGCCAACGAGAATGCATCAAGGCCTGGGAAGACAACGAAGACCAGTGCATGCAGTTGATGAATGAGGTCTACCTAAAGAACAAGAAGGTGGTGACCCGGTGGCCTCAGACTATCCACCGAAGTGATTTCTCAGAGGAACTCAGTGATACTATCACTTTCCTGAGCAGAGTCTTCGGGCTTTCAGATGCCCACTATTTCCATAAGTGGATGCTGCGGTACCTGGAGATAATGAATAAGAATTTGCGCGCGATCAGCGCTTTTTACTGGGGGGAAATAATAAGCAAGCACCATATCTGAGCAGCTACAACAGCTCGCCACAACAGGAGTGTTCCATATGAACTCCTATGTAGTCTATGCTGCAGCGTTGGCAAGGGATTATCCGGGGCTGAACCAAAGTGGAGTATGGCCTCAGGCCAAGATATTTGATTACTACCCAGAGCTGAGGCTGGAGAATAGCATCCAACATTTCGCAAAAGTTAACGATGCAATTCTTCTATCATGTCATCTACCTACTGAGGCCAAACATGACTCATAGCCAGACGACCAAAAACATAGTGGCAGTCACAGAGAAATGGGGGGGCCCTGTTTACCCAATTTCCCACGTTCACCTATCTGAGGGCTGCCAAATTTTTGGGAGAGCCAACCAGGCTACCAAGGTATGCTGGGCCTAAGCTGATTCTACTAGAACTGTCAAGGCAGCTGGTCACATACCATGAGAAGTGCCTGAAAAGAAAGAAGGGTGGAACTCCTTTCCCCCTCAAAGTGGGCCGATACACATGCTCCACCCACCATAAGGCGAAGGAAATGTTCGCAGAGCTGGAGCTACTCAACTTGAAGCATGACTTCCCAGCCAGGCCTACCTTCGACCCAAGAAGCCTGCCTGCCAAAAGCAAAGCTCGATCCAATCCATGTCCCTCAAATTGAGGATATTTACATTGACGTTCTCCATGAGGCGGAACTCAGAAGAAATGATCACTCTCGCTTAGCATTGGCGGAAATCATCCAATACGGAGTGGCCATTGTCCCCGAAGGCTTCCAGACTACGGAAGATGAAGTAGATAAGGTGTATAATGACACAGATGGGGACAATTGGCCCTTCCCGGCCATTGACAGGAACAAGGCTCCTCAAACAATTGAGGAGAGGGTCAAGGAGACTATGCGGAGAACAGAGCATTGGTGCCGCGATGAACGGACTAATCTACCTCGGGGTAGATTTCACAACTTCCCCTTTGGGCAACGCACCTCCAAGGTCCAAAGAAGTAGCTGAAAGGCAAAGGTGCAGAAGGTGAACACCTTAGCAACCATTCAGGAGGAAGCCCCTGAAAGTCCTCTTCCCTCAGAGCCTGAACAAGTCATAACTCTTGATGAGGAATTGACAAAGGATAGTCCTATACGCCCATCCACCCAGGATGTCGGCGTCGCTACAACTTCAGAGGTCCCTTCTATCCCTTCTTCTTCTCTTCCTTCCCCTCCTCGAGTGACTCACGCGACCACCCCTTTGGTCGCGTCCTCTGCCCCTTCTTCTACCCTTTCCCCTGCTTCTTCATCTATCTTCTCGTCCCTCGCTGATTTATCTTCTTTCATTTCTTCCCTCATCTCCGAGCTCCCTTCCCTTCCTATGTCTTCTGCAGTTGCGGTTTCCCTTCCTCCCGTGGACACTTTCTTCGGCTATTCTTTCCATGCCGCCGCCGCGTGTCTCCACGTTTTTCCCCTCTTCTACCGTTGCTGCCTCCCCCTCTGTCTCTGGTCCCTTCTTCTATAGGACCAGCTTGGATCTCTCAGCAGCTGAGCCAACAAAAGAGGAAAGTCCCCATCGCTCCGATGGACTTTTCGGTCATTCCGGCTAAAGGAGCAAAGAAGCACAAGCCGGTTACACGCTTCTCGAAGAGTGCTGCAGGTGAGAGAGTCATGGAAATAGCATACCCCAACCCCCTCAAAGAGAAAGAAGATCTATCTCCGACAGATTTCACCGTGACCCAAGTCACAATGGGGACATCCTCAGAAAGTCTCCAGGGGGAAGCTCTTTCCGCAGTTGATGCACTCTGCAAAAAGCTTCAGGAAACAAAAGAGGAGAGAAAAGGCTACTGAAGGAGCAGAACAAATGCTTGCTTCAAGCCTTACAAAAGATGGGAAGTGCACCTCCCACAACTGCCGTTGAGACTCCTGAGCTGCTCAGTCAGGAGAAGATCAATGAGTATTCAAAGATCGGCGAGCAGGGTATGGCTGTTTCTGCTTGGAGGAGCCAGATCCTCAAGGATAGTGAAAGAGTAATCGCCGAGTATATCAGTTTATACCTAAACATCGAGAAGGCGAATAAGGAACTCCAAGCATTAGCAGGTCTGATATCAGAAGAGTTAGAACATGCTAGACTCCAGCACGAGACCTTCCAACAAATGTTCGACTGTTCAGTCGAAGGTCTGGTCAAGTTCGGAGTCTTCGGTCATCCAAGGGCCCTCAACAAAACTATGTCCACTCTAGACTATCAGATAGATCAGCTGGAATTTGTTTTAGAAAAGATAGACAAGGTAAAGGAAGAGGCCCTGGATGCAATGCATCAAATGGAGAAAGTTGTTCTCGCCATGACTCCAGGGTTGCTCACTCCTTCCCTTACCTTGAGATCAGCTGATGACACTATCCACATTTTCAAGGAGATAGCTTCTCAAGGGACAGGGCCAAAGGTCACATTCGACACTGAATCTATCAACGACCTACTGGCCTGTAGGGACTTCATCGGGTTCCTCATCGAGGCGGGGAAAGATTATTCCAAACTCCCGGAAAATCTCATAGACGAGCGGGAGACTTGCGAAGCAATCAGTGAACGGCACAAGGATCCGTCACAAGATCAATTTGGGCCGATGATTAGCAAGTTTTTGGAATACCGCGCTCAGTTCCACATATCATCACCTGAGCAGCATCAGAAACAGGCAACCCCTTTTCGGCCGCAGGATGATGATGATGAGTAGCTTCTTCTTCTTCTTCTTCTTCTTCTTCTTCTTCTTCTTCTTCTTCTCCGACTTTCTTTTCGTAATGTCTAAAATGTGTTGGCACAAATGATGACATCATCCATGTTGCATCATGGGATGATGTCATCCACCAAAGTTGTCAAAGTCAACATGACTTTTAGATATTTTGTAAATATCTTTGTAAATAAGTGGTTGGCTCCATTTTACCTTCTCTCTCCCTCATCTTCTATAAATACTGAGAATACTTGTTGTATTCAAGGGGTGAACATTTTTTAGATAGAAATAGAAGTGAGGAGAGAAAGACTTTGAGCTTTCTTGTAACAGAAGAGAATAGTAATACAATTATTCAGACTTTGTGCTCAATAGCTGTGTTATACATTACATCTTTCTTACGTTAGATCTGTATGTGTTTAATCTGTTGGATTCATATCTACTTTTCCGTCATTTGTTTATCAGTATTACTTTGTTTATTTATGCAAGTAGGTTTGGCTCTGTTTACTACCAAACTAAAAACATAAATCTTCTGACCTTTCTGCTTTGGAATTCATTTCTATTCTCCCTTCGGATCTGTTCTTTCTCTTCTCCCTCTTTCATTCCTTTCTTTTCGCAGCCTGGAACACTCTACTGGGATGAGATCCCAACCCCCGAAGGCAGAATCTGTGAGACTTGCATAGGTTCCTGCTAGTAGAAATAGCAATAAACCAGTTTCGCTTTGTTGTCTCAAAGAGGGGCTAAGCCCTGCACACTGTTGGCTCGTCTGTCCATAGATCTGTCCACCGCGACAGATTTTCGGGCCAACAAAAGATAATTATCCACTATGAGTCATGGACCATATTTTGCAGGCAGTAACTGGATCGAAAATGCTATCTATGCTAGATGGTTTCTCTGGCTATAATTAGATTGAAGTGGCTAGAGAAGATCAACATAAAACCGCGTTCACCACCCCATGGGGTACGTTCACGTATAGAAGAATGCCTTTTGGTTTGATCAATTCTGGTGCTACTTTTCAAAGGGCTATGTATATGGAATTCGTAGATTATAAAGACAAGATCATCGTGATATATCTAGATGACTTTACAGTGTTCTCAAAGAAACGAGAAGACCACCTACGAGATTTAGAGAAAAAATTGCAAAGGTGTAGACTTCATAAGATCTCTCTGAATCCAAAAAAGTCTATGTTCAGAGTTACGGAAGGGAAATTCCTAGGTCATATTGTTTCTAAGGAAGGAACTAAGTGAGCGTGTTCAAGCTATCAAAAATATTTACTTTCCTACAAGTAAGCTTGAAGTCCAATCATTTTTTGGGAATGTGAACTTTTTGAGAAGGTTCGTGCCAAATTTCGCCAAGCTGACTAAAGAAATCACTGATTTGATGAAAGGAAAAGAATCCTTCATGGTCGAAGGAAGGTAGAGAGGCATTTAAAAAAATCAAAGGTGATATTACAAAAGCCCCTACATTGGTGTGTCCTGATTTTAAAAATGATTTCATAATTTATTGTTATGCTTCACTGCACACAATCTCCACCATTTTGACTCAACACAATCAAGAGGGAATCAAATCTCTTATTGCATTCATGAGTTCTGGGTTCAAGAAACATGAACTCAATTACACCCCCCTTGAGAGGCATGCGTACGGGGTGGTGAGAGCCTTGAAACACTTTAGTACCACAGAAAGGTTTTAATGAAAGGTGGCCTCCTACTACAAATAACTTTTTCCTCTACACAACGTGCCATGATAATAGAATCAGAAAGCTTGATTGGATTAAACATACATATCTCATGCTCGATGTGGTTTTTAAGACCCCCAAGAAATAGGTTATTCAGATTCTCTTCTGGAATATTCTCCACCCTTAAGGATAAGTTTTGGAATTGATCTGTGGTACTGACAAAAACTACAAGTGGTAAATTTTCCTCAACCGGTTCTTCTTCAGAGTCATCTTGTGGTTCATTCTCTGTGATGAGTTGGCAGCTTCCTCTTCCTCAAACCAACTTGGTAGGCTTGATATCTAAAGCATATTCCTGGATCTTGGAGACCCAATTACCTCTTTTAGATCCTGGTTCTTGTTGCGTCAGCATTGATTTAACTGTGGTGTTTGGTACTAATACTTTGGTGTGAGAATTCAACACATAGTACCTGAAGTGTTTCAAGGCTCTCCCCACCCCATACGCATGCCTCTCAAGGGGGGTGTAATTGAGTTCACGTTTCTTAAACCCAAAACTCATGAATGCAATAAGAGATTTGATTCCCTCTTGATTGTGTTGAGTCAAAATGGTGGAGATTGTGTGCGGCGAAGCATAACAATAAATTATGAAATCCTTTTTAAAATCAGGACACACCAATGTAGGGGCTTTTGTAATATCACCTTTGATTTTTTTAAATGCCTCTCTACCTTCCTTCGACCATGAAGGATTCTTTTCCTTTCATCAAATCAGTGATTTCTTTAGTCATCTTGGCGAAATTTGGCACGAACCTTCTCAAAAAGTTCACATTCCCAAAAAATGATTGGACTTCAGGCTTACTTGTAGGAAAGGAAATATTTTTGATAGCTTGAACACGCTCACTTAGTTCCTTCCTTAGAAACAATATGACCTAGGAGTTTCCCTTCCGTAACTCTGAACATAGACTTTTTTGGATTCAGAGAGATCTTATGAAGTCTACACCTTTGCAATTTTTTCTCTAAATCTCATAGGTGGTCTTCTCATTTCTTTGAGAACACTATAAAGTCATCTAGATATATCATGATGATCTTGTCTTTATAATCTACGAATGCCATATCCATAGCCCTTTGAAAAGTAACACTGGCATTGATCAAACCAAAAGGCATTCTTCTATACGCAAAAGTACCCCATGGGGTGGTGAGCGCGCTTTTATGTTGATCTTCTCTAGCCACTTCAATCTAATTATAGTGAGAGAAACCATCTAGCATTGATAGCATTTTCGATCCAGTTACTGCCTACAAAATATGGTCCATGACTCGTAGTGGATAATTATATTTCAAGGAAGCTTGATTAAGATTGCGAAAATCCACGCAAATCCTAATTTCTCCATTTTTCTTGCGAACCAGTATAATATTAGCTATCGAGGTCGAATGTCGAATAAGGAACACTATCCATGCATCTAACATCTTTTGAACTTCATGGACTATTATGCCTGCTATCTTGGGATTATATTGTCTTTGCTTCTGCCTGAATGAAATTACACCAGGTTTTAAGGGTATGGCATGCTCCATTTCCCTAGGTTGGAAAGACTTCAAGTCTTCATATGAGTAAGCCAAAATGTCAGAATATTTGGTAAGGAGGCTTATGAATTTCTTATGCTCCTCAGATGAGAAACACTTACCGATATTGACTAGGCGAGGTTTATCCTTGGTACCAATGTTAACTTGCTCATAGTCAGTAGAATTCGTAGGTCCTGCATGCTCTTTCTCTTTGATAAACCTGTCATGTTTATCAAAAATTTCTTCAAGTGAAACCAATCCTTTTGGAATTTTATTTCCTTTGAGTTGGATGATGCCATCACCAGGATCTTCATTCTCAACTCCTTCTTGAATGGGTGAGGTCATCGATTCACAAAATGCAGAATCACTTCCTTCAAAGTACAATTGTTCAAAATTATCCCTTTTTTCCAATAAGGCAATAATTTGTTGATCATCATTGAATACTTGCCAATTTTCTGCATTCTCAGGAATACTTGGCCTAAAAACCATTTCAATGGTGTATTTTCCTTGATCAAACTCTGAATGAGGAATCATTAACGAAGTTGAGACTGCTAGAGAATCTGCTTTGTCATTTTTTTTGCGAGGGACAGATTTTATGGAAAAATCATCGAAGACTTCTATCGCATCCCACACTTTATTTCTGTAGTGTCTTAAATGATCATTCTTTATCTAGAACTAATTTCTTACTTGTTTCATGATCAATTCCACATCTCCAAAGACTTCCAAATTTTTGATCCCTTTCTCCTCTACAACTTGGAGGCCAAGGATTAATGCCTCGTATTCTGCAGTGTTGTTAGTATTTGAAAATTCCAGTTTGTAGGAAAAAGGACATATTTTACCATTTGGAAATATGAGCACCACTCCTGCACCAGAACCCGTCGAGAAACAACTTCCATCGAACTCAAGATTCTAGATCTTATTGGAATCTTGGCAAGTGATCTCAAGGGTATGAATTTCTGTAGTCATCATATAATTATCCATACTTGAGCCTTAGAAAAAGATTTGTGCATGAGAATCTTCGGTTTTAGTTACCATGAACTTTGCTTGAGTTTTCGGCATTAGCTTCTTCATTTCGCCATTGATAGGGATCATAGCATGAGACCAATCCATTTGAATCTCTCTACCTAGATCTCTACGAAATTTCCTGCTCAACAACATACCATACGAAGCAGGAATGTCAGCAACTAAAATAGTTACCTTAACTCTCTTTTGAGGGAATTGGGCTAAAACCATTTGGGCGTCTTTAATCTGCCCGATCAAAGGAACTTGCTTGGTTTCCATGGAGTAACATGATCTGAATGTTCTTGTACAAGTTAACCCAAGAGCATGTGCTACCTTGGCAAGCATCACATTATCTGAGGCTCCATAATCTATAATGCAATTACTTAATTTGCATCCGTTGATCAGAAAGGACACAAAGAAAGGTTCAATCTTTTCATTTGAAGGTGTAGTGGCCGCCACAATATTTTGAGACTTCCCATCTTTGGGAGTTTTCAGAATTCCATTGGAGGAATGAACAGTAGAGTCACCTTTGATAAACTGAACCAATTTCTCAAGTTGATCCTTATTGGACTTCAAGTACTCTTCCTGTGACATGGAATTTTTTTTTATTGATATGATCAATGATATTAAATTTGGGAAAAGTAACCATACTTGATGTCTCAGATAATAGGTCTTTTGAACTTGATGATGACACACTTTTGACCTTTGCTTCGGGCTTGGTTGATATTGATGTAGAAGAAGAATCTTTCTTCGTAGTTGATTTATCTATGGATTGACTTGGCAAAGGTTCTCCTTTCTTTAAAATAGTTTTGACCTTAGGAGTCTCAGCTATCTTTGATTCTTTGGAAGCTTCCTTAATTTTGGATTCTTTAGGAACTTTCTTGGAGCTCTTTTTATCTTCCACCTTAGTGGTACTTTGCTCCTTTTTCTGAGAGCGTGTGAAGATAATGAAAGGATGGCTATTGATATCCTCTATAATTTCTTTGTATTCATCTTCTTCTTCTGAACGGTACTCAAAGAAATGATTATTAATTTCTCCCTGAGGGTCTTCAACTTCAGGTTTAGATGTTCTAGAATCTGGCTCTTCCTCATCAACCTTGACAGTTTCAACTTCATCGTCGCTTTCTTCAACGACATCAAAATTGAAAACGGGTTATTCCCCATATGTACATAAGTAATTAGGATTTTGGTTTGTTTCTTTTCCTCGTTTTTCTGTCTCCTCTCTTGTGTCACCCCATTTTTTTGGTGCCCCATCGTTTTGAGATCATGTTCATGAATATTTGGTTCTGGGTCCATTGTTGCATCCATAAAGTCCTTGTCCCCAATAAGAGCCAGCTATTATAAGGTAATTTTGATTGTGCAAAATTAATAAAAAATGGAAATTTTGAAAATTTTCAAAAGTGTTACTTTACGTAATTTATCGGTCTCATCGTGATCGTCTCATTTTTGTGATCGTTCCGGTCTTCGTTTTGTCCGTTTCGGGCAAGAACTCCTCCTGCCAGGTCTTGAAATGCATTAATAATTAATTAATTAATATTTAATTAATTTATTATCCTTTATTTGATAAAATCATTTTTTATTAAATTTGGGGTTTTTAATTAAATAACTATTAATATAATAATTATTAAAAGTCATTCGACAAATTTTTTATTTTATTGCCGGGGAAGTAAGCTTGTGCTTCCAATTGCTGGGAATGCCAAATTGGCTTCCCGAACCTGGATTTCCCCTTTTCTGGCAAATTCATTTTAATTTCCCACTTGTGGGATTTTTTCCACCAATTGCCAAATCAATGAATTGGCAAACGGGTAAAAAAATATCCCGATTTTCCACATGGGGAAATAAAATGGGAATTGCCAGCCCGCCTTGCCATTTTCGTTGGCATTTGACAGTCGATTTCTCCATTTCCCCCTGGCAATTAATGCCACTACCCAAGAAAGAGGGAAGTTATTTTAACAAGATGAATTAATCCTCATAAAACCCTTCCGTCAAACTTGGAAGAAGTTGTTTGAAGCTTTCCAATTTCTTCTTATTTCTTCTGAAGGAATGTCGTAGAGTAATATTTTATCACATCCCTCAACAAATAACCATGCTACTCACAGCCAGAGAAGGGAGGAAGAACAGTTTCCACACAACAGAGGCAAGAAGAATCCACACATTTTTCAAGAAGAATCCATGCTGCTAAAAGAAGAAGATGAATTCATGGTTTTCAACATAGGCAAAAGATTTTCCAAAGGAGTCCACGCACTGCAAAAGGGAGCAAATAACAACAAAGCAAGGAAGATTAAAACAGTTTGAAGATTCCACGCCCCAGGAAGGAATCCATGCAACCCAAGGAGACAAACAAGAAAGAAAGTTTTAAAAAAACCCAGCAAAACAACAATACCCTCCACACAGGCATAAGGCAAAACAAAAACAATTAATATCCCACGCATTCAACTAGAATAATTGCCCACACACATGCACCAATGAGAATAGAATTCAATACAGGTTTTGCAAAGAAATAACAGTCCAAAACAACTAGAAACAGACCATGCGGGAAAGAAAAAGTTAAAAGAAAAAATAAAAGAAAAAAGGAAAAGCCTACGTAGGCCATAGGTAAAAGTCCATGCATTGTAAAAGATAAAATAAGATAGTCCAAAGCTCTCACGTAGAGGTAAAATGAGGAAATGTTAAATAAATTAAAAAAACCACACACGCTAAAAACAACAACCAAACATTTGCAAGAAGAGGAGTAGCTGTTCACGTAGGCAAGGCACCCCGGAAGAGCAAAAGCCCATGCGGCTATTATTTCCAACTGTTTCAAAACAAAAAGAAAAAAAGAAAAAAAAGAGTGCAGGTCCGAAAGCATTGCTCGCACATGTCAACATGTTTTTCTGGCACAAGCGAAAGGAGATAACTCAAATTGTTCAAACAACCCATTCAAATTAGTCACGTATGCCAAGGATGAATAAATTACAACCAATAAATTTAGTGAAGGCTATCCCAATGCAAGAAAACAACTGATATAGAATGAAGGTTGCTGCGGGTTGTATATGTTGAAGTAATCAACTTTAGAGCTCGATATCTCGAAGTCAAATGATTGTCGGTAAGAAAGGTTTGGTTTGTTGAATTGTTTCCAACTTCATGTACTCTTTTTCCAAATTTTAAATGCGCAGCACCTCATTTGATATTTTTCACGAACCCGAGAAAAACTCAGTTTGTTTGTTTTTGTTGCGCATGTGGTTTTAGCTTGACGAAAGGCCTACTTTGAGAATCCATATCTCAATTCTAGATGATCATCAAGATAAACGGTTTGGTTCGTCAAATTCTTCCCACAATCATGTACCTCTATGCAAAAAATTCAAATACGCAGTGCCTCATTTGATATTTTTCACAAAGCCAAACAAAATGCAATTTGTTTGATTTCGCCGCGCATGTAGTTTCAGCCTGTCAAGGTGACTCACTTTGAGAGTTGATATTTCAAACTCGGATGATCTTCAAGAAAAAATAATTGTTTCGTTCAATTCTCCCCACCTTCATATGATCCCTTGTCAAGTTTTAGATGCCCAGGGTGACGTTTGGTATTTTTCTTAGGCTACAACTAAATGAGATTTTCGCAGTTTTACACTTACATTTTCCTATCAGTTTCAGAAGAGTCAACTTTGACCTTTAATACGTAACTGAAAAATTTTATTGGAAAAAAAACCTCTGACGCAAAAAATTGTGATACCTTAATATACTTCTTCATCCAGTGAAAGTTTCTCATAACAAGATTTACTATTTTTCCCAGGGCAGTTTCAGAGGAGATTTGTGTAGTTTTATAAGAAGAAAGTAATAGCTTGAAATCATGCTTCTGTCACAATCATGTCATCTTCAAACAAAATGATGTTGCATGGTATGGATTACAGGGAATTATACTCACCTCAACGCTCCATTTAGAGTATGAAAAAATTACCAATACTAACTTGGGACACGCCAACATAGGTTGATTCTGAGATTGCATATCAACCGAAGGTGAGTCACAATTTTCCCAACGCTTGTTCCGAATTGGTCATCACTTGCATCGATGAACCATGACACTTGCACAATATGGCAATTCAACTCCAATGGCTCTGAAGCAGAAACAACCTCTAACTTCCTCATTATACGGTATAAGTTGTAGCTATTGACATTGGTCTCTTCAAAGTCAAAAGCCATTGTTATCGACAGAGATCGATAATGAGAGAATCTTGTCTACATCAATTTTTCACTTGATCATTGTGGCGGATCTATTCATCAACAAAACAAGACCAACGACAAGTACAATTGTGTGGATCATCAAGCAAGGCCACATCATTCAAGCGTGTCTCTGTTAGCTCTCAGTTAGCATCGTGCATAATACTTAATCATCTGGTCTTTAAGTTGTTCTGTTCTCGAACTGGACAATCGTGAGTGAATCAAAATGCTAATACTTCGGGATGGTGACAAAGATAAAAGACATAACTCCAGGAGGTGAATTACAATTTTGCCTCCTAAAGATCTTCTCAATGGCGAAAGACCAGAAGCTGGATTATGACAAACCAAGGTGGTGTAACGACTATGGTCTCGCGATAAATGAATAATTCACCATGGAAAGGTATTCGGAGCATGTGGAGAATTGTGTGTAATTTTGAATGCGAATACGAATGAAGACAAACTTTCTCACACCAGGATATTGCTCAAACGAAGGGGTGAATGAATTGCTCAAGTTTCAAGTTTGACACTCTTATCATATGGAGGATTGCAGAGCACTATCAATGTGTTCATTCCCATACGACTGGGATAGGCAGACTCTTGGCCCAATGGATAAGGCATTGACCCATTTCATTAAGGTGTTTTGATCTAGGTGTGTATCCAAGTCATTTAAGTGGGTTCCACATGTACCCATTTCTTTTATTTATGTATTTTTCCTTAAATGAATTTTTAACTTAAGTGGTTTCTATTTTTAGTCACTTTTAATAAATTTGGTTGATAAAGTCAAAAGTCCCTTAAGTGCCATATTTAATGATCATGTAAACCCTAACTAATTTGTAACCAACTTTTTGGTTATAAAAGGAAGTGAGGGTCTCATTTGTAAGGGTGACTTTGAAAGAGGAGAAGAAAATGCTTTTGTATGCAAGCTTTACTTCAAAGAAAGAAACTTTTTGTTCTTTTGAGAAGACATTTTAGAGTTAATGAAATATGAACTTTGTGTCCTATTCATTGTCTCTTATAGCATTTGATGTTTTTATGTTCATTAGATGATAGTGTTTGGATCTTGCATGCAAGTATTGTCTTTGATCTTATTGTCAACATTATGAATTTTTTGTTCTTATTCACAATGATCAAGCTCTGTTATTTACTTGCTTATGTGTGTTCCCTTTTACTAATTCTCGTTTAGCTGATGCAAACTCTGTTTTATTTGTGTTAGTTATTGTTTTGTTCTTCTCCATGCAAGATTAGGCTCTGGTTTTACCTAACTCTTTCATGTTCCTTCCATTCATTCCTTTCCATTTCGTTCCTTCGTTTCATTCCATCTCTTTCATTCAATTTTCTTTCAATTGATGTTCCAAAACACCCCCACATACAATTTTGAATGTATAGGTGTAAATACAGTTTTGACTTTCAATAAAGGTAGCCTCACCTTCATTGAGGAGGGACTTCATTCCCACATTTTTTCATGTCATTTGCATGCGTGTAAATCCACATGCTAACAAGTACCTTTCTTTACTTTAGGTGTATGGCTTAGACACCTATACCTATCTTAGGGTTGAGGCTACTATCATCTAGAATTGTGACATTTGCACTCTTTGAGAACCTTTGGTATCTACATAATGTGTGTTGTCCTATATTTAATCCCGAATACTTGAAAACATAAGCATGGATCTATCTTATCCCGTCATATACATTTATCCTTCAAGGATAATTGGATTGGTTCTTTCCATTTTGAATTATCTAGATTTATCTCTCTGTTCCTCCTAGAAGTTATCCAATTAACATTATTAAGGTTCAAAAGCTATAGTTAAATAATAATCAAAATTATGAAATATTTTAAGTTATTTTATTGCCATTTTGTGAAAAATGATCAATTTGTTTTTTTTTAATATTATTATTGATTGAACACAAATTCCTTGGATTTTTTTCTTACATTACTAAAACAAAATTCATTTTTATGGGTATGTGTAGAGGCTGATATGTGTGCACCCATGTTATATCACCAAGTTTGGAAAACTTGGCTATCTCAACATCTACATGGGAATGTCTCCAAGGTGTGGGACTCTTGGCTCTCTGAGGAAGGCCTACAGAGAAGACCAAATCTTATACTAACTACCCTAGTGCTAACCACTACTCTACAGTAATATACTACTTTCCAAAGAAAATGGATTAGAAAAACATGAAATGAAATGTGGTGATTCACCAAAGAGAAAGTTGATCAACCTCCCTACACGAGTTCAACAAGTTGAAAGAAAAAATATAGATCTAGAGGGAAGATAAAAACAAAAACAAAAACATGCATCTAAATTAGATTCCCACACTAAACCTTAAGACACGGTGAGTCACAACCCTGCAGATGCCACACACAATAAATAACAAATATAACAAAGAGGTAAGAGAAAGTAACACAGAATAGAGGACATATATGAGCCATAACCAAATTTATGTTAAAATCTAAAGTATAAAAAGTGTGGTGCCATCATAAATCAAGGTAATAAATCATCTACAAGTT
Source organism: Taxus chinensis (assembly GCA_019776745.2). Classification (NCBI taxonomy): domain Eukaryota; kingdom Viridiplantae; phylum Streptophyta; class Pinopsida; order Cupressales; family Taxaceae; genus Taxus; species Taxus chinensis. Next base: position 595,640,898 of record CM034151.1, on the reverse strand, counting down.
TCAAACTAGAGGTTAGAGGCACTAAATTTTTTTAGGTACTCTAAAAAGCAAAGTGACCTCAATTTTAAGGAAGAGGCATCATTTACAAGTGTTTCTGATTGCATATATATAATAGGAGGAAGAGAGAAGAGGGAAGACAAAATAAAAAAGAAGAGAAGATGATTAAAATATTTTATAAAATATCTCTTATTTTACATCCTTATCTCTTCACCCAATTCATGGAGGCATAAGAGATACCTAACACCGAGAAATATTCCCAAAATTGGCCTTAGAAGCATATTATAAGTCTCATGATGATCCATAAAAAATAAAATATGCTACATGAAAAAATTCAAATATTTTTTGCAAGATGATCCCTCAACCAAAAATCCATGAATGCCCATGAGATCAGGAGGAAGCATGAAAATTGAGATGTCATTTATTTGATTAAACAATGATTACACTTTAGATCATTGAAATATATCTCATTCTCAATCAAGAAACTTATTCATATACTTGCATATATTTTTTGGGATATGAAGGGAATATACCATCTTATAAGCATATCTGCATGTGAAGATATCAACCAAAATCATCTTTACAAATTATTTTGGGCCAATTTTAGCTAAGGCTTTTTTTTGAAACTGCCCCACAATTCTATCATGAAGTTCTCCTTGCTTCCTCAACCATCTCCTCTGAAACTATGCTCAACATGAGGCCCTATCCAATACCTTTATAAAGGTACCATGTGTATGTAAAATAGAGGTCACATTTGAAAAATACAAGAAAAATATAGAGCCCTACCATGCTTCCATGTGACGTCCTTAAGCTCAATTTAAAACTAGGACAAACCGTCAATTTTAACCCAATGAATAGCTAATGCTCGATCATTTTTCAACTCACTAATATATTATACATCATATAACACCAATTATCCTCAATTGACACTTTGGAAACTTTAGGAAAACACAAAATTTTAACATTAAGACCCAAATCTTGTGAGCGTGTCAAAAATTGATGAGTAACACACACCCTTAATTGGAAAGGGAACTAGAATTTATGTGAAAATAGATAAGTCTTGAAACCATTTAGAGACGTAGGAAGGCCAATTAGCTCCACACAAAATAATATGACATATTATTTAGATTCGGGACCATAACACTTTTAATACTTTCAAGGTGGTTAACCACAAGGGTTTTGGAGACATCATTTGGTGCCACTTATATCAATCTTAAGACATTAAGTATGATGATATGCATGTAATATAAAACCAAAGGAGTTATCCATTTTGAACATCTGAGACACTTGATTTCACAGAAAAACTTCTATATCTAGTTTGTATGAGTACAAAGCATAGTAAAGAAAGTTATTTTGACTAGTTCTGATCACAAGGTACTATGAAATTCCTGAAAGAATGGCATCAAAAGATTCCAAGTATCGGAGTTATAATCAGTTTCCCAAAATGAAGCAAGGTGATTATTTTGGCGATATTTTTGGTGAATCACATGGGGAATTTTCCTTCTAGATGAATTGATCAGTAGCCTTAGAATACAGTGGGCATGAAGTATGGTGTAAACACTTTGAAAACTTCTACATTTTGTTATGAAAACCCTTTAAAAACTGAAGCTTACCTCCATGCAAGCTTTGAACTCAAACCTTGTATGTAACTAAAGTTTTTTATCCATGAAAATATCTCAAGGTATCCTCTTACTTGTAACTACCCTAAAAACTTAGAAACTTTACACTTTTCCATGGAAGTATGAAGATAACAACTATGGAAAAAATCCTAAGAGTGATAGGAAAAAACTATTTACAAAAGAAAGATAACCATATATGTTTTGAATGAGAACATGAAGAGCATTATAATACTTATTTACCAAAAGAAAACCTTCAATAATCCTAAAATAGATGTTCAAAACTAACTAAACAAATATAAAGACTATTTGAGAAAAAATAATTTCCTTTCGTGATAAAATGTGGCCATGAGATCATATTTACAACAATGATGTAAACAGTAATAGTGTAAAGGAATATGGGATCTCTTCCTCTTCAAAAATATCAAATGCAAATGTAACATACGCCTCCTCTTGGTTTTTGTTTTGTTTAGGTAGATATATTGGATGAATTTTGGTACTTTGAATCTCTATTTCATTTTCTAAAGTGAACATGACAAGTGGAAACTTTGACTAAGACTTTGATCAAGCTAGATATCTGATGGGACACCTGAATTTAAAATCCAAAGGAACATTTCCCCTAAATTTTCCATTTTTAAACTCCATAGATCTATTACACTCATCACCATTCTTGTCTTCAAAGTATGATAAGGAAGTGATCTCTTCCTAAGAAGGATTTACTAGTGATGGCAATGTATGATCATCACCTTCATCCCCAAAAGACATCATGAAACTCTCAAATTCATCAAGTATGGAGAAAAGTTCATCATTGTTCTTTCCATAGGTTTATTTGGAAATTTCAGCCTCTTATTCATGTTTTTGCATCTCTATCTAAACCTTATAAATGTTTAGCAACATTTCTTGCTCTATTTTAAGTTTAGGAACAACAATTGTTTTAGCACAAAGACTATGATCAGGTTTAGATGGAGGATATATGAGCTCAATTAGTTCTTCCTCATCCTTTGTAACTTCAATCTTAGAAAAAAACTCTTCTCCTTCATAACTCATCTTTGATTGCATCTCTGTTTGATGGGAATAACAATCCTCAGGGATTTTAGTAAGGATTTCTTTATTTTAATTCTCATACTGATAACCCTTGGCTTTAAGAAACTCCTCCTCAAGTTTAGTCTCATCAAACACGTCTTCAGATATGAATTTATAAAAATTAACAACGAAGGCCTTTTGAAATAAATGAGTTATCACTTCATCATCATCTTTAGAATCATTTCAATCTAAAAATAAACATTTTATGATTCTCCACGATGAAGATTACCTTAGTATGTCTTGATTCACATATTATTTTTTAGAAGTATAGGGAACATTCTTATTTGTAACAATAGGTTTAAATTAAAGTTTGATAAGGGACATCCATTCAATTGGTCAAACAAATGAGCTGTTTTTCTCATCATGATTTTTTGAATCATTTGCATGAAGCTTAACATAATTGGGAAATACTTTTGGTGAAGGTGGGGCAGGGGGAATATTTCTACAAATGGGAAGGACTAGATGGGTATTTTTCATAACTATAAAGATAAGAATATGCTAGAGTAGGTATTTACCTTAGCTCATGTTCACCTAGGTACTTTATTTACCTTTATTATATTTATCCTCACCCACTTATGTGTGTGGATATTTATTTTATCTTATTTAGATATTAGGAGATATTATCTAGTTGTTAGGTATAGTTATTTCCTTGATCTATGGTATTGACTAGCTCTTTCCTTGATCTATAGTATTGACTAGATCCTTGATGTCTAGTTCTCTCCTAAATCTATGGTCTTGACTAATTCTTTGATGACTAGTTATTTCCTTGATTTATGGCTGGATCTACGACCTTGACTGGTTCTTAGATTGTTATTCCTTGCCTATATAAGTAAAGCCCACTCTCATTATATTTCATTGAGTTCTATAATAATATATGATATTATTGCTCATTTGTTTGCAAAGGTTTTATGAAACGTTATTATGGCGAATTGCTTTCATCTTATAGATCATGGTTTTTAGTTAGCATATGTTTTCTTGGCTTTGTACGGTCTAGTTATCATTCCTTTTATGGTATTAGAGCAGGAGATTGCTATTAACATCCGTCTGTAAGTTTTATTTTGTAAATAATTTTTTTGTATATCCATATATTTGGGATTTGGTCATATTTTGTTGTTGCATGAGGTTTTATGAAAAACAGAGGCTTCCATTAGATCCAGAAGGCGGAAAAACCCTAAGATCGATTGTAAACTCGACCATTTCTAGAGGCAGTCATTTTGTTGGTTTTTTGTTATTATAGAGAAACACACTAGTTCACATTGGGATTTGTGCCAACAAGAAAGGAATGCAGGAAAATAGTTTCTAGGTTTTTTTGAGTTTATCTAGATCTACTACAGGTTTTTTTTGCTGCCGTATAATGTTTTTGGATTGTGTGGGAGAAGCGTCCTTAGCACCTGGTCATATGAGGGCTTAAATCTTGTGATTCCTACTAGTAGGTGCTTCACTCCAGCCCTCTTTCATTTTTTTTTGGTGTGGTGAAGGCAAGGGCATTTTATTTCATTTTAGTGGCAACTAAAATAAATAGCAGAGCATAATATTGAAAAGCTTGTATCTTTTGATTGGTAACTCGGTTGCCATTTTTATAAAAGTGCTTATTTTTTCATGCTCTTTCCATTGGAAATATTTATTTTGAGAATTACACTATAATTATAAAGTGACATATCGTAACACACACTCATTATAAAGTGATAAATATAGAGGAGTGTTGTAATCAATTGTGGACATAATTTCGGTTGAGCCAGATGTCCTAAAATTTTAGGAGTTGCATTCTTGTATCTATCGTGGATTCTGAGAATGATATGCTTTCCTTTGAAGTGTGTGGACTTCAAGAGGATATTGTAAAATTTGTGGAAGAAAATAGATCGCTCAAGAAGTGAAATTGTCTTCTAAAATCACTCATTGACGATAATGATACATTAATACACTCCCTACAACAAACACTTGCTAGCCTACAACATCGCCATCATATTGTGGACAACCATGTCCATACTCTTAGTCCACTTGCAGTTGTTGCTCTTGTACCCACTAACATTAATCTGCTAGTCTTTGAGCTTGATACTGCTCTTGATGTTCCTAAGCCTATGAGGCTTGTTACTGCATGTTCTTCCACATCTGTGCCTATTACAATAACACATGTTGTGTATCCTACTTCTGCTCATATGCATGGCTCTTTTGAGAAGTATACCATTGCATTCAATTCTCACATACTTCGTTATATGGGTTTCACTGGTGGAGGTATTGGTAGAAATTCATAGAGTATTATTTCCCTTATTCCAAATGTTAAGTGGAATTCTCGCCATGTCATTGGTTTTCGAGTAGATACTTTATTGGGATCACACATTGATAGAGCTCCTATTTTTTTCCGCTTGACTCTTTCTAAGGATCATGAGCAACATAAGAGTTCTTCAACTTTACTCAGGCTTGAGAAACCTGAGATTTCAGTTGTCAGACATGATCAACCTGACACACATTCTTATGTTCTTTTGCATGCACCCATTATGCATTTTGCACCAAGTCATATGCAGGCATCATCTTCATTCATCCGTGTTGATTTGGGGTGGATATCTGATCACTCATGGTGATGACATAGGTATTCATTGAGAGGACTCTATAAGTGTAGCTCCTCCACCATTTGGCATCTTGCTCCACTTTCTATACCTTCTGTATTGTAATGCTTCTTCTTTTGAACATTTTTCTTTAGCAGGTGTTATGTATCTCTCTTGTTTGTTGAGATATTTTGTATCTATATTTTTGACACTTTTGTAATGTTGATAGTCTCTCTTGTGAGGGAACTATTCTGGTGAAACCCAGTGTTATTTTTTCAGTGTTCGAGTAGTTGATTTTGGGCAAATCATACAGATCTATGGCATTACTCCACCCATTCAACAGTATGGGAGGGTGTGGTGCTAATTCTGCTTCTTTAGGTTTTGTGTCCTTGCCTTGTTACCTTGGTTATTGTTCTTGGATCGTGGCACACCTATTTGCAGTAGTTGATTGAATTATGTTTGGTGTTTCATCTTGCACTTTTGACATCACTTCGTTGATAATATTCTTGTATGGAGCTGTTATGGTGAAGCCTAGTGTCAGTTGTTTTTTGATTTTTGTGATCGAGCAATGGATTCAGACCACATTGCACACCAAAATTCTTTAGCATTGTATGATTTTTTTGAGCCGAGCTTCTTGGGATGCCTTGCAGCGGGTTTTTACTCTCTTTACTTTGTTGTTACTGGTTTTGGGTACCTTGCGATGTCCTTTTTTTTCAATTATTATACGTGAGTACCTCATCAACCCTAGTTATTGGGACTCTTACTATGGACATGCCACTTCTATTTTGGCCCCTAGCTTCACTTGAGGGGGGTGTTAGAGTAGGTATTTACCTTAGCTCATGTTCACCTAGGTACTTTATTTACTTTTATTGTATTTATCCTCACCCACTTATATGTGTGTATATTTATTTTATCTTATTTAGATATTACGAGATATTATCTAGTTGTTAGGTATAGTTCTTTCCTTGATCTATGGTATTGACTAGTTCTTTGATGACTAGTTATTTCCTTGATTTATGGCTTGATCTACGAATTTAACTGGTTCTTAGATTATTATTCCTTGCCTATATAAACAAGGTACATTCTCATTATATTTCATTGAGTTCCATAATAATATATGATATTACTGCTCATTTGTTTGCAAAGGTTTTATGTAAATTTATTTTGGAAAATTGCTTTCATCATATAGATCATGGTGTTTGATTAGCATATGTGCTCTTGGTTTGGTACGGTCTGGTTATCATTCCTTTTATTGTTACGATTTTCCGTCACACCAAAATCTTAAACCGGTAATGGAGAGAGATCTCATTGTGTTAACCAGCTGCTACGCCAACACACCCCCACATGATGGAGTTAGATGTAACCACGTGAACCTTGAGCTCACCATGTATTCACCAAATTAGGCCCAATGACATTAGGAGGTAATGACACTGGGAATTCCCAAGAGGTCACCCATCCTAGTACTTCTCTAGGTCGAGCATGCTTAACTACCTGGTTTCAGAGTTCCACAACTTGTTGTCACACCAGAAGCTCGAACTGGTAGTGGAGATGATCTCATTGTGTTAACCAGCTACTACGCAAACACACCCCCACACAATGGAGCTAGATGTAACCACGTGAGCACTGAGCCCACCATGTATTCACCAAATTAGACCCAACGATATTAGGAGGCAATGACACCAGGACTTCCTGGGAGGTCACCCATCCCAGTACTACTCCAGGTCGGGCGTACTTAACTACCTGGTATCAGAGTTGCACACCTTTCCGTCACAAAAAAATATCAAACTGGTAATGGAGATGGATCTCATTGTGTTAACCAGCTGTTACGCCAACACACCCCCACACAATGGAGCCAGATGCAACCACGTGAGCACTGAGCCCACCATGTATTCACCAAATTAGGCGCAACGACATTAGGAGGCAACAAAATCAAAACTTCCCAGGAGGTCACCCATCCCAGTACTACTCTAGGTCGGGCGTACTTAACTACCCGGTATTAGAGTTGCACACCTTGCCGTCACACAAAAAACTCAAATTGGTAATGGAGAGGGATCTCATTGTGTTAACCAGCTGCTACACCAACACACCCCCACACGATAGAGCCAGATGCAACCACGTGAGTCTTGAGCTCAACATGTATTCACCAAATTAGGCCCAACAACATTAGGAAGCAATGACACTAGGACTTCCCGGGAGGTCACCCATCCTAGTACTACTTTAGGTTGAGCGCACTTAACTACTTGGTTTCAGAGTTCCACAACTTGTCATCACACCAAACCTTTATTGTATTTATCCTCACCCACTTATGTGTGTGGATATTTATTTTATCTTAGTTAGATATTAGGAGATATTATCTAGTTGTTAGGTATAGTTCTTTCCTTGATCTATGGTATTGACTAGTTCTTTCCTTGATCTATGGTATTGACTAAATCCTTGATGTCTAGTTCTCTCCTAAATCTATAGTCTTGACTAGTTCTTTGATGACTAGTTATTTCCTTTATTTATGGCTTGATCTACGACCTTGATTGGTTCTTAGATTGTTATTCCTTGCCTATATAAGTAAGGTCCATTCTCATTGTATTTCATTGAGTTCCATAATAATATATAATATTACTACTCATGGGGTGGGGGGAATATTTCAACAAATGGGAAGGATTAGATGGGTATTTTTCAAAACTATATAGATAAGAATCTAAAGGAACTGGTAGTGAAGGTGGGGTGGGGGGAATATTTCTACAAATGGGAAGGATTAGATGGGTATTTTTCATAACTATATAGATAAGAATCTAGAAAATGAGAGGACTATGCTCTAGGATACTCTTATAGAGGTTTAAATGGTGAAAAGGGAATTTCACAATGGGGAGAAAGATAAATCTCATGGTGTTTCAAGGAATGAAAAAAGGAATATACTTTGGGATTAAAGGGATGAAATGTTTCAGAAGCTTAAGTGGGAGAAAGATGCTTGTGATAGAGGGTTATCCCATTGACATGGTTTCCTAAGATCAGACTACTTAGCCTCTATACTTCACCTAGTTCCTACATTTTCATCATGTTTTGCAACATGATTTGAAGCTTTTGCTGAGGGTTGTACAAACATGGTAAAGGGTCAACTGATAGAAAAGTTTCTCTAGGATAAGATTGTCTAGCCACCATATTCTTAATTATCTCTTGTGTTCTCTTCATGTTACCCTCCATGACTTGAATCTATAGTTACAAATTTGGATTAGGAATGAATTTAGCTCCACCATAAGAATATTCTTGCTCTTGTAAATCACCATACTTAATAGGATCTACATATGGATCAATTTGACTTGGTGTATATGTAGAACCATCAAAATAAGATCATAAATATGATAATATGAGAAACTTTAGGTGAGTGGAAGAGGTTGAGGATAATATTGTGGTTATGCATGATGTGGAAAATAATTATAATGGGAGAAAGATGGATCCATGGAGATATAAATTTATGAGACATGAAGGGGATGTGATGGAAATAGAAATGGTCCGTATATTAGAGAAATGGGTCCTTCAGACATTGGATTCACTAGGCACTTGAAAATAAGGTTCACAAACCAAATGAGATAAGAGCACACAAAATATTATCTATAATTTTGAAATAACATGCATTATTGCTTCTGAAAATCTATAAATAAGATACGAGAACACACACAGTTTTTAATGGAACACTTAATAAATGAGAACAAGATATGGAAAAAACATCCAAACAAACTTCTCCCACTAAGAGTGCCAAAAAGGTTTGGGGCTGAAATGTCTGCACCATGAAAGATCACCAAATTTTAGAAAATTAGCTCTCTTAGAAACAACATGGGAATTCCTACAAGGTATGGGAATCTTAGATCCTTGAGGTATACCTCCAGAAAAGGCCAAATACCAAACCTAATTACCCTAATGTTAACCGATGCTCTACTCTAATATACTGATTACATGAGAAAAGATATGAGAAAATAAAATAAAAGGAACATGATGATGCAAAAAATTGAAAGGGGATCATCCTCCCTACATGAGTTCAAAAAGTGAGAAGATAAAAATATAGATCCAAAGGGAAGATATAAGCCACAACCAAAACATGCATCTAAATAAGATTATCACTTTAAACCTCAGTGAATCAAAACCATGCTCATTCCACACACAATAAATCATGGAGATAACAAATAGGTAAGAAAAAAATTAACGCAAAAATAGAGGGAAACTATGAGCCATAACCAAATTTGTGTTAAAAGACATAGTATACATAGTTTGTTGCCACCATAATTCAAGGTGATAAATTATCTAAAAAGTTCAAACTATAGGTCAGAGAAACTTAGTAAGTTTTAGGAACTCTAAAGAGATGAGTGACCTTGCTTTCAAGGAAGAGGAACCATTTACAAGTGTGCCTAATTTCACATATATATTAGGAGGAAGAGAGAAGAAAAAAGAGAAAATAAGAGAGAAGAGAAGAGGATAAAAATATGCCATTAAATATCTCTTATTTTGCATCCTCATCTCTTCACCCAGCTAATGGAGGCCTAAAATATGCCTAACATTGAGAAATATTCCCAAAATTGGCCTTAGAAGCATATTATAGGTCTCATTCTTAGAGCAGCAACAGATTAACAAAGGAAATATAAATTGATATTGTATTCAGCATTTCTGAATTACATACACAGGCTATTAAATAGCCATATACATAGGAAAACTGACTTCCTATAAAATAGGTAAGTCAACAAACCATTTACCCGTTTACAACTTTACGGGTACAACAAAACACTATAATAATATATTGTTAAAACAATATATTATAATAATTGTAATATTAACTCAACATAATTATAAACTAACTTTTATAATAATGTGAGCACTAATAATAATTCCTAACATTCCCCCCCTTAGTGCGAACATGGTAGAAAAACATCCACACACTCCTCTGCAGTATGCTCACCCCTGTGGCATGTCCAACTCTGTGACTCATGACCTTGATCCAAAAGAAAGGCTCGCTCCTTCCATGGTTTTAAACAGGCTTACCACAAACCTTGAAGTGACAGGAACCCATCAACTGTCGACCTCATGTGGTTTTCTGGATCCTCCCACAAACCCTTTCAAGATCCATGAACTGACTTACTCTGGTGCTACTGTTCACCACTATGCTTATACATCAGGGAATTATGTAGGAAACACAACATGCATATCACAAAACTACACAATAGAAGTTATACTGAAAAGATTTCACATTACTTCCTATAAGAATCGTAATGTTCTTAATTGTAGTCTCTGTCTTTGATCGCTGCCACTCGATCTCGAAAAGCATAGAAAACTGCCACTGCCACTGGAAGCTTTCCTTGACTAAGTCGTTTTAGGTACAGAATGGGAATGGAACATTGGTATGTATTCCCCCCCACAATGTGAAATTCCACACATATAGATACTGAGAAGCAAACTGCATCGAAGAACATACTCCTGAATGGATCTTGCTAGTTAGGTCTTGCTGCACATGGTCACTAATGCTAGTGAACATATTCTACTAGCTGACCATCTTCCAACGAAGTACGGCAGTCAGAGGACCAAGTCAGTCAGAGGATCACTGACAGTCATCTACGCTCCAACACAACTTTCTTTCCAACATCCATCAAATACCACACAAAACAGGAACACTGCAAATAGAAGCACTCTGAGAAAATGGAAACCACACTGAAAATCAAATACTCACACTGCACACCAGTGCCACCAAATCATTTTGTGCGGCCCCGTCGTTGGTGACTGATGAGAGGTCGCTGTCTGACCTCCAGCCTCCGATGCCTCCTTCCTCCATCAGTTTGCTACTTTGTTAGCAAATTTATCTTTGAGGCTCATATTACAATTCTCTTGGGTGTCGGTTTCAACCGATAATGCACCCCCTCACTATGGAAGTCGCGTACAAGCGAAAGTGCGTCCAGACAAAAGTGACACAATTTTTTTAAAAAAAAATACATATATATATAATTTTTGAAATATTTTCCAAAAATAAAAAATTGGTCTAGCAGCAAAAAGCATATAATCAATGCAAAGATCTTTAAAAAACATACATTTTCAAAAAAAACATCACCTCAATCTGAGTTACGAGGTGAAAGATATAACACTTTTAAGTTCTAAGTCCAACTTCTTTCCGGACCCTTTCCAAAAATGGCAAATTTTTTTCTTTTCCTTGTGTAAAATTTCGGTATGTCCAAAAACAGAAAAAAAATGAACATGCCCAAAACAGCGATAAAACTGCTCGCAATTACCAAAATGAAAATGACGCAACGCAATACGCAGGTCCGTCGATGTGGATGTAATACGGGAAAGAAACTGATGGAGTCCACGTTTTTTTTCCTTTACACAGGAATCGAACTCGAGTCAGATTGTGAGATCCGCTTCGTATGGATCAGCCTTGGTCGGATTGTCACGCCTTATTTAGATCTTAAACAAGATTACATCCTCACAAAGATAACAAAGAGCAACACGTCCATGAGGCAATAAATCCGCTGTACAATTGTAATTAGAACTGTATGCAGGCCTGTGGCACCACTGATACCCGAATTGGAAGTCGATCTTGAAGAGAAAGATATACACGGATTTGCAGAACTTGAATACAGAACACGATGTACAACTGGAGACGTCTGATTCAAATGGTAGTCTGTATCTATTATTTCAGAACTACAAAACTTTATTCTTCACTCAAACGTGATCTCTCATTATCAGGGCAACCAAAAAAATTGGAGAAGCCCTTCAATATCTTTAACATTCCATGAAGCAATCCTCTCTAATTTCTGTCAGCAGATTCACCTGCTCTGATACCAAATCTTAGAGCAGCAACAGATTAACAAAGGAAATATAAATTGATATTGTATTCAGCATTTCTGAATTACATACACAGGCTATTAAATAGCCATATACATAGGAAAACTGACTTCCTATAAAATAGGTAAGTCAACAAACCATTTACCCATTTACAACTTTACGGGTACAACAAAACACTATAATAATATATTGTTAAAACAATATATTATAATAATTGTAATATTAACTCAACATAATTATAAACTAACTTTTATAATAATGTGAGCACTAATAATAATTCCTAACACTCATGACCATCCATAACAATGAAAAATTCCTTGATCTACAATCAAACATTTAAATATTTTCTGTAAGATTATCCCTCGACCAAACATCCATGAATGCCCATGAGATTAGGAGGAAGCATGAAAATTGAGCTGATATTTGTTTGATAAAACCATGATTACACTTTGGATCATTGAAAAATAACTCATTCTTGATCAAGAAATTTTTTCATATCCTTATCTCCTTTTGGTGGGCCATGAATGGAATATACCATCTTAGAAGCATAGTTGACATGAAGAGATCAAACAAAATCATATTTGCAAGTGATTTAAGGACAATTTAAACTAAGAAAACAAGTTGAAACCACCCCAAAATTATGTCATTAAGTTCTCCTTTCTCCCTCAATCATATCCTCTAAAACTATGCTCAACATGAGATCTTCTCCAAGACCATTCCAATGGTACCATGTTAAGGTCAAACTGAGGTCAAAGTCAACAAATATAAGAAAAAAACAAAGACCTATTATTCTGCCATGTGGCTTCCCTAAGAAAAATTTAAAACTAGTAGTTTCTCCACTTGGGGGGGAGCAAAGATACATCGTGGTATTGGGGGGGGGGGGAATGTTGCAACTCCATGGTTTTTTTTAGGGGGTTTTGTGTTGGTTATGTGTGGTTTTGGGGGACAAGACATGCTTACCACTATTTTAGTAGAATAGAAGACTACACAAATATTTTTTGTGAATGCAACCAAAATATGTAATGCCTCTTGACAGTCCAATGCAATAGCTAGGGAAGATTCCATCCAAAAACACTACATTCCAACAGTGTCCCCTACTACTTAAGAGCCATTAGGACTGGGCTGTGCCTTTACCGGGAATCCAACTGAAGAGTGGCTAGAATCCAACTGAAATATGCAAATTTCATTTACATTTAGAAAAGTAGTTACATTTTTTTTCATTTCAAGCTATTTCAAGTTAGGTCATGTGGGATTATTCTCTTTCCTAATAGGCTAATGCAATGGTTTGTTTGAACCTTTGTGATCACATTAATGATATTGAGTTTATTTTGTTTTAGCTAGCCTTCATTGTTTATCATAGAAAATTCAATGTGCTCACTACTCTGATTTATATATGAATTGAACATGTGTTTTCAATGTTTACTTGGTTCTAGTGTAATGTATTCTTAATCAAAAACCATTTTCCATACAATATTTAGATTCTTGCACCTGCCTCTATAAATGAAACTGGTTAGAAGAGGGTTTATGAACAAATAAATTGGAGAAATCTATTTCGATGGAAAAAAAGAGTGCTGAGTGTTGAGGATCCACATGTGTTCCAAATATCAAGGGCCCGAATTTTAGTTTACTTTTATTATTACCTACATATTTTCATGTATGTTTAACTTGCAGTTATACAACTTTCGAGCTGCACATCATTTGATTAGTTTCATATCTGTGTCTTCTTTTGCAAGCAACAATGAGCACCCACCTTCTCCAAATAACAAAAAACTAACACATATAAATAAACATAACAATACTAAGATTCCTTTTAATAGATTACTTGTTCTTCAACATATTTAAAATTTCTCCAACAGACAGTAATCCTCGAGAAAAATACCACCAAAAAACTAACAACCTGAATCCAATCATGTGCAAGAAATTGTTTTAAATTAAGGGGAACTCATACTTACAAAACTTAGAAACCACCTTCTATCACAGACCCAATCCAATGCTTTATTTACACATCTTACAAACAAATACTAACATCTAAATTGCCAAAAATATGCAATGCATGCTTGTTGAGATTGATATACAAAAACATCCTAAAAAGTATAGGTATCCTACAATTTGAACAACTAAAGAATATTTATTTCCTAAAAGTGGGGAACACAAACTAAAAAAAAAATACCAACAAAAAATGATTTATATAAGCAACCAACAAAATGGCACTTCATTGGAAATTTGTCCCAACACAGCTTCTCAGTAGTGAAAACTACACACCCGTGTACGTATATTACTTTTCTACAAGAAATTAGATGCAAAATAACTCAACGTTTCCACATATTATGGTCATTAGATTCATTCCACATAAATCTAGAATTGATTCCATGCACACAATCATACTAAAAAAAACTTCCAATTCATATGAAAAACACAATTTAAATAAATGGTTTACTTTTCAACAGTTATCAAATTCCACAAATTATAATTAAAATATACCAATCACTTAGTAATGAAACTGCAATCCAATTAGGCCTCCCACTGTCCTCTGCACGACATATCCTTGCTCCCCCCAAAGTGGAGAAACTGTTAGTTTATTGTTAATGCACACTAGTTTAATAGCCAGGATTGTTATAATCAAGTTGGTAAAACTAATGACTTTGTAATTGTCAAAAAGTTAATGTTTAGGTTTGTTTACAATTTATGTTTTGGGGTCAATTTTATAGTAAAGTAATTGGATTCATTGCAAAAATAATATTGCTTATTTCTTAATGTATTATTTAAAAAGTAAATATAGTTTGTTGAAGTCATTTTATTATTAATAGTTTATGTTGTTGTAAGATTTTATCATCATTTGTCTTGTTGCTTGTAAGCCATATGAGTCTTATTGTCAAATTTTTTTTGAAGTAGGAACAAATATGAAACTGATCAAATGGTGAGCGGCTGGGAAGTTGTATAAGTGCAAGTCACACATACATGAAATTATATACTAAAGCTTCGGATCTGTAGCTAATAATTAAAATGGATTACATTTCGAGGGCTTGGTGTTTGGAACGTATGTACATCTTGAATACTCAACTTAAGTTGCTAGAGTTGCTATTTTTTTAGAGCATAACTTCATACATAGAAGTTTTTTTTATGTAAACTTGACGGGAAACTTTTTTGTGTCGAGTATTGGGCTGTGTTATATGTATTTGTAGTTAAAGGTAAATGAATTTTAAAAACATTGATATAACACTATTATGGTAGGGTGAGAAATCTATAAAAGTCATAAAAATATTATATCAACTCTTGTAGCATATTGCAATGGCATTTTCAAAGTTACATATAGGTAGGTACACTTTCTTATTAAGTGAAAATTTGTTACATGGGTAGATCAAACTTTGCTGTCTAAGAAGAAATCTATTAGTATAGTACAAGTGGGGTTTTTAATTCTTGCTACAGTCCTAAGTTATAATTTACATCCATCATTCAGGTGTAGTATTGCTTGTAGGCCTTGTTGTGTACAATCTGGTAGGTATCTTTGACGACGATGGTGGCTGCATTAACATTTGGGCCATTTCCTATAGTTTTCCAAGTGTAAGCTGGAATGTGTATACATATTCCTCAGCTACAATGTCAGTGTTGTGGGTGCGGGCTTCAATAGAATCACACACAAGTTGGTGAAGGCTACTAATGTCTTCTTCGAGCCTGGTTACTAATTTGTAGAAAACATAGCTATGCCCTTTGTGTCAGAAGGCTTTCTTTGGTGGGGGAGAAGCAGAACCTATGAATAATAGTAGTATTAGTATAGTAAACAATGTTATTAGAGGAAAATTGAATTTTATAAGGTGATATTTTTTTTTTCCGTAAATGTTTATGTATATGGGCTAGTACCTGAGTATGTCATCACTGTTGGATTTGGCATGTGGGCATGTTTGGCTAGTAGCTGTAGTGTTGTTCGGGTGCCGGGTTGCACCCGATTGAGAATTGTTCTTTGTAGGGGTGTTTTTTGGAGGGTAGTAGATGGACTTGCACATAGTAATTATATTAGGAAAAATGGGTCCTATAAGCAGTGCTAGGTATAGATATATTAAAGTAACAAGTAAGGAAATTAGACTTGGGGAGGGTAAGACATACTGGGTAGAAGGTGAGGGGCAGTGGGAAGTGTGGCGGCATGCGGTTGAGTTTTATGAGGGGGTTGTGGTATTTATTTTTAGGCAGAGTTAGTACTCAACTCATTTCTGGTTGGGCACATATTCTTTGGATGCTATGTGTGCATACCGTGCAAACAAGAAGGAAGGAGAAATAATCAAGTTAGAAAGGGCTTGTACTTGAGAAATAGTAGTAAATGTGAGCCTTTTCTGGTCAGTGCCATCAATGTCTATTGTGGCTTTTTCAAGAGTCATTCCTTGGGCCTTGTGAATGGTCAGTGCCCATGCCATCTTAAGTGGGATTTGTTAGGAATTGTTTCTTGTGATAGGAGGGATGGGTATGTGGGCTAGGTTGTTCATATCCCATGGAGGACCTAAGTATTCATTGAATTTGACAATGACATACAATGGGATGTTGGGGGATTTTTTAGGTGATTTTTAGACTATGCATACTACTTTACCAATTGCACCATTGATTAACCTGACTTATATCCATATATTTGTTGTTAATATGAATTTTTCTCCTTCACAGAGAAGGAGTGTGGGATAAAATTGTATGGGGGAAACAGGTAATGTTTGGGTGGTAGCATGGTGCTGCATGTGGCTAAGAGCATTAGGAAAGTTTAGGGATTTACGTATGCATTTTTTATGGACTGATGTTAGTTTGTTGGTAACATACATGTGCGTGTGCATTTTAAATGTTTGCTACTCTTCTGTAATAGTTACTGGGGTCCTGGTCATAAGAAGCCACTAATCAACCTCTGTTGCATCTGCATTACAGAGATTTAAAATTAGGTCTTTGAATCGGGATTATGCAAGTGTACTTCCAGCTTGCTGAAAAATTAGTGTCTATCACTATTACAATGGTAATTTTTTTCCACAAGGCATGGCCAACCAAGCTACCTACATACATGGACACATCGTTAATTGATGCTAGTTATGTGAGGTCACTGACTACTAGTGACAAGAAGAGGTGGTTACAGATGGAAAGGGGTAATTTCTGCAACATGTGGCATGTTTGTTGGGTCTTGATGTCATGGTCTACTAACATTTCTATTAAAAAATTGCTATAGGCAAGCGTGGATGATTTGTGTAATGAGGCGTCATCTGAAACTCTAGTCAGCATGTGGTGATATCTTTCAAATTTTTGCTCTGCTTTAGTTGCATAATTTTCTATATAACGCAACAATGTATGCTGGGAAGTTACTGGCTGACAGTCAAGATTCACTCGCTAAATGCACAACATATCGGCATTATGAATGTTGACTCTGTCATCATTGCGCACTGGTGTGTATGTAGGCTTTCCTTTTTTAGTTGCAAGTAAGCTGGAAACGGCTTATAGGGGCCATGGTGCTTAGTTTTGGCACTATAGATGGGGGCCTATTTTCCGCAGGTATGTAGTTTTTGAGCATTTGATATGCCTTTGAAATCGATTGAGAAGGTCACTGTAATCAAATTTAGCACAACTTGATTGAATAGCTACGTTGTCCAATAAATAGGGGCCATCGAAAGGGTCATAGTACATTCTGGGTATAACTTGTGGCCCTATCTTTGGGTTCCATACCATGACATAGGTGTCAAAGAATGCCTTTGTGGCATGTACTTGAATGGTGCTGGTCATGCCCTTTGTGGCGTGTGCATTTTCTAGCCATAGGTAGCCATGTATATGCGGCGAGCCTCTACGTTGCCATTCATATCTGCATGGAAAAGGGGTGCTGAGGTTTAATGTGTTAATTGGGAATGGTAATGTAAGGAATTAAATTAAAGTGAAAGGGGTGTTACCTGTACCAATAATCTTGGGTGTGGAGATTTTTTTCTAGGATTTCCTCGCAAAATTACGTGAACTTCCATTCCATTTATGCAACAACAAGATGTGGATATGTAATAATATTGTTAACTCTCTAGGAGTGAGCTGTTGTTTCTGTTAGAGGAGGCATACCAGGCATAACCCTGTGTAAGTTCATCTATTTGGTGTCTATGACACTTAGAATGAAGAAAATATTTGGTGCTCCCAATTATAGGATCATGTCTGCCAACTCAGATCTACATTTAGATCAGTACACTCTTATGCTGCGTAAGTTGGCACCAAACAATATAAGTTGTGCAACTATTTTCTCATCTGGCTAGTCTTTAAGTATTGGCAGAGTTCGCCTATTGTGTTTGGCAGGTCATCATCGATGTCTTTCTTGGAAAATATAATTGAGTTTTCCTGGGTATGGTGCTGCATCATGAAGTTTAATAAAAATTATCAAAACCGTGGGTGACTGCTAAACCTATTATCGTGGTACCACATTAAGTGTAGCACATACTAGTGCATAGCTACAACACGTTGGCGAGGCTGCTTGAACATTGTTGTGCCTGTTGGAAATATAGTAGGAAATTTCATAGAGAGCAAGCCTTCTTCAGTATACTCATTGATTGACATTGGGTTAATAGTAGGACAATCAATAGAGAGAGTTGAGCTAGATGTTTCTTGCTGCAAATATTGTTGTATTTCCTCAACCTCTATGTACACATTAGGGAGAGAAGGCACGAATGATGAGCCGAGAATAGTCTCACTTTCTGGGTCTTCAATTGCATTGAATATAGCTTTGGCCACACTAACATCTAAAAAACATGGTAGTAGTGGGAGCTAACATAACCTACTAGCAATATCTTTGCCTAGCTTGGTTAGTAGGGAGAGTACGGTCTCATCAACTATGATGTCTTGGTAGTAAGGGTCATGGGATATTTTGTAGTGCAATGCAGCACTGACCCGAGCCCTATTTACAAAGCACTCATACATTTTGTTTACAACCCCTTTCCTTTTTAATACTAGAATGTCTAGATCTTTAATATGATGGGGCATAAATTTTAATATAGATGAGATGTCCCGTGGAAAACTGTGTTAAGATTAATAGTGTTTCAGATTATTAATCATATATTATTATATGTAAATATAATATTTATAATATTACATTAATATGAGGATGTAAATGAGTTGTTATAAACAACTCATATATTAGAGTTTGCATATAGTTTTGTTATACCCGTGAATATTATTCTGGGATATTTTTTATAACACCTCCCTAAATAATTGGAGGTTGTTTTCCTATCTGTATGGCTATATTATAGCATGTGTAATGTTTTCATATTATGCTGAATAGAATATCTTTTACTGTGTTAATTCTCTACAAACTGAACCAAATTATTAAGCTGATGGTGTGGCCACTATATTTGTATTGGCCACCATGGGCATGTGTTACATGTATTATTGGGCTGATTATTGCAATTAACATCTCTTAAAATTGTGTTATCCTAGCCAATACTTTAGACCGGGGCCCCAGATCCATATTGTTCCATGTGGAAAATTGGTTGCAAGCATGCTCATTATTGCACCCAAGACATATGGTGTTCCCATCATGACTCTTAAATTTCATGCCTAGGTAGGATTCATGGCATATAAAGCAGATATGCATATCCCCTAAAGCATCAATTTTAGGACAGAAGTGCGTATGGGCATTAACAATACCTTTTACAACCAAGTTTTAAAAGGGGTTGCTTGCTTGCTTGCTCTGTACAGGTTCCCATAGTACATTGTTGGCTCTTTTTTGGGCCTGGTATGAGCTTCGGTGATCCCGCTTAAGTTCATCTTTGTTCTCCCCGTAATGATGCATGCGTATAACATTGTCATGGTCCTTACTCTTTTAAGAGGTACGTTTTTCTTTACCACGGTTGCAGTTGTTCACCATTAACTTGAACAATGTATTACCAAACCTGCACATAAGATGTAGAAATAAGAACAACTGATTATGGCAAGACTGTATAACATGTGTGAATTTCTTTAATAAACATAACAATTTATAAGGTAGTTGTTTTCAAAAGTGTACAATGTTTAATTACATATCAATGCATATTCTACTGAAGAAAAATGAAGATATGCGAGGTGTTTTTCTAAGGGGATATTAAAATGAAACTAAAATGTTGTTAAAATAGTTTACATGCAGCTACCTGTAATTGACCATTGCTATGTAGTAAAGGTTTAACATAGTAGCCCAAATCTATTTTTCAGATAATGCTTTTTTTTATGCACCTCTTAATGGTGTACTGTACTTGGAGTAGAACAAAAAAAAAGCAAAAAAATGAATTAAAAACTGAAAGAGGGTTTAAAACCCGCAAGCGAGGATCACAAGGGACGACGTGCACATCAATGGACGTGCGAACGGCAACATGAAGAGATCTCGAGAGGAGAGAGCATCAACCGAATGTGCATGCAAAGATTTGAAACATGGGCAGAACCTGGTTAAGCCATAAAACTCTCCTCTATCTCATAGATCAAATGAGGTGTACATATAGGAGGTGCTGAGTAACCCCCAGTGCTGTAATCATGAAAACTCGAGTAGAGAGGGGGAGTTACATTCCCAGAATAGAAGTGTAACTCCCAATGATGCATATGATGCACTGACACACTAACGCGTAAGAGAATCTCATAATGACACCTAAATGACACATGAACCTATGATCTCACCTAAGCGAGATGACTCACCTAATGATGTGGAAAATAACACACACCAACACCCCCCCTTCATCATAACTTAGGATGAGGCGGCAAGTCAAAAATGAGAAATGTGTCCTGGCACAAAGCTCGATAAGGTACCCATGTACAAAAAGAAGTCCCAAGAAGTGAAGGAAAACCTAGTGGGAAAAACATCCACCACAAGAGAACAACACACTCTCTAATCTAAGAAAGATGCCAAATATGGGTCTTGGCCATAGACGAGCCTGAAGGGGTACCCATGTACAAGGAGGCAATCTCTTAGAAAGAAGAAGAAGAGAGAAGAAGAGGGAGAGAAGAGGAATGCAGAAGATGCCATGGATGGATCTGAACTCTGCAGCTCTAGGAGGTCTCCCAGAAGAATTTCGATGATGAGATCCTCTGCCTCTGGACTGAAGAAGAGCCACCCGTAACGAACTGTGTGCCTGCCCTTGGGAAGGACAGAAATGACGTGCTGAAAGTCTGCCCACTCCACAAAGGAAAATAAAGGTAGCAACATGAAGAACTCTGAGTCTGGTGCACAGAAGTGTGACATAGGTCTAGTGAGTGAGTGCCAAGGAACCGAAGGTAATGCCTTGTGCGTAGAATTATCAGAGTGAAGAGGAACACCCGCAGAAAGGATGTCCAAGTGATGTGAAGGGAATATCTAACATCCTCCACAACAAATAAGGGATCCACAGTTGAGGGTGGATCAATGAAGGTATCTAGAAATGTGGAAGTGACATGATTCCCAGAAGGGGCACTCCCAACAACAGAGATGATGAACTCCTCTGAAACACCTGTAGATGGATGAGGAACCTGTAGTGCATCACAAGTAGACTCTGTAAAAAGACAACTAAGGTTAGGTAGATACTTGTCCCGATGAGGGGGCTCAACAAATAGAAGAGCGATGTCAGATAGGTATGAGTCATCCAATGAAGGCAGAAGAGTGGAAGGGGCCTCACACATTGGAAGTGGAAAGGAGGCTGGTGTAATGACGGTGTGAGAGCATTACAGAGGACTTCTCTCCTCTTTCTCTCACTATTCCAGATAGTTTTGTCACCCCCCACATCTCATCAGATATCGAGCAGTCTCACCTAAGCGAGATGACTCACCTAATGATGTGGAAAATAACACACACCAATAAAAATGACACCTATTATTCATGCTCATAGACTCACCTAGATTAGAATGGCCTAATTTCCTGTTTTCCTCTGACTAGTTAATAAGTTCTTCCCACATCCACTCCACATTTCCTTTATTTTGCATACTTTATCAAAGAATTTCTATTTACGTATGTGTAGTTAAACGAATATTGTTTGACTATAATAAGATATATTGTTTTTTATGTTTTAGTTGAATATGGAGCTCATTGAGGAGTTGGTTTTTACTCTCTTGTTTTATAAACTAAACTGAGCCACTTAGAACTTATTATGAAACTATAAGACTCCAATTTTTTGAGTAGATATTCTTGTGTATAGGTACATTTGGGATTTTTTTTATAAAAGCACACTAAATGTACGCAAGTCTGCCATTGAGTTCGAGCATTATCCTATGGAGTTTTGTTCAAAGGAACATAACAATACTATTTGTAAAATTACATATGCACTCTTTGCGTATGTGCCACTTAGAACTTATTATGAAACTATGAGACTCCCAATTTGTGAGTAGATATTCCTGTGTACAGGTACATTTGGGAATTGTTTTTATAAAAGAACACAATATGCATGCAAAATTTCCATTGAGTATGAGCATTATCCTATGGAGGTTTGTTCAAAGGAACATAACAATACTATTTGTAAAATTACATATGCACTCTTTGCGTATGTGTCGCATTCTAATGGTATCTGCTACAGATTTACATGGCTTGTAGTTGCTAAACAATTATAAAACTTGACACTATGCTGAAAACAAAAGTAAATATACACATATGACACCAACCCAATAGTTGTTTGTTCGTTATCCTTCATTGTGTTCAACCTACAACCAGTGATTGTTGTTATCTTATCCTGATTTGGAAACGACACCTACTACTCGTGCTGACAGACTCACCTAGATTAGAATGGCCTAATTCCTTACTTTCCTCTCAACAGCTAATAAGTTATTCCCACATCCACTCCACATTTCATGTATTCTGCATAAATTATCAAGAGATTTCAGTTTATGTTTGTGTAGTTAAATGATTTTTTTTACTGTAATAAGATATATGGTTTTTTATGTTTTAGCTACATATGGTGCTCCTTAAGGAGTTGTTTTTTACCCCCTTTTTTGTAAACTAAACTGAGCCACTTAGAACTTATTATGTAACTATAGGACTCCCTATTTGTGAACAAGTCTTCCTGTGTATAGGTACATTTGAGAATTGGTTTTATAAAAAACAGACTATATGTACACTAATTGTATATTAACAAGAAGAAAACTACACAGGTCCTTTTGTTTTCTCAGGATGACCCCATTGTTTATTTTAAATATTTATATTTAGACTAAATTATGTTTTTAAAAAACCCATTTAATAGGATTTTTTATTTTCCTACTTTGTTTTATTGGTATGTTGACAGAGTTTGTTTTGTTACAATTTTGGTCCATAGGATCGTCAATTGGGCTGATTTATGTTGATGTTGATTGCTTGTTCCTTTTGAATTCTTAGTGACTATATGATGATCCCTAAGGAGTTGTTTTTTAATCCCCTTTTTTGGTAAACCAAACTGGGCCACTTAGAACTTATTATGTAATTGAAGGACTCCCTATTTGCGAACAGATCTTCCTATGTACAGGTACATTTGGGAGTTGGTTTTATCAAAACAAACTATATGTACATAAATTATATATTAAAAAGATGAATAGTATATGAGTCTTACTATTTTCTTAGACCGACCCCATTGTTTATTTTAAATGTTTCTCTTTAGACCAAATTATGTTAAAAAAAACCCATTTAATAGGTTTGTTTACTTACCTACTTTGTTTTATTAGTATGATCATAGAGTTTGTTTATTTACAATTTGGGTCCATAGGATCATCAATTGGTCTGATTTATGTTGATATTGCTTGCTTGTTTCTTTTGAATTCTTAGTGACTTTTTTTTCACTTTAGTCAATAATGTTGAAGAAAGGTTTTTATGAAAAGTAGCATACGTAAGCCGTACCTATTTAAAGTTTCATAGTCCAAAAGAATGTAGTGAAGAGTGGTGGGAAAATATAGGATTAGGGATGCAAGTAGCAGGTGGCGAGAAAATATGGGTGGAGATAAACAAAGGTCCTTAAGAAATAGAGGTTGCTAAAAAATGGTTGTATGTTAAATTTATTACACGGGGCAAAAGTACTAACACTAGTGATCCTGAATGTATCTCCCATTGAATTTGGGATTTATTCTATGGAGTTTTGTTCAAAGAAATGTAACAATACTATTTTTATTTTTATTTTAAAAGATTAAGTAGCAGTTATCTATACCCAACTATTGCAGTTATTTCAATCCTAGTTGTCTATGTCTTTAAAAAAATATATCCGTGTGATTTTATTTATATTCAATAAATTACAAGGGGAATGCCATATTAACAAGAGAGTGATTTACATATGCACCCTTCACATATGTTTAACATTCCAATGTTATCTGCTACAGATTTACATGGCTTGGAGTTTTTAAACAAATACAAAACTCGAAACTATGCTGAAAGCAAAACAAAATGTACACACATGACACCAAACCAATAGTTGTTTGTTCGCTTTCCTTCATTATGTTCATCCTACAACTAGTGATTATTGTTATCTTATCATGCTTTGGATTTGAGGTGATTTATATATTGGCGTGTAGTCAATTGATGACTTTTTTATTGGCAGAGTCATTTCAGGTTCAATATCTCTGTCATATCCTACCTCAATATTCTCACGTATTATTGTGCATTTGTATATCATATGTTGGATGTCATCTTCACGCGATATTACATCCACAAGGAAATGTTTTTTTGTTTACAAAGTGTAGCTACTAGTGCTACCGATGTCTCCATTGATTAGGAACACAAAATTTGGGAAGAATACAACTCTAAACATACTGGTCTAATAAAGAGTTTGGCACAATTTGCTCAGAATTCTGCTTGCACAAACACAAACTGATGTGAATTTAGATAGGTAGGTTCTGCACAGATAGAAAAATAGGTTTTTGGTATAGGAAAGCAATTCCTATATTGAGTTATGAGAGCTCCATTAAAGAATCTATAACACAGATGAAATAAGGGGGGTAACAAAAAAATGTCCCTAGAACAATACAGTACTAGCGCAATGTAGCACCCTAACTTAGTTGCAAGTTAGAAAATAGTTTCCTAGTAAGTTACACATACAAATGTTTGACATTTAAAATTAGGAATATTTTCTACTAATTGTAATTAATAGCAAGTCAAAATAAACCGATGTCGAATTAAATAGGTAGCAATTTACTATCTGATACCAAATGGAAAGTCTAGTCTATATTGATTTATGAAAACTCTATTTACAAATGTACAAAATATAATCAATATTAAGTGGGTAATTATATTTGTGTTTCTAATAATATGGTTTATACTTATTGACCAGATCATAAATCTTTCCCAAAAAGTTGTTATTAGAACCCGCAAGTAGTGGGTAAGAAGCACGTTCCATTTTAGGGAGTGGAGAACATTTATTTGGGTACTACGTATGACAACCTTTACCATGTGCATTCGATAGTAATTTTCCCTTTCTTTTGTAGAATACAAATGTGGTGTATGTGATTTAATTTCCTTTAAATGTAGTGATGGTGTAGTCTGATTTTATTTGCCAAGAATGAATGCAATTCTTTCCTTATGACAAGAAAAGCCAGCTATAAGGTGGGTATATATTATTATGTAGATTACACAAAAGTACATTGAATTACAAGGTAAATGTAATACCAACAAAAGGATGTTATAGGTGTGCACCCTTCTCATATGGGTCACATTCCAAGGGCAACTGCTAGTACTAAGTGTACATGCATTTATTTAACAAATTTACATGTGGATAAGCTAGCTAGTCAAGGGGTGCCGAAATTTAGCAAAGTATCAAAAAAAACATCATGTATGGGTAAATCCATTTTTTGAGAAGCATGTATTATAATACACTTGATCTTTTCGTTGCCATTGTATAATTAATTTCTAGCTAATTAAATGAAATCATACGTGCGAAACATGACCTATTCAAGCACTATAGGAAGCTGTCCAGACGTTTGGTCCATGTGATACAAGGCCTGTGCAGATACGCCCATTACACTTGTACCAACATCCTCAAAAGCAGTTGCCCATAGTGTACCTATGATATCTTTCAGTAATACATTGAGCGCATATATGTACTGACATTGTGGGAAGTCTATGTTACACTTAGGGAAATGCCATGCATTTCCATTTGGTGGCACCAGTTTTTTATGACACTGTTTACCACTGGCCACGTTAGTACACGATGCGTAATAGAAATTACTCATATTGACATGAATAATAGCAACATGCAGTAAAATATTAGTTGTTATATGTAATTGTGCTAGTTCGTGAACACTAGCAATATCCACAACTTCTAGTTCGGCGTTGCGTAGGGCCACCAGAATATGCTTTTTGGAGCTTGAGGAAAACCAAAGTTACAACTCCCCAGCTTCTAACAATATCATGTTGATGAAACATTGGGAGTTCAACTCGGTTGAAAGGTACCTACCATTAAACGAGGTTATCTTAACTCATTTAAGAGCTAAAACTAGCCCTTAAGCTGTGCTTATGTGGTGGAGGTCATTCAATAAGTTGCCTTCAGTTTTGGAAAACACTCCCCATAAAGTAACGTTGATAGAATGCTCATAAGTGTCATATACAGGCACAGTGCATTTCTTTGTTTATGTTCCATCCCCTTGGTGGATGGATGAAGTTTCATAGACAACACTCACTAGTCCAATCACGTCTATCTGTGTGTTAATAGCTATTTCTTTAATACCTACTCTCTTAGTAAATTGAAAGTTGTAAAGCGGTATGTTGTTTTCCTCATTAGAACACAATTGAAGCATGGATTTTTTGTTCAGTATTATTTCCCGCAAGCTATCACATTGTCTTAATTGTTGGTGGCGCACTTCAAGCTACCATTAGATATATTGTATACCTGCCCAGGCTGAATGACCTCAAAGAAAGTAGCTGTAATATTTCCAAAGGTTGTTAAAGCAACATTATCCTTGACAGTATCTATAACACTAAAATTGAACACCTGACCTGTTCCCCTATTGTTAGTGAAGTGGTGTACATTCCCTTTCCTTGTTGCACTACCTCTAATAGTCCACTTTGGTTGGTAGGGGCTTAATTTTTTGATAGGCGTGATCATGGGCCTAATAGGAGTAACAAAAAATTTTCCTCGAGCATTGCAGCTAATGATTTTAGGGTCGAGCTTTGGGGTATGCGCCGAGATGGTACTAGCCATTTCCAAGTTCTAGGTTGTTAGAATGGGTCGTAGAAAAACTGTACAACGTACATGTAATTGTTAATACCATAAAATAGGGCCAAAAACATATAAAACAGAGTATACACAAAATAAGTGATGTATAGTGGGGGAAAACACACCTAAGAAGAGATACAATTATTTATAAGAAGCTAATGTTTTATAACATGATAGAACGATATACATAGGTATATGTAAATGTTAAGGTCAAGATAGGTGTGGGTTGCAGGAAACCAATAGAAAGTCATTGCTAAATAAGTAGTGTTTGTGATAAGATTTAAGAATTTCATGCGGTTGGGACCTAGTCAAACCACTTTGAAAAGCACTGCATCCATGATTGGTCAACATGGGAAAACATGTTCCAAAGCCTCATTAGCTAATGCCTCATAGTTGGTTGGAAAAATAAGGACATGAGGTTGTATTATCTCACCTTCATTATTGGCTATATGCATCCAAAAAAATGCCGAATGCGTTTCCATAACCCCATTAATGTAAAATACACTACAAGGTACAATGAATGGCACAAACACATTTACATGCACCGCATAAATGATAGGTACTATATGCAGGATGCACGACCAAATACATCCTATAAAATTTACAACCAAAGTAGAGGCAACCTATAAGTAGATCAAATATCTAATGTGCTCGTGAAAGAAGACATACGTAAACCTAAAACACACTAGAAATTATGTAGCATAACATAACCTTTGTAACTATGAGTGGTTTTAAGAAGACAATTCGAAACATTGAGCTTATACATTTCCATAAGTGATATTAACTGGTTGTTTTACTTACCAACCTAATAATGCTATGTAACTGGTTAGAATACATCATGATACTACACTCAAAGTTGTACTTATCTGTTTGTCAATCTTGTTTCTGATCTGCATATTTTGTGAGGCAAACTAACCTACATATGAAGTGTCATTTCTGGATGTATGTAGCTTGGTGATACAAAAGTGCACCCTCATGGAAAAGAGTGGAAATGTATTTTTTAATGGTTATATGTTCTTCTATGTTCCACAATATAATCATGTAATTCTTCATCTAGCTCTTATATGCTTTACGAATTCATGTTTATCATAGTAGGCATGCTCGTTAAAAGAGAAAAATACAATTTTTTCCAAAAAAGGTGAAAAACACTTACACACATTAAAATTGGGGGAAAATGAGACAACAAAGTACATGATTATTTCCCCCGACGAATATCCTAGACCATGTATAATTGAAATCATTAAGTCTATTTAGAGCCCACTATTTTTGTGCTATAGTATTGATGAATAATTTCTTCGCAGTTCTTAACTATGTGAATGTGGGGTCTATGTTTTTTTTTTCTTATATGGGGCATGCCATCTTAGTATGTGTATGTTAAAAATTAAGATTTACAAACTTTAGTCTTGGAGATTGTGCTACACATTACTAGTGTATGTTAAGAATTAAGATTTACAAACTTTTTTTTAATCCCATGAACTAACACTTTTTATGTCTTTTTTTTTTTTTTTGTCTCTTATACCTTGAACCCAATATTTAGGTTCATTCAGTTGTGAATATCACTTAATTGTAGTTATTATCCTGCCGTAGGCAGATTATTAAGGCATCAAAAAAACTATTTTCATTATCTTTGCAAACCAATGACAAGAATCCATCTGTCATTTCATATGTTTCATATATAGTTTTCTAAATATATATATTTATTTGAATTTTTTAAAAACATTGATTTAATATTCTGATTGGGTGAAACAATTTTATAACCATATCAGCATTTTTTGATTAAATAAATCAAGAATTTCGAAATTTTTTGATTTCCTATAGTTTCAAAATTAGAAATTATCTAACATTAAACTTTGAATGCAAGCATTTAAAATTTCTGACAGTAAACATTAATTATTTCATTTAAAAAAAATCAGACTATAAATTCTGCAATTACTGAATGATTTAATGGTTGATGTGGCTTGTGGCAAGTGAAGGACATTAAATCCGAATCTGAGCTTGAAGCTAGACATCGATTCAGCTATCAGAGACTCCACAATAACATTTCACACTGCTATTGTGTGGGAGGAGGAGATCATATCTTTCTAAGAAGAGGGTCTGGTAGTGGAAATGTGCTTTATATATAATTTGCAGGAAGGTGATTGGAATTAGCTCCCCTAATGTCCCAGTGGAGATGGTGAAAATTGGTTTCACATGTCAGCTTTTGTGCCTGGATATAATGCAGAGGACACTGGGTGTTTTCTTATTTGATAGAAAGGAAGGCTTATAAGGCACTGAAAGTTTCATTGTGGATGCTTCTTTGCTTTCTGATCATTGTCAAAATAATCTACAAGTAAGAGGATTTCATTCCATAGTGCACTGTAATATCTAACTACAAAGAACATTTTTAAATCTATGAGGAAAAAAAAATATTTACACTAAAGGAGAAGCTATAACCTTGTTTACAATAAACCAACATTCTTCCGTTCTGTGTATGTAAACAGAAAAGTTACAAGCTTAATCTTTTCATTTTTTTGAAACATATGTGTTCACATAGGAGGACGGTAAGTGAAATCATGTTTGTTTTTAGACTTATTGGAGGTATAATTTGTAGCTCAAGGATTATTTTTTGAATTAAATTTTGAATTTGTTGCTCAGCATCTCATAATTAAAATCCTTTCCATTAGGATTTATTTTGCTCTCACACTCTTGCAATTCATGAAAAGCTGATTGTTGCAATGCTGCAAGAATGTGTAACTTAAAGCAATTTTTTATTATATTTTGTTATCGCAGCTCGGACTTCTGCACTCCCTGCAACTATCCATTAAATCATCCCCAAAGGCCTATTGTAGAGGAGAGATGCTAGAAGAAAGTGCGGACAATTGTAGTAGTTTATGTAAATGGGGAATCATAGTAAAATTGTTCCAAAGTGCACAAATATCTCCTTAATTACAATTTAAAGTTTTTTAGAAGCAATAAAATTTGTGCTTCATGTTGGATTTTCCTTCTTGGGGTTTTTTACCCTTAATATCCTTGTCTTTCATGTAGATGTAATTTTTTTGTATATCTGATCAGTATGTTCTATAACTGTTTTCCTACATACAAAAAGGTTGGAATTTAAATTTTTGTTCAATTTAATTGGTAGCCATTTTTTTATACACAAAAAGTTAAAAATTGTGGAGCCAAACTATTATATTTATTTTATTAACTCGAAAAGATTTGTTTGGTGAGTTATGTTTATTCATAGAATAGCCAATTACAGGTCATAAGCTTACTGCTGAGAGGAGTCCCAACTTTACAGAAATGCTAATGTTTGCAGTTGCACCTAGAAATGAAGGGAATGGCTTATAAATGCCTAATTTTGTATTAGCAGAGCTTTCATTTGGTATAAAATCATTCAGATGTAGTACTAGAGTCAACATGCTAGCAATAACCATTGATTACTCGCGAGCAATCATATTTAAAATGCACTCAATGCAATCATACCTGCTGGAGCATTTTACATTCAATGTTCTTTAGGTTGCAAATAATGATGCCAACTATTTTGGATGATGCAACAGTTAGGGCCCTTTGTGTTGCATCTCCTCATTGGGAGGATGGACAACCACAAGGCTATATGCAGTTGGCTATTTTGATTCTCAGCTCTTCCTTGTGAACATGGCCAGGTCATCACTTCATCTTATAAAGATTGTACATTAGGGTCATTGGCTATCTCATGTTAACTGTCTCCACCAGGCATGTCAGTCTGTACTACGCCACAAGCCAGAATATAGAGATCAAATTTGGAATACTGCAATTTAAATGTGTTTACTGGTCCACCAAAACTAATGAAATTGACACCAAAAGGCAAAATGCCTCTTCTAGATTGAGAAAATTATCTGAAACCATACATGTATTTCTCTAAATTGTAAGCTATTATTTAGGAACATTTAAAACATAAAATAAATGGGACTTTCATTGCAAATCCCTAGATTCAAATCCCCCTAAAATTCCCCAAAACCTGGTAATGTGTAATATTGAGCGGCATAATTTATCCAATTCTTGATGCGGCATACCTTAGAGGACTAGACCAGGTGAAAGTTGGGTCAATTTGATGAGCTAGATGCCCTTCATATGGTAGTTCTGTTAAAAGCCATGAAGAAAAATTCTGACATGCCCTTCAAGATTATATAGCATTTTCATTTTTGGAAATTCAATATTGTAAATTTTTTTAGTATTGAATCTCCATTTTCATCCTAATTCAGCACGATCCGCCATTTAACAAATCAACAAGATAGACAGAGGCAACATAGGTCTTAGGGGTGTGAAGGAGAGAAAAATTACATAACATTTGTCTATATTTTCAGTGTTGTCTTACATGCAAGTGAATAATACTAGTGTTATTTGTTGTGTTGCTTGTAAGCTATATTTCAATGGTTGGAGTGATGCACAATGTTGTTTAATTAGTGTGCATTCTTTTATTTATAAGGAAAAGTAATGTAAGATACTGAAATTCAAAATATCCTTCCAAATGCTATCATGAGACAAGTAATGCCAATTTTTAGGATAGCCATGACTTAAAGAGACTGAGATCTATAATGTTACTTTTATTGATACCAATTTTTGTTGGCAATCCTTATCTAGCACGCACAAATGTGGTGGGGCTTACAGAATAGACCAATCATATAATTAATAAACAAAAAGCCTTTGGAAATTGGATTTTCCCATTGGTGTAGAATGTAGGGCCCGCACATTTGTGCTTGTTGTTTACGGTCATCCGTTTTTGTTTTCATAGTTATTGGCAGATTTCCAAGTAAAACCACGGGTATACAAAGCCATTTGAAAAATCTCGATGTAATACATAAGCTTTTTAGTGTAGGTTTGTGCAGAAATTATTCCTCTAAATTTAACAAGGTTACATGATTATTCACTCTGTTATCATATAATGTATGTCCATATTGTATGGAACTAAATTTTGTTTTTTCCGATTCTTGAAAACTATTGAGGCTATCCCTTGAAGGGCGTGTGCTGGTAATTTCTACACTCATAGCTTCAGGAATGCTAATAGTTGATTTCATATGTTTTGATGATGGTACATCCCAACATTGTCTACCTTTTTTGCATAATTAATATTAATAACATTTCAAACTAGCTCTTTGTCATTTTGATAGTGATAGATTGGGTTGATATCAAATCAGTTGCCATAATATTAGTTACTTGGATATATTATTTTTAACCTCTAATGTTGAGGGATTGAACGAACTCTAAACTTATGCCCCGCTGAAAGCCATTGCAATTAAAAATTTCTTCACAGAATATTAGCATCTTTGTACAAAAATAAAGTTTTGGCTTTGGAACTAATAAATAACAAAACTATTTTTAGTCATTAAAATTTATACCAATTTTTCTTAACTACTTATTAATCAGAGAAAAATTTATTTAAAATTCTGACAACGTTTAATACCTATTTTTTATTCATTAAATTGACAACTTTGATATTTTGCAACATGCTTTCTATGCTTGAGTACTTGAATCTCGCAAAGCTTTGTTTTACATTTACACTTCTAAAAAAATTCAAGAAAACCCATCCAATTCTAGCTATTGCAATTTTTTGTACAATTTGCTTCAAGACATGCAGATTCTACAATAGTCTAATTATCAATGCATTTCAGACATTCGAATACTTCTGCATTCACTACGGCAGGATCCGCCATATCTATGGCCTTGTTTAACTATGTCTTGATGGTTTTCAGTGACTATTTGTTGGTAAACAACTTCCTAGTCTTTCTATAGAAATCTAATTTCTTATGATCACCTTTGTGAACATAACTTTGAAGTTCTCTTTTGTGAATCTAAAGATTAAGGGCCTATATAATCCCTCATGAAATCGTGTTCATACATCAGAGATTTAATATTTTCACGAGTTAAGAGTCTAGGATTTTGATTTTCTGGAAACTTTTTCATTTTTTTTATAGCATCCCAAGTCCTGAGTCCTGAAGTGGGGTCTATAAGAGAGATCCAAAACATTGGTAATTAAAGATCTCCAGAAAATGAAAATCCAAAAAATATTAGTATGCATATTGGATCAGATGAATATGGACAAAGAAGTATCTATTTTTTAGTAGTTCCTAGTGGTGGAGTACATCAAGAAGTTAAATATAACGTACTTAATGGTTACATAATTTAACGAAAATAGGTTACTGCATATAAAGTTCATCAGATTGAGAAGTAGACTGATAAAAAAAACTGATTTTTTTTTATGGCAGAGATGAGAATATTCTTGCTATTCAAACTGGCATGGTGATTGGACTTGCACAAAGACACCAAGCAGTGTTCTACCATTTTTTACAAATACTCATGTTAGGTTTTATTAGTATCCACCACCTCATCATTGTTGTCACTTCTTCTCCATCTTTCTATACAACTTACAGCATTCTATGTCTATAACCAGCTAGAGCTATTACAGGACTTGCTCCTTACTGAGTACTACATTGAGACATGGGACCAGTTTCACCAGGCTAAGACTAGTTAAGAAAGAAAACAAAGCAAAAGAGTTTGATTTACAACTATTATCTGACAGCTTTCTTTAAACATTATCTGTTAAGAGAATTCGTTGGCCATGTTATCATGTGCCATGGTTTTCAAGGTTATTGTGAATGACATGGTCCAAAGCTCTGCCTATCCCCTGAAATGGTGCAGCGTTGTATAATTTCATCATTCATTATGGTACGGTTTGGCAACTGATATTTACATGTCAGAATTTTATGAGGAGGACACAATGAATCCTTTTCATATATACCTTCAATCTGAAAGACAACTATGACAAGAACTATGTGTAGTAAGAAAGGCTATCTTTTTCTATTTTCTAAAGCAACGCGGGGTTTACTGGGTACCTCCACACCAGGGGCAAACAAAGTTGTAAGCAATATGAAGAGACACAAAACTAACAGAAACAAGCCAGTATTTGTTTTTCCAGGTGGTTGTTTTGACAACGGTTAATAACTAAAAGTGTTAACAGTAACATGCATAAATATTAGAAAATAAGCTACATCACAAGCAACGAGCTCACCTGTTTGCCATTTGTGACCGCCAATTTCATTGCAAATTTTACAGTAGAAATTTTTGATCTAAGTTGTCTTTTCACAACCACCGAAACTGAAATCTGCTAGTAACTAGGACAAATATATATACCAGTAAATCGACACATCTATGCATGTTTTAAATACTGCTAACAACTAGAAATTGAGGATTGCAGGAACACATGGGCATAAGAAAATACAACCTCTTTGAACAAAAAACACAAACCCAGTTGAGTATGGCTATTTCACATTTCCCAATTCCCAGTCCCATCCTGCAAACTGCGCAATAATGTAATGGCCGGAAAAAGGAAAACGATGCTAAGAGTGGGACAGTGGGACCCTGAGCGAATGCATTATTCCCGTGGCCTATTTTTCGATTAGATATCCGGACATTTAAATGCATAAACTAGTCGATTTGAAAGCCATATTAACTAATACAATTGGAAACTATTGCAGAAGGTGATAAATGATTGCATGAAGATGAAATCAGACCATAGAAAGGAGGCCTTGGAAGCATAAAATAGGAACATAAAAAGAGGTCAGATTCAAATGTCCATGCTTATGAGCAAAGAAGAATAGAAGCCCAATTAAGTACCTGTTAAGAAACCAAACTGTTCTTCAAACATCAACAACTACCTCTGATGAAATCTTCCAAACTGCAGCTTGCTGCAATATTAACCATTGTAAACCAGGAAAACAGACACAACCACTGCAACATGCATACAAAAAAATAAATACACCCCTGGAACATGGACGACTAGTGATGATACAGGGAGGGCAAGGGGAAAGCAGGACCCAGGTGCAGCGAAGCCAACAGGACAACCAGCTATCCTCAAGCCTATAACAGGTGGAGCGTGGCTTCCCGACAACCAACCCAGGCCTGCACTCACCAAGCACCGCATCCCCCATGAATAGCAAACACCAACTTAACCGACACAGACATGTAGGAAGGCAAAACAAAATAGGAGCTAACGGAAGAGGAGCTGGCAAAAAATGGAGTCAGCACAAGCATGACGACGAAAACGGGAAAAAGGCTCTGATCCAAACATATGAGGGAAAACAAACACTCATTTTCACTAAAAACTTCTGATCCAGTTTGTATGAGTATAGAGAGGAGGTGGACAAGTTCTTTTGACAAGTTTTGATCACAAGGGTGATTTGAAATTCTTAAAAATAACACCATCAAAATCCTCCAAGTCTTATAATTGTAAGGAGTTTTCCCAAATGAATCAAGGATGCTTATTTTGGTAACAAGATGATTTTTTATTGATCTTAGATTGCTAAGGTTATATTATTTTTACGTCTTAGGGTTTATTATCACATTATTATTCGTTGTATGGTTTCTTTACTTGGTTTCCTGTATACATTATCAAAATCATAGGCTTTTATTTTGGAAAACAGTAATGATGGTCATGCCTCTTCTTCTAGTGATATGAATAACATTCCTTTTACTGCACACATTTTTTTATAATGGTGAAATTTGTAAAGAAATCCACCATCCTCAAACAAGATACATGAAGGACATATTAGGAAGACATCCTGCTGAAATTGATGCACTATCGATTGTAAATAGACAAGAGAAAGAGAATTCAATTACTTCATTATAGGAGGTTCATAATTAACCTATATGTATTATTAATATGCTTACTAAAGAATCAATTATTGCATTAGGTGTTCTAACTATTTCTAATATTACCTAACCTCATGCGAATACATATGTGGTCTCACAAGTGATGACACCACCTAATCTTTCTCCTATGGTGGCACCAAAGGTCACTCCTCAAATATCTGTGTATTATTATACATTATATTACTTCATTTTTTCCTCCTAGGCCTATTGAGCCTAAAATCCACACCTCAAGATTTCAATGAAATAGAAATGATATATGTCAGTGTAATCATGATTCCCCTCACAAATTGGGATTGAATTCAAGGAAACATCAAGAGAGGAGGTTCAATATATACTCTTTTGGATCTATAAGAGCAAGGAGAGATTTTATAAAAGATCCCAAAAGTCTAATGAATAACATCTTACAAATACATTAGATCTGGGTGTAGGAACTCAAATTTAGTAATTTTTACTTTGGAAACTCTTGATTTGAATATGCACTCTTCTTATTATAAGTACAACTTCTCCATTCCCACTTAAAAATTTATGAGGTCCATTATTTATTTTGTTTATTCTTGCACACTAACATATTGACACATTATGAGAATACAATGCAAAAAATCAATAGAAAAATCCCTGTTTATCAACTTCAAAGTTCATTTGGCATATTTCTTGCTCCAAGTTAAGGTTGTACAGTTTTTTCAGGAATATATATCTGGTCTTGACCAATCATGTGTACAATATTAGACCGACATGTCCTCCAACTTTGATTTGAAATCAATATCTTTCATTGTTTCTTCTACTTCATCTGGTTTGGTATTTATTAGATAAATCATCTACAGAACCCTATATAAGCAAGTAAACACTACCTCATTTTCTAACGTGGAACTCCTAAGGCAATGCA
This sequence comes from Taxus chinensis, assembly GCA_019776745.2. Taxonomy (NCBI): domain Eukaryota; kingdom Viridiplantae; phylum Streptophyta; class Pinopsida; order Cupressales; family Taxaceae; genus Taxus; species Taxus chinensis. The sequence goes on along the minus strand of CM034151.1, from coordinate 595,604,228 downwards.
CTAGATCACTCACTTCATACAATTTGCAAAAGGTATCCATAGCTCTGTAAACCTTGTACAACCACATCTAAAGTCATTAGGATAACACCCACACCAGGTCTGAAGATACAAACTATGTCAAGGAACCCATATCTCTCATCCAAAAGCACTCAAACATCCTTATGTCCAAGTTTTTAGTAAGATACAAGTCAATGCAAGCATAGTTAAAGTAAATTCCAAATCTGATTTATCTATCTAGATATCAAGTGCTATGTGGAGAATTCCATGTGGTTTGAGGCCTCTTCGGAGTAGTGATAATATTGTTAGTGCATAGGGGTTCCCACAACCCTTATAATGTTTGTTTTGTAAGAATATTCATCCATGGTTATGGTTTGAGATGATGATCATTCCATTCAAAAAGCCTTGTTGTATGTGCAACAACTAGGGTTTGATAGTGACAATCAAATGTTGGAAGGTGAACACCATAGATAGTTACAAGATCTAATTCAGAGTAGGTCTAAGATGATACAATTAGGTAAATAACATACAATATGGTCTTGATAGTTTTGTATGGTTATAACCCAAAAAGATTCACAGTCACAGTTCCAGTTCTGAAGGTCTTTCAAGACCACATCACCCATTCCCAACATTGTATATTCTCTAATCTCTCTAGAAGTCATATGTAATTCGCTAAGTGCCTCTATACATCTATTTCATGTTTTCAATTTCATGTTATGTTGATTGGTATATGTTATATTCTTTCTATATGATCTGAGTCATTATTTCTATTGTAACATCTTTGTAAGATCTGTAATCAAATCTAATCTAATCTAAAACCTAATTAAATTGACCTAAAATTTAATTAAGGGTTAAACATTTTTGGTGAACCCACTTTTATCAAATCCTTAACCTAATCTAGAATCTATTCCTTGTATATTAGGATTATTGATCTCTAAACCCTAGTTTATTTAGGGTTTCTATCTGGTGTACATGATTATTTATTACATGCTTGTGCTTTATTTTGTTTATCATCATACTTAGTTTATGTACTCACTCTATATTTTTTTCCTTGGATAAAAAACATTCATAGAATTTTATGCATTTATAGAAACCAAAATGATTCCTCCCACTTTTACCCCCAAATTATTTTGGAAATGTTTTGCTCCATTAGTTACACAAAATTAAATTTGGTACCATCCCCTCAAGCCAAAAGGTGCTATTAATATAGAAATTGTAAACTACTCCTATGAATATACCTAATGTTTCTTATTGTGATGACTGATCTTAGCACCACACTTACTAACGAAAGGCATGAAAATTTTTCGTTGCTTCTCATCATGTGGCACCACCTCATGATGACTCTTTATCAATGAATGACATAGCACACACTGAAAGTAATACATTCATCCATTGATATTTTCTCCTATAGAATGTTCTACTCGGGATGATGTTTCAATTCCTCTTTCTCCCCGCATCATCATTTTACTGATATAACACATGATCTATTTGCTAATACTTCCTTAACTATAATTGAATATCACATTCAAGCCCAAGTCTCTAATTCTCACCTTGACCAACATGATCAAGGTCTCCTTAATGAGGATGCCCAAAAATTTGAACAATTATTGCAAAAGAAACCGTTTAATATTGATTTTCTACTTTACGTTTCACAAGATCAACTTAAGCATGTTTCATTATCACACACTGTGACATTTTTTATTACCACATATGTGGTTCCTCAGCCTGTTTAGGTTCACCTCATTTAACAATGCCAAAAGTCTCTATGTCTATTCTAGTAACCTCAATTGTTACTGCACATCCCACATCCACTCCTCGTGGTTTTCATGTATCCTCTTCTAGCACACAAGCTCTTGAAACCTTGTTCATACTTTACAAACAAAAATTTTATAATTACAAAAAGGTGCATATGCTTCTTCTCATACTATGGATTCCACACAACTACTTTACAATTAACTTGTACTGGAAAGTGGTTTCTTATTTGTTACCTATTCAGATTTTTTTCTCCTAAATTTCCTACGTATGATGGAAAAGGGGATGCCTCTGAGCATATTCACTCATTCCATGTCTCTTGTTTCGATTATGATTCTAAGGAAATATTTCTTACTAATATTTTCCCTCAAAGTCTTAGGACTTCACATTCACCTGTTTAACCAAATAATTTTTGGCATAATTCATCTATTAATTTTGCAGGTCACAATTTTGTATGCAACAATGGATCCCCGTGGACACTTTGTTCCCCACAGAACCTGTTAATGCATGTATTGTATTACAAGGCCCTACTCACCAAGATGAACGAGGATCTCGCTGAGGCGTTGAGGTAATGAATTGTAGGCGGAAGTATTCATGCAGGTATTAGGATCGGCCCAAAGGGCATGAATAATTTTCCTTCGCTTCTCATCATGTGGAACTAGTTCCCCATGACAAGTCTCAATCAAGCTGAAAGGTACATAGGGAGGTGTTGGGCAGTGATACATATGCGACCATTGATCGGGCCCCGGTGGAATGTCCTAACTCATTCCACGTTTAACCTTGTTTCCCTGTGCACCTCAAATATCCGCAAAACAAAGAAAAATGAGCCTATTTGACTACGGATTGTGGGGGAGTTATGGGAACAAGCCCAAAAATGGAAAATGAGTGAAAACGACACTCCAGATCCGCATCTCATTAACTTTGTCCCAGATTATCCATTGTTTCAACAAAATTTATATCCCTGGATTTGTTTTTTTGACGTAATACATCACGAGAACAATAAATCAAAGATTTGGTGGTGGTAGGTGGCTCAAAAACAAGGAAAACTATCCTTGGATGCAAGTTTATGATCACTTCCATGTGCAAAAAGAACATTAAATGTGGTTTTGGGAGTCAAATTTCTTCTTCCACAAACAAGGGTACATGGTGGCATGGGTTTTGTAGGGGTTCCCATCACTTTTGTAGGTGAATTAATGTCATTTATTGGTGGTTGAAGAGGTAACTCGAGCTATTTCTCCTTTTGACTCATATATTGTAAAAAAGAGCTCATTTTTCAATAGTTAGACATCTCCATTTTGCTCCTCTCTTTCTCCACAGGTATGTTGCACATGTCGTGATCTTCAAACCTTCCATTTTGGAGGTTTTGCAAGAGATTCATGCATCTCTTCTTGATTGTAATGGATTGTGTCATTCTTTGAAGCAATAAAATCAGGGCTTTGTGGTTATTTTGCAACCCTCTTCTTGTGTTTTCCTTGCATTATCTGACCTTTACATTGCAATTTAAAGTATTTTGTGCATTTAAATGATCTTTTGTAAAGCTCTTAATGGTTGTGTTTCACTAAAATGGTGTTGTGAATGTGTGTTGCAGACTGTGACGTTATAAATATCCTCTTTATGTCCATTTTTACTCCATTTTCAGTCTTGGAGAGTGTTGAAATTACCCTTTTCTTGGTGATATCACCTCCCTTAGTGTAGGATTTCTTTATTTTCATGTTCTCTCCTTCTTCCTGATCCCTTTGAATTGATAGGATATGATCAAACTGTAATTTTCCCCTTCATTAGGAGTAGTTGTAGCATTAGATTAGGAAGAGGAACCAGCCTACTACTCTAGAGAGTTACCTCAAGATCATGGTCCCACCACCTAGAGATAACTCCATGTTACCCAGTTACACAAATTAACCAGACAACTCACTTGCAAGCAATTTCAAAGGGTGATGTAATTTGGTGATAACATTAATGTGATACAAGTTTTATGTCCACTATATGTTCTCATACAAGTGAGGTGAAATTACTGCATAAAGGCAACAATTTGTGTGTTCCATGAGATCAACCTCTTCAGTTTGACAAACATGCTACACAACATGATATCTTGATGAGCCCACTAAATCCTAAACCCTAAACTCAAATGCAATTAAATGGAATGAACCCACTATTTCTTGATTCTAGTCCACTCCCTAATCTTAACATTGAAAAGGTGTAATTTCAAAGTGCATCACGCTCATCATATGATACCAATTATGCCATATTACAGTCACCCCTAACAAGTATAATATATGCGCTTTCAAGCTACTTCACACATCTAACCATGTTTTTATGTAGCACTTTCGTCTTATACACATCATTATCTTCTACCTTCTCAAATACTCGAGGGCATATCTAGATCTCCCTTCCTTATTTTCCAAGAATATGTTTCCTTGCATGTCCCTACTTTGGTTAGGGGTCGTATTTCCAACATGTTTGCTACTGCTTCTCATATTATCCCTAGTCATGACATCTTTTATCTTCTCTCTTCAATCGCAATAAGTTTAGCACACCACTCAAAATCAATATCAATCAATCTCAATCTCTTTTAGCATCATATAATCATATATATCAATCCCAAGCATTCTAATCATATTTTCTCTTATGGCTCTTTCCCTTTGAGGTCTTTTGCTTTACACACTCATGGATTTACCAATACTTCTCAAGCCTTTTTTGGCATACATCACTACTACGATACCACTAGCATTTAATTTGCCTTATTCGGCACAATTGAGGACCAAGCCTCTATCTCCCTCAACATCTTTAATTTGCCTTATTCAGCACAATTGAGGACCAAGCCTCTATCTCCCTCAACATCTTCTCCACCTCTTCCAGAGGCTCTGATGGGATAGATTTTGTGCAACCCGTATTTTATACATAGCTCACACATAGCTATGCACTGAGATAATACAAAAACATTCATATATTTGTTAAAATAAAAAATGAAGACTTATGAATCTTACTTGCATTGTTAGCACATTACATTACACATGTTGTTTGTCACTTTGGTTTGATAGATAACATGCTTTATTTTTGCACACATGCATTCTCACTAGCCATATTGAGTTGGATGCATGACACACAAATCGATACATCACTACTACGATACCACTAGCATTTAAGTCGCCTTCTTCATCACAATTGAGGCTCAAGCCTCAATCTCCCTTGACATCTGCTCCACCTCTTCCATAGGCTCTCATGTGAGAGATTTTATGTAGTCCATCTTTTATACATAGCTCACACATAGCTATGCACTGAGATAATACAAAAACATTCGAATATTTATAAAAATAAAAAATTGGGACTTATGAATCTTACTTGCATTGTTAGCACTTTACATTACACATGTTGATTGTCACTTTGGTTTGATAGATAACATGTTTTTATTGTTTTACACACATGAATTCATTAGCTATATTGAGTTGGATGCAGGGACACACAAATCGATACATGCTTATAGGAGCACTCTTGTTTCCTTACATGCTCATTATTGGGGGGGGGGGGGAATGCCTCCACATTTTACAGTTATTATTCTATTGTAGATCCTTTTCATTTCCTCATTTACTCTCAAATATATGTGTTGTGTACTTTCTTCTTTTCAAACTAATAGGCCTACACATGTGTCTTGTGTATCATTGACATCTCTTGTTTGTTATTATTATTGTTGTTTATCACATTTTGACACTCTTGAATGTTGTACATGCTTGATAGTTACATGTGTGTTATTGGTTGTTTACTTCACTAATTGCATCCCAAGTGCCTTAATTATCTTGTGAAACCATGGTGTCCCATGTTTTTGTCTCTATGCTTATTTTGTATTCCCTTTATTACTCTTATCTTTTTGCATATACTGTACTGCCAGAACAACGTGTAACAAGTGCCCCAATGATGATACAGGTCTCCTCGCAAGGTGTTCGGGATCCGGAAAAGCCCTCGGAGTATGCGTTAACATCCCGCATGCCCCGCTTAGCCCCCGCGTCCTTTGTTTTCCCCTTTTTTCCTCTTTTCTTGGCCTTTTTCCCTTCAGTTACGAAACCGCCGCCCTGCTTGGGCGGCGGTCTCGTGACCGCCGCCCTGATCAGGGTGGCGGTCCTGTAACCGCCACCCTGCTCAGAGCGGCGGTCCTGCACGCATTTTCCAGAAAGCGCTTTGACGCGACTCACGTAAAATATCAACGTTTCACCAGCTTTCCTTGCCGACTTGGGCATGCATTTATGTTTTTGGTCCCCTGGAATAGTGTTTGGCCATTGTTTATGGTTTTTAGAGTTCAGTTTGGTTTTGATCTTTGGGTGAATGAAAGCTATAAATAAATGGTTTGTGCACAAAAAAGGGTCTGATCTTTTTCTCTCATCCTCTCATTTTCCATAGTTCAGTTTATCATTTTGCTTAGAGGCCAGTTCATTTGCAGGCTCATGTTGGTAAGCACATTTCAAGTGCTCTCATTTTCATAGCTTCAGTTCTTTTGTTCTGTTTAGAGCCATAGTTTTAATTCTTTGCATGCTTATTTAGCATTGTCCAGCTGTTGGTAAGCCACATATCCAGCTTGTGCAAACAGTGTTGTTGTTTTATCCATTCCATTGAAGTAGAATAGCTTAGGAAGCCATTAAAGTTGCAGGTTTTGCTCTTCAAACAGGATAGTTTCAGGTTCTGGTCACTTTATGTTGCATGACTCGCAATAAAATCCCGCTAGGAATTGCATAAGCCAAGCTCTGTACTCTTGCGCTATCCCTCTCCTACTCACATTTTTCAGTCTGCATTCTGAGCTGTCCTTGTCCCAATATCTATTTCTGTCGATGCTAGCATTACACGCTTTTCTGGATCCACGTGAACACGAAAGAACGAGGAGATCACACTGAGGGGACAAGATCACACACACCATCGGATTCGCCACTGTTCTGCGGAATCCAGGTTCTAGCTTTCAAAGTTCTAGTTAGAATCATATCAAATAGAATAGTTAATTGCTTTATTTCGGTAAAATTTCTATTCTCGATATTGCCAGGGAAGCTGTGAGGATTGATAGTTTCTGAGAAACTATGATTCACTCCTCACTTCTGAGGTAGGATCGAGAATCTTGCAAGTAGATTAGGAAAGTTATTGCATTATTTAGAATAAATCTACAAATCGCACAGACAAATAACTACACTCGGTTATCTTGTTTGTTTTAAATTGTTATTTAGTTGTTATTTCTAGATACGTTTAAATAGCTGCTTTCCTTAAACTCTTAAAAGGTTTCTCAGAAAAATAGAGGTTATATATGTTTTAGATTTATTCCACGTAGTTAGAATTTGCTTTGTTACAGTTAGATTTACATTTTATTTTGTATGACAATCACGGGACCTCAGGAGCCCAGGGAATACATATTTGAGCCAATCGTGCCTCAACCAAACCTCGTCACAGCAATAGTTGACATAGACCAAAACCTCAGAATACAAGTATTCCAAACAACAACAGATTTACAACTGATCAGTTCTCAGTTGAGAGGGTTAAACATAGAAGACGACCAAGCACACACGTTTTGGTCAAATCAACCAAATTACAGATTACCCTAGACAAACATTCACATGACTGTAGAAGGGTTCGAAAGAGAACAAACCTTTGGTTGTGATCCTTTGGTCCCACAGCCAGGTGCAGGAGACACTCTCACAGATATAGATACTAGTCTAAGGATCCAGGTTGCACGAACGCCTGTGAGATATTCTGAGAAAATCACGTAGTTGTTGGTCCTAAACATAGAAGCTGAGAAAGCATATGATTACTGGATACTAGGAATTAGGACTTGATTTCGTATATGACCATAACAGGACCGCAACAACCAAGAGTCTACGGTTGTGACCCACAAGTCCCACAGCCTAACGAATCCATAAGTCAATCAGATATAAACACTGGCCTACGCACACTAGTATTCCAATCCACTCCACTTCCACCCATCATCATCGAACAATTGTCCTTACTAGATATAGCGGCTAACGAAGCTAGAGAATTCTGGACTAAGCCAGAGAATCGTCCGTAGAGTCAATTGTTTCCACCATCCACCATATGACCTTATCTGGAGACATACACGAAACTATCCCAGGTCATTTCCCACGTATTCCACAACCCATAGATCGAATCACGCCAGAGCTCGATATTGATTGGAGCCTTCGAGCAGTCATCCTTGCCGATCGATCTATTACACCAGTCCAAGTTAGAAGGGCTTTCTTTGCCTTAGATTCACAAATTCCATTAGTGCGTGTCGAAGACATTAGACTACCTAACTAGTTTGTCTGCATCCCACACATATTCCATCCCCACCGGCTGTCTCGGCACGACCTCGGGAGGTCGGGTACGCGGAAGAGTTACCTGTAGATTCCCACGCTCGCTTGTCACTTTTCCGGCGTACAAAATTGGTGAACCCAACGTGAAGCAAACAAAATTAGTGAAGCTGACGTAAACTTCCTACTTTCTCGTTCGGAGTCATAGTATCACGTGTTCTTTCACAAATCACCTTCGCTCCTTCCCATTATTCTGCGGGTATTCATATACCCCCCGAATATGTCGGGATTCGATGCATATGGCAGACCCCTCTTGGGTCTCGAGGCATACTATGCCCAACAGAACAGACAATCATCACCCTCACTCTCAGTATGGGGCGACAACTATTCAACTAATCAGTTGTCAACACAAACCCCAAGAAACAGATATAACTCGTCTTTTCAAACAGGGGAGTTAGATCAACCCCCTCGAACGCAACAAACAGAGCCTTCAGGCTCAAACAATATGACGTTTACCGGAGAATCTGGTTCGTCTCCTCAGATGCTACTTAGACCACAAATTAGTAGACAATCTGACCCATACCTGGTCTTAGATGATGAACAGTCAATACGTTATCCTAGGAGTGAACAACATTCTCGGGGTATGTACCCACCTATAGGAGGTTTACAAATACAACCCGAGATCTCTTTCCAAGAAAATACCTCTATGCCACTGCATATAGGAAATACTCTCGGAGAAACTTGGCAAGATAGCGATCAGTTTATAGCAGGATATCACATGCCTATACAACACCAGGGTATACAACAAACGCCGCTCAGGAAAAGCACCGTGACTTCACCAAATGAAGTCATTTCAACATTAGTAGAAAAAGTGAGAGGGTTAGAACTTGCTCAAGCAAGTCAAAATCCTCAGTTCATGCAAGCAGGAAGTTCCAATCCTCCATATCACTCTGGCCAAGTAGATCTCCTCACAGGAGTAGGCACGTTAGGCATGCCTCCTCAGTATCCACAACAAACGCCAACAAGGCCTATCATCTCTAACATTATTTCTCCCGGTCTAGTATCAAACAACCCATTACTAGACAATATCCCGTCATACTTAAACATGTACTCCAAATCACCACAGGGAGATATGTTCTCCTCTCCCGCACCTTTTGCTCAAACGCAGGGACTTCCCTATGCCCCTGCCAATGCATACGCTGCGCCATACCAACAACCCATCCCACCACCACTCCCTCAACAACCACCATCAATGGTCGAAAACTATGCGATAGGGACTTATTCAGAATATCTGAAGGAACCCTTAGACTTCACCATACGAAGCGTCATGCTTCCAAGACCTCTTCCCGATTTACCCAAGTACAAAGGCGAGGGAGATCCAAATGCGCATATCAAAGCTTACGCTACAGCCATACGTGAATTACTCCCTTGGGATGGGGTTGTTGCTAAAATATTCCCCAAAACCTTGGAAGGCATTGCTCTCGACTGGTATTATAGAATACCTGAAGCCTCCATCCATTCATTTAAACAGCTCGTATCAGAATTCATTAAGGCATTCGACATGAACAAACTGTTGAGAACAGGAATCAGGGAATTCTTGCACATCAAACAAGAACACAACGAATCTGTCGCCCATTTCATCCAGAGGTGGCGTACAGTTCTTTATTCTTCAGCAAGTGCTCCAAACATGGATCAGATGGAACTATGCGATTTATTCCTTCATTCTCTCAGCAAAGAGGTGAAGGAAGAAGTCCAGAAGTTCCCACTAAGAACTTACGATGAAGTACTTGAGAGCGCTCTTCGAATAGACCAAGCAGCGATAGATAGTGGTCGTAAAACATATGGAGCAAACGGGAAGTTGATCGCCCCCAATCAAAACACTACAAATTATCCCACTACCACAAATGTTAATCAAGGACCCAAAATCCTTAACAAAAATCAGGGTGTAACAACGGATGGAGTAACCGACCAGCCCAAGAAGGTAAATGTTGTCAATACTCCATCACAAACAAACAACCAACGAAACAACAACTTTACCCCGACAATCAATACAGTGGATTTTAACCATCCACAACAACAACAACAATGGTGAAATCCTATACAAGGGCCAAGCCAAAACTCATTTGGTTATCAAAACCAAAGCCAGAAACAACAAATGCAAAATTTTAATCCTAATAGGCAACAGTTTGATCAGAATTTTAGGCCACAATATACACCAAACCAACAAAACAGGAATTACAATCCCAATTCTTATTGTGGTTTCCACAAAATTCAGGGTCATGATACTAGAACGTGCCGTGACTACAATAAATTCATGCAACGTTTACCAGAAGAACAAAGACAGTTCTTCACAGATTTGTTTTTGGCAGATCCCGTGTCATCACCACCAAATACGCTCGCAGGGGCAGTTTCCCCTCAGAATGCTCCTCTCAAGATCTTTAACGATCCACTCCCAAATCATGATAGCAATAGGCTGAATCCAACTGGAACAAACAAAAGTGCAATGACAGGAAACAATGATCATGAAGCCTCGACTTCACTAAATCCATCAGTTGCGCCACAGTTAGGAAGTCAACCGAGACCCAAGATAGTCAGTTTGGTAGAATTAGACGCTGAACTACCTATCGAAGCTATAACAAGAACACGAGAATATTTCTCTCAACCGAGCCCAAGTCACCTGCCAGAAACAGATAAGAGTCAACAAATAGTAGAAAAACCCGTAGGTGCCTATGATTTAATTAGTGACCTAACAAAGACCTTCTCGCACATTTCATTTTTGGATTTACTAAAGAACTCTCCTCCTCACAGAGCTGCTCTTTTAGAAGCATTAGGTCTAGGTCATCTAATTAACATCACTCCACCTCCTGAAACACAAGTAAATCACGTAGATTTTGATATCCACCCTCCGGGGCAGCCGGACAAGGATGTCGAATTCATATTCGAAATAAGTAAAATGCCTACAGATGCTGAGATCACACGCCGAGGTGATCCAGCCTTACACTTACAAGTATGGGTTTATAATAACTATGTAAAATGGGCAATGGTTGACGATGGGGCCGCAGTTAACATAGTCCCTTTCTCTTTCCTCCAAAAACTAGGATATGGGGAAACAAACTGTTCCACCACTCGAAATACATTGAGAGGCTATGATAGCCTTAAAGCCACTTCGATAGGAACTATAATACTTCCGGTCACCTTAGGACCCAAAACAATCCTGACTGAGTTTTATATTATAGATCGGGAAACTAATTATAATATGATACTCGGCCGACCATGGATACACCGAATGAAGGCAATCCCTTCTACGTTATTCCAAGAAGTAAGATTCTTGCATCTAGGAAAGGTATTTGTAGCCAAAGGTGATCCAAAACCTTTCGATTTGCACCTAGCTGATTTAAAGAAAAGACCAGGTGTGCACTCAGAATTTGAACTTCCAACAAACCAACTTAATAAACCCACTGACCCAAAACCAGAGGAGAAGTTGGTACCTACAACGGATCTTGAAACTATCAGCATAGCCAAAACAACCCCAACCCCTAACGATAAAGCTAAAGAAACGGTATCATTAGGGACTACTGCAAAAATCGTTGAGTTAATAGAACAAGATTCACCAATGTTCTTACCATTTGATTCAGTAGGCATAGGATATTCCCTAGGTGTTGGTTCCCTTCCAGCAGAGGACCTCTGTATGGTAGAAGTAGAGTGCGCAAACGCAGCAGATGCCCCAACATCTATACTCCCGACTAAGTATTGGACTCTCCATTTCGACGGAGCTAAATGCCGTTATGGAGCGGGGGCAGGTATAATTCTTACTTCGCCCGAGGAGAAAGTCCTCCCATTCACCTTTAAGTTAAACTTTGAATGCACAAACAACGGCGCTGAGTACGAAGCCCTCCTCCTTGGCCTCACCTTAGCCAAAAGAATTGGTGTTGATAACATCAGAGTCTTAGGAGACTCGCAATTAGTGGCAAACCAAGTTTCTGAGGTATACGAAACCAAAGCCGAACACTTGCAGCTTTACAAAAATGTTGTATTAAATTTAAGCAAGGCATTTAACTTCATATCCATTGAAGCAATCCCGCGAGAGAAAAATCTTCTCGCCGATTCAATAGCAACTTCAGCATCACGTTTTACTCCAAGCAATGAGTTAGAAGATACCCAGTTCACGGTGTCCATTCGTGATGAACCATTGATAAAAATAATGACAAATCCTCTTTCAAGCGGAAGTGAATCTACCGTCCTAGACCGTATTGATAGTGATGCGGCTACTTTGGATTATTTAAACGCCTATGCAGCACTACATCTCTCCTATCATATGCTAGATTTATCCCTAATACCACATTCGTCTTCTTACTTCGGAAATCCCGTGATGGATCTTCCCTCACAAATAGAACCTAGCATATACGCAGTAGAAAATGGGGATGATTTGGATTTACCTCCAGCACCACCTGAGTTCGAAGAGGGTAACGCCTCTTTGATCGAAGAAACAATCGATGTCAACATCGGGACAGAAGATGAACCAAGAATATTGAAACTAGGTTCCTCGTTAACCCCAGAAGAAGTAGAAATACATACTCAGATCCTCAAAGAACATCAGAAGGCATTTGCATTTAATTATAAGGAGATGACAGGAGTCGCACCCCACATTGCGGTGCACAACCTCGTCACTAAATCAGATGCAAAGCCAATTAAACAAAAATCAAGACCCATGAAGCCCAAAGTAGCTCTCATGGTAAAGGAGGAGGTAATAAAACTCCTTCAGGTAGGATTCATCAAGCCAGTCGACTACTCCCAATGGGTATCTAACATCGTTCCCGTTCTCAAGAAGAATGGAAAGATACGCATCTGCATAGATTTTCGAGACATCAACAAAGCATGTCCTAAGGACGACTTCCCATTACCATCCATAGATGTCATTGTTGATGCAACAGCTGGGTTTGAACTTTTGTCTCTCATGGATGGATTCTCAGGATACAATCAAATCAGAATATCTGAGCAAGATCAAGCTAAAACCACGTTTATAACTCCTTGGGGAACCTATTGCTACGCTGTTATGCCATTCGGTCTCAAGAACGCCGGTGCTACGTACCAGCGGGCTATGACATACATATTTCACGATCTAATTCATAAAATCATGGAATCTTACGTAGATGACTTATTGGCTAAAGCCAAGAAGCGTTGTGACCATCCCGAAGTACTCCGCGTCATTCTTTCACGTCTAATAGAATACGGAGTCACACTAAACCCAGAGAAATGCGTCTTTGGTGTAACAGGAGGGAAGCTCCTAGGTTATATCATATCGTCACGAGGGATAGATGTCGACCCAACCAAAATCCGGGCTGTCCTCGAAATGGTTCCACCTTCAAATGAATCTGGAATCAGATCATTTCTCAGAAAACTGGGTGCAATCCGAAGATTCATCCCGGACTTAAGCTTCGCCGTTCATCCAATCAACAATTTACTCAAGAAAGACTATAGCATTGATTGGACCAAAGACTGTAATGAAGCCTTTGAAGCAGTTAAGCGTTTCCTATTATCACCACCTACGCTAATGCCACCTAAGCTAGATCGCCCGTTAATTCTATATTCACGAGCTACCAATGTCTCGCTGGCCTGTATGTTGGCCCAAGAAGACGATAACAAGAGAGAACGCGTGATTTATTTCATCAGCCGAACGCTGCTCGACTATGAAACACGCTATACACAGGCAGAACGAGAATGCCTTGCCATAGTCTTTGCTACTAAACGCCTAAGACATTATATGCTGAATCAAGAAACGAGGGTCATGGTAAAAACGGACCATTTACGGACTTTCCTCACACAAGGGTCCTTGTCTAAAAAGGCTGGACGTTTTATAACCTTAATGGGAGAATTCGAATTAACGTTTGTAAATCAGAAGTCAGTTAAAGGACAAATCATTGCGGATTGGTTAGCTGACAACCCATTAGACGGAGGTGATTTAGTAGATTTAGACTTTCCAGATGAGTGCGTATACTACATCGAAGCCCGACCCTCTATCTCTGAGTGTCTTTGGTACACTGATATCATTAATTATATCATGGACCATACGTACCCAGAAGGAGTTACACCGCAACAAAGAAGGCGGTTACGCATAATCGTAGCTAAATACGTCATTATAGAGCAGGTGCTCTATCGAAAGCATTCGATGGAATGCTCCTAAGATGTGTCGACACAGAAGAATCCAAGAAGATTCTCCATGAATCTCACAGCGGAATATGTGGAGGCCACTTCGGTGGCCACGCCACTGCTCGAAAAATACATCGAATGGGCTATTTCTGGCCCACTCTAGAACATGACGCAATAGAGTTTGTACGCAGGTGTCATAAGTGCCAAGAATTCTCCCATGAGATCCACATGCCAGCACAAGCTCTACAACCAATCGCTACTCCATGGCCCTTTTCTACATGGGGTCTAGACTTAATAGGGAAATTCTCTCCCTCATCCACAGACGGCCATAATTTTATAATCACGGCCACTGAATATTTTACCAAATGGGTGGAGGCCATGCCTCTTACTACTGTACCTGGTTCTGTGATCGCCAAGTTCATTTTGAACCAAATCATTTGCAGGTACGGTATCCCGCAAATCATTATCTCCGATAATGGAACTTCTTTTAAAAATGAAGAGGTTCGCGAACTATGCAATAAATTTAAGATAAGCCATCATACGGCTTCCTTGTATTATCCCCAAGCCAACGGACAGGCTGAAGCGACAAACAAGACACTGAAAGCCATTCTCCTTAAAACGGTGAAAGAAAACAAACGAGATTGGCATTTGAAGTTATATCCGGCCTTGTGGGCCCACCGAACCTCAATAAGAACACCAACGGGAGCAACTCCTTTCTCGCTGGTATTTGGGGCAGAAGCAGTTCTCCCGCTTGAGGTCGAAATACCCAGTCTCCGCATTTCACTACAAGGGATTCTGGATGAAGACGCTTACAGAGAAGCACGTCTTTCCCAACTAGAAAGCCTAGATGAAACTAGGTTAGATGCTGAACAACGGCATAGAGCTTATGCTGACCGGATGTGCCGGCAGTATAACAAGAAGGTCTATGAACGCGACATATACGAAGGTGATCTAGTTCTAAGGCTAGACAGCCGGATCGACAAGAAGACCGGCGAAGGAAGGAAATTCCGGCCCAAATGGTTGGGCCCATACCAAGTCATGAAGGACTACGGAAATGGTGCTTACCTCTTATGTACGCTAGAAGGTGAGGAATTTGGTGAAACAGTCAATTCCCTGCACCTCAAGCGGTTCTACGCATAAGCAACTAGCACTACTTGTATAATTATCTACATTGCATCTTCATATAGATTAAGATCATTTTGTCCACTTGTTTCTTACATAAATTGTGATCAAGGAATCTATTCTCAAAGCAATTCATTACAAACTCATGATGTTTTTGGCATAAAGCTCTTTAATCATACCTCTCCATCTTCATATATCATCGAATCATCTCGGAATCTTTTATCAAATAAAGTCAAACATGACAAAGTCTTAACGGTAACCATACCAAGATCTGCAAGTTTATTCTCGCTTTGATTTCTTCTTAGGATAGGTGTCTTGCCTATGGTCTGTTCTAGAAGCTTCATGGTGTCACATCTATCCCATATATATATCTCTTTGGAAATAAGCACATACTGACATTTTACTCAAGAAAACAAGTCAACAAGTGATTAAACAGAAAATTTTAATTTTACACATTTCCTTGCCCCACCAACCTTCGGTGATGAGCTTGCGTCTCTTACTAGTGACGTAGGGTTGGGAAAGGATGGAAATGCCCTTACTCGCCTATACCTTGCCCACGGTGATAAACCCACGCTTCTTACTAGTAGCATGGGGCAAAGTACAGGGGGTCCTCTTGACAAAGCAAACGTTAAAAGTCATAAACAAACAATTCAAACTCTGAAACTTTGAGTCAAAAACAAATGAATCAGATGTGCAAAATCCCAAAAGAATTAAAATCCTAAAAACCCAGATCTTGTCTACTATGTGGCCATCTACGGGTCTAAGTCTGGATAAACCGCAAAGCAAGTGCATTCTAAACTATGAAGTCATTCGGGTAGAGTAAGCTTGTAGCTTCCAATTTGGTTCCGCCAAAGCTTTGTCTGTCTTTCATCACTATCGTTTCACCACATTTCATAACTTGCGCCCTTCTTGACTCTCGGTGATGAGCCCTCGCATCTTACTAGTTGCGTGGAGTTAGGAATGGGGCAAATTAATCTGTTCATCGTACTGGTTATATTCATCACTCTGCAAAACAAACATGAGGTATCCAAATTGCTCACAGAAGCTAAGATTCAAAATCACAATATATCTACATTATCATGTATCAGCATCATGAAACACAAAAAGAAAGCAAACATTTGCATCATCTGTTCTCCATTGCATACATTCTAAAAAGCATATAAACATACATCGTAGTATACACAAGGAAACTGGAAATAGAAAGGAAAACATGAGTGCCAAGCTTTTAATCCAAAACGAATGCATATATATAAATAATCAATGTTTATATACAATGCCATCATGCTCTAAGCATGGTCAAAACGCTCAAAGAGCCCGTGATATACAAAGAATATATAATACAAAATACACGAGAGCCAAATGGCTTCTCAATCCCTGCGAGACCCCTCCGAAGGTGCACGCCCACGCCTAGGACTCCGGCTACGCCGGCGCTCTGAATGTACGGAGGGCTCAGGGTCCCGAGGGGCAGCCGTGGTCTCACCACGAGAATGGCTCCTCATAAGGCGCTCAGCCGTCCTGTAGCCCGCTAACTCTGTGCGGAGGGTCGACACCATCCTGGCCACGTGCCAAATGGGAGCGAAGACATCGGTATGTCTACCGGCTGCTGAGGGCTCCCCGGCATCTACGGACAGCTCCGCGCGGGTCCTATCCATGGGGATCATCAGGGAATCGGTACATACCCTGCGGATCAAATCCCGCCACTCGTCAACAGTCTCTGCAAACAAAGGAGAAAAATGAATTAGAAACCAAGCAAGAGGCTAAAAGATACAACAATAGCAACTAAGGAGAGCCTACATATAAACATTAAAAGGGAGAAAGGGTAACTTACTCGGATCACCAGGCCTCCAAGATGGGTCGCTGGGACCAGCACCCACCGCGGATGCCGCTGCCGACTGAGGGGCTGCTCCTGTGGCAGGAGCAACGTGTCACCCTGCAACGGACTCATCCTCTCCACCATGGCCCTGGGAGAGTGGCTCCTCTGAAACTAGAGTCACCCTCTCTGCGCTCTGCTCATCCCTCTCTGCCTGCATAATGTCCTGAGTGTCATGCCACTCAGGATCACTGTCATCAGTCTCCTCCTCTGACCCTCCCTCTGTGAGCTCCTCAGAGTCAGAGTCAATATCTATGGGGTCATCGCTACTATGAGCAGGACCCGCAGCAATCTGAAGCAAAGGTGCCCGAGGCGCACCGGCTCTCCCTCTAGCGCGAACTATCCTCCTGGCTGCAATGGGAATGCCAGGAGTAATCACTGTCCAACCTCGGCCTCTAGGCCCCCCTCTGGCCTCGCGAACTGATCTGTAAACTGGTGCCACTGGGGGAAGCATACCCGTATATGGAAGGCCAAACTGCTGAGGAACCCGGCCGAAAGGATGTACCTCCACTCGTCCCACTCGATCGATAAGCTGCCCTGTGGTGGAGCAGGAGATCAGGGTAAGAGTCTCCTCACCCCATATGCCGGCCATAAGCTGGTACGGTGTCGCCTCCATGTCTGCAGTAGTAAGGGAGGCAACTGGCTGATGAGGTGCTCTGAGCACCGACATGTCCGTCCATCTGGCTGCCCTCACAGCCCCAGGATCTGCCACCTCCACACCCCTGCCATAAGGGATAAAATGCTCATACACCCAACTCATGACTAGAGTTGGGTGGCTCAATGACTGTCCCTGTAAACGGACCACCCTATATAGATCATGGTAGGTGGTCCCCAGAATATCTGCACCCCAGGCGTATATCCGGCCATGCCCCTCTATCTGTGCAATGATGGGGGCCCAGCAATATAACAACGTGTCCCCTCCCTTGTCCCCGATCAATCTCGAGGCAAGGATCCCCATGATGGCCTGTCGAAATACGGGGATAGGCAAAGAAGGAATGGATCGAACTCTCACCCCCTTCTTCGACCCCGTGGAGATGGCTGCATCTCCCATATAAGCTGCCCACTGTGCAATCTGTGCCCGTGAGCCTGCTGTCTCTAGTGTAAGTCACCTCCCGATGATCGGGACCCCCAGAATGCGGTAGACATCCTCTAATGTGATGGTCCACTCACCACGGACCCCTGGCAGTCGGAAGGTGTTCCGATCTGCATCCCAGTAAGAGAATAAGTCACAAAGGATGTGACTAGATGGTGCAACGTGGGGCACGCGCGATATGCGCAATATGCCGGCTCTCTGTAGTGTGTCCTCCTCGTCCTGTGAGAGGGCATCCAGTACCCCTGAGAGCCAATCACACTCTCTCTCTCTGCTCCATCTAATGTACTCCTCTCTCGCCTGCATACACCCAAAAACACACAAAACAGAGCAAGTTAATATCCGAACAATACCGAGAGAGTCATAAAAACACGTAGAAAGGCTAAAAATACAAGTGCAATCTCAAATATAAGTTCCTTTTGCATTCTGTGCAAAACCGCCGCCCTGAGCAGGGAGGCGGTTTTGTAACCGCCGCCTTAAAGGCGGCGGTCGTGTAACCGCCACCCTGAACAGGGCGGTCATGTAACCGCCGCCCTGGCCAGGGCGGCGGTCGTGGTCCGAAAACCCACGCGGGTTTTTAATCTAAAAACACCTAAAAAGTCCCAAAAATGACCATTTAACCTAAAAATGGAGCCTACCCAGTAGGCGCCCCCCCTAGATGGACCTCTTAACACTAGCATTTTCAAAAATAACCCCCCCATTACAAAGTATTCAGCATTTCAAATTAAAGGGGGGAAAAACACAAAATTGAAGAAAACCAACCTGTGATCTAGCGGGGCGGTGTTCCGCACGTGGAGGCATGATCACGATCTCGCTGCGGACGTTTTGACTCTACTCACGCAAGAAACCATCACCGTGGGTCCCAGAGCTCAAAAACAATCAAATCAACTCGCACAAATGAATAGGAAAATGGGCCCACTTTCATATATATAGCACTCTGTTTCATTTTAAAATGATTTTTCACAGGTTTGGAGCGCTGATGGAGGTAAGTTCCTATCCCCGCACGAATGGTACGTTCTCATTCCCTGTTATTCTTAGCGTTTATTTTTCGAACTATTGTATCTATCTGCACTTGAGTTCTCTCTTTCATTTTGCAGGTAGCGGGAATTTTGGATGGCGTCATTTCAACACACGGACGTGTCAGGTATAACTTCTAACTTCCCATTTCGGGACTGCCATACTCGGACCCACCGTTTTACGCCTCTTCATGGCTAAAACGCTTCTCCGAGGGGGCAATATGTACGTACCCAAAATTGTAAGGTACTGTACTGCCAGAACAGTGTAACAAGTGCCCCAATGATGATACAGGTCTCCTCGCAAGGTGTTCGGGATCCGGAAAAGCCCTCGGAGTATGCGTTAACATCCCGCATGCCCCGCTTAGCCCCCGTGTCCTTTGTTTTCCCCTTTTTTCCTCTTTTCTTGGCCTTTTTGCCCTTCAGTTACGAAACCGCCGCCCTGCCTGGGCGGCGGTCTCGTGACCGCCGCCCTGATCAGGGCGGCGGTCCTGTAACCGCCGCCCTGCTCAGAGCGGCGGTCCTGCACGCATTTTCCAGAAAGCGCTTTGACGTGACTCACGTAAAATATCAACGTTTCACCAGCTTTCCTTGCCGACTTGGGCATGCATTTATGTTTTTGGTCCCCTGGAATAGTGTTTGGCCATTGTTTATGGTTTTTAGAGTTCAGTTTGGTTTTGATCTTTGGGTGAATGAAAGCTATAAATAAATGGTTTGTGCACAAACAAATGGTCTGATCTTTTGCTCTCATCCTCTCATTTTCCATAGTTCAGTCTTTTGTTCTTTGCTTAGAGCCATAGTTTTAATTCTTTGCATGCTTATTTAGCATTGTCCAGCTGTTGGTAAGCCACATATCCAGCTTGTGCAAACAGTGTTGTTGTTTTATCCATTCCATTGAAGTAGAATAGCTTAGGAAGCCATTAAAGTTGCAGGTTTTTCTCTTCAAACAGGATAGTTTCAGGTTCTGGTCACTTTATGTTGCATGACTCGCAATAAAATCCCGCTAGGAATTGCATAAGCCAAGCTCTGTACTCTTGCGCTATCCCTCTCCTACTCACATTTTTCAGTCTGCATTCTGAGCTGTCCTTGTCCCAATATCTATTTCTGTCGATGCTAGCATTACACGCTTTTCTGGATCCACGTGAACACGAAAGAACGAGGAGATCACACTGAGGGGACAAGATCACACACACCATCGGATTCGCCACTGTTCTGCGGAATCCAGGTTCTAGCTTTCAAAGTTCTAGTTAGAATCATATCAAATAGAATAGTTAATTGCTTTATTTCAGTAAAATTTCTATTCTCGATATTGCCAGGGAAGCTGTGAGGATTGATAGTTTCTGAGAAACTATGATTCACTCCTCACTTCTGAGGTAGGATCGAGAATCTTGCAAGTAGATTAGGAAAGTTATTGCATTATTTAGAATAAATCTACAAATCGCACAGACAAATAACTACACTCGGTTATCTTGTTTGTTTTAAATTGTTATTTAGTTGTTATTTCTAGATACGTTTAAATAGCTGCTTTCCTTAAACTCTTAAAAGGTTTCTCAGAAAAATAGAAGTTATATATGTTTTAGTTTTATTCCACGTAGTTAGAATTTGCTTTGTTACAGTTAGATTTACATTTTATTTTGTATGACAATCACGGGACCTCAGGAGCCCAGGGAATACATATTTGAGCCAATCGTGCCTCAACCAAACCTCGTCACAGCAATAGTTGACATAGACCAAAACCTCAGAATACAAGTATTCCAAACAACAACAGATTTACAACTGATCAGTTCTCAGTTGAGAGGGTTAAACATAGAAGACGACCAAGCACACACGTTTTGGTCAAATCAACCAAACTACAGATTACCCTAGACAAACATTCACATGACTGTAGAGGGGTTCGAAAGAGAACAAACCTTTGGTTGTGATCCTTTGGTCCCACAGCCAGGTGCAGGAGACACTCTCACAGACATAGATACTAGTTTAAGGATCCAGGTTGCACGAACGCCTGTGAGATATTCTGAGAAAATCACGCAGTTGTTGGTCCTAAACATAGAAGCTGAGAAAGCATATGATTACTGGATACTAGGAATTAGGACTTGATTTCGTATATGACCATAACAGGACCGCAACAACCAAGAGTCTACGGTTGTGACCCACAAGTCCCACAGCCTAACGAATCCATAAGTCAATCAGATATAAACACTGGCCTACGCACACTAGTATTCCAATCCACTCCACTTCCACCCATCATCATCGAACAATTGTCCTTACTAGATATAGCGGCTAACGAAGCTAGAGAATTCTGGACTAGGCCAGAGAATCGTCCGTAGAGTCAATTGTATTCAACCATCCACCATATGACCTTATCTGGAGACATACACGAAACTATCCCAGGTCATTTCCCACGTATTCCACAACCCATAGATCGAATCACGCCAGAGCTCGATATTGATTGGAGCCTTCGAGCAGTCATCCTTGCCGATCGATCTATCACACCAGTCCAAGTTAGAAGGGCTTTCTTTGCCTTAGATTCACAAATTCCATTAGTGCGTGTCGAAGACATTAGACTGCCTAACTAGTTTTTCTGCATCCCACGCATATTCCATCCCCACCGGCTGTCTCGGCACGACCTCGGGAGGTCGGGTACGTGGAAGAGTTACCTGTAGATTCCCACGCTCGCTTGTCACTTTTCCACTTTGGTTAGAATCATACTGTATGGTTCTCCCCCCCCCAAATGTTTCCCCCCAGGGGAAATTTTAGCAAGTATTTTTCATCATTTTCAATTTTTGACCTATTAATACAAGTTTTATAAAAATTTTCACATCTATAATACTCAGTTCATATTCATATAGGGGGCATGAAAGGGTTCATTCCTTCTTTGCATAAAAACTTAGCTTCACGTTCAGTTTCAAAAATCTTGGGGGCACTAATATATTTCTTATTCAACATTATTTAGTGTTGTTAGGTGTAGTTCAAATATTTTTAAATCATATACTTAGTTGTGAGGCATATGAGGAGAGTTTGGGGGCATATATCCTATTTTGTATAGTATGTACTTATTTAAAAAATTGGGTCTAGATCCATTTGCATTAGTGTGATCCATGGGATTATGGAAGGTAGAAAATTAGATAAGGGCTTCATGGGTAAAATTTCCTCCCGTATTACACTTAAAGGGGAAGATATCAGATTTGATAAATAAATTTGGAACACAATCTTATTCCTTTGAATTTTTTTCTTCTTCTCTTTCTTTCACATCTTCGTGTTGGTTTGCATGCACCTAACACTCTAGTTTATCCTTAGAAAAAATTGGGGAATGATCACCCCAAATCCTCTAATGAAGTTCACAAAATAAAAATCTCCAAGAAAAATAAGATCACAAACAAACACATGTATTCTTTCCTTGTTTACATATTTTCACTTCACATATATGCAAATGCAAATATTTTATGTTAATTATATATGACATACATTGAATACAATATGTGATCTAAGTTTCATCATGGATAATGTCAACACTAAGCACAACAACACAACTAAAAAACAAACATTCAAGAAAAGGAAAAGTTTGTTTACACACTTAGGTATATTTTCATTTAAGCATGCATTTTTCAATTCATATCTAAAGGGGGAAAATGTAGATACTCAAATTTGGTAATTTTCACTTTGGAAACTCTTGATTTGACTATGCACTATTGCTATGATAAGTAAAAAATTATTCACTCATGCTTAGAACATTATGAGGTCCATTTTTTAGCTTGTTTATCCCTACACACTAACATATCGACTCATTTTGAGAATATAATGCAAAAAATCAATAGAAAAACATAAGTTCATCAGCTCCAAAATTCATTTATCATATTTCCTAATGTAATTCAGGGCCATAAAGTTTGATTAGGAATTTATATTCAGTATTTTACCAATGTGTACAGTCTTAGACCACCATGTTGTACAAATATTATTTCAAATCAATATATTTCATTCAGGACTTGTACTTCATCTAGTTTCACATTTCTTAGATAAATCATTTATGGAACCACATAGAAGTAAGTAAACACTACCTCTTGCTAAACTGGAACTCATAATACAATGCACTAGAGCACTCAATTCATACACTTGCAAAAGGCATCCAAATCTCCCTATATCTGAGAATTGCACATATACAATCATTAGGATACCACCCACATTAGTTATAAAGATAAGAACTAGGTCAAGACAACCATTCTCTCATCTACAAGCATATATACATCATCTCTTCAAGTATTTTAACAAGATCAAAGTCAAAGAAAACATGATCAAATAAATTTCTAAATTTGATTGATCCATCAAGATATCACATGCTAAGTGGAGAATGATGTGTGGTTTGAGGCATCTTCAAAGTAGTTCTGATGTTTGTTTTCTAGGAATCTTCATCCATGGATAGGTTTGAGATATATGATCATTCCATTCGGAAATCCTCACTACATGTGTGACAACTACAACTTGATATTGATAGATAAATCGAAAAAGGTGAGTACCAAAAAAAGCTACAAGATCCAATTTAAAGAAAGTCCAATATTGTATAGTTATGTCTAGAACATATGATATGGTCTTAACAGTTTGGTACAACCCTGACCTAGGTGAATTCACTGTCACGGTTCTAGTTCCAAAGTTTATTCAGGTTTAGATAATTCATTCCCATCAGTGTATAGTCCCAGATATCTCCATAAGTCATATGTAATCATGTAAGAATGCGGCGCGCGCGCGCGCGCGCGTGTGTGTGTTTAGTTCTTTCAATTGCATGTTAGGCTGATTGGTATATTCTATATTATTTCAATATGGTATAATTTGTAAATTTGAGTTATTATTTCTATTGTAACATCTTTGTAAGAGATGTAATAAAATCTAATATAATCTAAAACCTAATTAAATTAACCTATAATTTAATCAAGGGTTAAGCATTGGGGACATAAACCAAACCACTACATAAATTTCCATTTGTGTCACAAATTAGGTTGATTTTAAGTCACAAATTGATGATTTTGGGTGTTAATGGACATGAAACCTTAGGAAAGCTAAGTTATTTTTGGTGGCACAAAAATGAATAAACTAAGCCTTCTTTATTTTTCTAGTTTTACATCAACTTTGTGTAATATTTACGTCAAATTTACACCACCTTATTACCATTTTATTACACCATTTGTGTGTGTGTGTGTGTGTGTGTGAGAGAGAGAGAGAGAGAGAGAGAGAGAGAGAGAGAGAGATGAGAGAGAGAGAGAGAGAGAGAGAGAGAGAGAGAGAGAGAGAGAGAGAGAGAGAGAGAGAGATGCTAATTATATTAAATATATAAGAAAATAACATATGACATTGTAAATATTTTATGCTATAATATACAAAATGTTGTTTTGAAATATACATAAAAATACTAAAACAATATAAAGCATATATCATATATAATAATTCTAAATAAACATTACTAAATGTCCTTGCTAGGCATCCTCATCCTTTTCCTCACCATCCTGGTTTGAACAAAAGTACTAGCCATCCTATTACTCATCATCCTCTTGTTGGACCCATAAATACATAATGATTAAAATTCATAAGTGTTTTAATTTATAATTTACATAATTCAAAACTAATTAAATGAAACTTTTCTCAATTTTCATAGTGATTATCATGGATCCACTTGTTGAAGGTTGGTGTGTCCCATTCCATGGTTTTTAATGCGTCCCACACTTTCTTTGTTGCACATTTTTTATAGCATGATTTTTACAAAATAGTTATATGAAAAAATAGATGTATTTTTTAATTATTTTTATTAAAGAACTTATATCAATATTAAGAAAGTACAATAACTTATGTAGAACTTCTTACAAAGTTGTTGACAAGTTCATCTTTGTTTTTCAGCTCATACAATGCATTACACCTATCCCTTATTTCACTCTCATCTCCAAATGGAAAAAAATCACAATTACATTTTATTAGAGCACCATCATGTAGTTATGAATTTCTTCTTCTTTTTGAGAGCACTTGCATGTGGTTTATAAACAATACTTTTGGTGGAAACATGTCCTCTACATATTTTAGGTTAATTAGAATTGAAATGAAAAATTATCTAAAACAAACATTTAACTACAACACTAAAACACTATTATGTAAATGGTTCTATCAATGATAATATTGTTTGATAAATAGAATTTGTGATAAACCATATTTGATCTACATCATTCGTGAAGGTAATTCATGTCTAAGTAAAATTTATGTATTATTAGAGATTTTATTTTCACCTAATTTTAATATTATTTAGAAATAATATAAATTGGACTTATTTTGATTCCTTTCACAAAAGGATGGATTCCAAACTTTTGTGATTTTACATGCAAAAAATGAAATGCATTCTAGCCAACTAGAAAATTCCTAACAAGTTATTGATGGCCTTGTAAAATCAGGGGTCTCGAAGTGAAGGGTAAGGCTCTTCTCTGGAAAATACCAAAAGAATTAATTGTATACTGTAAAACATAGTTCCTAATAATGGAAAGTGCACCAAAATGGAAATACCCACTATACTATGTATATCTTGCAGAGTTTTCAACTTAATAGGATTCCTTAGCTTGACATACCATGAAAAATACTATGCATAAGATTTTTAATTAAAATATTGAAGCCCTATACTACAAGAAATCAATGTCATTTGATGATGGAAAGTGAAAAAAATGGGATCAGTTTGAGGTGCATGGTAGAAATAGTGAACCATGTCATGTGTAAAGAAAGATACGTACACAACATGGATCCTCACACAATATTTAATGTTGTTTTGCACCTGTGTAGTGTATTGACAATTGCTACACCCTCCATGGTCATTCTCGTGTCTGGATACACTCCTAACCATAAATTTGGTATGTTAAGTAAAGGATTCCCACTGTATAACACCTATCAGTGTAATAAAAACCAAACTTTAACTCAAAATAAGATGATTATTATAACTTTGAGAATTGCAAAAAGTATGCAAAGGAGATACAAAACATGGAATGACTACACATGTTCATTTTGTGGAGAGAGGATATCTTATTGTTGCCATGCCTTAGAGAGTTGGAATTTTATTTAAAGATGTTAGAATATTGGGGGCGGTTAGTCTCCAATGTTATGCCATAGGATATAGTACGG
Source organism: Taxus chinensis (assembly GCA_019776745.2). Taxonomy (NCBI): domain Eukaryota; kingdom Viridiplantae; phylum Streptophyta; class Pinopsida; order Cupressales; family Taxaceae; genus Taxus; species Taxus chinensis. Next base: position 595,577,828 of record CM034151.1, on the reverse strand, counting down.
AAGAGGAAGGATTTATACTATGCATAAATCATGTTATTTAACACCTTCCCATTTTGAGGAGTATTCTAAAAACCCCACAGTTTATCTTTGAAACTTTCCTTATTTTGGAATCTAGTGAGAGAAGAGGAAATAGTAGTCTATGATGCTTGCAGTGTTACTTTGATACTTTCCACTAAACCCAGGGAACACACTGCTATAGATGGATCAAATCCTAATTTTATCCATCTTGAAAAAATAGACCTTGGAGGGAAGGAACATTACCATGCCCCTATAAGGTAGTACTATGAATGAATTGATTATTTATAATTTTGAAATATTGAAGGCGAGAAGGAGGCCCATACCCCCAAACTTGATTTTGTAAGTACATCTAAATAGTTTTATATAAAAGGAATGAATAAATCACGCCCTCTGTAAATTTCTCTGAACTATATCATCTATATCTATAATTGTTTAGAAATCCTATAAACAATTGATAGAATCTATAGAAATTAAAAAACTGAGTGAATCTAGCCCATGTCTAGGAATGTATAAAATGGTTAAGACCGTACCACAACCTAACCATACTCTATGATTTTAACCTTATTTTTATTCTACCACATTTTAGTAAATTTGACCTTAATTAAGGATCTGATCCCTACAAAAATATTTTCTTGAATCCTGTAATTTTTCCATAATTGTAGAGATACCCTATTTAATACCACCTCTTTTGAGGCATGCATGATATATCGTTTAAGAAAGCTTCTCAAAATAATAAATGTGTACCCATGTATGATATATTTTAAAATCTACATAGGATCACATAAAAGGATGAAGTTGTGCCACCTTTGAGAACTTATACCCGCAAAGGGGTTGTGCATGGTGCAAACCATTGCATGTAGAAAAATAAACACACAACAAGTAAAAAGAAAGAATACATGTGTAAAACAAATAGAAACAATACCAAATAATAACAATCATGCCTTAATTAATAGTTTAAAAATTATATAATTATCATAGTAAACATGTCAAAAGCCATAGAAAAAATTCTAGTGTAATCATTAGAGTAAGACAACAATAGTTGAATAATAAAAACAACAATGTATCATCAAGTAAGAAATACCATGTAGAAGCATATTCATATGTAGGCATGTCACCATAAATAAGGCAGGGCCGAATTAAGGTTTCGAAGCGCCCTAGGCAGTACTCGGAGAGTACGCCCCCTCCCCTCTCCCACCCCTCCTCCGGGACCAGACACCCACCTGTGCATATAATTTAAATTTTTGCAGTGCAACTGTGCATATAGTTTTATAAACAAAAACATGTACCCGGTACCACAGTACTAGTCTAGACTCTACCACGCTACCAGATGATAGATCTAAGATCATGATTCATACCTATAACCTATTGGTTGTTTAGTGTAGCCTCTTGTTGTTTTCAATGAAATGCAAGAGGCAGGGGGTGAAGCCGGATCATGTCACCTTTGTTAATGTTTTGTCTGCATGCAATCGTACAGGTCTGTTAGATAAGGGATGGCGATATTTTGATCACATGACTCGTAACTTTAACATTCAGCCTACAGTGAAGCACTATGCTTGCATGGTCGACCTTCTTGACCATGTTGGACTTTTAGTGGAAGCATATAAATTTATTAAGAAAATGCAATTGGAACCTTATGCTTCTGTTTGGGGTGCTTTGCTTGGTGCTTGTGGAATTCACTGCAACGTTGAACTAGCAGAACATGTAGCAGAGCACCTATATAATCTAGAGCCTAAAAATCCAAGCTGGTATGTACTGTTGTCAAATGTCTATGCTGCAGCTGGCAGGTCAGATGGCCAAATAAAGGTGACAAGGATGATGGAAAACCAAGGATTGAGAAAACTGCCAGGAAAGAGGTGAACCGTGAATCTTGAATTCCTTGTGGGACACTGGTCGCATTGAGATTCATGGCTGAAATGCATCAAGGTGGTTATCGAGCTTCTAAGTTTCAGCACTAAAATACTTTTCCACACTCAATGGGTAACCCATATTTAAAGCATGGCATAGGGAGAAAGCAAATCAATTATTAGTGATAAGAATCTGTACCACTGGGTGGCACTGGCACTGCAATCCCCTGTCTCTGTCTTGACATCGATTCTTGATCTCAGATTTGCCTGTTCGGATGTTCCAGTGACTTCAGTGTTGAGTGTTTATATACGGTATACCAAATTCCAATTGGCAATATATTATATATTATAGAAAACTATTAAAGCCAACCTGACTGGGCCGAATCCCTAAGGCTGAAATTTGTTTTTGTTTTTAAACTTTAACTGCCCCTCCCTATTTGGCGCCCTAGGCAACTGCCTAAGTTGCCTAGGGCATGAAACGCCCCTGAAATAAGGGACACACATAGTGTCACAAGACAATCATAGTAGAACGCACAATGTGCCACAATTAAAGAAACAAGTGGATAGATGCAAAATATACATGAAGCCACAAACATGGGACACCCAAAGTGTCACAAACCAAGTAAGGCCTTTGGGTTGTATAAAGAAAAAAATCACAAAATCATAATCAGAGAAGAAAATCAAGTGAATTCATAGAGTAAACAATCAAGGAATGGATCTACATAAGGTAGTGACGAGATCATATAACTCAAGTATAACAAATAGTAATAGTAACAAAAGAGATGAACAGATAAGTTAACACTACACAAAACACCTGTGTTAGTAATTTTGATCTAATAGGTACAAATAAATACTATATATGTAATTAAACATAATAAGGAATGTTTAAAGTAACATGTAATGAAACAAAATCACCTATATAGTGTGGAGGGATTCCCCCAATAAAGTAGTGTAAGGAACCAAAATAGCTCTAATCATCGCGTTTAAATATATGGATTTCCCACATCAAGTTCAATATATCACATGAATTCATGTGTATGTAAAGAATATATATACTAATTATGAAATCAACATTCAACAATCATCATGTATAAAGTAACAAGCTAGCCACAAAAACTATTAAAAGTTGTGATTTTTTATTTTTCTCATATTTGAATGTTTTTGTAGTATTTTAATAACAACTATGTATAAGAAAAAGGGATACCATAAAATCCTATTAATATTACGGATATCATTTTTGTCAGTTTGAAATAAATAAGATATATCCTAAAGAGGATTATTGTGCATGACTGTATCCGATTGTGATTGGGATAAATTTTTGTTATTACTCATGAAAAATATGTATTCTAGTATAAATATCATAGCGTGGTTGTTTTTAACATGGCAATGTTGGTAATAAGGGCCTTATAGTCATAAAATGGATGGATTAGTTGCCTAGATACATTTTGGGTAGAGAAATGTTATAGATATGGTGAAGGATATAAATCAAGATCTAATAAGATAGATAGTAGCCCCTATGGAGTGTCCAATATTGCTAGAATAGTGATAAAATGAACCACCGATATAGGATTGAGTGTGTTAATAACATGCTATAATGTGTCATACTAAACTATAAGACATGTATCATGACTAGTTAATGCAGAAGAAGTAGGAATGTATGATGGAGAAATTTTGAGTCTATAAATACTAGGACTAATAGACGTGAAGAGGGAGTAAAAAATAGATTTGTCTTTTTTCAAAAGGGTTAAAAAATAGTTAGCAGAAGTTATCATAAGTATTTTCAATGGTTTCAGTATCAATATTTGAGGAATCATCGTCACTTTCATGGGGGGTGCATCTATATTGAGTTAAAGTAGTGGATATAACAAATTAACAGTGATGAAGTCATGATTATATCCACCTACGATATGGGTGGGGAATTTATCCATAGGTATATGTTTCTATGGGGGAGTGATAATATGGATTTGGGAAGTAGAGTTGTCAACTTGGTAATATTTAAAGGTTATGGTTTGGTAGCCATAATATAATCACATTCATCTTGTATAAATTTGATACATTGATTAACAATGGATGGTTCCACTTGTACAGCTTAAATCCAAGGATGACCTAAAAGGAGATTAGAATGTAGAGATGTATCCATTTTATGGAAGTTAGTGGGAGAATTATTGGGCCCCACAGAAATATCAAGAGTGATATAGCCTAATGTAGAATGGGTAACACTATCAAAAATCTATACAATAATAAAAATTTTGTTGACTAGATGAATGGAAATTCCCATTTTCTTAAGCAAATAACTAGGGAAAATATTGACACTAGAGCCATTATCAACCAATACACACTTGGTAAGGAAACCACAAATTTTTACTATAATAAGAAGACATGCTCATGGATCCTTACAAATTGTAGGTTGGACATCTCTTAGGATAATTGTGATTACCTTATCTATTTATTTAAACATGTCCATGATAGAAGTGAAAGAATTAGGTTTCATAGTGAAATAAAGTGTAACAAATGATAACATCCCATATAATACACCTTTATAGATAGGTACCTAGTAACTTGAACAAATAAATCTTAGTGGAGGTATTATTTAATTGATATAAGATATCAAAACCCTTTGAAATATCACTAGGTTGATTAACATGGGATATAGTGGGGGAGGAAAGGGTGAATTTACTCCAATGGGTTACTTAGTTTGATGAGTGGTGATGAAATTAACATCAGTAGCCATGGGAGGAGAAGTGAAGCGAGATGGATACTACCACTTATGAAAAATGTATTCAAATTTTATATGTATGGATGTAGGAGTTTCATTACTGATTAAACAATAGAACCATCATATAGACATGCATTAGAAACATGATTATTTACATGTGTCAGTTCAAATAACTTCTCCCTTTACATATAAAGAGAATCATATAACTAATTAGAGGGATATTAGATTACACCAAAATAAGTGTGACGACTCTTGGACATGTAATATAAATATTGATAATGATTAGTGAAATTAATCCTAATGATGTACCATATCCAAGGATGAAAATTCACAATACAAACCTTAGGGCCACTAAGGCGTGAGCAAGAGAGTGAATTCAAGAGTCGTTCACATAATATTTAATTTCTATGATGTGGAAGGTATATAAAATAATAAGAATGATGTAAGGGCTATTTGTAGGTAGAATATACTAATTTAATCAATTTCCAACACCAATTATACATGACCAAAATAATGTATTCACACTTTAGATGATTGAAATAGTTGGTAAATGATAAGTACTTTCTCAAAACAAAACAAGGGAGATGAAATTATCTATTCAGGATGATTCAAGAATGATATGGTGTGCAGGGAAGTGGAATAAGTAGATTTTGAGATTTTGATTCGACAATGGAAGTTATGAATCTAGAAATAGAGTAGGTAAGGGAATGTATAAATTATATATGGTCTAGGTTATAACCATACAATCTAGACCTGTATTTGTATGATTTTACACCGTGTGATAGTCTAGGTCTACAACTCTTTTTATGATTCACTTTCTTGTAAATTATGCTCATTATATCTTTCTCTTTCTTGCATAACTTTAGGATGAATTGTGATAAATGTTGGAGAGTCTGATAAAGCACATATGCAATATCACATAATTTGGAGGAATTGGCTATCTTAACACTAATAAATGGGAATTTCACTAAGGATTTGGACCTTGGATTCGTGGGATATACCTCAAGAGAAGGATGGATTCCTTTCCTAATTACTCTACTAAAAACACTAATTTACAACTAACTAACAATTGAAAAGGTAAAAGGGTGAGAAGGAAATTGAATGAACATAAATAATTGATGAACCAAATAAATAAGGGATCAATATCCTTGAGAAAAAAGTGAGAGGACAAACATAGTGATAAAATGACAGATAAATGAACTTTGCATTAGATCAAACTCTCACTCTCTGCATTAGTGACACAATGACCTAAAATCATGAAAATATAACTCACACACACATCATGAAATGATAGAATAGAAATTTAAGAATGAAATAACCTAATAAAAAGGCAAAATATGAGAATAAATCAATAAGAAAGTATTACATGGAAATATACACAATCTATTACAATTATCAAGAAGGCATTGGATGCATCACACAATTCCAAAGCAGAGGTCTACAAATAATGACTATTAGAAAATTAATTGAGTAGAGTAACTTTGCATTCAAGACAAGATTCTTTTACAATTAAGCGTGGATAATTTTATAAAGGAGGGAAGAGAGAGACATAGGATCAAAATATGCTTAAGTATATCTCGTTTTTGATCCTAATGTTCTCTAAAAAGATTGGAAGACTCTAGGATATGCTAAACTAAATACGATTTGCCAAAAACTACATTGATCATGGTTTAAAGAATATATTTATTTGAAACTTGGTCTCCAAGAGGACATCAAATAAAGACCTTGAGATTATGAGGATTAGTGAATCTCAGGATGTCACTTGGTGAAAAAATTATAATTTTACCTTAAAAACACTTTGAAATCTTATTTTTTGATTTACATCCCATTTATCTCTTTCAATTTGTTTTTGGTAGGGCCATAAAGAGAATATATAGATTGAAAGAGAATATTCATAGAGAACTGAATATCCTAGAACCATCTAAAGGTGATTTAGGTGCCATTAGATCTAATTTTTAATAAATGACAACCTTACACTCTACGAAGAAAATACGCATATCTCTAAACTATTCTCCTTGAAACTAGGACCAATGTGAAGCTCTATGGAAGGAATTTCTAATGATACCACTTTCAAGTCATTTAAGGCTCATAGTATAAATATATGAGTTAAAAACTAGAGCCTTATTCATGGCTTTATGATGTGCCCAATACTTTCTTAACACTAATCCAAACTGTCAAATTTAATATCATAAACATAACTGTATTGAATCTAAGAGATTTACCAATATTTTCCACATACATAAATTTCCACTTGTCTCTCATTGGTGGGCTCTAAATCCTTTGGAATTAGGAGGTGAGGAAATATTATTCGATACAATGTCATGCACCGATTACTTCCATATGTCCTCCTTTTGGGTTTTTTGTCTTATATAAGTCTTTCTTAGAGACTAGACGAGATTTTTAATATTTATGTAAGTATGAGTAAACCGTGGACACTGATGGTTATCATGTGTTCCATTTTTACATGTGTCCTAAATCATTTCACTCTAAAGTGAATTTTTTTAATGTGAATCCTTAAGGTTTGTGAGAGTGTTAAACATTGATGCTTGACACTTGTCCACCATCCATCATATGCATACGATTCATGAAAAAGGAGATAATTTTGAAATTTTCTGTGTATGTAGTGATACCGATAGACTCCACGTGTTTAACCTAGACACATTTCTCACATCCATTTCACGAGTGATAAAAAACATGAAAAAAAGTTAAGATTTAAACCTTGTGAAACATGATGAAGATAATTATTGCAAGTGTTTAAAGATATATAAGGGGAATGAAAAAGTAAACAAGTCAAGATACACTAGGTGTTTAAATATTATTGAGCCATAATTTTGTGGGAATATTTGGTGCCAAGAAAAGTTTTAATGAAAATACATAGAGCTTTACCAAAAAGATAAACCATAGGCAAAAATTAGTCAAATTTACAACTATAATGTAGAGGGATGGAAGGAAACAGAGATATTGATAAGTATAAATCCACGATCACTGTAAAAATAATTTAGTAGTTTATATTTAGACAATGTGATCATTAAAACAAATATAAATAAGGAGTTTTAATATAATTTAATAGAAGGATTATTTGTAGCAGTTGGTAAATTCAAAGGCGGTTGAATTTGACAACATTTTTGGTGATTCACAGTGGGCCTTTACCTACTAAATGTAAGGATTAGTGACCTTATAATCCATTGGTTATGGATTTTGTCCCTCAAAACATTGAAACTTTGAAATTTTCCTTTGTTCAACTATGAAACCTTGTCTTATAATTTGAATTTTTTTACATTTACCTTTTAAGGCCTTCAAATTGGATTCTATATTTATCTTAAATAAGAAAATTTATCCCAAACCTACAAGAAAAACCTTTAAGAGACTTCTCAAAAGAATGTAAGAGATGTTCAAAAAATTTCTTTCCTGATCCACAATTGTTCTTAGAGGTACCCGACTATATTTTAATGCTCTTATGTTCCCTTCCAAATTCTAAAACAAACATGATTAGTTATGAAACGAAAAATTTCATGAATGGATCCCAAATTATAAGATTAAAACTAATCATTTTAAATTGGATACCACTTCATCTCCTTCTTTACCGAGGATGATCACGAGTCTTCTTCAACCTATGTTCCTCTACTTTCTTTAACTCTACAAAAAAATTGTTTGAAAACCTAAAAGGTACGAACTCTGAGAAAAAAAAAGGCAACGCAAAAAACTATTTATAAAATAATAAATCATTCAAAATTCAAGTGAAGTATGAAAAGTGTGCAAAGAACTTACTAACAACAAACCATAACTTTTTATAAAATCCGAAACAAAAAAAACTAGGAAAAATAACTTAATATTAAAATTCTAGAATATAAGGTACCGATAGCTTAGAGTTAGGGCCTAGAAGACACTAAAAAACAAGAGAAAAGAAGAACAAAAGATAAAAAATAGAACTATACAACTATATAAAAAGGGAAAATAGAGTTCTGAAAGGTATTTCTTGAGAAAGATCCCATTGAATGAGATGAGAATTGTCTCACCATAAAGATTTGATTATTCAAAGGAATTTATCTCCTCACATTAAATGATTTGATGTGGGCCACTCAGAATGGTGTCAAATTACTATTATATCCTATGATTATAATGGTTTTTATCCCATTTGAGGACTAGTTCTCATTTTTTGAAAGCTTGTGGATGAGACTTATTTCCAAACCACATCTTCACATTTATTTGGTGTTCTTGAAGTTTCTCTTTGGGATCTTCTCTAAATTCTTCCAATTTTATTAGCTCTATAATCCTAATATTCCTAGCATCATGATGTTCCGATTCCATCCTATGAGATAAATAAAGGGATGAGAGCTCTGGTGATATTGGAAGTCTGATTTCTCTACCATAAATAAACATAAAAAGGGAATTGACAATAGATTTTTTAGGTGTAATTCTATCATCCCAAAGTGATTTCGTAACCTTTGTTGTTCCATTTCGTATGATTATCTTCCATGGTTCTCTTCATAATGTTAATCAGAGTCTTTTTCAAAGATTCAATAAAGAAATTTCCATGAGGATAAATTTTTTGAAGATGTATTCAAGTAGATACCATACCTAAAGGAAAAATAATTTACTTTGAAACTAAAAAAAGATTTGGCATTTTTAGTGATGATGGTGCGAGGGACTCTAAATCTTGTCACAATTTCTTCTAAGAATTTCACTATAACATTCTTATTTTCCTCATTTAATGGAACTACCTCAACCAATTTTGTGAAGTAATCAATGGTTATTAAGAACCTCTTATGTCCAACACTAAAGAGATGGTTCACCATGCCAATGAAATACTTTCCTCATTGGGAGAATTATTGATAAGATAATTTTGGTTGAAGAGGGAGAACTAATTTGAAAAAAATACATTATTTACAACTTCTAACCTATTTGTGACAATCAACATAGATGGTCAGAAAAATTAACCAACAATTATGATCTTTGTTTTAGTGGTTTGGGGAGAAAAATGTCCACTAGAGAAGCTTGAATGAAACTCTTTCAGAATATTCTCAACATTTCTTGGCTCCAGACACCTTAGCATAACACCATCGATGTTTATTTTGAATAGAAATCCATGAACCAAATCATAGTGGATGACTTGCAACATAAAATGCATTCTTTTATATTTGTTGTAAGTACTAGACATTCCTCTAATGTGCAGTAATTCATCATACCTTGGAACCAAGATATTTCAATATATTTATCCACTATGACCTTTGTTGGTTAAATGTAAATTGATTCTTGAGAGGGCCATAGATATTTAGATAAGTTTTGACATAGTTCTATACCTATGATCAACTTAGTAGACTTGATATTCACATAAAATTTCATGATCATATTGATAAAATTAGATCTATTTTCATTTATCTCTATGCTCATGGTGTACTACTTGATGTTAGGATTCATGACATATACTATTATCCTGTTGTTTGATAAAAAAATGTTTAAATAATTTGAGATCTAATAGAAGTTAAAATGTATTATTTTCAACAAAATTATACTTGAACTCATAGTCCTTAAGAGTTTGACTTGTAAGGTAATGGGTTTCTCTAAACCCTTTTGGTTAACTGAGTTAGAATAAAAACAATGCTATTAGACACTCCAAATATGTACAAGTAGAAGTCATTGTAAAAGTTTGGGTTATTAAGAGTAGGAGATTAAGATATAGATTTATTTATCTTTTCAAAACTACTCCTTCCATTTTGTGTCTATTGAAATTTACATATGTTCTTCAACATTAAGGTTATGGGCCTTACCATGCAAATTATATTAGTGATGAAATTTATCACAAAGTTTTTCTTCCCCAAAAATGACTGAAGTTACTTTTTATTTGAGGGGAGGTATAAATCTAAGATGTATGTCATTCTATCAATATCTATGACCAAGAAATTATTTGATACAACACGTACTAAGAGTTTACATTTAGGAACAAAATATCAACACTTCTTGGGGTTTAGTGACATACCAAATTATGTAAACCTCTTGAAAGTTTTCTCAAGGTATCTCAAGTGATCCTCTTGCTTTTTTAAGAAAACAATAATGCCATATGTTGGTGCCCATTTTGATCCCTATGTATCCTTGGCACCATCTTTTCAAATTTCTCCATTATTTCTTGGTGTGATATTTCCTTTCCCCATGTGTTACTCATTATATCTTTTCTTTATGAGATTTTTCATGCCCATGTTGATGTAAACCTGCTCATAATCTTGATTTTTCCCTTAGTTCCCTATGGTACTTACTACTATTTTTTATGAAGTCTTGAAGGGATCCCTAAGGTTCATTTGTATATTGAAGAAGTTATAGGAACGATATTGTAGTTTCATGATGTTAAATTTTGATTTATTGCCTTGTTCATGATTTAAAGAGCTTTCAATAGATCAACTTATAGATTGGAGGAGTTTTAGTATGATTATATAGATTTGGAGATGATTATCAATTCCTTTGATCATTTAAGCCCCCTTGGCCTCGTGTTTTGACTATGATATATGAGAGTTAACATATCTTCCATGTTCCTTTCAAATTTGGAGAAAAAGTGCATGCTCGTAGGCCCTGTGGTGGTCTTTAAACCTTCAAATTTCCATTTCAGTCCAAAAGAAAAAATACCCATCTCAAAAAACTTAAGTGTTTTTGCATTGGGGAAATTTTTTTGTTTTTGCAGTTGTAAGTCTATAGATTGTGTGCTCAATCTTGACCCCCACAAAAAGGGAATATTCAAGGTATTAGGGGAATACAGGTACTTAAAGATTTTTTTTCAAAATTTTTGCAAAGGACTACAAAATGCAAATGCAGGTCCGAACCTTGCAAAAGGAGTTATTCAAGGAATATTCACTTTCCCGCTCACTTATGTTGAAAATTCAAAGTTGTTGCAAATCTAGAAGTTTTTATTTCATCCCAAGACCCAAAAAGGAATATTCCTTGAATCTAGAAGCCATAGAGAAAATGTATATATTTTTAGTGTTGTGGTTGGTATTTTTGTAATTGCTACATTTCTACAAATTACACATTAACCCCCAAATTACGAAAGGACACGTGGCATACTATCAAAGATAAAATGAAGAAAGGAAGATTTATAATTTTAAAATTCACATATTTATATTTACTGCAAAACTACGAAGTACACTTATCTCCAAGGCCCATAAGGGGACTTGCGTCAGGATTTGGAAATAGTAAATGAAGAAAATAGCCAAATAGTTTTGTAACATATAACTTCATAGTAACTAAAATAGTGAAAACTATGTTTCCACTCTCACAACCCAATGGGTTAGACATGTATCAGTTTCTAGGGGCCCTTGAAGAAGAAAGTAGCTTTATAACCCATAGTTTTTTAGTTCTCTACAAAATTGCAAATATCCTATGTATCCTTGACACCTGAAAAGTGACTAAATGAATCACCTATCCATGTGTAAGGCTGATATTCAAACTTGAAAATAAGAAATCAATAGTTGCAAATGAAGAAAACTTAGAGGTATAATATGATATTAATGGAAGTATGCAAATATCAATATACGGATGTAGTTCATGAAAATTCATTAGTTTTCCCCCAAATTTCAAGTTTAAATAACACTCTGAAGCCCTAACATAAGTAACAGAGTGGATTTGTGCATTTTAATTATGTGAACAGTGGTTTTAATCTTCAAAAATGATTTGGTTGTTATTTCTTAGTGTGAACAAGATTTATGATGACATTTGCATGAGTAAGAGTTTTACTTGTGTCTATAAAAAGTTTATAATCCTGTGGTGCCTTAACAAAATATGTTGAAAGGATTAAACAAGTGTAAATAGTTGTAAAAATTCATGTTAACACACAAAAGTGGCACCCTATGAATGTTCATATATGAAAATCATCACTCTGACATAACATGGGATGATCTCAACAATGTGGGACTTGCAAATTGAGATTAACCTCTAGAGAAGGTTGGTTCCTCTACCTATCCTAATACTAAAAATACTCCTATAGCTGACAGAAAAACAATCTAAACCCAATCTAAACATAAAAAGGACCAAGGTTAGAGAGATATTCATGTAAGAGAAATCCTAATCTAAAAGAGGTGATAATACCAAGAAAGAGGGGGATAATACTCTTTATGAGGAAAAAATGAGAATGAGATGAAGAGGGAGAGGGCATACAGATGTGCCAAAAACCCATAACTACATTTAACCTTCCTTTTCACACTAACACAATAAAATGGAATCTGCAAGTGAGAGAAATATGCATAACACACCACAACAACAATAGAGAGGCAAGAATGTAATGTAAAACAAGTTATGGTAGAAAAATAGCCAAAAAACATGATTTTATTACCATAAAATTATACAAAGTCCATTACAATGAAGGAGGAAGGAACAATAACACATTGCATGGGCCTAAAATGGAGGTTTATAACTCATATTTTCTCCTATAACCATTTTGGCACAACATCTTTAAAAATCTAGAGAGTCCCCTTATAAATGAGAGACTTTTCAATATAAATCTAGTAGGGAAGAGAAAGAGGAAGCAAAATATATAGGGATGTGCCGAATTTGAACTCAACCATTGATCAAATGCATTGAAAGCACCTATAAACACGCATGGGGCACTGACAAGGCTGTTCCTTCACACCATCACACTTTCTAGATGAAGTATGGACACCATGATCATTGATTTTGAGTAGTTGAGGTGGTTTAACACTTTTACAATGAAACACTACTCCTTTTTCCTCCCAAACCCGTGTATGAATATTTGACCCCCAGAACTTCATCAAATCCTAAATTTCCTAATACTAAAATGAAGCTCCTAAGTAGACCTTTCCAATGCCACCAATTTTCTCAAATTTGGATGATCGCATAAAAATTATTGGAAATAAACCATTTCTATTTATTTCACAACTTACTATGTGTATTCATTCATTTTTCTTTGTTTAGTGGGTTTTATATTTTCCTGCGGCCTTTTGAATTTATTGACATTCATAGAAGTCTATGTCCTATGTTTGGTATAGTTTGAAGTTTCCCAATATTCCACGGAACAATTAAATCTTGTTGTGTGGTTTTGTTTGAATTGAATCCAATTTCCTCATTCTTTGACCTCCTAAAATCCGTAGAACATTGTCCATTTGTTATGTGGCCCCATCAAGTCCAAATCCAAAATCCTTCAATTTGTAGACTTGTGAAGTTCATAAAACACTAAACATTGAGAATTCCACAAAACACTAAGATAGTTTTCTATGACCTCTGAATTTTCACCACACATAACTCCCATGCCTTTACTCTGCAACCTGCTGCAACATGTTTGATGTGCATCACAGTTTCCATAGAAGAAAACCCATGTTTTTGATTTGGCCACCAAGCACTGGATTTCGTATTTCTACCTAAGTCCTAAATTCTCATTTCCTTTGTTTTACAGCTTCTGGAATCCATGATACAATGAGTTCCACAATTCTATGGTATACTAAGTTATAGTGTTGCGCGACCTTTTCCCATGAAAATTCTCTAGGTCTAATTTGTTTGTCTAAGTCCCAAAATTTATTTGCAAGTTGTCAAAATAGCCTTGGGAGGGTTATTTTGGAGAACATTTTTGTAAACTCAATGAGGCCATCTACCTGCTAGATAAAAGATCAGTTTCCTTGAAACATCCATTTGTCATGGAGTCAAGCATACAACTTGAGAAAAATGATCTAAAACTTGAAAATATTACCCGTGAACCCTCATGAAGTACAAATTAGACATAGAAAATGATCAGGAATTACCTTGGAATAATATTGAATCCAATTCTTTGGGAGTTATGGATATGTCTTGTAAACTATCCCAAAAAATGATTTATTTCCAAGGAAGAAGCATGGAGAACTTGATTTTTTGCAACTAATCTTGTGGCTGAATGAATACACTTGATACACTTGAATTTGGCCCAAAAACATTGTGTCTTCACCATGGGATATGCTCTCAAATGGACTAGGAAATAATGAAAAAGGCCTAGAAAAACTATGTACAAACATGAAAAATCATACATGTTCCAAGAGGAAACATACAAAGTGTGCATGATGCACCTTTTTTACAAAAAAAAAACCATAAACTACCCTAAACTAACCAAAGGAAAATAAAGATAAAAAACTATTAATGGGTTGGGAGAAATATCTTCCTCTCCTTACAAACTTTGACCTTGTGATTAATTTGGAAATGAACATGGTGTTTAATGAGAGTAGAAAAATTGCATAGAAACTTATTTCCCTTTCCACTATCAAATGAAAAGAGCACAAATACCTATGTTTTATCTTCATTGGGTTTTGAGAGGTACTTGAGCTGATTTTCATTGGCATTTTAAAACTCTTCCTCATGACCTTAAGTGAGCATGAATAGTTGTAACTTCTTTATTGTCTCTAAACTAGTCAAGTATTTGATTGGGAAAATGCTCCTTGTATCTGTTTGAATGATTCTTGAAGTTTTCCCATCTTCTTCATTGTTAGCTCCAAGATTGGAGTTGGCTGAGACACAATCCTCTTCATTGGGAATGATTGCAAGAATATATCAAATTTGTATTGCTTCTTTAAAAAAACCAGACTCCTTGATAATTTCTAATTTAGAAATTAAAACCTTGTTTTCATCCCCAACAAGAAGTTAAAAAGATCAAACTATCCCTCGAGTTGCTCATGAAAAATGATTCAAACAGGTCTGGTCTCCTTCTTCGAAAGAATCCTTGTTTCCCCTTTAGGGAAGGATTTTATTTCATCTTCATTCTCTTACCCAGTATGATTTCCCTTCATAAGTACAACAATTTCTAAACATGCATAGAAGTGGGGATCATTACATTCAATTAAAATATCTTTCTCACTTTGTATACATTCTTCCTCAAGGATTTGGGTATCATTAGTGTTTAAAAAAAATTTCACTTCCCCTCTAATTACAATCTTGTTGTCCTTCATTTCTACCTGATTTTACTTGAAATTCAACTCCTCTTTTTATATATTTTGAACTTTTTCATCTTCCCAATAAGAATTATACCAATATTAAAAAATGTGTAGTTATCTTCTTTGGTGAAGTTGGTTGGAGATGAAACATAAGAAAAAGGATGTTGAATAGTTACATTCTTAAACATAGGTGGTTGATACTCAAAAAATCTGATTTGATCATTTGAAGAAGCCAAATGATCCTCTAAAACAAGTTTCCCTCTTTATGGCTATGAATTCCCCTTCACAACTGTATGCTTTTTCTTAAGAAGCTATTGTTGTGATTTTTGCAAAGGCTGCTCCTTCTCTCCAAGATGACAACAAACATCTTGTTCTACCAACATTGTAGGATAACTTGATTTAGTGAGTGTTTGGTAGAGGATTGGGATAATATGTGAAATACCACAATTCCTCAAAGCTCTATAATAATACTTTGGAGGGTTGGGTAATGCCTTAGGTGGAGATGGGGAGAAACTTTATAGATCATAAGGGATATTTTAGTCATGAAAAATTTTAGATCACCAAAATATGGATTAGGAAGCAAAAGGTCTTCCTATTTTTGGAATGGAAGAATGGATTTTTCTTTCTTTGCACCAAAATTGTTGGAAGGGAGAATTTGGGATGGTAGGGAGGAATGGAAGCAATAAGGATGGGTTTTATTTTTCCAACATGAATGAGAATATTCTCAATTTGTGATGTAATGATAAAATATTGATAAAGATTGCTTCCTCCTAGGGATTGAATTAATACAACCAAATCATAATCAAATGACTTCAAATAATAAAAAATACCATACCTTGTGAGGGTATAAATTCTTGAGGAATTCTATGCCAAGTACTTGTGATTTTGATGTTAAAATCATAGATGAAATCCATTGAATCTCACTATATTTTCCTGAGGTGTTCCATGAGAGAAATGATATCTATATTCTCCTTGAATTGGTTGTGTAGTTGTTCTCCCATATGATCCCATGAACAAATGGATTGTGGATCCGAATTTCTATACCAATCTTTTGCTTTGTCTTTGAGAGATGAAATAAGAACTCTAAGGAAAATGTTATATTATATGACATCGTGAATGCCACAATGGTTGGATATATCTTGAATTTGATAAATAGGAGATTGATCTCCATTTCTATGGAAAAGAGGTATGCTTTTCAATGCTATTTTGGGGATATCATCCCATTATTGCAAATGAAGGGTGATAAAACTAAAATTAGAGAATGGAAGATCTCTTTGGATATCCATTAGAGAAATGGAAATATAAAAATGAGTAGAAAGGATAAAGGGAGGATATGTAGACTTAGAGAATGGGTTTCTTAAATAATGGAGTCAAAAAATGGTTTGGGAACTACCTCCAAAGGCTAGATATCACATAGAACACATAAGACTTGGTGAAATGAAGTTGTAAAGTGCTTCAAACCTGGTCCCATTGGGCGTTCTAGAACAGTTAACACATAAAAGTGGTACTCTCTGAATGTTCACATATGAACATTAGCACTTTGGCGTAACATTCGATGATTCAAAAAATGCAGGACTTACAAACTGAGATCAACCTCTAGAGAAGGTTGGTTCATCTACCCATCCTAATGATAAAAATACTCCTACAACTCAAAATAAAGTTGTCTAAACCTAATCTAAACTTACAAGGGACCAAGGTTAGAGAGATGTATGTAAGGGAAATCGTAATATAAAAGAGGTGATAGTGCAGAAAAGGGGGGTAGACACTCTCTATCAGGGAAAATTGAGAAGGAAATAAAGAGGGAGATGGAAAAAAGATGTGCCACAGAACCATAACTGCATTCAACCTTCCTTTTTCACACATACACAACAAAATAGAACCTGTAAGTGAGAAAAATATGTGCAACACACCACATAAGCAATATAGAGGTGAGAATGCAATGGAAAACAAGTTAGGGTAGAGAAATAATGATAAAAATGATTTAATTTCCATAAAAGTATACACAGTCCATTACAATAAAGGTGGAAGGATAGAGAACACGTTGTAGAAGCTCAAAATGGAGGTTTATAACTCATATATGCTCATGTAACCATTTTGGCATGACACCTTTACAAATTGAGAGAGTCCCCTTAGAAATGAGATATTTTTCAATATATATCATATGGGGAAGATAAAGAGGAAGGAAAAGAGATAGGGACGTGTCACATTAGAACTAAACCACTGAAAAAATGCATTGAAAACACCTATGAACACACATGGTCTACTAAAAAGGATATTCCTTCATGCCATCACACTTGTAGGATGAATTATGGATGTAATGATCATTGATTTCGAGTGATTGAGGTGGTTGAATGCATTTACAATGCAAAATTACCCCTTTTTTCCTCCTTAACCCGGTTTTGAAACTTTGACCCCAAAAACTTCATCAAATATTAAATTTCCTAATGTTGAAATGAATATCCTAAGGATACATTTCCAACGCCAGGTCAAATTTATAAAATTTGGATGACTGCATCAAAATTTATGGTAAAAAAACCATTTTTGTTTGTTCCACAGTTTGCTATGTGTGTTCATTCATTTTTCTTTATTTGGTGATTTATCTAGTTTTCCACGAAATTTTGAATGTCTTGACATCTATGGAAGTCTAGTGTTTGGTGGATTTTGAATTTTCCCACTATGCCACGAAACAATTAAATCTTTCTATGCATCTTTTTTAAAACTACAACTAATTTCCTCATACTGCGGCCTCCTAAATTCTACAGAACATTGCTCCTTTGTTGTGTGGCCCTATGAATTCCATGGAAAAAATATTTTATTCCATGAACTTGTGAAGTCCATGGAACACTAAACATTGATAAGTCAATGGAAAACTAAGATAGTTTTCTGCAGGCTCCCATGACATGCTTGATGTGCACCACAGTTTCCATAGAAGAAAACTCATGTTTTTGATATATACGCCAAGCACTAGATTTCAAATTGAATTCCTGAGTCCTAAATTCTTAATTCCTTTGTGCCATTGATTTTGGAATATGTGGAACACTGAGTTCCACAAATCCGTGGTACACTAAAAAAATGTTGCACAAATTTTTTCCAAGAAAATTCTCTAAGTCCAATTTTTTTATTTAAGCCCCAAAATTTATTTGCAAGTTATCAAAATATCCCTGGGTGGTTATTTTGGACAACACTCCCTTCTCAATAGTTTTTTCAAACTTTCACCTTGAAAGTATGAATATACAACTAGTTGGTATCCAAACCACTTCCCACCTCTCATCTGATTTGGATAAGATCATGAACATCAACCTTGGCAATGTAGACCTAGCATAATTCCAAAAAAGGTTGCATGTCATTGATAGGAATGAAAAAATGGAAAATATTGAATGAAATGGGTTTTCCCTAGCAGATGTATTCCCTCCTTCTGCTCAGTGTCTAGAATTATTATGGGTTTGTGCACAACATTATAATGCAAAAACCAGGGAGGTTAGGGATGGAAGTAATTCCATAGTTTTATCCTTAAATAATGAAACCTTTGAGGATATATTGGGTATCCATGATGTAACTCATGTGATAGACATTTAAATTAAAATTGAAGAGGAATAATGGAATGCCAACATTGCTAAGTGCTACAATATGTTGAACAAAATGGGCTTAACAAGCCAAGGATTTCTGCCACCAGGATTTCCAAAAAGTTGAGAAGATCAAATTTTGTTGAGGGATTTGGAGAAATCATCACAATGTTAAACAAGGTTATGGGAAAGGAATATACCTATCATTGCAATGATTATATGTTCAAGTTCATCTGAATTATTGTCATTAGAAAGGTACACATTCATTGGGGAGAGTTCATTAGTGATTGCATCTATGAATAGATACTCAAATTGGAATTTAAACTTAAAGAAGGCTCCATGAGAAAAAAAAAATTCTATTTGAGCTCCTATCTGGTATATAAAATTTATCAGAATAGGACATTCTATGGGTTGGACAGAGCAAGATACTTTGGTAATTATAGGGTTTATGATGTGTACCCCTAGCTAAACTTGACCAATTACACCAACTATTTTAGGGTGGTACACCACAATTTATTTTCTCCCATCATATGCCTATTCCATCCCGAGCAGGAAAAAATATACGTAACACAAGAGAAGAAGGTAATCATTCAGTATGGATGCTACTTCATCCAATTCCAAACCTTCACATATATCAAAATAAGTGGCTTCCATCATTTTCCCTACATATTGCCAAGATACCTGGATGATAGGTGGGCATTTTTGGAAGTGTCAAGGTAGGTGGTGGAAGTACATAAGTTGATTGAAGATAAGCACAAAGAAAACATCAAGCTCCCAATTAACATTAGGAGGCATAATTTACCTACTTTGGTTAATGTTAGACTCCTGGAAGTATATATGAGTAGAGTTACATTGTAGAAATTATCTCCTAGGCCCAATTATAATATTAGATGGATACTCAAAGGATCCTTAGGAAATTCATATGAACATGAGCTTCATTATGAGGATTATTGGATGGAATATAGGGATGAGGATGAGGTTAGATTAAGAGATCACTCAATGATGACCTTCACCCAAGTGGTGGAGTATAAAATTTTTGTTTTCCCTTAAAGGTTACAAGATGATATGAACCTAGTGAGAAAATATTATGTTGATCATAACATAACATCTTAGCCTATCCCAAGTGTAAACTGGGAAAGGTAAGAAAAAAATTCCCTGTATGACATAACTACTCATATTATCAAAAGGACATTAGTATGGTTGAGAAATAAGGGGATTGACTTGATCATGTAAAAAACAATAGTTTTGATGGAGTATAGAGTAAGTGAGGCCATAAGGGATGAACTTCTCCATTATATGAAGGAAATTGTAGGCATGGACCCCTAAAAGGAAAGTCCCCAAAAATTTCTATCAAGGGAAAAACCTCAGGGGATGTGGAGGAGCTCAGTGCAACAATCAATAAATCAAACACTCCTATGTAAAATTTGATACATACGAAATACAAAAATGTTATAGAAGACCATACAAGATTCCACAGTCATTACAACTACACCCCTCCAAATAGTCCCACATCCTACCTCAACAAAAAGGAACATGTGGCAAAGGAAACTATTCAAAGTAATGTGTTATCCTCCTCATCAAAGGGATAATATAGAAATGGAAATATAATGAGAGAAATCATTACCTCAAGTCAACCAAGGAAGGATCCAACATTAGAGACCAACCATGAGGAAGAGGAAGAAGAGGATGAACCTACGACATTGCACTTTATGAGGACCAAAAGGAAAAAGGTAGAAACACCTATAATAGAGACAACCACATGTATAAAATTATAAGGGACAACTCCAGAGATTGAAAAATCAGTTTCTACCCCTCAAAATCCAAAGGTAGTTTTCACTACCCTACCTCCTATGAAACATGAGGCACTTGTTAGAGTGTGTATGCAGTAAATCCTAGTCAAAATTCGTACTGAAGAAATTCAGGGATAAAAATCCCAAGGAGAAGGAAAAACATAAGTATCAGACCCATCCATGGATAAAAAATTCACTGAATTGCTACATGGTTTAGACCAATATTTTTGGAGTTGACCTGCCCCGTGGAATGAAACAAGATATATTAGTTAGGGAAAATCAGGGAGACCAAGAATTATATGAAACACCTTCTACATGGAAAGTTAAAGGTGGTGAGGTGAAGGAAAGTGTTGAAGAAGGATTTTTTGTGAAAGAAGTTGGGAAAACTCAAACTAAAGAGGTATCACCTATTGATATTGAAAAATCATGTGTTGTGGAACCAACTCAACTACTTTTGGAGATATTTTTGAAGGAAAATGTAATTCATGAAATTTTAGAATAGGAATCCTAGTAGAAGGATCAACCAAAAGTTGAGGAAATAAAGGATCTTCTCCATCTAGAGAAGAAGAAGTTGAGGACATAAAAAATACTGATAAAAATAATCAGCAATACTCAACTATGACAGAGGAATAGGTTAAAGATGTAATGGTAAAAGAAGGAAGATTTCAAGAATATATTGTAGAGTCTACTGATTAACATGATTAAAAAATTAAAGGTTTTAATATTTCTCTCCTTACACCCCAAACATAAATTATAGTTCCTAGCTGCAAGAACAAGGAGAAGGAAACAGTAAAAAAAAGGTTGGTTGGGAGTATCCCTCTTTATGAAGAAAAAGGTGAAGGTGCAAGTGGAAGAAGATGACCTTCATAGCATCATCTCTTTGAAGTCATCTAGACCAAAAAATAAAGTAATAATTTTTTCAAGGAAAATGGTGGGGGATCAAGGAGAAAGGATTGTGGAGGTAGCTACCCCCCACACTGATGATTTAAGGGAAAAATTCTCCCCATATAATTACCAAATAACTAATATCCCTCTTTGGAAACCAATTAGTGAAGGCCTAAAACATGAGGTTACCATGGTAGTGGGTGGTCTTTTTCAACAAATAAACAAGGATAAGGAGACCAAAAATTAATTGAAAGAGAAGGTTGATATTTTATCAACCTATGTGCAAAAGTGGGTACAAGCTCCCCTAGGAAGTCAAGAGATAACTACATACCTCACTCCTAAAAAGATGAAAAGTGTTGGATATTTGAGCTATAGGGGATAATCTACTAAAAATTGAGAGGAGTTGATAAACAAGGGCGGAAATATCATCAAAGATATTATAAAGTGCTATAATCAATTGTCTAAAAAAGTAGAGGAAAGTAAGACTTTAATTGATAAATATTAGAAAATATTGAATATTAGGATGGATTGGTTCCCAAGCTAGAAGAAATCACACATTTGGATGATTATGTCGTGGAAAAAGAAGTGATAGTTCCCTCAGACTGTCGAGAAAAGAAATATGAGTATATATGGGATATCAAGCTAAGAATGGAAAGCTTGTGGGACTTCATAAGATGTTAGAGTAGGTATTTACCTTATCTCATGTTCACGTAGGTACTTTATTTACCTTTGTTGTATTTAGCCTCACCCACTTATGTGTGTGGATATTTCTTTTATCTTATTTAGATATTAGGAGATATTATATAGTTGTTAGGTATAGTTCTTTCCTTGATCTATGGCATGACTAGATCTTTGATGACTAGTTCTTTCCTAAATCTATGGACTTGACTAGTTCTTTGATGACTGGTTCTTTCCTTGATTTATGGCTTGATCTACGACCTTGATTGGTTCTTATATTTTTATTCCTTACCTATATAAGCAAGGCCCATTCTCATTGTATTTCATTGAGTTCCATAATAATATATGATATTGCTACTCATTTGTTTGCAAAGGTTTATGTAAAGTTATTCTAGCGAATTGCTTTTATCTTATTGATCATGGTGTTTGATTAACATCTGTGTTCCTGGCTTGGTATGATCTAGTTATCATTCCTTTTATGGTATCAAAGTAATAGATTTTTTTTGATATTCATCTATAAGCTTCATTTTACAAACATTTTGTTTTCTTATATTCATATATTTGGGATTTTTACGTATTTTTATGCAAAACAGAACTTTCCGTTGGATCTAGAAGGTTGCAAAACCCTAAGATTGACTATAACCTCGACCATTTTTGGAGGCAATCATTTTTTGGTTTTTATTGGTATAGAGAAATGTGTTGGTTCACTTCGGGATTCGTGTCAGTGAGGAAGGAAACCCAAAAATTCAATTTCTAGGTTTTTTTGGGTTTTTCGAGATATGTACTGGGTTTTTTTTCTTCAGTGGTGTAATGTTTTTGGGAAGCGTACAACAGACTGTTTCTGGAAGTATGACTCTTTCCTTTGTTAGCAGGGGTCCACGGGTTACTGTGCATCCTTAGCCCTTGGTCATACGATAGGGTCGTATGAGGGCTTAATGCTTGCAATTCCTACTATTAGGTGCTTAATTCTAGCCCCCTTTAATTTTATTTATGTGGTAGCTAAGCATAAACTTGTAAACCTTGTATCTTTTGATCAAAAATTTGAATTTGAGTGCCATTTTTTAAAAAAGTGTTTTTTTTTGTGCTCTTTCCATTGGAAATATTTATTTTGACAATCACACTATAATTATAAAGTGCCAAAAATCTTAGGGGGGCTCTTGTTGCATTGCTTGGTTCTTGCATTTCTTTCGGTGATTTTTTGAGAATGGCGTCTACTTCTGCATTAGATCATGTTGAGCCATTAACAACACATAATTACGACACATGGAAACCAAGAATGGAAACACAAAGTAAGTGGAAAGTATTATGGGCTTTAACTTCTTTAGAACAATTAGTGTTCACTAGATAATATGAGAAATTTTACTACCAGTGCAAGTTTGATGAGTGTATGGGTTTGATAGGAACTTATGTAAGTGATATTATTTTGTTTCATTTGGAGAAATGTGACTATCCTTTCAAAATGTGAGAGAAATTGGAGGGTTTATTTGGTAAGGTGGATCATATGAGAGCCATGCAACTTGAAATTGATATCACCTCTCTTAATCCTGTAGATTTTTCAACAATTATAGACTATCTTACCAAGTTCAAGCATTTGCTGACACATTTGAAGGGGAGTGGAAGAGATAAGAAAGATGAAAAGTGTGTTTACTTGAATCTATCTAAGTTGAGAGGACCATTCCAAATTTTTTCTTCTACCTTTTTCTCTAGCATGGATTCTGTAGGTAACACATTCAAAATGCCTAACTTAGAAACATTTTTTGAAAGACTTACGAGGGAAAAATCTAAATTGTCCCACCTTGAGTCTTCCACCTCTCACAAGGAATTAGTTGCATCTAATACTAAGGGCAAGGGAAAACCAAAAAGTAAAACCAAATCAACCCCTGCTCCATCTCAAAGTGATCGTAAACCTAAAGAAAACAACTTTAAACCCAAGGAGTCTTCTAAATCCAAGAATAATTCTAGCCTTTCATGCTCTTTTTGTGGGGGTGGTGGTCTCGAAGAACATAGGTGTTATAAGTGAATGCAATCCTTAGAGAATGCAGTCAAGAAACATAAAATTTCTATCTCCACTCCACATCCTTCTAATCAATATGGAAAAACACTTAATGTTGTTAGGAGATCTTAGTCACCACTTGCAGATAGTTGGCTTATAGATTCTGGTGCTTCTCATCACTTGACTTCTTCCAAGGAGTCTTTTGTTTCTCTAGGTTTGAGTTCTACTTCAAAAATTTACATTGGAGATTCTTCCTTCCTTTCTGTTAAAGGAAAATTTGATATACAACGTGATGGTGGAAGTATCCAAGATGCACTATATGTTCCTAACATCACTACAAATTTGCTTTATGTATATCAAATTTTTCATTTTTGTTAAGGGAAAACAATGACTTTTACACCGCATAGGGAAGAAGTAAAATTTTTTTGGAGCCTTATTCACTTGTTGCTCAAGGTATTGTTGATCATAGTTCTAGAATACATCACTTTGAGGGTTTTGATGACACTTCTTCTATAGGGACAAGATTGGTTTCTCATATAGATTTAGAGAGTAATCTTTGGCACGAGAGATTTGAGAATTTCAATTACAGATATTTGAAGGAGTTGAGCACTCATGGTATGGTTGATGGTATTCCTAGAGTTTCTTGTCTTGAAGGATTTTTTCATGGATATGTATTAGGGAAACAACACCAAGATCCATTTCCTAAGAAATTTTCAAAGAGAGCTTCTTCACCACTTACGCTTGTGCATAGTGACTTGATGGTTTTTCCTATCACCTCTTTCAATGGAGCTAAGTATGCACTTACCTTTATTGATAATTTCTTGAGGTGTACTTGGGTTTATTTTATGAAGTAAAAAAGTGATGTTTTTTCACACTTCAAAGTATTCAAGGCTTTGGTTGAGAAAAAATATTCTAGTTGCATAAAGAACCTTCGTACTGATAATGGGGGGAGTACTTAAGCAACACATTTTTTTATTTTTTTGGCAACTCAAGGCATTATTCACTAGAATTTTGTTCCTCATACTCCAAAATAGAATGACTTAGCATAATGGAAGAATATAACTTTAAAATAAATGGCTAAATGTATGATGCATTTTAAAGATTTACCTCCTATCTACTGGGTAGAAGCAGTTAATTGTGCTAGCTACATTTAGAATTGCACAGCACACAAAGCACTTGAGCATTTGACTCTAGAGGAAGCTTGGTATAACACTAAGCCAGATGTCTCATTTTTTTCAAGTCTTTGAGAGCCATGATTGGGCCTTTGTGCCAAATAAGAAAAAGTAATCTTTGGATAAGGAGAGAAAACCCTTGATCTTTATAGGGTATTGTGAGGACATGAGAGCTTATCGAATTTTAGATCTTGATACTCATGACATTATTTTTCAAACACATGTTCAGTTTGATGAGCACTTCACTCCTCATGAATCTTCATCTTCTTTCATGCCTCCTTCTTCATATCATCTTGATGACCCTTTCTTTGAGGAGGTTGATGAGGAGGTTATAGATGTCATTGAGGATCCTATTCCCATTGATGTTGTCACTATGCCTAAGAGGGATCATTCTACAGTTTTTGAGGAAGAACCTTTAATACATGATCTTCCACTCACTAGGCATCATAACACACCTTCCACAGGTTCTAGAATTTTGTGTCAGATAGTTTCTGAGGATCCACAGTCTTTTTCAAAGGATCATGGGATACAGGAGTGGGATGATGCGATGACAGCTGAGTATTATTCTTTGATGAAGAATCATATTTGGCATGTGGTATCTCTTCCTAAAGGAAGAGAAATGGTTAGGTGTAAGTGGGTATACCAAATCAAATATGTAGTTGATGGGTCCATTGACAAGTATAAGGCTCACCTTGTTCCAAAGGTTTTTTCACAAGTTAAAGGTATTTAATACTCTGATAATTTTGTACCCATTGCTAAGATGGATACTATACACCTTTTACTTGCTATTGCTACATCACAAGGGTGGCCCGTATACCAAATGGACATGAAGAGTTCCTTTTTACATGGAGATTTACAAGAGGAAATATACATGGAGCAACCAGATGGACTTGTTCAGGATTCTTCTCTTGTTTGTAGACTCCGAAGGTCTCTCTATAGTATCAAACAAGCCCCTCGGGCTTAGTATGAGAAGATGGATTATTTTATTCTATCTACTGGTTTTTTTCGTTACCACTCCAATCATACATTATATCTCCAACATGTTGGTGAGGATATTGTGATAGTTGTATTGTATGCTGATGATATATTACTTACTGACAATTCTTCTTCATGCATTCAGAAAATTTAGAAGGCTCTATCTACACAGTTTGACATGATAGATCTTGGGTTATTGCATTATTTCCTTTTTGTAAATTTCTCATAAAGATTCAAGGATTCATTTGAGTCAAAAAAATTACACCCATAATCTTCTTCAGCTCTTTGATATGGCTGATTGCAAGCCAAGTCCATATCATTTTCAGTCTGGGGTTACTCTTACTTCCATATGTACCACACCACTTTATGGTCCTACTTTGTATAGGAAGTTGGTTGAAAGTCTCATGCACTTGACCCATAATCACCCTGATATTTCATTTGCAGTAGGGATTGTATCTCGGTTTGCACATTTTCCTCGTAGTAGTCACTGACAGGCTGATAAAAGGATTTTGCGCTATTTTCAAGGCACTTCCCACTTTGGCCTACATTACACTAGGGGTTATACTTATTTGCTTTGATAAAAATATTCATATTGGGAAGGTTCTATTGATGATATTCATTCCACTTCTGGCTATCTTTTTTGTCTTGGTTCTTCTCTAGTTGCTTGGGTGCGTAAAAAGAAAAAATCTATTTCACTTTCATCTTCAAAGGTAGAGTACAGGGTAAGAGTTATAGAAATTCAGTAGATTCTTTGGCTTCAAAAATTATTGAAAAAGTTTGGATTCCCATAGGATTCACTGAATGTACTTTGGTGTGACAACCAAAGTACAATTCACATTTCTCACAACCCAGTTGAGCACCAATAGACCAAGCACATTGAGATACACATCCACTTCATTTGTCAAGACATTCAAGATGGGGTTCTTTACTTAGAGTACATTTCAACTCAATAGTAGGTTGTGAACATCTTTACGAAGCATTTTACATCACCTTGCTACCTTGAGTTGCATGGAATGCTTGGGGTTTCGGAAGTTTTTCTTGGGGAGTGTTCGTGAGAACATCTTCCTTATTCTTCTTCTTTCTCTTTCCTTCTAGCAGGATTATTTCCTTCTTTTGGTTCCAGATTTCTTCATGGATATATTGTACATGAGAACCTCATTAGGTCTAGTTATTGGGAATCATACTATAGACATGCCTCTTCTATTTTGGCCCCTAGCTTCACTTGAGGGGGTTGTTAGAGTAGGTATTTACCTTAGCTCATGTTCACCTAGGTACTTTATTTACCTTTATTGTATTTATCCTCACCCACTTAAGTGAGTGGATATTTATTTTATCTTATTTAGATATTAGGAGATATTATCTAGTTGTTAGGTATAGTTATTTGCTTGATCTATGGTATTGACTAGATCCTTGATGACTAGTTCTTTCCTAAATTTATGGACTTGACTAGTTTTTTGATGACTAGTTATTTCCTTGATTTATGGCTTGATCTATGACCTTGACTGCTTCTTAGATTGTTAGTTCTTGCCTAAAAGAGAAAGGACCATTCTCATTGTATTTCATTGAGCTCCATAATAATATATGATATTGTTGCTCATTTGTTTGTAAAAGGTTTATGTAAAGTTATTTTGGCGAATTCCTTTCATCTTATCAATCGTGGTGTTTGATTAAAATATGTGTTCTTGGCTTGGTATGATATGGTTATTGTTCCTTTTATAATAAATATCCAAGACATGAGGGTGAAAGCAAGGAATTAGGTTGATGACATATTTTAAAAATTGGAAAGAATGCTTCCCCTCAAAGGCACATACACCCTAGGATCTGTAGATACAGACAAGTTGTTGGAAATTATTTAGAAACATATTACAAGGGATTTGGAGCCTTCAAAATATTTTGATTATTATTCTATTTAGAAATTCATTCATTTGGAGGAATGCATCAATAAATTGGCCAAGAGGATAAAGAGAAAGAGAGCTATTTCTATTGATTTTGATAGTGCTCTATGTAAACAATAAAAAATCTTCCTCTACATGTAGGACCGTAGTAAGATGGAAGAGGAGATGAAAAATGAGAAAATGGATCTCAACCATAATTAGGAATTTCTTTATTCTTTTTCCCCTTCCATATTATTTATTCCTTTCTTTTCATTATTATTTCAAAAATAGAATCAAAATGATTTGATTGTAATGTGTAACAAACTCTTCCTTAGAGCATGCATGAAATGATGTTAATGTAGAAGAAGACAAAAAAGTTGTTTAGAAAAGGAATGAATATTCTTCACTCCTCTATGGGTTTCATCATGATTCAAAACCGCTCCATCTTGACATATCAAAATGGTATTTTTTCAGTGGGGAAATTTTTTCCATCCAATTTTCAGATCAAGGATCATAACCCCATGGTTTTCTTGATTTCAATGTTTCATGGGGTTTTCTAGGTATCTTCCTTTATGGTGTTTTTTGGTATAAAAGTGAATGTATATTTTCACTTCAGGGGTTCTAATTTTGGGTTCTGTAGACACAAAATCACAAAATTTGAGTCATTATATAGTCTTGATTGTATAATTCTATTCATATGGTTCCTAAGTACTGAAAATAATCAATTTTTTATCTACCCGATCTCGGAACCTTGTAGGCTTTCATTATTTGCCTACAATTTGGTCATTTTAAGTAATCAATTTAAATTTAATGCAAGAAAATAAAGATAATTACACAATGATTGATTATGGAGTTTGGAAATTACCTACATCTCTGGGTTCTTATCGAACCATTCCACTAGTAAAAACTTGTTAGTTATAATAGTACTTTCACAAGAAAACCTAATGGAAACTATCTAAGAAATTTCTTAGAGGAACAACTGGACCTTTATAAGACAAGGGTGAAAAATAGTACCCGACTTCCCCATTCCTGGCATATTCGGCAAGCTCAATGGTACCAGCTCCACTGTTCGGAATCCTTCGGTTCTCGATTGGCCTTCCATACACTTTATAACGCCCTATGGCACTTCGGTCGATATTCCAAGATTCACAATAATTTTGTGTGGCTCTATGGGCCAACTAGGTAGTATTAATAACTCCTAGCCACAATAATTACTAAATAAATTAGGTCATCACACAACTATGCCCATGGCAACTAACTCTCCTCTTGGCTCGCTCTCCACCTTTCCGAGCTCTAGGAATGAGGTTCTTTATTGCATTGTGTGTGTGTTTTACAAAGAAATGGGTTCCCTATTTATACGAAAATAGGGCCCTTAAAAAATGCATAAAATATTATCCCAAGGCTAATAATAGCCTCATCTTGTAGCATTTGTAATGTGATTAAATCGGATTGCATTTTTATTGGGTTAAAATTCCCATAGGGAGTAGAATTATTTGAATAAGGGGATAAAATCCCATTTGTGGCAATAGGTTTTAAGTGGGTATTATCCCACATTTGAGGGAGAACATAAATGCTTAAGGCTTAGTAAAGCCTTTCCATGCAGGTTTAGGTGGTCATAGGACCACTTGGGCATAACCACCCCAGCCTTATTCTCACGTGGATCTCCACATATCGCTTAGTTTCCCCCACCATCGCTTCACCTCCTTCTCCATGTGGAAGCTTCCATGTTTGGCATTTTCATGCCCCCCACCACTCCATCACATGGTATAAGCATAGCATTTGGCAGTTAAGTGGGTTTAGAGGATTATATGGTTATACTAATGTTTGCACATTAATATATATATATATATATATATATATATATATATATGCGTGGCATTTGGAAATAAGTATGGAAAAGAATTACAAAGTAAAACATAACTCGGTCTATGTATGACTCAGATAATTATCTAAATGTTGACCCTTGATAGGAAAATTGATCATATTCAATTCGTGGTGGTAAGCCGTGTGGTGGCTTATTGACCCACCACGTCGGTGATAATACCATAGTCCACACGGCGGTCGGGCTCCCTTTCATAACAAAATTTGAGCCTCTTATTCCAATGAGAAATATTTTATGCCTGTCGAAGACCGAAGATCGAAAAATAACAAATGACTCCCTTTTCTTTTTCACCATGTGTCATAGTGCCATTGGTCCAATATTGACCAGTTGACCAGAGTTGACTTTCCAATTGATTGACTTTTGACCGCATATCTAGAGCTCGCAATGTCTATTTTTCATGTTCTCACAGTCATT
The DNA here is from genome assembly GCA_019776745.2 of Taxus chinensis. Classification (NCBI taxonomy): domain Eukaryota; kingdom Viridiplantae; phylum Streptophyta; class Pinopsida; order Cupressales; family Taxaceae; genus Taxus; species Taxus chinensis. Next base: position 595,547,135 of record CM034151.1, on the reverse strand, counting down.
AGAAAGCTCTCAAAACAATTTTATGCACTGAAGCCATTTAGGGATGTTTAGGGATCTTCAAAAATGATCCCTTGATCACACCTCCCCACTAAGAAAGGATTTTTGTCTCGAAAAGCTTATATCGGAACAGTTTTCCATACTGTCCTGAATCTGGAAACTCTGCTACCACCTCATAAGTTCTATTGTAGTAGACCCTTGGGTCTTCTCCTTTGTAACCTTCTCACTTCAAAAAATTTTCTCTGATCTTGGGACTATGGGTTATGGGCCCACGATGCTTCTGATGTGCCAATTTGATATCCAAAGAAGACCTCCATGCCTCCAATGTATGGTGCTAAGTTTTTGAATGAAACCTCAACACTCCTTCTTTGCGGTGCTAAGCTTCTTGATATTTGACAACAAAGATCTTCTTTTACTCTATACCACATCTCCTAGCTCCAAGTTGTTTATGCATAATCCAAACTGGTTTGAAGGAACTCCATGTTACGTATAGCTATTATTTGTCCAATGTTGATGATGGACAATAACTTTTCCTCCAATACATGATGCTAAGCCTCTTTCGAGACCTTAATCCTCCAATGCATGATGCTAAGTCTGTTACAGACCTCAACGCCTCCAATACATAATGCTAAGACTCTTTTAAGACCTCAAGCCTCCAATGCACGATGCTAAGTTTGTTGATCAACTACCATTCTAATGTTTGGTCGCAATGCCTTGACACCAAATGACGTTTTGAGATGATCCTTTGAGATCTCCTCTTATTGGCACACTAATATCAAGTACCACTCTATTGCATGGTCACAATGCCTCTATATAGAATGAAGTTATGACTTAACGTTAATACCAATGGTGATTCATCTACCATTTAGCTACATGGCCAAAATTGCTCTACATAGAATGAAGTTCCAAGATGACTCCTACGAACTCTATTGTCTACACAAATAGTAGATCAATCTCCAAGCCTATATGAGTGAAATCTTGTATCCCAACTGTAACAAGTAATCCAAGCTGATTAGGAGATAAGTTCCCTTAATAGGGTATTTTTTACAACTTTCAAATACAAGTGTAAGGAAATTATATCCTAATACATCATGTTAAACTAGTTGTAAAAATGCTCCATTTTTTGATTCTTTGTACAATAAGCTTAAATACCAATCTATAGGAAAATAACTTCACATGGTAAACCTGTTGTGAATTTTCTCCTACTTGGTGGCTTATGAACTTGATCTTCTCCACTACATCACAATGTGGATTGAATTAATTTATCTCCTCCCTGCTAGACCAATAACTCAACAAGGAAAAATACACTGCATCTTATGGTATTATAAAAAACATGAAAATAATTACCCTTTGGGGTCTTACTAATGCAAGTATAATAGAGTACAAACATTTCTCAGAATTGGTTTTTTAACTAATGTGCCATGTCTGGATAGATGTATACACACATTGCCCTCAAAGGGGTCTTACCATTAGATTCTACCTAACACAATAGTTTATGGTTTTATTATAACAAGAGCAATAAATAATGCAAAGAAAAACCAATACAATAGCTGAACAAAGTCAACTTTAATTGCACCTTGGATTTCTTACCAAATGTAGAATCCTTAGTGTCTATCTAGGATACCTCAATAGGTGTCATGTGGATCCCTAGGCTCTCACTTCTCTACATACAGATCCTCATGGTCTGTTGGAATGTATGTAACCTCAGTTTCTAGATATGGATGATCCATACGGACATATGAGATCGAATCTACACTAGGATTTACATGATCCCTGGGTACATATGAGTCTAAAAGCTCACTATCTTCACCTCATGTAAGACAAATAACATGACCTGTCACGAACTCCATCCTCTAGCTATGCCCCATACAAAGCTCCACTCTACTCCTATCATCAATCATATAACCCTAATGAGCAGTAAGGTAGAGGTTTCCTAATACCATGTCATCCATCTCCAAAGGGATGATATCGAGAGTGATATTATTGGAAACTCCTCTCCAAATTATGAAGCTCACAATACAATAACTGATAGACACACTATGTAGAGTACCATCTTTTGTACCTACTGACTTGGTACGAGGAAGTGGTGTCATGGGAAATCCTAGACTACGTACCACATCGATAGTTACATACCCTACTCCAATTCTCCAAACAAAAATAATGGTTACTAACTATGCTCGTGTAACAACTAGAATCCATTATCTAGAGGCACTCGCATGTCACAGTATGATGTATGGTTGTTCTATTGGTGCTCCCTGTGCTTTTGGTGCCACTGAATGGCCAGTGTTAGGTCCTACAATAGCCTTGTCCTTCTTCTGCATCCACTTAGGCCTCTTCTCTAGGTACAAATCCCAACATCACTTGATATCGTGTCCTCTACACAATAATGACAAATGCCCAAGTCTGGAAAAGGTTTCCTCTCCAAATGGTGCTTCCAAAGATTACTGACTTCATCCCCCTTTCCAAGTGGAGCATCCAAGATTCTTTACAATTCTGTGATATGCTGTTGCTTCTTAGGTTGACGTTCTCGAATAGTAGATAGGTGGGTTTGTAACTTCTCGATCTGGAGAACATGTTCTCGATGTCGAGTGATCATCACTCGAACCATGGTGCCCAATAATATAAGCATAACCGAATGCTAGAAGAAAAGGTATAGATCTATTTCTACAAAACCAGCTCTGATACCAAACTTGCTTAGAGATTAGCAAGTTTGCAAGCCAATAACCTGCTCTGATATAAAACTTTCTTAGAGATTAGCAAGTTTGCAAGCCAATAACCTTCTTTGATACCAAACTTGCTTAAAAAATAATTGATTTTTTATCTACCTGATCTTGGACTCTTGTAGGCTTTAATTATTTGCTGACAATTTGCTCCTTTTAACTAATCAATTTAAAATTAATGCAAGACAATAAAGACAATTACATAATGATTGATTATGGAGTTCAGTAATTTCCTACATCTCCGGTTTCTTATCAAAACCATTCCACTAGTCAAAAATTGTAAGTTAAAATAGTACTTTCATAAGAAAACCTAATGGAAACTATTTGAGAACTTACTTAGAAGAATAACCAGACCTTTAGAAGATAAGGGTGAATAATAGCACCCAACTTCCCCTTTCCTGGCATATTCAGCAAGCTCGATGGCACCAACTCAGCTATTCAAAATCCTCCAGTTCTCGATTGGCCTTCCAGATGCTTCGTAACACCCTATGGCACTCTGGTCGATATTCTAGGATTCACAATAATTTGGTGTGGCACTATGGGCCGAATAGGTAGTATTAATAACTCCTAGCCACAATAATGCCTAAATAAATTAGGTGTTAACACATCTATGCCCATGGAAACTGACTCTCCTCTTGGCTCGCTCTCCCCATTTCTGAGCTCTAGGAATGAATTTATTTGTTGTGTTGTGTGTGTGTGTTACAATGAACTGGGTTCCCTATTCATACGAAAATAGGTCCCTTAAAAAATGCATTAAAAATTATCCTAAGGCTAATAATAACCTCATCCCGTAGCATGTGTAATGGGATTAAATCAGATTGCATTTTTAATGGGTTAAAATTCACATAGGAAGTAACATTTGAATAAGGGGATGAAATCTCATTTATGGTGGAAGGTTTTAAGTGGGTATTATCCCACATTTGAGGGAGAACATAAATTCTTAAGGCTTAGTAAATCCTATCCACATAGGTTTAGGTGGTCATGAGACCACTTGGGCATAATTGCCCCCACCTTATTCACACGTGTATCTCCATGCATGAACTAGTTGCCCCCACCACTGCTTCACCTCCTTCTCCACATGCAAGCTTCCATGTTTGGCATTTTCATGTCCCCCACCACTCCATCATGTGGTCTAAGCATAACATTTGTCAGTTAAGTGGGTTTAGAGGATTATGTGGTTATACTAATGTTTGCACATTAATATATATATTCGTGGCATTTGGAAATAAGTATGATAAATAATTACAAAGAAAAAAGTAACTCAGTCCATGTATGACTCATTGATCATATTCGATTCATGGTAGCAAGCCACCTGGTAGCTTGTGGACCCACCACATCGGTGATAATACCATAGTCCACATGGTGGTCGGGCTCCCCTTTGTAAGAAAAGTTGAGCCTCTTCTTCCGATGAGCAATATTTTACGCCTATTGAAGACCGGAGAACAAAAACCAACAAATGACTCCCTTTTCCTTTTCGCCACGTGTCACAGTGCCATTAGTCCAATATTGACTAGTTGACTAGAGTTGAATTTCCCATTGACGAAACTTTGACTGAACATATCTAGAGCTCCCGATGTCTATTTTTTGTGTTCTCACCGTCATTGGAAAGATCTCAAAATGATCTTCTACACTGAAACTAGTTAGAGATGTTTAGGGAACTTCAAAAATGTTCTGCACACACACGTACAAAAATACATTGGGTATGAGATGTAGTGTAACACTCAATGATAAGTCCATCATTTTGGTAGTTGAGGACAGTTTGACCCCTTCATTTACATCTTTATTTTTTAGGGTTTGATGATTTGTTATGGGTTTCGTAGATGATTAATTCATTCTGGATTTAGAAATACATTTGGTGGAATTCAGCAACATACACACGATAAAATGCAAACAAGTGTGAACCTCTTGTGAAACCTCAAAGGAGGTTTTTTGAGCATCCACGCAAACCAAGGCAACCAGAAACCAAACTAGGGAACCCACAGGCACCCCTTTCCTTCTCCAGGAACCCTATTTATGTCAGATATGCTAGATCTACATGTTTCATGGTTTCTTTGCGAAGGTCTTCCATCTCTGTTTAGCTGGTATCCACTGCGACACAATACAATACAATAACCTTCTTTACGCATTAGGGTTTTACATTTTCATTTCTTATATGGTTGGGTTATTATTTTAGTATTTTAGTATTCATTTACTCTCTACAAAACCTGCATTAGATTAGGCTATTATTTCACATTTTAGTTTAATAATTTTGGTGAACCCAACTATTTTCACGCTTAGGATCCTCATCTTTCCTCTATCATGGGTCACCACATTCCTCAAATTTATTTTTTCGTATTTACTTAAGATGCATCCCAATTGCCAAGATGTTCTGCAAAAATCCTTAGACACCATGTCTCTTCCTCAAGATATGCCACCACACAAAATAATTCCAATCTTCAATCGTCTATCTAAAGACCCTACCCTTCGTGATCCTCTATCTAATCAATCTATGTTGGAATCAATTCAAGATTTGCATTCTTTATTTCTAGAAAAAATTTAGGTTATGGAATCTAGGATTACATCTCTTAAATTTGAAATCCAATAGCTTAAGGACATTTCTTGAGCTCATGTTTGTTTTTGTTCTACATCTCATCTTCATTCTATATATTGTACAAGTTCTCATATCAGTGAGCCTCAAGTCTTTCCATTATTGGATCCTCTCATGTTTGATTGCAATACTAAGAAACATGACATTATTATTGGGATCCTTAGTCATCAATTGACCGCTTTACCATCTACTCAAGGATATCCTCCTTACCAACTTGCAAAATATCAAGGTCGTCCATATTGTAATTATCATCAAATCAATGGAAATAATGAAAATGATTAATATGGTTTACAATGAAGAATAAAACATCTTGAGCGTCAAGGATTTATCTCATTCACTACACAACATCAAATTACATTGTCCCCTCCAATTTTTACATCTCAATGGGTTCCTAAATGTGATTCATCTATGTCTAATGAGCATTATGCCATCATTACTTAGGTTCATTCTAGAATAGTTCACGCAGCTCCTAAGTAACCGCCTCTCAAAATCAATATAACACCTCCTCCGCTCAAGTCATTTGTGGAATCACCAAGTCAAATTATGTAACTACCTCTCGAAATCATTCCACCTTCTCCTATCAAGTCTTCTATAGCATCATCAATACCACCAAAAATACCACCATTCAAGGTTCCTCCACATCCTACTCCACTTTTGTTTCCAATTCATTTTGTCAAAGTAACTTTTCCTTGTACCGAGGGTCAAGGCACATTTCTGCCACCATGACATGGTCGTGTTGTTACTTTTTCCACACATGATTCCATCGCTTCATGAAAACTTGGCCTTTGGTAGGTTACACCCGATGACACACTCTTGTGCTTTAGTTCATAGTTGACTATTGAGGGAATCCTATAGACATGAACCTCACACACCACATAGTAGAACTACACATCACACATCTTCACACTTCTTACACTTTTATACATACACATCATCTTACATTTTACAACTTACATCTTCTCCTTTATACATCTACACATTGTACACATTCTACACACTATACTCCCACACTTATATCATCTACACATCTTTCCTTGCATACTACATATTATACAAATTGCACATTCTACACATCACAGGATATTTTATCATCACCACATTCTACACATATTACTATCATACGCGCTGCACTCACCACCCGATGACACACTCTAGTCTCACATTCCATACTGGACTATTGAGGGTATACATCATAAATGGACCACATCACACTCATACATCCAACCATTAAATATATATTTTTTCTCATACGACATTCTTAGATTAGTGATATACGCTATATACTACATCATATATGCTTTATAATAAATTATCACTTCCTCTACTTATCTTGTGATATACACTAAATCATCACAATTTTTCACACCTCATCTCTATGTCGCATATTATCACTACACATTCATCACATCATGATACACCCAACATATAGTTTGACCATTTCCCGATGACATACCCTCGTTTATGGTTCATTCTTGACTGCTAAGGGGGAATAAACAAATGAAGTTCACTGCATAAAATTCCATTCACTTACGGAGCACGCAGCTCCTATCATTCACTCTACATTCCATTCCATCCATCCACAACATATTGCATATCTTGGTTGTATTTACTCTTGCTTACATTTACTTGTTACATGCACATCTTATTACACATGATAGATATATATCTTGTATGTCATTATCCTTATCATACATACATGCACATTCACTTACCTTTCTAGTTATGATAAAATATCCTACAAATCTATACATGTAGCACGGATTCTTGGCACAATAATTAGTACCAATCCCATAACATATCTTAGGGGCATCCACATTCATACATTACAGGTGTTATTGTTTCATTTTTGTTCATAACACCCTACTTTATCAATTTATACATTCTTTTACATAAATTGTATCCTTCTAACATGCTAACAGGTGTTTCATGTGTAACATTTTTTATGCAGGGCTACTTGTTCCCATGGTTATCTGTTACATTACATGTACTTGCTTGTGATTGTTTGCTATTATATGCAGAAATTTCCCTTTTTCTTGTGTACACACTTGTATGTCTTTAGATTCATCGCACTTGATTTTCATGCGACATCATGAATGGTGTCCCATGTTTACAACCCAATTTTCATGGCCTACATTGTCTTCTTGGGTGTTTACATTATCTGTTTACACATTGTCTATTAGCTTAAATTTTGTCTTATATATGCATGTATGTATTTGTTCATACTAAAACTTGTTTCTTTAGCCACTTATTTGCATATACCTTGGTTTCTACCAAGCACATCCCCTTCCCCCCTACAAGGCACAATTTCAATGCTCGGTCCTCTTTTGGGCATACTCCTACAACAACGTTACATGCTCCCCTAAAAAGGGGGGCATCATTTGGATAAATTAATCACCTCATACAACAATTTACACACAATATAAAGCACAACAGAAAATATATATAGTAAAATTTAGGGCTTATAATCAGACTCATGTCCTTAGTATAATGATGCCTTTCCCATATCACCTATAACCAAGGGTCAGTTACATAGTGATTGGGTTCAGAACAGTCTACAAAACTCATACACAACAGATTTTACAGGGTAGGTTGTCGTTAGCACATGCATTAGTACACATCATCTGTAGTAGTGTTTTATACCAGGGGAAAATTAAATGTTAGAGGATAACACCATACCTTCCTCTCTACATTACTTTTGTTGTGGCATTGGATTTCTAAAAAAGATAGATAGTACAGAGATCTCTACAGTTTCGGGAAGTAGTTAAAGGTTGGAGGATAAATCAGACTTTCCTCCCTATACTTCTTCATCCAGTGGCATGAGATTGCCCCAAAAAACTTGCACTTCATCAACAAGATCCTTTATACACTCTTTTATATTCATGGATTAGGTGCACATGTTCCTTTTTCACATTTTCAACATTTTTGGTTTACATACTTCCTTACATGTTTTTTTATACAGATATATGCGCATTTAACTACTTGATCATCTTCTCTTTTTCAAGTTCATCTGTATGGGAAGTAAGTAGTCAACATCATCAACAAAAACATCAACATGATACTAAAACTAGGTACATCTCACACATCGGCATATACACACATGTTTCCACCCAAGGTTCATTTTCATCACATTTTTTTAACATTCTGACATCTCTAGTCTCCACGCTTTATATTTTTATCACTCCACACTTTGTCTAGTCCCTTGGAATGCTTTCTACATCAATCTACATGGATATCAAGTACGTATCTCTATCTACTTTATGTTACCGAGCATTATTCTCACCAACTTAAAGTGGGGGCAAATGTAGACACAAAATCATGCACTTTGATTCATTATTTAGTCTCAATTCCATACTAATATTCATATGGTTCCTAAGTAAGAAAATTATTAATTAACCCATGTATTTGGCCACCTTTCTTTGCTTTATGCTTTTGTTGGTGCTCAAAATTGTCTCGCCCCATTTGTGCCCTTGAAAATTTATTGATTTATTGCCTCTGTCTTTTTATCCTTCCCCATGTTCTGCTTGGCTGGTCTTTGTTGCCATTTTTAGTCTTCCTTTGGGTCAAATATCATGTATGGGTCAAAAATTGTCTCCTAGTTTCTTTTTTCCTCTGGAAAGGTTTTTATTTTGAGTCCCCCATGCTTTGTCCTTTCAAAAACTCACGTTTTCCCACTCCCTCTATTACCACAGTCAGAATTTGTCGTTCTTGTCATTTCTTCCTTAAATAATTGAAGAAGAATGAGTTGATATGTCCCTGAGGAATGTATTTGAGCCTCGTAATTTTCTAAAATCTCTATCCTTGAAGGAAATTTCATTTTCAAGCTCAAATGGTCATTTTTCTGTATTTTATGGTTTGACGAGCATTTCTCCAAGTCAAATTTGCATCCTTGCATCTACAAGGGACATGGCACCTTTTGGTTGGACGCAGCTTGGCTAAACACTTCAAAAATTCTATAAAAAGCCTCAACTCATAAATCTGTCCACATGGGTGAATGACACTCATTTGAAGATTTACATTTTGGTTTGGCCTTGACAGTAGATCACTTCAGGAGGACACGTGGAGGGCTTTCGCTGCTTGGCCCGGACTTGGACAAATTTTTTATGCAGTTGGAGCAATTTGGTGGAATAGGACACATGACAAGCTCGCACTCATTTAGGGTCTCCACTTTGGGCACCATCTTAAATAAGTGCCAAGATGACACATGGAGCCCTTCGCTTGCTTTGCATTTTACTTAGAATTTTCAACGGCAAAAAGGATACTAAAACCTCAGAGTATGACATGTGGTGCCTTCCACTGAGCTTCAAGCATTCAAAAAAATCCTCACTGGAATAGGACATATGGCGAGCTCGCACTCATTCAGGGTCTCCACTTTAAGCACCATCTTAAAGAAGTGTCAGGATGACATGTAGAGGCCTCCGCTTGCTTTGTATTTTACTTAGAATTTTCAATATTGCTAAAAGGAGAAAAATACCTCATAGTATGACACATGGTGCCTTCCACTAAGCTTAAAGCATTTAGAAAAATATCATCGGAACAAGACACGTGGCGAGCTCGTGCTTGTTCAAGGTATGAAATTTTTGGGACCACCTCAAGGTGCATTGTGGTGACACATGGTAGTTTGAAAATTCAAAGAGGTGGGCAGGTGGACCATTGGGGGCAACTTGGAAATTTTTCCTCTTGTATTCAAATGACTAAAAGTATCAAAATAACCCGCGAACCCTAAGGTAAAAAGTTAAAATTCATCTGAGGAGTCAATGACAGAGGTGCGGGTTGGCGAAGGAAATGTTAAAAATTTTCCATTGTGAAATATGATTAAAATATGAAATGAGGAGTGTTGTACCTTAGCCAATCATATGAGGACACGTGTCTTGCGGGAGGGTGGAGCCATGGAGGAAAATTGAAATTTTTTCCTTTGTCTAAAAAGATACCAAATGTGTAAAATTGAGACGTGACTCCATATCCAGTCATATTGCGCCATGTGTCAGACCCAAATCGCAAAGGCAGAGCGGTGGAGGAAATCAAGAAATTTTGCAAATTTTCAAAAAGTTGTAAAAAGGTCAAAAGTGTCCTCGAGGCCCATTTTTCCCGGATCTGCCACGTGGAGGGCTCAGATTTAAAGATAAGAACAGATCAACAGTAGCTGTGCATTTCACTAGTTTGGTTGCCATTTGAGCTCCATGAAGTTTGGAGATTGTTTTTTACATCAATCTTCATCGAAATTTTTTCCAATTCATGTTGTTTTGGCTTGGAGGGTCTGAATCAATTGAATTGGGGGCTCAATTTGTGAATCCAAAGCACATTTCAAATGAATTTTTACTCTAATTCATGAAAAACATGAATTACCAAATCCAAAGTTGCAGAGTAAAATTTGGGAAGGGAAAATTTGAAATAATGAAAAGAAAGGGATCTACATGCGTGGGGAATGAAAAATGTTCTTCCACTTTAAAGAATGATGAAAGTTTTGTAATGATTCACCTTTTGAAAGAACAACTAACAAATTTTTGTGAGCCCTTTTTTAAATGTCATTTTCCAGGGGAAATATTTCAAAGAAAAGGTGCTTCAAATATTCCACTTTTGGAGGGAATATTTGAGGGGAAAACTGAGTGAGTGAGTAAAAGTTATATATTACATGAATTTTTCATGCAAAGGGTCAGAGAAACTTAGAATTTTTCACAAGAAAATATGGGAAGAATCACATTCTCTGAGAAACCACCTGAGAACCATTTTAACTCCTTTTTACATCAAATTTGTATCATGTTAGGTTGGTTGTAGATGTATAGTCAATAACAAGCTCTGATATTGTTCTTATAACATTCCCCTGTCGATAAATTTGGTCATTCTAGATTATTTTGTGCTGTCTCTAGGTAAAATTTGCATTTACTTATGTTTCAGAATGTTTTCAATTTGTGTTTCTTACTCCTGTTACAATCTGGTGTTTGGAATTTCCTTTTGATCATGTAGATCTAATTCTGGTAACAACTTAGTGGCATTTGTAATTCCATAATTAGATGAGCTTTCATCTTATGAAGGGATAAACAAATTTAAATTCACTCTGCTTTCCTTGATATAGATTTGATTGTAAAACTTTGGGGGTACCTTAGGTCTGATAGAATAGAAATTTCTAAATGCTTTGCTGATTTATTTAACTCAAGATTTTATGATAAATCATCAGAGATTGTGTGGAAGAGTGCTGATCTGGGCTTCCATTTGATGCACATATCCTGGTTGAAGGAACACCTTAACCTCTTTGAAGCATTTCTATTGTCTGAGTCTTTCGATTTTTGCAAAGGTCCTCAAAGAAGTTGGAAAATTCTAGTTAGTCTTGTCGGTGAATATCTCCCACCTAAAAATTCATTTCAAATTAACTCATCCTACCTATAATACCCCTGCATTGTATTTTGTGTCAACAAAAGAATACAATACATTTATAAAAATGCACAAAGCAAATCAGGATCATACCATGTCTTTAGTAGCCTTAGCCTTGTATTGAAATCATTTCCATCATTTAGTAGTGACATCTCTATTGAGTTTGAATAATGGGAAATTGATAATATTTTCTCAAGGCCATCTCCATATAATCTACATAGTACAAGGATATTTTCACCTCCTTCACAAAACAGAGGCTATAATATAGGTTCTCTTAACTTGGTTTATAGGCACAACCTAAAATAGTGAGGATTAGATCAAATCCTTCCAAGGTGCTACCCACTTCTTCAAATCCTGAGTGCTAACAAGTCAGAAAAATTACTTCCCTGGCTATAAAACAACATATAAACCATTTATCTACCTCTAAGTGTCTTTTAAAATCCATGATGCAGCTCAAGTTGTGAAGGAGATTAAATTTGGGTACCAACAACTTCTTCTTTTAGTCTTGCACTCTTACTTTCTTAGTCTATATTTCCATCTTTCGACATTTGTCATTCTAGACACTGACACCTAGCTAGAATGCCAACGTTAGGAACCGTCATCACAAATTTGGCACTATGATAATTCTCCACCGGGAAACTCCTCATGCTATGATTATTTACTAATGCACAAATTTTAGTTTGGTGGAAGTAATCTGGAAACACAACAACAGACATAACACAAGAATACCATACAGACTATGACATAAGAAGGAATGATGACAAATCTGAAATACAAGTGTAAATTAGTAATATTAACATGAAATTGTTACAATCTCACCCATGAATTACTCCATGTGTTACCAACTCCACTTGCCTTCCAACAATAACTATGGGAGAAACTTTACAATTACACCTCTTAATGGCTTTTTTAACACACCTTCTAAATGATGGCTTCCTTTACACACTTTCTTATATAATATTTCTCACCACTTCCTTCTATGCTAAATGAGGGGGGTGGCCTCTCTATTTATAGAACTTTCAGGCTTATCCACCTTATCTCTAAGATAGGATAAGAAATCTACTCTGACGAATCATATTCCATACCTTAACTCTTATCTTTACATGTAAGCTTATCTTTTAAGATAAGATAAACCTTATCATTTCACATGGGTTCCACATTTTTAGACTTTTTACAAATAAAATACACAAAATATTTATGACCTCACTCCTTATCCTTATTACCAATATAATATTTCTAATTCCTAATCATGTAGACCCTACTTCTCTACTTACCCTAACTTTGACATTTTAACATTACCGGACCACTTACGACAAATATTTACTTTTTACCACAACATTCCTATTGTACTTTTGACTATTACCGTACTATACATTATTGGTAGTGTCGTACTGGTAGTGTCATTATCTTCTATCGGACACTACTACTAATTATACTTAACAACATCCTATTCCTAATACATACATTAATGAAATAGAAATTACGGAGGAAAATTTTAGTGTCGACATCTTCCCCCTTCCTAGCTTCTACTCCGTCCTCGGAGTAGACTATTTTGGTGCTTGGAAAATATTTAACTTGTCATGGTTGACCCATTTCATAATGAGAGTGCCATCCAATTCCTCTAGTCGATATGTACCATTTTCATGCACAACTACTATTTTGTAGGGCCCCATCCATTTGGGAAGAAATTTTCTCTATCTTCTTTTTTGTATCTGGAATCATATACTAGAACCAAGTCATTCACATGAAATGAAGACCAACGGATCTTTTGATCAAAGTATTCCTTCTACTTCATTTTCTTCTTATAGCTTGTATCCTTCGCTATTTCCCTCATTTCCTCTAGCAAATGAAGATGTACCAACCTTTCTTTTACTGAATCACTTTCATCCATCCTTTCATTTTTCATAACTCTCACAGTGGGAATATCAAACTCAATAGGAAGAACTTGATCAATGCCATAAGCCAACTGAAATGGGGAGTATCCTGTTGCTGACTTTGATGTTGCCCTATATGCCCATAATGCTACATGAATCCTTTTATCCCACTTATGTACCTGCAAGGCTGCATCTTTTGCTAGAATTTGACACAACACAAAATTTGTTCGTTCCACCTGTCCATTTGTGCTTGGCTTGTATGTTGTTGCCTTCCTGTGCTTAATAGAAAACTTGTTGACTAGGGCTTCTACCACCTCATTAATGAAGTGGCTTCCTTGATCTGTTACAATTTCTAATGGAAAACCAAATCTGGTGACAATGCGTTCATATATGAACCTTGCCACTTCATCCATGGAAGCTGTTTTCAATGGCCTAGCTTCAACCCACTTGGTTAAATAATCTGTGGCAACTACAATATACTTATTTTGGCATGGGGTAGTTGGAAGTGGACCTACAATATCTATTCCCCACTTTTCAAAGGGACCAAGTGGAAGAATAGGGCATAATGGAGCTGATGAAGTCTTACAGTTACCATGTGTTTGAAAAATATCACATGTCTTACAATAATTATAACAATCTCTAAAAAGAGTGGGCCAGTGATAACCTGCATCCAAGATCCTTCTTGTTGTAAGTTGTCCAGAGAAGTTTCCTCCACATGTACCATTGTGGAATTCTTCTATCAGATCCTTCCCTTGATCACGTCCAACTGCCCTCTTGTACTATCCATCAGGTCCTATTCGAAATAATACTCCATGCAGAATAGAATATGGATGACTGGCTTGAGTAATCTTCCTCTTAGTCTTTGCATTGACACCATCAGGAAACTTGAATTCATTCAAATAATTCCAAATATCTATGTATTCACTAGGGATTGTGTCAAGGGATAACAATGTTGCATCTGGGAAATCATCATCATCACAAGATGAACCTAAACCATCATAGGCTTGAGAGAGTGCATCTACATTGACATGCTTCTTTCCTGGCCTATCTATAATATCAAATTCAAATTCTTGTAGAAAAATTATCCATCTTGCTATCCTCCCTGATGGGTTAGGCTTATTTACAATATATTTTAGAGCCTGATGATCTGTTACAACTATAAATTTCTACCCTAACAAGTAATTTCTAAACTTATTTACAACAAAAATGATAGCTAGAGCCTCTTTTTTAGTTAAAGTATAATTTACCTCAGCACTTCTCATTTTTCTGCTCCCAAAGTAAACTGGATGATCATTCCCATTTTCATCCTTTTGGCTCAGAGTACTTCCTAGTGTTGCATCTGAGGCATCAGTATACACAATGAATGGCTTGCTCCAATCTGGATTCTTTAAAATAGGTGAAGACACCAAAGCTTCCTTCAGTTGTTCAAAAGCTTCATGCGCCTTCTTTCCTGGTTCATAAGTAACATCCTTCTTCAAGAACTGGGTTAGTGGCTATGCAATCTTTGAGAAATTCTTGATGAACCTTCTATAGTAACCCACATGGCCTAAAAATGATCTCAACTTACTTCTATTCATAGGAAATGGTAACTCTTTGATTTTTGAAACTTTATCAGGATCAGTACCAATACCATCTCTGGATATAACATGCCCTAACAAAACACCTTTAGAACATCCAAAGACACACTTTGTAGGGTTTAGTGAGGCTTATGCTTCATCTAACCTTTGAAATGATGTCTCCATCTGGTGCAGGTGGTCCATCTTGCTCCCATAGATGTAAAAATCATCCAGAAATACTCTGATGAAGTTTCCAATGTAGGGTTCAAACACCCTATTCATCAAACACTGGAAACATTTCTGGAGCATTACACAACCCAAAAGGCATAACTCTATAAGAAAACGTTCCCCAAGGAGTGGTGAACGTGGTCTTCAGCTGATCTTTCTCTGCTATACGAACTTGGTTATATCTGCTATATCCATTAGCAAAACTATAACACTCCTGTGCCTTACTAGTTTCATCCAAGATCTTCTCTGAGGAATTTCAATCTTGGTTATCTTTTTCTTTCTTTCTTTTTGTTATAATGGCACATCTACTGGATTATTTATGCTCTTATCTCAGCTTTCATCAGAAAGAATTCACAGGTTTTTCCACCTAACTCCATTATATCTTTATGAGATTAGAAGCTCTATCTGGACAGAGTTTTACTGTATAATGACCCTTTTCTCCTGAACAACCATAACATACATTCAGCCAATATTTATTTTTAGATGCCGCCACGTCTCCTCCAAGGAAGTGGCATTATTTTCCTTGAAGGAAGATCTAATAGTTAATTTTTACCCATGTGTTTTGAGCCGATCTTCATAATGAAGATGTTATCCCCGAATCACAGCACCGCCTGGATGAATTTCTAGTATGATGCCACGTAAGCAGGGGAGTGTGAATTTGATAAAATGGGTACTAAAGTTGTGGAACTTGCTACTTGAGATAGACATCCAGAGAAGGAAGGCCCATGCTCCAATAATACTACCGTGTCCTATGGCATGGGAGTTTGCAGAGGGCAGACTAGCTAGTCTAAATTTAAAATTCCAAGGGAAGTGTTAGCCAGAAGTTCATAAAAGGAAATCCTAAACTAAAGGCCCGCTGATACACGTCAGACCAATCAGAGAAGGTGCACGTGTAACCGGATCCTGAAAAGTGTGGAGCGCAGGAGGCAAATTGGGATTTTTTCCCAGAAGTATTGGTGCATGATAGTTCAAAATATTCCAGCAAAATGCCCGTCACAATAATGAAATCCAGGCACACACAATAATAATGGATTCCGGCGGAAGAACATAATAAATAGAATACTTATAGAAATTTTCCCAGGGGCAAGAAGAATTTCAAAGGAAAATACGAGCAGGGAAAGATAAATCCACAAACTAATATTTTATTGAGCTTCAATGGGATCTTGCCACAGTGTCAAGTGGTGGTAGAAGACTCAAGGGCCTGGATCACCATGCATGGAAAATCCAAGGGAAGGGCCCCCTGCAACAGCCAATGGGATCACAAAGCCAATGTGTCAGAGCTGGTGTTACCCAAAAAAACTCAGGCCCCTTTACAATAAGCCCAACACTCCAAAATAGAAAAATGAAGAAGCCTAAGAGAAGGGACCAATGGAAATTTCTATCCACGTGTCTAGGTTGTAAAAGGTCATTAAATTGACCTGCAATGGGTATACATTTACTTGCAAAAGGCTCACCCATATTAGTCACATGCCACGTGGCTCAACTCATCGGCCCGGAATGATGAAGGAATGATTTAGAAACGTTTTCCTTAAGGGAAAAATCAATCAATTTCTGATAAAATCTAGGAATAGGCCTGATTGCCCAATCAAATCAGGCCATGTGGCACCCACGAATGGTGGAGCGGCGGGGATTTCTGTGTGAATTTCGTTGAGAAATGCAAAAGTTATGGCCTTCTGAAAATGCGGGTAAAAATTTTGGGCCTGCCAGGCGTCCGTCATTTGGCGGGAATGAGCATTGATTGAGCATTCCTCGTTCCAGAAACTTCAACTTTATCCATATCTTTCGATCCAGCAGTCAAAAGTTATTCACATTCTTTGAAGTTCAATGGGTCAAATCTGGTGACTTTTCTCCTCTGCCTTCGGCCATTTCTAGGTCCTTTCGCATCCCGCATGTCCCTTTGTCCCATTTGTTTCGGTGTTGAAATTTCCCACCTCGGTTGGGCACGGTTCGCGTCATTTTGGCCCGCGCGTCCCATTTCAACCAACCTTTGTACTGACAGAATTCGCTCACAGTTCGGCCGGT
Source organism: Taxus chinensis (assembly GCA_019776745.2). NCBI lineage: Eukaryota > Viridiplantae > Streptophyta > Pinopsida > Cupressales > Taxaceae > Taxus > Taxus chinensis. The sequence goes on along the minus strand of CM034151.1, from coordinate 595,529,785 downwards.
CTCCCAGCATTTTGCTAACAACTGTTAGGGGACATTATAAGGATTCTCCATGTTCAGCCGTTTTCAGCCGGTTCGCATTTTGGCCAATGGATGAAATCCCAGACATGTTTGCCTGTGTCATCTCTCCTGCCCGGGTTCGGTGGATTGCACTTTGTACTTGTCCCAAAGCCGACCCTCTGGCAGCAGTTATGCAGATTTTTTCTCTCTTTTCGAGTTCGGACTTTTAAGCGTCTACAACTTGTCCTTTTGTCCGGATGTCCTCAATTGGTAGAATTTCGTGAAGATTTTTACCTTTGCTCATTTCGGCCGATACAGCACCTTTTTTTCCCACTTGATCACTGTAATGCATTGTATTGGACTAGGACTTGAGCCATGTTTCGTGATATGTTCTGTGATTAAAATCCTGTTTTTGCAATCCTTTCATACATTTTATCATTGTTCTTCCTGATATTTCATTACAGGGGAGTTGAGAAAATTATGAGGGGACCCTAGAAACATGAATGCTGTGTTTTGCCTTGTGGATTACCTGGGACTATGTGATTGCATGTTATCAAGTGTTACCTTGAAACTCTTTTGGTGCATCACTTTATTAGCATGCTAGGAGAAATATTTTATTGCTCACTGAGAGTGGTTGTGGATTCTGGACCCAAGGTGCGGGTGTAGGCTCTTGGAATTTAGCAACAATAGGATCTTTGGGATCCTCTTCCATGCTGTTCTAGCCTTATAAGTGCATATATCTTCATTTAATGGTAGCTGGGTGGACATACTTCTCTCGTTGTCTGGATCTCTTCCTTCATCCCATGAAGTTCTTACACACTTGAGGGAGAGGATTCAATGTCATGTGCAATCAACACTGGATCCGCTTAGGATCCTTCCTTCAAGATCTGACCATCTGATCAATCCTCCTTAGGGGTGCTACTGATTTGTAACGAACAGTGATCATCCCTGATCTTTCTTCGCTATACTCTCAACTTGGTATCTTTGTGATATCCATAATGCAGATCTGCATATTTCTGTTGTTCACCAAATCTTGGCAACAAAACTACTAACACTCCTAGCCAGCTACTTCGTCCAAGATTTGATCTGAGAATGGAAGATGGTAAGTGATCCTTCTTTTTTTCCTTATTGAGCTTCCTATAATCAACACAAATGTGTAGCTTCCCATTCTTTTTTATTGAGATCACAATGGGAGAAACCCATTCTGAATTCTCCACAGCAAATATGAATCCTGCATCAAGCAACTTATCTATTTCTTCTTTTACAGTCTTGGAAAAATTAGGATTCATTCTATATGGCATTTGCTTTATGGGCTTAGCACCATCTACCAGCTCAATAGAATGTTCTACCCAACTTACTTGACGGAGTTCCTTGTAATCAAAAGTGAATAGGTGTATGTACCTTCGAAAGAGTTGGAGGTAGGATTCCTTCTCACTCTCCATCACAACATCACCAATATTTATTTGTTGGAGACGATCATCAATTTCTTCTTCAGATAATTTTATGGGTTCATGAGTCAGTGTGACTGGAAGGATATCCATGACTGAAACATCAACCTCACTTTCTTCATCTTCTGTGTCCACTTCACTAGTACTAGAGTAATAAGAGGATGTCCAATCATTAGTTTCATCACTTGAATCCACAGGTTCTGCCTTATGATGTCGAAGGGATCACATTTATCTTCACCCTCTCTCTGCCACGTCCAAGTGTCATGAAGCCTTCATTCCTAGTAGTTTCTCACATGAACTCTCCTTATCCATGGCCTTCCCAACAACATTGGGTACACCACAATACCATTTTTCATCACTTGAAATTCTACCACACATACAACACCCATAATAGATATTACCACATTTGAAACAACACCTTCTGGTTTAGTTTTTCCCTTATTTAATGACCTTAACATAAGTGTTGAGGGGTGATCAATTTTAAACCCAACATATTCATTACAGAATCGGTCATTACATTAACTGTAGCACCTCCATCAACTAATACATCATGAATTGAAATACCATTACATAATACCTCAGCTTGTGGAGCATAGGGATCCGCCTCTGCCTCCAAAATAGGGACCTCAACCTCCTTCCTTTGTCGAGCATTTAGTCCACTTCTCAGAGAAGACATAGCCAAAGTTGACCATATGTAATATTTGTATGCCTTTTGGATAGATCTTCTAAGATGGAGTATGGTCCTTGTCCTTGTGAAATCAGAAAATCCTACACACCCAACTTTCTTCTCCTATGTTTCTTACTAGTTTCTCCTTTCATCTTCTTAGGATCATTTCCATCTTGGTTATCTTTTTCTTTCTTTCTTTTTGTTACAAACACATCTGCTTCATTATTTATGCTCCTATCTACTACATCAAAAGAATTCACAGGTGCTTTTCCTTTATCATTATCTCTTGTACCAGATGTAGAAGCTCTATCTAGACAATTATACTTATAATGACCCTTTTTATGACAACCATAACATATAACTTCAGAAATATTTATTTTTAGACCTCTATCTCCTCCCTGAGAACTAAATTATTTTCCTTGAAGAAGATTAATAGTTAACTATCCCATCTTCCTGAGTAGATCTTCATACTCAGTAGATGTACTAGGAGAAAGATTTGTGCTCACTGAGAGTGGTTGTGGATTCTGGACCAAAGGTGTTGGTGTAGGCTCTACTTTAGCAACAATTTCTTTGGGATCTTCTTCCATGCTTTCTTCTTGCCTTCTTGTAATCTCCTTTGCTTATTCGAGGGTCGTTGGGTGGTCATACTTCACTCATTTTCTGATCTCTATCTTCATCCCAAGAATGAAGTGCTTACAGAGGAGATTATCCACACATTCATCAACCCATCCGCTAATCCTTCCTTCCAGATCTAGGCATCGAGCTTCCTCCTTAGCTCTAGAACACGAGCATGATAATCCCTTATCTTCTCCTTCTCTCCTTGGGATAGATTTTTGATATCGATTATGAGATCTACATATTTCTGTTGTTCACCAAATTCTTCAAAAAAACTTTCAGTTAATAAATCCCATGAGTTTTTCACATTATCACCTAGTGTTTCAAACCACCTAAGGGCTGAACCATCCAAAAAGGTAGGAAAAAATTCAGTCCATTATTCCCTTCTTATAAGGCCATTACAAATACAAGATCGTTTAAATTATTGAATGAAAGAGGAAGCATCTTCGTTAGATTGGGCTAAAAAAATAGGAATCTTCCCCATTTTCAAAAGTAACCACAGTGAAATACCAACCCACAAGTACAATCAACAAGACTTATGTGCACAAATAACTGGAATCACTATAATAGAAAGTGACTTTACACCTTTCTATAGTAAAATAGAAATGACCATGGTAAAACTATGGTAAAACTTGACTTACTGCGGTAAAAACTGACTTTACTGTGGTAAACACTATTCATGGTAAAAATTGAAGTTACTGCGGTAAATACTATTCACGGTAAAAAGTGACTTTACTGTGGTAAATACTATTCATGGTAAAAAGTGACTTTACCATGGTAACTACTATGCATAGTAAAAACAAGGTTACCCTCCAAATGATTTCTGACTAGGTGGGAATATCTCTCCAAAAAATCCACCAACGAGGAATGGTCCCGGCAACAGAACCAAAATGTCATCACCAATCCGGCACTATGATAATTCTCCACCGAGAACTCCTCGTGCTATTATTATTTACTAATGCACAACTTTTAGTTTTGTGGAAGTAATCTGGAAACACAACAATAGACATAACACAAGAATACCAAAGACTATGACATAAAAGAAATGATGAAAAATCTGAAATACAACTGTAAAATGTATTATTAACATGAAATTGTTACAATCTCACCCATGAATTACTCCAAGTGTTACCAACTTCCACTTGCCTTCCAACAATAACTATGGGAGAAACTTCACAATTACACCTCTTAATGGCTTCTTTAACACACCTACTAAATGATGGCTTCCTTCACACACTTTCTTATACAATATTTCTCATTACTTCCTTCTATGCTAAATGAGGGGGGTGGCCACTTTATTTATAAAACTTTCAGGCTTATCCACCTTATCTCTAAGATAGGATAAGAAATCTACTCTGACGAATCATATTCCATACCTTAACTCTTATCTTTACATGTAAGCTTATCTTTTAAGATAAGATAAACCTTATCATTTCACATGGGTTCCACATTTTTAGACTTTTTACAAATAAAATACACAAAATATTTATGACCTCACTCCTTGTCCTTATTACCAATATAATATTTCTAATTCCTAATCATGTAGACCCTACTTCTCTACTTACCCTAACTTTGACATTTTAACATTACCGTACCACTTATGACAAATATTTACTTTTTACCACAACATTCATATTGTACTTTGACTGTTACCATACTATACATTATTGGTGGTGGCGTACCGGTAGCGCCGTTATCTTCTATCGGATGCTACTACTAATTATACTTAACAAAATCCTATTCCTAATACATACATTAATGAAATAGAAACTACGAAGGAAAATTTTAGTGTCGACAGCACCCCCATCCCATTTGGGAGCCATTTTCCTCTTTGTACTTTTTTCAAACTTTTTGGGTCCTTTCTAGTCATTTGAGCATCTTATATTTTTGGTAGTCTCCCTTTTCGGGGTTAATTACAAAATTCAAGAAAGGGAATCATATAAATATAAAGTTATGTGATCATAATAAGGGACCAAACACAAAGTATCTACTATCTCCATCTAGGGTTGCATCAGTCAAAGGAATTTATATCTCCATTTCATCCATCCAGATGCATCACAAGGGACACAAGGTTGGTTCATCTGTATCACACTTCATAGGAGGGGAGTCTATTGTTTCCATGCACACATTATTTACATTCTACATCTAGTTACTTTCCCGTGACTTCACATTCGAATGGCACAAGAGCAACCCAAGGAACAATTATGCACACACAAACACAAAAATACATTGGGTATGAGATGTAGTGTAATGCTCAGTTATAATTCCATCATTTTGGTAGCTGAGGATAGTCCGAACCCTTCATTTACATCTTACTTTTTTATTGTTTGATGCTTTATTATGGGTTTTACAGGTGATTCATTCATTCTAAATTTATAGATACATTTGGCATAATTAAGCAACATACACGTGACAAAATGAGAACAAGTACAAACCTCTTATGACACCTCAGAAGAGGTTTTATGAGAATCTACGCAGATCAGGGCACCTAGAAACCAGACCAAGCTACACATGGGCACCCCCAACATTCTCTAGGTGCCCTAGTCTAGTCATATCTTCCAGATCTGTAAGTTTCAGGGTTTCTATGTGAAGGTATTCCATCTCTGTTCAACCAATCTCCTCTATGACAAAGTCCAACAACCTCTAAAAATCAGCTAAGGATCTTCTAACCCTCTTTACACATTAAGGTTTCACATTTTCATTGCTTAGTTTCTTGGGATATTATTTCAATATTTCAATATTCATTTACTTATTACAAAACTTACCTTAGATTAGGCTATTATTTCACATTCTAGTATAATCAGGTTTTAGATAGGGTGTTTACGCATTGTATAGTCACTAGCAAGCATTGAGAGCATTTACAAATGTATGCCTTGTCGAATTGAATACATATCTAACCAATCCATCTTGTCTAATTTTTGTATTTCTAAATGTATGCATAAATATAATCAAGAAAAACACATCTTTTTTGTTGTAATTTTGTATCCATCAAATCAATGAAGCACATTTCAGAGAATTGTGTTAAGATTGGTTATTGAATGCATGTTGTTTTGTAGTGTTACTTAGCAATTTTTGTTTCAATTATAAAATTACTTTCTGCAATGGAATTTTTGAGAGTGAATATTTATTTTCTTCAAGGGTATCCTAGTTTTTATGTATTTTAAAAAATAGATACATTAATATTTAATCTCAAGTGTTTGTGTTAAAGTTTCTAAGATCACATGGTAGTGTTTACACAGATTGGGTATTCATGAATGAAACTAGTGCCTAAAAATTCATGTTATTTTGATTTCTAGTTCTTATGCATCATAGGGATATCATGTTGATACAATGAACACTATGGTTTTTCCCCATTAGATCCACACCCACTTTTTAATTTCTTTGGTACCATCCTATTCTACCCCTATAAATTTCATCCCCCTTTATATATCCAACATGATATCTACAAGAAAATCAAACACACCTCACATATTTTAAGTGTTTTTTCTTTGATTTATGAATATTAGCATCTCAAGTGGAATTCCATTCCAAACTGTCAACAAAATTCTTCCAAAATGATGCTTATGATCACACCCAATTTATCTTTAGTGGATTGTGTATAAGAAACCAAGTGATTGTAGTGATTTATGATAGTTCTCTTAAAAGAGATATATTTTATGGTTACATTTGGTGTTAGATTGAGGTTATAATGAGTTTGTTGGCTTGAAACAACACATATCCCACTCTTCCAAGCCACCCCTCAAGTTATCTCACATTGGTTCAAGAAAATACATAAATTAACAATATAACAACCAAATCCTAAGTAGGGTACCTCCATGTCATTCCCAAAGGCTTGATCAAGTGAGAAATATTGATCCATCCTTGGCTACAAATAAAAAATCAGTAGATCTATCTTTCCTCATTTCCCTCTTGTTCATGCCATTTTCATTCAAGCCTTTTTGGGGTGTTAGATTAGGAACCGACACCATAATTTGTGTCGTTTCTGGTGAAAAATTGTTTTAATTAATTTTTAAGATTGCTTTCAGGGTCCTATGCATGCTTTGATAAGGTTTTACCCAAATTTCTTCAAATTTTATGATTTATTTGTGTTCTTGCATGTTCTATTTTCTCATCAATAATGTGAGTTCTAGGTGCTTCTACCAGAGAATTGAAATAAGGTTTATAAGCTCCCATGGCTTAATAGATGTTTATCTGCTCAATGCTTTCCTAGTTTCAAGTATACATGATCCTTAACTGATTCATATAAGTTTATGACGCATTTATCAATTCACGTGTTGCAAAAGTGTAATTAGTAAAAACTAATTACAAATGGTAAACAATAAAAAGCATTTTTCATTAGCATTTTTAGTTCTTCAAAGATAATCTTGGATGGATGAATGCAAATGAAAAATTCTTAACTGCACTAATGGAAGAATGCTCTAAGATGATAAAATGGCTATAGCTTAGGCTTTATGCTCATTTAGATGTAAGTAGAAAGGTAGGATGAGGGCTCCTTATATAGCCCAATGGGTAAAAGAATCTCTACATCCCTTTACATGTGGGAGAATAGAGAGGTTGGGTTACTTGTGGATAAGGAAGGTTCAGGGAGGATTGAGTCAACCTTAGGAGAGTTTCATTTGTCCTTTAGTGACCAATGTGAAATAGGGGTGCATATAATTAATCAAAGGTGATTAATTAATGAGGAGATGAGCCTATTAGGTTAGCTTAGAAGAGAATTAGCATGATTTAGGGGATGAAAAGGATTAAATTAGATAAATGGAAGTTTATTTATCTAATAAAGGAGGATACATAATGAATTAATTTAGGTAGAAAGGGGTTTATTTAATGGAAGGTCATTAATTTTTGTCTTTTTTGGATATAAGGGTTAATTAACTATCGTAATGTAGTTAATTAATGAAAATAAAAGAGAAAACGTGCTATATTGACGATATATCGTTAATTTGTGGGAAAGGGGAGAATTAGCGCAATTTAAGTATTTAAATTACCGAAGCTAAATTATAGGTGTCTACATTTCCTCTCTTTGGGGTGGAATAAGTGGTGCCACTTAAAATATAGTAGATAGGTAAAATTTTGAAGAGGTAGGAGAAAAATTACTTAAACCAAGCTCATGTAATAGGGAAATAAGTACAAACACACATACTTAAACAACAACGGTCAAGACTGTTACACAGATGTATTTGTTATCAAGTTGAAAATATCAAATGTTCATGATTGATGACAAGGGTTAAAATTGATGCCCTAGGAAATTAAATATGTGAGGGAAAGTGATTGAGGATGCAGTGGTCCACTGATAAAGCATTGTGTGCAATGAAACAATATTAAGTAACTGATGACCTATGACTTGTGTGGTTTATGAACATGTGAAGATTCCAACAAGACATGGAATGAATACCATGCACAAGACACGAGTTTCAACTGCTATGGGCTATTTACCTATTTTTGTAAATTTTTCAATTTTTTAGAATTTTAAACTGATTTTTTTAGTTTTGATAGATTATTTTAATTTTTATTGATTTTTGCGTCTTTTAGATTTTTAGATTTTAAACATAGAATAATTTGGAAGAATAAAAAAGAGTCTTCTAGGAGTGAAATAAATGTCCCATGGAGAATAAATAATCGCTAGGTGGAAAGTACTGCCACAATGTAGAAAAAAATTAATAAAATAATTATTTAATAAAAATAATTATTCGTGGAGTGTGTAGAAGAAGTGATATCACCTAGAAGCAATAAAATTGTCCTAGTGAGAAGAAGTAAGTGCTAGGTAGAAAATAATGCCTCAGCACGATTAAAAATGAAATAAAATAATTATTTAATAAAAATAATCATTCACGGTGAGTAGAAGAAGGGTTAGAATGATCATAGCAGTCAAAACATGCCCCTAAAGCATCATGGTGTGTGAAAACAACTAAATATACCCACACGAGGGGGTAAATCATTATGATTAGTTCATTTGTTATGAACCTTTTCCAAAAGTTACTGCAAGACCTCTGAGAGTGATGAAGATGATGGTGAGAGCATGATCTCATAGGAGATGCACCAACCGAGTGTGGGAGTATGTCCATCATGTAAGCGATGGACCCTTCACGAGTACCATAACCTTGAACGTGTAATTTCATGCATTTATTACTTTATTAAATGTTTTTATTTTTATTTTTTTAGCCTTAGGAAAGGTGTACGTGTGCACCCTCGCGGGTGTGTAGGAGTCTTTAGGGGAACACAGGCACCACAAAAGTGTGTGCACACACGCACATATATCATACCTCACCAACACGTATGCAGTAGGTAACAAAAAGGGCGTGTAAGCACTGATAAGGAGTTATATGCATGCACTGATGCGTGCGTGCCAAAATGGTCATGCCAGTATACTGAGGAAGGTGTAAACTTGTACAGTTTGGGCTACCTAGGATGGGGTGCGTATATATGGATATGTACGTGCACACGCCCAAATGGGCACACTAGCACCAAAAAGGGAACACAAGTCCCAACACAGAAGAAAAATATATGAAGAATTATAAAATTGTGAGGAGTGATTTATAGAGGAAAATGAAAATTAGTAAATGGTAGAAAACAAAAGAAAATAGAGGAAATGTTAGTGCCTAACATGTGTGTTGTGTAAATAATCTTATCGGTGTTCCATACTAGAGAGAGACATAGTTGTATTGCTGAGATAGAGGTGATCCTGCCTTGGCGAGATAATTGTAACATGGACGTACTATTGGAGGTGGTTGGTTTAGGTCACGTGGCTTGACTATTACATTAGATCACGGCTTGCTGACAACATTGATAGAGTGATGGCACAATGAGATCTAGTGTTTCTAACTCCCAACATGGGAGATTACTGTTACCTTAGAGGATGTTTGGTGCATTCTGCACATCCCCATTATTGGTGTTAGTGTGTGTTATTTTCCACATCATTAGGTGAGTCATCTCATTTGGGTGAGATTGTAGGTCCATGTGTCATTTAGGGGTCATTATGAGATTCTCTTGCGCATCAGTGCATCAATGTGTTAGTGTGTTGTATGTGTCATTGGGAGTTACACTTCTATTCTGGGAATGTAACTCCCCCTCTATACTTGAGTTGTCATGATTGCAGCACTGGGGGTTACTCAACACCTCCTATATGTACACATCTTTTGATCTATGAGATGGAGGAGAGTTTCATGGCTTAACCAGGTTCTACCCATGTTTCAAATCTTTGCATGCACATTCAGTTGATACTCACTCCTCTTGAGATCTCTTCACATTGCCGTTCGCATGTCTGTTGATGTGCACGTCATCCCTCGTGATCCTCGCTTGCAGGTTTTAAACCATCTTTCATGGTATCAGAGTGGATCTTGTGGATCCATATGCTCTTTAGCGTTGCTCGTGCGTTTTCTGGCTTCTGGTGTGATATCCAGTTCTCGTTGCGTGTGTCATAATGGATATTTCGTTATGTGCTTTAGTGCATTGATTCAGGTGCTTATACCTCCACTTGGTTGTTCGTGGTTCATGATTTTCGATTCATGGTTGGATCTACATGCGTTTATGTGTGTTCCAAGGTGCATTTGAAAGTTCACGGGTTGCAGATTTTTGAGTTTAGTCTTTCCCGAGCTCACTAGTGTTTTTTGCTCCACTGATGTGCATTGTGCTTGTGTCTTTACCAGTTCATGCATTAGTGGCTCATTGCAAGTTACCTTTGCACTATAGACAGCTTGGGAGTGGTTTGTTCCAGCTCAGCCTCACGTGGTTTCTCCAGCCACCTGGTCATGAAAACACTTTGTTTCTCCCAGCATGTTGGCTCCAACCTGCTCCTTCTCCATGCACCTGCTCCTTGGGTGTTTTAACCTGCTACTCCACCTGCCTTTTTTTCTTTGGAAAACGTTATTCTCAGCCTCTACCATGTTATTTTCTTGCAGATCTACATTTTTTTCTCCTTGAAGACCATTTTTGGGTGGTTTCACAACTGCTCGTGGTTCCTCCAGCTCCACCACTCTAGCCTTGGCACGTGGCCTTGCTCCAGCAACTCCAGCGCCTCCACACGTAGCATTTCCTTGCTGAAACCTGCATTGGAATCCAACAAACTACGTTTTTTAATTGGAAAAATGTTTTGTGGTTTACTTTTTTTTGGTCACTCCAACCTACAACCCTGCGCACCAAACCATTGCCACCAGATCGAGATTCAACAGTTACACCATGTGGAGGAGATCCTTCTACTCAGCCCTCCTTCCAGGTACCATGTGGAGGTTTGCAAATAAAAAAAACATTTTTGAATTCTACTTTACCAGCACGTGGCTTCATTCCCAACAGCTTGGTCAATAGTGTCAGCTCTCCCTCTTGTATGGGAAGTCAACCCACCTCTTCCACCTCCTTTTTTAATGTTTTAAGGTGGTTTCAAATAAAAAACATTCATTTGGCATTATTTTGGGCTATATTGTCTTATTTTAAAATCCCCTCCTACGAGCGTAGAAGATGGAGGGCAAGGTCTGGGGTTGGCAGGAGGCTAACCCCCCCTCGTAGTCAAAACAAACCCCTGCTAAAATTATGTGCCATTTCCAATGAGTACCCACACGATACCCTTTGCACCCATCGCGTGTACTTTTTAATGTGTTTGTAGGGCATCTAGTGTATTTTTCCATCAGTTGTGGGAATCGTTTTAATGATATAACTTTTGACTCGCTACTCATTTTTGAGCACTTCTTTAGTCAAAGTTGCATGATTTTTCACACTTTATGTGATGGCATTGTCTATTTTGTAAACACACTACATTTTATAAAGAACCACATTCTGGGGGGTTGCTTGTACTCTTGGGTTTTCACACGCAGACGCATTATCGGCGAAGTCCGACGTCTTGCTTTCGTGCACCTTGCATCTTGCACTTTTGATTCTACATCATGGAGAGTGCTCTTTCTAGACTTGAGCATCGTAGGATCACCTTACAGCCTCTGCCACTTCTCACTGGGAGAGGGAACTATTCATCTTGGTGTGCTTCCATGGAACACTACTTCACCTATGAGGGTCTTTCAGCCTTCTTACTTGGGCCAGTTCCTGCACCCACTGATCATCATCATCTAGAGGACTTCCTTGACACTTGTGACCACATCTATGGTCACATGATGATGCATGTCTCTAGTTCTCTCTGGTTTCACGTGGCAGACTCAGATCCACCTCACCGTGTCTGGAGCATTCTTCAGTCCCTCTTTGGAGACCCTTCATATACTACAGTCATTGTTGCTACTGTTGATTCAGTTGTCTCCTCCATTTCTTCATGTGATGGAAGTTCCACTGACATAGACTCACTTGATTCTACTTCTGATGAAGAGGATTGTGCACCCAATTCTGATGTAGAGAGTACTACAGAGGACTCTTCTCCTCTTTCTCTCACTATTCCAAAGAGTGTTTCCACATCCCACATCTCATCAGATATCGAGAAGTCTCATACTCAGTCTCATACAGTCATCACACCTACCTACTTTCCACTTCTAGTGTGAGAGGCCCCTTCCACTCCTCTACCTTTATTGGATGACTCATACCTATCTGACATCGCTCTTCTGTTTGTTGAGCCCCCTCATTGGGACAAATATTTGCTAGACCTTAGTCATCTTTTCACAGAGTTTACTTGTAATGTACTACAGGTCCCTCATCCATCTACAGGGGTTCCAAAGGAGTTCATCATCTCTGTTGTTGGGAGTGCCCCTTCCGGGAATCATGTCACTTCCAAATTTCCAGAGACCTTCATTGATCCATCCTCAACTATGGATCCCTTTTCTATTGTGGAGGATGTTTTGTTCCCTTCACATCACTTGGACATCCTTTCTATGGGTGTTCCTCTTTTTCACTCTGATAGTTCTACATTTGTGACATTACCTTCGGTTGCTTCACACTCACTTGCTAGACCTATGTCACACCTTCGTGCACCAAACTCAGAGTTCTTCGGGTTTCTACCTTTAGTTTCCTTTGTGGAGTGGGAGGACTTTCAACACATAATTTCTGTCCTTCCTAAGGGTAGGCACATAGTTTCGGTGTGGGGTGGCTCTTCTTCATTCCAGAGGTAGAGGATATCGTCATCGAAATTCTTCTGGAAGACTTCCTAGAGCTGCAGAGTTTAGATCTATACATGACATTCTTCTGCATTCCTCTTGTCTTCCTCTTCTTCTCTCTTCTTCTTCTTTTTGAGAGATTTCCTCTTTGTACATGGGTACCTTTTTAGGCTCGTCTAGAGCTGGGACCCATATTTGGCATCTTTCTTAGATTAGAGAGTGTTTTTTTCTCTTGTGGTGGATGTTTTTCGCCACTAGGGTTTTCCTTCACTGCTTGGGATCTTCTTTTTTGTGCATGGTTATCTCATTAGGCTTTGTGTCTAGGACCCCATTTCTCATTTCTAACTCACCGCCTCATCCTAAGTTACAATGAAGGGGGGGTGCTGGTGTGTATTATTTTCCACATCATTAGGTGAGTCATCTCACTTAGGTGAGATCATAGGTCCACGTGTCATTTAGGGGTCATTATGAGATTCTCTTATGCGTCAGTGCATCAGCGCGTCAATGTGTCAGTGCGTCATATGCGTCATTGGGAGTTACACTTATATTCTGGGAATGTAACTCCCCCTCTTCCACTTGAGTTGTCATGATTGTAGCATTGGGGGTTACTTAGCACCTCCTATATGTACACCCCTTTTGATCTATGAGATAGAGGAGAGTTTTGTGGCTTATCAAGGTTCCTCCCATGTTATCAAATCTTTACATGCACATTCAGTTGATGATCACTCCTACTCGATATCTCTTCACGCTACCATTTGCACTTCCATTGATGTGCACCGTCATCCCTCATGATCATCACTTGTAGATTTTCGTACCCTCTTACAGCTGGCACATAGGGGATTGAGTATAGCTCAGTAAATTTGGATCACATAACAGAGGCCGAGCAAGAGCTGAAATCAAGCCAGGACCATTAAGTGTGCAGTAATCAAGCTTGATTGAATATGGAAAAGTTTCTTGTGCATGGTGATAAATTTGATAGTGACCGGTATCGGTCAGGAGATTACAGGCATGATTTAGGAAGTGATCAACATTGGTCACTGTATGTGATGGCGCTTTGTTCAGTTTAAACGAGAAGTAGAAGAAATCCCTTTCTGTGCGGGCGAAGATTTGGCCACAATGAGCTAAGAGCATAGGTTTGTTGCCTCACAATAGTTATATATGCATGTATGCATTGTATGAGGGTATGAGAGAAGAAAATAAGGGGAATTATTTATGTCACGTAAGTTTTATTGGTGAGAAAGAAAGAGTAGCTAAGTGAGGGAAAATACATTCAGGTGACATCAAAGCTGAGGTGTTGAAGATAGTAGATCTTCATTGTATTTCACTCTGTAAAGAACTGAATAATGATTATTGGGTCGTTTCTTACGTGGGAAATAGATCACAGGCTGGAGTGAACCACATGTAGAAAGGTGTTATCTTTTGCTCTTGTTTATTTTATCTTTTAGCTTATTTCCGGCATTCATTGCTTATATGATTTATGCATGATTATAGATGAGCTGCAACACTATTATATGGTTTAACCCCAAAACCCAAATGGTATTAGAGCTGGCTTTGTTTAGGAGGTTTTTTATGTTGATAGGATTTACGGGTCACATAGAGGGTTTTCAGATTGAGTGGGAGGTGAGAAATGGCGAAGATACGTAAATACCAAGTAGAGAAATTTAACAGGTTGTAATTATTAACTATGGAAGATGTGAGGTGGAGGATTATTTTCAGTATCAGAAAGATATATACTTACCTTGTAGGCATGAGCATGGGCATCCAAAGACATGATGATTGATGAAAGAATCCCAAGGTTTTTAGACAGAAAGGATCCCTGGGATCTATAAGATTGAGCCTGGTAGTATCGAGTAGCTTTAAGGCTTTACAGATGTCAAAAACCATGGTAGAGTTGGGATGAAATATTTAGCAAATTTGTATGAAACTCCTAGTACTTCGAATAAGGTTTATTTGATGAAAAGATTGTTTAATTCTAAGATGCCGAGCAATGTGGATTGTATCTAATCATTTGAATGATTTCTGGTCTATTGTAGAGATCAATTAAAATAGGTAGAAATTCCATTTGATGATGAAGTGAAAGAAATTTTATTCTTATGCAATCTTTTCCAGATAGTTGGGATAACTTGGTAATGGTTGTTAGTAATACAATGATTGCTTCTAAAGGTTTGAAATTTCCTATGATGTGGTTGAAGTGTAATCTTAATGAAGAAATATGTAGGAAAATCTTAGGAGAAGCATCATCTGGAAACAATTTAACTAGTAGAAAGTAGGGGAAGATCTAAGGAGAGATCATCAAAGAGAAAGAAGAATAGGGAGACCTCTGAAAATTCAAGACATGATCATATCTAGATCCAGGTACAAATCATTTACTTTTCTAGAATTATGGAAAGAGAGTAGACGTAAAGAAGGAGTGTTGGTCCAAGAAAAGACAAGAGAATACATCAGACAAAGGTAAAGAAAAAGGTAAAGAGGAAAACATTGCAAATGAGTTAAAAAAAGATGCCCTTATTATCTCCCTAGATAATAAATTCGAATCTTGGGTTTTAGATTCTGGAGCTTCTTTCCATGCTACCTTTAATAAGGGTTATTTCATAAATTATGTTCAAGGTGATTTTGGACAAGTTTATTTATGATATGATGAGCCATTCAATATTACTTGTAAAGTTGATGTTTATCTAAAGTTACAGAATGGAAATCCATGGGTATTGAAAGATGAGAGGAATGTGCCAAGCCTCAATAGAAATCTAATATCTACAGGGAAACTAGGTGAATCTCGATCCGTGGTTACATTCATAGCCTACTCTTGGAAGGTTACCTAGGGATATCTTGTTTTGGTCAAGAGGTAAGAAGGTATGAAATTTATATCTCTTCTACCTATGTTACTGATTCATTTTCTTGTGCTATCTACTAATAGATTCAGATGCAACCATGTCACATAATCTGCTAGGCCATATGAGTGAAAAAGGAATGCAGATATTAAAGGATAAGGGTAAGTTATCATATTTGAAACATTTAGATCTTAAATTTTGTGAGCATTTCATATTTAGAAAGTAGAAGAGAGTGAGATTTCTCAAGGTTGGGTAAACAAAGAAGGAGTAAAAATTGAATCTTGTACACTCAGATGTGTCAGGGACCAGCTCAGGTAGGTTCTATTGGAGAATCCTAATATTATGTGGCTTTCATTGATGATGCCACAAGGAAGGTATGGATTTATTGTATTAAGTGTAAATGTGATGTTTTTGAGACGTTTAAAAGGTGGAAAGCCCTTATAGAAAATGAAACAAACTTAAAATTGAAGTGCCTTAGATATGACAATCATGATGAGTACTGCATAGCAAGGATTTTAAATGATTATTGTTAAGAGAATGGAATATGAAAAGAAAGAACAGTTCCTAGAACTCCACATGAGAATGAGTTATAGAAAGAATGAACAGAAACAATCATGGAACGTGCTAGAAGCATGAGGATACATGTTGGCTTTCCTTTGAAGTTTTGGACAGAAGCAGTGGATACAACAGTGTACTTGATCAACCATGGGCCTTCAACAACACTGGATGGTGGAATACCAAGAAGAAGCTTGGTCTAGAAAAGAGGTAGATTTTTATTTTCTTAGAGTTTTTATGGCTCAGAAGCTTTTGTGCATGTTGATAGAGAAAATCGGAGGAAGTTGGATGTTAAATCTAAGAGATGTACTTTCATAGGTTATGGCTCTGGTGATTTTGGATATCTGATTTTGGGATTTAAAAGATTCTAAGATTGTTAGGAGTCATGATGTTGATTGGAATGAAAAAACAATGTATATGGATAAGGTTTTGGTGCCTAAACATGAAAAGGTTGAGGAAATTTTGAAGGAAAGTCTATTTTCAGACATAAAGTAGACATCCAAAGACACCGACATTGGTTCTATATGAAATCGATGTCAGTCATGAAAAACTTAACCAACAATCGCAAACATGATTAGGTTTAGAAAGAAAGCTACATGAACCAACATCAGTACTCCTAGAACCGATTTCGGTAAGGCAACCTTACAGTTGGTCCACAGAATAGAGGAACCGTGGTTGGTTATAGGTGACCAGCATCGGTATTCATTGACAGAGATTGACATGAATGTGCAACAGGCACAGAATGATCCCCAGACACCCCAGATCTTAGTAATAAGGTCACAAAGAGCAAGTATACCTCTAGAGATATTTTCACCTTCCTTTTCTTATTTATTATTGAGTGATAGTTGTGAACTAGAAATATTTGAAGAAGAAATGTAGGTAGATACCCACGAGCAGTGGGAGAATGACATCGATGAGGAGATGGACTCCTTGGAAAAAAAATCAGACATGGGATATTTGGTCAAGTTGTATGCATATAAGAAAACACTACAGAATAAATGGGTTTAAAAAATCAATGAAGAAGAGGGTGGACTGAAAAGGTACAAGGCAAGGCCTATGGTAAAGGGATTTATACAGAAAAGTAGGTATTAAATTTGATGATATTTTTTCTCTTGTAGTTAAGATGACTTATATTCATATTGTTCTAATTTTGGTTGCAATATAATATTTTAATTTACAACAACTTGATGTTAAGAAGGATTTTCTTCATGGTGATTTGGAGGAAGATATTTATATGTAGCAACCACTTGGTTATGAAGTCAAGGGTAAGGAGAAACTTGCATGTAAATTGAAAAGGAGCCTATATGGGATCAAACAAGCTCCAAGGAAATGGTATTTGAGATTTGATAGTTTTATACATGACCAAGGTTATATGAGATGTGAATCTGACCATTGTGTTTATTTTAAGAAGCTTGAAAATGGGAGATATGTTATTTTGTTACTGTATGTGGATGATATGTTGATTACAGGATCTAGTATGTAGGACATTAGTAAACTTAAAGAAAGGTTTAGATCACACATTTGCAATGAAGGATTTGGGAGATGCAAAGAAAATCCTTGACATGTAAATTCACTAAGATAGGAAAAACAAGAAGTTGTATTTGTCTCAGGAGGCTTATATCAATAAGGTGTTGGAAAGGTTTAACATGTAAAATTCAAAACTTTTAGTACACCTATGGCTAGACACTTAAAATTGAGAAAATAACAGTGTCCTTCATCACACAAGGAGGTTCATTACATGTTATGTGTTCCCTATGCGTCAGTAGTAGGAAGTATTATGTATGCCATGTTTTGTACTAGACCAGACATTGCACATAAGAAGTGGGAGTTGTGAGCAAGTTTATGGCTAATCTAGGTAAAGAACATTGGAAAGGAGTCCAATGGATTCTTAGGTATTTGAGAGGGACATCTGACATGGATTTATGCTATGGAGGGTCAAATACTTCTTTACGCAACTATGTTGATTCAGATATGGCTGGAGATTGGATGGTAGGAGGAGCACCACTGGAGATGTTTTCATAGTAGGTGGAATGATCAGTTAGCTAGATTTCAAGATTATAGAAGGTTGTGGCTTTGTCTACTATAGAGGTAGAGTATGTTGTACATCTACAGAAGCTAGAAAGGAGATGATATGGATGAGCATGTTCATGAAAGAGTTGGGTAAGGAGAAAGAGGATTGTAGATTATACAGTGATAGTCAGAGCATGATCCATCTTGGCAAAGAACTCAACATTTCATTTAAGAATGAAACATATTCAATTGAGGTATCACTTCATATGACATGTGTTGGAGGATGGGCAACTGAAGTTAGAGAAAATCCATACGGATGAGAACCCTGTGGACATGCTAATGAAGCCATTGGTAAGGGAGAAGTTGGAGCTTCACTCCACTTTTGTTGGTCTTCAAGTTTGAGACTTGAAGAGGAAGAAACATGCCAAGGAAAAGCAACCAAGGATGGTGATGCACAATATAGTGCAACAATTGATCTCCAAGTGGGAGATTGTTGAGTTTGGAGCTTAATTACTTCACAAGAAACTTGATTTTACATGTTTCTAGTTTTTACAATGACTGACATTGGTCAGGAGGTAACTGACTATCGGTGTAGTGAAGTGACCTACATTGGTCATATCAAGGAACCGACATCAGTCACCTATGCAACGATGCTTTGTTCTTTAGGAATGAAATTAGAATAAATCCTTGTCTTTAAATATCGATTTATTGATTCATAAAAGTTACATAACTTATTTGCCCAGAATATTTATATATGCATCCTGCATTATATGAGGGTATGAGAGAAGAAAATAGCGATTAGTTTTCATGTAAGTTTTCTTGGTGAGAAATGAAAGAGTAGCCAAGTGAGGGAAAAATGTTACACATCATGTGAGGTGTTGGAAGATAATAGATCTTTATTGTATTTCCTCTATAAAGCACCGAATAATACTTATTCGTTGTTTCTTGGAGGATGTAGTCCACACTGGGTGAACCACGTTAAATCTGGTGTTATTTTTTCTCTTGTTTATTTTATCTTCTAGCTTATTTCCACATTCATTACTTGTATGATTTATTTGATTATAGATATGTGCAACACTATTATATGGTTTAACCCCAATAATTGGTATCAAATCTCTTTTGTTTGGAGGTTTTGTGTGTTGACATAGATTTACTCACAAAGGGTTTTTCTGATTGAATGGGAGGAGAGCAATGGCGGAAGATAGTAAATACTGAGTAGAGAAATTTGACTATCGTAATTATCAACTATGCAAGAAGATGCAAGTGGAGGATTATTTGATATCATAATGATCTATAAGACACCATTGAATGATTCATGGACAACCTAAACATGATGACTGATGAAGAATGGAAGGTTCTTGATAGAAAGGCTCTGGGATCTATAAGATTGAGCCTGGTGTTATTGGTAGCTTTGAATTTTATCAGATGCAAAAATTCATTGGTAGATTTGATGAAATATTTAGCAATTTTTTATGAAACTCCCAGTGCTTTGAATAAGGTTTATTTGATGAAAAAATTCCTAATTCAAAGATGCAAGAAGGTGGATTTGTATCTAATCATTTGAATGATTTCTAGTCTATTGTAAATTAATTAAAATCGGTAGAAATGTAATTTGATGATGAAGTGAAAGAACTTTTATTCTTATGAAATTTGATCAAATAGTTGGGATAACTTGGTAATGGTTTTTAGTAATACAATGACTTCTTCTAAAGGTTTGAAATTTTATGATATGGTTAGTGTAAACCTTAATGAGGAAATAACTCATGAAAAGCTCAAGAGAAACATCATCTGGAAATGATTTAACTGTAGAAAGAAGGGTAATATCTAAGGAGAGATTATCTAACCGAGCAAGAAGAATGGGAGATCAAAGTCAAGACATGATAGATCTAGATCCAGGTAAAAATATTTACACCTTGTTGTAATTTTAGAAAAAGAGGACACCCTAAAGGAGTGTTGGTCTAAGGGAAAACAAAACCAATACATCAGGAAAAGGTAAAGAGGTAAACATTGAAAGTGAGGTAAAGTAAGATGCCCTTATTCTCTCCCTGGATAATAAATTAGAATCTTGGGTTTAAGATTCTGGAGCTTCTTTCCATGCTTTACCCCTAATAAGGGTTATTTCAAAAATTATGTTCAGGGTGATTTTGGACAAGTTTATTTAGGAGATGATGAGTCATGCAATATTACTAGAAAAGGTGATGTTTATCTAAAGTTGTAGAATTAAAATACATGGGTATTGAAATATGTGAGGCATGTGCCAAGCCTCAAGAAAAATCTAATATCTGTAGGAAAAATAGGTGAATCTGGATGCATGGTTACATTCATAGCTGACTCTTTGAAGGCTACCAAGGAATCTCTTGTTGTGGTAAGAGGTAAGAAAGTAGAAAACTTTATATTTGTCTACCTTTGTTACTGATTCTTTTTCTGTTCTATCGACTACAGATTCAGATGCAACCATGTGGTAAAATCGATTATGCCATATGAGTGAAAAAGGAATGCAAATCTTAATGGATAAGGGTAAGTTATCAGTTTTGAAAAAGTTAGATCTTGAATTTTGTGAGAATTGCATATTTGAAAACAGAAGAGAGTGATATTTCTCAAGGTTGGGTCAACAAAGAAGGACCAAAAACTTGAGCTTGTACACTTAGATGTGTGGGGACTAGTCAGGTAGTTTCTATTAGAGGATCCCAATATTATGTGACTTTCATTGTTAATTCCACAAGGAAGGTATGAGTTTTTGTACTAAGTGTGAATTTGATGTTTTTGAGACTTTTAAAAGATGTAAGTTCCTTGTAGAAAATGAAACAAACTTAAAATTGAAGTGCCTTACATTTAACAATGGTGGTGATTATTGCAACAAGGATTTCAATTATTATTATTATTTAGAGAATGGAATACAAAGAGAAAGAACAGTTCCTAGAACTCCATAGGAGAATGGAGTTACAGAAAGAATGAATAGAACAATTATGAAACGTGCTAGAAGCATGAGGATACATGTCAGCTTGCATTTGAAGTTATGGGTAGAAGCAGTGGATACAACAGTGTACTTGATCAACTGTGGGCCTTCAACAACACTAGATTGTGGAATACCAGAAGAAGCTTGGTCTAGAAAAGAGGTAGATTTTTCTTTTCTTATATTTTTTGGTTCGGAATCTTTTTTGCATGTTAATAGAGAAAATAGGATGAAGTTTGATGATAAATTTAAGAGATGTACTTTCAATGGTTATGGCTTTGGTGATTTTGGATATATATTTTGGGATTTAGAAGATTGTAAGATTGTTAGGAATTGTGATGTTGATTAGAATGAAAAAATAATTACAGGGATTAGGTTTTGGTGCCTAAACATGAAAAGGTTGAGGAGATTTTGAAGGAAAATAAACTTTCAAACCTAAAGTAGACACTGATGTTGGTGTCTATAGGAATTGATGTTGGTTAGGTTAACTAGAATTGGTAGAAATGATTGGGTTCAGAGAAGAAAACTACATGAACATGTGTCGGTACTCCTAGAACCGATGTTGGTAAGGTAACAATAGTCAGTCTACAGACAAAGGAACCATGGTCGGTTACAAAATGTCGGTTGGTTATAGGTGACTGGTTTCGGTCACTAACAAAGATTGACATGAATGTGCAATAGGCACAGAATGAGCTCTAGACACCCCATATCTCAGTAATAAGGTAAAAAAGAGTAAGTAGACCTCCAGAGATATTTTCACCTTCCTTTTCTTATTTATTATTAACTGATAGTGGTGAACAAGAAATATTTGAAGAAGCAATGCAGGTAGATACCCACGAGCAGTGGGAGCATGGCATGGACGAAGAGATGGACTCCTTGGAACAAAATCAGACATGGGATTTTTTCAAGAGACTGCCAGGTAAGAAAAAATGTAGAAAAAATGGGTTTATTGAATCAAGCAAGAAGAGGGTAGATTGAAAAGGTACAAGGAAATGCTTGTGGTAAAGGGATTTACACAAAAATCATGTATTGAATTTGATGAGATTTTTTCTCTTGTAGTTAAGATGACTTCTATTCGTACTGTTCTATGTTTGGTTGCAATAGAATATTTGCATTTAGAACAACTTGATGTTAAGATGACTTTTCTTCATGGTGATTTGGATAAAGATATTTAACAACTGCTTGGTTATGAAGTCAAGGGTAAGGAGACACTTGTGTGTAAATTTAAAAAGAGCCTATATGGGCTCAAGAAAGCTCCAAGGAAATGGTATTTCATATTTGACAGTTTAATGCATGATCATGGTTATATGAGATGTGAATCTGACCATTGTGTTTATTTTAAGAAGCTTGAAAATGGGAGCTATGTTATTTTTTTATTATATGTGGATGATATGCTGATTGTAGGATCTAGTATGCAGGACATTGGTAAAATTAAAGAAACGTTAGCTCACACATTTGTAATGAAGGATTTGGGAGCTGTAAAGAAAATCCTTGGCATGTAAATTCACTGAGATAGGAAAAATAAGAAGTTGTATTAGTCTCAGGAGGCTTATATCAATAAGGTGTTGGAAAATTTTAACATGCAAAATTTCAAAACCTGTTACTACACCTATTCAAATTTAGCAAAGATCAGTTTCTTTCATCACACAAGGAGGTTGAGTACATGACACGTGTTCCCTATGCTTAAATAGTAGGAAGTCTTATGTATACCATGGTTTTTACTAGACTAGACATTGTACATGTAGTGGGAGTTGTGAGCATGTTTATGGATAATCTAGGTAAAGAACATTGGAAAGATGTCCAATGGATTCTTAGGTATTTGAGAGGGACATCTTGCATGGAGTTATGTTATAGAGGGTCATATACTTCTTTATGTGGCTATGTTGATTCAAATATGGCTGGAGATTTAATGGCAAGAGGAGCACCACTGGATATGTTTTCACAGTAGGTGGAACGGAAGTTAGCTAGATTTCAAGATTGCAGAAGGTTGTGGATTTATCTACTATAGAGGTAGAGTTTGTTTATAGCTATAGAAGCTAGCAAGGAGATGATATGGATGAGAAGGTTCATGAAAGATTTGGGTAAGGAGCAAGAGGATTGTAGATTATACAGTGATAGTGAGAGCACGATCCATCTGACAAAGAACTCAACATTTCATTCAAGAACGAAACATATTTAGTTGAGGTATCACTTCATATGGTAGGTGTTGGAGGATGGGAAACTGAAGTTAGAGAAAATCCATATAGATAAGAACCCTTCGGACATGCTAACGAAGCCATTGGTAAGGGAGAAGTTGCAGCTTCACTCCACTTATGTTGGTCTCCAAGTTTGAGACCTCAAGAGGAAGAAACGGGCCAATTAAAATGAACCAAGGATGGTGATGCACAATACAATGCAAAAATTTATCTCCAAGTGGGAGATTGTTAAGTTTGGAGTTTAATTGCTTCACAAGAAACTTTCTTTTACATGTTTCTAGTTTTGAAACTGACCGACATTGCTCAGGAGGTAGCTGACATCGATTAGGAAGTGACCGGCATCAGTTAGGTAGGAACCAACATCAGACACCTGTGCGATGGTGATTTTGTTCTTTAAATGAGAATTAGAATAAATATCTTTCTTTAAAGATGATTTATTGATTGTAAAAGCATAATTAGTTGCCTATAATAGTTATATATGCATGTATGCATTTTATGAGGGTATGAGAGAAGAAAATAGCAATTGTTTGCATGTAAGTTTTCTTGGTGAGCAAGAAAAAGTAGCTAAGTGAGGGAAACTCATTGAACATCTTGTGAGGTGTTTGAAGATAGTAGATCTTTATTATATTTCCTTTGTAAAGCACTGAATAATATTATTGGCCATTTCTTGGTGGACATAGCCCACACTAGGTGAGCCACGTTAAATCTAGTCTTATTTTTTTTTCTTGTTTATTTTTTCTTCTGGCTTATTTCCACATTAATTTCTTGTATGATTTATCTGATTATAGATCTGTGCAACACTGTTATATGGTTTAACCCCAACAGGGATGATATACCCTATCAGGGTATGACAATTTATTTACATTATTGTATATCAGATTGCACCATTCACCGGTGACCCTTATATCTCATGGCTCTTATCAGTAGATTTTTACTCACTGATAAGAAAGGGACTTCATTTCCATTTTGCGTAATTACCATTATTCACGGTCTATACAATGGTGAGAGATACTACTGGGGCTAGTGCATACTAGCACATCTATATTAGGACCTTCATTTCATCACATACCACCATCAGAAGATGGTGGGACTTACTTCGTTATTATAGATTTGGTCCTGAGACCACATAGCTATTGGTTGTCCTATTAGCACACTGCTT
The DNA here is from genome assembly GCA_019776745.2 of Taxus chinensis. Taxonomy (NCBI): domain Eukaryota; kingdom Viridiplantae; phylum Streptophyta; class Pinopsida; order Cupressales; family Taxaceae; genus Taxus; species Taxus chinensis. The sequence goes on along the minus strand of CM034151.1, from coordinate 595,505,342 downwards.
GTGCGAGCTCCAGAAGAGCCTATAGTCATGGGATGGGTTCCTGTTGGGGATGATATTTGAGTGCACCTAGGTAGTACATACTATTATTTTCAAGATTTTGATGAGCTACAATAGAGAGATATTATCTTGTTGCCCTATATGCATATACAATGGCTAGAGGATGGGGTAGAGCTTAGCATTTGTATGGTAGAGCACTTTCTCTTGGGTAGCCACAGTTATATCACAAATTTTTACAAGGTTGACCGATGCTAGTGAATGTTGGGAATTATTTAGGGTGTTCCTCAGCCTGATATGTAGTACACTCGTCATGGTGATGAGAGGAAGATCATGGGCCCCTGTATTCAGATAGCAAGAGGCAAGAAAAATTTTGAGAAGAGGGTACCACATGTTTGGGCCCCAACAAGATAGATTAGGGACCCTGGGAAGAAACTGGATTACCTAGCTTGGTATGACACATTTTTGCCCTGGCGATTGACCATACCAGAGGGTGCATGGGATGTAGGTGTGAGACCACCACCAGAGATTCCCTACAACAGTGATGAGGGTGATGATGCAGAGGGAGGTGGTAGGGGAGGTGGTGATGATGAAGATCCATTTGATGGGAAAAGGCATGATGGTGGAGATGAAAGACAAGGTCCATTACATTGTTCTAAATAGAGGCTACAGAGACAAAGGTAGGTTCTAGTGATATAAAAAGTACCACCTAGACCACAAGGTCTGAGGCATAGTCCTCTTCACAGTCCTCCAAGAGGAGGAGAGGGTGGAGATGATAGGGGATAACTAGCTGCCTTGCAGCAGCAGCTTCATCATGTCACAGTGGTCCAACTTCAGGTAGCAGCAGAGAGGGACTAGGCCTAGGCCCAAATATAGGTTCTTACAGTGGAGCGGGACCAAGCTAGAGCTATGGATGGTTAGGGAGGTGACGGTTCTTCTCATTTTCATTAGGTACAAAAAATAGCCTTGTAGATGGAACAGATCATGAGCATACTACAATAGTCCCAGGCACATGTGCAACAGATGACTACAGAGAGGGAAAAGCTCTGAGTTGAGCGAGCAGTGGGTTAGGCTAAGGTTTCTAGGTTATCCACAGAGGTAGCATCCTTCCGACACATAGATGGGGTTGTGGTAACACTGAGAACACACATGGATTTATCGAAAACCGAGGGCAGGGCCTCCTACTACCGCTCTTTATACTATGAGGCCGTTTTAGAGGGTTAGCGGGCACTGAGCTATAGCTAGCAGCCAAACAGATCCGTGAGGTCACAAATGCCATTATCATCTGGTAGATAAGTTTATTAGCCATGGGGACAACCCACAAGTTAGTGTGGTGAACAGGGTATGGGTCCTCCCCTGGCTCGCAAGCCACCTAGTCTAGATGAGGGTTCGAGTCAGACGTGACTCTTATGAACTTATAGATCTATATGTACCTTTTGATACATGCCTCTTATGAAGTCTTTATTACTTTTGACCAATGTATAATTTTGATGTATGCGTTAGATGAAGGCTTTATTATGACCTATGCCCTTGATGGCCCATTTTTTACCGATGATGTATATCCTATTGAGACAGAAATTTTATACACATGTATATATGGAAATTGGATGTTGTATAGTTTCATTTTGAGATGTATCTTATGATGATGATTTATTATGGATGTTTATTATATCATGATGTTGTATGGTTTTATTTCATATGTTTGTGTGTATCATGATGATGGTTATGATGATGTTTCCCATATGTTAGATGCATGTTATATCCTTAGATGATATAAAATGTTGTGGTTTATGAGATACTTTATTTTTCTTTACTGGGTATGGGATGATATGATGATATTGATGTGGGGGGGATAGATTTTGATATTTATAATCCCTCTTGTTCCTATTTGATGATGCAATATGTGATGATTATTAGCATACATGTATGATGTACACATGGCATTTTATTTATATATGATGTATAGATGATTTTAGATGTGATGATATAGATTGAGATATGATTATATGATAATAAAACCATGTAAATACAACAAGTAAACACCCGCAAATGTTAAAAAATCTATCAAATATACATTGTTAAACAACATGAATCAACATAACTATGTACAATTATTTACAAGCATGCAAAAACACACGTCTTATGTACAAGTAAGAATGAATCTAATCTAAGAAAGAAAAGATGAATCTAACAAAGTATGCCTAAGCGAAAAACTATACAAATGTACAAGCAAGCAAAAACCATACAAGAAATCAATGTACACAAAATAGTAAATAAAGAAAGAAACAAGATAAACAAGTAAACTAAAACTGTGTTTTGGTGATACTATTTTTCAATGCATTTTGAGTTGTTTTGGAAAGTTTGTTAAACATTTTTCTATTATTTTTGTATTTTCTAATTTTTATATTGTTTTGGTTTTTTCAAGTGTTATGTGAATGTTTTTGGAGATTTTGAACATATTTTAATGTTTTTTGGATTTTCTGAACATATTTGAAAGTTTTTGTATTTTCTAAGGGTTTCTAAAGCTATATACAGAAAAATGAGAAACATGGATGCCCCCAACGTTAGATGGGAATATACAAGGGTAGGTGCTATGTGATATATATAAGAAAGTGAAATCGCAAAGGTGCTCCTAGTGTTAGATAGGGAATATAAAAATAAAATCCCTTCACCAATTTACAAGAGGAGAAATAGCAGGATCAAGGCATGACAGGATGGGAACACAAGGAATCAAAGACATAGGTGTGGAACTAGCCCTAGAGCTAAGTAAAATTACCCCTAGATATAATATGTTTGTGAACAACGAATCTTCCCAAGGCACCGAAATCTGGTTTTCACCAAGGGATCTATCCAAAGTGCCACAATTGCATGGTTTTCACATATGGATGACCTATTTTCTCTTTTTTGACTTTTTGTATTTTGATCCCTCTTTTTCAACTTTTTTGTTTGTTTTTTTAATTTTACGCCATGTTTAAGCATATAACTGCTTAAGGTGCATGAAAATCATAGTCTTGCGGATATCCCCTCCATTGGGATGAGAAAATTTGTATGCTCATGTTCCATATTTTGACACAATGGCGTATGGTTCTAACCCATGTGGTTCAAAGTTTCCTTTCTTCTCTCTTTTTTCCCTTGTGTTCAACTAATTCTCTTTCATTACCAAATCTCCAACCTTAAATTGATGAGGTATGATTATTTTTTTTGTAGTTCTGGGAAACTCTATTTTGATATACTTTGAGATGGTTAAGGGTGTGGATGCACATTTCATCTAGGAGTTCCAATTCTGCCAGCCTGACAACTCTGTAATCCTCATATTTTTCCAGATAATCCCTAAGAGATATCCTTAGGGAAGGAAGCTCTATTTCCATAGGGATGAAAAATTCTATTCCAAAAACGAGGGAGTAGGGTGTTGCACTAGTAAGAGTGTGAATGGTGGTCCTATAAGCCCAGAGGGATGGGTGAATTTTCAAATACCAGTTGTGACCTATTTTACTCACCATCTTTTCCATGATCCAAATCAATGTTTTGTTAATGGAGTCGGCTTTCCCATTACCTTGAGGGTAATATGGCATAGACCACTTTAATCTTATTTGAAATTGATGACCAAGATCTTTCACTATCTTGTTCTTGAATGATTTTCCATTATCAGTGACAATGGAAGCAGGGATGCCATACCATCAAATGAGGTGATTCATGATAAACTTTGATATCTGAGCACCTATAATGTAGGTTAATGGAATGACCTCCACCCACTTAGTGAAATATTCGGTGGCTGTGATGATGTGGGTATGACCATCAAATGAGGTAGGGGTGAGATTTCCTATTAAATCCAGTCCCCATATGGAAAATGGCCACGGTGCTGTGATTAGTTTTAATGGTTATGATGACAAATCAATGAAATTTCCATACTTTTGACAAAAAAAATACATTTCTTGACATGGTTGTAGAAATCTATCTCCATAGTAGGCTAGTAGTAGCCTACCCATAACAAATTCTTTGCTAGGAACATCCCATTCATATGGGTACCACACACCCCTTCATGTACTTCTTTGATCGCTTAGAACCACTCTACTACACCTAGACAATGTAACAGATTCCCATCATAGCCACAATGATAGAGCATACCTCCTAAGAGTGTGTAACATGTTATTTGGTGGATAAGGATTTGTTTTTCAGATCAAGAAATGTTATTAGGGAAGGTACCACTTTTAAGGTAGTCATAGATAGGTGCATACCAAGGGGAGTAGGGACCAATAACTTCACATGCCAGACATGATTCTGGTATATCATAGGTAGGTTGACGTCGATTTTTTTTTAAAAAAAGGCATATTGTTGTTTTTTGGCAGAATCTGTAGCATATAACCCACTATCACCATTACATCTACAGATCAGTTTTACGCCCTTGTTATTTTATCAAAGGTAATATGCACAAATTATTATTTCAAAGTTTCCACCAGTTTCTTGTATGGGATGAGCTTGTCATCCTTGACCTTGTACTCATCATTGACTTGTTTAATAATCAGTTGTGAGTCACTTACGACCTTGACATGGTGGATATTCCACTTGGTCGCCAACTTCAACCCAAGGATGAGTGCCTCATATTTTGCAATGTTATTTGTGAAAGGAAAACTAAGATGGAAAGATTGCGGTATGGGTTCTCCTGAAGGAGTGATTATTGCTACTCCTGCCCCTGAACCATGGAAAGTGAATGATTCGTCAAAGTGGATCTTCCACATGAAAGATTCTTCAATATACATTAGTGATGAATCTAACAGTTCAAGACTTATAGGCTCTTTTCTAGGTAAAGGTGCTTCTACTAATTGGTCGGCAAGTACTTTTCCTTTAAAAAATTTATGGTGTATGTATTCAATGTCAAATTCATTGAGCAGAATGATCATATCAGCCATTCTACCTATAAGGATGAGTTTTGACAATAGGAATTTAAGTGGGTCAACTCTAGATATAAGCTTGGTTTTATTATTTAATAGGTAATGGAAAATTTTTTGAGAAGAAAAAACAACAGCCAGGTAGGATTTTTCAATTTGGGGATAGTTGAGCTCATAGGAAATCAAGGTACGACTAAAGTAGTATATGAATTTCTCTTTTTGGCTCAGGTCATATTGTGTAAGCAAAACACCAATAGAAAATTGGGTAGTGGATATATATATAGAAAAAGTGGCTCACCAGGGGTTGGAGGCATGAGGACAAGCAGATTGGCCAAGTATTGTTTAAGCAAGGAAAAGGATTTTTGTTGCTCTGGTCCCCAAATGAACTCAACATCCTTCTTAAGCCAATGAGTAAAGGAATGGAAATTATTAGCTAGCTACTAAATGAAGTGGCGAATGGCTTGTATTTTTCCTTGCAGGCTACATAGCTATTTTTTATTCTTGGGAGGAGGCATTTCAGTAATGGCAGTGACTTTTTTTGGGTCCACTTCAATCCCACTCTTTGATATAATGAATCCTAGCATCTTTCTCGATAATACTCCAAACACACATTTCTTTGGATTCAAACTAACCTTATATTCATGTAGACATTCAAAGATACGTCACAAAACTTCAGGGTGGTCTTCTCTTGTATTGGAATTTTCAAGGATATCATCTACGTAGTCCTCGATGATGTCATGCAACATATCATGGAATATTACTTTCATGGCTCGTTGATAGGTCACACTTTCATTTTTAAGGCCGAAGGGCATTACCTGATAACAAAATGTTCCCTAAGGGGTTGTAATGACTGTCTTATACTGATATTCTTCTGTTATCTTGATTTGGTTGTATCCTAAAAATCCATCCATAAGAGATAGCACTTCATAGCTTATAGTTGAATCAACAATCATGGTGATATTGGGAAAAGGAAAATCATCTTTTGGACATGCCTTGTTGATGTCCCAAAATTTTGTGACAATTTTGATGTCAACCAGTTTCTTTTGTACTCGAACTACATTTGATATCCACTTGGAGTAGTCAATGGGTCAAATGAACCCTGCTGCTAACAATCTCTCTAACTCCTTTTTAACTAGAAGGACCTCTTGTGGATGCATTTTCCTTAGCTTTTATTGAATATGCTTTGTGTCTGGATGCACTACTAAGTTGTGCACCAAAAAAGTTGGATCCAACCCCAACATATATTTATAAGATCATGTGAATATATCCACAAATTCTTTAGGAAACAAGGTCAATGTCTTTTGTTCTTGTGTTGAAAGTGTTGTCAAATTTTTCCCCCTAAGAAAAAATGGACAATATTATAATTCCTTGAGACCGAAGATTTTTCCATAAAGATTTTCAGTTATCATGATAACTTCAAGCTTTGAAATCCTTGTATGTTATTCCAGAAGGTTTCGGGATCCTCTAGGATTGTTCCTTATTTTCCATATCTTAGAGGTTCAAATTGGTCTCAGAATGAGAAAATTCCCTTTGGAAGGACCCATACTTGCTCAACTTAAGCAAGACACAGTTAAAATTGGCATACGTTTTTTCAGGTGTCTTGTCATACCCTCATGTCTCATTTGTTCACAGAAAAGTTCACAAGTTTAAGAAAGGACACGGGCTGAAAGTGGTTGAGCTACTCGTCGAGTTAGTTGGCATGTATTAGTGGGATTTGTGTAGAGTGAGCTCTACTTAGCTCATTTAAGTGGTTGAATCTACATTTAGAAATCAAGAAATCAGGATAGTGAGAAATGAAGGTTGTTGAGTCATTGCAGGACTAGAAGTTCGGGAATGAGGTAGGTCGAGTTGACTCAAGCTTTCAGAGTTTAATTTTAGGGATTCTTTTTGAACAATTTCGTTTCAGAATTTTGGAGATTTTTGGGATTAAAAATGTTGAACGAGTTGAAAATTCTAAAGCCCGTAACCCTGAAACTCTGAAATTTGAAAAAAAATCAGAGAAATTTTTAGAAATTTTTTTGGAGAAATTTTTGAAGAAATTTTTGTAGAAACTTTTCAAAAAAAACTTCGGGAAAAATTTTGGGAAAAAAATTTCAGAAAAAAATTTTAGAGAAAATTTTCAAAACTTTTTGGTTCGGAATTTTGGAACTTTTGACTTCGGAGATTTCTTTTCAGAACTTTCCTCTGTAGAATTTTAGAGATTTTTCTTTCAGGTTTTCAAAGACTTTATTTTTAGAATTTCTCCAACTTCGGATTCTGAAACATAGAGCTTAATGTCTACTTCCACATAAAGGGGAAAATAGAAGATGAAGGAGGCTATTGAGATATACAGTGAGTTACAGGGTGTAAGAACCACCATTTCTAAAGTGGACGAGTTATTTTCTAAAGATAGTAACAACCTAAATTCGAACCCAGATCAAGTTGAGCGGCCATGAGAGGATAGATTTGAGCTTTGAATCAGTCAAATTGTACAGGGTTGACTTGAGTCAAACCCTTTTGCAACAAATTTACTATTTTCATGGGATCATGTTCCCTTAATATTAATGACATTTCTATTTTTAGTTAAATGTTAGTTAAGGGCCTAGTTGTAATGGCTCAGCCTAAGAACTTATAAATAGTGGAATGCTTCCATTTGGTGTGTTGTGTGGATATATATAACATATGATATATATATATATATAAAATTTTTGAGAGGATTTTCTCTTCAAGCTTGGAAGAGTGCTTCTGAGATTCTAAGAAACCTTTTAATTATATTCAAAGTTACACCTTGTTGTTGAAGATCTGATTTATTGTGTTGAATGTTAATTAGTGTTTACTTTTTGAATTTACAATTCCTTATTAATAGTGATTAACTTACCTTTATTACATGAATATGTCTATTTCATGCTGTGAAGAAATAATACTACTATATTTTATGCCAGTTGTGGAAGACCTCATTTTCCTTATGCATTAAATTTTATGTCGTTATCATCCCCGGTACTGCATAAAAATAGATGTTTGATATATGCATGTGTGGTTTACTTTATGATGAAATTAATTGTGTGTCGAATCTGATTTGATCTACCCTTATGTACACTCAGGTTTAGCAAGAGGAAAGTCTGCGCCTTGGTTTGTGGTATTTTGTACCCTTTCTAATTGTGATAGGTGAAGGTGGTTAGTGATGCAAGCATACCCTCCCACATTAACCCTTATAGAGTGTTAAAAATCCCTTAATTTGGTGCATCACCACTTCTAGTATAGGTTTTATTTCATTACAAAATCTCTTTCCCTAATCCCATGAAATGTTAGCATAGGACTAGTTAGCCCTTTTGCCTTGTATTAGAAGTACTGTTGTTTTTAGTTTAGGAAGAGGAATTTGGCCTTCTTTGGAGGCTCACCTCTAGTTCCAAGTCCCATAGCTTGAGAGGTGATCCCTTGTGTCCCAATCACACTGAATGTCGTGATTCATTCTCAGGCCATTTGGGGGGTGCAGTGATTTGGTGACAACAGTTTTTGGCATGCTCTGGTGGGACAAGAGGAACATCTTTCATAGGTGTGTGTAATGTGTTCATTTCATTTCATTAGGTTGTTGTGATCTTAGTGAAATTTCAACCTTAGGAGGTATACCCAAGCATAACTGGCAACTCCATTGGTCTCAGTACCCTACTCTCTGTGTTGTAGACTTTCATTTTATCCATTTTCCATCTAGTTTTCTTCCATTATCTTTCCATTTTCTCTCATTCATGAAGTTGTGAAATCATGGCTTCTTTTCCACAATGGGAATCCCACTTGCACCAGTGGTGGTTCTTTCCATCTTCAAGCTATTACAAATCACCTCCAAACCAATTTCATGATGAATATGAGTTTGAGCATGCATGTTCACATAAGCAAGATGCAGGTCAATTCAGTTATCCACCATACATGGGGGTTAGTAAAGAACAATGGCATGTAGATTTTGGAATCTATTCCACACCTGAAGATGATCACTTGCAGAAGAAGTTTCGAGAGCTGGATCATAACATGGTATGAATAAGGATCAATGAAATGATGAAGGAAGCCCAGATTGGCTTCAGAATTCCATACCCATGGACTGGCCTTATACCATGTGAGATTAGCCCTCAACAAAAGGTTCAATTCATAATCAAGATGATAACACAAGTTAGAGAATGGATCAAGAAAAGGGATATTTATGAATGTAGTGTTAGTCAATCATGTTAATGGGAGGCCCCTGCATTACCACCTTACAACCCTCTTCCCATGTGTTTCCATCTATGCAGTTTCAAGTTGAACCCCATAGTCCTAATCTTCCAGTTTCTACTCCTACTGATAGAGTTCCTTTCCTTCACTTCCTATTCCTCCATTTCATCATGAATCTTCCATGCCTCATCCTTCTAAAGTTCCCTCTTTTCTACAAGATACATTAAGACAAGAGATTGAATCTCTTTCTCAAACATTAAGGGAATCAGTTATATCCCAACCCGCCCCTCCTCTTGTAGTCCCAAATCCATTTTGGGAGGAGCACTGTCAAGAAATGAGAAAAATGAAGGAGTATGTGGTTGAAGAGAATAGAGAAGGAGATCATGTAGATGATTTGAGGAAATGGGTTGGAAAACGTCAACATCAAGCAAAATTCATTCCTGACTAAGCCTTCTGCAGAAGTTGAGGCTCAAGAACAAGCGAAACAAACTAGTTTTGTACCAGAAAAAAATATAGAGTTGAACAAAGAGGACCAGCAGTCTACTTATTCAAAATGCAGTATTCATATTGGATCAGTCCCATCAGAGGAGTTTGAATCACCAAAGGTGGCAGATTCTGTTGGAGAAGAGAATGTGGAAGTTGAAGAAGAAAGAATCTCAAGTGTAAAAGTTGATTCTTATGAGAGTAATGATCCTACTTGTCAAGCACATCAAAAAATTGCATCACTTTTGGAGCATTGTAGCAACTTTCCAACATCATCATTGAATACAACAACTAATCATTGTGGGATTCTTTCCATGATGGAATCAGAAGTTTCAAGTATAGATTATACCTTGTAGGAAGTTTTAGATTCTTCCCCTTCTTCGTCTTTTCAAAACTCTATTTTCTTAGATGAATTTGATCTTGAAAATTTTATGTTTGAAGACGAGAAAGGTCTTAAAGAATCAGCTTGCTAATTTCAGGAAACATCATAAGGGAGGTTGAACCCTTTGCACATTCGGAGGACAAAGGAAAGAAATTTTCTGTCATAATTGGAAGGAGTATTTGGATGCAGAAGGGCTTATAGAAATACCCATTTCTAAAACACATGTAGTTTCAAGTTATCCCCTTGAATTGGAAGACTTGGATCATCTACAATATTCATTGAATGAAGAAAGGGAGGAGCACGTGGGAGAAAATTAAGTCAAGCTTTGAAGGTTTTGGGTGAAGATGATATTATTAATAGTTTCTTGCTTTCAATGGTGGAGTCAAATTTGTTTGATGAACAAGTGATGGTGGAAGAAAAACAAGGGAGATCTTACTTCCCTTAATTATCTTGAAAAACAACAGGTGAAAGGATTTAATCTTGCAGGTTTCATGTGGGATGAAGATGTTAGATTTGCTGAAAAACTTTGCCTTTAGATGAAAGTGGAACTCCTATATGATCAATATGCTTCGAATACTTGCATTGACTTTCTAGTAAGTTCATTTGAGGTTGTAAGTGGTCCAAAAGTAGTTTCATGTCATGGAGGAATTCTCCTTGTTTTCAAGAGAAGGAAAAAGGAAATGGAGGAGGACATCACTTTCAGTACCTTTCATTCACAAGTGAGAAGGTCAGTTGTTTGTAGATGGTAAATAGGAGGAAAAGTCAGATCATAAATAATCAACCTTCTTCAAGGATGCCTTCAAGTGGACTTTCTTGTTCGAACCATTAAAGCTCAAGGACAAGAAGGAATATTCAATGGATTAGACCATGTCCTATCAGGTACCTTGCTTCATTGAAGCTAGAAGAGAAGCCAATACCAGTCACAATCATTTCAGAATGCAAGGATGAGTTTCACAATCCCATGAGGATTAGTTGTTATGCTCCATACAGGAACAAATGCATAGAGCAACTAAAAGAGGCATATCTTTCTCTTTCTAGCTGATGTTTTGGTGTACCGAGGTGAATAATTGGGCTTGTTTCAGTCTTTCACTTTTAGTTTTCAGCCATGTCCATTATCACATAATCTGTCATGGCAATCCCATTGTAAGGACAAGAAGCTAATTTGCATAGCCAGTTGCAAGTTTTTTTTAGATCACATGTGGTTCTGGTTAGTATAGGGTAGTATAGGTTTGCTTTTAGCAGAATAAGTGCATTTGCACATCCTGCAGGTTCCAAATGGGGCATGTATGGTTTTTAGTTATTTGTGTGTTTGTTTTCCATTTTCACTCTTGTGTTGTTCTGCACATTGTTGCATCACTGGAAGGTGTCAAATATTTCAGGAAGAGTTCCATGATTCTACTTCAGTTTCAAAATTATTCAAGTGTTCCATAGATTCCAAGTCTTAATCAAATTTGGTATACTTCATGCTTAGCATTCTGGGGAGGTCCAAGATTTCAGCTATACTTAAGGAGACTTCTGAGATTTATCACAAGAGGATCAAATTGCTTTTAGGATTTACAAATATTGACTCCATGCCCAATGGATGACTTAAGGCTACTGGAATTATGCTTAGTAGGTAAGCATCCCCGAGAGGTCACCAAAAATGTTGTCAATTTTTTCCCCCCGGGAAAAAATGGACAATATGATAATACCCTAAGACTGAAGATTCTTCCATAAATATTTTGGGGTAATCAGGATAAATTCAAGCTTTGAAAGCCTTGTATGTTATTCAGGAAGGTTTCAGGATCCTCTGGGATTGTTCCTTCTTTTTCATATCTTGGAGGTTCAAATTGGTCTTAGAATGAGAAAATAGCCTTTGGAAGGGCCCATACTTTGCTCAACTCAAGCAAGACACAGTTAAAATTGGCATATGTTTTTTCAGGTGTCTATTCATACCCTCATGTCCCATTTGTTAACATAGAAAAGTTTAGAAGTTTAAGAAAGGACAATGTAAGGCTTGAAAATTTGTCAATGCCAATCACAAATGGGCACGAGCTAAAAGTGGCCGAGCTACTCATTGAGTTAGTTGGCATGTGTTAGTGCGATTTGCGTAGAGAAATATTTGCACTGAGTTCATTTCAGTGGTTAAATCTACATTCAAAAATCAAGAAATCAGGACAGTGAGCAATGAATGTCGTGGAGTCATCGCAAGACCAGAAGCTCGGGAATGAGGTAGGCTGAGTTGAATCAAGCTTTCGGAGTTTTAATTTCAGGGATTCTTTTAAGACACTTCCGTTTTGGAAATTTTAAAGATTTTTGGGATTAAAAATGTTGAGTGAGTTGAAAATTCCGAATCCTGGAACCCCGAAACTATGAAATTCAAATTTTCAAAGAATATTTTTGGAAAAAAGTTTTCAGAATTTTTTTTTGGAGAATTTTTCAGAAAAAATTTTTGTAGAAAAAATTTTCAAAAAACAATTTTCGGAACTTTCCGGTTCAGAATTTTGGGAACTTTTTACTTCAGAGATTTCTTTCGGAACTTTCCTTTGTAAAATTTTGGAGATTTTTCTTTCGGGTTTTTGAAGACTTTATTTTCGAAATTTCTCCAACTTCAGCTTCTGAAACACAGAGCTTAACGTTTACTTCCACATCAAGGGGAAAAAGAGAAGATGAAAGTAGGCTGTTGAGATATACAGTGAGTTACAGGGTGCAAGAACCACCATTTCTAAAGTGGACGAATCATTTTCTGAAGATAGTAACAACCTGAATTTGAACTCAGATCAAGTTGAGTAGCCATGAGAGGAAAAATTTGGGCTCTAAATCAGTCAAAATTTGCAGAGTTGACTTGGTCAAAACATTTGGCAACAATTTTCTATTTTCATGGGAGCATGTTCCCTTAATATTAATGACATTTCTATTTTTAGTTAAGTGTTAGTTAAGGGCCCAACTGTCATGGCTCAGCCTAAAAGGCTTATAAATAGTTGAGTATAAGGAGTATTGAGAGGATAGAGAGAACATAGGATATAGATTATTTTTTGAGAGGAGTTGCTCTTGAATCTTGGAAGAGTGCTTCTGAGATTTTAAGATACCTTTAAATTACATTTAGAATTACACCTTGCTGTTGAAAATCTGATTTATTGTGTTGAATGGTTAATCATTGTTTACTTTGTGAATTTACAAATCTTAGTGAGAGTGATTATCCTACCTTTATTTCAGAATATTTATTTCATGCTATGAAGGAATAATATTACTATCTTTTATGTCAGTTGTGGAAATCTTATTTTCCTTCTATGTTAATTTTATGTCATTATTATCCCTGGTTGCAGAAATAGATGTTTAATATATGCATGTGTGGTTTCTTTATGATGAAATAACTGTGTGTCAAATCTGATTTGATCTACCCTTATGAATACTCAAGTTTAACAGAGGAACTTTCGCCCCTAGTTTGTGGTATTTTGTACCCTTTCTAGTTACGATAGGTGAAGGTGGTCAGTGATGTAAGCATACCCCCCACATTAACCCTTCTAGATGTTAAACATCCCTTAATTTAGTGCATCACCACTTCTAGTTTAGGTTTTATTTCTTGCAAATCTCTTTCCCTAATCCCATGAAATGTTAGCATAATGACTAGATATCTCTTTTATCTTGCATTATAAGTAGTGTTGTGTTTAGTTTAGGAAGAGGAATTCGTATTTCTTCGGAGGTTCACCAAGAGCCCAAGTCTGATAGCTTGAGAGGTGATCCCATGTGTCCTAATCACATTGAATGTCATGATTCGTTTTCAGGCCCATTCGGGGGGTGCACTGATTTGGTGACAATAGAAAGTGAAGCTCCTTTCTTAACTATCTTTGGGTCTTCTTCTATTCCAATATTTACATCAATGGTTTCTTCTACTAACATTTTTTACATATCCTCTATATCACATAGGATTGGGAGGAAGGTTGAGATATTATTCTAAGGGTGTCTCTATGATATTTCCACCCACAACATGGTCACTTATTCTCTGTCCATTGATTTTTTTACTTATTCGTCATCTAGTGCCTCGAATAGGTTTTCACTGTGTGACTTAGACTTTTTTATTTTTTTTGATGCTTCTCGTTGGAACTTTTTCCCTCACTTTCTCTTAATTTTTTTTTACCAAGATGCTCAGCTTCCTCTCCAAAATAGGCACAAGTATCTAAGTCAATGTAGAAACATTTCTTATGGTCCCTAATTGGAATTGTATCTCGTATGCCCATAAACTCTGTAAATGGCCTCATCATTCTCAAAAAGGTCTAATGGTACATGACATTGTTGGTCCAATCAACAAGGGAAGGGTAGAAAAGGTAAATTTTAGGCTCAGTGGGGGTTAAGGTAAGGACAACGATATCCATGAAAATGTTTGTAGTGGAGAATATCCTCATATTGGCTATGGTGGGAATCTGTGTCACTTGTCCAAATAATTAGAGCTATCCTCACACTCAGAATAGGTAGCGTCTTGATCATTGTGGGTGCGATCCATAGGGTCGAATGCTGATACCATATCTTTCCATTTTAAAATGTGGAAGTGGAACTGGTTCTCTTGGTCCTTGCTCATTCTTTCCACATCCCTAGGCCCTTATAGCCCATTAGAATACATCATTCAGCTAGAATTTTCATACTCAGGGATTTGGTAGCAGGTCAGTTGAGTGTCCTTCAGGACCCAAGTTGTAGGTGGGTCCAGTAATTTATCTTCTACAAGTAATCCCCCAGGTAATAATGTCCAATAGTTTGTTCATCTCTAGGCCATTTGAAATGATAGTTGTATCGGCCTCTTGTTTTAGGTGACAAAGATAGGTCTGAAACTAGGAGAGATTGTTGCACATTATATTCTCCACAACCATACTCCAAAACTTTCATCCCCATGAATCAAAAGGAGAAGTAGATGTAGAAGCTTCATGAGTGTAAGAAATTAGGGATTCTGAATCTACCCATGATTCCATAGCTTTTGATTGAAGGGGACAACTATATCAGTAAGAAGGACATGCATATGTACCCTTATGAGAAAATCTATTAAGAGCTCTGTAGTGAGTGAAAGGTTTTGGATCTCCTTATATTATAACAGTGTGTCCCTCATGTTTTAACTTGATGCACTAATGGAATGTTGATGGTATGGCCTATGCATGGCATGAATCCATGGGTGGCCAAGAAGCATATTATATGGAAGTTCCAAGTCTAAGATATGAAACTTGTATTCTGACAAGTTGGTCCTACTTCCATCAGTAATGTGATTACTCCAGCTGACTCCCACTCCACATTGTTGTAAGTGGTTATGGTAATAATATGGGACTCTAGATCTTCCTCTCTATGTCCCAACTATTTCAATTAGTTTCAATGTGCATATATTCAATCCTGAACCGTTGTCCACAAATAACCCGTTTTATCTTCCAGACGGGTAATAAATACCTCTATATACAGGGAAAGATTATGTGTGTGATCTTCATTGGGGATTTCCTTGTGATTAAAGGAGATGTATTTAGTTAGGTGCAATGTTTTCCACCGTGGTTTGTAAATGTGAAGGGTCTACTTCTATTGGCACTCCTGACCCTTGGAGAGTTTTGTAGAAGATGTCATTATGTACATTTGATATCTTAAGAAGATCTAAGATTGAAATCTTGGTAGATGTCTTCTCAAGTTGTTCTAAGAGGTTGTACTGACCATCCTGAGGGGTTGAACGGAGAGGGTTCTGGGATCATGAGATGGGTGTGCCTTGTTACCAGTGCAATATTTTCCCTTGATCTTAATGGTATTCACATGTTCATTAGAAGAGTGGACACATCCAATGAGTGAGTCATAATGATTATTGTCACTTTTGGTGTATAGATAGTTTGTAGCTTTGTAACTTTGGGATGACTCTCCTTGATCTGGCCTTTTCTCATCCAATTTTCCATGTTTAGGGAATGATTCTTTAAATATCCCTATATTTTCATTTGGCATTTGATTTCTCTCTGTAGGGTGTCAAACTTCTATCTCTCCATTGTCAATGAGATCTTGGATGTAGTGGTGAAGTCTTAGGCACTTACCTGTCTTGTGTCCTTTTATATGATGAAAATCACAATATTCATGCTCTTTATACCATGATGGTTTAGGAGCATTATCATCAAAAGGTTTCATTGTAGGATAAGTCACCATGTGGAATGCATCTAATTGCTTCAATATTGTAGACAAAGACTCATTAAGAGGAGTGAATGTCCTACGCTTAGGTGGTGGTTGAATAGGTCATTTGCTTAGTTTAAAAGGTTGACCAACTTGAACTATTTTATTTTAACTCATTTATAATTTGTGATTCCATGTCCCACCATGTTCTTGTTTTTGTTAAAGATCTTTGGCTTTTCCATTGGTTTGGTATTTTGATTACCTTTAGAAGGTGATTTGATTGTTCCTTTTGTAATGAGGAATTTTTCTATTTGTATGCCCTTTTCAATGACCTCTTCAAAGGTACGAACACAATGCATTTGCAAATGAAAAGTGATGTTGGGGTTTAGATTAGGCACAAAGATGCTCATAAATTATTTTTCAGGAAATGCTCAAGGGAAGCAACTAGCTATCCCTCGCCATCTTTGTAAGAAGCTAGTGAATGTTTCATTAGGGAGTTGTTTAGTACTACACAAGTATACCATAGTTATGTTTCTTTCTATGTTGTATGAGAAATGTTCAGAACAAACCTTTCTGCTAGTTAGGCCATGTGAAGATAGACCCACAAGGTAAGTGAGTGAACCATTCCAAGGCTTGTCCCCCCTAGACTCTTTGGAAAGATTCATATGAGGTAATTGTCACTATATGCCACTTCTTGGCATGCCATGTAAAAATATTTCACATGATCTTGTGGGTCACCTTTCCCTCTATATTTGTCAAATTTTTGCATGTCAAACTTCTTAGGAAAGGGTTGAAGTGTCATAACTTTATCAAATGGATGAGGGCATAGCTCTTCATATTGGTATTTTTTACTATTACCAACATTAATTTCTTGAAGGTTTGTAAGCATTTCTTTCATGGATTGAATTTCTTGTGTAAGTAATTTCTCTTTAGTAGGAGAAGAAAGAATATATACGCAATTGTATTCCATAATTTCTCCTTCTTGGTTTTCCATGTGAAGTTCACTAGCTTTGACCTTAGGCTTCGCCTTATGCACATTTTTGTTTGTTTCCTTCTATACATGAGATGTTAGTAAAGCTAATTTCTGACTAAGGTTTTGGATTTTTTTTTGAATTGTGACTTATTCCTCAAGAGGTTCTTCTTCTTCTTCATTGCATGGAGGTTGTTCTAACATTTTCATGTTCTAATCTAACTCTACGTGACATCTTGATGAAGGGAATTTTATAACCCACCATATTATCATTTCCTACGTTGGACGTGGAATCATTCCCATGTGTTAGGATATCTTCCATGTTAATGAGAGGTTTTTCCTCTTCATTAGCCTCATTCATGGGTGGGATTGTCTCATGTTCTGTAGGCATTCTAGCTCCTAATTCCACCACTCGTGCTAGCACCTGATCTTTATTTCTATAAAAGAATTCATCTAATAAGGTGGGGTCAAAGTCAAATTCCATGCATGGTGACCCTAACTCATCACCACTATGATCTACCATCTCCTCCACTTCTTTCTCTACAGAAAATAAAGGCCTCAAGATCATGGCCAATAAAGGGATTTGACCCTTGTTTGTTTGAAGTTTCCCAAGTTTGTTGTTTTGTTTTTTTCATTTCAAATGCCTGCCTTTTGGCTCCCAATCTTGTTTTAGGGGCCATGATGTATGAGATTTTCACTAAGGTGTTTTGAATTTTTTCAAAAGGTATTGATTAAGCCTAAGTGAAATGTAAAAAGAATGTCAATAGTTCAAGAATTATAATGAATGCCAAAGGATAAATGTGTCCAAGTGATTGTTCTAAATGAGTAAGTCACAAGGTGACAAATAAGATACAATCACATGATGTTTAGTTCCAAAACCAATCAACCAAATGATATACTTCCTAAGTCTGTTTCTTGAAAATGGTAGTTGGTGTTTTAATATGATTAACAAAATGTTACTACTTATGTCAAGTTCAAAGAAATGAACAAGGCAGAAGTAATAACAAGGAGTTAACACGATCCCCAAAATAAGTATACTAAAAGCAATCCTGAATCCAATCAAGAATCTATATTCCAAAAATGTGGTGGTTATGATTATGAGCGACACAACAATTCCACTCAATATATGTTAACCAAAATTTGTGAGAAAGTAAGGTATTAATATCAAGATGATATTGATATAACGTGCATAAGTGGTAACACTCAACAATTTTCAAAATTGAGGTAGTAATTGAAATCAAACTAAATCTAGAGTATACCTAGGAATTGTTAAACTGCTATATAGCATAACATCACAATATAGATATTTAGGTCAAGTTTACAAGAAACAAGATGTAAATACACAAAATTGTAATGACATGATATAAACAAAGATAATAGTTCAAAGGAGAGTCAAGGTGATGAATCCAACCTAACTACGATGAAGATCTTGACTTGGGTATCAAGATAAAAAAGGCTACCAATGATATGAAAATGTCTCCACACACTTTAGACGTTTAAAAACTCAGCCGCAAACATGGATGAGATGTAAATAGACACAAAAGTGGTGAATACAATCAATTAGCAACACAAGGGTAGTCACTCTTCTTCTAATCAACAAAGTGTCAAAATAAAGTGAAGGAAGTAATAAATTGGGGGTGAAAATGTTGGCCTCACTTTGGACAGAGTTTCACCTCACCTTAGGGCGAGTGAAAAACTAAGAAAAAGTAATGCTTCACATGTTTCATGATGAAGAATGGACTCTCAACTCAAATTATGTTTTAAAATGGTCAAAAAAATATTAGCTCCTGGACAAAGATGGATCCTGGTCAAAGATAGCTTCCTAGGTGTTCACTCAACTAGGTGTCAGAAGTTATCTAGATGGGAGCTCAATTTGCCAAGAAAGTTCACACTGACTAATCTTGGAGTTATCTCATCTTTACTTTACCCCATTCAAGTATAGTGGGAAATAAATGTTTCCATTGTGTACTCTCACTGGGGTCACAATATAGATAAATTTGATGCTAAATCTCACAAATGGTAAAACTAGTCAAATAGGTTATGCAGAGCACTTCCTGTTTCGTCCACAAGGTTCCCTCTTGCATGGATTACTTTAGGATTCCTAGAACCACCCCCATTTTTGTAGCTTAAGGTGTTATGCCAAAGGAGTTATGTTCTAGTTGAGTGGATAGGGACGTACTCATTTTCTGAAACCTGCAAATACAATGTGATGTTTGTGGTGTGTTTTTTTTATCTTGTTTAGCTTAATGTGGTTTTTATTGAACACCTTTTGGCAACTTGCATGAAAAATGTATTATTAGTTTTTTTTTTGTCTCATTTCACCTTTCTTTGAAAAAGCATTTAGGTCCTACATGAAGGATTAGTAATTTTCCATGCACACAAAGAGGAAAAATGCCATTTCTGATTCTCAAGATTGTCCTAGGATGCAAGAGAAGAGCATATGCGATGACTTAAATCCAACTAAGAAATCAACAAGGGGAAAATACTTTATTCAAATGTGAAATATGTTCATCTTAACCAAATTTGACATTCTCAACATTTTTCATAAGCAAAAGAAAGAGATAAGAATCATTTTTGATTCCCAAGATCACCCAAAAAAGGCTCTGAGGGAAGAGCATATGTGACTTTACTCTTATGATTAAGCATGCAATGTTTATCCAAATTTAATACAATTTAATAAAAAGACATGTAAATATACCATGAAAAATAGAAATTAATCAGAATAAACCTACAAGATGTTTAGTATTTTAATGACACAAGACTTTTGTAATTATTAAACTGATATTCAAAACCAGAATGTGGTACTTGTGCTCAGACTAGGATATATGCTTGTGGGTTGTAGTGCCTACACACCTTTTAGTGACTAGGAAATATGTTCATATTAACCAAATTTGACATTGATACAACATTTTTCAAAGCAAAGGCAAAGAGATAAGAATCATTTTTGATTCCCAAAATCACCCAAAAAAGGCATGAAGGAAGAGCATATGTGACTTTACTCTTATGATTAAGCATGTAATGTTTATCCAAATTTAGCAATATTTTAAAAAAACATGTAAATACACCAAGGCGCAAATAGAAATTAGTCAGAATAAACCTACAAGAATTTAGTATTTTAATGACACAAAATTTTGTAATTGTTAAATATGATATGTCAAAACATAGAATGTGGTACTTGCGCTCAGACTAGGATATATGCGTGTGGGTTGTAGTGCCTACATGCTTTTTAGTGACTAGTCAAATATGTTCATCTTAACCAAATTTGACATTCTCAACATTTTTCAAAGAAAAAGAAAGAGATCCCTGAATCATTTTTGATTCCGTGCAAAATCACCCAAAAAAGGCACGAAGGAAGTGCATATGTGACTTTACTTATGATTAAGCATGCAATGTTTATCCAAATTTAATACAATTTTAAAAAAACATGTAAATACACCAAGAAAAACATAAATTAGTCAGAATCTACTTTGATTTTAGTATTTTAATGACACCCGGGGGAAATTTTGTAATTCATTTAAAATGATATTCAAAACCAGAATGTGGTACCTACGCTCAGATTAGGATATATGCACGTGGTTTGTAGTGCCTACATGCCTTTTTGTGGACATGTAGAGCTACAGAGTTACTACAATTCCAGAAGCATGTATGCACCTGCCTCAAAAAATCCTATGCTAGATTAGATAGATGTGTATGCATGGGAAGACAAAAAAATGTTAACCAATCAAAGAAACATGACAGTGTGTGTGCACTAGCAGAATGATATCTATGCTACGTGAAATGGGTATATGCGCAGCTATGTAAGACACAAAGTCTATGTGCGCCATCATAATGATGCATGCTCTATGATTTTGGGTGCATCTGCGTTACTTCTGACATGTTTTGATAGATAACATAGGTATAATACTAAACAGTGCGTGTGTGCTAGCAAAATGATGTTTGCACTAAGGGGGTTATGAACTGCCTGCACTTGGGTTTATGTGCTACGGTGCACTAGTCTGTGTATAATTTTGACAGAAAATAGGGTACAATACTATAGCAGTGCATGTGTGCAATGGTAGAATGATGTCTATGCAAGGGACTAAGCGCTTGCACTATGGTCTTTGTACCTACATTCCCCTTGCAAAAAAATGTACCTGGTGATGACATCAAAATATGGCACAATGACATAAGAAAGCTAAAAAAGCTCAAAATTTTAACATGTTAGCTCAAAATTGACAACAACCCATCAAAATTAAACCCCTAAACAACACTCAACACATGCAAAGTTAGCAAAAATCATAAGAAATTTAACATTATTTCACACATGTGCACATCAAGGGTTAGCTAAATATTGGAATAACAACAAAAATTGAACTATAATGCTAAGGGACTAAGGACCCATCCCACCGGGGTGTGCCAAATATGTTCAAGAATTAGTTAACTATACAAATAAAATCAAGACTAACACCTAATAGCCTCAATACAATGCTAAAATAAAATCTATGCACCATCATGCTATGAGCTAAAAAAGTAATAAACATCAACAATATGCATTAGAACCTTGAAAATGAACTTCAAACTAACATGTAAACATTTATTGCTCTACTGTTTAGAAAGCTAAATCAATGAAATGGACCTAGGTAGATCCTTTAGCTATCAAATGGTTGATAGTTGTTTCTTGATCCAAGAGGATTTAGGATGGAGGTTCATCAAGTCATGGCAACAAGGCCTTTCCTGATTAAATCCATTGATATTCACAAAAAATCTTGGATGGATGAATGCAAATGAAAGATGCTTAGCTCCACTCTAATGGAAGAATGCTCTAAGATGATAAAATGGCTATAGCTTAGGCTTTATGCTCATTTAGGTGTAAGTAGAAAGGTAGGATGAGGGATCCTTATATAGCCCAATGGATAAAATAATCTCTACATCCCTTTACATGTGGGATAATAGATAGGTTGGGTTAATTATGGATAACAAAGGTTTAGGGAGGGTTGAGTCAACCTTAGAAGAGTTTAATTTGTCCTTTAGTGACCCATGGGAATTAAGGGTGCATATAATTAATCAAAGGTGATTAATTAATGAGGAGATGAGCCTATTAGGTTAGCTTAGAAGAGAATTAGCATGATTTAGGGGATAAGAAGGATTAAATTAGATAAATGGAAGTTTATTTATCTAATAGAGGAGGATACTTAATTAATTAAGAATAATTAATTAATTCAGGTAGAAAGGGGTTTAATTAACATAAGGTCATTAATTTTCATCTTTTCTGGATAGAAGGTCCAATTAACTAGCGTAATGTAGTTAATTAATGACAATAGAAGATAAAATGTGCTATATTGATGATATATCGTCAATTTGTGGGAAAGGGGAAAATTAGCGCAATTTAAGTATTTAAATTACTGGAGCTAAATTATAGGTGTGTATAGGAACATCTACTTCTATTTTCACAACAAGTATACTATCTCCATCAAGCGAGTATGTACTAGGAGCCTCAATTTAATTCTTCTTAAATAACTAAAAATCTCTACTAGTGTAGAATTTCCTGGTATTTGGATCCATCAATTTTTACCCAATATATTCTTGACTATAACCAATGAAGATTCATTTCTTTGATTTCATGTCCAAATTATTTCTTCTATACATGGGTATGTGCATGTTATATTTAGACCAAAAAAATCTGAGGTGCACAATGGATGGATTTTGATTCAACCATGACTCTTGTGGAGTTACTCCTTCAAGAGAAACTGTGTGTACTGTGTTAAGAAAATATAATGTAGTCTTCATTGATTTGACCCAAAATGTCTTCACCTATCCTAAATCATCAATCATACATTACAACATATCCATGATAGTATGATTCCTACTCTCAAAAATAACATTTTTCTAGGGTGTATGTGGAGGAGGCATCTATCGATAAATCTTGCGAGCTTCTGGATTGGATTTGAACTAAGCATTGGTGAATTCCCCTTGATATGAGTGGAGAGATCTAATTTTGTGACCAAAATCATTATCAATAACCACTTTTAAATTCTTTAATTTATCAAAAGCTTCACTTTTTTTATAAAGACAAAAAATACACATTTTTATTGAATAATCATCAAGAAAGAGCATGAAATACTTAAATAAAAATGAATACGTTGCATCAGACTGCAAAGACTGGTATGAACCAAATCAAGCTTACTTGGAGCTTGATAAGTACTATTTTGGAATGAATCTCTATGTTATTTTCCTATGAGGTAGTTAGGAAACTCTTTTGTATCATTTTTTAGAGAAGGAAAACCTCTCACCATATTTTATTAGTGAAGTGTATCGAGATATCCAAAAATTATGTGACTAATTCTTCGATGCCACAACTATGTAGAAGAATTATTCTTAGCCACTGGTGCCTAATCATCCCTATGGAAAAAATCAAGATGGAACATCTATCCCACATTTGAGGATTTTGCAACAATTTTTGAGCCTTTGGATTTGTCTCTAATCAAACACATTTTCTCATTGGAATGAATATCAAAATCAAACTTCAGATTATGGTCTAGAAGATAACTAACTGTTAGTAATTTTTTTGTTAAATTGGGGACATACAAGCTATCTGATAACCTACAATTTTGAGAACCAAGATGAGGAGAAATATTCCCAATACCTTGGACTGTGTAGGAAGATTCATCCCCCAATGAAACATTATTTTTAGAGGGTGTGTATCATATTGTGGTGAACCATTCTCTGCATCTGGTCATGTGTCGAGTGGCTCCCAAATCAACATACCAAATTACACTAGATGACATGGTTGCTTCACTAGAATGGGCAATGTACAAGAAGTCCTCATCATCTCAATGGTATTATTTCTCAACTACAGATCCTTGATGATGGGGTTTCTTTTGCTAGTTCCCCTTCTTTTGATCTTTCTTGTAGTGTGAGCATCCTTGTGAATTTTTATTTTGAGGTCTAGAATTACTTGATGACTTTTTCTTGTACATCTTGTACAAGCAATATTTCAACTCATGTCCTTATTTGCATATAGGATATTTATTCTTTTGCTTGTCCAATTTTTCTAATGTTGTTTTTGGGACTTTTGGGAAGATTGTGTTTTTCCTTTCCATTTCTGATGAGAATATAATGCCTACTCTTCTTATTTAAATTTGTTGTAAAGTGTCTCTTCTTGCTGAAACAAATTTTCCAGCTTCTCAAAACTAATGGTGTGATTTGAAAATTTTATTGTCATCACAAAAATATGAAAAGAGGGAGGAAGGGATATCAGAAAAATGGGCATGAGAGTTGTATCAGAAACCTCCTCTCCTAGAGCTAGAATTGAAGCCCTCAATATTGTAACTCTCTGCAATAAATCTTCCACTTCATCAGTTGGCTTGAATTTTTGTGTAAGAAACAAACTCAGAAAATTCAATATTATGTTCTTGTTTCAGGTCTTATACACTGTGCTCAACTTCTCCCATATTTATTTGGCTATTTTGGCATCTTAAATGTGGGGTAACATGTCATTGAACATTATAAACACGATTATCAACTTGGCCTTATCAAACTAACGATGTTGGGTTGCATCATCTGTTGATTTGGTTGTTAAACCATTTATAACTAGCCAATTTTCTTCAAACTCAAGTTGAGTTCAAATTTTGGTCTTCCACGAGGCAAAATTATCACCATAGAGAAACTACGAGTTAGAGCACAATAATTTTGAAGTATTGTTTTCTATATTGGGTGGTTAGATTGATCCCAGCTAGAGGGATTGTTAGAAAAAAAATGCTAGAATACACTAAAAAATGTAATTACAGCCACTTGTGTGGAAAAAAGAATGAAAGGAAAATTGTTTTTGTTTTGTGGGGCACTAGTGGCATCCAGAGCTCAAAATGGCTCAACTGTTGAATAAACACAAAAAATAACTGAAATAGACCCTTTTGGGAACCCATCCTTTTACAAAAGTTTCTTATAATCAAATTCTAAACTATGTGGGAGAAATGTTTTTTAGTGTTTTCGTCGCTAAATTTAGGGGGATTTGGTGGTAACTAAGGGTTTTAGCAATTTTTTTTACCTCTATCATTGGTAATTGTGCTAAAAAGCCTCCAAGTTTCAAAATATAAAAATGAGGTGAGGGGGAGGTGATTCAATCCCTATACCTCTTACATTGAAGACCTTCCTGCTAACCAGTAAAGGACTTGTAGTGCATGCAAGATCAAATAAAGAAATTTTATTTAAACAATACAAAAAAATACTAACCTTTCAAATGGTGATGTGTCATTGTGTGGAGTATCCACATCATGGACTGTGGGTAGATGATGGTTTAGGTATTCCATCTAAATAAGATATATGTTGTTTATGGACTATTGTTTTATTATCCACCATTTATTGTTTTATTCCTTTGTATTTTATTATTTTGTATTGACGAAGGAAATGTTTGCACTGTACGGGTTTCTAGGGATATTTATTTGAGATCAATCCTTTACTTGGCAAGGTTTGTTATTAATTTTGTATAGTTTGGTCATTACAGGTATGGATTTAATGCAACTGATCTTTCCTGGTGCAAGGGTATTCCCTTAGCTCGCTGTGAGATCTTAGGGTAATGTTAAAAACTTTAACTCACCTTAGTTTACAATGTAACCACAACTCAAACTGCTTCAATGTAATGTATAACTTGTTGTGGTGAAAAATTTTCTTGGATCGGCACTGAGACTTTACAACTCACTGGTGGGAAAAGAATTGGCCAATGTAATTTTACACAGCTTGACCTGAGGTTTCCAACTTGGTCTAACAACCAATCTTAGTGGGAGGTTTTGAACTTGCCCTTTCCTCAATGAAAACCAATATGCACACACAGTCAACTAGATCAATGCAACAATGTGACTCGCCCTCTTTTCACAGTCATCTCAATCTGATGAGTTATTCACCTAGTTTGCCATGCAGATTTGTGGTTCGGTCCCCTGTAGAGGTCTCCGAGCTCAATATATAGGAATAATTTTTTTTCAAAATTTACTTCTGCAAAAACTTACAAAAATCTATGTGAGGCCCATTGGGGCACCTAAAGGTGAAAACCAATTATTTGGGAATTTTTTTCTATTTTTTATTTTTTCTAGAATGCAAACAATCTGTTTGGTGTAGGAGGCACCAGTGTAAAAACAATTTGCAATAAATTTTCCTGTAAATATAGAAGAAAATTGTGGGGATATAAGGGTGGGGTTGGGAAGCCGCTAGAGGTAGCACATGCTCTCCAAGGGGACAATTTCTTCTCCAATCCTTCTCACACACTTCTCCAATCTCCCCTACAACATCTACTTAATTTTGTAGGCTCCACAACTAACTCTGATACCAAATGTTGGAGGAAATAGGGAGGTAGCTTGTTGTAGTTTCATTGATGAGGAAAAAACAGGTTACATACATATGAAATGTTATAATACTTTTAGGTATTGGAAAATAGTTACAAATAACCAATATTTTGTATAGGCACAACAATACTATACATGAATATACAAAATAAAAAATATATGGTTCAAACTATATAACCATATAAAAATATAAAACAACTAATTTAACTAACCACTAATTACCATAGTAACTTAGTAAGAAAAAAATACCAATGGTAAATAGTTTAACATAAATTAACCTGCTATAGGTTTTACCTAAAAAACTTATATCATTACACCCATCATATAATTGCTACCGGGTTACAACTACATCATGCGAAGAATGCATGTGGGCACAAAAAATTGAGACTAGATATAGAAGATCATGGAAAAAATTTACAAGTCATTAAACAACGAGATGAACCTCCTAGTATTAAGTAGACTATATTACACATGTGAACCATAATCAACTTTATTGGTTCTTATTAAATCTTTAGCCTATAATTTTTCTACCTATTATCATATTATATTATGAATTGGTGTTATTTACTTTTTTTTATTTGGAATTTTTATACTCAGATGGTGTAGTTAGATTTCATCTAATATAAATTGAGAAAAATAATGAAAATATGTGACTGTTAGTTGTCTAATTTATCATAGATAACATGAGTTTGAATTGACTCATGTACCTTAAATGTTAAATTTATAATTTTAATGTGTACATTTTGATTATCATAGAGTTTCATGTTATGCTACAAAGAGATGTCTAATGGATATACATAATAATATAATCTCTTATGGGTGTCTAATAGATATACATAAGGAATGTACTAATATGAAATCTAGTGTAATTTAGGATTTCTATGGGAAAAATAAATGTTGATAACTCTTGTCAGATATAATCATAAACGAACAAGCCACAATATTAGGCTGCTCAAATTCACTTTTATAGGTTATTTATAACATATTATTAATGTACAACTTTGTTGATATCTCTCCAAGACTATATGGGTACTCCCACTTGCTTTACATGTACCAAAATTCCTCTATTAGTGAAATATATTAGAATAAATAAATATATCATTCCACAAAATAATGTCGTTCTAACTTGATTCATTTGCCTAATTTTAGGAAGTTAAACTATATTTAAAATAAAACCAATACTTAATTATTATAAATATTTAAGATTTTACAACCTAAATAATTTATCCCATGTTATTTTCCTACATATAATCAATTAATATTTAAGATTATCCTAACATTCCTACATGATCTAGGTAACCTAATATTTAAAATTTTATAACCTAAATCATTTATCCCATGTTATTGTACTACATTTAATGAATTAATATTATATTGGTCCTTTTGAAGTTATTAATAATGGAGAAATACTCTTAAAATAAAATGTAATTGTGGCCCTCAAAATATTATAGTGATGTATTCTTAATGGAATCTTTTCTCTATTTTATTTCTCACATTGGCATAAATATTTAACAAATTTATTGCTATTAATTAAAACTTATCCTCCTCCTATATATTATTCTCTTTTATCAATGAAAAAATCATTTAAACACACATCAATTTATTTCAAATACTTTGTTTTCAACCCATCATACACTTGAGGCCAATTAATTTTTCATCATGTTTCCTATTTTTCCCT
The DNA here is from genome assembly GCA_019776745.2 of Taxus chinensis. Lineage (NCBI taxonomy): Eukaryota > Viridiplantae > Streptophyta > Pinopsida > Cupressales > Taxaceae > Taxus > Taxus chinensis. The sequence continues at coordinate 595,477,369 of CM034151.1, read as the reverse complement.
CATAGACTTTCATAAATGATATAAAGGAAGAAAAAAATATCCTCAAATTTACTATCACATGGAAATGGGAAGATTAAATGGATAACAAACCTGTGAAGTATCCTGAAATGTCCTTTAAAGGTATTTGAATTTTAGTTTAAAAGTTGGAACTAACACATCAGTAACATGTGTGGGTTTTACCTTATATCCAAAGAGCACAAGCTTGAAAATAATCAATTTAAAATTACTGACATAACATGAGTAACATATTTATAGGACCTCTCCTATAACCACTCTAAATTTTAGATAGGTTATTCTAACAACCCATATTCTCCACTAACCTCTAAGATCCCTAAAATATCTCACAAACTTTATTTTCTCAACTTACCCTATATTCAATAACTTGAATTCCTACGTAAGTTGTTTTCATAACTCACTTAAAACATTATTAATACATTACATATTAAGTTGTTTCTCAAATGTATCCATGTTAGGACTAATTCCTAACACCCCCCCTATAATATGGAGCTGTAACACACAATTGTCACTATTGTCTAGGTTGTTAGTTGTTGTGATAATTTCTCCTGGAGTGTATTTCTCCCCCTCATGTGAAAATCCCTTAAATTTTGGTTACAACCGATAATGCATCCAAAATTATTTCCCTTACATTTTTATGAAAATATCTACCTAGCCCCCTTTTTCGAAACAATATATACTTCCCTTTTACAAATTATTTCCTTAATAGGAAGATATGCCCCTTCATTAAAAAATGACCCTCAAATGTAAAAAATTCCTTCAAAAAGAAAATTCTTGAAAGAAAATTTAAATAAAAAAAAAAGTTTTTTCATGTTAAGGGGGGTGAAACCTATACCATTTCCAAAATATTCACCACCACTTAGGTTTAATCAACCCCATGTGAGATAGAAAAAATAAAACTAAACTTTAAAGCCTTCAATTTTGTTAAAAATCTTACCCTGTCGAAATAGGGTTAGGGTTTATTGTTGAAGCAATGGATGGTATTTTTATCGACGTAGAGGATTTTAATCCTCACAAATTTGTAGATAAAAAATGATAGCCTCCATCGAGGAATAAGGTATAATTCCAAAAGAAAACTGAGGATCAAACCAATACAACTTATCAGATCATAAAACAAACATTTCCATACGATAATTCAACTATACAATCTAGTTTGTGATATATTTTTTAAAGATTTTTTTAGTGAATATTCATTTTTATGATTTTTCAAGTACAAATATTTTAAATTTTTAAAAATAAGGGATAACCGACCGTGCCTCCCTAACTACCTCAAAAAATATCAGAATTTAGATTTTTTTGAAAATTTATAGAATTAGATCTAGTTTGTGACTGTATAATATTTATTCAATTTGGATGAGTGAAACAACAGATACACAATTAAATATAGACATGTATAAATTTAAAAAAAGATCTATAAAATACATAGCTAGAAAATAATAAGTATGGAAACCTTATGCTAGTCAAAAAAATTGAAAAATCATTTAGAAATAAGAAAGTTTATTTAACCTCATAGTCAAATTTTTAATATCTATCAGTTCAAAACTAAAAGGGTCTTTGTCCCACTCCATCATGACTTTATTCTTTCCCTTGTTAAAAGTGTTACCCTGTATATTGACAAGATTGGCTCCCTAACTAAAGCTTTGGAAGCTTATGCAGATGGAGTCGACTCAGACTCAGATGAAGAAGCCTCGAGTGAAGATTCTGACTCTTAGGAAGGTGACTCGGAAGAGGGTGAAGATGAGTTTGAGATTATGGCGGCCCATAATATTAGGGAAATGAAATCCAAACAGAGTCCTAGTGTCCCTTTGAACACCAAGGGGGAGTCTAATAAATAGGATCTTTCGAATCCTATCAATGTGCAATTGGAACAACAATTCGAGGCTATGGGACACGTTGGACTTGTGAAAGGGGAGAAACATTTGGATAAGATGGTGGCAGATATTGAGGAACTTAAGGGAGATATGCGGCTCACTAAGAGCTCAGTGTAATTTTTGTTCAATGACTAGTATAAGATGAAAGTGCAGGTTGAGGAAGCGGTTAGCAATGGGCATGATAGAGAGATTGAGGTTTTAAAAGCCAACTATTGTTTCATAACCAATGATTTGGACCATGTTTGTGCCATTATCCAAAGCTACATGGATTGGAGTGTATTCACAATGAAATCTACTCTTCAGCATCTCCAAACTCTTGGTCAGCTCGCTAATGCCTATAATGTTTTGGATAGTTAGGGTAGGAAAAGAAAGATGACTCTCAATGGTTTTGACTTGGTGTCTTTGGTTGGTAACATAGATGATTTAGCTAAGGAATGGGCTAAGGTGCTGGAGGGGCTTGAAAAAACCTATAAATGATTTGGGGAGGGTTGTTTTGTTTTATTTACTATCTCTGTATCTTTTTGGCTATTAGTTTCTTCGCTGCTGTTAGTTCCACTGTGATTTTTTGTTTCTGTTGTTTCAGTACTTTAGCTCTTGGGGGAACTCATATTATTATGAACTATTATATTATCAATTTTTTAATGGTGTGGTAATATATTTATCTTATCTCTTAGAGAGGTGACTGTGTTCGGGGTAGGGTCCCCTCAACCCTTTTTACCTCTAATAAATTATTTTTAATCATTTTTGTGAGATTTATTATGGAAAATGACACATTTTAAAATTCCCTATTAAAAACACGATGTTTGTTATGTTTTAGTAGGTCCATGCCTTAGGCTCAGGGATCCAAACTGGATCCAAGCCAAGAGATTTACCTTGGAAAATGGAAAAAGGAAACACATACACATTTATGTTTTTAATGTAATCCCTACCCTCCAATGTCCTTTTCTACTTCCTTTATGGGATTCATGTCCCCCCTCCATCTGCTCTCCACATTCTAGTACACTCCTACATGAATTATTAGTAGTTGAGGTTTTCCCCTACCTCACTATATATATTTTACTAATCATGGGGGATAAAAACTGATGTAAGGACATGAATAAGGTCTAGAACAAGACACTAGAACAATTAGAAGAGATTAGAATAAATAAAGTGAAGGGTATAGGAAAACTTCATGGAGGGAAAGGTACATCTACTATGTCAAATGTACCTAATTTTTTAGAAAATGATGATGAAATACATAATGAAAATGAGGAGAATAATTATTTTGCAATGTATATTGATAATGAATTGAATGATAATGTTATTATGGATAAATAATTTGGTATGAATAATAATATTGAAACTTTACCTGAGAATCCAAATGTTAATCCTAAAATTTGCATGGAAATACTGAATGAAGAAAGTAACCTTCCTAATGAATCTTTACCTCTAAGAACACCTCCTTCCATTTTGTATAGAAAACCCATTAACTTAATTGAAATTGATGACAAAATTATAAAACCAATGTCTAACAAATGCCTGAAAGAAATGTGAGAAGAAAATATATGGGAATTTAGAATAATTAGTTTGAGAAATTAAATAATACATAAATATGTAAATTATTTGTTACATTGATGAAATTAATTAAGATGAGACCTACAACAAATACCATAGAGCTAAGAAAATATAATATTTATGATCAAAATGTGGAAATTATTGAAAATATACATAAAGCATACCATAATGTAGGTGTCAAAAAATGCACCAAAGATAGTAATATTACATGATGTGCACTTACTAATTATATAGTTAGTGATAAAAAATGAATAAACGCTTGATTAGAAAAATAAGTAGAGCTTTGAAGGTAAACAGAAAAACACTAATGAAAACAACAGGTAGATATAAAAGTCTTGAGTCAGCTAACAACATTGAATATTGGGAATTCTCTAGCAGACTCCCACATAAAGACAAGGATACTACTTGTAAATTTTTGGAATGAGAACACAACAGTGTCAGCGAATAGAAAAGATATAGTAAAAATAAGAATAGGTTCTCGTAATCGTGAAGAGCATGAAATTTTTTTCTTGGATATGACTCAAACACAATTTTTCTCTAAGCTTAAGAATAAAAATCCAAAAAATAACATTAACCAAAGATTTGTTGAACTGAACAAACTCTTTTAAGTAAAAATCAGTCATCATACCACTTATTGTTATAGGCATCATGTTGAATTTTCAATATATTATAATTTTTTATTGTCAAGTACGTTGTGTTTTGCATAATGACATCATGTTATATGGGTGTGGATTAAATGTCCCACTAAAATTTGTAAGGAATTTATTCCTACTATATTTTGTATAAGATGAATTAGGAAATTTTTTTTTATAAAAAAACATGTTTGGATGGAACGTGCAACATATGTGGTCGCTTTTCAAAATTGAAAATTTGTATCCATAAGGAGACTACACATGCAATAGGAAAAGAATTAGTTGGTTTCACCAAATATAAATCTATGGCATATCATTTAAAATATGGAAAAAATCTAAGATGTGTGAGCTTGTTACAGAACAATTACCTGTATCAGAATATATGGTAAAATTCAAAGAGGAAATTGTTTATGAGTATGAAAAGCACACACATAGAGCTTGATCATTGGATGAAAAATTCAAATTAATAAAGGAAACATTCCCACTTGGTACTATTATTTTAGTAATTGACTTCACAGAGAATTACTCATTGTAGCCAGAAATGGAGGTTTTGTCACAATACTATAACTCAATGAAAATTTCTATTTTTGTACATATAACATTCATGCAATCTCCGGATTGAACTCATAAATATATTTTTTAATATTTTATCATTTCTACATTATCAATGATTAGACACATTCTACATAATATATGCAATGGTGTTTCCAGTTGTGTTATGTGAAGTTGGCTCAAAGGAACATTGTTTTCAATAAACATAACATTTGGTTGGATAATTTCACATCACAATTCAAGAATGCAAGGATGTTTTATTAGATAAACAGGACACACATAAAAAAAAATTACAAAACATATTTAGATTTTTACTGAGGTAGGACATGGGAAAGAAGAGCATGATGATACATGAGCATGTGTGAAAAGTTCCCTTGCAAGAAAGAATCAAAGTTCAAATATGGTGCTAAATTTACAGGCGCAGAAAAATTGTTGATTGGTGTCACAAGAGCATGGGCCATGAATCTCAAGAGATTTCAATAGTTTTTAGATATTTCTGGTTAATAGAGGAACAAAATTTTGTAAGATATGAAGATCATATGATAGTTACAAGATCAAGTGATATGCACTCATTCCATAGTTCAAATGCAAGTTCTTTCACTATTCATACTAGGTGCACAAAATATTTTTGTATATCATGTATTGATTTTGTGTGAAATGAATGTGATTCATAACAGTGGGTGGATGAATGAACTTGTAAAAAAATGATTCCACTCAATATATATCAAGTTTCACAAGAATTACAACTTAAATTGTGTTTAGCTCATATGACAACATCACTTGAATTTGATAAAGTCTCTAATTTAGTGCAACAAGGTACATACATGTCATGTTATAAATTTGTAAATGACAATCTCTTAATATATTTTAAATTTGAGTTGAGTTTCACTTTGTGATGTAGGGCATGTTTTTACAGTTATTGCGACAAAATTTTACGAAGAGGGAAAAACTACTTCCTTGTCTCATTTTACAAAGGGGAAAATATAAATTGACTTCTAGATTCATTGATGGTGAAAACCTTGAGTATCCCACTGGGTCAGTGGTAGTGACTGTAACTTGGCTTCGACGATATCCTATCAAAAAATCAAACACTTGGTGTTTTGAAGAATGTGAAATACATAGAAATATAATTCACTATCCACATTTGGTTCTTGCAACAAATATTCATGTAACAAAATATCAAGGTAGGCCATCAAACAAGAATCTATGGAAGGTTGTGAATTAGATCATGAAACAATTCTTGCTACTGTCAAGAGTAGAGTTGATACTTGCAGTTAATTGGATTGAATTTCCAAAGGTATGTTCACTTAAGATTAAATATACATCTACATGAATTTAATTTGAATATTTACTTTAATGATTTTGTTTAAATTTTCTAGGTTTTAAAATTATATTTAATTGATTATTAACATGCTTACGTAGGTTAGTGGTTCTAAAAAATATTCCACCTTTGCATGGTTGGAACTGTTAGTAGAGAATTCCTTATTCTTGAAGCTAAGATAAGCTAAGGGAAGTTGAATATTGGAAACATATAAGAAGAACAAATTCTCATTTCACCACATATATTGTATGAAAAATATCTTCTTATGATTATCATTTCACCACCTATATTGTACGAACAATATCTTATCATCATATTTCCTAGTACTTGTTCTAGATGCTCAAAATAATGAATTGGAACTTTATAGGGTTATTAACACAAAAATTCCCTTCTAATAGTGTATTACCATATAATTTAAACCCTTTAGTATGTTTTACATTGAAGTATTCTGGTCAAACTCAGTTCTTCTTTCACACCTATTTCTGACCTTTATTAGCCCTACTTACACATAATTATTATTATTGGGTAAGTACCAAGATCGCTGGGCAAAAAAACGAAGCCTCTCCTAGAATTTACTAGGCCACCTTGATGCATGGACATAGTCCATTTAGTGCCAAAAGATTTCATTTGCAAAATATTTCTTTGGGAAGCATTACATTGACTCAAACTGGAGTATTCGACATTGTTGCAAACAATAGGAAAAAGAGAAGACCGAATTGGGATGGGGAAAACCAAGTTATGATTTTTTATAGGGTCCCAAAATGGAGGTGTTGGATTAGACGAGACATTTCAAAGTGCCACAGATACCAAGAAATCACCTATAAAACTTATAACCTTTTCTCTCTCAAAGATCTTAAAGGACTATACCCGAATGACGTTGTCGGGAAGCACCTACATCATTAGGTACCAAAATTAAGCATTGGAAAATGTTTACTAGGCCCCCTTAACATGTGGGCACATTCTGTTGGGTGATATGAGACTCCATTTGCAAAATATTTCATTGAGCAACCATACACTGATTCAAACTTGAGTATTTGGCACCGTCGCAAACAATAGGACAATGAGAAGACCAAATTGGGATGGGGAAAAATAAGATAATAATTTTTATAGGATCCCAATGTGTAGGTGTAGGACCAGATGAGACCTTTAAAGGTTATACAAAGACCAAGAAATCACCCATCAAACTTATATCCTTTTTTATCTTTTAGGGCTCTTAAGGGACTATGCTTGACCAACGTTGCTAGGAAGCAACGACATCATTGTGCATATAAATAGAACATTTAATATAATTTAATAGTCCACCCAATGTGTGGGAGCATTCCTTTTGGTGCCATGAGATTCCATTTGTAAAATATTACTGTTGTATATATCTTCCCCCCCTCCCCCGGGTAGATATAGACAAACAGAAAGAATATAAAAATCAAAGAAGCTCAAATCCCTGACATTTATAGCCTTGGCGCACAAAAATGGTGCACGACACAGAGTGTTGACACTAAAATGTATGCACCAAGGTGCAAAAAAGTGGCGCATGACAATGGATGTCGATAGGGTAAACGGTGTGCCCAAGGCGCACAGAAGTGGCGCACGACAATGGATGTCGAAAGGGCAAACGGTGCGCCCAAGGCACACAGAAGTGGTGCACGACACAGAGTGTCGACAGGGAAAAAGACACACCCTTGGCACACATAAAGGGATGTCGACACACACATGGATGTGCCTATGGTGCATCTTCGGGAGGCACAACATTTTGAGCGCTGACAGGAAGTAGACACTGGCGCAGATATTCAGATGGCCATAACTTTTGACTGGGAGCTCAGATTCATGCAAGGTTGGACTTTTCGGAAAGCTTACAAGGTCCTCTATCCAACTACTACTGGATATCTTTAATTAGGTGAGAAAAAATTCTTAAAAATGTGAAATACAGGTCGCCACTTTCTGGGTTTACTAGGGTTCTCACCTACCACCATAATGAGATAATTAAATGCAGTCTGGAGGTGGTTGGGGTAGATTTCAAATTCCTCTCTTCTCCCTCTCTCATTCTTCCTATAAATTGTAAGGAGGGGATTCTTTCTGGTGGTTCATCTTTTCAGCTCTGCCCTCCCTTCTTTTTCTTCTCTAGGGTTGAAAAAATGGAGTTCGAACCTCCTCCCCTTCTCTGTAATGGCGTTTTTGCCTTTTACTATTGAAATGATGTTCTGTGAAAACTTTTGAAGCAACAAAAACATGTTTTGTGATGCATCTGTCCATCCTTGCTCATTTTTTGCTTGTTTTCCTCTTGCCTCTCTTCATTGCAGGTATTTGTGCATGTTTGAATGTTCATTGCAGGTTTGGAGCTGTGTTCATGGAGTTTTGGAACATTTTCTGTGTGAAATCTATCCTTGGGCCTGTGATGCATCTGTCCATCCTTCCCATTGCTCACCTCTCTTTGTTCCATGGCAGTTTTGATAGATGTCCAACATTCTCCTTCTCTGGTGTATCACCGTTTTAGTGTAGGCTTTTGCTGTTTTTTCCCTTTTCTCTCTCTCTCTCTGTCTCCTTGGCATGGTTAGATTAGGATTAGATTAGCTTTCCTGTACTGGAATAGCTCGTGGTAGGTAGTTTAGGATTAGGAACCAGCCTTCTCTGGAGATTCCTTTCTCATCTTTACGAGTCCCATGCTTGGAGAAAGGATTCCATGTTGTGCAATCACACTGGATGATAGTATGGTCAACCTAGAAACCTAACCAGCATCTAGGGGTGCTGTGAGCCTGCAACAACAATTACATTAGGCAACCTTATAGTGACTCAGACTGGAGTATTTGACATCGTTGTAAACAATAGGACATCGAGAAGACTAAATTGAAATGCGGAAAACTGTGATAGGAATTATTAGATGTTCTAAATGTATATTTTTATGTTTAAATGAGATGTTTCAAGGTTCCATGGAGACCGAGAAATCACCTGGAGAACTTATTGCCTTTTTTCTCTTAGGGATCTTAAGGGACTAAGCTCGATCGACATTTCTAGGAAGCACCAAGATCATTGGGCACAGAAAAAAATCCTCCCTAAGAATTTACCAGGCCAACCCAACATGTGTGCATAGTACATTCGGTACCACGAGGTTCTATTTGTAAAATATTACATTGGGAAACCATACACTGACTCAGACTGGAGTATTTGGCTCTGTTGCAAACAATAGGACAAAAAGAAGAATGAATTGGAAAAATGAGATAGAAATTATTAGAAGGTCCCAATGTAGAGGTTTAGGATCAAATGAGACCTTTCAAGGTGCTACAGAGATCAATAAATCACCCAATGAACTTGTAACCTTTTTTATTCTTAGTGCTCTCAAGGGACTACAACAAGATGACATTTTTCGAGAAGCACCGGGATTATTGGTCATGGAAACAAATCCTCCCCAAGTGTTTACCATGCTACCATAACATTTTTAGCATCCTGTTTGTTGCCACAAGCTTCCATTTGTAAAATATTGCATTGGGCAACCATACATTGATTCAAACTGGAGTATTCAACACCATTGCAAATAATATGACAATGAGAATACTAAATTGGGATGGGGAAAACTAAGAAATGAATTTTTAGAGGGTCTCAATACAAATGTGTAGGATCAAATGAGACCTTTCAAGGTACCATGGAGATCTAGAAATCACTTGGTGAACTTATAGCCTTTTTTGCTCTCAAGGATCTTAAGGTACTACGCTTGACTGAAGTTTTTGGGAAGCATTGGGATCGTTGGGCATGGAAAAAAATCCTCCCAAAACATTTACCATGTCACACCAATATGTGCAAATAACCCATTTAATTCCATGAGATTCCATTTGAAAAATATTGCATTGGGCAGCCATACACTCACTCAAATTGGAGTATTTGGCACCATTCCAAACAATGTGACAGTGAGAAGACCAAATTGAGATGGGGAAACTAAGATAGTAATTTATAGAGGGTATTAACAAAGAATTATAGGTTCAGATGATACCTTTCAAGGTGTCACAGAGATTGAGAAATCACCTAGCGAACTTATAGCCTTTTTTTCTCTTAGGGATCTTAAGGGACTATGACGACCAACATTGACAGGAAGAAACAAGATCATTGGGTACATAAAGGAAGCATTTATAAGAATTTACTAGGCCTAATCAATGTGTGGGTGCATTTTGTTTTGTGCCACAATATTATATTTGTAAAATATTTCATTTGGCAGCCATACACTGACTCAAAATGGAGTATTTGGCACAATTCTAAACAATAGGATTGTGAGAAGACAAAATCGAGCATGGGAAAAATGGGAGAGGTATACATAGATAGTATAAATGGGGAGGTTTAGGCTCATATGATACCTTTCAAGGTGCCATAGAGATGGAGAAATCTATTGGTGAACTTATAACCTTTTTTTTCTCTCAGGGCTATAAAGGGACTATGCCTAGGCAACGTTGCCGTGAAGCACTGGGATTGTTGAGCACTGAAAAAAATCCTCCCTAAGCATTACTAGGCCACCTTGACATGTTTGTGCAATCAATTTGATGCCACAAGCTTCCTTTTTGGTCTCAGGGGTCTTAAGGGTTTTCAATTTGTACTTTTGGTAAATATGCTCTTTATCATTTTTTATTAAAAGAGATAAAATCACTTAAATAATGAATATGGATACTTAGTCATTATTATTATGAAACAACTATAATAAAAACACTAAAAATATAAAAAATTAAATAATTTCTTATAATTTGAATTAAAACATTAAACCTCCTCTAGAAAAGGTTCTCTAAATATATATTTTCACCTCCAAATTATGAGAGTTAAGCTTTTGACGCACATATGAACACAAATATGTACACATGTACACATTGATAACTTAAACAAATAATTAATTGATTAGATAACTCTTTATATAAATATTGCTTGAACCAATTTATGATTTGATTCCAAATTTTCATGCATATTATGTATGTGAACTACTAACACACAAAAGGTTATCAAACATAAAAAATACTAGTGTACAACACCAATAAATGAAAAAATATCCATAATGTCATATATTGTCAAGTGCACATCATATTAGTCTAGATATAATTATAATATAAAAAATGTAAGACCATAAAAAAATATTGAGTTCCAAATATTATTAACATGTACAATAAATACAAATATGTGAATAGGTCATATAATACCAAGTCAATGCCATATATGCATGCATAAAATGTTGAACATGCATAAGTTGCCATGCACAGAGGAATACAAAATAAATGTCATAACACACACACACACACATATCCAATTCATCAAAATATATCCCTCTCTTTTCACTGCTTGAAGAAGGCTCTCCCTTAGACATAGTTAGATGACTTGGGATCCTCCATGACATGACTACAAGTCCTCTTATGCTTAAAACTATAATGTAGTTGAACCTGTAAATAGATTACAATTTTTTTGGTCAAAATATTATTGTTTAAGACTATGCTAGTGAATATATTTACATGTACATACACTTACTACAATCTCTCATTCAGGCTGAATCTGTATCTTATCCTCAAAAAATTCAATGGGAGATACTAGATCACGAACTAGGGTGTCAAAATGATGAGTTCGAGGAGTCTGTGCCCTCGAAGTGAAAATGGAAAGGGTTGAACCCTACATACACATAAAATTACAAAATCAAACATCAAAATTATCTTGTAGAACTATATTAACAATATTTTTTTTGAATATAAACATTTACACCAACTAAGTACATAATGATAATATTTTAACTAATTTTATCAATATAAATAATTTTTTACCACGCCACACCTATGAATCATATGTACGGGGTTGCTACCCATCGCAAGAAACTCCTTCATATACAAAATGAACTCAAGTTGATGTTACAAATAAATATTTCCTCTTCAACCTAACCTAATAAGCAAGAGAATAAAACTTACTGAACCTCAGTATGGCGGGGTTTAGAGATTCTCGTGGGTGTGGATGGATAATGAAAGAAGTTGCGCTCCGCATATGAAATAATGCAAGCTCCTTTCCTGTAAGAACACCTGCAAGTCATAAACACTAAACCAAATATGATTTATAAATTATTAGGTGGATTTCCTAGAAAAGGCCAGTCCCTAGAAATCAACTGACTTCCTAATAAATATGTCAATCCGATGTTTATATAATCCAGTAGTTCGAAAATAAGCTGTGATATATGATGGATAATAAATGATAAATGCCGTGATAATTTTCAATTTTATTACAAACATAGAATTGATAAAATAACGATAGATATGAACTAAAAATCAAAATAAAGGTCAGAATATGAATTCTCAGATGAAGGGGAACTATCTTCTCCAATATATTCTGCTTATTCTTCTTCAACAAACTCTAAGTTATCATCTTTAATGTATTACTCCTTGAAGAAATATAATATTTATTCTGTTCCCCTTCTTCCTTGACAAAATTAGAATCAAAATCATATTTTGAATGTTATGAATTAGTTTGATCTTCAGATTTAGTCTCAGAGCTCAATTATTCTAATTCATCTTCATATTGATACTCAAACCACACCAAATCTTCTCAGATATGTAGAACCTCAAAGTAGGCCTCTAAAAATTTGTTTGTGGCATCATAGATTTGTTGATTAGATTTGAAGATGTTTTGTAAATTATCCAGGGGGGAAGAATGAATGACACACAATTCAAGGTTGTGTAAAAGGTTGTATTGTTCCCAATGTAAGGGATGGCAGATGATAGGTAAAGAGTTGATGCTAGTTATTTCATGGCCTTGACCACCTAGTGCCATCTAAAGAAGCCATACTGGACAACATGTTAGGAACAAAGGAGATATAATATGATTAATAAATAAAATCTAAATGATATTATAGGGAAACAGAGAAGACATGAATCACAGGTGATTTTGGGAATCGTAGGTGATTCTATAGGATAATAAAAATGTGATATTTAATTAATTATTGTCAAAAATATGATATTACAAAGACTTAGATTATAACATGAGATACATAAATTAATAGATTGATGTACCTGAACATGTAAACGAAAATATAAAACAAAGTCTGACCTTGATTGGAGATGATGAATGAAACTGGAAAGATTTACAACTAGATGGTGATTTAATGGTCCCCGAATAGGCTCCAAAATGATTGCCAAAATTTCTTGATGACCGAGAATGCCAATGCTGGATAGTAATACTTTGACGTGATGTAATACAACAACAGTGGACTCTAATAAAACAAACTCTGGCTCGAAAATGTGAGAAGATGATCCCAAAAAGGGACTGGAAAATGGGTTTAAATAATCATTGGCATTTTTCCAAATCACCAACGATTTTGGCCTATTTGTATTTTTTAGCAATTTTTTCAAAAAACTTGCTAATTCAGGGTTTTGTTCATATTTTTGAGGGATAGTTTTGTTGGGTTTACTTGAAAGTGTCGGGTTGGCTAGTGATGTATCAAATTTATTTAGGGAAATGATAAGATAGGTTAGATTTAGTAGCAATTTACTTAATTTTTTTTAAGATAGTACAAATATAATATTTTTGTGATAAAGATGATAAATAAACAAGATTTTGACAAGATAATGGTGAGTGTATAAATTCCTATGATAGGTGTGTTGGGAGTTAGAAGTGATTTAAATAGATTTTATGAAAGAAACTTAGGTGGATTATAATAATTTACAAAATACAAAAATATTATACTTAAATAACATATATAATGAAACATTTAATTGATCAAATAATAATGGAGGAGGTGTAGGTTATTAGTGATTTATTACGAATGCGAATGGGATAATGAAATGAAGATGGGGGAGTGTAAATTTTTCGGTGTCTACATTTTCCCCTTTTTATCTAATGGTTTTAATGATGAAGCATTAGACAAAAAACAATGAAAAGCTGTATGAGTGATCTAACTATAGCGCAATATAAGGAAAACCAATGTTTTGTGTCATGTGGTTCATAAAAAGTTTCCCTAGTCTAGGGGATACTGAAACAAGATGTGCTACTGAGGAATCAAATGATAGGGTAACCAAAGGGTTCGAAACCTATAGATGTATGATTCGTAAAAGTAGGCTAAAAGAGTGAGAAATCCAAGTGATGGGGCCAAAGGGCACACGTCCCATAGATGAATGGAGAATCTTGGTATTGATTTTGTTTTGTTTTATTTTATGTTTCAAGGACTAGATTCCATTGAAAGTTAGGAACACTTTTTTTTTGAAAGTGATAATAATCATGTTTTGGGGCAAAAATGGGCACACATGACAAAAGGGTATGAATTACAAGTGATTAAAGGGAAATCGCCAGCAACTGAAGGAATCACCAGTGATTTCCTCAATGTAAAATTTGGGCAGTGAATAGCCAAATGTGAGTTCATTTAGCTCATTGTTACTGCAGTGAAAATGTATCGTCAGAGCAACATTGGTGTAAAAATTGTGTTTTTCAAGGAGAAAAGGTGGATTTTGGACAAAATGGTGACTTCGAGTAGGCAAAATAATCCTATAATGGTTGAGGTGAGTGAATTAACCTTGTTTTTGTTATTTTTTGTAGTTTTCCATTTTTTTCCATTTTAGAGGTTCGTGGATGCCCTAGGTTAAAAATACAGGAATCACTGACAATTCATGTAATCAATGTAGTCAGCTTGCATTTTTTCTAATTTGATATGATTCTTAAGGGATGTTTTGGATTTTACATGGTGTTTGTGGTTCTAATATAGAAATTGGTGTATGTAGTTTTTGATGTCGATATAGATTATGTTTTACATTGATGTCGAAGTAATTTTTATATAATTACTTTTTGTTTTCGAATATGGAATTATGTTTTTAGATAGTGATATACCATTATAATTTTTATATGTTTTAGATGTTGGTATTTTTAGGTGATAATGTTGATGTTGCTGTAAAGAAATTTTTGATATGTTGTGGATAATGCTTTTGGTATTTTATGACAATGACACTAATATTTGTTTGTGTGTTTGTATGTTTGTAGGTGGATGCCAAGTTGACTATCCATGAATGTATACCACTAATTCTAGATGAGGTGAGGATTGATATGTTAGATGATGATTGAGAGCATGTAGAGAATGTTGGTTTTGGTGCTATGAGACATTTTATACGGTTACACGGATGTCAGAGTTTGATGTTGGCATTGTTGGAGTGGTGGAATCCTTCCACCAATACTTTTAGGTTTCCTACTAGAGAGATCATGATTACTTTAGAGGATGTTCACTGCATCCTATGACTACCTATCTGGGGAGAGGGGTGTATACATTATTACTTAGGCAGAGAGAGGTGACGTGATGAATAGGCTGTATATAGGGGATGAAGGGGACATCAAATATGAGTTAGGGGCATTTTATTATAGAAAAGGATATTCATCTGATATAGAGGGTTGTCCTCAGATGACCATGATGATGATGGCCATCATATGTTATGCTTTACTAGATTCTTGGGGTGGCTGATTTCCATGGATAATGACAGGGGTTGTGGCCGAGATGATGGAGCAACATACTATTTTCAAGTGGGGTCTTACCCTACTTACAAAAAAAATTAGAGAGTTATCGGCCTGGAAGGTCTACAAATGATATGGTATTGATATTGGATTCTTATTACAGGATTAGGCCTTCGAGCATATTGTTGTTTCTCAACCAGTAGAGCTACTTTGGGGGATTGGTGATGGACATCCTAGATTTTTGAGATGGAGGGATGATACAAGTTGTGGGATGAAGAGGAGGATGATAGGATATTATAGAGAGTTTTTCTCTGGGTTGTAGGTGGGAGATTTGGTATGGAGGCCATACCTATACTTACCTATTTGGCTTGAGTTTCTTGGTGAGTTGGACAATTTACAGCAGGCTATATGGGTTCAAGTGCACTGACTAGGTGAGAATGAGTTTCTTTGCTTTGACCATGTTAGGAGACAATTTGGGTTTGTACAAGGAGTGCTAAAGGATCCCGTATAGTATAGATGGGAGGATGGAGACATGAAGATGCTTAGGGAAATTGTGACAGAGCTTGAGATTATCAGTGACCAGTATGGGGCCATGGATCCTAATGATGAGGTCTAGATTGCTTCGATTGATGATGTGGGGGTTAACCCACAATATACATCTTGGTGGACCCAAGTATTGAGGATTTTTGAAAGGGCTTGGGTTACATAGAGAACAACACAGATATTTAGACGGATACATGCTCAGTTAGCAAGAGGAGAACCAATATAGGTCGAAGTGGAGGGGGTTAAGGATGATAGTGAGGAGGATGGTGATGATTATTTGGCTGTAGCTATTACAGTAGTGATGACTGAGAAGACCATAGTGGATGGAGAGAGAGATGTATCTTAGAGAGAGTGAGATGACCTATTAGGTGTTTGGGATACTTTTATTGTAGAGTGAGATAGATTGATTACTGAGAGGGATAGTGTGATAGTGGAGTGAGAGGGTCTCAGAGCATAGTTGGCTCAGGACAGACAGGGATGGATATAAGGGACAAAGAGATGGGATGAGGAAGGCCTTAGGGATTACTGGGCCTTCTACATCTAGTGCAGAGTTAGTAGAGATGCCCTAGGCTAGCAAGCAAAGAGCTTAGGCTAGCAGAAAAATACCATAGGCTAGTGGATAGATGACTAGGGGCTAGTGGATCGAGACCACCCATAGGGTCTGGAATGGTTTCCAGAGCTCGTTATGAGGTAAAATAGGAAGATAATGACTATTATGTTGATTTAATTACACATGATATCATGTTGCCACTTTGTATATTGATCACTTAGCCACTAAGGTGGCAGGCCCTAGTACTAGTGCTATGAGTGTGGGTCACCCACCTCAAAGACCAGAGAGAGTAGGTGATAGTGAGAGAGGAGTTGGGGAATATGGTGGTATTATTAGGGGTGTCAGGTGCTCAGGGAGGAGAGGGACATGTAGGCCCTCCTAGCTAGTCCCTTGGAGGTTTTCAATTTACTAGTTGATGATACTTTTGATGTATTTTGATATACGGCTCATTGAAGCCCTTGTTTTTTGTATGACATTGATATGATGTATTTTGATATACAACTCTTAGAAGCCCATTTTTGTATGACATTGATGTGATGATGTTCACGATGTATATGGAATTCATGATGATGATGATGTTGAGGTTTATGACTTATATGTGTTAATACATGTTTAATGTATGTTTTAATTTAAACGTATTAGTGTTAGATGGATTTTGATAGATGTATTAGTTGTGATATTTTGTGAACATGTTTGATACAATGTTGAATTAATGAAATTTAAAATGTGAGTAACTAAGTAAAATGAAACTGATTTCCCCATGATGGATTTGATACATACTCAATGGGTTTTGAAAGCTTGAACACATTGCACTAGCAACCTTAATGAATGTTAAATAAGATCATCAATGGGTAGATACACAACACTTAATAAAATGTAGGATTAAATTAATGTTTCTTTTTAGGACATGAAAGGGAGTTTGAACATGTGTAATTCAAGATAGGAATAAGGTTCTCCATTTTCCACGGGCTCATAGAGAAATGCCCCAACTTTACATATTTTATTTATTTATTTTAAAGAAAAGTAATCCTATAAGGGGAAAAGTGATCAATGTGAGGAAGCTTTTCTCGATGCTTTTGATATTGATGTATATTGATTTTGAAGGTTGATCAATACGGGAAGCCTTTTTTATGGGTATCCATCCTTCAAGGGTATGGTCTACACTTTTGATTGGTAGCTATCCTTTGAGGGATTAGTCTACTTTTTACTTTTGATTTTATAGATAGCCATCCTTCAAAGGATCAGTCTATAATTTTGATGGATGATTGTCCTTCAAGGGATCATTATATCATTTATTTTTGAATTTTTGAGAAATACATCCAAATGATTTTAATGCATATATTTTGAGCTGAGGGAAAACCCCTAATAGTTCATTCCAAGGAGGGGAAAATATGCATATATGATCTACACATTCATACCCCATGTCATTTAATTTTTAATTGATGGGTTAGTGTAATGATGGATAACCACATGCATATAAATCATTACTATGACAAGATGGATGATATGAAAAGATTTTAAATGTAACTATCATCATGATGACCAATCATTTAATAGTAAAATGGCCACAAGTGTAAGGAATTTAGTGGTTCCTTTTTCAGGTTCACCATCAAGGGAAGTGAGACAATACACTTTCGACCCATATTTATGAGTGATGATGTATGGATTGATATAATTAGGGGAAAACTTTCCATGTTTACTTTATTCTAATTGAGTGACATTTTGATTTTCTTTAAGTTCCAGATCACCAATTTTAATATCACATTCTTTGATATGTTTTTTATATGTTTGTTTAATACGTTCTTGATAAACCTGATGGTGTTCAAGGTCTATTATAAATTTTTCATCTAGCAGTTTAAGCTATGCTAGATGGTCTTGTTGATATTCTTCTTCAGGGATGAAGTCCCTTAAGTGATACACGAAGTGATGGGATTTGAATTTCAAGAGGTACGATGGCTTCAGAGCCATAGACAAGTGAATATGGTGTTACTCCCATAGGATTACGGATGCTAGTTTGATAAGCCTAGAGAGAAAATGGTATTTGTAGTTTCTTACATCATTTACTGCTTTCATTAAGATTTTATTAAGCATTTTATTTGAGGCCTCAACCAGTCTATTTTCTTTAGGATAATATGGTGATGAAAAAATGAGTTTTATATTGAAGGTATCGCAGAGCTTTTTAACTTCTATGGTCTTAAAGTATTTTCCATTATCTATGGTAAGCTTATATGGGATCCTTAAACGACATATAATGCATTGATCTATGAAATTCATAATAGGTCCTGAATTAGTGGGTGTTAAGGGAATAACTTCAACCCATTTAGTGAAGTACTCAATGGCTATGATAATGGAATGATTTTGTTGAGATGATTTAGGATTAATAACACTAATAAGGTCTAACCCCCACTGAGAGAAAGGCCATAGGTCCTGAGCGGGTTGTAATGCTTGACCAGGGACATGGATGAGGTCTAAATGAAGTTGAAATTTAACACATTTCTTGACATATTCACAACAATATTTGGTAATAGTAGGCTAGTAATACCCTAACCATATGACAGGTTTAGCGATGGAGTTTCCACTGAAATGTCCTCCACAAACTCCATAAATGGAATTCTTCAATTGCCTTAGTTGACTCATGTGATTTAAGGAACCTTAATAGGATACCATCAAAAATATGTTTTTAAAGGATATCACCTATGATAACAAAACAAGTAGCGTGTTGAAGAAATGATCTTTTAGTGTTACATGATAAGTTCGATCAGAATTTTTGATTTAGTAAGATAATCATATATATGAGTATATCATAAATCATTTGGGTAATCGTCAATGACGTTGATAGGAGGAAGTTCATTTTGATGAAGGGTGATCGAATCACTAAACACCGATGGATATTTTAGTGTTGTCTTTTGACTCTTTTGTTTCTAATGGGATGAGGGCTCCTAAAGAGGTCATTGTATCTACAAACTTATTAGAGGATCATGGGATGGTTTAAATAATGTAGTGATCAAAAGCGTCGAGGAAAAAATCAATGTTGGCTTTATATTTTGTAAGATTTCATTTTTACACTGATATTCTCCTTTGACTTGACTAATAACAAGTTGTGAATCTTCATAAATGTCTAAGATGTGAACACCTAGGATAATAGTGGTCGTAAGGCCCATGATTAAAGCCTCATATTCTACCATATTATTAGTGCATTTGAAATTAATTTTGAATGATAATGGAATAGGAATGCCCCAAGGAGGTATGATAAAAACACCAAATCCTCCCCCTTCCTGGAATTTAGAACCATCAAAGAAGAGAGTTATCATGATAGGGATGAATTCATATTCATCAACATTACTAATGGATTCATCAGGGAAGTAGTCATGAGGAAGTTGATTATCTGGTAAGGGAGCATCAGTAAGTTGGTCTACAATGGCTTGGCCCTTAATAATATTTTTGTGATATGAATTTTAGGTCAAACTTAGTCATAAGCATAAGCCATCGGGTGATATAATCACTATGATATGGTTTAGAGTGTATAGTTTTGAGGGGATTGAAGCTAGTGAAAACATACGATTTGTGATTAAGAATATAATGATGTAACTTGGAAGTAGTGAAAAGTATAAAACACAACATAAATTTTCAAATTCAGTGTAACGGATTTCATATTCATGGATTGTGTGGCTGATATAATATACAACCTGTTCTCAACCCTGATTATCATGGTGAGTGAGCATGGCTCCAAGAGTGTGTTCTGAAGTAGATATGTATAGGTAAAATGGATCCCCTTCATGAGGTGGTAGTAAACATAGGTGGTGATAGAAGATATTTCTTAATCTCATCAAAGGATTTCTAAAAATTAGAATCCCAATGAAAGTATGTCTTTATAGAGAAGATGATGAAATGGTTGACAATGATCAGAAATTTGTGATATAAAACGTCAAATGGACAGTAATTTACCCTGAAGACTATGAAATTGTGTAAGATTAGATGGAAGATCCATTTCAATGATGGCCTTAAATTTTGTTGGGTCAAATTTAATACCTTGGATAGATATGATGAATCCTAAAAGTTTTCTAGTGAGGACACCGAAAACACATTTTGTGGGATTGAGACAAAGACAATATTGAATGAGACAAGTGAAGATGGATTCAATAACGTCAAGATGATATTTGTGTTGTTTGGATTTTCCTAAAATATCATAAACGTACTATTTTTGGATGAATGAAAAATGTAGGTCATGGCACGTTGATAAGTAGCTCCTACATTTTAAAGGGAAAATGACATGACATGGTAGCAGAAGGTTCCCTAAGGTGAAATGAAAGAGGTTTTATTTTGGTCATTTGTGGTGATAAGAATTTGATTATAACCAAAAAAACCATCCATAAGGGAAAGAATTTCATGGCGAACTATTAGGTCAATGAGTTGATCTATGTTTGGAAGAGGGAAATCATCTTTAGGAAAAGCAAGATTAAGATCCCTAAAGTCTGTGTAGATACGTAATTTTCCTAAAGCTTTGGTTATGGGAATGATGTTAGAGATCCATTATGGATAATCAAAGGGTATAATGAAATTAACAGATAAAATACGTTGTAACTCCTCTTTGACAAGGAGAGCTATACTTTGGTGCATTTTGCATGGATTTTTGTTTAACTAGCTTAGCATTCAGATATGTGAAAATATTATGTACAAAAATGTTAGGATCAATTCCAGGCATATCACTATATGACCAGGTGAAGGATTGATAATATTTTGATAAAAATGTAGTGAAGTCATCCAGTTCCTATGGACTCAATGACTGGACGACCTTAACTATGTGAGGATCCTAGAGGGGCTCCCAAGTTTACATCAATAGTAGGATTTTAGAGGATATTTGATGTATCAGATGGTAAATATTTCTGAAATAAGTGATCCTCAGACCCCCATATGGGAAAGGATGTCTTGGTCATCATTGCATTGAAGGATATCTATGATAGGTGAGTCTTCTTTGACCATTTCTGGCCAAATAAGAGGAAGTTGTTTAATTACATGGTTGGATTGATAAGTGAGTGGTCCTAAGGATATGGTATTGACTAAAAAAAATTTAGACCGGATGGATACAACTTCATCTACGTTCATGAGATCTTCAGGAGCTATGGGGTGATGTTGGTTCTAATTCATTAATGAGGATAGATTTAGTAGGTTTGGATGTAGTGGCCTTAAATGTTTTTTGAGCTAGGTTTCTTATAACCTAAACCATATTTTTCATAAGTTATAAGGGAATGCTGGATACCCACAACATGCATTCCCTATTCGTAACCTACCAAGGACAAAACCTCTCCATGCACAATGATGAAGATACATGTGAGAAAAATTTGGATTATCTAAAGATTTATAATCTAATGTAAAAGGAATGACATGGTGTTGATCAGTTGTATGGAATGAAGGATAATCAAGTCCCTCATAGAAAAGATTTGTTTTGAGATAAGCAGGGCCATAAGAGATAACTTATCCTACATTAGGGTCATATGTGGGTTTTTGGTCAAGATGACCATAAGTCTTAGGTGAAGGAATGTGGTTAAGCATGAGGAGACGATATTCCCATAACGTTAGACATTGTACAACATCACTAAGGGAGGAATCATCTAGTAATTTAGAGGAAGGTATGGACAAGCTAGTAGATGCTTCATTAGATGATTTAGATGTGGACTTAGGAATAAGTATGTCGTTTGGATGATACATCATGTAACAATCAACGAAAGGATTTAGATCTATAGGAACTGGTGAATGTGTGACCCTCATGTTCATATTTGAGGTAGTAGTGGAGGGTTGACAGAATGTAATGCATGGTGTGTATGCATGGTTTTCATAATAACATATTATATTGAAACTCTCCTTTTATGATGTAGAAGAGTTTTGGGATAGTTTTAACACCAACTTTAAGTGGTACAATGATGGTGCCTAATGTGGGTATGATAGTGTTGTTGAAGGATCGTTAGTAGGATTAGGAGTTTGGGTGATAACAGTGTTAGGTAGTATAAGTTGATCAAAAGTGAGGGATGATATAATGTTAATAGTGAAACCACTATCAATATTTACCATTTTGATATGAACATCATTAATTTGAGCAGTGATAAAAAGTGGAAAGTCATGATATTCTGGTTTAAGAGAAGGTATTTCAGATGGTTCAAATGATATGGTAGTAGATGCTTTGAGAGCTCCTACAAAGTTTGTAAAAGATGATGGATCATCTGAAGGTACTATTATTGATCATGAGGGCTTCAATCATGGCTTGTTTATGAAGAGGTGATGTTTGTATCAATTCATATAATGACATTTTAATAGGAGCTTAGATGTAATTGTTTAATGACCAACCTTTTGCATTGCAGTGGATGGTGAAGGTGGTGCGGCAAGGATGGAAACATTAGTTTTTGGGTGACATTGTTTGACTAGGTGTTTCAGGAGTTACAAGGATAGAAAATTTGGGTTTATATGATGGAGTAACCATTTGTGGAAGTGGAGGTATGGCCATAAAAGTTTTACCTTTCTTAGGCTGAGATGGGTATCTGTCATAATTCTATGAATGGGTAGTGATGTGTACAACATCGACATGATGTGAAGGGGTTTCATACATGAATTCCTTTAGATTTTGACAAAGACGATGACGACGATGTTGATGTTGCATGTGATTTAGTTGGAACAGGGGCTGCTGATGTTGATGTTGTATGTGATTTAGATGGAAGGGAAGAAGGATTTTCTATCTTCTATGTAATCAGGAGGAAGGCTTTACAATCCTCAATGGAATGACCTCGTGTTCTATGGTAATCACATGAGATGTTGAAATCATACCAAGTGGGTTTCCACCCTCACAAATCTAATGGTTTTGGTGGTGGAAATGTTATGAGTGATTTTTAAAGGAGGTCATATAAAATGATTGTGTAAGACCCCTTAGGTAATGATGTGGATGGGGATGAAGTTTAGGTATCTTATCTTCTAGTGGCAATAAGACATTGATTGTAGGTTATTGAGTTGTTTGTTTTCGATGTGGCCTAGATAA
Organism: Taxus chinensis; assembly: GCA_019776745.2. Taxonomy (NCBI): domain Eukaryota; kingdom Viridiplantae; phylum Streptophyta; class Pinopsida; order Cupressales; family Taxaceae; genus Taxus; species Taxus chinensis. The sequence goes on along the minus strand of CM034151.1, from coordinate 595,453,890 downwards.
TATAGTAAATGGAGGATGAAAACCTAGTGGGGAGGATTGATAAGGATTTATTGGACATGGAACAACAGGATGATTATTAGGAGTTGATATGACCCTTCTAGGAGGAGGTGGGAGAAAAGTCTGAGGACCACATAATCGATATGATTAGAGATAAGTATAAGGACTCTTGAAAACTTGGACAATGCCTTATTTGTGTAGTCCTCTCATGGTTTTTGATGAGGTAGGTATGGACGTAGAAGTAGTTTTTGATGAAGGAAGGGGGGTTTGAATGATGTGGTTAATGATATCTATATGATTTGTAGTTTTCGTAGGTTTCAGATTGTTAGGTTTTGGGGGACGAATATGGCTCGTGGTTGGTTTATGTGGAGGTGGTTATGTCATGAATGTTTTAATAGGTACCATAGTTATATTTGATAATCGTGGTGTAGACATAGGTATAGATTCATTAGTGATATGTGACAAGGATGGGGAAATAATTTCAGTAGTATTTTTGACAGACAAATATTTGGTAGACATAGGTTTAGAATCAGAAGGTATTATTATTAGTTGTATGGATGTAGATGTTTGTTTAGTAGGTATGGTTGCTTATTCAGTATATGTGGATGTTGATTTAGTAGATATGGATGTTGATTCAGGAATAAGTAGCTCTTTAGTAATGGTGTTAATCATGTGGTGAGCATGAACAACATTTATTTGCGGTTAGTTAGTAAATGGGGGATGATTTGGAAAGGTCTGCTTAAATATGTAAAGGTTTTGATTTGGAGGTTCATTTGGATTATCCAAGTGAAGTTCACCCTTATTAATCAAGTCTTGAAGAACATTATGAAACATACAAAACCTTTTAATGTCATGTCCTTTGACCCTATGGTATTTACAATAGTCATTATCTTGATACCAAGAGGGATTTGATACAAATGTATAGATGGGTCAGATAGGTGGGAGAGTTTTCATATTTACATCGAGTAAATTATCAAAGACAGTGCTATAAGTCTCTCCTATTGGTCTGTGATTACATTGTGGATGAGAATATTCAGTAGTGGGATTTGCTTTGGGATCGGATTTGACTACTATGACATTAGCAGCTGATTTGGATTTATCGAGGACTAGAAGATGACTTAGATGGAAACCCAATTCATGGTTTCTTAGGATGAAGCTTAACATGACCATATTTTGGAGCACACAGTTCCAACTTACAGGCCATGGTAAAATATTTTTCAAAAATTTGGAATGATTGAATTCGTAATGTTGATGAAATATGTTTGACACAAGATCGAAAAAGAAACCTTGATCAATTCAGCTTGTGGTAGTGAAAAGGATAATTGATTGATTTTACTCCTCTAGTGGACAACTAAATTAGTAATGGATTCATCCTCTTATTTTTTGATAGCATAAAGTTCATTGATGGTGACTTTTCAGGCTATGTTTATAAAAAAGTGTTCTAAGAATGATTGTGCAAGTTATGTGAAGGAGAAAAGGGAGTATTGCGGAATGTTATTATACCCGTCCAAAGTAAGACCAAAAAGGGACATGGGAAAATTACTCAATGTGAGATCTTAATCATGGGCTATTAGATAACAGGTATAGAGAAAAGAATGAATATGCTATTGAGGATATTCCTTACTAAAGAATTTAATAAATTTTGGAAGTTCCCAACGAGGTGGATATGCTTTGCATGGGACTGAAGGGTGGATAGGTTCATTGCAGATTTTATAGTAAGAGGGAGGATATTTAGGTGTAGATTAGGAAGCTTCTAGAATGGATATATGATTCATGAGAGCCTGAAGGGGGTCAGTTTGTGCTGGTTATTGTGAGGATGAGCCAGGTTGAAATGCAAACTAGCTAGGTTGTGAGTACATCTGGTAGTGTTGAGGAATGTTTTGCTAGGGAATATAATATTGAGGGACATATTGCTGCTAAGGAATATTTTTTTGGGGTATATTATATTGTGGGACATATTGCTAACAAGGAATATTTTTTTGAGGTATATTTTTTTATGGAACATTTTGTTGAGGGATATACTGTCGAGAAGGAATGCTCTCTTGTGAAGGGATGTTTTGTTGTGAAATATATTGTTGGGAAGGAATTCTCTACTATGAAGGAATGTTTTGTTGTGGAATATATTGTTAGGAATGAATTCTCTAATGTGAAGGGATGTTTTGTTATGGAATATATCATTGGGAAGGAATGTTCTGTTGTGAGGGGATGTTTTTTTGTAAAAGGGAAGTTTGGTGTGGAATATATTGTTGGGAAGGGATGTTATGTTGTAGAGGGCCCATTTTTTGTGGGTTGTATTGTTGTGATGGCATACCATAAGTTGGTTGAGACACTAATGGTTGTGATGATTGAATATATTGATAAGGATTTGGAATGGATGTGGTAGTAAAAGGTTGTGAATAAGGTGGTGGTTGTTGAAAGGTCCTAGCAAAGGCAACAGAAGATGGTGCTTGTTGTGGAATATATTGAGTAGGAGAATATTTTTGTATGGAAATTAATGATAGTGATTGTTGTGGTATGTATTGTGAAATAGGGTGAGTGGTGGTGATAACACTAGTATTGATCAAAGGAATAGATGTCGGAATGGTTATAGTGATATTTTAAATACTACTAGCTGGTTGAGATACAACAGTAGAAGAAACAACATAACTCATTGGAGGTGTTTGGGTAACCGAGGATATTGGAGAGGTAGATAATGAAGCACTAGTATTACTTTGTGGAGGTGCTGAACTGATAGAAGGATCATGTGAGGATGTATGTTGTTGGGAGGGTGTGTTTTGAGAGGAAACCATATGAAGACTAAGAATAGGAATGGAAGACGTAACTTCTGACATTTCAATTTGACTCAAAGGTGGATATGGATGTATTTTTTGAATGAAAAGTTCTTGATTTTAAATAGTTATTGAAATAGTAGAGGAAGGATTGTATGGAAGTGGTGGTTCAAGTATAGATTGTTGATTTGAATCAATGAGATGTGTAGAATCATGAACACTTGAAAATGGTTCATATTCAAGTTGTTGTGAAGAGCCAAATAATAGCTAAGGAATGTTTGAGGATGGTTCTAGTTCAAGTTGTTGTGAAGAGCTAGATAAAATATATGGAATATTTGAGGATGGGTCGGGTGTGAATGGATAGATTTAAACACCCATAGCTGACAGATAGGCATTGAGAGAAATGGGGTTCGAATCTAATATTTCTTCAAAAATAGGGTCTCCTCTTTCAAAGAAAGCATGTTCAGAAGATTTTGATTATGAGATGGAGGAGTATGGTTATTCAGTTTCTTCCTGTTCATATGTATTAAAGTCTTGACTACAAAACCGACATGCATAATTTAATATACCTTATCTCATTTCTTCATTATATTGTTCCTTTATTTCATTCCAAGATTGATCAAGCATCAGTTAGAGGAGTTGATGTGATTGGTTGATGGAATGGGTTTTGTTGATGTAATGGCATGGTAAATGATGGTGTAGGTAACCGTGTGGAAAATGGAGTAGATAAATGGATTTTTTCTGCAAGGGTGTGGATAGTGGTTGAGACATGTTTTTAGAAAATTGATTTCAGGATTTTTATCTTGTTTGAAACATAGTGAACAAACACACAAAATAAACACAATCACCTTAAAATGAAAATTACTAAAGGGGTGAATTATAAACAGTAAGAAAAATCAATCAAAATGGAAATTTTTTCTTGATTTGATTACAAAAAAATGAAACATGTAAGGCGGTTAATGAAGGTCCTAGGAAGTGGACAAGTTATGGCTAGTTTCAGGTGTGTTTATGGATGGAGTCCTCCATATACCCGAAGGTACGCAAGGTCCAACTCTGTACTACTACCGTATATGGGTGTGGTATTGGGGCCTACACCCTCACTTCACAGTCCTATAGTGATAAGGGTGTCGTGTGCGTAGCCAATATATACCAACATACAAATGATTATACTCAATGAGAACACCGAGTCAACTTCTCCTCTTAGTAATCAAATCCAAGTAGGTATCAATTTGGGTTGGATTTGTTTCAAATGTGTTTTTTGTTTAAGTGGTTTGGTTGTGTGTAGGGAAAATAAAATTGATTGCAATGGATTACCTTTCTAATTAATTGTATGTGAAACAAGAAGGATGAATGATTCATTTTAAAACCCAAATCGAAATGTTGTTTTTGATGAAGACAATCAACCAAAATGTAATACTAGAAACAAATAGGAAATTTATAGGACTCACCGTTAAATGCTCCTATTTTTTTAGCAATTTTTAAGCAAGCAATCCAACAATCCAGCAAATGAGACTCTTCCAGAAACAATACTTTATAGATAAGTTAGGAAAAATATAAATAGAAAGAAATAAACCAGAAGTAAAAACAAAACTATAAGGCTATAAAAAAGCTAGACAGATTGTTGGATTCTTTAAATCACTGGAGTGTTTAATTTTCCTAATTGTAGGCTATTATCATACAGAGAATTAGAAAAATCTAAAGATGCTCTTTTATTGGTGAACTAAAACAAAAATACAAAGGACAAGGTCCCATCTGGGCGAGTGAAGATGTTATGAATAAATATTTCCTCTTTAACCTAACCTAATAAGCAAGAGAATAAAACTTACCAAACCTCAATATGGTGGGGTTTAGAGATAGCTGTGGGTGTGGATGGATGATGTTTGAATTTACAATCTGTATATGTAAATAATGCAAGCTCCTTTCCTATAATAACACATGCAAATCATAAACTCTAAACTAGATATGATTAATAAAGTATTAGGTGGATTTCCTAGCAAAGGTCAGTCCCTAGAAATCAAGATGACTTCCTGATAAGGATGTTAATTTGATGTTTATAAAATCAAGTAGTTTGAAAATAAACTGTAATATATGATGGATAATAAATGATAAATATCGTGATAAGTTTCAAGTTTATTACAAGCATATAATTAAGAAAATAATGATAGTTATGTACTAAAAATCAGAATCAACGTCGAACTCTGAATTTTCATATTAAGGGGAACTATCTTCTCCAGTAGATTCATGGTTCTTCTTCTTCAGCAAACTCTAAGTTCTCATCTTTAGTGTAGTACTCCTTGAAGAAATATGAGATGTATTCAGGTTCTCTTCTCTTCTGTGTCATAATTGAAATCAGAATCAAATTTTGAATGTTTCGAAACTAGTTTGATCTTTATATCTAATCTTAGAGCTCAATTCTTATAATTTAGCTTCATATTGATACTCAAACTAGGCCAAATCTACTCAGATACGTAGAACCTCAAAGTAGGCCTCCCAAAATTTGTTTGTGGCCTCACAAATTTGTTGAATAGATTTGAAGATATTTTGTAAATTCTCTAGAGGGGCGAAATGAATGGCACACAATTCAAGGTCATGTAAAAGGTCATATTGTTCCCAATGTAAGGGATGGTGGATGATAGGTAAAGATTTGATGCTAGTTATTTCATGGCCTTGACCACCTAGTGCCATATAAACAAGTCATACTGGACAACATGTTAGCAGTAAAGAAGACACAATATGATTAATAAATAAAATTTGAATGATATTATAGGGAAACAAAGAAGACAAGAATCACAGACAATTGTGGGAATCACAACTGATTCTAGAGGATAATAAATAGACTAGTAAAAAACGTGATATTTAATCAATTATTGTCAAAAATATGATATTCCAGAGAATTAGATTATAATACGAGATAAATAAATTAATATATTGATGTACCTGAACATGTAAACAACAATATAAAACAAAGTATTTCCTTGATTGGAGATGATGAACAAAACTGGAAAGACTTGTAGCTGGATGGTGATTTTTTGGTCCTTGATTAGGCTCCAAAATGATTGCCAAAAATTTGCTTGATGACTGAGAATGCTAATGTTGGATAGTAATACTTCAATGTTGATGTAATACAACAATGGTGAACTCTAATAAAACAAACTATGGCTCGAAAATGTGAGAAGATGATCCCAAAAAGGGATTGGAAAATGGGTTTAAATAATTGTTGGAAATTTGCCAAATCACCGGTGATTTCAGCCTATTTTTATTTGTTTAGAAATTTTTTCAAACAACTTTCTAATTTGAGATGCTCTTGTTCATATTTTCGAGCGATAGATTTGTTGGGTTTACTTGAAAGTGTCAGGTTGGCTAGTGATGTGTCGAATTTGTTTAGGGAAATGATAAGATAGTTTAGATTTGGTCTAATTTGGCTTAAGTTTGTTTAGGACAGTACAAGTATAATATTTTTGAGATAAAGATGATAACTAAACAAGATTTTGACAAGATAATGGTGACTGTATTAATGCCTATGGTAGGTGTGTTGGGAGGTAGAAGTGATTTAAATAGATTTTATGAAATAAAATTAGGTGGATTAGAATAATTTAGAAAAAAAATTGTACTTAAATAACATATATAATGAAACATTTAATTGATCGAAAAAAAATTGGAGAGGTATGGGGTATTAGTGATTTATTACGAATGCGAACATGATAATTAAATGAAGATGGGGGAGTGTAAATATATGGTTTCTACAATTGACTATCTACATGATGCTACAATGAGAGAAATTACTAAAATAGTTGGACATAATATGAATTACACTCTAGTTCACGAAAATACATAATTTGTATGCCTCAGTGAGTTTCTGCGTATATGAAATCACAACAACAACACCTTTCTCTACTCTCTCGTAGAGATGGTGGAGTGTCTTCTGTGGTCATCAAGTTTACAGAAAATATATCACATCAAGTTAGTTGAGCATGTGTGTGTGTGTGTGTGTGTGTGTGTGTGTGTGTGTGTGTGTGTACACAAGAACATACATATATACATATATTTGAGTGAAAGTTATATATTTACATATGTGAATTTATAAATACAACATTCTAAATTACCTCAATGAATGTATACATTGGAATAATGGTCATAAGTTGTGGTTGGCATGATGATGTCCCTCTCGTGCGTTGTAATATTAATGTATACACACACATGTCTAAATTAATAAATTTGACCAAGTTCAAATATAATTATTTTTAAAAATTAACATTTATATATATGTGTACATCAAGTACTCATATCTTTTGTAACATGTAATAAAAAATTAAAAATACCTGTGAAGATGTCCTTGATGTATGAAATCTAAATGTATCAATAAAAAAATGTTAGACATAGCCACCAACACTAGTCTGCATGAATCTATCATCCTCATCGGGTATAATTTTTTTTACATCTACATATGATAATTTATATAGGATTTCCACCAATCAATTTGACTTGTTGCCATGTCAACCTAATGTGTTTGCAAACGAGACATGGTGGATGTTGTTAGAATAGGGTTCCCTCATTAATTTAATCAATCCCCTAATTTAAAGATTATTCTCCACTATATGGGAAGCTAAATCCTCCTGACTACCTAGATGACAACAATTGTATTAGGGATAGGAAGGATATGAGGATTTACATGGTCTTGTTATGGTTGTGGAGGAACTATAGGAATAAAAAAATGTATTTTATTAAAATCTATAATAAAAATATCAAATAATTACCAAATTTGATTGTAATTGAGATAAAATAATTTTCCCTACCTCTTATCCATCACATCATCGTTGAATCCACCTCGATGTAACCTTCTACGTGATATGAATTTTTTTTTGTGAGAAAAAGGGTTGAAGAGGAAATGTGAGTCTAAGGTTTGTAATGGAATTCATAGATGGGAAAATAAAATATGGAGAATGTGTTTTTTTTTTTAATTTAAAGTTTGATAAAATTCATACACGTTATTGTTTGGTAATTACCAAACCAAAATCTATCACATCCTAATTCCATTTTTTGTTTCTCTCGCATTTTGTCCGATTTTTGGCCCCCCAGATTTGTGCACTTACCCATATAATGATTGGGATTAGAATCAAGTTTTATGTAATTTGAATTAGTTCAAAAATTTATGCTTTTGATAGACTCATGTCTTAAGTTGGAGTTTAGGAAAGTACAAATAATATAAGAATTCTATTGTATGCTTTTCTAGAAACTAGTTTATAATCCCCACTTTTAAGGAGAATTAGAAATGGAATTTGATCTATTTGAATTAGAAATATATTTGAATGAACATCAAAATGGATTGAATGTTTCTTATTTCTTAATTTTCACCTTTCATATTGGTAGTTCTATTATCATGAAATGGGGATGAAAAAATGTACTTATTTAAGTTATGAGTTTTTCTCTATAGACTAAATGTACTTCATAGTGATAATGATGAATGATATCTAAAATTATCATTATTAGTTGTTAAAAATAGAATATTTAAGGTAATTCTTTCAAACTATTATTTATGGGTGTTAGTTTCATTTTTAATGTTATATATAGATGTTATCAACAAAATACATGTGAAATTAACAATGTTTTAACATAAAATATCAATAAATCATATTTACATAATCCATGTTTGTATACAAGTAATATCCCAAAAATTATATGTACAAAAATCTTAGTCATGTACAAACTATATATGTACAACATAAAAATGAATGTATACATCTATAATCTATGTCATCTACTAGGACATGTATCATATTCCTCTCTTTTATGTGTTAAACCATAAATTTATAAAAAGAAATATAAACATCAAATACTATATATAACATGATATTAAAATATGAGAGAAATTACAAAACATTTTAAAATAATTGAATATATCGTATAACCAAATTGATTACCTATGTGTTGTCATGCAAATGTTCAACAATGAAATTGGAAGTTTCCAAGCATGACAACTATACCCATGTGCCAAATTTTCCATGTTTTATCATTCCTATACACCTCTGGTCAAGTCTGTCAATCTGGTAACCCCTTATTTGATGTCAAATTTGTCCCCTGGTTGATTTAGGAAAGTCTATTAATTCCCCCCAGGTGATTTTATGGAGTTATGAAAAGAGGCTATCTTTTGGCAGTATTAGGAAGGGCTATCACTGGCCTTCCCAAGACTGGACCAACCACCCTAGAGTGGAACACAAGGAAAAAATTAAAAATGGAGGTTAATTGAAGACCTTAAAACATCATGGAAATTATTTTTGAAGGTTTGAGGAAGTTTTGAAAGACTTGGAATAGTCTGAGTAAAAAACAGGGTTCACAAGCCTAAGCAGTATACAGGCCTAAAATAGCTATTGGGTTTCAGAAGAATATTCCAAGAGCTATGAATAGAGTTATAAGTAAGACAAAACATCATCGTAAATAGGATTCCAAGACCTACTTGATGGTGAAATAATATTTTTCACAACACCTTGGCACATATGATTGGCAGGCAGATTTTCTCAGGAATAAGTGGAGTCCCAGATCAAAACTCTGATTTTTTAGGGATCATATGGTCTGATAAAGAAATTATACCCCCATAATTGGATTAAAAATTCCATTTCCAGTCAGGATCATATAAAACTTCACCAATAAATTCCACTGGGAGCTCAAGTTATCTTCGTTCCAAGTTACCCTCTCAAAGGTAGTTCAGGACTCTATCATTTTTTGAGAGGAAATGTGTCAGCACCAGGAGCCTGGTGAGATTTCATGTCCCTGGAATCTATAAGGTCAGGTAAAAAAACCATTTAAAAATTCTCCCACCCCCCACATGACCTCTTGGACACACACATTACCTCCAGACTAGACAATTTAGCCCCCAGGTGCATTTTTGGAGCATCCATTCCCTGCCATCGGATCAAGCGCCACGTGTCAGCTCCAGGACCACCATGGAAACTGATTTCCCTTATTTCCATGAGGTGAGGGACATAATACCTTTAAAATTCACCCATCCCCTATGGGGAGTCATTTGAAAACCCACGTTACCGACTTTCAGCTCCCAGTTGCATTTTTGGAGCATTCATTCCCTCTCGTTGGATTTGGTGCCATGTGTCAACTCCAGAACAACCATGGAAACTAATTTCCCTTATGTCCCTAAGGTTTGGGGACATAAGAAATGGAAAAATGTGCCCATCCCTTATGGGGAGTCATTTGGACACCTACGTGACCGAATTTCAGCTCCCAATGCTTTAAAGTAGCTTTTTCCTCCTTCATTCCTTGCCTTTAGATCTAGTGCCACATGTCATCCTCTTGACCACCATGGAATTTTATGTCCCTCATGTCCTTGAGGATAGGGACATAAATCATGGAAAAATGAGCCCAAGCTCTACATGTGCATTATTTTTTGAATTTTTCCAACGGTGGCTTTTCCCACTTCTAACTTCTAACATTTATATGCACACTTCATCCCTCCATACTTCCTCTACAACATTCTACCATTACAAATGCTTAGACCAGATCAACCAAAACATTTAAAAATATTTCCCACAACTATGTGCAGGTATTAGAAGGATTTTTCATTAAAAAAAGAAGGAGAAATGAAGAACAAAAGGAACAAAACAATGAAAATCTCTATAGCCTAAAAACGGAGATCTGAATAAATATTGCAAGCCGGTGCATGAAACAACAAACCATTTGTTTTTGTTCATTCCTCTATCCAAGACCATAAAAAATACACCTTCAAACTCCTCCCTTGTGTGATAGAGTATCCACAATGAATAAATCTCCTTTCTGGCTCAACAAAGAAAGAAGTGGGATTTCCTATCAAACCGGTTGTCGGATTAAAGTAAGATCACATGTGAAGCACCAGAGGAAAAAACCCACATACAAAATATAATTTTATTCACAAACGGAGGAGAGAACCAGACCTGCAATTTTGAGGTCCATTAATGGTTGTCGTACCTTAAAGCATTGTTAGGTCCAAAAATTGAAACTTTAAAATCTCCTTGACTATTAAGCGGACATGCTTGAAATTTCAGAGGAGCGATATTGGGAAAAAACCCATATCAAAAAACTTAATTACATGTTAATCCGACCTCCAGAAGACAACTTTCTAAAAATAGTAGATCTACTACATAGGGAATGCTATTTTTGGATAGCCATCGACATAATAACCTATAAAGGAGGTGAAGACATTGGGGGTGCACTACAATTGAGAATTCATCAGAATGGGCATTTTGGGAACTTACTGAAAATAGAAAGTGGGCCCACGAGAACCTTCTAAAAATAGAAAGTTGATTCGAAAGAAATGAGGAATGCAGGGAGAAAGAGGAATTAAGGTCACAACACTGAGTATAAGTTCCAGGGACTTGATTTTTCACACTTACTAAAAATATTAAGTTGATTTATCTAAGGGAGACATGAAGCCGAAGTGGATGGGTAAAAATCCGACATAGCCCTTTGCCTACGAGTATGATGTGGAAGACAACGATGTCTTATACATGGACCTGAATGAACTTAAGACTCGCATGTCCTCCAAGTACCGAAGTAGGATTGATGACCATATATTCACAGTGTGCAAGGGATTTGAAGATTCAGAGTTACACTGCATGGTGATCTTTCCAATGTTCCATCAACGAGGATCAATAGACTTCATTGTTGGCAACATCTTCTCCTCCTCTCTCTCTTCCCTCTCCCCCAAATTTCTCTCTCTTCAAATATGCTAATTTTGCATTGGGATTGTAATTTTACATATGTCCTAATGTTCCTAATGTAATAAGTCACCTTTATGTTATAAAAAAGGACTCAAAAGTTTCCTAGGAATTTGAAAAGTTTTAAGTTATGCGAGGACATATGAAAAGGCATTGGGGGGTGGATGAAGAGTCATATTCTACTCTATAAATTGTAACGCCATTCCCATTTCAAAGGGTTTTCAAATGATCTTGTAAACTCAAGAGTGCATTGTACCTAGAGAAAGCAAAGGAGATAGCCATTTTTCTTCTACTTTCCTCCACTCTCAAATTTCTTCCATTCTTACTCTATGTACAACTTCTATTTAAGCATCAATACAAGAAGAAGGATTTTCTATCTTTCTTTGACTAAGGGATTTCCTGATACTTTGTGTTCATCAAATTCTATTTGGTCTTGTTTCCATTTGTAGGGTTGTTTACTCTTAATTTAGTGCATGCGATGAAGTTTCTAACTAGTGTGTGTAGGAATCTGATTTTCTACCTGAAACACTAGTTCCCCTACCTCAATTCTCACTCCCTTTCCCACTTTTAGACAAAGTCTTCCCTAGCAGGATATTGCTAGCTTTTCCACAGGGTCAGTGGAGTGCCACTATTGGATCCTCGGTCGAAAGGCCACCACATAAATCCATATTTTCTCACGCATGCATATACGACAGCTACACCGGTTAAGTAGAGGGACTTAGATTCCCATAGCATTGGCAAGAAATCCACAAGTTTTTCCACCCGAAAAATTATTTCCAACACTATGTATTTGTTTGTGGGCATGTTGTGGGTGGAAACTAGAAATATATACACTATGTGTAAATCTCTATCTAGTAAATCCCTATGAAATAAATAGATTCAAATGTAAGTATTTGATAAAAAAATTATTGAATAAAACATTAATCACAAATTACAATTTGTGCTTTATCATCTAAAACAAAATATATATCTTTACATCTATACCTCAATTGAATGTGTCTCAGGATCTATGTGGTCCATACCAACATGTATCACTTTATCTACAACATCAATTGGTACAAATAAAGATGCTGTCAATGAACCAATATTTGTGGAATCAAGATAAATTTATGTACCATGAATTTTTGTCATTCATAAGATGTGTATATGTCATATATGGATCATATGCTGGGGGTTGGGAAGAGACACAATTCTCACCAACGTAAACTAGAGTGAAATCCTAAACACACAGGTACACATTGAATATTCCATGTCAGCACTTTATTATATATATATATATATATATATATATATATATATACGTGTATTGTAAATTAATAATGAAACAAATTATTAATTAAAATTAGGTTTTAATTTTCACACACCAGAACAAAATAGTGTTGAACATATGGTGTCACAAAAGTAACATCAGGTGGTCCAACTATATTATTTTTGGTGTTATGCTTCCAATCCTGAACAAAATATTTTCTACCCTGAGCATTCCTCTACTCTAAATAACCTAATACCTTGATAGTGAAAAGTCATGGTCCTTTGAAATCACATCATATAGCTGTAATATGTTGATAGACCTAATCCATGATATCTAACATAATTGCTTAACATCTGTAACTACGTCAACCTCAACAGGTGATTTCAAATGTGCACAATTGTATACCTCGATACGTTTCTAAATAATTCTACTATCAAGATCATAGGTATTGCGCCTGTGAAGGAGCTATACTACATGATCATAAGTTATAAGTTGGGTCTCCTGAGAAATTCTCCTAAAATACTCTGTTTCCCCCTCATGGGTACTCCAAATAAAAGGTGCAACAACATCCTGAAAGCCTCCTAGGAAATGTCATGACCTCTCCACAATTTTTCTCACATCAACAACATGATGATAGCCTTCCTATCCATATGCAGTCCTATTACTAATGCACCCATACACCTGCCTAAAATACTCTAGGACATATAAATAGTTAACCTTTACGTTTAGGTGAACCTTATCATATAACATCATAATGAAGTATAAAGGTAAGTGATTAATGTTAGGAAATTGGCCTTGCAAGGCCACAAATCTAAAATAAATAAAAGGTGAAAAAGGTGACATGTAAATTTGTTTACTTAATATCCATTGATTTTCCATTTTCCTACATATCTCATTCAACATGTGCTCTTAACAACTTCCTTATTTGGAAGGCTAGCTATCACTTCATTATGCCCCACATCATGTGTCACACTAGATTTTAGTTCATCAATAATTTTTTAAGTGATTCGGGCTGGAAGATGTTGAATGTTTTAAGTTTAGTTATATCTTTTGAAAGTCTTTTAATATGTTTTCACAATGTAATTTGTAATGGCCAATTGTAGTCGATTTTTTAAGAATATATGAAAGTTTGGTAATCTCTAATTCAATTATCTCATGTAAATTTACTGAAGAAGCAGCGATAACTATAAAAAATAAATTAAAACTCAATTTAGAATACATTTTTTTATAACATACCCGTTAATACTATAATTTCATGTTTTTCACTTTATTTTCAATTTTTTTTTTTGAAAATATCCCCCCTACCTTTTCAATTTAAAAACAAAAAACAAAAAAAAAACAAAAGAAATAAAAAACAAAGAAATACCTATTGTGGAGTGGTTTAAAGGTGGTCTGGGAGAATGGGGATTTGGGAAAAGGAACTGGAGGAGAAAAAGTGGCATCTCTGGGGATGCCACTTGTATATAGAAGGGGTTGGCCTAAAGGGGGTTCACACAAACCCCCTTGGGTGAAGGGGATTTTTGGGAGACCTTCTTATGACTACCTACATAGGTTTTTTCCCAAAGGGGGTTTGAGAGAAGGGGTGTTTTCCTGAAAACCCATAAACTCCCACACCCAATGATTCATGACTCACATTTTTGGAACAAGAAGTGGGACACACTATTGTTCTTCCACCCTCTAGATTCCTCTATTTCAAAGCATGCAAAGGTCATATAATAATGTTTCAGAAAGAGAAAATTCACACCAATAATTGTACAGGGATTTCAATCAACAAAGATTTAATTCGCATAGATGAGGCACACCAAATTTCGCTACTACCACACTAGGTGCATTATATAATATGTAGTTAGCCCACTATCTTGGTTTCAAGAGACATGAGTGAATCCCCAGGGGGCTAGTTAGCTATCCAAACTTGCACAAGAACATAAAACAAATATATGAGGCTTGATCTCACATTTAGAGAATGTAGTGAAACACTTGGATTGGTTTAGGAATTAGTTGATTTTTGAGGATAATCCAACCTCACTACAGACACATGTTTTATCTATTTGGCATCCTAATTATTTGATGAAGGGTTTTGTAGGATGTTAGGTTTTTTTACTTTGTTGTGGGTGATTATAAGTCATCCCAAATATATGCAAGGAAGAGAAATATAAAAAAATATCACTATTACTCAATTGAAGCACACAAAAAATTGTAGGTATAGATTTTTAAAGTGTCCAAGCCTATATAGCTCTAGGTAATGACCATATAGATTAGGTATATAATATACAAATGTTGTATGGTATTTCTCCTACAACGGTTTTATGATCTACCTATGTATTCTATTTGGACTTTTAATCCTTTAAAAAATAAAATCCTTACATAATTTTCTATCCAAATTCGATACAAAATATCTTATTATTAAATGAAAAAATGGAGACAAGGTTCCAATGAAACCATAAATGATTGTGCTACTGTACATTATTATAACTACTAAGATGAACAATAGTCTAGCCGATAGTGAACTATGAGATATTTTCACTCAGAGTCTTTTGGTCTGCTTGTAATAATTGGTTATTTTTGAAAAGTTCAATTCTTTTAATCATAAATGTCATTCTATGAAATAACATGAAGCTAAACTACTCAACACAAACACACTTAATTATGTGGCTAGTTATTCTAGCACTTCTAATAATGAATTTCAAGGAAAGACTAATTTTAAGGATAAATCCAGTTATGAAAATATGATATCAAATCCATAGTAAAAATTGTATCTTAACCTACAAATCTACAATTACAACCTCCTCGATGACAATTAACATATTTACCTAGTCTATTTTAGTAAGTTATCAAAAAAAATACTTGAGTGTAATCTTGTGTCTTTTCATCCACCGCTTGAGGTCGATGAATGTGCTCCTCATGGTAATAAATTTGATCCATGTGCCCATTATGATAATCATTGATGCATTGATCACTCTATTAATGGTTGTTCAAGATTTAACATTTTATAAAATATCTCCTTAATGGTGGTACCATTAAATCTGCGACTCCACGTCAACATAAAACTTCCAATGACATTGTAAAAATAAAGATCTTTAATGATCCATTTTCGAAACATGCTACAAAAAAATATACCTTAGAAGTACATAATGCTTACCATGTCGTATCACCTCCACCTTTTATGATCATAAATTTAATGCTAACATTGGTACCATTGTAACTACTCTTCCCATGCCAAATATTACTTTGGATGATACTGATATGACACATGGTTTTTTTCTAATACACTTTATATTCCTTCATCAGTTGATTGAAATCCCATATACAATGTTTTTCTTAATCATACTACTCTCCAGAATCTGTATGCTTTAGCATTCATGCGTTCTATTGGATTTACTAAAAATGATGTCATAATTTATCCTCATACACACATAAAGAATAGTTTTATCCCCTTTGTTCTCGAATATAATAGTTTTGACCTTTTATTCTTATTGGCATCCTATCCATGTTCCCATAACATGAGTCTAGGTTATTCTCGATTTTGTACCTTCAAATCCACACATTTAATATCACATCAATGTATTAAGTTTAGCAAAAATATTCAAGTGGTTAAAATTGAATAATCCATGATGCCATAAATTGGATTTTCCTATGATGTTATTCTATTAATCACACTTCCATACCATAGATTTTTCTTCATCATCGGCCTCATGGAACATCCCCATCATTTGCATACATGCACATGTATTATAGTTCTAATATTATTCCTAGTTTGTCACATCCTCTTCAAAAATATCATCCTTGAAATTTTATTTAGTCATATAACATACTCATAGTAGTATAAATATTCTCATGAATGTTATAATTGGTCACTAACTATGCACACTACCCATCACTTGTCTTCCCACCCTCGATCTTCTACAACATATTCCATGGATCACCCACCAATTACAAATACACATACCTCAAATATTCTCAAACTTCTAGGAACTACCTATTATTTACCTTCTGAGTGTGATTGGTCTCTCATTGAGTAGCTATGGTACTACCTGTATTTATTGTACATAAATATCTTCAAACCATTGCAAAAACATCCACATAATCATATAATACAAAAAAAATAAAAATATGTGAAAAATATAAAATCAACCCCTCTTCTAGTATTCTTGGCTTTCTTTTTACTATATACATGTTTATCACACTAATTTTATAGATATCATATATATTCTTTACAAACATGTATTCATGAAGTATCTTGAGCTTGATGCAGGAAATTCATAGATTTTTATAGGATGATAAGATCTAACTTGGTTCATTACACCACTCTTTTGCGGGCATCTCTCCATGATATATTACTTTACACCTTCCTCATCATGCCTGTTTACATTTTTTTCTACCTATTGGTTTAATAGGACTAACACATGTGTTTTTCAAATGTTATCATATCTTGATATTTTATTCTTGTTGTTATTACTATATTACGCACTTATTTCATATACTCTTGTCACTAGTTATTTATATGGATGATTTCCTTTCTCATTTACCACATGGTTTTAATTGATTATCCTATGTGATTATAATATAAAAATTATTTTATTGATACTGGCTAAGTGAATTACTTAGCTTATGACATCATTGGTTTCCCACAGTTGTGAACCTATGGGCCTATATTGTGTGTATGCACTTGTTTTTATAATTGTGGTAAATTATGCCTCTTATTCTAACTATCTTATGACACCGTGGGTGTCCCATGTTTTTATCTTTATGGATACATATGGATTATTTCTATACCCAATGGATTACTTTTCTTTACACTATTGTTTATATCATTTCTTATAACATACTTGTTATTGCTATGATGTTTTTATCCTTGTACTACTATGGATTATGAAAAGATCAATATGTTTCTCTATTGTTACTATTTTACTTACACATGTATTTGTGCTTGTTTCATATTAATTTTTCTCCATTCTATGGTTTCCATCATGCACAACCTTTTGCGGGTATACATTTTTAAAGGTGTCCACCATTATAGCTTTCTATGTGATCCTACATAGGATATCATACATATGGTACATATTTATTATTTTTATCTTAATTCTCAAATTCTTTATCACATGCACCTCAAAAGAGAGGACATTCATTGGGTTATTTATACAGTCACAAACATGTTATAGAATACATGAATAATTTTTTATAGGGTTTATATCCTTAGAAAAGGTAACACATTGATTAACTAAAATAAGATTTTATTCTAGTGTAATCTAATGCTATAGAAGCAGTAAAATAACTGAATAAATGAAGTAATGAAATACTAAAATAGTACCCAAGAAACCTAACAAATAAAATGTTAAATATCTAAAGTACAAGAAGGGTTAAAATATCCTTAGATGATTCACAGATGTCATAGGACTATCTCGTTGTGTAAACCAGGTGCACTGGAGGAGGAAACAACCATAGAGAAGCCTAAGAAAGCACATACCTCAGATATCTAACTGGACTAAGGTGCCAATAGAGGTACATGGCACCTATGGGTTCCTTGGTCTCAAATCTAGGTGTCTTGGTTTACGAAACAACTCATAGTTTCATTATGATATGGTTGTTAGGCATTTTTAATACTTCCCCATTAGTCAGTTGAATGTCGCACTTGCTTTAATGATGTCACCACAAAGTTGTAATGAAGAATCACTTGCAAAAAATCGTACAAAGCATCCAAAACATTAAAAAAATGCATAAAAACAAGTGAAGTTTTCCTCAGCTACCACAAATGACTTACTAATTGAGCACTACATTTCATCTCAGAAACAATATAGTTCTAGGTGGGTGTGTGTGTGTGTGTAATTGTGCCCTTTCTCTTTTGTTATTCACACTTTGTGAAGTAGTGAGCAAATAATTATATGTAGAATATAGTAAAACTATTCATTGAAATAATAGACTCCCCTCTTATGAAGTGTGATGTAGATGAACTAAATTTATGTGGCTTGTGATGGAACTAGATGGATGTAAATGTAGCTTTAGATACCTTTGATGGACGCAAATTTAGATGGTGATAGTAGATGCTTAGTGATTAGTCCCTCATTCACATAACTTTATATTTATATGGTTCTCTTGTTCTAATTTTTTAATTAACCCTAAAAAGGAAAACCACCAAAAATATAGAAATCTCAAATAGCTAGAAAGTTCCCAAAATGTGAGAGTAAAGTCAAAAGAGTATCAGGGCGCTTGGGGCGCCCCAGTCAGAAATAGGAAAAACATAGAATTACAATGCAAACTAGGAAAGTTGAGGTGTAGAATTGAAAATATGATTAAAAAAAATGTAAAAAATGGATAAAGAAATCAGTTAATTATTAATATTCTCAATTAAGAACCATTTGAATAATAATATAAGACCGAGACTAAACAATGACTCAAAGTGCATGAATTTTTGTATAGGTTTTCTCCCACTTTATTTCTATGAGTGGATATCTCAGCAACATAAAGTAGATAGAGATGCATACCTGATAATCCATGTAGAGTGATGTAAAAAACCTATCAAAGGACAAGACAAAGTGTGGAGTGAAAAAAATATGGAGTTTGGATACTAAAGATGCAAAAGGGTAAAAAGTGATGAAAGAGAACCTAGGGTGGAAGCATGTGTGTAGATACCAATGTGTGTAGTGTACCTACATTCTTAGTATTGTGTTTGTGATGTATCAACCATGTGTGTGTTGTTGTTGTATACTACTCTCTTCCCATATAGATGAACCTGTAAAAGAGAAGATGATCAAGTAGTCAAATTTGCACATATATGTGTAAAAACACATGTATATAGTAAAAATACTAAAAATTAAAGTACAAAAAAATAATAAAGGAACTTTTGAACCTTATACATGATGATAAAAAAAGGGTTGAAAGGATATCTTGTAACTTTCTTCGAAGTGTGAATTTTTTTGGAGATCTCATGCCAATGTGGCCAAAGAAGTGTAAGGAGAAATTTGTGTTATTATCGAATATGTAAGTGTTTCCCTGAGATTGCATGAAGAGATCTTTGTACTGCTTGGTTTTTTGAATGATCCAACACCACTATCTGAAGAAGTGTAGGGAGGAAAGTAAGATGTTACTCGAACCTGTAACTACACCCTAGGATGCTAATGTTAATCTTCCTTGTAAAATTTTTTGTGTATGGAGTTCATAAACTTGTGTGACTGTGAACCCACTCAATTTATAACCTAATTCGTCATGGAAGAAAACTGTAAACTGAATTATACCACTACTGTGTTTGTAAACCCAAATGATGCCCCCCTCTTTAGGGACACATGACATGTCTCAGATACAAGAATGTAACCCCAAAAGAGGACCGACCTTGTGAAATGAAAGTATGCCATGTAGGGGGAAGGGAATGTGGTTGGTGAAGACTAGGGAACATGCAAACAACTGGCTAGAAAATAAGTGTTAGTATGAACATCCATGTAAAAATTAAGTGTAAGAAAAACTAAGAATGTGTAAGCTAAAACATAAGCAGATAATGTAAATACCAAAAAAGACAATGTATGTAACACAATGTGGGTTGTAAACATGGGACAAAACTCATAGTGTTGCAAGAAACTAATGGACACAATGTTTGCAAATAAACAAGCTGTGCACACAAGATAGGTTAAAGCCCACAAACAATAACAAGCATTAACAAGTAATGTAAGAAATAAGCATGGAAGTAAATAGCCATGCATAACAAATTTTGAACTTGAAGAACCCATTAACACATCAAAACAATAATAAGTATGTAAAATTTTGTATAAACCAAAATAGTGTGCTATGTCAAAAATTAAAACAATAACACCTATTGCATATGTGGATTCCCCCAGTAGGTAGTGTATCAAGCATCGATGATTCATGCAAAAGATTTGTATAGCCTTTCATCACAAATAGAAAGAAATTGAACATGAATCTATGTATGATAATGACAATGACATACATGATATCTATCTAGCATGTGTAATAAATATAATCATGTAAAAGCAAGAGTAAATGCAACCATAAAATCCAATATGCTATGGATGGATGTAATGGAATGCATAGTGAATGATTAGAGCCGCATGCTTGTAGAGTCAATGGAATTGTATGTAGTGAGGTTTGTGTATTATAACCCCCCAACAATCAAGAATAAACCAAAACCGAGAATTTGTCATCATGAAATGGTCAAACTATGTGGGGTGCATAGCATTTAGTGATGGGTATGTGGTTATGATATGTGAAATAAAGATGAACTATCTATGAATCTGTATCTTAAGCATATATAATGAAAATATAAGTATATAGGAGTGGTGATGCAGCTGAAATAATATACCACTAAACAATTTAAGTGAAAATGATGATGTAACCTATTACAAGATGATGTAAGAAGATTTGACTATGTAGCCTAAAGCGTATATCACTTAATATAGGTATGTCTCATAAGAAAATAGTAAATGATGAACATGTTAGGGTGATGAGGTACATCTATGATGTATGCCCTTAAACCTTCTATATGGACCATGAGATTAGAGTGCATCATTGGGTAGTGAGTAAAATGCGTAGAAGAGAATGTGCAAAATGTGAAATGTTGAAGTAAGGTGTATGGTATGTAATGTGAGATGCATATATGAGTTAATATGTGTAGATGCATAGTAGTTTTAAGACGGCATATGTAATATGTAAAGTGGAAAATGATATGTATAATGTGTGAAAAACATGTAACATGTGATGACTATCATGTAGTGTGTGAAGCATGCATAGAACATATATGGTGTATGGCAGGAAGACATTCAATCTATATATCATGTAATGTAATGTGTAATGTGTAGATGACATAGGATCATATGATGATACATGGTGCCTAAGGTGAAGTGACTATTCATGAGTATGTGGGGTCCATGTGTGGAGAATGCCCTTAATAGTCATGTATGAACTGAAGCATAAGAATGTGTCATCGAGTAATTAAGATGTGAGTATATGTCGAAGTATGAGTGTAATGATAAGATGTTTGATTTTTATGTGATGAATATGCAATACACATGTTTTTTTTAGAAGAGGAGGAGATAATAAGCATAATGTTTCCAACTTTGTATGTAAAGGAGATTTAATCAAAAGATGTTAAGTGGATAAATGTAATGAGTAGTTTATTTGAGAAAATTTATTGGACATTGAGGCAAGGAATACATAGTGTCCTTAAATTGTGAGATTCAAAAAAATTTAGGTAGAGTGTGATTTACCAAGTCCAAAATGTGGTTGTTTGTTACCATGGATGAATTGAGTTGAGTTAGGTTAAATTGATCTTTAGATAAGGTTACTTAGATTTGCTTGGTAATGTTGTAGATATCTTGAGTGGAGTAGTAATATCCATAAGAGGAGGTGGAGTGGAGTGAATAGGTGACACTTGAGGGGCAAAATAATGCATCGTAGAAGTGATAAGATGATGCTCATTTGATATACACTAATTACATTTGGGAACCCAGTTGAGATTTAGAATTTGTAGATAGGCATGCAATAGAATGTTGTGCAGTGAATGAGATAAACTCCTTACACTCAATATGTTTAATTCTTCATTGGAAAACCCTATAGAATCCTTCTCATTATGTCCATTGATTTAGTGGTAATTACAAAAGGGACAACCTTTATATTTTTCTAGCCGATAAGGAGGATAATAATGATTAGGTTGTAAAGTAATCAATTAATGACCTAGGAGATCAGTACGAATTTCATTTTTCTTAGTATTGTGCTCAAAGGATGAGAGGCTCTTGTAATGGTATACTTTAGGATCACTAACATGAGTACATGTAGTGGACATACAATGAGGATGCGATGAAGAGGGAGAACAAAAATGAGTTTCAAAAGTGTCCTTAAGATGTTGGATTTTAGATTTGAGAGATGTATTAATAGATTCCATAACCTAAAATTTGTCTTTAAATAATGAATGAAAAACTTGAAATTATTCAAACATGGGTTGATTATAAGGAGGATCATAAGGACTGGGGTCGTCAAATAGATGATCAAATATATGACTTATTTCATGTGGTGTCATATTTTTAGGAAGATACATGGTGTCTAATGTTTTTTACAAAATAACCTGGCAATTGGGATGCATCTTAATAAAATCAGAACAAAGATATTTGAGGAATTTTTTGAGTGATGATAGAGGAAACATAAGAATCATAAGCACAAAAGCGTTGAGGTTCACCAAAATAATTAAATAAAACAGAATTTTTCTAGTGTAATTTAATGCTATAGGAATTTTAAAATGAATGAATAAATGAATTAATTAAATACTAAAATAGTACCCAAGGAACCTATCTAGTAAAATTTGAAACCCTAATGTGCAAGAAGGGTTAAAAAATCCTTAGTTGATTTTCATATGTCATGGGACTATGTAACAGTGTAGAAAAGGTGAACATGAGGAGAAAACAATCGCACAAAAGGTTGAGAAATCAAAAACATGAGCTATCTTGCTAGACTATGGCACACTAAGAGGGATAGGGGTTCTTATGGGCTCCATAGTCTAAAATGTGAATTCCTTGTCTGCAGACTAGCTTGAATTCTTATCTTGATATGGTCGACATGTATTCGTAGTAATTTTCCTTTGGTTGGGTGAATTTCGTTGAACTTCCTTCGTTGATGTCTACACAAACTTATAATGAAGAATCACTTGCAAAACCCCATACAAAGCATGAAAACCTTAAAATTAGAAACATATGCATATGAAGGATTTGGAGCCTATCCTTAGCATGGCTAGAATGGTGGAATTACTAACTGAGCGTTGCATTACATCTTAAACCTAATGTAGCTTCTAGGTGCATGTGTGTGCAATTGTGTTCTAGGTTACTCTTGTGCCATGTCATAATTTATGATAGTAGTGAGACAAATAACTAGATGTAGAATGTAGTAAATGTGTGTATGGAAGATAATGTACTCCTCACCTATGAAGTGTGATGCAGATGAACCAAATTTTTATGGTACCTTGTGATGGAGCTAAGATGGATGTAAATGTATCTTTGGATGCCTTTGATGTATGCAACTCTAGATGGTGATAGTAGATTCTTAGTGCTTGATGCCTCATTGTGGTCAAATAAATTTATATTTGATATGGTTATCTTGTTCTGATTTTTTAATTTATCTTGAAAATGCCATGACCACTAAAAATATAAGAAGATCTCAAACAACTAGAAAGTGGCGAAAATGTGAGAGTAAAGTATAAAGAGGATCAGGGTACAACTCGGATGGGACCAAAGCGCCTAGGGCACCCTAGTCCTAGTTGGGTACCCTTGTCAGAAATAGGAAAAATGTAGAATTATAATACAGATAGGGGAAGTGGAGGTGAAATATTTAAAATATCGACAAAAAGGAATGTAAAAATAGCCAAATACATGGGTTAATTATCACACTTTTCACTTAAGAACCATATGAATAGTAGTATGAGACCATGACTAAATAATGACTCAAAGTGCACAATTTTGTGTCTACACACATAATGAAATATGGTCTAATTCAAATAAAGTCAAACCATATAGTACAATTAGGACCATGACATGATCTTGACATTTTTCGTGCATTCCTTGACAAATGGAAGATTCTATAAACTATCTACATGATTTTCACATAGAGATATGGATGACATAATTTTGAGAAAGTTATAAGGGGCATGAGTAAATAATTCCTTATTAATGGTAATATTTACTTTCAATAGCAAGTGTATATAATGAAAAAGGTAAAAATGGAAGAAAACAAACAAACAATGCAAACTAGATCTTCCTTTGTGTTCCCTTGCAACCTCATAATGAGATGGCAGAAGTGTAGAGTGAAGTACCACACTTGTTGAATCTCCTTTAATGATTTGTTAATGGATGATCCATAATTTACTCCGAAAGGAAGTGTATTATGCTATGAGCAATGGATGAATGGTGTGCTTTGTTGATCAAATTGGCATCCTAATGACGTGTGAATATGAATGACAACTAGGCAATATAATGCTCCAAATTCCTTAAGATTCCAAGAGATGATTTGTGAAGGGATGAGACTATTATTTATAACTGAAGGAGAGGTCATGGACTTTGGATCAATATTTTAATGAGTTCTAGGTTAATGAATGCATTTTCCCGATTTAGCATGTTGATTTGGTCTGTGTATGTAAACTTAAGCAATAGGGGTGGAAGCCTAATAAATTATATTAATATCAAATCAACCAAATTACATTTGTATGAGCTGCAATACTTATAGGTAATGTACAACTGAATACACACAAGAATATAAGTTACACAGGTGTAACAATATCTATCTCATACAAGCTTCCAAAAAGATATCCGGGAAGTATAACCAATATTAAATACAATCAAAAAATTATTTTGTTAAAACAATATAATAGCTCCCGTAGATGGTTATAATTAAATATAACCAGATATCATTTAATAAATACACTAAATAAAATGCAATGCATAATTAACCTAGGTAAATAATATATTTACCCTATCATTCTCCCTCCTTAATTTTGCATTTCCTCAAGGGATGAGGAGAGCAACTCTCTAAACAAATTGAACTTGTCATGTGTAAGTGTCTTCGTGAAGATATCAGCTCTTTGTTCAGCAAGTTGGACAAAAGTGAATTTGTATATTGTGCTTTAAGACATGTTCACATATGAAATGAACTTGTACCTCAATGTGATTTGTTCTTTCATGAAAAAATGGATTGTGAAAAAGTTTGATAACACCTTCATTGTTAACATACATGGTGGTCAGTTTGTTCTTATGGTATTCCAAGTCCTTCTAGTATGCGATGTAGCCAAATCGCTTCAAAGATAGCTTCTCCTGCAGAATGATACTCCACTTCTATGGAAGAACAAGAAAAAAAGTGTTGTTTCTATTGCTTCCCCATGATATTGGTCTAGATTCCATAAAGAATACAAATCCTGAAGTGGATTTTCTATCATCAATATTGCCTACATGATTTGAATCTGAATATCATGACAAGAAGAAGTTGTCATTCTTCTTGTATTCTAGACCAAGATCCACTGGTCCTTTGAGATATCTCAAGATGCACCTTGTCTGTCTTTCCAATGAAAAACTTTGGGTTCCTACATGAACCTTGATAGATATCTTACTGAAAAGTTGATATTTGGTCTAGTGTAGGTTATGTAAATGAGACTCCCAATCAACTACCGATAGAGAGTGGCACTTACCTTAAGAGATGGATCTGAATGAGATAACTACAATCTATTCTCCATAGGTGTATAAATTGGTGTGAAATCCATCATCCTAAATTTCTCGAGCATTTTCTTGGTATATTTCATCTAAGAAACAAATATGTGATTCTCTTTCTGCCATACTTCCAATCCAAGACAATAGTGCATTAACTCAAGATCTGTCATGTAGAACGATCAATTAAGATCTTTCTTAGTTGCATCAATCATCATCACTGAACTGCCAGTGATGACTAGATCATCGACATAGACAATGAAAATCACAATCTCCCCCCCTTGATTTTTGAGGTAAAGATTGGGATCGTATGGATTTATAAAAAATCCATGTTGTACGAGATGCTCATCAATTTTAATGTACCATGCCTTGGGGTGCCTGTTTGAGGCCATACAGAGATAGCCTGAGTCTGCATACCTTTTCTTCTTGACCAAGTACTACATATCCCTCAGGTTGAATCATGTAGACTTCTTCTTGTAAATTTCCATTCAGGAAGGCACTTTTTACATCCATCTGATGGACTTTCCAACCAAACTGTGTAGCTAGAGAAAAGATCATCCTGATCATTTTGATCTTAGATGTGGGAGAAAATGTCTCCTTATAGTCAATGCCTTATTTTTGTGCATACCCCTTTGCTACTAGTCTTTCTTTATACTAGTCCACTATCCCATTGTTTGTACTTCATTTTTAATATCCATCTGCATCCAATGGGTCTCTTCCCTGGTGGAAGATCAATAAGATACCAAGTGTTATTTTTCATTACTGACTGATATTCAGAGTCCATGGCATATTTCCAAGCTTTTGACTGTAGGGCTTCCTAGACTGTAGAGAGATCATCTGACTTAATAACTGTACTCATCAAAGAAAATTTAACTTCTTCTCTTCCTTTACTATGATTTTGTGGTCTAGGGGTAGATGTATCCAATGGAAGCATCCATTCTTGCATCTCGTAATGTGCTAGTACACCACTTGGGCATAAGCTGAACTAATCCCATGGGTCATGGTTCTATCTAATCAACACCATCATCCCCATCATCACTTTCATCATCTATGGGAAAATCAACTTCAATGTTTACAACTATTGGTGAAGAATCTACATCAGGTGAGTCTGGAGGAGGAGAATTTTCCTTCCTTCTTCTAAAAAAACTTAACATCTCTACTAGTGTAGACTTTTCCTGTCTTTAGATCCATCAATCTGTACCCCAATGAAGATGAGTTTCTGTGACTTCATGTCCAATTTATTTATGTTCTTATTGAGTATGTGCATAGTTTATTTGTACACCAAATACTCTAAGGTGTGAAATAGATGGTTTCCAATTTGACCATGCTTCTTGTGGTGTTACTCTATCAAGAGCAACTCTAGGCAATCTATTCAACAAATACACTATTGTTTGTGTTTTTTCTACCCAGAATGTCTTTGCAAGTCGAGACTCATTGATCATACATCGCACCATTTCCATAATAGTACAATTTATTCTCTCAATAAACACCATTCTGTTGCGGTGTGTGTGGAGGAGGCATTTGTCGATGAATCCCATGATTTTGTAGGTAGTCTTTGAACTCATTACTAGTGAATTCCCCCCTTGATCTGAGTAGACAGTTTTGATGTGACGACCAGTTTCATTCTCAATAGCTACTTTGAACTTGTTGAAGGTTTCAAAAGCTTCATTTTTCTTGGAAAGACAAAAAATCCACATTTTTCTTCAATAGTCGTCAACACAAAGCATGAAGTACTAAAATCCATAATG
Source organism: Taxus chinensis (assembly GCA_019776745.2). Taxonomy (NCBI): domain Eukaryota; kingdom Viridiplantae; phylum Streptophyta; class Pinopsida; order Cupressales; family Taxaceae; genus Taxus; species Taxus chinensis. The sequence continues at coordinate 595,426,251 of CM034151.1, read as the reverse complement.
ACTTGGTTGCATCAGAATGCAAAGATTGGTATGAACTAGATCAAGCTTACCATAAGCTCGATATGTAATTTTTTGGAATGAGGCTCTGTGTTATTTTCCTGCTAGGCAGTGAGGACACTTGTCTGTATCATTCTGAAGATATGGTAGCCCATGTACCATATTGCACCGATGAATTGTCTCGAGATACTTGAAACTAACATGACCAAGTCTCCAATGCCACAACTATGCTAAAGGTAGAGTTCTTAGCCACAAGTACTTGATCATCTCTGTGGAAAAAATCAAGATGGAACATGTGTCCCACATTGGAGGATTTTGTAACTATTTTCGAGCCTCGTGATTTGTCTTGAATCAAACATGTTTTCTTTCTAGAATGACTATCAAAGTCAATTTTTAAGGTTGTGATCAAGGAGTTGATTGACTGACACAAAATTCTTAGTCAACCCAGGGACATATAAGACATTTTATAGTCTATGCAGTTGCATGAACCAAGGGGTAGAGAAATGTTCCCAATCCCCTGAACTATATATGAAGAATCATCACCCAACGAAACATGGTTTTTCAAAGGTGTGTCCCTCATTGAAGTAAACCAATCTCTATGGCTAGTCATGTGTTGAGTGAATCCTGAATCAACATACCAAACATCACTAGATGATGTGGAGGGTTCACTTGATTGAGAAGTGTACAAGAAGTCTTCATTATTTGAATGTTCTTCTTGTTTAACAATATTTCCTTATTGATGGGGTCTTCTTTTCCAGTTCCCCTTTTTCTACCCTTGATTGTAGTTTTTATGTCCCTTGTGAGATTGTATGGTGTTGAGGTCCAGAAGTTTCTTGATGAACCTTTTTTATATGTATTATTCCGACAATCTTTCAATTCATGTCCTCTTTTGCAGATTGGACATTGCTTCTTCTGTATGTTTGTCCCCTTGATGTTGATACCGATTCTGATGTTGGGAATTTTGATAGGAATTAGGTTTTTCCTTTACCTTTTCCTTTCCATTCTTGATGAGAAGAAAGTTACCTTCTCCTCTTCATCATCCTTATTGTGCATGGAATTCCTCTTGTTGCAATAGGTTTACCAACTTGTCAAAACTAACTGTCATATCTGAAATGTTTAGTGTTGTTACAAACATGTGGTAAGAAGAGGGGAGTGCTCTCGTAACAATTGGAATAAGAGCATCATCTGTGACCACTTCTCCCAGGGCTAGAAGTGAAGCCCTCAACTCTGCAACTCTTCTTAAGAAAGCTTCAATTTTCTCATTCTACTTAAACTTCAGTGTGTGTAATTAAATCTACAAATTTAGTATGACATTCTTGTTTTTGGCCTCATATATTTTTCTCAACTTATCCCATGCTTCTTTGGATGTTTTGGCATCTCGAATGTGGGGTTGTACATCATTAGACACTCTAAACAAGATGATAAGTTTGGCCTTCTGATCTGACTTTATCAAACTTCTGTTGTTGTGTTGTATCAGTTGTTGATCTGGTCAGAGTACCAGTCACAACAAGCCAGATCTCTTCAAACTCAAGCTGTGTCTTGATTTTTGTCTTCCAGAAATCATTATTGTTTCCTCTGAGTAGTTGTGAATTTGGAAGAAAAAATTTGGGGGCATTGGTGCTCAGTATTGCAGAAATCACTGACAGGGTTTGGCTCTTATCACTCTAGTTATAAGGTAACCCAATATATATACCGTCAATTTGATATACCAAACCTTTCTATATACATGCCCTTCTGATATACCTGGTGGTACATGGAAGAATCTCTCCCTTTCTATATACCCAGCAGTACGTGAAAGAGGTGTTAACTTACGTGAAAGAATTCAATACATGGTACCAAGACAATACTGAAAGGGGTGTGTGTGATTATTGACATCGGCTCAAAGAAATATCCTCATATGCATGCGTAACTTTGCAATATACTTAGAGAATTTCTCAATCTCGGATTTATGTCATACAATCATTCACAGATGGATGGGATGGCTCATAGTGTGTGCACTGTGACCTTATTACTCCCCTGTTGATTTAAAGGGTCTAATGCCCAGACGACGTTGTTACAGCTATATTAGGTGTTAAGTGTAGTAGTAGTCGTGACGGATTTACCTGTAATCACTTCCCAGAGGCACTGTATATACCGAAGGCTACGAATGAGATCTAGGATCTCGTGAGTGTTTTAGAACCAAATTTCATTATTTTTGGGCATAACAATATTCTTTCTAGTTTCTAAGCAGTTGCAATATTTTTTACTGACTATGGCAAGCTGAAAATTAGTAGAATATATTGAAGCATATGATTACATTCAAAAAATTTTGAAAAATTGAATGGTAGGAATTTGTTTTTTATTTTTCAGGCCCTGGTAAAATCTCTGGAGCCCAATACAACCCAAAATGCAAAGAATTGCAAAAATACCTAGCTGAAAATGCAATTTTTCAGCTATCCCTCCTTTGGAAAATGTTGCTTAGAATAAAAAAAAGGCCTAATAGGATATTTTTTTTTCCCTATATTAGGGTTTTTCTCACTAAAATTTTAGTAGGCGGGTTTAGCTGTAACTAATAGTTGTTTAGTGATGGTTTTTCCACTAAATTCACCTCTAAACTGTGGCATATTTTCCAAATGTCACCGTTAGAGTCAAATTGGTTTAAAAATAAGGTTGGGGTGGGGTTTCAACCCCACATCTCATCCACTTCTAAGTCACTTTCCACTTACCACCTAGGCTCTATGAGTGCTTGTGCTATGAAATGAAGTCATATTGTATTTAATTATATGTCAAAAATGACTAACCTTGTTTCAATGGAAACTTGGAAAATTGATAGATCTCCCACATGGCCTGCATGCATGTTTAGGGTTTTTTTTTGCCTAGAAATTAGATCTGAAGCCTTCTGATCTTTGTTTATCGCTCACTTTTTATATTATTTCTCCTTCAACATTTTAGATTACAAACCCCATGTATAGCCACTATAATTCTTTGCACCGTTGTTGTCCTTTAAATTGTGGTTGCATTCGATTTTGTGGAGAAATTCTATCACTTTATCTTATTATCTTTGATCATGTTGTGATTTTGTTTAGATCGTAGGAGTATGAGTAGGAGGGCTCGGTGGCCTGAAATGGCTTTGGAAAATGGAGTAAGACTTTGCTAGTTTAGGAGGTCCCGCATATTTGATGCCTCAGTAATGGCTTAGGCCTGTAGAGAAAGCCACCGAATTCATGGAAATCACCAAACTTGTGGCTCACTACTCAACCTGGAACAAACACAATGTAACTCACTTCTATGACTTTAGCTCGGTCATTGTTTGTTTTGCTTGATTGAACTCGGGTCCAAATACAAACACATAATTCTTTGTTGCAGTTCGAGCATAGAGTGCAAGATTCCAACGTATTGCATGGTGAAACTCGCCATATGGATGGATTGCTTACCTAAACAAACTATCTCCGTTTGAATGAATGTCAATGGCTTAATGGCAAATGGTTGAGACAACTCAACGTGAAAAACTCAGTGTCATACTCGATGGCTCAACTCTTATATGACCCAACTCAGTCAAGGGAGGATTTGTAGACTTGAGAAATGTTTCTCACAGACACATGCCAAATCTACCTCCAAATTTTGATAATAAACAGACTAATATTATCTATAACTATTCAATTTAGAGACAAAAACCCATAATGGGGAAAAAATATAATATGTTTTTTTTAATATTCTTGAATATGATCAGCTTCTAAGAAGAAATTTTTCCTGGTGGTAGAGGGTGCACCAAGGCAAAAAAAAATTACTTTACGTTTACCTGGGAATCACACATGAGATTGTGGGTCTGCAGGGAGGTCTGGGAAGCTGCTTATAGGAGGCTAGCACTGGCTCTCCGTTGTTGCATATTTCTTCTCCAAGAATTCCTCCTTCCTCTGCAACAGTTTCTTTCCAACCTTGTCTAGGAGATTCAACCAGCTCTGGTACCAAATGTCATTTCACAAACAGGGACAGGAAGCCTGATGTATTTTATTAAAGTGAAATCAACCAAATTACATTTGTATGAGCTACAATACTTATAGGTACTGTACAGCTAAATACACACAAGAATATAAGTTGCACAGGTGCAACAATATCTATCTTATACAAGCTTCCAAAAATATATCCAGGAAGCATAACCAATATTAAATACAATCAAACAATTATTTTGTTAAAACAATATAACAGCTCCTGTAGATGGTTATAATTAAATATAACCAGATATCATTTAAAAAATACACTAAATAAAATGCAATGCATAATTAACCTAGGTAAATAATATATTTACCCTATCAGTCTAGTTGGCTAGTTTGAACAATAATTAAAGGGGTAGGGTTCTAGAACTTGAGTGAGTGAGCTAGTGAAGTGGAGTCGAGTGGAAGGTGAGTGGATAATTATATTATATTTTATTTAAATATCTAATTAAATTATCTAAAGAATGAAAGTGTATTGTAGATACATGATATAACTAATTAAATTAATTCTTGTGAGATGTGGGTGAATATTAATTCAAATAGGAATGTGCAACGGGTAGTATATAATTATAGGGTGTTTACATTTTCCCCTATTTAAAGTGTTATTACAGAGTAATATCATTTTAAAGATAATGGACACATGTAGATTGATGAACATATGATAGAGAAGTGCATAAGATTGTTTGATTTTCCCCCATGAATAATATGGATTCCCCATTGAGTTAAAGATAGTACTAAGGGAGTACCCCCTCGAGCATGTCGGTGATGTAACAAAGAGGTGGAAATATTCTTGATAAAATAGAGAGTCATGGAGAAAACAATAAGGAAGGGTGTAGAAAATGAGTTAAGAGAGAGTAAAGGAAAAAATTAGGGTTTGGAAGAAGGGGTTAAATAGAAGGGTGGAAGGGATGAAAAATTTATTAGTTATTTTTTTCTATTAGAGCCTTTTCTACCCTGTAGAAATTTGTGATCTCTAGATTGAGGTAGAGGTGGTGCAGTTTGCGACACACACATACAACGAAATGATCAAGTAAAATTGTATGAATGGGGACATGTTGGATATATTTTATACTTGGCTACACACTCAAACCTAGGAAGTCATGGGATAAATCCCCTCTATTTAATGATGAATCTCCTGTGTAATATGTATATATACTCAAACTATTCACACTATAAACTTATAAAAATTATGTGAAAACTAAACTAATTTGTTGGGTATTAATTTAATCACAAATCTAATGAACCATAGCTTAACAATCTTGAAGTAAGTAAAAATTTGTGTTTGGAAGTTGTGCGGAAAAGAAGAGAAAGGAAAATAAATAATATGTAGAATGGATAAAAATAGTGAGAAAATAAGAGAATGTACCTTACTATAAGCAGATTCTAGAGCTTATTACAGCCATATAAAATATATAAACACTTAATAAGTTTCACAATTTTAAAAAAATGAAAAAGAAATGAATTCAGATTCAGATTCAAGATGACACAAAGTTTACCATTAAATCCTCATAGAATGCACAACAAAACCTCTTAGACACAAAGTTATTCAAAAATCCACCTTCTTATTATTCAATTACAACTAGTTTACATAACGAATATTCAAGAACTTCACCAAAAAATTTGAAATATTTGAATTCATGCACAAAATTACAATAACTGATTACCAAAAATTTATGATCCTTTAGCCCATAGGCTCCCTCCTACATTTATAGTATCTATAAAGATAGTAAAATTCAGAGACATTAATTATGCCTTCCACACGTTCTTAACTATAAAACTGCAAGAAATAGAGAATCCTTCTACTTGAATTTCTCTCTTCTTGGAACACAAAATCAACTACCTTGCATGCAATGCCAACTGTTTATAAGTAATTGAATTTTTCAAAATAACTTGAACCAATGGATTTCAACCGAATTACTTAAGTTTGACATTTCATCTTGATTACTTAAACTATATTGTCCCAAAAAGTGAGGATAAGAAGAAGAAGAAAAAGAAAACGAAGAATTTATTCCAACTGAATAACCTTAGTCTTGATTTTCTCCCAATACTTAGCATGTTGATCCAACATTTATTGTATGGCATTTTCATCTGCCTTAACAATAAACTGTATTTTTGTTTCATACCTGAGGAGTTCCTTTGCTAAGATATTGTTGAATCCCTTTACTTCTACCAAGCCAGGTCTAATATTATTGATATCATGATGAATATTTATTAATTTCTCAATTGAATCACCTGTGAAAGAATGATGGATTTATCAATTTCTTGCTTGAGAAGCTGAAGAAATTCCTCCATAGTATCTTTTGTTTAGCAAGTGTGTATCTAGTGACAAAATATATACAATCATCAAGATGATCCATATCTTCTTCCAATTATTCCTATATAACTTTCATCTCTTCCATCATTTTCTTGAGTAGCTTCATGAAAAATGAAAGAATTATCTCCTCTTTCTTACCATTTTTCATCAATCCTTCTAGTACAATCCTCTCTTATCAATACCTTCTTTGGCACTAAATGTATTTCCACAAGATTTTCCAACCAAAGTTTAGAAATTCCATTCTCACTGTCCATATCCAATGCTAAATCCTTAAACTGAGTCATTTTTCTTTAAATATATTTCAATCTACTTGGAACTTCTGATTATTCTTCCTTAGCTTTCTTAGTGATCTGTTTAATCCGCTCATCCACAACTTTAGCTTTCTCTCCTATTTCTTTAAATTCTATGATGACTTGTGGGTTAAATTTTTCTCTTGATAGCATAGGCTGAGAAGAGGACTTAGCAATATTTGCAATGATTTCACATAGCTTGGAGATTTACTCATTTAGTTTATCCTTTTTATCCTTCTCCTTATCTACCTTGCAAAAAAGTATATAAATCAAGGTCTGAGTATCTTACTTCAGTTCTTCCATAATGACTTCACCCAAGGGCACTCTTGTCACATTTATGTCCTCCTCATTTAACTCATCCTTTTTCTTTCTTGATGCTCAAGTAGATAATTCAGCAAAATTATACCCTGATGATTCAATTACCAACTTTGAAGTTACCTTGGAAGATTTCGACCTCTTCCCTCTCTTATCAAGACTCCTAAGAAGTTGTAGGTTCATTTATTCTAGATTTATTACTTATTTAGCTTCAAGGACTATTTGTAATGTTAACCAATATGAGACGTCCTAACTTCTAGAAGTAGGAGACTTGAATGTACTACCATCTCCTGGCTTGTCATTACTGCACTATAATGTACCACCATTCCTTGATTTTTTTTCTGTTATAGTATCCTACAATAGTAAATTTTTTAGATCTTCCATTTTTTGAGTACACAACTCTTTCTCAAACTCCATTTCCTCATTAGTCTTGTTGATTTTATCTAATTCAATTTCCTTTCTAGTCTTTTCCTCCACATGCACTTATGTCTCTTACACAGCTTTTGAATGAGTCTGATTTTTATATTCTTCTTTAATTTATCCCTCTTCCATACCCTTCATCACCATAGCTTCTACTTAAAATCCTCCAATTCCCCATTTTTTGATACTTCATGCGATGTAGGTATTTCCATAGTAGTACAGTACCATCCTCGAACTAAGTTCTAATTTTATCATCTTTTGGTGGAGGAGGAGGATGGGGAGGTGGAGTCTCTACATTTGGCATGGGGAGACTAAAAGAAGTATAATTTAGAGGTGGCATACTTATGACTGTCTGAGATGATAAATCTTGTGATGAGGAGACCACCAGGGATGATGAAACAACTTGAGATGATGGAGGAGTAGCTTCACTAGTAGTAATTTCTAGAGTTACTTCTTTTGTTACTGATGAATGTTATTTTTATTTTCCCATTCTAGGATTCTTCGACACTGGTGACATTTTAGGTCCCTTACTACTTTCTCAATTGAATCACCTGTGAAAGAATGATGGATTTATCAATTTCTTGCTTGAGAAGCTGAAGAAATTCCTCCATAGTATCTTTTGTTTAGCAAGTGTGTATCTAGTGACAAAATATATACAAAATTGTGGAAATACCTCAATGGTTTACATACTAGGGAAAAATTAGGGATTTTCTAAAGTTTAAGTTTTTGCACAAAAAAAAACATGAAAATAACTCTCCTATACAACTAACAAGTTCTCCCAAAAATTTAAACCAATTCTTGCATGACTTGATGGTAAAACAAGAATTTTAGAACGAGAAAATATTCAATTGGAAGAACAGATTTTTGACAAACAAACTATGAAAAATGTAAGGAAAAATTAAAATTGAAGGGGAAACAATCAACATACCTTTTTTGTAAATGACTTGTTGATGGATTACTTGAAAATCACTTCAGTTGGTTGGCTTGAGGAAGCTGAATTTTTTAGGGAGGATTATTTTTCTTGGATAATATGAATGCATAGGTGGAAATAATGCGGAATTAATTTTTCCATTTAAACCTTCCACCTCATTAAATGCGCTAGGGACAAGTTGAATAATGCCACATCATCACTGGCTTAGAGGCAGGTTTTATGATTGGATTTTCTTTTTTTTGTTAATGGAGTAAAGAGCTACCATAAACCTGATTTGATTTAGGATGGAGTAGTATTACGGGATTTGCATTTGACTTTACTTGACTACTTAACATTTCTTATATTAGTAAATTAATTCAAAAATTTCGAATGGATCTTGACTCGTATTGCAATATTTTTTATCATCTTTGCTTGACTTCTTTTTTAAAGTAAAGTAATATAGGTTTTCTGCAATGTATTGATAGGGGTATAAGTCAGGATTTAGGAACAACTTTACTCATTTGATCTAAGAAGTAAAGAAGTAACATAAATCTGCCTAGCATGGTGCGGTAAAAGTCAAGTTTTTATTGAGGAATCGATACAACTTATAAAGTAAATTAACTTGGAAAACATGAATAGGTCAAGGGGTGGGTTCCATACTTCGCTTTTGGAAATTCTGAGCAATTTTGAACAAGTGGGTATTTCTGCAAATGTGACCAAGCAACCTCTTGCAACCTCCTGAAGGAATCTTGAGTAATCCTGTAATCCAAAAGTTAAGGAAAAACAAAAAACAAATAATTCTTACTTAAGGGGGCACAAAAAACATGACCTCAAACCTTCACAAGGAAAAAAGACCAAAATTTTAAAGGGGTATCCCAATATTTTCAATTGAAATATTGGGGACACTAGTTGGCTCTATTTTTGTACATTTTTATTTCTATCATAATGAAAAAATGGAGATGAGATCCCAATATATCTATTTTCAAGTCATGTTCATTGGGTTTAGGGTCAAGCGAAAGGAAAAAAAAAACACAAAAACAAAATATTGAGACTTTATTTATGTACATGCAAGTTTTACCCTTTATCTTCGTTCCTGAAAAGATTCAAATTATGTCCATTATTTGGTAATGAAAATTCGATTCCATCCTGATAGGAAAGGATGAAACTATCTATTCCAATAGATCTTTTGATCTTGAAGGGACCTTTCCATAGTGAATCAAACTTTCTGTGCATACACTTTGGCTCATTTTTCTTATCCCACAAGAGAACCCAGTATCCAACTTCAAAATTTATTTTCTTTTCCTTTTTATCAAATAATTTCTTTACCTTCATTTGATGTTTATCCAATCTATCAACCACCTAAATACACACTTCTTGTAACTTAGATAAGTACATAATAATTTTTTCAAGTTTATCTAGGTAGTTAGCATCTTTAATGGCTTTTGTTAATTGTAAGGCAAGAAGTTCAATAGTAATAGGTACCTCAAGGTCCATTCCATACAACAATTGAAAAGGAGACATACCTATTTCCTTCTTGGGTGTAATCTTATCTACCCAAAGTGCATCAAAAATCTTCTTGTGCCATGTTCTTTGATTTTCATTAACCAAATTTTGAATGATTGTTATCAAGTTTTCGTTTCTTGATTCATTTGTCTGTTTCCCTGAGGGTAATAATCTGAAGAGTGCGCTAAATGAATTCCATATGTGTAACATAAGTAAATTATATCTTCATATGATAGATTTGTATAATTCTTTATGAATATTTTATGTGGTACACCAAACCTCACAATTATATTTTCCTTGATAAAATTACACACTTATTCATAAGTAGTGTGCTTGACAGGAATATCTTCTACCCATTTACCAAAATAATCAGTTACTCTGATAATGAAGGGATGAATGACAATAGAGGGGGGATTCAGTATACCAATGAAATCAATTCCCCATTGTTAGAATGGCTCATTAATCACAATTGGTTTTAAATGTAATACTAGTAACTTCACACGTCAAACAAATCGCTGACATGCTTGAAATTTAAAGACCCATTCTATAGTATATTGAAAAAGAGTAGGCCATTAATACATTTCCCAAATAATATTATGTGTATTAATCTTGCTAATAAGTGGCTTCCACATGATTTATCATGGAACTGCTCTAGTAATCTCTCTTGTAGAGAGTTAGCAACACATCAGAGAAAGACACCATCAATTCCCTTTTTGTATAAACCATTATCCTAAAGAACAAAGTCCCTTGATTTCATCTTAATAGTTAATTTATATTTGCATATTATGTGATATGGGAATTCCCCATATGTCAAAAAGTAGGAAATCTTACTTATCGTTCATCAACTAGGTTGATAAAGAGGACTGCTGGAAAATCTTCATCAAGTTCTTCTTAAAGTGGAGAGGTTGTTGCATCTGGCTCATATTTCTTCCTTTCATTCATCAATTAGAAAATACCTCTTCCTATTACCAAATTGGTTGGTTTTATGTCGATATCATACTCTTGAACTTTAGTTACCAAAGTGCCTCTTTACAACCCTAACTCTTGCTATGTCAAGATAGATTTGATTGAAGTATTAGGTACATATACAATTGTATGTGTAGATAGAATATAATGCACGAATGTCTTGCGTTCTTTGATGACTACATATGATTTTTTTCCCATAGGTGTGTATTTTAATTCACAATCCTTCAAAGGCATACTCATGAAGGATATAGAGGCTTCAATTCTTTCCTCATTATTCTGCATCAATATAGTTGACATGGTGTGGTCAAAAGAATAACAGTATATAATGAATTCCTTGTTGAAATATGGTGATATCAGCATTAGTGCTTCAAATAAAGATGACTTAATTTTCTCAAAGGCCCTTTTCCCCTCATCATTCCATTTAAATTTTTGTTTCTTCTTCATCATATTTGAAATGTAATGAGTTAATTTAGTAAAATCTAGAATTAATCTTCTAAGAAAATTTACCTTACCAAAGAATGAATGAACTCCTTTCTTAGAAGTTGGTAAAGGCAAGCTTTGAATATATTGTACTCTTTTAGGATCGATCTTGGTCCCTTCCTTTGATATAATGTGTCCCAGGAGCTTTCCTTCAGTAATGGAAAATATTGAATTTTTAGGGTTAAGAGATATCCCATGCTTCTTGCAATGAATAAAAAATTCCTCTAAATCAGCAATGTGGGTACCTCTTACTTTAGAGAATACTGTAAAATCATCAAGGTATACCACTATAATTTTTTCCTTTAGGTTAGAAAATGCTAGATCCATTTGCCTTTGGAAATTTTCTCCTGCATTGACTAGCCCAAAAGGCATCTTACGATAAGTGAATGTCCCCCATGGTGTAGTGAATGTCATCGTATATTGATATTCCTTCACTACCTATATATGATTGTAACCCGAAAACCATCTCACAAGATAGCATTTCCAAACTAGCAACTACCTGTAGGGTATGGTCATGATGGGAATAGGGTAGTTATCCTTCAACGAGGCTTGGTTCATATTTTGAAAATCTACACACAAGCATATCTCACCATTCTTTTTTCTCACACGTAAAATATTGACCAACCATTTTGAATGATGAATAAGATAAATTATTTCTGAATCTAATAACTTCCAGTCCTCTGCATAGATCATAACTGAAATAATTGTTTATGCCAAAAAAATTTCTATTTGAAAGGATTTTACCTTGACTGCATTGGAATATAGTGTTGTACCTCATTAAGATAATATGTCTTCAAGTCTTTGTAAGACCATGCAAAGACATCAATATACTTCCTAAGAAGCTTTGAGAATTCTTCTTGTTCTTTATCAGAGAAACACTTTCCAAGATTCACCATCTTGGGTTTGCTCTAGAACCTAGATTTAATGGTTGTACTTCTGAAGTATAACTCTCACCATATTTTTTATTCTTCTTTAAGAACTGGTCATGTTTATTAAAGATTTCTTCTAGAGAGACTAAACCCTTAGATATTTTGTTACCTATCAGCTGAATTATCCCTTTTCTATCATCATGTTCAGGATCATTCTTACCTACTATTGTTTGGCATGGAGGTGAATTTCTTCCTTTAAAGTAAAACTCCTCAAAGTTGTCTTTCTACTCAAGAAATGCAACTATCTTCTTATCATCATCGAAAAATTTTCATTGCTCAAAATTGTCAAGGACTTTTGAGCTGTATATCATCTCTCATTTATAGTCACCTTTTCTGAATATGGTAGGAGGTTGATATGGATTTAGCAGTGCAAAAATTATTGCTAAAGAATCAGCCCTAGAGTTTTGATCTCTAGGAATAAAGTTTATGGAGAAGGATTCAAAGTCAAGTGTGGAAGACAACACTCTATCCCTATAATGTCTCATCTTGTTTTTCTTTACTTGATATTGACCTCAAATCTACTTTACAATAATTTCATCATCTCTTTGTGCCTTGAGTAGTTTCACTCCTTTATTTCTAGCTTGTTCCATTCATAACAATAAAGATTCATACTTTGTTGTAATTAGTATTTTCAAACATTAATTTGTAGGATTATGGATGTACCTTTGCTTCTAGAGATATCAATTCAACCCCTGCACCTGACCTAAAATAACAACAACTACCATCTATCTCTAGAGACAAAATATTTTCTTCTTCTTCTGGTCCTTCCCGAATCTCTGGATCTAGAATTTATTTGTCCATTTCTAAATAATATACCTTGTGATCTAATTCTTGGAAGATAATATGAGACCTCAGATATTCAAACTTTGTGACTGTGTATTTTAAATTCCTCTTAGGTTCCAAAATTTGATTGGAATGTGATTACATGACTAGTCCATTTTAACTCCTCCCCACAACTCTTTGTAGAAGTTTCTACTCAACAACATCCCATAGGAGACTAGAATGTATGCTACTAGAATTGAAATTTTTAATCTTTTGTTGGGGAAGGCTTCCAAAATAGTTTTTGTATCTTCAATTTGTCTAATCAACTTGTCTCTCCATTGAATAACATATCCCTATTGTTTTATTCGATGTAGGCCCAAGAGCCTCTGTAACTTTGGTTGGCATGACATTATCAAAAGCTCCCGTATCTAGGATGCAATTACTTAACTTGAAACCATTCATTATCAAAGATACATAGAATGGATTGAATCTCTTAGAAGATGTGGGGGAAAATTTTGTATCATTTTTTTGGGGAGGAGTTTTCCCAAGGTTCGAAAAAATGCCTTTATTATTGGGTGAATTACTTGACCCATTGCTATGAACATACCTAACAAACTTATTCAACTGGCCAAGGAATGATCTCAAGTATTCAACTTTTGACATCTAGATTTTGGTTTTCTTAATATAATCAATGATATGAAAATAGGGGATAAATATATTTGGATTGGATTTAGGAACATGTACAGTTGATCTTTGTGGTTGAGAAGAAGAACAAGAAGAAGAACTTGCATACTTATTTTTTGGAGCTAGAGAAGAAGGTAGAGGACTACTTCTTTTGAGAATAGTAACTTATGATATGGAATCATCTCTCTCTCTTTTCTTTTCTCATTACCAATAATTTCACAACCTTGCTGAGCCTAAGATCTTGTAAACACTAAAACATTATGACCATAATCATCTTCAAAAGTTTCTTCATAGTCATTTTTTGATTCATAGTCTAGGTAGCCAATGTTGGAGTCACCAGCAGGTTTTACAAAATCATCACTTTTAGATTGATTAGCAATGGCTTATTGATCTTATGCATTCATTTTAACATTATTTCTTGGGGTAGCTTCAATTTACAATCTTTGAGGAGAAGAAAAAACGTGGTTCCGATTCTGGTTCTGATTATTGGAATTTTGTGTAGGTGTGTTCCTAGCAAGAGAAACATTATTTCTTTGAGCCATTTGATTCTTTATCTATAGCATATCATTTGCCAATATTTTCAACAGTGGACCTGAAGTACTTGTTAAATCATAACCTTTAAGTTTATAAGTTATATTATTGATTTTACTAGCCATGATGAGATCATCCTCCACTTCAATAACAATGTTTTGAGATGCCGAGAAATTAGCAGGGAGTGCTCTACGTAGCCAATAACCAAATTCAAGAAACAAAGCATTAATGAAACATACTTTATCATTTTCATCACTAAGTGAAGAAATCAGATGAATCTTATAGAGTATCCTCTGAAATTTGGTAATGAAATCCCATACGTGTTCATGTGGTTCTTTTTAAAGATGAGATAATTGAGTAATCGATGTAATTAAATATTTTGTCAGCTTGAATCTTTTCAAAAATTGGTCTCACATGGTGGCCCAACTAGTTATGGTGCTAGGGGAAAAATAGTAAAACCATTCTCCAACTAATTTGTGTATATTTTTGATGAAGGGCCTTATAGACACGTCTTCATGTTCAACAGAAAGTACTCCACGTGATATAAAGAATGCAACCAAATGATCATCTGAATTCTATTTACCATATCCGTAAAATTTGGGGAAATTATTCCTATATACTTTAGGAAAATCATGTAGAGGAGGTGTTAAATTAAGAGGGCCAAAAGCCACGACCCATGGGATAGGAAGTTGTTGTGCCATTATTAAAGGGATACGAATTTGAGGATTAACTGGTTGGATAATCCTAGCTACTAGATTATGTTATAGCTGATTTGTAAGAGGGGTATACACTCTTTCCAAAAGTGATAGGATTTCTCTACATGTTTTGTTCCAAGGTGAATGGTTGAAATTGAATTGATCTTGCAATCTGAAAAAATGGCCAGTTCTTCCCTAGGCTCTACTTTCTTGAGTAAATGGACGACCTGCCAAAATTGACGAACTGGTGATAAATTCAGCTTAGCTTAAGTATGCTTTGACTTTAAAGGAAAAAGAATTATTCAAATGGTGTGAAATAGTTCAATCATTTAAATAATATTCAACTTAAACTCAATGATAACATGTAGAAAAATCCATTTCTTTAGTGGGTGATTTGAATAAGCTGAATGCATAGTATATTTAGCATTTTGGTTTGTATGCAATCTTACATTTTCAACTAGACTTGATAGACCGGCGTTTTGGTTTTAACACCTCTTTACAATGACAAAGAATGAAGTTTAAGCAAATGATAACTTAAAAATTTATTATTATTTTAAATTCAAATATCACTGGAAAGGCATAGGTCAATGCTAACTTGGAGCAAAGTAAATGTTTTTAAGTAAAGATTTGTTTAGGTCTTTAGCGGAGTCACTAGAAAATGTTGGCTAGATTTTATGCTTGGCTACATACACCAACCTAAGCAGTCATGGGATAAATACCCTTAATTTAACAGTGAATCTCCCATGCAATATTTATATCTATTTTAACTATTCACACTAGAAACTTGTGTAATTTATGTGCAAAAAAAAATTAATTTCTAAGGTATTACTTTAATCACAAAGCTCATGAACCATAGCTTAACAATTTTGCACCAAGTAAGCAATTGTGTTTGGAACTTGTGTGGAAAATAAGAGAAATGAAAATATATAATGTATAGACAACAATGAGAAAATAAGAGAATGTACTTTACAATAAGTAGATTTCAGAGCTTATTGCAACCATACAAAATAGATAAACACTTAATAAGTTTCACAATTTTATGAAAAATGAAAAAGAAATGAATTTAGATTCAGATTCAAGATAACAAAAAGTTTACCATTAAATCCTCATAGAATGTACAACAAGACTTCTTAGATAAAAATTTCTTCAAAAATCCACCTTATTCTTATTCAATTCCATCCATTTTACACAATAAATTTCAAGAATCTCAAAAAAATGTTTGAAATATTTAATTCATGCAGAAAATTACAATAGCCAATTTTCCAAAAAGTTATTTTATCATTTAGCCCGTAGGCTCCCTCCTATATTTATAGTATCTAGAAAGATAGTACAAGTAGGAGACATTAATTATGCCTTCCACACGTGCTTAGCTACAAAAATGCAAGAATTGAGAATATTTCTCCTTGAATTTCTCTCTGCTTGGAAAACATGATATTTAAATGTTCTACAATTCAAAACAAAAAAAATACCTTGCATGTAGTGCCAACTCTTCCTAAGTAATTGAATTTTTCAAAATAACTTGAAGTATGGATTTTAACCAAATTACTTCAGTTTTTACAATTCAACTTGATTACTTAAATTACATTGCCTAGAAAAACTGAGAAGAAGAGAAGAAGAAGAAATTCCAACTGAAGAACCCCAGTCTTGCTTCTCCCAATACTTAACATTCTGATCCAACATATATTGATTGGCCTTTTCATCTACCTTAGTAGCTTATATGATTCTATTTCATACCTTAGGATTTCCTTTGATAAGATATTGCTGAATCCTTTTACTTTTACCAAGCCAGGTCCAAGATTCTTGACATCACGATGAAGCTTTATTAATTTCTCAATTGAATCACATGTGAAAGGAGTGATGGATTTATCAATTTGCTTTCTTGAGAAGATGAAGAAATTCCTCCATAGTATCTGGTGGCTTGGAAAGTGTGTATCTTGTGAAAAAATAGATACAATCATCAAGATGATCTATAGCTTCATCCACTTCTTCCTCTATCACTTTAATCTCTTCCATAATTTTCTTGAGTAGCTTCATGCGAAAGGAAATAATTAACTCCTCTTACTTACCCTTTTTCATCAATCCTTCTAGCACAATCTTCTCTTCAATAAATACCTTCTTTGGCAGTGAATTTATTTCCAAAAGATTCTCAAACTAGAGTTTAACAATCCCATTCTCATTTTCTATCTCTAATGCTAAATCTTTCAACTAAGTCAATTTTCTTTGAAGATATTTCAATCTACTTATCACTTCTGAATATTCTTCCTTAGCTTTCTCAGTGATCTGCTTTTGTCCAATCATCCATAACTTTAGCTTTGTTTCCTGTTTCTTCAACTTCTGTGATGAATTGAGGGTTAAATTTCTCTCCTCATAGATATGGGCTAAGAAGAAGACTTAACAACCTTCACAATGATTTCACATAACTTGGATATTTTCTCATTTAGTTTAGCCTTTTCATCCTTCTCCCTTATCTAGCTTGAGAAAGAGTGTATACAATCAAGGTTTGAGTATCTTGCTTCAGTCCTTCCATGGTGACTTCACCTAAGGGAAATCTTGTCACAATTATTTCCTCCTCGGTCAACTCATCCTTTTGCTTTCCCAGTGAGTGGAGTAGATACTTCAGCAAACTTCTTCCTTGATGATTCAATTACTAACTTTGAAGTTATCTTGGGAGATTTCGACCTCTTCCCTCTCTTATCAAGACTCCTAAGATAGTTGTAGGTCCATTTCATTCTAGATTTATTACTTCTTTAAATCTTCAAGGACTATTTGTAATGCTAACCAAGATGAGAAGTCCTAACTTGTAGAAGTAGGAACACTTGAATGTTACTACCATCTCTTGGCTCGTCACTGCTGCACTAGAATGTACCACCATTTCTTAATTTTCTTCTGCTGTAGCATCCTTCAATAGTACCTTTTTAGCTCTTCCATTTTTTGAGTCAAAAAATGTTTCTCCAACTCCTTTTCCTCACTAGTCTTGTTGATTGTATCTAATTCAACTTTCCTTTCTAGTCTTTTCCTCCACATGCACTTGTGTCTCTTGCACAACCTTCGATGAATGAGTCTGATTTTTATATTCTTCCTTCAATTTCTCCCTCTTTCTATACCTTTCATCACTATAGCTTCTATTTCAATCTCCTCCTATTTCCCCTTTCTTATGATACTTCATGAAATGAAGGTATTTCCATGGTAGTAACATGACCCTCCTCAAACTGAGTGCTAAGTTGATCATATTTTGGTGGAGGAGGAGGATTTCCTAGTGGGGATAAAGGAGGAGGATGGGGAGGTAGAGTCTCTACATTCATATGGGAGAACTCAAAGAAGTAGGATTGAGAGGTGACATACTTATGCATGTCTTGGAAGATGGTGCTTAATTGATGAGGAGATCATTGGGGATGAAGAAACAACTTGAGATGATGCAAGAGTAGCTTCACTAGTAGTAATTACAAGGAGTTGTTGCTTTGTTGTTGCTAGGTGAATGCTCTCCTTCTTTTCCTGTTATAGGATTATTCTACACTGGTGACCTTCTTGGTCCCTTGCTACTTTCTCCTTGAGCTCCATTCCTTTTTGTGCTACCCTTGAATTATTTGATTCATCACTAATTATTTCAAATAATAACCTTTTTCAAGAATCCATTTTGAAGTGCATGCTAAGACCATTGAAGTTCTTTCCACAATTATTTTCACATTATTCTTCTTGAAATTAATGGGTGGAAGTGGGGCATTATCTCCCCCATTTGATTGTAGGAATCCAAAAATAACTTTCCATCATCCGAGAGATTCTTGGGACTATTTTCAAGACCATAATAAATAATTTGATTGACTGTTAGTCCTAATTGTAATCTCTTTTTCTGAATCTCAAATTCCGTCCTTATCAATCTATCCAAAATTCTTCTAATGCAGGGATATGTGCATGTATTCCAAAGAAACTATTTTTTGTGCTAATTTTCTGATATCAAAATTAGACCTAGCATCAAACAAGTCCTGACTATAGTGATGAAACATTTCTTTTTGAATATTCCTTGCTTTGTGAATGTTGACACAATGATAATTACTAATTGTAATGGGGAACTCCAACCACTACCTTATGAGACTTAGACTGGAGATCATGCATTTCTACTAGTTGCCTGCATAGTTCCATCAACACCCACTTATCATTCAGGGTACCTTGGAAGTTTGAGTGGTGGATCCTGAAAAGACACAAACTCTTAGATAGGTGAAATTGGAAAATTGAATAAAAACACATCCATATTGGGAAACTGTTTCCCATGATCACATTAGTCACCCTTTTTTCCTTTAGGTCATTATTGAGCTTGCAAATGCTTTCATAAAAGAAACCATCATTGACCCTTTTATATTTCTTGAAATACTCAGATAGCACAAATTGTGGATAGTATTCATATATGGGGTTTGCAGATAAGATTCCTTTACTATCTAATCTTGAAAAATTTCCATTTGATGCTGCAACATATACCAGATAAGAAGTCATCTTGAAATTGAAAGTTTTCCTAACCTCTTTGAGCTGATGATCAATATTGTCACTTATCATCTGAGCCCAGTTGATCAATGCATTAGACTTGTTGTTATCAATTGTTCTTATGAAGGAGTACATCCATGTGGAGAAATGTTTGGCATTCTTCTCCCCATTGATCCTACATAAAAATTGAGTTATATCATCAACTTCTTGGATCATATATGACCTTACTATGGTCTTAGGGAACCTGGATTCTTGTTTTGGTTTCTTCAAGTAGGTAGTATTCATGATCTTAATGTAATCAATTGTATTCTTCTCCCATTGCTCAGTAGCTTTCTCCATAGTCACTTCTATCACCTTTTCTTTGGTTGGGATCTTCAAACAATAGTAGTTGAAAAAATGGGTATCAAGTCTCACCACTAAATTCCTTGATGTATCCTTTACTGTTCTAGTGAGAGGATCATAAAATTTAGCACACTCTAAAAAAATTTAGGTAATTGAGTAGTACTTGGGAATGCATGCTGACTTGTATTAATCCACTGTTGGTCAAGGCTTGCATCAGGGGTGTTTTTCTTGCTACTTTGGATCTTTCTATCAACTCAGTTATAGATACATGTCCCATATCAGTATCACTGATTTCTACAAGCTTAGATCCAATACATGATTCAATTGGATAACCCTTGTATTCATACTTCATCTTTTCCCCTTGTGTTTCACTGATGGGCCTAGCTTTATATTTTCTTTTATCTTTTTCTCTAGACGTCTCCCACAACTGCAAGATTAGGATCTTCTTGAATAATAGACTATCTCTTATACTTCTGATGAATTTTCTATGTACCTCATACATTTGTAGTATTTTCCTCTAGTAAGACTATGTATAAAACTATTAAGATGTCAATACCTTCTCCTTCTTAAGATGTAGAATTTTGAGTAAAACTATTAACCTCTATATTTCTTAAGGTAATTTAAGTTAATGAGACATATTCATTGCTTCATATGATCATCAGAGTCCTCAAAATAATTTTTAAGTAATGTTTCAAGCTTTAGCAAGGAAAAAAATGAGATCTTTTTTCACAAAGGAATGTGGGTTTACAGGGTGGAATTTGCTTGAAGTTTTAAGTAAGCAAGTAGTAGGGGTTCAATTCTACACAATGAACTACAGAGTGAGAGCAGTTTGAAAACCATACTTAGTATAGGCTTAAAGAAATAAGGGGTTTTATTTCCACAACACATGGGGAAGTAACAATATTTCTAAAACCCACTTAGCATATGCCTTCAATAATGGGGGGTAAATTCCATGCAATGTATGCAACAACAAAAGTTGAAAACCCACCTAGTATAGGAGTTAAGAAATTAGGGGTTAGTTTTCTGTAAAGAATTGTGGGAATTAGTGAGTCTTAGTAGTTAAATTTTTACACACCAAACAAGAGCTATGAAGGTTCCATCCAAACATGAAGGTGAGTAGTGAGCAAGAATATGCCTGAAATGGTCAAAATCGTTGGTTTGCATACTAGGGAAAAATTAGGGAATTTCCAAAGTTTGAGTTTTTTGCACAAAATAAACATGAAATAACTTTCCTATGAAACTAACAAGTTCTCCCACAAATTTAAACCAATTCTTGCATGACTTAATGGAAAAACATAGATTTTCAGAATGGGAAAATCTTCAGATGACGAACAAATTTTTGACAAAAAAAATAAAAAAAAAAGGAAAAACTGAAAATAAAGAAGGAAGAAATGATCAACATACCTTTTCTTGAAATGGGTTGTTGATGGATTTCTTGAAAATTGCTTCATTTGGACTAATCATGAGGAAGCTTGGATTTTTTAGGGATGATTACTTTTCTTGGATAATTTGGAATGCATAGGTGGAAATGATGTGGAATTAATTTTTCCATTTAAACCTTCCACCTCATTAAATGTGCTAGGGACAAGTGGGATAATTCCATGTCACCACTAGCTTAGAGGTGGGTTTTATGATCAGCTTTCCTTGTTTTTGTTAATGGAGTAAAGAGCTATCAGAAACCTGATTTGGTTTAGGTTGGAGTAGTATTGCTGGATTTACATTCAATTTACTTGAATACTTAAAATTGCTTAGATTAGTAAAGTAATTCAAAAAGGATGAATGTATCTTGACTCGCATTGCGGGATTTTCTATCGGATTTTCTTGATTGATTTTTGAAGTAAAGTAACATCAATTTTCTGTAATGTATTGATAGGGGTATAAATCTGGCTTTAGGAATGAATTTACTCATTTTCTCTAAGAAGTAAAGTAGTCATGTAAATATTCCTAGCATTGTGCAGTTACAAATCAGGTTTTTATTGAGGAATCACTATAACTTATAAAGTAAAGTAACTTGGAAAACCTGAATAGGTCTAGGGGTGGGTTCCAATACTTAGCTTTTAGAGATTTTGAGCAATTTTGAACAAGTGGGTATTTTTGCAAATGTGACCAAGAAACCTCTTGCAACCTCCTGAAGGAATCCTGAGCAATCCTGTAATCCAAAAAAATAAGGAAAAACACATAACAACTAAGTCTTATTCAAGGGAGCACAAACAACATGAAATCTAACCTTCACAAGGTAAAAAGACCAAAATTTTATAAGGGTATCCCAAGATTTCCAAGTGAAATTTGGGGGACACCAGGAGCCAGATGATGCCACCATGGTATATAGATTTGAATTTTTAACTTTGAAGTGCATTTAATGCTAGTTTAGGATATGAGAAAAAATAAAAAGAAGGTTAACACATGTACTTAAGTGTGCTAGCGTGACCCACAAAGTGCGTTAGCATGAAAGTGATTGCACTAGTGTGGCAATGTGTGAGTCAATGTTCTATAAAGTGTGTGTATATAACTAAGTGCAACAGTTGGAGATAGGCACATGGGACATCAAATTGACCTAGCTTATTACCAGTGATCCCTAGATGATTTACAATTAGTACAAGTGATATGGAGGCCGTCTAGGTCCTATAGATGGGAGACATATGTAGAGAAGTTAAGGAAAAAAAAGATAGCTAATTGAATTATATGTAGTTGTTTTTATATCTTTGGAGCAATTACAAATCAAATAGGGTTATGATATAGTCGGGGAGTGAGATAGGACATACCAAATGATGAGTAGTGATATAATAGAGTATCATGAGAGATGTTGGTATTTGGTGTACGGATTAGGATGAGCATAGCCATGGATAAATTTTGGAGGAGTGATACAACAAGTATGGCATCCAAAATCAAGTATCACGGTTCTTGGAATTTCATTAGGGTATACAATGTGGTATAAAACTATATTACTTTTTTCTTTGACCATCCCTTAGGCATTGATGGAAGAATGTATGGAATCAACGTTATGGATAGCCCAAAAATAGATATTTAGGAGAGGAATAGGAAAAAAAATGGTAAGGAAAGAGAAGTGATGCACACGTAGAAAGAGTTCCAACTCAAAGGAAGGGTAAATAGTTACATGGTGGACAAGGTGGACCTGATACAAGCTGCACAGGCATATGTGGAACATGTTTTAAAAGTACATGGTGTTTAGGTATAGGGTGTAGAGATACCGATATAAGAACATGTATAAGGTTCACCGTAGAGGCCAATGATTCCATGGGGAGGAGGAGGAGGAGATGGAGATGGATATGGTTTTGGGGATGGGAGATGATGGGTGGGTAGATAGAGGAGAGGTTGACGTGTGGAGTCAAATTCCACATGTATAACCTCCAATTCCATCATTAGCATAGTTACAAATGACACGAGCACAAAGAGATACGGGCCATGTTAGTGGAGAGATGTCACTCTGGTATAGCTCATACATTGTAGACATAGTTTCAACAAAGGATAACTAAGAGAGATCAATTATCATTACATTTGCAGAAGTTGATAGTAGAGAGATATATGGCACAGTGTGAAACTGAGGCTAGTGGGATGGGTGATATATTAGAGGATTTATTGATAGTGACTCGTGATATAGTGTAGTCACAAAATCATGCACTTTAGGAAATTATTTATCCCAGTATCATACTACTATTTAGAAGGTTCTCAAAATAAAGAAATTACTAATTAACCCCTATCCTTTTTGGTCATTTCTATTATTTTATTTCATATTTTGTGACCCAACTACATCTACCTATCCATCCAATTTCCAAAGATAGTGTATCTTATTAACCCTAACAGGGGCACCCATATTTCATACTAGGGTGCCCATGGGTTCAGTTATACTCGTATCCATCCTCATACAGATCCACCTACGTCTATTCCCCCACCCTTTACTTCTGTACTTCCTCCTACTAATTCTAATGGTTATGACATCATTGAATAACTAAAGAATACACCCGCTAAGATATCCCTTTATGATTTATTGCATAATGCACCAGACTGTCACAATACATTATAAGTTTCCCTTCGTTCCATCCATATTTAAACTAATAATTCTATGAAAGATTTTACACATCTCATACAATCCCTTCACAACTTACCACCTATCATATCTTTCACCGATGACGATTCCTCACATTTCACTAAATATAACCCATGTGCTTCTTTACTCATTAACATCCATTGTTTGTAAAACTTTCATCAAGAAAGTTCTCACTAATAATGGCTTAGCTATTAATTTATGTGCACATTCCCTTTTAAAACAACTAGGAATTAGCGATAATTTCATTACTAAAAATTCTACCATCATTCACAGTTATGATTCTACCACTCATACCTACCTAGGAACTATCTCTCTACATATCCAAGTTGGACCTAAAATCTGTTCTCACCTAATTAAATGTTATCAAAGACTCTTTCTAGTTTTAATCTCTTTTAAGGTAGACCTTGGATTCATTCAATGCACAAAGTACCCTCTACTATCCACTAATGTGTCATGTTTTTACATGATGGCTATGAAAACATCATTACTGCTGACCCAGAACCCTTCAAATACTATCGCATAGACCCCATTACCTCTATTCCTGTAACACCTCCATAGTGCATTCCATACAGTAACATTGATACATATGACATTAGTCGATCAAGTGATCATACTTCATCCTCTTTTGATTTCAGTACTCCAGCTATTCCCACTCAAATAGTTGATATTATTACACCCACAGTATCCACCCCTATTTTTGTCCCTCCTTCATCTGTCATGACACCTACTACTTTACCACCTACAGAGTATGTTCCTCCTAATACATCTCCTTCACCAGTTTTGATAATGCTTACTACTCCACCCTGTGGTATCCCCTACCAATATCCTTGAAAATGTCATAGCTCATGAGAATGTTCACATAGATGACTCTGAGGATTTTGATGATGAATTTGACACTATTGAACTTACTAATGATACATTAAATCAACTTGAACTTCACCCCTTTAGGTGTGGATGATTCCTTCTTCAAAGAAACCTTTGTGGTCGATGGATTGAATGAATACATGTTTAAAAACCCTCCATCTACTAGTGCTATGGTATTATACAAGGGATCTATCCACAGTGTTGATGTTGTATCCTCCTCTCCCCCATGAATACCCACTCCGTTGCCTCCTTTTACATGCACGTTATTAATCAATCATACCTTTTGGCAACATATCCCAGTGGACAGCACATGTTTAAAAACAATTTTTACCCACGATAGTTTTTTCTAGCTTCGGCATAACACTTAATGACATTTCACCACCTCCTTACTCCCCACATCTCTATCAAGGATATTTTTATACTACGGCATCATACACATTATGCGTTTTTTCACTTGACATTTTTTGTTGCAACACTCCCCTCGTAACTATCTCCTCACAATTGGACAATCATGGCTTGATTATATTAGTGGCACAATAGACACTCATCACTCCTTGCTCACATTTCCCATGCCCTTTGGAAACATATCTATTCTTAGTGACTCTTCCCCTGCTTACGTTCCAAATATTTCTTGTTGGCACACCCATGGTTTCCCATTGATTTCCTTTACTGAAAAATAATATGTAATGAATTTTTATAAACTCCATCGTAATGGATCCCTCTATGATCCACCTAATTCTATAGCCTATCAAGTTTTCGAGGTAACACCAGTAGGTTTCGATCATAATAATGATGATCTGTTTGATATCAAGTCCTAGTCATTCTTTTTTTCACAGTTAGGGGCATACCACCTAATTCCCCCCTTAGTCTAGCATATCTACATACTTCTACACCAAAATCACAACATTTAGGCATACTGCATCTTAACATACACATACTCTTCATGTCCTCATACAATTATTTTTCTCAAATTTATTCATACTCATTATATATCCTAGTGGTGTCATTTGTAGTGCCCACATTTTACACACATAATTACAACAATAAAATACCAGGATAATTTTTTTTTGACTTACATTGCTCACTACACACAACACAACAAGGGCTCTAAGTACAGAAACTCAACTCACACACGACAATTACATAAGTCATCGACTCACATAGACACATGAAAACAACATAGGCATGTCAATGCCACACTTTTCCCAATGAATGGTTACTAGTAATGACCTAACCACAAGAAAAATGACTTCAGGAATGGAGAACCCACAACACATCATTTCTTTAATTGTATTTTAGTTACGATTAACATTCCAAGAACATTATTGTGCAAGGATAACTCTTTCTCGTTTTTCCACCTACAGATTCTTAAGTTCATTCCACGGTTAATTACCGTTCGACCCTTTTTAGTTGGCTTCTTATTCTTTACAAAAAAATTCATAACTTGCATACTTATTTGGCATAATTCAAATGCATATAAAATACTTAATTATCTTGTTCTTATGTTAAGAATATTCTTCTCGAACATATATTCAATGTCTACCTTTTTACTCTTACAACTCAAGTGAATGTGACTTGGTGTCCATATAGCGATATTAGGATTTAATGGAGATTTAGATACAAGATAGTATTTTTACCAAAAACATTCCTCGATCACGGTATAGTTATTTCCCTACCATAGTTATTCTAATTCAATGACTTGTGGAATTCCATTTTGATTTATATATGTATTTTGTTTTCTCAAAGGTAGAATCACACCAAGGCAATTCATATTCTTTGAAACAAAAGAATATATTTAATTGAGTTATAAGGTCTCCAAGAGTGGCATTATTCTGAACCTCAAATCTCATTTTTACTCTTATATGCTTTATTTTCTACATCACATTATGGTCTTATTATTAGCATTGTCTTGTAAAAGGAGTTATGAAGTGTTTGTCTAACCTCTTGAAGAAATATATGATTAGAAGACTTGAAGCTACACACGAACCCTAAGTTAACATCTAAATCAACTCAGGTTTAGATTAATTCCAACTTCACCTAAGGGTCTACCCCTCAACTATATATGTGTTTTAAGCAAGAGGACATATTTATGCTAAACCACCTTCAGAAAGGACCAAGGTGTAATGTTGAGAGAAACCAAGGTAACACATTTAGCTGAGCAGAGCTAAGGGGTTCATTAATAAGAGTTTAAGACCTAGAATAACTAAGTCATAACCTCCATCTATGTCGTCTGGATCCAACAAGGATTTCATTCGATGAAGAAAATTAATTTTAAATCTATCTTCAAAAGACAAGGTAGTCCACTAGGATACGAAGGGGGAGTTAGCTCTACATACTCCAAATGAAGTTTGACTGTGTCACTCCTATCAGAAGGGTTTATGAAAATGTCACTAAACATACTGACTAAGACAATAAGCCCATTCTTGGGCTCTGATTTACTCAAACTAGAAGGTTCCATCGAGTGCAGAGTTTAATTTCATTCTACGGTTTTCAATGTCTTCTACGAGTAAGGAGTATCACACATGAAAACAAGTTATGCTCTCGATATTGTACAAGGGTAGAGTGTTTCGATTAAATATCTTTATTACATTTACAAAGTATGAATGCACAAGATGACTCGTTAATCATTTATTGAACACTGAATATGCACTACAAGATATTACTTCAAATTCATTTACCTTATATAAATATCAAACCTTTTTACCATGTGTACTATGAATCAAATTGAACCTATGACTAAATGCACATTTCCTAGATGTCCTTGAAACTAGCATCTCATACATATTAAAAAATTATCAAATATAACCTTCTGTAACATGAGACTACATTATACATTTATTCATTTAACAATGAACTATATAAATTACAATGATAATTAATGAATTACACATCGCCTTTTCGTCGTCATTCTTTCATCCTACAAAACCACGTGAGCATGATATCAGCGATAAATTGCTGGCATGGCATCCACCCTAATCTAACATAATTATCATTTTTCAGTTTCCCATTTACATATGATAATAATTACAATTTGCAATCGAAATAAAAGGTTTAGAGACATGTATTCATTACATTTCATTTTACTTCATTTTGTAACCTAGGAGAGAGAAAGAGAAGGGAAGAGAGAGAAAACACCATTTGTCAAAAGTTCTATTTCACACAACAAGTTACCCTATAGAGTTTTAAACAGTTATTTACATGTGTCAAAAGTTCCATGGTGGTTTGGAAACCCGACGAGGGTCCCACAACTTTCTATTTTTACATTTTCTTACTAGCTACAAAAATGTCAAAATGGGCTCAGAGGCTAAGAAACCACTTCCAAAAGTTGTCTTCCGATGAGAACACACACCACGATTAAATTTATACGTGTCCACCTATATACCAGGAGTTCATGACAACTGACGGAATTTGGAAATAGCGAACGGTTTACGTTTGGCGGCTAGTTTTCTAGGGCCACTGGTCGTAGTTGACCCAGTTGCAAATGAACAAAAGTTAGCTCGAGGGCTCAAAAAACCACGTCAAAAATTGACATTTGATGGATGAACATACAATGAGAAACTTCCTACAAATTTCCCTATATAAGGAGAATTCAATAGAGTTGACGAAACTTAGAACTAGAAAATAGTCTTCAAACGGCGACAAGTTTTCTGAAGCCACCGGTCCTAATTGGTCCAATTTGACCTTGTCAAACTGCGACCAGAGGCCTACAAAATGCCATTGTCAAACTATCCAGAAAAGTGTTTTTCCCTAAACTGAAGGTTCCATGCAATTGTCTAGTAAAAACTCGAGGTTTACGAAGATGGATATAATTTCTCTATCCAGGTTTCAAATGGCGGTTCAAAATGAAAGCCAACTTTCTAGATTTAACAACTTTCTACCACTATAAAATAGTGTAACAGGGCTCCTATAAGAGCATCAAAAAGATCACATATGTTCGTTCGGGGTCAATCCAAAGGTCAAGGTGACTCCTCACATAATAAGGTACACGAATGAAGCTTAACATCTCATTTTCAGAGTTACGAAGGGTACTTAATGAGTCTCCGAAAAATGTAAAAATTATCTATTTAAACCAAGGAGATGATCAACTTTATTACTGGGAAGTCAATTTTGTCTAGTCGATAAAACAATATTGTAGTGATCTAGTTAGGTAGGAAGTTTTCTAAATCACCTCAGAATGAGGGTGGAAGTTCATGTTTTAATGCAAACGAGTTATTTTGACTTCGTGAGTTACGACACGACATTTCATTGTTTTGCAACGAGTTGATAAAAACATTTAACTGTATTATAATCCTAATATTTTAAAATTATATTAAGTTGCAAATGAAAAACTAAAGTACGAGAGTTATGAAAGATGAGGGGAGGTGAACCATGCCTGGGAGGAATGGAGTCGGTCAAACCCGCAAGATTTTGTTCAGCATCTCGCTTGGCACTTCATCAACTAGTTCACGAGCCTTGATCTAACCTCCACCACGTCACACAAACTTCCCAATCACTTGAAGTTTTTTTTCCAATGGAATACATTTCCCAATATGTTCTGACAATTTTCTAGGGCCTGCACCAGGCTCCATACTTAAACACGGGATGAGAGGATGTTGGCAAAGGACAGGAGGCTCTACACCTGTGAATGTAGTTGCTTGCAAGTTTCTGAGCTTTTTTTCAACATACCCATTTCGTTGATAACCTACAGTTGTTGCAGATCATGAACCCACATTTCTCTCAGAAGTTTTTTTTTTTGTTTAAAAGTTTACATGCCTTTCATATGCTTCCACATGTTGCAGGCAGATCTGTCAGAGGCACTCACAACTACATACACTGGTAAAAATCCCCATTTTTGGTGCTGATTGGGGGGGAACTGGAAAGTAAATACGGATTTCCATTATGCTTAGATGGACAGTACCATGCCTTTATCCAGAGCTCATATTTTGGCACAGGCCGGGAATACGCATGGATGTCCAAACCCTGTTTCAGAACTCATATTTTGGCACAGGCCAGGAGTGCACTAGTAAATGTAAACTCATTAGGTTGGAGACCTATTTGTTGCATGGATGAAATAGTGTGACTGTCTCCTAAGGAAACCCACGTCTTCTATACATTACCGTAATAATATTCCAGGAGAAGTTGTCTCATTCTTTCATTTGGTCAAACACTGTAACAACGTCCATGTTCTCTGAGATGCCACGCAAGTTCCAGGGTTTCCCCATTTTTTATACAGGCTGGGAGGATGCTGGCATAGGTCCCATGGCACTCCATGAGATGACATCTGGCGAGATCTCTTTAAAATAACAAAAAGTGCCCTTAAGCAAATGGATCTGTGTAAAGGATACAACCATCGCATTCCATGAAACCACGCTTCCTTCACATATTTCCCAACAGACCCTACGCATTTCCATTTACAAACCAATAAATCCTCTTCCTTCACGCCTTCTTCAACCTCTGGGGTGCGCAAAAACTGGTTCAAAGCTCTCCTTCCCATGGCGGCACCTTCTCTCCTCCAAACAAAACTAAAGGATGAAAAAAAATAACAAATGGAGCCCGAGCCCCCTTTTTTCCCTAAACCGCCCTAATTCACAGGCTTTTTAATTTTAATTCTTTTATTTTATTTTGTTTTCTTTAAAAACTCAAAAAAAAATAAAAAACCCTAAAACGAAATAAAAAATAAAAAAGATAGCTTAAAGGTAATCCATAATAATAGTGATAAAAATTGACACTAAAACAAATGATCGTAAATCGACAATTTAAATTATAATATTATTATTAACATTATTTTTATGATTTTACGGCTAAAAAAATAATAATTATTATTATTAATCATATTAATGGCGACAACCAGGCAAGATTCGAAGAAGCGAGAACTAGATTTTCCTTTAACCGGATAATCACACATGACACTACAAGGTCCACAGTTTGGGGTGCCGACAACGACCCGAAAAGGCAAGAAGGAGAGGGAGGGTGCAAAATCTTCACTGCGACAAGGACAAAGTCAACAACGGTCAATGAGGGCACACACACACAACCCTCCCCTGCTTAGCAATAGGGTCATCATGTCAAGAACTAGGGAAACATCAAATGGGGCATTACATCATTACAGGATGACACACTCTTCTACTTTGGTTCACACTAGACTATTGAGGGATTACTTATACACTAAACCCCACACACTACATGTTAGGCATTACATATCTACATTTTATCACACACATCACACATCATACACCATTCATCCTACACTTGCTCTAAATTATACATTATACTACATCCTCATCATGTACATATTAGTCATTCTATGTATCACATACACCATTAGGCTATTTCACACTGTGCATTTATACATCACCTATATTCTACATACTACGCTAGATTACAGTTACATATGAGTCTAGATTTACATTTCATCACTACATTTTAGATTACTATTCTATCTACACATATTACATTGCATCTTATACATTACATATAATAACTTCCTACACATTTAGCATCACCTTCAACATACCACACATCTACATATATATACTACATTGTCTTCTATGCACTACACTCAATACTCGATGACGCACTTTAGTTCATCAGTCCATACTTGATTTCCGAGGGTTAAAAAATCAAATGTACCTTACATTCATTACACATTTCATATTTTCATGCAACATTTCTAGCATTAGTGACATACACCTTAGGTTAAATCGCCACCTATATTATCATCTTGTACTGGTATACATCTTAGGTTACATCACCATTCCCTTATTATTCATCTCATAGTGACATACACCTTACACTAAATCATCACCTATTCCATCAATTTTCTAGTGGTATACACCTTAGGTTACATCATCACGTCATCATTACATCTCAGAAGTGCTATACACTTAGTGCTAAATCATCACTCATCCAGTAATCTGATAGTGATATATGCTTAGCGCTAAATAATCACTCCACACTTCATCTCATATAATCGTGGTATACACTTAGGCTATAAGGTCCATTGCACATCTCTCTGACATGTTGCATTTCATCACTACTACATATACACATTCACCACAGCGTGTTAGACACAACATACAATACTCAATAATTTCTCTGATGATTCACTCTCATTTACTGGTTCATTAATGATTGATTCAGGGGAAAAAAAAAATGAACCTCATTACATACACTTCCATCCACTCAGGGGGGAACATGGCTCCTATTATTCCATCTTTCATTCCATTCCATCCATCATGTTGGGTTTCAAAATGGAGCATGGGTTGAAACCATAGTCAGGGGACAACAAGTCCCTCCTCTTTAATGGGAGAGGTTTCCTTATTCAAAGCAGGAAAAATAAATGTATAGATATACAACTCTCAATGTTTGGACCCTAATATTCTGGAATGTTTTCATACTTAAAATATTATCAATAAGAAGGAATGGAAGAATATAGAGATGGGGAAGGAATAAAACAACAATGCTTTTGGGAAATATAGATAATAGAGTATCTCCCTACTCACATTGAACCAAGAAAATATAGAAAAGGATCAATTACTTCACCACCAATGCAAATCTGTAGACACAAAGTTCTAAGATTACACAGACCATGAACACAAAGTTTCTATTGAATGTAAAACAAATTATCCATTGAATCGAGCACAGGAGAGAGAGATATAACAGAGGAAAATAAGAAAAGAAAGAACTTTTGTATTGAATTACTTCAAAATTTACAACCTTCCTAGAAAACCAGAATCCCATTTTTCCCATGGCCAAAACCATGTTCTTATAAAAATCCATGTACATCCATACTTTGTCCCCAAGATAATAATATACAAAAGTAATA
Source organism: Taxus chinensis (assembly GCA_019776745.2). Lineage (NCBI taxonomy): Eukaryota > Viridiplantae > Streptophyta > Pinopsida > Cupressales > Taxaceae > Taxus > Taxus chinensis. The sequence goes on along the minus strand of CM034151.1, from coordinate 595,393,935 downwards.
ATGTTTTGTTGTCAGATCATCGCTTTTGGAAATTCACATAAAAAAAATACACTCATGAAAATTGGAGGTTCAAAAAGGTGGATATTTTGTCATTTTGAGCATGATTATTTTAGTAGGGGGCATCTCATGATTTTCTTCTTCATGTGGTCCTACCATTTCCACATTTTAACCACTTTCATAGCACTCAAGTGCTTACTGGTAATTTTTCTCCCTTTTTTATTACGTATGCATGATAAAATCCATTCTCTGATAACCAAAATTTCCCTCCCTTTAAAATTATTGATTTGGCTCCATAATAAACCAAAAAATCATCTCATGGAGAAACGATAAGGATACGGAGAAAAAATAATGAAGAATGATCCATTTTTGTGTTTGCAAAGATCTAGTTCGTTAATGTTATTAAAAACCAAATGAGTGCATTTGGCTATCATTTCCCCCTTTTACCTTCAAATTTGGACCCTACATGTGGCAAGATCCAAACAATGATGTCCCTGAGGAAGAAATATGCATTTCCTAACATTTTGGAGAAAAAGCGTGATTTCACATTTTTCTCTGCCCCTTCATAGCTCCCCCAAAGACTGGACACGTGACACCATCTGACTGGATGAGGAAATGTGGTTCAAATCTACCATTTAAACTCTTTTTAACAAAATTATAAAATTCTCAAAAACCTCCACTGGCCCACTCTAAATTTTCAACGTGGATGTGTAGCACACCTTGATTGGAAAAGGGGGGGTGCAGCTCAATTTGCAACATTTTAACCCTTTGGTGAAAAAGGCTCAAATTCTCAATTTTCCTCATAGGCCCGCTGTTCTGATTTCATTCTTAGACACGTGGCATCACTTGACTGGTTGTGGGGATGTGCTTTATTTTTTATGGGCCTATACTTTATATACTTTTTAAAAAGGGGAAAATTCCAAATTTTCCCTCAAAATTCCATGTTCCTGCCGTTGACTTTTCAACGTAGGCCATGTGTCCCTTCCTCATTGACTGCAGACTTCAACTCAGAATTTATGCTTTCACATGGGTGGGGGTCGCGTGTCATTTTAGAACTTTTTTCCCTTTCACCATAATGCCTTAGAGAATTAAATGGATCCGTCACCCTGAACTTCCACCAAAACTGCTCCAGCCAATCAGGGACTGGCGGGGATGTGAGGTAAATTTGACATTTTTTCTAAAATCACCAAAAGTGATAATTGCAAAAAGGAACCCATCTAGCCGCATCAAATGGAAAACAAATGCATAGCTTCACCTTTCCAAGCAAGAATTTGATGGGGGAAAAGAACGTAGGAAGTTGCAGGAAATGGGAAAATGCCATTTTCGCTTCTGATGAAGAATTTCTTTCTCTACAAAAAGGTTAAAAAACAAAAGATATAAGGTCCCATGCATTCCAAATGCATAAAATAAGAACTTAAATCATTTCCCATCCATTGAAAATAGGTAAAACATTTTAATGAAAGCAGATTGAGGGAATTTTGATTTAAAATGTCATGGGAAATGAAAATGAGCATCTGACGAGTTTAAAACATGAATTTCTTTTATGACAGGGCTCCATTTTTCATGAATTTAGATTTGAAAGGGTGGGGAAAATTTAGAGGACAACAACTGGCTCCTTTTGGGGATGATTTGGCTGAGGATTGAGGAAAAATCAAAAATCTTATAGAATTCTGGGTAATTAGATCGAATCAGTGTCTTAGCCAATTGGAAATAGAGTAAAAAAGAAGCAAACCCAACATAGAAAAGAACGTAGAAAGGAAACCAACCAAAACAAAAACAATGAAAGAAAAATGCTATACAAAATGTACAGAGGGACTACCAAAACTCCTAGGTTTTGAACAAATTCAAAAATTTCCCACTATAAGGAAGTGGGAGAGGAGAAACCATCCATGTAATCCAGGTAAAAAGAGTTCTCACCAGTAAAATGTCTAATTTTAAAAGGGACCGAACTAAAGGGAATCAAATTTACCATGGCTTGCCTCGAGGTTCATGCCTTTTGTCCCAAAGAAGAACATTGTCTCCCACTTGAAAAGTTCTGGCTTTAGCCTTTTTATCAAATAGATTTTTTTTACCTTGAGTTGATGAGATGATATTCTGTTAGCCACTTGCAATCTATCTTCATTCAACTTCTAGAGGTACATAATTCTTTTGTCCAATGAATTGGTAAAGCTGGCATCCTCAATGGCCTTCATCAAATGCAAGGCTGGTAGTTCTAATGTCACTGGAGCTAAGCTTTAACTCCATATACCACTTGAAAAGGAGACATTCCAATGACTCTCTTAGGTGTAATCATATTTTCCCATAAATCATCATATAGTTTCTTATGCCAATTCCTCTGAGAGTCATTAATAAGATTCTGAATAATGGTGACCAAGTTTTTTGTTAGTTGATTTTTTCTTTTCCATTACCTTGGGGATAGTAATATGAAGAGTTTACAAGGGAAATTCCATATCCATTGCATAAATCCATCATCTCAGCAGAAGAAAAATTGGAATCATTATCAGTGACAATCTTTTTTGGTATCCCAAACCTTATTAAGATGTGCTCCTTGATGAAGTTGCATACTACTTTAGAAGTAATACTTTTAACTGGAATGGCTTCCACCCACTTGGTGAAATAATCAGTGGCAGTCAAAACATGAGTATGCCCTACACTTGAAGGTGGATTGAGTATCTCAATGAAGTCCAAACCCCATTGTTGAAAGGTTCCTCAATCACCACTAGTTTGAGAGGTAAAGCATCCAATTTTGGTCTTCCAACAAAGGTTTGACATGTTTCAAACTTGCCTACCCACTTTGATGCTTCTTTGAATAGGGTAGGCCAATAATATCCAACACAGAGGATTTTTTGGGCCACGACAGTAGAAGAGAAATGACCTCCACAGGCCTGGTCATGAAAGGCTGAGAACAATTTCTTTTACTACTCTTTGTCAACACATTTCAAAAACCTTCCATCTATCCCTCGTTTAAACAATTCATTTTCCCAAAACACATATTGCACAAACATTAAGTTGATGGCTCTATTATCCTTGACACTCAAATCAGATGGACATTCTCCATAAGTAAGAAAGTGTGCAATAATAGCATACCATTAATCAGTTGAGCTGAGGAAAAGAACAACAGGGATATCAACTTCCTCCTTCGAAAATTTGGCATCAACTCCTTCAACAATGAGTTCACATAAGCCCTTTCCTCAAATTAGCTTGGTGGATTTGATGTCAATATCATACTCCTAAACTTTGGATACCCAATTTCCTCTCTTGGTTCCAAATTCTTGTTGTGTAATAATGGATTTAATAGTTGTATCAGGCACAAGCACAATAGAATGAGAGTTGAGGATGTAGAAATGAAACTGCTTCACAACTTTGACCATTGCAAAAGCATGTTTCTCCATCATGGTGTACTTCAGCTCATGGGATTTCAAAATACAACTCATGAATGCTATGGGGGAGTTCATGAATTTTAGCATTCTCACTGGGTTAACATAGCAACTAGAGTACTTTCAGTAGAATAGCAATAGATAATGAATTCTTTTCTATAATTAGGGCATGCCAAGATTAAAGTCTTTGCTATAGCTCTCTTGATGTCTCCAAATGAAACCTTTCCTTTAGAGGACCAACCAAAAGTTTTTCTTCCCTTTCATCATGTGGGATATGTTCAAATTAAGTTCAATAAAATCAGGTATGAATCTTCTTAAGAATTTTATCTTGCCAAAGAAAGAGTGCACACCCTTCTTGCTTGTGGGGAGAGGGATCTGCTAAATCATCTAGAATCTTTCTGGATCAATCTTGAATCCCTCATTATAGATAATGTGTCCCAATAATTTTCCCTCAATGACACAAAAGATATATTTCTTGGGATTAAAGGAGATTCCATGCTCTCTACACTTTTGTAGGACAGTTTGAAGGTGTTGGAAATGATCAGCTTTGTTTTTGAAAACACGGTCATATCATCAAGATATACAACTATGCATTTTCCCTTGATACTGCCAAAGGCTAGGTCCATTTCCCTCTGAAAGGTGGGCACCAGTATTGATGAGGCCAAAAGGCATTCTCCTGTAAGAAAAGGTGCCCCAAGGAGTGGTAAAGGCAGTCTTATGTTGATCTGTAGCACTTACTTCTACTTGATTATATCCTGAAAATCCATCAAGCATGCGTAATATTTCTGAACCTATAACAACCTATAACACTTGATCCATTATGGGGAGAGGATAATTATCCTTCAAAGAGGCTTGATTCAAATTCCTAAAATCAACACAAATCCAGATCTCACCATTCTTCTTCCTGACAGGCAATAATATTAGCAATCCACGTTGAATGGTGAATGGGGGAAATGATCTTAGCCTTTAATAACTTTTAGATCTCTTAAAATATTGTATCAGCAATTTTAGGGTTATGCTACCTCTACTTTTTCTAAAAGGGCTTGATCCCAGGGTTTAGAGGAATGAAATGTTGCATCTCTTTTGGCTGAAAAGCCTTGAGATCATCATAAGAATATGCAAGAACATCAACATACCTTTTCAACAGATTTTCTACTTTTTTCCTCTCCTCTTGTGTGCAACACTTTCCAATGATTACTAGCATGGGTTCATTAAGACTCCCAATGTTTATATTTTGTATATTCAGTATACTAGTGAGCTCTTTTGGAAGTTTTGGACTTGATGTACCTATCATTTTATCAAATAACTCTTCCACAATCACCAACCCTTTAGGTATCTTATTACCTTTTAGTTTTATGCAGCCATCATGATCCGTTTCTTCTTGGTTATCTTCTTCATTTGGATGCACACACTCTTTAGGCAGAGTCCCACTTCCTTCAAAGTATAGCTGGTAAAAATTATCTCTGAGTTCAAGGAATGAAAGCAAGTGTTGATCATCATTAAAGACCTGCCAATTTTTTGCATTGTTAGGCACACTAGGCCTATGAATCATCTCAATGGTGAATTTATATTGGGAGAAATATAGATGAGGGATCAGTAGAGACCCCAAGATAGCCAAGGAATCGGGTCCTAGTGTTTCTTTCCCTTGGCATGGCTTCAATTGAAAACGCATCAAGGAACTCAATGGAATCCCAAACAAGATTCCTATACTGTTTCAATCTTCTATTCTTCACTTGAAAAAGATCTCTGACCTATTTTACAATCATCTCTGCATCTCCACAAGAAAGGATATTTTTGATCCTCATCTATTTTTCCATGCCTAAACCAAGGATGAGAGCCTCATACTCAACTGTATTATTTGTGTTTTTTAAATTAGAGCTTGAAAGAGAAAGGGTGAATTTTCCCTTCAGGAGAAATAAGTACCACACCAGCTCCAGAACTAGCTGAGGAGCAGCTTCCATAAAATTCCAAGATCCAAATTCCATTAGGACCAAGAAACATTTCCTTAGGATGGTTAGCCTCATCTTGTGACATGATCATGTAGTTTCCATGACCAATGTCTGTATAAAGTATTTATGCCTTTGGGTCATCTTTTTTTTGCATGATATATTTAGTTTATTTCTCAGGAAGTAGCTTCTTCATTTTCCCATTCACTAGAATAAGATCATGTGACCAATCCATCATGATTTCTCCTCCAAAATTTTTGTAAAAATTTCTACTTACCAGCATGCCATAGGAAGGGGGAATATCAGCTACCAAAATGGTGGTTAAAACTCTCTTCTCTGGTAAAGCAGCAAAGGCTACTTATGCATCCTTGATCCTCCCAACCAATGGCACTTCTCTACTTTCCATTGAGTAACATGAACCAAAATCATGGGTTAGGGTTAAGCCTAGGGCATGAGCTACCTTAGCAAGCATCATATTATCTGAAGCACCATAATCAATAACACAATTATTGAGTTTGTGGCTAGCTATGAGGAGAGTGGTCATAAAATGACTCGATCTTCCCATCAGATGAAGTGACTGCTACCATGATGCTTGGTTGAGATGAAGGAGAAGGAGTGGGTAAGATACCTTTAGAACTAGGGGATGAAGGCTTGGATTTGGATTCTACAAAGCCTACCATCTTAGTAAAGGCCTTGGGATGGGTTTGGTAGAATTAGGATTATGAGATCTGGACCTTAGTTTTCTTGAGATGGTCAATAATGTCAAAAGAACCATAGGTAGATGGAGCATCATTGATAGGACTAGATGAAATTTTTGACTTATCAACTCTATCATTTGAAGGGCAAGAAGTTTTAGGAGTAGAAACAGAGGAGGAAGGAACAACAGAGCCTACCTTGGGTGTGGTAGAAGTTGGAATAGGAGTTCCTCTCCTTACAATCATTGGAATGACCATATGAGGATCCTTAGATCTTTTAGAAAACTGCACCAATTTCTCCTTATTTTTGGCTTGCTCACAAGTCATGATAGCATATGATTCATTTTTCATCTCTGTAACTCTTTCTTCATAATCATCCTCTTCATCTATACCTTCACTGGTGATAAAATGGAAATGAGATCCACTCAACTTTTCTAATTCTTTATCAGCTTCTTCTCCATGTTCTTCATAGGTTTCATCCTCCTCCTCATCATCAAGCTCCAGCACTTCACATGTTGCATTCATTGGAACTTTAACAGGTGGGCCTTCAATTTCTAGTTTGGTGTGAGTAGAGGGAAACTGATTCCTGGGCTGAAAGTTCTTCCTAGGAACATCCTGATAAGCAGCATGCTAGGCGACCTATTTCTTGAGAGCAATAAGATCATTAGCATTTTTTTGTACCAAGTGATCTGCATTAGCTCTAGGAGAAGATGTGGAAGAAGGAGATGCTTTAGATTTGGATGATTCTCTCCTTAGCTTGTCAGACATGATCAGATCATCTTCAACACTGACATAAAATCTATGATCAACATCTAAAGTGGAAAGATTAGCTCTTCTAAGTGCATAGCTCACTTCAAGCAGTTGGGCATTAAGGAAGAAACATTTATGAATTTGATCCACATGGCGTGTGTTTTGTGGTATCTTGTTAACCAACCTATTAAATTTGGCCACAAATTCCCTCATGGGATCATGTGACTCTTTCTTGATTTGAGAAATATGGGCCAAGAGGGCATGTACATCCTCAACAGGTTTGAAATGCTGCTCAAACTAGGTCATCATGGTGTTCCGATTGGTGATGGATGTAGTAGGAAAATGATAGAACCAATCAACAACATTATCTTGTAATGTATCCACAAAAATTCTAACAGAGATATCTTCATGTTCAACTCTGATAACACCACAAGAAATAATGAAGGCCATAATATGTTCATCTGGATGAACCTTCCCATCACCTATGAATTTAGGGAAATTATTCCTATTTCCTCTAGGAAATTCATGCAATGGATGGGGAAGAGCAAGATTCCCAACCCTTTGGTCCTAAGGAAGAGGATCTTCCATCCTTGGAAAGATTGTTTGGAGAGGAACTGAAACACCAATGAGAATCAAAGAATGAAAATTAGGACTAATTTGATCTTGAGGGGTGTCACTCCCAGAAATTTTGTCTCTAGCAAGAGGAGTGCTTGCAAATCTTGTTCCTCTTATTTTTCTTGATGAAGGGAGAGAGAAACCTCAATGATCAAGAAGTTGAAAATGAGGGTCTTCTTCCCCAAGGGTTCTTCTACTTCGAGTGTATCTTGGAGTCGCCAAATCAAAGATGATCAAGAAGTTGTTATTCAAAAATTGGAATCCATTTGCAATGAATTCCCGAGCAGAGTTTTCAAAAATTGTTGGGTTTTAGAATGGAACATGGGTTGAAACCACAGTTAGGGGATAACAAGTCCCTCCTCTTTAATGGGAGAGATTCCCTTATTGAAATCAGGAAAAAAAAATGTATAGATATAAAAATCCCAATGTTTGGACCCTGATATTCTGTAATGTTTTCATACTTAAAATATTATCAATCAGAAGGAATGGAAGAATATAGAGATGGGGGAAGGAAGAAAACAACAATGCTTTTGGGAAATATAGATAAAAGAGTATCTCCCTACTCACATTAAACCAGGAAAATATGGAAAAGAATCAATTACTTCACCACTAATGCAAATCTGTAGACAAATTTTTGAGGATTACACAGACTAGAACATAAAGTTTCTATTGAATGTAAAACAAATGATCCATTGAATCGAGCTAGGAGAGAGAGATATAACAGAGGAAACTAAGAAAAGAAATAACTTTTGTATTGAATTACTTTAGACTTTACAACCTTCCCAGAAAACCAGAATCCCCTTTTTCTCGTGGCCTAAATCATGTTCTTATAACAATTCGTATATATCCATACTTTGTCCCCAAGAAAAGAATATCCAAAAGGAATAATGTTTGTTGCAGATTCACTTTTGGAAAGTGACATGAAACAAACGCACTCATGAAAACTGGAGGTTCAAAAAGGTGAATATTTTGTCAGTTTGAGCATGATTATTTTAGCAGGGGGCATCTCATGATTTTCTTCTTCATGTGGTCTTGCCATTTCCACCTTTTAACCACTTTCATAGCACTCAAGTGCTTACTGGTAAGTTTTCTCCCTTTTTATCATGTATGCCCAATAAACTCCATTCTCTAATAACAAAACTTTCCATCCCTTTAAACTTATCGATTTGGCTCCATAATAAACCAAAAAAGCATCTCATGGAGAAATGACAAGGATGGAGAAAAAGAATGAAGAATGATCCATTTCTAACATTTTGGAGAGCTCTGGTTCGTTAATGCTGTTAGAAACTAGATGAGTGCATTTGGCTATCTTTTCTCCCTTTTTACCTTCAAATTTGGACCCTACACGTGGCAAGATCCAAGCAACGATGGCCCTGAGGGAAGAAATTTGCATTTCCTGACATTTGGGAGAAAATTTGTGATTTCTCATTTTTCTCCGCCCCTCCGCAGCTCTATCGAAGGCCGGACACGTGACACTATCTGAGTGGATGAGGAAATGCGGTTCAAATATGCTATTTAAACTCTTTTTAACAAAAATCTCAAATTCTCAAAAACCTCCTCCATCCCTTTTTGACTTTTCAATGTGGACACATGGCACACCTTGATTGGAAAAGGGGGGCATGCGACTCAATTTTCAACATTTTAACCCTTTGGTGAAAAAGGCTCAAATTATCAATTTCCCCCATAGGCTCACTATTCCGATTTCATTCTTAAACATGTGGCATCACCTAACTGCTTGCAAGGATGTGCTTCAGTTTTATACTTTATATGGTTTTTAAAAAGGGGAAAAATTCCAAAATTCTGCCCCGAAAGTCTATGTCCCTGCCGTTGACTTTTCAACATAGGCCATGTGTCCCTTCCTCATTGACTGTGGACTTCAACTCAGAATTTATCCTTTCGCATGGGCAGGGCCACGGATCATTTTATAACTTTTCACCCTTTCTCCGTAATGTCTTAGAGAATAAAATGGATCCATCGCCCCGAACTTCTGCCAAAATTGCTCCAGCCAATCAAGGACTGACGTGGGAATGCCAGGAAAATATGACATTTTTTCGAAAATCACCATAAGTGATAATTTCAAAAAGGAACCCATCCGGCCACATCCAATGGGAAGAAAACACGTAGCTTCACCTTTTTGAGCAAGAACTTGACGGGGAAAAATAACGTATGAAGTTGTAGGAAATGGGAAAACTCCATTTTTACTCCCGATGAAGAATTTATTTATCTGCAAAAAGGTTAAAAACAAAATATGCAAGGTCCCACGCATTCCAAACAAATAAAATAAGAACTTCAATCATTTCCAATCCATTGAAAATAGGTAAAATGTTTTAATAGAAGAAGACTAAGGGAATTTTGATTATAAACGTCATGGGAAATGAAAATGAGCATATGAGGAGTTTAAAACACGAATTTCTTCTACAACAGGGCTCTAATTTTCATGAATTTAGATTTGAAAGGGTGGGGAAAATTGAGATGACAACACATCCACAACATTATGTATTTTCTTGGGAGCATTTATTCTTTCTTGCTAGTTTTTTACATGTTTACTTTACTAAACATGGTAGATTGATTTATTATATGTATATTATATATATATATATATATATATCATCCACACATACGTGTTCACACCTTTGTCTAGTGTTATCATAGATACAAGTCTCCTACATGCAACATGGATGTTCACCTTATATCCTTACTATACTGGTCACTGGGGGCATCCACATTTGTCTCAACTAGGTGTTATTGTTTCATTCTATAGTTAACATCTTACATTACTTGATCATACACACTTTGACATATTGGTTATTATTCTAACATGCTAACATGTGTTCAATGTGCAACACTTTTTTTGCATGATTACACATTTCCAAGACTACTTGTTTTCTTTTCTTCAATTGTTTACTGTTGTTTGCTATTATTTGTGGGCCTTGCCCTATGTTTGGTGTGCACACTTGTCTATTGTTTGTGACCATGATGACCTTGCGTGTCTTGCAACATAGTGAGTAATATCCCATGTTTGCAACCCACTTTTTGTGGAATATTTGTCTTCCTTATATGTTTATAATACCTTTCTTGGTAGCTTATACACTGTTTACATAGCTTACACATTGTTTTTTGTATACATGCATGTTTACACTTGTCTTTGGCTAGCCTTTCTTGTTTTTGCATGCATTGGTTTCTACCCAGAAATTTTTAGTTAAGATGTAGTTAGACCTCTTTTGGGGCCGCATATCTCCTATCAACAATGTTGTATGTTCCCTCAAAGAGCAGGGAATCATTTGGGGGTTTCTACACACTAACACAAATATTCTACACCGGTTCGGTTTAGTTATATTCAGCATGTGGGTTCAGACCAGTCTACGAACCCCATACACCACAGATTTTATAGGACATGGCGTGATTAGCATTTCTAGGAAGAAGTTAGATCTTAGAGGACACAAAGTATTTCCTCCCTACACTTCTTTCGCTAGTAGCGTTGGATCTCCTAAAAACTAGTACAATACAAATATTTCTTCACACACATTTCAGCAGAAGTGGTTAGAGCTTGGAGGACACCGAGCATTTCCTCAATACACTTGTTTAGCTGATAGTGGCATGAGATCACCCAAAAAACTCATAGTACAGGATATCATTCTAAACTCTTCCGTGACATGGATCACGTGCACATGTTCTATTTATATTTACATTTGCATTTAGACTTTTCGTATCTTATACTTATATGCATATTTTAGATGGCATTTTTACACTTACATACATATTTGATTACTTGAGAATTTTCTCTTTTCAGGTCCAGATGTATGAGAAATAAGCAGTCAAATGGAGGAAACAACAATAAGTGAAAAAACAACAACGACAACATTCCATGACAACACACATGATTTACTAACCATGCAGGTACACTACACATTGTTGCAGATACACACATGAGTTTCACCCTAGGTTTGCTCTCATCAATTTTTTATTTGTGAATTTTTCGTCTATAGTTTCCATGCTCCTCCATATTTTTTTCCATTCCATGCTTTGTCTATTCCTTCGGCATGCCTTATTCATCACTCTGCAGTGGCATCAGGTACGCATCTATATCTACTTTATGTTACCAAGATTTCCACTCACCAACATAAAGTGGGGGAAAAATGTAGTCATAAAATCTTGTACTTTAGGTAATTACTTATCCCAATCTCATACTACTATTTAGAAGGTTCTCAAAGAAATAAAGTACAAATTAACCCATTTCCTTTTGGTCATTTCTATTATTTTATTTTGTATTTTGTGACCAACTACATCTACCTATCCATCCATTTATGAAGATCCTGTGTCATCTTAACCCTAACTAGGGTGCCCATATTTCATACTAGGGCACCCATGGGTAACTTGGTCCCTTTTTCACTTTACCCGCCTTTTCTTGGGTCTTTTCTAGCCATTTTTCATCCTTATCTCTTACGAGGTCAGTATTTTTGAGTTTAATTATGAAATTGAACCAAGAGAACCCTATAAATATAAAGTTATGAGACCATAATGAGAGACCTAGCATCACTATTTGCTATCGCACCACGTAGAGTTACATCCATCTATTGCATTGGCATCCACATAACTCCATCGTCATCAAGGTGAAAACTAGGAGATCTGCATCAACACACACTTCAAAGGGGGAGGGATTCTATTGTATTCCATGCAGAAATTTTATACACATACTTATTGGTCAGTACTTCAAATAGTGTGACTGACACAAGAGAAACTTAGGGCATGTTCACACACACTTGCACACATAACTACATTGGGTCTGAGATGTATTGCAACACTCAGTTAATAAGTCCACCCTTGTGGTAGTTGGGGGCAATCTGACTCCTTCATATGCATTTTTCATTTTTAGGGTTTAATGTTTGTTTTTGGGTCTTACAAGTCATTTATCCATCTTGGCATATTCAGAGTATTCAATGTGATACATAGAATTTAGTACAACAGATAAATAGAGTTCCAAAATATCTTCCAGCTCTATTAAAACAAGATTAAGAGCTTTTACACAGACTGAGGCACCCAGATAGCAGACCAGAGCACCCGTGGGTGGCCCACTACAGTTCCAAGTGCCCCAGTCTAGTCACATCACCTAGATCTGTCATTTTTGGCACAACGACATAGTCATTCGTAGTTCCTAATTTTTTGTGTAGACTTGTGACACTATGCGTCAATCTCTAGATATAATCTAAGTCATTTCTTTTTCATTATTACACACTATGGTTTTAGTTTCATCTAGTTTAATTTCTCATTCTATTTTACATGTTGCTTTAATGCATGTTGTTACTGCATTATATGTCCTCCTAGATAAGATTAATTATCCTACTTTTAGTTAATTTTAGTTAATCATGTAAATTAATATAGAAAAATATATGAGGAAGTCTCCCAAAGAGAGATATAGTTCTAGGCTATATTCAGAGGATAGGGACGAGGCCAGGGAGATAAATTAGGTCACATGGGCCATTGAGATCCATTAAATCAATAAAGATACTACCACCGAGGCAAGGAAGAGATGGACCAGGTATTCCAGGAGTGGGAGAGAGTCGTGGACGAATCAGTGTATTATATGTATTGTTTTGGTATACACCTCATGATGAATGAATATATTTTTGTATAGATGTTGATTATGGAATTGTGATGTATATTCATGTATATGACAATTTTATTTATAAAATGGATCAGACTGAAGAGTGGGGTCAAGTGACACTCTTGTTGGATTTGTATTGAAGATTAATACGAGATTGATTGGTTCATTTCCCCAAAGAAAGGATTCGTGCAAGGTATAAAATGAGAGCCTAATTTTCTCCAAGCGAGGATACACATGAGGGATAGGATAAATTTGAATTGACCCCAAGAAAGGATACATGAAACAAGTAAGTTGATTTATTTTGATAGCTGTAGGATAGTTAGAAGTTCACTAGGATAGGAGTTAAAAGTTTAATTTTGTTGAGTTGTGTTAATGTTTTTGGGATTTTTTCTATTTTGTAAATGTTTTGGATTTTCATGAGTATTTGAATGTTTTGAGTTTTTTATTTTTTTGAGGTTTTTAAATTTTATATTGTTTTTGAAAATTTGAATGTTTTTAGATTTTTTGATCTAACTGTAATAACCATTGATATTTAATTAGGAGATATAGGTCCTACCCAAGCATACATAAGAACATAAAGGATTACGAAGATCAAGGGATGGATGTGAGAAAAAATGGATGGGGTGAGAAATGGATAATGTCCTAAATACAAGGAATAAGCAACAAAAATCAGTTTAAGAGGAAACAATAAGATGGATAGGATGGAGGAATTATATAAGTGTATGTGCCAAAATGCCCCCAACACAAGGGGTACGTATATATTAATCAAGAATAGAATCTTTTCAAATGAACCAAATTTATGGGTTCTTTAAGCTCTTGGATGACATGAATAGATAAATTTTAAAGACCTGATCCAAATTTTGTAGTGAGAAGGTAAGGACCCAACCAATTTGGTTCAAATTTTCCTTTCTTGTCCCAATCGTTTGTTGTAATTTTATTTTTTTAAACAAGGTCACCAATCTCAAATTGTCTTGGCTTGATCTTCTTATTATAGCTATGATGAAGTCAATTATGATATACTTTGAGGTGATCTAAAGCATTGAGCCAATTTTCATCTAGGAGATCAAGTTCAGTAAGATGAGCTTATTTAAAGTCATATTCTTTGATCATATATTAGAGGGATACACAGAGTAATGGGAGCTCAACCTCTATAGGTAATATAACTTCAGAGTTGTATACAAGTGAAAATGAAGTGGCTCCTATTGAAGTACAGAAGGATGTGTGATAGGCCCATAGGTTAGGATATAATTACGTATACTAATTGTGACCATGCTTACCAAAGTGTTTTTCCATGAAGGATTTGAGAATTTTTTTAGATGCTTCATCTTGGCCATTACATTGGGGATATTAAGGGATGGACCAATGAAGGCATATGTGGAAACATTTATCTAATTCTTGAATGGTTTTGTTTTTGAACGAATTATCATTATTAGTAACAATGAAGGAAGGAATGTAAAAGAGACAAATAAGGTGGTTGAATATGATTTCAGAGATATTACTACCAATGACATATGTGAGAGGCATTTCCTCTATCCATTTAGTAAAATATTTTGTGGTAGTGATAATGAAATTATGGCAATTAGATGAGGTAGGGTTAATCTTTCCTATAAGAGTGTACCCCAATTAGTAGAAATAATAAGGGGTAGTGATTGGTTTTCAAATATTGTGAAGGTGCATGAATGAAGCTCCCATGTGTTTGGAATGTCATGCACTTCATGAAAAAAGTTCATGTATCTGAATCCATAGTGGGCTAATAGTAACATATGCGTAATATTTTATTTTATAAGACCATGTACCTCTTTTAGGGTTTGGATTACTTCATCTTGGTTGATACAAATTAATAGATTCCCATCATATCCTCTTCGATAAAGGGTATTAACAATCATCGTATAGCACGTAGCACATTGTGTTAAGGATCGTTTATTCTCAGAGTTCATGTGTTCAGAATATGTGTGGTCATGGATGAAAGTATAAATGTCATGATACCAGGGATTATCAAGAATAAATATTTCATAAACCATGGTGGAATCAAGAAAATTGTAGGCCACAACCATAAGATGTTCAATGAGAAACTCAATATGTGTTTGATGGGAGTTTAATGAGATATGATTATTGCCTTTACAAAAAACTCATCTTCTATATTATGATCAAGCCATTGTAGTTGAGTCTTTGTATTTTCCCAAAACTCTGCTAAACATTATCATTACAACCTTGAACTTATGGAATAATTATTGATTAATATAGCTATATATATTTTTTGGTATTTTGTGTATGCATTTATTCTTATGATTAAAATAAATTGTTTGAATGATGATATGTGTGATGCCACTCTTGGTTGTAAGTAACTTTATATATGCAGCAACTTATATGCAGAAAAGGAACCATCCATAACAACTCATTGATAGCCAAAGGAAATCACCTACAACAAAGAATCCCATGTTATGAAGATCTATTGGAACGTGAAGAATGAAACTCAAGTCTATATGTGTCATTGAAGGAGAAGTTACTACTAGAAAATGTAGAACTAAGAAACAACTCAACATTTTATCTTATCATTTATTGTAAACTAATTGATTGAGCTACTACATGATTGAAGGAACTCGTGGATTAATTAAACACCAATTATGAGTTCCATAATGTGATTTGAATCTCTTTTCGTTCTATAAAGATCTTCCACTTGTTATACCGAAGATATTTTACCTTGTTAAACTCCTAGTTGAACTCTTCTTCTCATGTCTTGATGTAAATGAGAAGTATAAAAGAAAGAGTTATTATTGTTAACAAATATAGATAGATAGATAGATAGATAGATAGATAGATAGATAGATAGATAGATAGATAGATAGATAGATAGATAGATAGATAGATAGATAGATATGGATGCATAGATACATACATGCAGATATACATTGATAGAGAGGAGATTGTTTTGTTCCTGAATGTAATATTCATGTCAATTCAATAAAATATCTTATTTCTATTTATTAGGCTTTATTTACAGAATTTTTGAGGGATTAACACCCAAGGTAGGGCTCACTTGTGATCTGATAAACCCCTCCATAGTTTTTTTTGCATTGTTTCATTACATGTTATCCTAGGAAGAAATTTATCTTCTTGAATTTACAGGCTTTTTCTTAGTCATATATTTTAGAAACCATTTGCTTTTAGTTCTAGGTTTTGTCTACTTTCAAGCATTGTTCTTCTAAGTATGGTAGTGACAATTATTTCGTTACATACCTCTTAAATTATGTGTAAATATGAATACAACACTGGAATTATTTAAATTTTATGTCCCCTGGTTTGATGATTAAATGAATTTGATTCAATGAACAACATATTAATTGCTGCAAGTTGATTTCTACTACCATTTCTGTGGATACTGCCAAGTTATATGGTTTTTTAGAGTTTTTTCATTCCTTATGAACAATTTAGGTTTTAGAAATTCCACCTCAAAACCCCCCCCACTAATGTATGTTGATTGAGTTGAGTTAGATGATGCATGCACTATCCAAGATATGCCCATGGTATATTCTTACCCAATCTTCAAATAACACATGTTGCTTCATATGATTCTAAATAAGACACATACTCCTCTATACAACATTTGATAGTAGAGTACCCTCCTCCAAGTTTGACTTCTAAGGATGTTCCTAATCAACCAATCATGGTAGAAGAAGTGAATCAAAATGTTTAAGAAGGGATAACTACATTTGAGTTCTCAATCTCTAATAACAACTAGTGTGGTGTAATGAAGAACATTTCTCCCTTATCCCTTCCTAACTTTCATAGATCTATAACTAAAGACCCAAAAAATTTCTTGTTTGAGTTTTATGTTTTATGCAATAGATATGATTATACAACTGATGCACACAAGTTGAAGCTATTCCTTGCTACACTCAAGGATGCAACATTGAGATGGTTTATGGGCCTAGGAAGAGATGAAGGGTAGCAGATGAAGGAAAATTTCTCACCAAGTACCTATACTACTACAGGCCAAGTAGCAGATGAGGATATGAACTCTTCAAAATGGTAGAGGAAGATGATCCATTAGAGGATTATCTAGAGAGATTCCTATTTTGCATTCAAAAGTTAAGGCACATAATATTACCTCCTCAATTTCTTAAATTAGTCTTCTTGAAGGGACTCTGTGAGGAGTATATGGATGGTTTAGATCTGATAGGAGATGTATACATCTCAAAAAATACCTTTGATGATATTTTTGAAGCTTACAAGAACTACTCTAGAGCCACTATGAAGAGAATAAGAAATGTTAGATCAAGGGTTGGATCAACTACTAAAGGAATTGGGGACAATTCAAAATTAGAGATTATAAACATGTTCAAGAGCATGAAGAAAGAATTTTTTAATGATATGACCACCCAACTTGATGCTCTGCATGCCAAGAAGAAAATAGAAGATGTGGAGGCAAAAATTACCGAGTTCTACCATGCATGCAGAAGAAATAAAGATGATTGCAGATGCAGAGGTTTCCTTAAAATTTCATAAGAAAAGGAGGTTGCACCAAAATTCAATATGATAGAAAAAGAGGATGGGAAATTCTTATATGTTATTCAAAGAAAGACTTATCTACCAAGATAGGGAGGTATGCCACAATATCCTATGCCATCTTTTCAAAATTGGGCTAGAAATTCATATATGCAACCCCCAGCTTGGGCTAATAATCAACAAGGTTGGGCTCTATACCCTAGCCAATACCAACAATACAAACCTATCTTTTTAGGCCAATAATGGAAATAACCTTCTTATTCATGGAATAAACCTTGGAGAGGAGGTCAACAATGGGGAAATTCACCTCCAAACTACCAATAATCTTACATGTAACCTCCTTACCCACAACAACAAGCTCTGATGCCAAACCCCAAACCTGGATCTCAACCAAAATCCTCTCAGCTACCAGCTCAACCATTACCTAACCTAAACAATAAATTTTCTTAGCTATCCTACACCACTGGATCAACCCAATAATCTTCTTATTCAGTTGATGTCAATGATATCCATATCCTCTCAAGAAGATAACTTATCCACCAAGTAAACCCACCATCATGGAGATTGCAAATAAACCATTGTTGTTGTAGACTAATCTGTAAAAAAATCCAAAAGAATCTACAAGATGATCCAAAGTAACATGAATAGAGTTATAGTAAAGGGAAAATACAAATCAATGAACTCCCATTTCTAGAGAGATTGCAAGA
The DNA here is from genome assembly GCA_019776745.2 of Taxus chinensis. Classification (NCBI taxonomy): domain Eukaryota; kingdom Viridiplantae; phylum Streptophyta; class Pinopsida; order Cupressales; family Taxaceae; genus Taxus; species Taxus chinensis. The sequence continues at coordinate 595,375,740 of CM034151.1, read as the reverse complement.
AAATAAATATAATCCTAAATCAAATTCTGATTCTGATTTTGTTAACCAGATGAAGGATATTTGTGTAAATATTCCACTTATACAAGCCATCAAATATGTACCTATCTACAATAATTTGGTTAAGGATCTATGTATCAATAATCTTGACATGAAATGAAAAGATCAATCTATTGTGCAGGTTATTGGACAATTGGTGGATATCATGCTTGGAAATCCAGTGCTGCCCAAGTACATAGATCCAAGTAGTCCTTTTGTGAATATTATAATTAATGGAACAAAAATAAAGAATACTCTTATTGACCTAGGGAAGAAATCAAATTCATGACCAAGAAAATCATGTATGATCTAAAATTAGAAGGATTAAGGCCAAAAAATATAGTCTTACAACTAATAGATAGATCAATAGTGAGACCTGAAGGAGTCCTTGAGGAAATTGTTGTGGTGGTAGACTCTTGGGAATCCCATGATGATTTCATTATCCTTCAACCAAAAGGAATCTTAGGAGGTTATCCTATTATTCTGGGAAGACCATGGCTGATCACTTTCGATATATTCATAGGTTGCATGTAAGGACACACGATTATTTCTAATGGAAGTGACACCAAGAAACTAATGTTCTATTTTCCTACCTAACCATTGAGTGATGATTCATGAAGATCAAATAATTTGGGTTGAAGAACCAAAAGTTGATCAGATCTTTGTACAACAACTCAAGATGTTGGAGAAGTCTTGTATAATTGAAGAACAAGAAGAAGATGTTGTTCTCTCTAATGTTTTGCAAAATAATTATGTAAGAAATTAAGTGGATGAAAACTTAATATGCTGAAGTTGTCCTGTGATCCAAGTTATACCGTATCAAAGAACCTTGGATATCCTAGGTAATAATTTTATTCTTCATCAACTACTTCCACATAACTGCGTACTGGAATTTTGTTAGCAGACAACATATGTTCAATTATGGACCTCTCCAAGTAAGTTGAAATAACACCAGGGAGACCACTCAATGTAAGTAAGAAGTCTAGATGAAAAAACAAGAGAAACTGTTAATTGATCTTTTGTAAAAATATTAAAAAACATTTTCCTAGGATTATGGTGATATGTGTGGGATTCATCATAGGCTTTACACTCACAAAACCTATATCAATGAAAGATTATAAACCAATCTGGTAGCCTCAAATGTGGATGATCGTAGAAAGTCAGAGAGATTATGAAAGGTCAATTAAAAAAGTTGTTGGATGTTGGATTCATATACCCCATATCAAATAGTCAGTGGGTATAACCTCTTATTATTGTTCCAAAGAAGAATGGGAACGAGAGGATTTGTGTGGATTATAGGGAGCTAAATGGAGCAATAAAGAGAATGATCACTTTCTCATTTCCCTTCATTGATCAAGTTCTTGATAATCTATCTGGTAAGAAATAATTCTCTTAACTATTGATGGATATAGTGGCTGTAATTAATTAGATTCAATATTACACTAGAGGATCAAGACAAAACTACCTTCACATGCCCATGGGGAACTTTTTCCTATTCAGTTCTTCCAGTTTGGCTTATGCAATGCACTTGTTAAATTCCAGAGGGTTAGTCTTGAGTATCTTTTCTTGACTTGACTAATGAATACATGGAAGTTTATATGGATGACTTCACTATACATGGCAACACTTTTGAAGAATCTATGTAGAATCTGGATAAAGTATTGAAGAGATGCAAAGAATCACAATTTATCCTTGGGAAATGAGAAGTGTTACATGATGATGTCTGAAGGTTATAATTTTGGGGACACTGCGTATCCTCTAAAGGGATTCAATTTGATCCAACAAAGGTATCTATTATAATAAACCTACCAACACCAAGGAAAAAAAAATGATGTTAGGATTTTTTTAGGACATATTGGATACTACAAAAAGTTCATACAAGATTTTAGCAAGATTACATATGCCGCTTTTTACATTACTAGGGAAGGATGATGATTTTTTTTTGGACTGGGACAGTTGTAAAGGTGATCTGTTCAAAACTTGAAACAAATGTTAACTATTGCTTCTAGTGTTGAGATGGCATTGATTGGAACCTACCTTTCCACATCCACACCGATGCATCAGATCATGTTATTGGAGTTGTATCATAGGACAAAAAGATGGAGTTTTGAATTTTGAAATTTATTATGTTATCAAGAACTTGTAGTATGCATAAGCTAAACTACACAATAATAGAAAATAATTTCTTGGCAATTGTATATGCTATAAACAAAATCAGACAACTATATTATAGGATTTCTCCAGTGTTTATTTGCATTGATCATGCTACAATCAAATATATGATAAAAAAAACTAGTAGTAAGCAGTAGAATCATAAGGTGGCTACTCCTCTTGCAAGGATTTGATGTCACCATTAGTGGACAATCCTAGACAAGGGATAATGTGGTAGTATATTTCCTTTCAGAGAATGGAGACCAATAATGAATAGACAAGTGGTTGATGATTATTTTCCAGAAAAAAAAATTTATTTGTTATTTATACAAAAACACCTGTGGTATGCCAGACATAACTAATTACTTGGTCTCCGGTAAAGCACCTCCACATTATTTATACTCTAAGAAGATATATACATAGTTGAAAATATTTTATCATTTTTCTTAGATAGCTATGATTTCTATTTCATATAGGACAATATCATGTAATGAAAAGGTGTATAGATGATAAGGAAATATAATGATGTCCTCAGATTCCTGCCATAGTGAACCTTGTGAAGTACATGTTTTTGTAAAAAGAACAACAAAAAATATGTTGAATACTGGCTATCATTAGCCAACATTACATAAGGATGCAACTCTATACACCAAGAGATGTGATAGATTCTAGAGAGTGGGAAAGCCAACTAGATCTGATGAGATGACATTACAACCTCAACTGGTCTTGTAACCTTTTGAAAAATGGGGCTTATATTTTACTGGCCTAATAGACCCTCCATCTCAATAGAAAGAATACATCTTGTTATGCACAAATTATCTAAGTGGACATAGGTGAAGGAATTGAAAAATCTAAAAAGTGATAAAGTAGACAAGTTTCTATATGATCACATCTTTACCAGGTATGGAGTTCCAATCAGGCATAGGAAGTCTAAACCATACCACCCCTAGTCTAATGGCCAAGTTGATGTTACAAAGAGAGAAATAGAGGCCATATTAACAAAGACCATGTTTAACTTCATAGGAAATATTGGGCAGATAGGATTCCAGAGGAAGTATAAAAATTCAACACAATTTGGAAGACAACAACTAGCTTTACACCACTTGAACTCCTATATGGAAAGACCATTATTTTTACCAATAGATTTTGAACACAAAACATTGAGGACTGCACTTGAGTTGGGCATAGATTTATCAGTAGCTCAAAGATAAAGAATTATCCAACTCAATGAGTTGGATGAATTGAGAAGACAACTAGTACATAACAAAGAAGTGATGTAGAATGCAAAGAATCAAATGGCATGACCGGTACATCAAGAAAAGATGATTCTAGGAAGGTGACTGGGCACTCTTTTTTTATTCAAAATATAAGGATCATATAGGAAATCTCTGGACAAGGTGGCTAGACCTCTATGAAATTGAAAAGATATTCCCTAATGGATTTGTAAAGCTCAACTACTATAGATCCTATAAAATTTAAGCTATTGGTAAATGGCCAAAGGTTGAGATTGTATAAAAATCTAGTTGACATAGATTCATTCATGCAGCTATTTAGAGGAGTTCAAAAAGGAATGGAAGTAAGGAATTGAAGCTAATCTCAGAGGTTGAGCCTTCCAGATCATCTTCTGAGATTTCAGAGGATTGGGAAAATTTTATTGGCCTTGGTACATTCAACTTGTTGGATATTCCAAGGTCAAATAAATGTTTTGTGATCAACCTTATGGGTGATCAAAAGAACTCTATTAACACATTTATTTCATAGATTTTTTTTGTAGGGTTTGTTGTTAGGTAATTACAAGAGTACATGATCTCCATCACAAGGAGAAAGTGCAATGACTGAAGGTTCTACTTACAACAACGTGAAGAAAACCCCTGTTTCATCTTTTGCATTTGGAAGAACTTGTGATTTCATGAAATAAGATTAAGGATGCATGTACGTGTGGGAGATGAAAAAATCAATTGGTACCCCAAAAAATTATAATTCCCTCTCTGGGAGTGATCTAGTTTTAGTAAGGAGAATCCAATATTAATTTAACACACATCCACAAAATCATATGTAAGCTTGCATCCAACCAAGACACAAGTTCAAATAAGCATGCACAATCATCATTTCAAACAAATATCGAGATAAGTCCACTCAACTATCACTTTAATAAAGTATTATTAGAATAATTAGCATTTATATCAATTCATCATGCATGTGTTACACTTAAATACTATTTCCTTTCAAGCTAGGATGTGTCCCTCCAAATAAGCCAATGTTGTCAAATTACTTCTCTTTACATGTTTCACATGGTCACATAAATTAATGATTTCTCTCCCATAACTTTGTTGCATGTCGTCTTGGTCCCAAAGTTAAAAAATGAAAACAACTCAACATAACTCATTTGCACAAAATTCCTTCAAGAAGAGTTGTTTTATTACATACTAAAACTAGAGCAGGATCTATATCCACCATGGGAAGGATATATGATAAGGCATGAACCCATTGAGAATTCACAACTTTTAAACCATCCTCAAATTCTGCAGTATTTTGAAGATAATGGTTAGTTAGACTACATCAATAGGTTTCAAGGTTTTAATGAATAAATCATGGAATAATTTTCCAACACATTCAGTAATGGGGAGGCAAAGGTGAAGGGCTTTGAAGTTAGACTCAATGATGACATTTTGGTAGAAGTAATTGGCCTACCATCCCAAGGAGAAACATTCCAAGAAAAGGTCAACCCAGAAGCATCCAAGAGAAAGTTCGCAGATGATTATGATGAATTCATCAATGACATACAAGGTACACAAATAATATCCCTTAAACGCTTATGGGCTGAGGTGACAAATTTTTTAATTAAGTACTTTACTTATGAGGGAAGGTATTCTATACTGAATACAGTTCAGTTCAAGTTATTGAATCATCTAAAGAACAACAGAAAAGTAAATTTACCAAATTTCTTGCATGAAATGTTAAAAAGAATGAACATAGAAGCATAAATGGGTAGGTTTTCATTGTCACACCATTTCCTTATAACCTTGGTAGTGAAACATCTCCTGTAGAGGGACTATCCTTAGATACAATGGGTAGATTTTGTAAGGGAAAACAATATAGATAATTTTTTGGGAAATAGGGGAAAGAGGAGGAGAAGCATTGAGAGATCCTCCAAACATATAAAAAATACTACACCATCAAACTTCCAACCTCAAGATCACATTACTTCTGAATTTTTTCCAGATGTTGAGGAAAACATTGTACCTATCTCTCCAGAGAATATTTGTATAGCTAAAACCCTTCTTGAGTTATCCTCTTTTGAAACATACACTTCAAGGCCCAATAAAAAATGTTATCATTACAATCCTACACCACATAGGCGTTCCTACAGGCTTAGAACCAAAAATCCAAAAATCTTCGACCCAATGCAGTCACAACCCATTTCACTAGAAAATGATTTGGAAGCTACTAAGGGAATACTTGAGCTTGAGACAGAGCTAGGAAAGTCTTATACCACATTTCATGAACTAGAATGCCATGAAAATCCCATGGGAGAGAAAATAAAGCTAACAAATAATGAGTAGGTAGTTCATGTAGTGGAATGTCAAAAAGAAAGAGAGGAGGAGAGACTGGAAGAAAAGGAAGTTGGAGAAGAAATTTAACAAGAAAAAATAATTATGGTTGTTGAAAAAGTGATGGAGCAACAAGAACAAACACCAGGACAAGAAAAAATTCATGTAGTTATTGATCAAGTAATTGATGAAACAGTTGAGCAAGTTGTGAAACATGCACAACATAATGGTGTGCAGGAAGAAATTATAACACCATTGTAGCCATAAGTTTTTATTCATGAATTTTTTAGAAACACTGCAAAGCCATCTTAAAGTGAGATGGATACACAGACCAGGGGACCAAACATTGACAATTTGATGATGCATTTGTAAAATTATGTCAACAGACTCAAGGGAAAGTGGAAACAAGAGAAATAAGCTCTAATTTTTCAACATAAGGAAGGCCTGAAATTCAAGGACAAAGAGATAGAGAGGTTGAAGAAGAAACAAGAAAAAATAATCTAGGTTGCACATGATATATTCAAATGCAGGCCCCCTTTCAGTGTTTAAGCCATTTAATTGAAGGAGAAGATGCTACAACTTAAACTTAGATGCATTAATTCTAACATCATTTATGATATCGGTTCAGCTAGGAGCTTCTTTACCTTATATTATAAAATTCCACATGAGTTTCCAGAAATCGTTATGTGAAATTTATTTTCACAACTACGCCCTTGAATATGACAACTATTGGATTCAAATACTATTCATTGGAGATTTCCAGGTTAAATCCCTATGATCTTACTTTGTAAATAAATTGGATAGAGTGAGACAAATTGAAGAGCATCATCATTTAGATAGGTCTAGACATTGTACATAAGAGGAGGAAAACAATATAGATGCAACTAAATAATCATATGAAAAATAAAGTAATAAAAAAGAAAGTGTTGAAAATGAGGGAAGAAGCCCATGCAAAAATTAGAGAAATGATTATGGAACATGGTATTAAGGTTATCATTGCATGTAGACTCATATGGGTAGAATTATCACCTAAACTTGATATAAATGAGGTACACTAATATCCCAACATATTTCCCACACTGCACAGATGGAGATAAAAAATGATTGTGGGATGAGTGGATTCCTATAGGATATCACCCTACTATTTTTCACTATCCAATCCCACCTTAGACAGGTAATCTACCAGAAAATGAGAGGATCCAAGATAGAGTTTGGATCAAGTTGAGAAGGAATGATGGCTACTTCTTGATAGAGAAATAAGGAACAAGTACCCTAGTTGATTTTAGGTGAGAATGTAGTTTTAGGCAGTAGAAATATGAGGACCTTCAATGAGGAAATTCAAGAGATTAAGTGTGGGCGTTGTATGATTGAGAAAATAATGGTGTAGTTTTTGAAATGTGAAATCTAGTGCTAAAAATAATTTCTCAACCCATGGATACTTTAGTTCATGATCAATAAGTGTTCTACTAAGATAATAGACTTGCTTGATCTTTTCCTTAATCGTTATGTTATGATAGAAATGCTCATATTGTATATTCTGTAGAATATGTGTAGAGAATCATTGGTTTATCTAATATTGGTGACATGAGAACCAGTGGACTTTATAGATATTCTTTTAATTATTCAAAAGAATCTTGATATTCTTGGTTCCACGGAAAGTGAACATCTTTTTTTAGTAATTGATTGAAGTGATGAAACTTATTTCCAAAATGTGAAATGATGCTTTTGATTGATTAGATATTTCCTTGAACACCTCTTAGTTGCTTGATATTTTGGGGAGAAGGAATTTATGTGATTGATTTTAACCTTTGTAGGCTCTACTTCTATGTCTCTCCATGAAACAATGAATCCCAATAATTTTTCCTGATGTGACATCGAATTTTTTTGGATTATGTTTGAATTTATATTCATGTAATCTTTCATAGATGTGCCTCATTACTTTTGGATGATCTAATTATGTTTTATAATTTTCTATTATTTCATCTGCATAATCTTCCATGATATTTTTGACAGGGTTCTTCATCAATTTTGAAGACAAGCCATAGAAATAAGGAAAACCTATGAGACTGAAGAAATCTGTAGAAGACTGAAAAAGCTGTTGAACACTATTAAAATCCTCAAAAGCCTATCCAAGAGAATGTAGAATTATGTGACATAAAATAAGAGAGAGAGATATTTATTTGAGAAGTATATGAAAATTTTGTAAGAGACTCATGTGATTTATCTTGAGATATGAATAAAGAGTGATGGTTGACATCATGTGTATAATTTGTTAAGTTATGATACATTATTTATGTTCATAATATTTGAATTTATATTATCTTTTCCTTGCACATCCTTAACGAAAGGGGAAACTTATTAACCCTCATACTATCATTGAGGCTTAAGGTCAACATTTTGGTGTCTGAGCCCAGGTTCCTTTTGTTAATAGGATGTCTAGAAATTTTTTACCACCAGGGTATTGGAAACAAACATTAACAGAGATTGAGGATTGGTGAGAAAAAAGATATTAAAATATTCATTAAAGGAGAGGAAAAGATACTTAAATCATCTTACAAAGGAACTGAATCTGATCTATTTGGAGAATATGGAGAAGAATTCGAGTCCTAATTCCCATACTTATCATGGCCTTGCATTTTAGCAGATGCCAAAATAACAGAGTGGTCACGTTTACATTTGAGGGAACCATTAGAGTGGAATCAAGAAAATTTACAAACACTCTGATATCTATCTTAGAAAATATCAATAGACTACTGGTTCAAAACCACATTAGATTCAGATATTATTACTTGGTCACTTCATAATTAGACTAGTTTTGATAAGAAGAAATATGAAGTTCTTAAAAAAGCCAACGGAATATTTTTTTAAACAAGTTCCTTTCTTAATCAATATTCTACTCATACAAAAAGGATTAATTAGAAGCGTATTAAATTTCCTTTAGGGGACAGGAAATGTGGGATGACATACCTGAAGAGGGTGATCCAAAAGACAGCATATCAAATCTGATTAGGTGATGGTTGGGACATAAGAAATAAGATGACATAAAGAAAATAAAAAATATTAAAAATTATATAGTTGATAAAAAAATTAAGATATTTAGGTGAATTAGTAAAAAAATAAAAGGTAAGGATGATGAGTAAATCAGAAGATAAGGTGAGGATATTCATAGAGAAGAAAGAGTTAGAGAAAAAGAAAAAGAAATTATAGATTAGTGTAGACACCAAAAATTTACACTCTCTCACCTTCATTATATAAACTCATTCTTGATTATTAATAGTTAATACATGTCACTTACAACACTCCATAACCTAGGTCACTCGCTTATACCCTTCAATTAATTAATTTAATATTTATGCCACCACATCTCCATTGATAAAATAATTAATTAATTAAAACAAACCCTCACACCTCACCATGTCAACTTTCCTACACTAACTAGTTGTAACTAGTTAGTTTAGAAACCTTCCATAAATATAACCTAACCACCTCTAACTTATCCCTATAACTACTTCCCACCCCTAACTTGTTAAGAAATAAGTTAAGTTAGAAACCTTCTAAAAACACCTCTACATTTATCCTAACTAACCTAGTCCTAATCTGAGTTCATCCCTCTTAGTATCCCAAACTCCTTTGAAATATCTCCAAATCAAGATCAAAATGGAAAGAAAATCACTCCTTTTATCCCCTAACTCAAATTTACTAAAATCACCGACGATTATCCTAGTCATCATTGATCTATATAAACAAGTTTCTAAGCCTCTTTGGGAGAGGATTCTCAGATTTTTACAGGGAAGTTACATTTATCCAAGAGCATTTTAGAGATCAATCCTTTTCAATAAAATATTACTATCATTATGCTGCATTAACACATCATTGTATCGTCCATCGTCATTTTCATCCATCGTACAACCATCTTCACCTATCTACCATTCAATTTGTTCAATCATCCAAGGTGAGCACTTGTTTTCACTGAATTATGTTTCCATTTTCAAGTAACTTTTCTCATCTATTCATTACTAGTATCGTTTAAGGTTTAAAAATCCTCACAATAGCAGAATAATTGAGTTATATCATTTATTTTTATTAGCCTATTAGAATTCACAGTAATTGCCGGTGATTTCTAGAATTTCATGCGATTATTGCACAACATTTTTCTTTCATATATTTGATCAAATCTGCTTAACAATCCATATCCATTTCTATTTACTGCTAACATGTCATCAAGTATGGGTTTTGTAGATGGCCATATCAGGTACTAGCCATTCCATTACCAACATTGATTCACTTCTAATTGTCTCACACCCCTTTTATTGGGAGGAATACGAAATTTAACAATACATAGAGTTGTGTTCCAATTTTGAATTTTTGAGGATCAAAGATGACCTTTAATCATTCAAATACAACTATGAGGTAGGTATACAAGGTCTAGAAAACAAAATGACCTCATCATTCGATTACAACTATGAAGAGACATACCAGAGGACACTACATCTGAATCCAACATCAAAAGCAACATCAACCTTTCAGACACTTATTTTGATCTTTCACGCCTCTACGATACAGAAGAAGAGATCTCTAATTTCTTTGTGGAGGAATATATCTCAAAGCTTGATTCTTACTTCATAGAAGATGAGGACTTATCCTATTTCTGTAGGATCAAAATTTTTAAAAAAACCTAGATTCTAAGCCTAGAATCCAATTTCAGATTCTAGGTTTGTTGCTTTAATTTCACTACTATCAGCTAATGTATGTAATCACCTAAATAAGTGATAAAGATTAATCACATTTACCATTTATCATATTTTACTTCATATTACCATCAATAAATCTTGATTTTCTTAAAAGCGGGGTTGATATCCACTTAAGGAAGTCTTTGTGCTTCTTGGAAACCATTGGCCTTTTCCAGAAAACTTGCCCACCTTATTTTACTAACTATATTTGTGTAAGTGCTCATTTTTGACTTGCAAGCTTACCTGCAGGAAAAGGAAGTCTAGTACATTCTTCACGGAGTGAAAAACATCATACATCCACCACATCTTGTAGGTATCCTAAAAACCCCACTATACTGAGGTTGAGAAAATTTTACACCTTTGAGGTATCAAACCAAAACCCCCTAAGGTAAAAAATTGTCCTCAACATTCTGGCATGCCCGGTGAGACACTTGTCCCTTATTCTTTTGTTTCATTTATCAGTAATATATTCATTATTTTCACTTTCTAGTAATCATCTATGATTAAGATAATAGCCTGTGATTGGCCCAATCGCCATCGATTGGAATGTGTTTTTATTTTTTTCATCATTTCTTCATAATTTGTTGTTTTCTGTTCTCTGTTTTCTCTAATTTTGTTATAGGGCACTATTTTTTGAAAATTCATCTACTGGATTTACTACTTGATCACTTTAAAATTGCTAAAAATGAATTAAAAAGGAACACTCTCATGGTAAGTCCTAAAACCTTCCTTTTTCTTTCCATTTTGTATTTTTGTCTGTTTGTTCTCATCAAAAATAAACATTTCATTTTGGGTCTTAAAATGAACCATGTCATACTTCTTGATCATCTAGTTTTAATTAGGAGATAAAATAGTTGCATTCACTCATTTTTTCCCACACACAACAAAATCACTATCAAATCAAAAAATCATTCAAACAATTTCCACCTAGTTGAAACTGGTTAGGATTTCATCACCTAATAGGGAAGTCAACTCGGTGTTCTGGTTAAGTATAATCTCCTATCTGCCGGTATATTTTGGCTCAACACCTGACTCCCTTATCATAGCGGGACCATTAAGTGAGGGGGTAGGCCCCAATATACACGCCTGTACCAGCAGGAATAAAGATTTGGGCCTCATGTACCTTTGGGTATATCAAGGACATCACCCTTAAACATACCCAAAACCATCCATAGCTTAAATTTTCCTAGGACAATTGTTAACCATCTTCCACTTTTCACTTTTTCATAATTAATCAATATAAAAACAAAACAACATACTTTGCTTAAATTTTCTTGTTGTTTGTAAATCAACCCATCTAGCTATTTTTTGCTTTCTAGGTGTTTGTGTGTTTGATTATTATGGTACTTACTAGACAATAAGCTTGTAACCAAATTCCTGAAAACATGTCTACTCCACCCCCTACATTTTAACAACATGTCCCGTTTTACACCACAACACTTTTGACACCGACACAAAAAAAAATCCATATTATCAAACAATTACATCCAATCCCTTTTCTGACACCCAACAAGCTTGAAGTGAATCAAGGGTCAACTATAAAAATGAAATTAAACAAAAATAATTTCATTCCCCACATTGATATCATGGTAAAATCCTTCACACTAGAATTATAACATACCTTCTCTCCTAGATCATCCTAACCTCCTTTCTACAATAGGGGAGACCTTATCTTTGAAGAAATGCTAGAATCAAATCTTATTTCCCTATATGGGTACTAAGCGGCCAGAAATTTTTAGATATAACCATTTACACCCCAACACACTTACAATCCTTCATCCACCATTGGACATCTCATCAATCAAAATCAAGACCATGTTGTCCAAAAATTATACCCGTACACTTCAAATCAACTTGAAACATTGAATAGTAGTCAACCCCAGATATTTTCCAGTCCTACTAACCCCATTGAAACATTGAATGAAAAATCTTCCATGAGTCACCTGAAGCATTTGAGGTCTCTTCAGTCCCTGTTTATGACCTCCACATGATTTTTTCACAAAACACATCTACCTAACAATCCACATCTTCACCAAGTCCTTCTATAGGTTCCACACCTCATCTAAGTAGTATCACTACTTCCTCGTCTACCCCTCCCACTTCTTCATAGGTACAAACATCTCCACTAGGTTTATGTACTTTTCTATTTTTATATCCTACCGAAAAATTACTAGTCCCATTCATAACATCACTATGTACATTCCTACAACTACACCATTGTTCAATACCAGTGTCATTTCCAATACTCATCCCATTTCACAATATATACCACAACTTCACAACCTTTGATATCCATGCCATAATCTACACCCCTACAAAATATCCCATGATATAATATCTCTCAACAAAATTTTCCACAACAAGCACCATCCTCTTCTGCCTCTGCCATATACTCCCAAAAAACACCTACATATTCACAACCACTCACTTATACATCAATTTCATTACAATAGCAGTACATACAAACCCCACAACCTATAGCTTCACAAAAAGGTTTCTCATCTCATCAAAACATCCCAAAATGGAATACCCCTCATCATCAAATCATCCCTCAACAAAATATTAATTATCGACGGCATATACCTCAGAAAAACACACCTCAATACAATGTACCTTAACAAAACAATTCTACAATACCACATCTTGTAATAGAATAACCCATACCAACACAATGCCACTTATCAATAGAACATCCCCCAATAAAACATTCCCTACCAACAAGGCAGTCCTCATTAGTATCAGGCATACTCACAACTTAGCCAGTCCTTATTTCAACATGGCTCATCCTCACAAAAACAAACACAAATTAATCCCCTCCAAGCCATTTTAATCCACATTTGTAGTCTCAAAGCTACTTTATCCTCATCCAAGAATGTGCTCTCTTATGATCAAATTTACAATGAGCGCATTCATCCTCCAGTGCCATATAAAACCTATCCACCCTACTGGGAACTTCCTAATTTTATCAATTTTTATAGTAAGAAATATCCCCAACAACATATATGTGCCTTCCATCATGCATGTTATCTCATAGCTCATGATCAAGATATAATGTTGAGGACCTTTCCCATGTCCCTTGTTGGTCCTACCTTAGATTGGTATAATAACATTCCACAACATTCCCTATTCTCCTTTGCGCATCTTGCCCAAATTTTCTTATACCATTTTTCCATAAACATAGCCTATAAAATCACTACCAATGACCTATATTCCTTCAGAAAATCCAAGGATGAATCCATCGCTAAATTTTTCACCCATTGGAGGGGTGTGACTAATCAACTATCCTTTACATTACCACAAACAAAATTAATTGAAGTATTAATGTCGTGCATGTGCCAAAAAATATCTCATCCACCTTATAAATTCAATCATTTCATACTTTTATGAATGGATTTTACCATGGCATGTAAACTAGAACTACGAGCTCTAGAAGATGGATGGGTAAAGATTTGTTCTAAGAAACCAAAAGTCAAGTTCCCATCCAAGTCAACGTCCAGTCCTGACAAGTCAAAAATAGCTGCCAACAGCAGTGTAGTCAAATCCAATCCCAAGGAAAAACATTTCGTCGAGTGTCCCCATCAATAATGTAACTACACACCTATAGGAGATACTTATAGCACATTTTTTGACACATTGCTTACCTCCAACATGATATCTCTACCAACTATTCGACCCATTGACATATCAATATCTAAACCAATTTGGTACCAAAACTGACTTTTTAAATACCATAAGGTCAATAGACATGACATCAAGAGGTGTTGTACATTCCACAATGTACTTCAAGATTTGATTGAAAAGTGTCACCTCTATTTTGATAACCCAAATGTACCCTCAAATCAAAACCTTGAAATATTTAAGCAACCTTTTCCTAACTACCCTTCATCCTTTGATCAATTAAAAACAATTTTTTTCCACACCATCAATACAATAACCAAAATACAACCTATCCTTAATACCTCCTCATCACTACCTGAATCAAAACCCATGAAACCAACTTCAACAATCAGTGAGCCTAAAATGACAACTATGGAGCCTCCATTTATTGATAGCATCACTAAAACCCTCCCTACATCTTTTCTACTCACTGAATCAAAACCTATAGAATCAACACTAGAATCCAACCAGCCCAAATTTACTGATCCTTTGCATGTTCAAAGTATTACTAAAACTATTCCCACACCTTCGTCACATACCACTACCAAATCTATACCCACATTCTCTATTACACCTAAAATTTCCACTGGAAAACAACATAAAATTGTCACTACCTCATAAAAAACTAACCCTTCTGTTGCGTTCTCATAAACTGCACCTAGTTCATCCAAAACCATGAAGGTACCACATAAGCAAGGTTTTGTTCAAGTTTCTAAAAGTCCTCAATACATTTTTCTGGATCAGAGTCCTTTGCGTGGACCTCACTCCCTCATATATGTTAATCACCCTATTATTACAGGATCAATAATCCCCAATCAAACCCTTATAGTAAGTCCATATCCTGCAACTTTTACATATCCCAACTATCCACACCAACAGTCACCTATACAAGGTCCCTCACCCTCACATGTTGCATAGCCAAACTATCCTCACTAGTGACCACCTATACAGGGTCCTTCTCTCACACATGTCACACAATTTGACTTTTTGCACCAATGACCGCCTATATAGGCTCCTCATCCACCATTCATCATGACATCTAGAAAGCCTCCATAACTGAAAAATAAACAACCCACTACTAAACAACCCATCTTACTTCCTCCTGAGAGGAATATAGACACAACCTTGTCGCCATCCACATCCAAGACAAAAGGACATTATGCCACTATCCTAGAAGACCTCCTTCAGTGATCACTTATTATGTTACCACCTTCTAAACCATCAGATCATCACAGATGGAAGCCTACCTATTATGAATTCAATGTTTTCTACAATTACCATAGGAAAAGAGGCCATTACATAGATAATTATAGATCCTTTCATTTGAAAACACATGAACTTGGCAATCCGCTCTTTCTTCCTTCTCAATCAAACACAACACCAACATCAATATCAATTACATCATCATTAAACATGAAAAATCTATCCTTAAATCATCTGATCATCGAGTTGGTGGTGTACACATCACCACCCATTCACAAAGTTATGAAAAAAAACATCAGATCCTAAGAAAGGTAAAACCTCTATCACTATACCACCACCTCCTAAATTATCCACCTTGTCTAATAAGCCAAAGGTGTCCATTTCCTTAGCTCCTAAAGAGTCTAATAAAATGCCACCATTAAAATACAAAATTTCCATACATGTAGAAACACCTCTTGTCACTGCAATACAAAAGGTTACTATCAAACAATTACATCAATCTATTGTCTAGGTGTCACTTTATCAACTAGTCCAAACATCGCCTTTTCAAAAAAAAATTAATGATAGAAGTCATTCAATCCATCACCGTGCCTTCCAATGACCCAATCCCGTTCATAAACTTTATGGGTGCTCTCAAAACATCCACCTCTATATCTTTCAAACCATCTAAAATTCCCTCTCTGAGACCAGAGGACCATGACCTACAATTATTCATCATCTCTCAGATTATTTACATCTCTATCAAGAGGGTCATGATTAATAGAGGTGCCACCATCAATATTATATCATCCCTCATTTTCAACCAGATCAGATTACCCAATACTGTTGTTTATTAAACTCTGGTTCTATTATGATCCTTTAACGACACTATCATACTCACACTAGGCATTGTCATACTTCTGCTTAAATTTGACGTCAAGAACCTACCCGAACTCTTCTACATTATAGAAGGATAGTCTCAATAAAATATGATATTAGGATTCCCTTAGATATATACCATGCATTGCGTTCCTTCCAATCTTCACCTCTGTCTCAAATACAAACATGAAGGAAAAAATTTCATTGTCCCTACTTATCTAAATCTGTTTGCTGACTGCTACATGATGTACCTTGTAAATGATGTCCTTGTACTTAAATCCACACCTGAGCCATCTGATGAAGCATACACTATCACAACTATTCATTCTTCTAAGCTACTAGATGATTCCTCTCTTGGTGAGGCTATAAAACGCCTTACACTTAGAGAATATCATCTCCTCATGCTCAACTTGATACCTTCACCTAAAACATATGGCCACCCTGACAAGTAACCCATGTATGACCCAAACATAGGATATGTTATTTCCTACGGTCCCACGTATCTCAAAACAAACCTAATTTATGGGGAAATTGATAACCCTCCATCTCAAGATATCAATCCATAACACATTATGCCATCCACATTTGAATTCAAATCCCTTAAGAATCCCAAATTTTCTTGGATGTATCTTCATCGCTGCACATGGAGAGGCTTTGGCTTTGGATGCTATGAAAAAAGAACCCATATAACACTCCCTTAAATCTCATGAAAAAATTGGTTTAAGCTATAAAATATTTACCTCCGAGATGTGCAAAGCCACTACCTCTAAAATTTCTACATCTGTAACTATTTCCGTACTAGAACCATCATCGTCAACAAACCCTGAAGAGCCCATGGACACAGACGACATTGTACCCATCCCACCATTTTTTTTAATGAATGTTATATCTTTAGAGCCACTTACTTATCAACCTAATCACTCCACTAAATCTTTACCCCTCATTTGGCTAGAAATGGTTGAGGAAGATTCTCCTACCATGGATATCCTTCAGTGTCAAGACGACCAAGATATCCTTTCCCATATGGGAGCCGAAGACCGTTTCCTTCAGAAATACCTACCATATAACACACCAACGCTCCTTAACAAATCCACCCTCGATGTTTACTTAGGTACCCCATAGGATCCTTGTATACTTAAGGTAGGTCAATCCTTAAGTCCACAAGAGACTTAATGATTTCACTACATTCCTAATAAAATGTCACCAAGCCTTCACTTGGTCATATAGTGATATTCCCAAAATCAATTCTAACATCATCGTACATAACATAATCACGTATCCCAATGCTAAACCATCGAAATAGAAAATTCATAAAATACATCCACGTATATCTATTGTTGTTAAGGAAGAGTTGCAACACCTATTATCCGCTAACTTCATCATACCCATTAAATATCCACAATGGGTTTCCAACGTTGTCCCTATAACCAAGGCTTGCGAAAAAATACACATCTGAAAAGACTTCATGCATCTCAATCTTGCCTATCCAAAATATGATTTCCCTTTCCCAAACATAGATCAGCTCGTAGACCTAACAGCTAACCATGAAATTCTTTCCCTCATGTATGGCTTCTCTGGTTATAACCAAATCCTCATCGCACCCAATGATCAACCCAAAAATTATTTTATTACCACTTGGGGAACCTTCTACTATTGCGTCATGCCCTTTTGGTATTAAAAATGCAGAGGTTAGGTATCAATGTGCCATGGCATATATTTTCCATGATATCATCCACAATATTGTTGAAGATTATGTTGATGACCTGCTAGGAAAATCCAAATCATGAAAAAATCATCTTGACATTATTGAATCAATCTTCACTCATCTCATCCAATTTTGTCTTTTACGTAATCTTGCAAAGTGTGTTTTTGGTGTCCTCACTAGAAATTTTTTAGGATTCATTGTATCTTTCCATGACATTGAATTTGACCCAAAAAAATTTAGAGGAATTATTTAAATGCCTCCACCATCCAATACTAAGAAACTCCATAGCCTTTAGGGTAAATTATAGTCTATTCAATGTTTCATATCACAACTTTCTCACCGTTGTCAAGCATTTCACCATATCCTTCACAAAGACATACAATTTCATTGGGATTTTGATTTCTAGAAAGCCTTTGATGAAATCAAACAGTACTTATTATCACCTCCCATGATTACTCCACCTCATGAAGGGGATCCATTTTATCTATACATATCCACTTCAGAACATGCTCTAGGAGCTATACTTGCTCACTGTGATAATCAAGGTCATGAATAATCTGTATACTACATTAGCCACACACTCCATGAATATGAAACATGCTACACCGAATCTAAAAAAATGTGTTGTCTATTGTATTTATCCACCTCTAAACTTTGACATTATCTTCTAAATCATGTAACATAAGTCGTCACTAGTTTCAATCCGCTTAAGGCTATGCACACTAAACCCTATCATAATGATCACATAACTTGATGGCTTATGCTCATGACTGAATTTGACCTTTAAATCATATATTAGAAATATATTAAGGGTCAAGCCAAATTAGATCAACTCAACAAAGCACCCCTTCTAGATAATCAACCACCTCATGAATATTTCCCTGAAAAATCCATCAATAATATCGATGAATCTGATTTCAACCCCATAAAAATGACCCTCTTCTTTGATGGTGGTGAATTCTAAGAAGGGGTGGAGCTAGAATCATTATCATACCACCCTGTAACATTCCGCTTCCGATATCATTCAAACTCAACTTCGAGTCTACCAACAAAATGATAGAATATGAAGCTTTGATCATGGGTCTAAACACTGCCAATCTCCTAGGTGGCCACATCTTGGAAATCTATAGAGATTCACAAATTGTCATCAATCAAGTCAAAGGAGAATACCAATGTAAGAATGAAACCCTCCAAAAATATAAAGTTTTCGTTGACTTTCTCCTTGATGCATTTGATCATTACACCATTCAAAACATTCCACAATATTCTAACAGGTTTGCAGATACTATGGAATCCTTTATATTTGTTCTTCCCTTTGAAATAGAAAAATCAAAAGATAAAACCAAGATTTTTGTAGTTTTTCAACGCTTGGATCAACCTTTGATGTAAACTCACTCAGCATAGACTGAGAACTCACCCGAAGCATGCAAAGGTACTAGGCCCCCCTTTAGGGTTGCTGTTACAGGATGTTAGCATGATGAATAATTAAAGCATTCAGATCCATGACTAATATATAATACTATATAGTGCATGTTCAGATCTGGATCTAGGGAATGACAGACTTAAATGATATCATGATGAAATCAAGCATGTAAGAACTAATTATTCTCAATATTTGATACTATGATTTAGCCAATACATTCCATTACATTAAACATGATAAATACATAGAAGCTTATTTCAATAGATAATACCATAGTTTATGCGTGTATTAGCTTTCGTAGCATAACCTCACAATAACTTAGTTCTCACATGTCTCTCTCCTATACTATGTAGTTTATTACATATTTATAAGGGTGGGGACTTTCCCTTCACCGCTTATCCAATCCCAAAAATAGGTCACAAGCTATTATTAGCCCCATGCTGTTACAATAATAGCCACACATGCAAGTGCACTAAAAATAGATTTATTCTAGTTAACTATCAGTAGTAAATCTATTCACAGCCTATACCCATGCAAAGTGCTTCATAGCCGATCCTCCAAAAGTAGCCAATGCATGTCATGTAAGTCTTTAACCAATTTGTGTGTTCAGCACGCTATCTCCAAAAATAGATCGTACGTGTGAAAATGGTTAAGTCCCAAATATATCTCTCTTCTTCACGCACAATTCTTTCCTGACCCTTCTGTGCCTTTGAATACGCTTTGTTCTTCCATGCGAACCTTCTGTCTATTGTTTTGCTAAGTGCCATAGTTTGAATGAACAACATTACCCACACTAATTGCATTACCGCCATGACAATTGTTGTCTCCAAATGAATAAAAGAATATGAATAGAAGAATAGAAATAATTTTTATGAATAAAATAATTACATGTACTCTGCAACATCTTATGCTTTAATTGGAAGAATCAATTCTAGATATTCTTCTTTTATTTCTACCTCTAAAGTCTGTCAATCATTGAGCATGACCTCTACATTTTCTGGGATATCTACTGCATATTGAACCTATCTCATTTTGTGCAATTTCTCCTTGTCTCATTTTGCAAGACCAAAATAATGTTAGACATTGTAGTCATTCTTCCTTCTAATAATTCCATCTTTTGCGTAATGAGTTTTGCAAGCTCATCTAGCCTTTCCTTGTGTGGTTCTTGTGGTGTTGTAAGGGCCTCATGCTTCTACTTAACAAGTGGTAATCATTCTATGTGGCCCAAGGTCTCATCATTCATGTCTTTCAGGACTTCATTTTCCTTTACCATGGTCCTTATCCTGATGACCACCTCTAGAGCTATGAAAATGTTCAATGCATGGTATTTTTTTCTCAACTCCTCCTGCAAGATTTAGAGCAATGCCTCAAATGATGTAATATTTTTCATTATAGAAGGCTTTTCCCTCTCTACGTTACCTATGTTGGATCCTGTGGTGATGGCATGCGCAAAGGTCCATCTTCAAGCACCAAGTCCACCAAGGTATGTACATAATGCATTGCTAAAGGAAAATTTTCTGGTACCTTGGATTCCAGGTGTGGTCTCACCTTCAAAAAAAGGTCTCTAATTTCCTCTGCCATGCTTATAAATGCACTATTCTTCTTTTTCTCCAAGTCCTTTTATTGCTTGAGGCATGCTATTTCTACATCCTTAGTTTTGAGTTCTTCTCTTAGTGCCCTAATTGTTGCAGTCTTATCCACATTTCATCATGCCACCTCTGTCAATAATTTTACCAAAGAATTACTCACTTGTTCATCTGACATAACAGTAGGATTTACTATTACGTTTCTGGCTTGAGGTGTCTTCTTCAACCTCCTTGATACACATGACTCTTCACATACATCAAAGTATTGTTCATCCATATCCGTGTACATAGACCATGAAAACTACTTTCTTGCATGCATAGTTGTCATATCTTCATCCATCAACTCCCACCCATACAAATCCTTTGGTGTTATTGTTCTTTGAAAATGGGTGCAGACAATTTTACCTGTGTCCTCAGTGTAGCCCATGAATGGTGCAACATATTCTCCACTTTTTCTTTTTAATCTTGGCCCTTTAGGAACTTAAGCATCAAGATTTAGAGCTTGTTATGTTATGTCCTAAGTGGTCTCTTGCGCTATCTCATATGCCTCCTTTTCTCCTTCTTATCCATCCTTTATTTCTTCCTCTCATGTCTCTTCCACATCCTCTAGTGGTGTAGGGGATTCGAGCACACTTTCTGTAGAATCCTCCTCCTCCTCTCCCAGTCTCAACTTCCTTCTTTTTCTTCCAGTTGTCTCCTTCTGAGGTGAGAGTTGTGGTGACCTCCGAACTGATTATGGAGTAGCACCTTGTGTCCTAGTTCTCCTAAACACCCTTTTGAAATGACGCTATCCTTGGACTGCATCCAAGTCCTCATCACCTTCCTCTTGTGGTTGGAGTGGAGTATTCGTGCACTCAGCTTCTACCTTATCTATAGGCTACCTCCTACTTATGTGCTCCAAACCACCACTATCTTTATGCTCCTCTTCTTCATCATCTACTTCTATTGTCTCTATGGGCTTAGGTGTTGGAACATTTTCCATTATATGTTTACCTTTTGGTGGCCCTGGGAGCATGAAATCATTCCCAACATACTTATTATTATCCATCTTAGGCTTGAGTTAAAGGTACACAAAAATTTCTCTGGTGTCCCCAACTTCCAATCTTATAGGCTTTATGCTTATAACATCTAATACTAGCCTCTCAATGTAGGCAGTTCATCTTGGATATACATATGTCTTTCTCAATGTATGGTAATTGCAATATACCTTGTCTTCACTGAAGCTTAGATAGCACACATCCAAAAACCAATGAAATAATGTTTGAAAATATCATGTTGTGAAGGCATATTGTAATTTTCACCATGGTCTCCAAGTCCCATCTTTCATGGCAAACCACGTGATACAAAAGTGCTGGTAAACCGTGAACTGCATTGCCTTCCCTACTACTAAAGGTAACTCCTTAGGTATGCACCATTCTTCTTCAAATGTTGTGCAGAGCCTATCATACCACTTCCCCACCCTCTACTTGAATGGTCTACTCATTGATCCTTCACACAACTACTTGCCAAATCTTTCTGCAAGTGACTTTTTCTCCATAGGGTATTTCCATATTTTCTCCTTTGGCCCATCGGGCACCCCAATTTCTAAAAACACTAGAGATAATAAAACATCCCCAAAACTGATTCTCTCTCCTATGCATGCTTCTTCAATGATAGTTTCCTCGATGTAACAGGAGATGTTGTAAGTCACTCCCTGTGAAATCTTCTTTACAATGTGTAGCCACATTGTGTTTACTTGTGACCATCTTTCTTGGTCATTCAACTTTGTCACTAAGTGTGTAGTTTCTTGTATGATTGGGAACTTCTTTAGTTTATCAATTTTTGTGCCACACAGACCCTTGGTATACCCAAACTCCTTCTTTGTCTAAAGGATTTTGGCCTTATCAGTTAAATCACCATATAGATCTACCCTTGTGTCTTTCAACCATGTTACTATTGAGATCAACGTGGTTGTGATCCTTACCATGCATCCTGTAAAGTATAAGAAATCTTTATGTACCCTGCTCATCAACCACTGGTACAAGGGTTCATATTTACCAAAGTAGGGGAGCTCAGACAATTGGTAAAATCCAATATGCTTTAACAAATTCTCCCTAGCGTTATCATACACTGGCATGTCTTCTATTGTGCGCTTATTTGTTTGTGTTTAATAACACATATAAACTCCTTATTTTCAGGTGTACGGTGGTTGTAATCACTAATATTTCTCTTCCGAATGTGGGAATCCCATTCTTGACCCACTATCATACCCTCTGGATACTACATTTCTAAGAAATTACTCTTAAGAGTCATTTCAACCTCTACTTCCACTTTCTTCTTCCCCTTAGCTCCTATGGTTGTAACATTCCCATTTTAAGACTTTAGAAACAAGGAATTTTTTTTTTAGTAATGTTCTATGTTCTAAATACATAATTTACAACACACATTAAATAACATCCAGTTTTTATAATAGATAACCATATGCAGATGTAATGACTCAGTAAGATACCGATCTATTCATTTCATGACTCGGTGAACTACCGATCTATTCATGTTCAACACTAAGTATTGAATACTTTTCTGTATACTAGGTATACTTGGTTTTCTTACCCTGTTCTGGGTATTGAGTGATCTATCTAAGGAACCTAACTGAATAGTTGTTACCAATATTCATCTGCATCATGATCCTTAGACTAGGTGACATAGGACAACGCAATCAAGCAGCTTGCGATACTTTGGCCAAATATTTCTAACATACTGTTCGTATTAGTTATTCCTTGACGACATACTTGTAAATTCAGGAATACGTCCTTCACCCCCACTCTATTGTTATCTAGAATGTCCTTTACTGACTTCGTCAGTCTTCTTGCCCAAGGTTTAACCCTAGTTCTGGTTAACAACGTAGGTTATGATAGGAAGGAGCTCACAAAGACTTAGGATAGTTTGGCATACCGAGTCAACCTAAGTCAACCCCATGTGCCAAGGTACCCTGAGTCCTAGAGGGCTACTTCGTATCGTAACTATGCTACTACCCAGTCCTAGAGAGAAACTAAGTTCAAGTCCAAAAGTGTGTAGATCTAGACATTCAATGCAGAAGGGTGTTGCCACATGTCAACTACATTGATGTATCCTCGAGAAGATCCTAATCTTCTCAAAGGTACAGCCCTACAATCGTGTGTGCCAGCATCCTATAGAACAACCTCGTTGAGATATACATACCCCTAGGAGATTATTAATGTTAAATTAATTTGGATACTTAAAGGCAGATCCAGTAATCCTGTCCAACCCAAATCCAACTCTCCCTAAGATTTTTTTTCCAAATCGGGTTCCATTAACCCCTGAAGAACTTCCTTACTTAAGATTGCTTTCAATGTTTGTTAATTTTGGCTCAACAACAACTATCAAGAAGAAAGGATAACAACCCCTTAAGTTCCATTTAATGTGGCTTAACCATTCAAGGAAGTGTAACCACCACCTAGGTTGCATTTCATTAGACTTATTAAAAGAACCCCAATGATTATAAATCATATCTTCCTTTTTGTTTACTTTTTCCTAAGAGAGGAAGAGTCTTCCTCTTCATGGTTAAGTTCTAGGGTTTACCTCACCCTTTATGTCCTTTACAAATTTCATAGTTTTCATTGTAAGTTCATTATACGTTACTTTAATAATACTAGTTATTTAGATAAGAACATTGAAATTCTGCAACTTATTTAGTTGCATCACATTTAGGGAAATTACTTCAATTCCCCTTTTCCTACTTATCCAAAAACACTCATTTAAACATATAAATAGCATGAATAATATCAACAAGATAGGATCCCATTCCTTTTACAAAGGTACAAGATAATTTACATAACCTGTGCAAGTAAATTTCTCATCCTTCAATTCATTTTCAAAACTTATATAATTACAAACTTATGCATTTTAGGCATACTGCATGAAAACAACCTTCATTCAAAAGAGAATAACTTTTATTTTCCAATACAACTTAAGAACAATTCATAATTCTTCACAAGAATCAAACTTAGATCATCCAATGCATCATATAAGTTTTTGTCTTCCGTTATCACTTACAAAGTCCATCTACAAAAATTGCTAGCACGGGTCAGTTCAATGAACTGAGCATGATAAGGACTAAGCCTTAAAAATGAAGTGCATTCCACTAATTGTTCCAATAAAAACAACCCTACTTTAATGAACAATTAGTATTTCATACTCCCTAAGCATAAGTAATATCAATAAAAAGAAGAGCAATAATAACCCAGATTAACAAAAGAAGAACAAAATATAATCTATAAAATATGTCTTATAAATTAAAGTATAATTGATCCTATCAATTATCTTTACCAAACAACAAATCATAACATATCATTGTTTCTAATCCTACCAAAATATAATACAACACTTATCTTTAATTTAAGATACCGGAAGTGTGTACAACATATTCTCTCTTGGATGTTTCATCTAACTTTCAAGTAAAGAAGAAGAAAAACCATTCCCATTATGCCAAAGTACATAACATCCGCAAAGTAGAAATAGGTGCAAATCAAGACTTAAACCATTTCCTTTAAAGGTCATCTACTTTAAAATTCAACATTTTAAGGTATTCATCAAAACAGATCCATAGAAAAGAAATCCAAGAAGGAATGATGGATTAAAAGTCAACAACAAGTTTGCAATTTCTTTCTGCTTCATTTCAGTCAAATGACAAGTATAAAAGACTAATTAAGTATTGATTCTCTTTTCCAATAAGAATAAAAATCAGAAGGTTCCAACCAATGAACTTAACCCAACTGCATTAGAAAAGGAGTCCTAACAGAATATGATCCCCATCTATAATCATTTCTTACAACTTAATTTAACAGTTTTACCTCCTCTTATACATACAGTTTAAGTTCATTCAAGAGTTCCAAGGAAAGAGAGCAAGGACCACTTCAAGGAAAGAGAATACTAAATGCTATCTTCCTTTCTAAAACCTTCCCATTATAATGCATGAATTCTACTTTCCATTAGGAACATTGTAACAATGAAGCTCATACACAGTCCATGGCCAGTAAAGATTCATAGTGTATCTTTTAAAGACCTAACATTCTTTCATTGGACTAGAACGGCCTCAAGATAAGAAGAAAACATGTTAACATTTCTCTTTCTTAGAACCCTTTACTATCAAACAGTGAAGTTCCTTCAATCCTTACCATTAATTTTCCCTTTTTAAACTCAGATGAGAAAACAGTGAAGTTCAAAACACAGCCCGTAGTCAAGTTTGAATTGCAAATTATTCTTCCAAACTTAACATTCATTTATTGGACCCATCAAGAGACAAGAAATTTGAGTAGATGCTACACTCAAAATTTTCCAATAGTTAAGGTAGAACTATCTCGACAGTATTCCAATGCATCACTGCAATAACTACAAATTGGGTTTCCAAATAAATGACAAGATCAAAACAACATAGATAAAATACATACTGCCAAGACTCGAATTACAAATCATAGCACAATGTAAAGCATAAGCTCCCTCAAAGGATCAAGATCATTCAAATGCTTATAACCAAGTTCGGGTAACAACATGTTCCCTCTTTAGTTTATAAAATAATCAAAAGACTATAATATCTGAACCAACACATCATTCAGGTTACCATTCCAATTAAAAACACCAAGTAACCAATTGATTGTACAGTGTTGCATCACAATATCACAATCATGAACTCATAAATACACCAGTACCGTAATGCTAGACCGAGTACAATGAAATTACTTATATACAGTTCAAAATAAGAAAAGAGCTTCCCTTCCCAGTTAACATCCTATCAAACCCTGTTTCATATGGAATGTAAGATTCTTAACAGAGCTCAAACTTGACGACAACAAAACATGAAATCCAGGTTCATAATGAACCTACAATAATAGTTAAATAGTCATAAGGAAATAGTTCACAAGCACCATGCCTTAAGAAGCTTCGAACAACAATACAATTATCCAAGATAACAAACACAAGTTCCAAGTTTGATACGGTTTCAACAACAGTCACAGTTTTTGCAAGATGAAATACAAAAACCAAGCCATATATAGTTTTCCAGTGCATGCGATTTTTAACAATAGAAAGCTCAAACTTACTTAGCAGTATTCATAAGTACTGGAGTTCTTTACCCACTCTAGGTCACAAAACACAACAAGTTCACAAACAATAATCTCAACAACACAGGTAGAACTCAGAGTTCCTTAAAAACTTAGCAAACAATTTATTGTCAAAAAAGGTGGTCGAAACCAAACAACCATTTCCAACAACTGAAAAAGTTAACAGAGTTCCAACTTTATTCTTGCATGCATAGATCTTTTGTGTAACATAAGTTTTCAACAAAACCACTTATATCACCATGGATTCAAAACCCAGAATGCAAGTTTTACTAAACCCATCAATCAATTAACCAGATAAAGCATGAAATGCACAAAATCATCAAAGCAAAGTTACTTTAATGAAAACACTTAGAGGAAAGCAAGAGATTTTAACAGTTAGAGCCTATCATGCCTGATAGTGTCTTTGTCAAGTCGAAGAAGACCTCCAGCCGAGCTCACTTCTTCACCTCTTCTCCACGAAAGATCAAACAACCAGATACTTCTTCAACAATGCCTCTTATACATTCCATGAAACAAAAATAGATTCGAAACCTCACAAATAGCCATGAAGTGCAGTTTACTCTGCTAGTTTGAAAAACCAAAGTGCATGTAGAAAGAAAATCAGAGAACATGCAAAATGAAACAACCCAACAAAAATCCGTTGGCATGCCTACCAAGATGGTTCGAGCTCGTGAACCAAAAAATAATTAATCTCATTAATTCCAAATCTCCCACTCAATCCTGTTTACCACCGCCTGCCAAGTCTGGCGAGTGCCAAGTCCAAATTAACATGAGTTTCCATTTTTAGTGATACTGCCACATAAGCCTCCACCAAGCCAACTAACCCCTACCAAAGCTGGCAATCCGTATGCATTCACCATCCTTATCTACATCATAAATGCCTTAGGAACCATCGCCAATGTGCATGTGACCACTTAAGTCCCAATTCATATCCATTAGTTTAGGATAGATTAGATTGCTTAGGTTAGATCTTAGGTAGAATTAAAATTTATACCTTAGGATATAACACTAACAACTAACCCCACCTTAGGCCTTAGTAATTAGGTTTAGATAAACCCTCATAGGTAAATAATTCAAAGTGCCATAGTTTAAAACACTAGGTTAGGTTAAAATAATACCTTGTAGTATTAAAATTTAGGTTAATTTAATACCTGGTAACCTTTCTAATTTCGTTTCAACACCGAGCTTAGGTTAGAATCAGAATTCTATCAAGAGACATATCTTAGGTAGAAATATATATTTCTTTACCTAGCTTAGGATCCCATAGGTTAGTCTTCTATAGGGTCCTAGATCTCTCTTATGTTGTGAATAGGCTACATTCCCATTTTCATTAGCAATGACCTATCATGGTCGATCTTCAAAGACTCAAGCAGAACAACCTACTGAATGGAAGTACGTTCACATAAAAATTAAATAACTTGTAACAACAAAGTTTAGTCCATCATGTATCTTAACTCATGGAATGTCAATTTTACCATTCATTCAACATTGTAGATTTTAAACATTCCTTGGATCACTGAAATTGATCTAAGGATGAGTCAAATAAATAGATAAGTTTACAACTCTTAAACCAGATTGCAAATCACCTACCAGAAGTGGAAAATAGATTCAGAGAAGTCATTCCAGTTTAGTCAAAGGATCTTAAGAGCATAAAAGACTTATCCATATCAAACATGATTTCCAATAATTAGAAGAACATATCCTTATAAGGAAAATCACATATCAACACTTGAATGCAAAGGAGGAAAATAACAACAGTCAAGGGTGTTACAGTGGTAGGTGACATTTCTTTGGTGTCATCTATAACCTGTAATATTCTAACTTAAAATACTCACCTTTTTATCCCCTACAATGTACAAACCCAAACCCTAGCTCCATTCAGTGTTACCCTAGTTGAAATTACATGCCCTAGCTCTTTTGCAATTCCTTACCTTGCTCAAACCCTTCGCAATTGGGGATATAAGCTTCCTCTACACATAAATTTGTTTGTCATGTCTTGATTCACTCTTCACACCTAAATACTCTTCTCACAATCTTATTCGCTACTTGGTTTAGTCAAATTATCTCAATTGCAATGGGAAGAATAAATTTGTATCCCCTCCTTATATAGATTTTCAAAAAGTTAGTCTATTTATTGCTCCTTCACCTACAACAATCCTCATTAATTGATCCTTTTTTTTTATTTTCCACGTGGTACATCTTCATATCCCATTCATAACCTTCTAGCACACCCTCCTACCTTCTGGCTGTAGAATTATCTTTAGAGAGTTTCCATGTGCATGAGTACCTTATCACTGTGCCTTCCACTAGTAGTGTTCATTGACCTCCTCTTACCTTGCGTTATATTATTCCATCATTTATCTCCATCTATGGTCATCTTCTCTAGAAGAAATCTCTTTTCAAACAATTATCCAACTTTGAATAGCACCCGTAGTAGTTTGTTCCTTTCATATCTATTTTTTTTCAATCCAGTCATGTACTTGGATATAAATTCTTCAAATATTAACTAGCTTGTGGCACAAAAATGTTCTTATTACACAAAAACACCAACTAAATTGACAAATCATAGCAACAAATAAGGAAATACATTAAGGAAAATATAGAATTGAAAACTTAATCTAAGTGACAACATTGCCTTATTATAAACACCAAGAAGACTTATTTATAATAGGGCTTCGGCCTACTCCCGTTGAAGTACATAGGCAACAGTGTTCCATCAAGAATCTTTAATTGACAAGCACCTATTTTAAGTATGGGAGTGACAACATACGACCCCAACCAATGTACTTTGAGTTTTCTTGGTTGGCACAAAAACTTAGAATCATAAAGGAGCACCATCTATCCAACCTCAAGCTTCTTATCCTTCATATGTCTATCATGCCATGAATTTCTACCTAGATTTTTCCTACTTTTGACTCCAACGTGCTATGGCGCATCCAATTTCATTAACCAATCAATCTATTCTTCTAATACTTTCTCATCAACTAGACATCCAACGTGCACAATACGTAAAGATGGTAACATGTATTCCATAGGAATAACTACTTCCGCACCAAACACTAACTGAAATGGTGTGGCTTTGTTCAACATTTTATATATTGTGTGATATGCCCAAAGCATTGTAGATACTTTATCATCCCAATCCTTTCTTCCAACATCAAAAAAATTCATCAATGTTTGGCTCAAAATTTTATTGAAAGCCTCATCCGTTCTATTTTCTTGAGGATGATATGGTCTAGTCTTATAGTGTAACAATCATGAATTCATCTAATAAAATTTTGATTGTCTCATTCAAAAAGTGTGTGCCCCTATCATTGGTCAAACTTAAAGGGCGTCCATGCCTCAAAATAATATTTTCCCAAAGAAACTTGATTTTTGTAGCTGTTGTACAATCCTTTATAAGCACTTCTTCTGCTAAGCTTGTCAGATAATATATGCAAATGATGATAAAGCATAAGATCTAGTCATGCACGTGGTTAGTGAAATAGGACGCACAAAATCAATATTCCCTTTCTCAAATTTTTCTGTAAACACTAGTAATAGGTCTTAGAGGCATTTCATCTCATTGACCTGGTTTCCCAAGGTGCTGACAATGATCTAAAGCCTTGTAATATACTTTACAATCTTTATACAAAGTCTCCCACCATAATGCAGCGGGTAGAATCTTGCACATAGTGGCGTCACATGTATAGTGGCCACCTACAATTCCACCATGAGCTTCCTCCATGATGTTCAGGAGTGTTCATGTTCCAGTACACTATGGCACAATACTTCATCCCAGCCTAACTTGTACAAGTCACTGCTAATCAACATTTAGGGTGTCGCGTGTATAGCAAATTGTTTCTTCTCTAAGGATTTGATTCCTTCTAGTGCCATACCTGTCCGTAGAAATATAACAGCGTCCTCTAATTCTGATGGCACTCATTATAGCCTATATAACTGTGCATCTGGCATGGTATCTTCAATTACCTGTGCTTCTTCTCCTGACTGTATTCTAGATAAATGGTTTGGTCCAAAATTGCCTTTCCTTGGTTTTACCATAACTATGAAATCAAACTATTGAAATAAGAGTACCCATATGTATATGTACCCCTATAAAATGGGCTTGTTTACCAAATAATTCAATGCCATGTGATCTGTATAAAAGCCAAATGATGTAGCTAGCAAGTACTATCTAAATATATGTAGCACATAGACCATTGACAAAGCTTCGTGCTCTATAGTTGTGTAAATTTGTTCTCCAAGAGTCAAATTTCTACTAGCAAAACATATAGGATGATCTATAGTACCTCTCCTGACTGAGCTAATACTATGCCAATGGTTATGCCAGAGGCATCCACATGTACATGAAATGGTTGATCTCATGAGGGAAATTGCAGAATAGGCATTGTAGTAAGTCACTCTTTTAATGCCTAAAATGTGCGCTACTATGGTTCTCCCCAATAAAACATCCCTTTTCCTTTGAGTAACTCTTCCAAGGGTGTGGCAATGTTAGCATATCCTTTGATAAACTTCCTGTAATATCCTGTATGACCCAAAAATATGCGTACCTCACTTTAAATGATAGGCTCTTTTAGGCCATTAATGAATGCAACCTTAGCTGAATTGCCCAACAAACCTTCCTTGCAGATTATGTGTCCTAATGAGTATTCTGAAATGGTGTAGCAAATATGCACTTCTTAATGTTCAAAGAGATACTCAATTTTCTACATCTTTCAAACATTAAGCACAAATTGTCACAATGGTCTTTGACTAGTCCATACTCCATCCAAACATCTAAATAAACATGTAAGAAGTTGTGAATAAACTCTTAAAATACCTGAACAACTATGTGTGAAAATACAACAGGCACATTTTTTAAACCAAAAGGAATCACAGTATAGGAAAAGCTACCCCATTCAATAATAAATGTAGTATTTTCCTAATCCTCCTCGGCAATCCTAACCTGATGATACCCAGAGAACCCATCTGTAAACAAATAGATTTCTCACCCTACAATGCCTTCTAGTATTTCCTCAGTGAATGACATAGGAAAGGGATCAGTAACACATGTAGCATTCAGCTCCCTGTAGTCCACATAGATCCTAATCTGACCATCCTTCTTGATAATGATCACCATTGGACTAACCCATTCTAACTTGTCGAGGGGCTTGATGATTCTAGACTTTAACATTTTGCCAATCTCTTCCTTGAAATTTTTGCACAAGTTGGGGTTCATCTTGTAGGGTCTCTTTCTAACTGGGTATGCACCTGTAGACACAAAAATTAGGTCACACTCCCCTTTGGTCCCTCATCAAATAAATACCTTGAACACATTCACCTAGCCATGGCCCCCTTCACCCCATTATAATATTAATTTAATTATTTAATTAAATTAATTCATTATCCTCACCTTATTTATTATTTAAATATCCTAATTGGGATAATGCCCACCTATCCACCTCACCTAGACACCTCATCAAGCCACCTCACCCTAAGACCTATTCTTAGTAAGTTGCCATAACTAAATAAAACCTACCCAAACCCTAAAAATCAATGCCTACATTCCCTCTAACCACATTCCCACATGTTAGAAGGAAGCTTCCAGTCTAATCCGTGTGGAAAAAAACAAGATCCCAAATAATCAAGGGGATCTACCAAGTTTAGTAAACCTAGGAAATCCCACCCTAACCGATGGCGGTTACCCTTAACCACTGCCGGTTAAGCCAAAACCACCGTCGGTTACCATTTAACTCCCAAAATAACCTTATTTCGAGGTTGGCACATTTATGAGAGGTAATCACATCTTCTGAGAACAAGTGACAAAACTAGAGCTACATGCAAGTAGAACCAACATCTATACCAACATCAAAACACCCATAGCCAGTACCCAAAGCAATCACACAACCACCTACCTTCATGGGAGCATCTGAGGAAGCGTCAATTGACACTACACCAAGTTCATTTGATCACCTACCATTACCAACCAGGCATCAAGCTTGTACAAATAGTAAGTTTGTTAACCTACATTGTTTCCTTGTCATTTGAGCAGATCCTTTTACATTTGTTATTAGTTTCTACTTTCATTTCCATTCCCCACCATTTTATCTCCACACAAACTTAACTACCTCTTTACCCACACCATTAAAATATACATACCCATATTTTCATCATTCCTGTGCATATCTAGGATCCATACGAATCTTTCCATTGCCCTTCCACCTTTATCTAATCCCAAATCTATCACCTAGCTAAGTTTTATTGAGTTTCATGTACCTCGACCATACTGACGCCAGTCACCCATAACTGTCACTAGTTATCCTAAACCAACGTCGATCTCTGTGTCTTATATCAAAAACCTATATCAGAGCCTAAAACTACCACCAAATACCCTAAACTGTCCAGAACCAGACCTTGACCAATAACAGTATCTTGACAGTGACCCTGACCTTTAGATTCAATCATAGCCTAGCCTGTTGTGAATGAATTCACTTATTGTAGATGAATGAGATACCTAAATCATTTTAACTACAGTAGGATTTATTTTATTACTCAGCATTAAGTTGTTTTAAATAGTGGATTGACAACCATCTAGGAAGTATCACACTTCCCGGATCTAGCACACGCTAGGTAGTCCACTGCACATATTTTTTAAAAAAAATTGGTGGTCTTGTGTTCCATTTCAGGTAGTTCCTCCAAGCACAAAGGAAGCTCTCACAATCAGCTGTGGATTCAGAATTCATACGCGCACAAAAACCTATCAACCAACATTTCAATAGGTATTCCTCCTAGCCCATTACCCTTATTTGTTTCGTCATTCTCCAAGAAATGCTCCAGAATCAGGTGAAACATTTTGGCACACCCGGTGGGACCCATTCGGGGTTCCTTGCATTCATTCATTTCTAGGTGAAAATTTGCATGTTTGTTTCCCTTTTAAAAGGTTCTTACATTTAAATTTCTCCCCTGAAACCATCTCTTCTTTCTATTATCTAAAATTAATTGTACTTTTGGTGCTTTAAAATGAACACTTCTTCCCTTTCATTAGTATCACATTAGTGAAAGAGCATCCCTTCTCCTATTCATCTACTTGTGGCATTGAATTCAACATTTCAATTTGGGCTTAAAAATCATTGCATTTCATTCTACTTTTCTGCATTAGCTCACATTAATTGAGGGCAACCTATACGCTGGAAGTCATGCCCAACTGATGGTTGACAAACGAATCATAGAAAAGCACTTCTTTCTCTTTCTCTTTCTCAGAGTTTTTACCAAACCTCACAAAAAAGTGAAAATATACACATTCTTAAACAACATCTTTCCTGGAAGAAGTTGTAGGTGATCACATGATCACGGCATAGTGGGCACCCATCTCACTGCTCTGTTGAGTCATACTTCAGAGCGAGGCCCGCCCCCACCATAACATACCTGAAACCTCTCCTTGTAGATTTACTTCTTCGTAGGAAGCCATCCTCACCAAAAAACTCTATTCTACAGTTCATGAGTCAGTCCTTAAATAACATAAGCTAAACAAACATAATAGAAAAAGCACTCTTAGGATCATATTTTTCTTAGTGTTTCTGCTTGGCTTGCGTTTTGAGGTGAGAGGTCACGCTCTTCATTTTTCTTATTTCTCCTTGCACACTCCTCATCATAGTTGTTGTATTCTAGCTTTATCTGAGTGTGCTTGGACCATATTCTCATCATTCCCATAATTCTGGGTTTGATTCCACATCAAATTTTAATTCACAACCACATTTTCTTCATCACTGTTTCAATTTCATAGTGACCGGTGTCAGTCCAATGACTGTCATTAGTTACCCTCTGACCATCATCATTTATACCCAACCAGCATCAGTTCACTGTTCTTTTGGTTGACCTACCCAAAAGGACACATATTCACCTTCTTCAACTATTTAGAGTCCATGTAACTCTCATCATATTCACTTTACTAGTAAATCTCATCAACATTTTGCATACCTGGTAAATTTGGCCTTATACCTTGTTTTTGACCAACTCTCCACTTTCCACAGTGACCGGCAGCGGTTACCTGTGACCGGCATCAGTTTACTTTAACTGGCATCAATTAGCCTATGTCATTTTCTAGTTGTCATTTAGCCCCAATTCACCTACCACCGTCTATTTATCCTACCTGTAGTGTATTTCTGTGTCACTTACAGAAAGTAGTCTTACCATGTTAGTACCTATTCACATGGTACTGATGTGTCGAAAAGAAAGCACCCTCGTATTCCATACTAGTTGTCTACCACTCCCACCTAGCCCTTCACCACCTTCCATTTTATCACCCACCATGGAATCTATCTAACCTATCTCTATTGCTACCGGAGATGAGGAGTTTACACGACTCCTTGACCAAAATCCTGCCACCTTGCAGTTTTACCTTTCCCACTCGTCCACTCGAGATGCCTCAGGTTAGTTGATATATGGCATGCCCATATCTATTCCCCCGACACTCACTCCTACTTCTGCTCTAGCCCCTGTTAACCCCGCATTTCCTGTATCTACCTTACCCCCAGTCGTTTCATAGCTAGGTCCTATACCCACTATGACTGCCATGTCTGTTACATCCGTTGTACCCGCCACATCCACTATACCTTCGCCAACCACCTAGAACACAGCCTCATCTACCCCTATTATCTCACATATACCTGTAGCTACACTACCACCCCCAGTGTCGGTGACCCCTACCCCTTTTCAAAATGTTATCCTTTCTATTCCACAATCTTTAGCCCCCATTGCCACTAGGGTCACCACGACTCTTCCACCTTCATATACATATTATCAGTAGCCTCCTATTTCATCTGTCATTCATCCTGGGTACGTACCCCCTATTTCACTACCTTCTTCTCAATCTACCTACATGGAAGCACCATATACTGGAATGTCACCCTTGTTACATGCCCAACACCAACCCTCTTACGCTACAGGAGGCACCCATCCATCACAACCTACCAATGACCTAATCAAGTTAATGATGGACAAGATGTAGACATTGGAGGTATCGGTTTCTGGCTCCCGCAACACTCTCACCTATGATGAGATTTGTAATGAGCCTATACATGCATCCATCCCTATCCGTCCATATCCCATGCATTGGGAGATGCCTAAATTCAACCATTTCAATAGCAAGGAAGACCCGCAACAACATTTGCGGTCTTTTAAACATGGGTGCTACCTAATCACCCACGATGATGCTTTGCTCTTGAGGACCTTTCCCATGTCTCTGACTGGACTTGCATTAGATTGGTATAGTGGGTTACCTAGCCACTCTATATTTTCATTTAATCAGGTAGCCCAAGCCTTCTTGGATCACTTCTCCATCAATATCATTAAGAAGGTTACCATGACTGACCTATACTCCACGCATCAGTATGATGACGAATCTATTACAGATTTTGTTGCTCACTGGCGTAGCCTGATCAATCAAATCACATTCCAACTACCACAAACCGAACTCATCAAGCTCTTCACGCAGGCTTGTACTAGACATATCTTGCCGACCCTGCAGGTCCAAACTTTCTGAACCTTTGACGAAGCATTCAACATGGCATGAAAGCTAGATATTCAGGCCATCGAAGAGAAGAAAATCCAATTATGCAATAAGAACTCGGCATTCAAGTCGAATGATACCTCTTCTTCTTCCAAAACAAGAACAATTATTCAAAGGCCAAGGGGACCGCTAACGCAGTGGTACTTAAAGCCATCCCAGCTCATCCGTCAAATCAAACTAGCCCCTCCTCTAATTTCTCACCCGTTTAGACTTTTCAATTCAGATGGGAACAATGGAAATATACCCCAATTGGGGAGCCTTATTCTTATGTCTTAGAAAAGGTCATCAAAGCTAGGGCCATCACCCTTCCTCCAATAAAACCACACACTAGTTTTGACCTTGCTTGCCCCACACCCGCATGGTATAAAGAACACGACTTCTGTAACTATCATCGAGTAAAGGGTCATAGTGATGGAAATTACATCACTTTCAAAAACATTGTCCAAGAAATGCTCAACAAAGATGAGTTAACCGTGGATAATCCTAACGCACCTGCCAATCAAAACCTACACATATTTAAGAAACCTTTTCCTAATCATGCCCCTTCGTCTAATCAAACCAGTGAGACCTCAACTCATGATAGCCATACCCACAAGGTCCATGTTATTTTCAGTGACGCACCTGTTGCTTCCAAATTACCTCATATTCCTTCCATAGAGGAAATTCTATATTGAAGTCCTCCACCTACACTTGAACCCACTTCACCTATTCCTCCAACCATAGAGGAACACCTTTCACCTCCTTCCTCACCAGTGGAGGATCCTTCCACTAATATCGAGGCTATTTAACCTTTGGCTTCTCCACTTAGAAAGTCGTCACCCACAGTACTTCTTCAGTCCATGGTGGATACTTGTTTATCTCCTCCACCCACAGAGGATCACCCATCATCTCCTCCACCTATAGAGGAGCACCCATTTTCTCCTCCACCTATCAATGATCCAGTAGAGATACCTTTTCCTCTAGGTGAGAATTCTCCATCAGCTACCCAAGATCCTGTAAACCTACTTTCATCTCTCTTACCCACAGAAGCCAAAGCTAACAAATTTCTCATCTCTAAGACACATTTTATGGGAATTTCCATTAGGTCCTCATCAACCTCACCTACAGACATGTCGTTCTCACATTTAGCCGATCACTTAGATTATGTGGATAGAGCCTTACTGTGGGGGCGTCTTTTGCTTCTTGTCTCAACACAGATGCAGATGTCACTTGCTAACACTTCCACTATCTACCCAAAGATATTTCGACCAATCAAACCAAACACAACCACCTCTATCACAACTTCTTCCGAACACCTATCATAGCTCAACACACACCCTTACCCATAACCCAACATACATCTAAGTCCAAACCCACACCTACATCGTCCTCCTCACCTAAACCTATTACTACCTTAGGGGTCACCCCAACCACTAGCCTTACTCATCCACCTATCAAACTAGATTTAGCTATATCCTCCACAGTTAATACCCAACCTACTCTAGAACCCAAACAAAAGAACCAAACCCATAGAACTCACACCCTGGTTACGCCAATCATAACTTCATCACCTTCACCCATTCCATCTGTCTTAGGACCTCAACCTCCTAGCACAGTTAAGAAACCTCCACCCGTCAATAAACCAAAAACACATAAGCCCATTCCTTCCTTGCAAACCTCTAACATACCCAGGCACCTGACATGGATTACACCCGCATATGACGCATCTTTACCACCCATACCTCCAATACCCTCCGCAACTTCTTCACTACCCACTACACTTTAGTCTCTGTCCCTCACACCCCCTGCACGACCCGCATCATCTACCTTCACAACACCTCCGTTATCCCCATGGGTAACTCGCCCTCTTCCCCCATCTACTTTTCCCTCTAGATCTCATACACCCATATCACCTTTACCCAAGAAGGTGCAACCCAAAGACAAAAACCCACTACCCTCCAATAAGGTAGTCAAAACAACCATACACCCTCCTGCCAGTTCATCTACCATACCCCTACCCAAGCAAAACATGACCAACACCCAAGACCACTGCCAGCACCCAAAACCATAGCTCGACCCACTCCCCCTCCTGCAAAGACCGTTCCTCAACAATCAGCCACACCTACGCCTAAACCCACTTTCACTTCCAATTGCGACCCACTAGCAAGGTCCTATGCCAAAATATAACCAACCTCCTTGAGACTTTTGTCATCACATTACTGCCACTCAGACCTTATGACCCCCTCAAACCCAAGCCAAAAGGGTTTGATGACACTAAATTTACTGCCTACCATCATGTGCCAGGGCACGATGTGGAGAACTGCAAGGCTTTAAAAACCATCCTTATCCAGTTATGTCCTCCTGAAGAAAACTTTGACAATGATGACCTTCTTGATGAGGACCCCATTTCACCAACACCCATTCCCATAGTCCCTTCCCTCACTTCCTACTCAACAAACACAACCTCCACCCCCACAACTCTTAGAGCCACCCCCAAGATTTGAAATTAACATGGTTCACATCAAAGAACTTGCCACACCATTACCTAAATGTCATTGCACCTAGCTCACTTCACAAGGCTTTTCTCCCCCGGTAGGTTTTTGCCCGTCATGTCATTATACCACTCATCCTACACCTTCTCCATTTTCCAACTCCCCTCAGATCAACATGATCCACGTCACTACCCATGCTTAGAGAGACAAAGGCAAGGAAAAGGCAACTGACTCACCAACCAATCCTATACCCAACATACCATCTGCACCCACACCTAAAATTACTATCTGCGGCCCCACATACCCTATTTCTAATGGGGTCACACATCACACAATGCTTAAACAACTACACCAATCCCCCCTCAAAATGTCCTTATATGACCTCATCCAAACCTCAGAATCCCATCATCAAGCTCTCATGGAGGTCCTGTAATCTATTGAGGTTTTACCCAATGACCCTACACCCATAGCCTCCATTATACCCCATCATGTATCATCTCTCACCAAATTGCCACATTTATCCACACCTCACCTTACTCACCAAATAGCCTCCCTTAGCTTCTTAGAGGAAGATATCACACCGCACCAAACCAATGACCCAGACCCAACTCTCTTCATCTCTATCCACATCGATGATATATGTGTACGACACATAATGATCGATGGGGGTGCAAGCATTAACATCATTTCATCTCATGCATTCACTCAAATGCACATACCTGACAATTACATGCATAAACATCCTATCATGTTGCATTCATTCAATGACGCTATCACCTCTACACTAGGCACCATCATCCTCCACATTTGCGTGGGCCCCCACATAGTTCCAGAGTTATTCTATGTCTTGGAGGGGGAATTTCAATATAACCTTTTGCTTGGTAGACCCTGGATTCGTGTCATGGGTTGTGTTCCTTCCACTTTGCATCGCTGTGTAAAGTTTGAACATGAAGGACACACCTATACAATTCCAGCTAACCCATCACCTTTTAAAACATGCAACATGCTTTACCGACCCAATGACATGCTTATACCCATTAAGGCATCTACCTCCATGACCACTACCATGCTTCACCTACACCTCCGCTTACCAGTATAGTCGCTACCTCAACCGCACATACCTCCTCCATTCCTACCGCCACCACAACCTTTACATGGCAAACCCATCAGCCTCCCAATCTGTTAACTCCACCTCCATCAACCTCTGAAAACATCATCTATTCTAGCTACCCAAATACCAACCACCGATCCCTTGGAAGGAATTTTTCAATGCCTCACTCTGGGGGAGTATCACCTATATAGTGTCAACACATTCCTTACTCCACAAGAGTATGGTAGTCTTCACCAACATCCTCGCTACAATCACCGCATAGGAGAACGCATCCTTTATGGTCCTCCTCATCTTTGTACCAGTCTCACCTATGGGGGACTTGATACTACCACTTACACACCTGAACCACCGTCACAAACCCGCCCATTTTCTACTGACTTCCAGTCTCTCACCAATCACCGTTTCTCCCACACCTTCCTACACCGATGTGCGTGGAAGGGTTTTGGTTTTGGATTTTACGAGTAAGGCCACCATACTATTATTCCATGTACTACCCATTAAACATAATGACCGTAGTGGTATCGGGTTTGCTAAACCACCTACCAAGTAGGCCCACATTGAACTCATTGAGGACATTAGCCCTTCTCCACCCTCTTCACCCACTCCACCTTCATCACCATCCTTCACCGATGGAGTCGATGGATCCAGAATCTATCCCTCCTAAAAAAATTTTCATAAACACCATTTCCTTGGGGCCTCTGACTTATCAATGTGAGGGCGAGGCTTCCTTCCTCTCTTCCCTTCCTATACCCTGAAATGATCGATGACAATACACCTTCAATTAACATCGTTCAATGTCAGGATGATGAATCTATACTCACTTACCTTGGTGTAGAAGACTCATATATTCATCGGTTGTTACCCTCTGAGACACAAACCATGTTGAATGAATTGACTATCAGATCAACATTCATACTCAGGATGACCCGCACATCCTAAAGATCGGTCAATCTTTAGATGTTGCTAAACAGGAAGCCATCACTTCTTTTCTCAAAAATCATAACCATGTGTTTTCTTGGTCTTATGCAGACATGCCCGGTATTGACCCCACCATAGTGGTCCACAATATCATAACCATTCCCGATGCCAAACCCATCAAACAAAAACTAAGGAAAATGTACCCTCACATTGCTCTTCTCATCAAAGAAGAACTTCAGCATCTTCTTTCTGTTTCCTTCATATTACCCATTGATTATCCTCATTGGATCTCTAACATTATCCCTATCACCAAGGTGATAGGGAGACTCTGCATTTACACAGATTTCCATGACCTCAACCTAGCCTGCCCAAAAGATGACTTTCCTCTACCTAGTATTGACCAGCTGGTTGACCTTACCACTGGTCACGAGATGCTATCACTCATGGATGGCTTCTCGGGTTATAACCAAATCTTTCTTGCCCCAGAGGATCAACACAAAACCATGTTCATCACCCCTTGGGGGACCTTCTGCTACCGAGTCATGCCTTTTGGCCTTAAAAATGTGGTGCCACATATCAGTGGGCTATGACTTATATCTTCCATGACATCATGCATCGTATATTGGAAGATTATGTGGACAATCTCCTAGCCAAATCTAAACACCACTCCGAGCACCTCACCATCCTAAAAACCATTTTTGACTGCCTCATTAAATATTGCATTCACCTTCAGCCTAAGAAGTGCATCTTCATGGTCCTCTCAGGAAAGCTCTTGGGATTTATCATTTCCCTACATGGTATAGAAGTTGACCCTGTTAAAGTCAAGGCCATTCTAGAAATGCCTCCACCCACTAACCTTAGACAACTCCATAGCCTGCAAGGTAAGTTGCAGTCTATTCGCCATTTCATTTCACAATTATCTGATCGGTGTCAACCATTTCATCATCTTGCTCAAGAAGGATGTCTCCTTTAAATGGGATGATGACTGCCACAAAGCTTTTGAGGCCTTAAAATAATACCTTCTCCAACCACCCGTACTTATCCCACCTAAATACGATCAACCTTTCTACCTATACATCTCTGCTACCGATCACTCCTTGGGGGCCATGCTCACTCATCGTGATGAACAACACAGGGAGCAGGTGGTTTATTACATAAGTTGTACTCTTTTGGACTATGAAACCTGATACACCCATCCTAAAAAACTTTACTTAGCCTTAGTTTTCATTGCCACAAAACTCTGCCATTACCTACTCAACCACAAAACCTATGTTGTGACCAACACCAACCCCTTACACTTCATGTATGCCAAACCTTATCAAAATCAGCGTGCCACACGATGGCTTATGCTTTTAGCTGACCTCGACCTCAAATTCATTCATCAAAATTCCATCAAGGGCCAAGCTATCACTGACCAATTGGCCACGCACCTATTTCCGGGGATCAACCCTCTAATTTTGACTTTCCAGATGAGTCAATTGCTACCCTTTCCCTGGATGAACCCGCTTACCAAATGACACTCTTCTTCGATGGTTCCAAGTGTCAGCGTGGGGGTGGGGCTGGTGTTATCCTCATTCCACTTGATGGTGAACCCATGCCTTTGTCTTTCAAACTCGATTTTGATTGTACAAACAATATTTCCAAATACGAAGCACTCATATTAGGTCTCCAAGCCACCTACACCCTAGATGTCAAATCAATCAACATCTTTGATGATTCTCAATTGGTTATAAACCAAGTCAATGGTATATACCAATGTCGTAATGAGATACTTCAAAAGTATAAGCATCATGTAGACATACTTTTGACCACCTTTGACCATTACGCCCTTCAAACCATCCCCCATTCAACCAACAAATTTACCGATACCATGGCCTACTTGGCTTCTCAAATACCCACTTCACCTACCGATTCTAAAATATTTGTCACCATACAATGACTCCAATCACCCTCATATTTACCTCATGACATTTACTCCATCAAAACCGCTACCCCAGACCCAAGTGACCTTTGGTATAAACAAT
Source organism: Taxus chinensis (assembly GCA_019776745.2). Classification (NCBI taxonomy): domain Eukaryota; kingdom Viridiplantae; phylum Streptophyta; class Pinopsida; order Cupressales; family Taxaceae; genus Taxus; species Taxus chinensis. Next base: position 595,332,653 of record CM034151.1, on the reverse strand, counting down.
ACTCCAACTATCTTTCTCTCTCCATCTTACCTCCTGATCTCACCCATAATGGACAACACGTGCCTTCCTTAAAAAGGTCTCTTCGTTATGTCATCATGGGAGGCCTCCTCTATAAGCGTGGCTTTGATGGTATTCTCTTACGATGCCTCACAAGTTCTGAAATTCCTTATACCATTAAGGAAGTTCATGATGGCATATGTGGAGGTCACTTCAATGGCCTTACTGTTGCTAAGCTTATTCTTCACCTAGGCTATTACTGGCTGACCCTCAACCATGATTGTTGCGACTATGTCAAATGTTGTGTAAAATGCCAACAACATGCCAACCTTCATCATACACCCAGTCATGCCTTACAGGTCACCCATGACCTTTGGCCTTCTCTCAATGGGGTTTGGATCTTGTCGGAGAGATCAACCCCCATTCTTCCCAATGCCATCAATGGATCATCACCGCTACCGAATACTACACAAAATGGGTTGAAGCCATACCACTCATCTCCATGAAAGCTAAGAAAATATGTGAATTCATCAATCATCACATCATTTGTCACTTTGGTGTTCCTCATTGCCTCATCACTGATAATGGAAAATAATTCAAAAACAAAACATTGTGAAAACTTTGCGACGCCTTCGGCATTCAGCTAAGTTTCTCGTCACCTTATTACCCACAGACCAACGGACAAGCCAAATCCACTAACAAAACCTTAAACAAAATTCTCATGAAAGTGGTTAATGATACTGGGAAGGACTGGCATACACACATTCCTTTTTCCCTATGGGCATACCGCACTAGTATCCGTACTTCCACTGTCTGCCACCCATTTTCTCTAGTCTATGGTACAGAGGCTGTTCTACCTCTCAAAGTCTAGATTCCCTCACTCCACATTTCTCTCCATGACATGCTCAATGATGATGACTTTCATCAAGACCATTTAGCACAACTTGAGTTATTAGACGAATGACATCTTAACGCTCTTGACCACCTTCAAGTTTACCAAAAATGTATCAAACATGCCTATGACAAACGTGTCCATGAATGAACCTTCCAAGTTGGTGACCTTGTCCTGAAAGAAAATCAACATGTAACCAAAGCAGAAAAAAGTAAACAGGGGAAAATTTTCTCCTAATTGGCTTGGACCATACATCATGACCCATACTTATGGATCAGGTGCTTATCATTTATCTTCACTCGATGGTAAACCTGAACCTGAGCCCCTTAATGCCTTGCATCTTCGACCATTCTACTATTGAATTTTAGTCCTACATCACCTTTTTGCCTCTTTTCATGCTCGTCCCTTGAGCGCTATCCACTTCTTACACCTCACCAATGATTAAACAAGAATCATGTGCATATCCATCACTTGTTATCTTCTCTTAAATATGTGTACCACACGGCACTGCACATAGCATGATTCTCATGGATACTTTTCATCTACCTTTAGATGAGATCCCATGGTCATTTCACCCTACTTTCTGAACAAGAATCCTATTCTTCACCTTGGTCTTTTCCATGACTTCAAAAGCCCTCACATGGGATCCAACTCCTTGAGTCAAACTTCTAATAAAAAGATGACTCCCTCAAAAGGACATCTTCCTCTCGGCAATCGCTACTATAAATAGACTGCTCCCTCGAAGGAAAACTATGTAAATCTCTTAAAAAAAAAAAATTTAAAAAAAAGAAGCGAGAGAATCTGAAGCTTCCCGCATTAATCAGCTTCATGAAGACCTCAAGGAGTTAATTTCCTCATCCCATATAGACTTCCCGCATCGATCAGTCTATCTCAAATATCAAGTCAAAAACACAGAAAGCCTTTTAGTCATGGACTTGCCCATTGTGACCTTGGATCTCTTGCCTAAAGAGCAGCATACTACCTCATACCATATCAAAATTAACCACCTTTCACCCCTCTCACCATTCACACTCCCATTTCCTACCGCCTCAAGGGACCTCTTGGAAACCATGACATTTGGTGATCATGTGACTACTTTTCACCCTTAGAACAATCAATCATGCAATGTCTTTAGGGTCTCATGTTCATCACCTCCTCCAATGGTATGACCTACTCGGTATGATCCTAACCAATCAGGTGGCTTTCTTTCCCCCTCTTATCTTTTAACCTTCTTTATTACGTATTGATTACCTTATACAGGACTTGGTCCTCGATGCTTACCTTTGGGGTAATCTTCTTCTTCTACCACCACTAAAATCACCTATACCAATTTTCCCACAACTCACCCACACCTAACCAGACCTAAACCCAAAATCTATGCCTAAAACCTACCAACTCATTTTCATACCTCCTCATATTCTTCCCTAGCTTATGGGAGAACTACATTGGCCTGAGGTCCCTTTTCACTGGGACTATGTAGGCAGCACTCCGAGGGCATGGGGCCCTTGGAGGTTAGCTCAGCCACTCTCTACCCTAACCAATTCATCTTTCATCTTCCTAAATTACATTCTACCCCACTTAGTTTCCTTTTTATGTCAAAAATTAGAAATTAAACCAAACAAACAACAATTTTCTTAACATTTTTATCATCATCACACCATACATTTATTATGACTACCATTTCTCTACCATCATCATGCATGTATTATAAAGCATCTTAAACATGACCCATCCCATCATTCATTGCACAAATTAATGAATCACAACTTCAACCAATTTATACTCAACCATGCCTACGACCTAACTTGATCTATGCCTAAGACGTAACTCAACCATGCCTAGACCACAGACCTAACTCAACCATGCCTATGACCTAACTGACTCGATCCATGCCTAAGACCTCACTCAACCATGCCTACAACCTAGGCTTGATCCATGCCTAACCAACCTAATTCGATCCATGCCTAAACCAACCTGACTCGATCCATGCCTAAGACCTACTCAACCTACGACCTGACTCAATCCATGCCTAAGACCTGACAACCATGACTTGACATGACTCAATCCATGCTTAAATTGACCTGACTCAATCCATGCCTGAACCAAGCTAATCTCTATCCATCCTAACATCATGATCAATCATGCCTCACTCACCTAGTTTCCATCCATATCACGACAAAAAATTAAAATTCTCATAAAACATCAACCAATAATCATCAAATATCATCCATCGTCATCATATAAACAAATATGTGTGTCTCAATACAATATATAGGGATAATCAATCATGTACATCTCTCAAAATCATAAGCATGCAGGCCGATAACACAATACAAAATGTCATCGGTACACGTGCAGGCCGGTATCATATATAATATAACAATAAAATCTCATACAAAATCTCTTCGGCACACAAGCTAGTATATGCTCAATAGTGCAAAAATCTTGTACATACTCACTCTCTTCAGCACATAGGCTATAAAATATCAATCTCTCAACACGTAGGCTAGTATATATCAAAAATCAAAAACTATGTCAAAATCAGGAGCCATATATCAGGCATCCTCTCGGTGGACATCCTCCATATCTGTATCACCTATTCCCTCTACCTCCTCGGCCCCTGTCTGATATGACCTGACTAACATCTCCCCACCCATCATAGGTGGTGGCTGGGTCCCTGGTGGTGCATCACCTAGAACTAGCCTCCGGGAACTGGTGGCCTCACCCTGACCATGTCTTGGGGCTCGCTGGCCCCCTGTGCTCTCCACGCTATGGGTGTGTGATTTGGTCCTCTCGTTAGAGGCTTGTTGTGCCTTGTAATTAGCTATAGGATATAAAAATCTATCCCGGCTGCCATCAAATAGTCCTAATAGCATCTGGCCTCACTCTAGGGCATCCCGTAGCCTGGATATGGGTATTGTATGTGCAGTGGCCCCATCGGCCTCGGTGACCTTGTACCTATCCTGTGGGACCCTAGGTCTTGCCACCCCTTTTTGCCTATAAATTGGGACCCTTTTCCTGGTGGCATGTAGTGGTGCCATCTGACCTCTACACCCTATGTCTATATTTGGGCCTGTACGATTAGCCCCAATTTGCCTGAATCTACACTTGTGATGTGGCTAGCTGGCCCTGCAATCCTGTCACCTGTACCTGTAAGGCAGCCACCTGACCATCGTCACCATCTCCAACTCCATCCCCACTCTGGGCCATCTGTTCTTGAAGACTGGCCACCTATGTACATGTAACTTGACCACCTCCCCCTCTAAAATGGTAAGCTGTGCCTACACCATACCCAACTGGGTAAGCAGGGTCACCACCTACCCCTTGTAGGGAATCCCTCTATATTGTGATGGTGGCTAAATGTGACTGCCCTCAGCCTAGGTGGTGCTGCTCATAAATGAGCCGCCCACTACTATCTAAATTTATTCTATAACGCTGTCATGATCAATCTGCTAGTCGACTACCTGTTCCTCCTGCCTTGTGGGCACAATCGGATGTTGTAAAGGTAATGGCATCTCCACATCATCTCTCTTGTACTGCAGGGGAAAGGTGGAAGTATGTCACTATGGTAATCCAAACTACCATCTAACTCTATCCACTAGGATCATCTCATGCTCTCCGGCATGGTGCACCCCATCTATCCATCTCACCAACTGTAGCCCATCTAGCTCCTCATGCATCCACCTGAATGAGGGATAACCCACATACGGCCTCCATATGATGTCCACGTCCGGACAACCCCTCTAATAAATTCCTATAATAGGCCACATCATGTGTGGGCCTATTTAATCACCACTCTACAATCATAGGTACCCATCACCTATACCCCACCCATACCAATCTCAGTGGAAATGCATCTGCTCAAAGCATACTCAACTGGCTGCACACAAACTAATGTGCTCATAGGCCCCAACAATGTAGCAAAAAGGTATGCAACACAGGACTGAACCTGCATGCAGATGTATATACACCCACAGTTCTTTGTACATCTACACCAGGAATGTTAGCACCCAAGCGCAAAGAGGGTTTGATCTATTTTCATGTCATCTAAGTACCCCCATCAATGAGTAGGGAAATCTACCTCCCTCTGCATCCAACAGTGTGAAATAGCACACTTCCTCCATCAATAGAACAACAAGCCTCGTCTCCTCTAGATGGGCTGTGTACATCCCTCCATAACTTAGACTGGCAGTATCGAAAGTCAAGTCTACCAGTCCCTCTCCAAACATTGTCAGCATCAACTCCTCCAAGGCCTTGGAGGAGATCGAATACACCTACGTCCCAAATATCAGTAGCCACAGGATCCTAAACACATCCTGTAAGGTGATTGTTATCTCACCTATTGGTAGGTGGAACATGTTGGCCATTGAATCCCATCAATTGATGAGAGTGACCATCAGACTCAGCTACCGAACCGCATGCCGATAGCATTGGACCCCACTCAAGCCCACCTTCTCCACGTGTTGTCATTCCTCATTGGTCATCACACCTCACACTCTCAAGAGTAGAGGTGGCACCCTGTCTCTCATATGCAACTGATCTATCCCTTAAATCCAATACAAACAACACATTAATCCACATTCATCATACCCATACTCACCCACTATCATTTCCCCAAACCCATTTCCCCCCCGCCTACTCTAGGTATTTCAACAACGCACCCTATTCTACCATTCCCTATCTGCCCCACTCAACCTAGGGCCCTTTTGGCCCCTTGTTCTCCAAAACCAAACTGGTGTCAGTTATCTCTAACTGAACCCGGTCACCCCTAAACTGGCATCGGTCACCTGTTTCATGACAGATACCAGTTTGACCCTACTAACGCCGGCTAACCCCGACCGACGCCAGTCACTATTGCGGTGAATACTGCGAGGCCTAAACCCTCCATTCTCTAAAAAATACATCTTTCCCTCTCTTCTACCCACCCATCCTCACCTAAAACTGCCCTCAGGTCCCTCCACCCCTCTTTCACCCACCTACCTCTCTCCCAGTTCCTATTCTACCCAATTTACCCTACCACATTTCCAATTTCATTTTTTCCCCCCCACCCAAAACAAAAAACTTAATTTGTCCAAACCTTGACTTATTCCCTCATCTATCTAACAAAACACAACATGGGTTTGATCCTTACCTCATCATGTTGTCGTCGTGGTGGTGGCACATCTAACCGCTACACCGGTGGCCCACCCGATCCCTCTCCAGCCTCTACCATCACCAATTGCTAACCATACCTCCAACCAATTAAATCACACAATCTGATCCTATAGACCCACCCCTCAACTACCAATCACCCATTGTTTGTCTCACCAACTCAACTCTCCATTCCATTTGGACACTTTCCCCCTTTCTCTCTCTCTTTAGTCATTTTCCCAATTTGTAAGAAGAGAAATGATTTGCAAAGCACACAGATTTTTCATTTTTATAATATCCCCGACCTAACCGATGCCAGTTTTACCTTCACCAACATCAGATCTAATGCCCTACATTACCGTGGTTGGTTGAGCTTGACTGGCATTAGTTCCCTTAAACCATCATCGATTTCCCTACTTAGTCTTTTTCCTACCCCCTACCCCCAATTTTTGACCTGAATCCTTTTTTATCCTACACTTACCTCACTTGGCCACACCACTTGACCTTCTTGATGTTACCCTTTACCCCCTCACCTCATCCTCATTCAGGGACTTGATATTTTCCCCATACCTTGGCCCTACCCATGCCATGACCTAGATTCTTGAACTTCGAACATCGCTAGTGACCTTTGATCCCATGTGTTCACTATACCTTGAGACACTGTTACCTATGTTGATTGACCTAATGACCTTACCTTGCCTCTGGCCATGACCGTTTATCCTTATGCTACCTTTGGTGTACCGGAACACACCTAAACATTCCTACACCTGACTTGCATTGTGTTTCCTGACCATATCCTATACCTTTGATACCGAAATCACCTCAACCTTGTTTGGATAAACCTATCAACCTTAGACAATGTAGATTTTTCCTACTCTTCATGCAATAGTTTATACGTTTGCTTGTGTTTTCCTGTTACTACCTTTGACCCTGACCCATTACCTAGATTACCCGAGTAGACCTTTTTTCCTTTTTCCCCTCGTTACCCACCCTCCTCTTCATCACATTCACCTTTTAATCAAACCACTCATCGCTTCTACCTTTTTCCTCGTCAGTTCCTGGTTTGAGGGGGATCACCTCCACCCACACATGGGGTAACCACATCTTATTTTTATCAGCTTCACTTACCAATGCAAGCCACGCAACAAAAAGGGGAAAAATGTAGACACCAAAATTAGGTTACACTCCCCTTTGGTCCCTCGTTAAATAAATACCTTAAACACATCCACCTAGCCATGCCCCACTTCACCCCACTATAATATTAATTTAATTCATTTAATTAAATTAATTCATTATCCTCACCTTATTTATTATTTAAATATCCTAATTGGGATAATGCCCTCATATCCACCTCACCTAGACACCTCATCAAGCCACCTCACCCTAAGACCTATTCTTAGTAAGTTGCCACAACTAAATAAAACCTACCCAAAACCTAAAAATTAATTCCTACATTCCCTCTAACCACATTCCTGCATGCTAGAAGGAAGATTCTAGTCTAATCCGTGGGGGAAATGAAACGAGATCCCAAAAAATCAAAGGGATCTACCCAGTTTAGTAAACCTAGGAAATCCCACCCTAACCGATGTCGGTTACCCTTAACCACTACCGGTTAAGACGAAACCACTATCAGTTACCATTTAAATCCCAAAAAAACCTTATTTCGAGGTTGGCACATTTCTGAGAGGTAATCACATCTTCTGAGAATAAGTGACAAAACTAGAGTTGCATGCAAGCAGAACCAGCATTCGTACCAGCATCAGAACACCCATAGCCAGTACTCGAAGAAATCACATAGCCACTTGTCTTCACGGGAGCATCCAGGGAAGCACCAGCACTACACCAAGTTCATTCAATCACCCACCATTACCAACCAGGCATCAAGCTTGTACAAATAGTAATTTTGTTAACCTGCATTTTTTCCTTGTCATTTGAGCAAATCCTTTTACATTTGTTATTCCTTTCTACTTTCATTTCCATTCCCCACCATTTTATATCCACACAAACATAACTACCTCTTTACCCACACCATTGAACTATCCATACTCATATTTTCATCATTCTTGTGCATATCCAGGATCCATACGAATCTCACCATTTCCCTTCCACCTTCATCTAATCCTAGATCTATCACCCAACCAAGTCTTATTGAGTTTCCTGTACCTCGACCATACCGACACTGGTCACCCATAACCATCACCAGTTAACCTAAATTGACATCGGTCTCTATGTCTAATATCAAAAACCCATATCAGAGCCTGAAACTACCACCAAATACCCTAAACTGTCGAAAACCATATCTTGACCAATAACAGTATCCTAACAGTGACCCTGATCTTTAGATTCAATCATAGCCTAGCTTGTTGTGAATTAATTCACTTATTGTAGATGAATGAGATACCTAAATCATTTTAACTACATTAGGATTTATTTTATTACCAACATTAAGTTTTTTTAAACAGTGGATTGACAACCTTCTAGGAAGTATCATACTTCTTGGATCTAGCACACACTAGGTAGTCCACTACACATATTGTTTAACTTTTTTGTGGTCTTGTGTTCCAGTTTAGGTAGTTCCTCCAAGCAAAAAGGAAGATCTCACGATGAAATGTGGATTCAAAATTCATATGCGCACAACAGCCTATCAACCAACATTTCAACAGGTATTCCTCCTAGCCCATTACGCCTTATTTGTTTCATCATTCTCCAAGAAACGCTCCAGAATCAAGTTAAACAACACTCTCTTTAAGCTTTATCCTCATCTCCCCTAATGATTCATGCACACCTTTAAGCTCATGTTGCCCTTGAGGGAATAAGTCCTGATAATCCCATAGTAACTCTATGATTTTTTCCACTATAGAGTTTGACCAACAGTTTCCGATTATGGCCTCCTTAGGCTCAACATCTGATCCACTATTCACTTTCTTTGTCTTTATAGGTTCATGATAGACATGCATGGTCTTATCTGCATTGTCCAACACCTCACGCCTACCTGTTGAATGGTTTACATCTAGATTTCCTACTTCCTCATCATCCACCAAGTAGACTATTTTTCCTTTTTCTTTTTCAAGGTAAGCACCCTGAAGTAGTGTGGCATTGGCCTTTGTTTCTTCAGCAAAATGTTCTCCTCAATCCCCTTCATCCAAAAAATCATGTATGAGTTCTTACGCCTTGACACTATCTCCCATAGTATAGTGCTTTATGACCTTTAATGTCTCTTCCATCAGAGGCTTGGTAGAGAAGAATTTAAATGTCTAGGTCATTCCTACAATTAAATCCTACCAATTTCCAGTCTCTCTATGGAGTTTTGCACATACATACCATGCTCGTGCACAACCTTGTAAAGTGGAATAAAAATTGTGCACCTAGAGAGAAGTTATTAAAGTTTCCTGCTCCTTTATTCAGAGTCTCTCACACTCTAAACATGATGCTGACCAGGTTGATTACCATGATAAGTGCATATTTGAGTAGGTGCATTACTCCTGAAGAACCTAGTTGCAAGAGAAATCCTAATTTCATTCCATCCTACAAGATTATCCTTGTGGACCACCCACAGCACATTGTTGTCCCGTGTAGGGTATATGCTAACATATTCCTTCTCTCCAACGGGTCTATCTATTGTTCTTCCATGGTGGGTAGTAACACCATAGGGTCTCCTTCTCTGATGTAAAAAGGTATCGAGGTGTTACCCATTTTCCTTATATAACGTGGTTTGATGACCCTAGGAAATATGCCCTTTACTTCATGCCCTACCAACTCATAAGTGCTATGATCCCAATTATCACAAGCAAAACTTGTAGTATCGCTAATAGACTGTGCATCCTACCATTGAAGGATTAATTCTTTACATGGATCAAGCACCTATAGATCTTGGATGGCACATACATAAATCCTATTCAGGTCTCATTTACTCAAGGGCTCAACATAGGGCACAGATTTTCCATCTGTTAAAGGGATAATAACTCTTTCCTCCTTGTTTTCAAATCTGATATAACCCTTGTTAAACCAAAGATCAAAATTATTTTCATAGCACCAAGGATGCCCCAATAGATCTGGGAAGTTATCTGACTCTTCTAGCACTAAAACCTCAAAATCTCCAATTGAACTTGGCTCCTTGTATGATAATGGATGCATCTTTTAAAACTCTTATGGGAGTGGCCTTAGTTCAGTTAGCCATGAACAATACATTAGATGATGGATGCAATGGAGGTCTCCTATTTTTACCCATGCATTTAAGGTAAGAACATTGACTTTCACAAATGTATCAATCACTATATTACTCAATAGCCACCCATCCAAAACAGCATTCAAATTTATTTCCTTATCATAATCGATGCTATGAGGGGGAATATTTTCATGCAGGATCTGTCGTCCAGTCTCAGTAACTTATGTGGAGTGTTTCCTTTTAACCAATTCCCTAATAGTGGAATGATATTCTCCTGGCGTAACAATTTGCACACTTCTCTCAAGTCATCCATATCAGTTTCGACCATCTTTGATACTTTATTTTGCTCCATCTTCCATGGTTGCTCCTTTAAATATTGTATTTCACCCTAAAGATTCTTGAGTACCTCCATGGTTTCCTAGTAAACCTCCTTCTGATGGGAAGGATTTGGGTACCTTGTGATGTAGAACCTCCTCGGCATCCACTAATTTTCCACAACTGATTTCCCATAGTTGTATCCTAACCATCCCTACACCTTTGTTTTCTTTTTTATGTTATTTACTAAGATGATCATACAAGTCCAGGCATTCCTCATAACTATGATTCTTTCCGCAAAAAGAACATGTAATATTCTGAGGAAATTCTCAAAAGTAGTGGTCAGGAGATCCACATGTGTAACACATTCCACATGAGAACTCACCTCTTCCATCACCATGGCCTCATCCTCCAAATCCACCATGGTATCCTCGACCTCTGCCACGACCACCTTTAAAATACCCTTCACTATGATCATAGCATGCACGCTTATTGTGATCCTGACCCTGATGCTTGTTCTTTCCTTTAGAGTTATCTAAAACTCCTTTCTTTTATACACCGATGTCTATACTATCATGGATCTAACCAATCATTTGGTAGTCTTCCATGTCATGAGTCATGGACCTACATATTTTGCAGTAGCATGAAATGTTCTTCCTTACCGCGCATTATAAGAATGGGTAGCGGATGACATCATGGTTTAAATGACATATCTCACAGTCTAACAACAATGAGTGGACTGATTTGTGGGGAAAACTATCATTTGTGTGACCTTCCACTTCACAATTTGTGCACCAAATCCTCTGTGCGTGTCTCATGTGCTGAATTTTCCGATAGCTTCTCCAACTATTTTGTCATACTACGATCTTTTCTTCTAAAAATGGGCTCACCCTAGTGTCTATACTTCCAACTTTCCTCAACATGCAAGGTTTCTTCAAGTGTGGATGCAGAATGTATGTTTTATGTGATAGAGCCCTTCTAATATGTGTTATTAGGCCCCCAATAAACCATTGCGCATGATAGCTTGCATGAATATCATAAGAAAGCTTGGATAAAAGTGTTTTGAAATGAGAATCATACTCTCTGACACTTTTAGTAGTGTCTTGCTTAATATCCTTGAGTGAACTTATACTCTTCTACTCAAACTCAAGGATATTAAAATCTTTGAGGAAGACATCTTTTAAAGTTGCATAGTCTACAGCAAGTCTAACCAAGGTAAAACTTTCTGTACCAGCTATGTGCATGCCCTTGTAATGTAGTAGTAAATTGACTTTCCCTACGCTCAGAAGTCATGATTCCTTTCATGCACCATATTATTTCACCAATGTGCATGTTCAACAACATCATCTATGCCCCTATACTCTGGGAGACAAAGGACATCTCCATGTAAATATTCTAGGGTTGGTGCAAACCTTGCCCACCTGATCCAGAACCTCTTGTGTTTCCTCTACCTCCAAAATCACCAAATCCACCAGAAACTAGAGACACCTAGACATCCTAATCTTGACCCCGTAGGCTAGATTCATACCAGAAGATGTACTTCCCTGTGTCCCAATAGTAGTACTAAACTACACCCCGATAGTCTGCAAAGCATTACTACTCCCATAAGAGAATCCAAAAGTTTTTGCACACTGAATTATATGTGGATGATACACCTAAAAAGGTACTCCCATATAACAATGAAGTTATTTGCATTGCCATCTTTGTGCTTTTTATATGACTTCAGTCATGCTCTCCCAATGCCTAAATTAGCTTGTTGACTATTTTTTTCTACTAGATACTAGAAAACCAAGCACAAGGGCAAGGTTTCTAGGTGGATTCAGATGTGTGCCCTTGGCCCAAGTCATCTTTGCTAGCGCGCTTCTATGTGAGGCTGAGGATATTTCCCTATCATGATTTCCCAAATGGGGGAGTTCTTGATGCTCAGGTTCCACGTCTTCTACGTGAACTTCAAACCCTTCCCGAAATATCTCTCTCTACAATGCCATTCACTCTGTAGCATTTTCGTTTTTCTCTATCTCCCTCTCATGCACCTCATTATACGTAAGTTGCCTTTCCTCTCTCTTCCTTTCTGTCACTAGGTCTACCATCTTTCACCAAACCTACTCTTTCCCCCCATATGTGGTGGGGTTTAGTTTGCCATCAATTTTTTCTCCATGTTCAGGGTTACCATCAGAATTTTGATCATTAGTGGAATTCCTTGCAAGTAAGTTCCCCTTAGATATCATAAAAATTGGAAATCAGCTACCTCTGGGCACGAATAAGTGGAAATTGAGTACTCCAAGATATAACTGTTCAAAACACCATGGAACCACCTATCCACAATGTGAGTCCAAATCAGATCAGCATCATAAAGGGTCTAAAATTATTCATGCATCCAAAAAAGTGTGTGATATCTCCAATTCCATTTAGATGCATAAGTAACCAACCACTTGTACAATTCTACTGGAAAGATAGTGATGAAGCTCTCATATAAAAAATCATACATATTCTGCTCCACCCACGTTTGTGCATCAAACTCAGATCCAATGCTGAACCTCTATGTGTATTCTTCTTCTAGGTCATGTATCCACTCATCAACACTTGTTAGGGTCAACTATTATGTCATCATCGCGAACCATCCTCAAAAAACAAAAAAAGAAGTCCCGGTAATGGAACCAATGATGCAACCTAGAATTTACCAGTAAAATCCTAGGTGCACTAGCAAATGACTCAACCTAGACTAAGCGCTCACCTGAAGTGCGTAAAGGTACCAAGCCCCCCTTTAGGGTTGATGTTGCAGGATGTTAGCATGATGAAGAATTAAAGCATTCAGATCCATAAATAATATATTATCTTACAGTACATGTTCAGATCTAAATCTAGGGAATAATAGACTTAAATGATATCATGATGAAATTAGGCATGCAAGAAATAATTATACTCAAGATTTGATACTTTGATTCAGCCAATACACTCCATTGCATTAAACATGATAAATACACAGAAGCTTATTACAATAGATAATACCATAGTTTATGCGTGCATCAGATTTTCCAACATAACCTCACAATAACGTAGTTCTCATATGTCTCTCTCCTATACTATGCAGTTTATTACATATTTGTAAGGGTGGGGAATTTCCCTTCACCACTTATCCAATCCGAAAAATAGGTCACATGTTATTATTAGCCAAACACCATTACAATAATAGCCACACATATAAGTGCGCTAACAATAGACTTCTTCTAGTTAACTGTAAGTAGTAAATCTATTGTCATCCATGTAAAAGCTTCATAGCCAATCCTCCAAAAATAGCCAATGTGTGTCGCACAAGTATTTAACCGGTTTGTGTGTTCGACACGTTATCTCCAAAAATAGCTCATACACATCAAAATGGCTAAGTCCCAAATCTATCTCTCTTCTATGTGCGCATGATTCTTTCCTGACCCTTCCGCACCTTTGAATGCACTCTTTTCTTCTACATGAACATTTTGTCTATTTTTCACTAAGTGCCATAGTTTGCAGATACTATGGAATCCCTCAAATCTGTTGTTCCCTTCAAAACAGAAAAATCAAAATATAAAACCAAGATGTTTTTAGTTGTTTAATGCTTAGATCAACCTTCACATAAAAATGAGTTTCCTTCCATCAGTTTCATTGACAAAAATCCACCAGATTTATGGTATACACAAATTTATGAAAATATTTCTTAATCTAAACTTCCATCAGATTTATCACATGGAGCCAAACGATCCTTTCTGTAGCATGTCACCTACTTCATCATCATAGGTGGTATCCTTTATAAATGTAGCTTTGATGGCATACTATGATGTCTTAATTCACATGAATCAACTAGAGCAATTGAAGAAGTCTATGATGGCATATGTGGGGGTCACTTCAATGGTAATGCTTTCACTAAACATGTCATACAGTTGCGGTATTACTGGCCTATTGTAGACACCAAATTTGGGTCACACTCCCCCTTTACCCCACATGTATATTAATTTAATTACCTACAATTAAATTAATTCCCATTCTCAAAATATTCATTATTTAATTACCTTAATTGAACTAATTTCTACCTCACCTAGACACATCATCATAGACCTATTCATAACATGTTTCCTTTTAACTAAGACTTAGTCCTACTTACCTTAATTAACTAAGACTTAGTTCAACCCTAAAGTCACATGCATATTCTTCCTCTAGTTTCATGCCCACTTATCTAAGCGCAATATCCCATTTTGATCTGTGACAATGGATAGAACTAGCTAAAAATATTGCCAAGATCTATCATTTTAGCAAACCTAGGATTTCCTACCTTAACCGATGCTGGTCAACCCTAAACTAATGCCATCTATCATCGGTTACCTTATATTCATTTTGGGTAGCCTTTACTTGAGATTTTAAGAATTATTTGAGTCTAAGAAGAGAGAAATGTGCATGCAAGCATGAACCAAAGCCCTCTTGCACATCCAGACATCCTGAACTAGCACCAAGACTAATATGAAGGTTAAGCATTCATGGTAACGTTCCAGGATGCATGACCGCATAGACTAACCACCAGTTCCATGGATCAATCATCACCTCCATCTAACCACTAGGCATGCAAGTATAAGTAAATGCATTTGGATCTACATATTTCCATACTTATTTAGATTAGTTTCTTTATCTCTATTTGGGGTTCCTAGTCTCCTTTGCATCTCATCACCTCTCACCAACCTGTCAATCCCTCCACCTAACCACCTATAACCTCCCAACTCTCCATACCCGAATCCATACATCTCTGAGTATTCCCAACACTATTAGTAACCTCACCATTCTCTATCTATTCTCTGTGCAATCAAAGACAATCACCAATACCAAACTTTATTGAGTTTCTATCATCCTGACCCTACCAACGCTGGTCACCCTAAATCGTCATCAGTTTCCTCTTAACTGGCATCGGTCATACCAAACCGATATCAATCTCTGCATCTAGTAATTATTCCTGTAACAAAAACCTCATAACATTCACCCAAATAAACCAAAACCACCTGAAAACTTGATCCTGACTTGTTCCAGTCATCTTGGCCACCTGTCTAACCTCCAGATCAGATCATAATCTTATCTATCATATTATATTTTCTTATTGTATTTGAATGAGATACCTAAATCATATAAAATACAATAGGATGTTATTTTCTTACATTATTCCTTGAATCAAATTATATTAAACAATGGATTGATAGCCATCTAGGAAGCATCACACTTCCTAGATCTAGCATATACTAGGCAATCCACTGACATATATTGTTTAATATTCCTCTTGTGGTCTTGTTTTTCATTTCAAGTAGTTCCTCCTAGAAAAAAATAATTTCTCACAATCAGCACTGGATCTAGAAGTTAGAACGCACACACTCTACCTTCCACCTTCATTCACAGGTATTCCTCCTCACCCTTACCTTATCTATTTTGCTCATGCATACGTAAATTGTCGACAAAACACATACTATTGCTAAAGATTATTTTTCATACATAAAGAAATGTGCATCAAATTGTGAACTCCATTTATATCTCATTCACATCCCTATCCAAGCATTACAACCCACTCAAGACCTATGGCCTTTCTCTCAATGGGGGCTAGAACCTCATTAGCACAATCAATCCAAAATCATCCCAACAGCATTAGTCCATAATCACAACAATTGAATACTTCACTAAATAAATTGAAGCTATTCCTTTAACCTCAACAAAATCTAGACCTATCATTAACTTCATATATTAGAACATCATATGTTGTTTTGGCATCCCTCATAAACTCATCACAGATAATGGAAATTCCTTTAAAAACAAGGAAGTTAAAAATCTCTGTGATACATTTAACATTAAACTTAGTTTTTTGTCACCATATTATCCTTAAGTAAATGGACAGGTTGAGGCCTCTAATAAAACACTTAACATAATCCTCATGAAAATAGTAAATGACGTGGGTAGGAATTGGCATCTCCAAATCCCATTCACTCTCCGGGTCCATCAAACTAGTATCCACACACCTATAGGTGCTATGCCCTAGTCACTTGTCTATGGCTCTGAAGCCATTATACCTCTTGAAATTCAAATTCCATCATTACATGTATCTCTCAAAGATTTCATTTTCAATGAAGAATATTGTCAAAGACCGCTTAGCATAACTAGAATTATTCGATGAAAATTTTCTAGCAGCTGTTGAACACCATCAAGTCTATCAACAAGGAATTAGTAGGGCATACAACAAACATGTCAAAGAGAGTGACTTGAAAATTGGTGATCTGGTGCTTAAATAAAATAAAAATGTCACTACATTAGAACTGAAGTAAATGTGGAAAGTTTACCCCCAATTGGATTGGTCCATATGTTATCACTCAAAAGTATGGGTTGGGAGCATATCATCTCACTTCTCTTGATGAGGAACCTTAAAGGGAACCTTTGAATGCTTTGCACTTACAACATTTCTATTGTTAAATGATTGATTATCATGATAGTATTTCTAGTCATTTCCCATCATCTTATCATTGTAATGATTCCTTATTTTGCAAGAATGCCTTGAAATCACTACACCCATCCATCAAAACCATAACATTTGTGTGTAGGTTACATGCACATCTTATCCCCTCCTCAAAACTTTTTATCTGGGATTTCTCCCCTCAACTCAACAAATATATGAAAGAGATTCATTTGGATGCTTGTTTTGTCAAAATATCACACTATAATAGATTGATCCCTCGAAGGAAATTTATTCACAAAGTATAAATCATTATCAAACATATAAAAAATGTAGACTTCTCCCTTGAAGGACAGCTACCAGTTAAAATCATGGACCGATCCCCCAAAGGGTGGCCATCCAGTTAAAAAAAATAAAATGTAGACCATACCCTTTAAGGATGGCTACTCATACAAAAGGCTTCCCGTTTTGATAAGCCTTCAAAAATTCATCCACAAAAGTTTCCCAACTCAATCAACTTTCACATCATGGAAAACTTCTCGCATCGATCAGTTTGCTTCAAAATAAAAATATGGAGCATCAATTCCCTATAAATCTATCGAAAAGGAGATCCATTTTTCCCACAACGGCCTACACAGAGAATCCCCTTTTATTATCTTAAAAAAATACATTTCACTTGAATCCATTGTAATTTACATAACTACACATTATTAATCTCATTTAACATCTAAAGTCCACAAGTGAAAAGTGTTTTTCAAAATATATTACAAATGCCAAATTCATAGCGGGAAAATCTTTCCATTTTCACTTCATTTTATTTAGTTACAATTTTGATTTAGTCCTTTTTATTAGATCAATTTTTAAAGTCATTTAAACCAGTCAGGAAATAAAAGCACATATAAAAAATGGTTAATCAAACATCCCAATATATATCACAATCATCCAAATCCATCTAAAATATCGACACATTTCAAATAAAACATACAACTTGTATAATTCAAATCAAAAGAATGAGTCACAAACCATCATCACACACACACACAGACATATCAAAGTCTAGGATACATCACAAATTTCTGAATAATCAATGTATGAGCCTGTAAAAAAATGGGCTTCAACGATCCTATAACATCATATACACTCATGTAGTAAAGTCAATGTCTCCTAATGTTGTGATGTGACCACCCTCTCCTCTAGGAGCAGGAGTGCCTCCAGCTACACCTGTATCTCCACCACTTCTACGAGCACTTGTCACACCAACCTCTCCTCTAGATCCTCCCTCACCATCACCTTCTCTCCCTAGCCTATAAGGTGGCTATTCCACTGCTCATCATGCCAACACTAGGCCTTACTGCTATTGTAGCCTCCCTTTGGGAAGCTACGTGATTAACATATAAGGTAGCATCAGGATAGCTATTGATGATTAGTTTCACATAGTAGTGTCTCTCTACTCTCACATCTTTATAGCGTGCCACTAAAATCATACTAGGAGGAGGTGCTGCAAATGCTCTTCTCTATCGAGCCATCTCCGACAAATATGTGTTAGGTATCGAAGGCCCTATGATCCCCAAGGATAAAATTAGTATATCTCTGTGACCCTTTTACTTGTCTCTATCAGTAGAGACCTGTATAAGTTACGCCTGAAGACTATCTTGCTCGACAATCAAACTATCTTTCTCTGTAATGAGGGTATCATAAACTCCCATGAGGTCATCATGCTCTCTCTGAGTGACACCTCTCTCTCCCTAAAATGTGTCCTTCTTGTTTGTTATTATTGCAATAGCCATGGTTATGGCATCATTACCCTCATCCCTCTCCTCCTCTGGTGTCTATCATCCTCCTGTAGCCCGAGCATGTACTCATTTGACCGTCTGAGCCACCCTCTCCGCTTCCCTAGTCCAATCAAAATTCCTCAATGATTACGCCTACCACGTAGTAAAATTTGGATTCACCCCTACATCATCAATTATAAAAATCTGACCCTCATCATCAAGACCCATAGCTCCCTACTACTCATCAATAGTTGCAGGCCTCACTACAACAACCTATGGAGTCTTAGTATCCCCATCCTCTTGCATGTATTTCATTGAATCCTCAAGAATACCATGCATCATCCCAAAATTCTTCCTAACATGAGTGAAACATAGGAGCTCATCCTCTCCATCTCTATGACCCTATATCCAAATATCCTACTGCAAGTATAAAACATCTTGAGGAAACTCACTCTAATAATGGAAATATAGATATGGACTCCACACTACATCTCTCACCTATAGCCCCAATACCAAATATCTATAATAACTAGACCCCTTGGCCTTCCTCACTTGACTCAAATTATAGAAACATCTCATGAAGTCAGGATGTGTAACGTCAATATCACAAGGTAATCCTAATGGATGAGAAATCACAATGTGCTCATGTGCCCAACACTGCAGCAAAAACCCAACATCAATGTCATAATGCTTATCAGTCCTCCAATCCCATAGCTCTCTGAATGTCTATGCTAGTAAAATTAAATACCGTATGGTTCTCCATCATCTCGGTAACAACATTGGTTATCATATAAGGAAAATGACCACCTCCTGAATCTAGAAAAGAAAAACATGAAATAACTATCATCATGAATGTCATCTATGGACAACCAGCTCTCCCAATCTCATATAAAGCTTGGTAATCAAAGGCCTTAATGAATACCTCACATCCTAAGCATGTCCTCCATATAACCTTTGCATAGTATATTCTCTCTCATACTTCGTAATACAATAAATAGCTTGTCCATGAACTGGTAATCTCATAATACAATGAACATCCTCAAGGGTGATGGTCATCTCCCCTGTCGCAAGTTAGAAAGTATTGGTGGAAGGATTCCACCTCTCTAACAACTCCAATATTTGAATACAACATATGTGAATTCATCTATAAAATCTTATGCCACCAAAACCCACTACCTCAAGATGCTCTCAATCCTTGTGTGATAAGTCTTCCCTCACTTCATCTAACATCAATGGTATGCAGTCACAGATAGTCAACTTTGCATCCACCTACAAAATTCAAGCACATAAGAAACATTGAATATCATATTAATTCAAGTATTAAAATGTCAACTCTATTATCTAAAATCTCATTATAATATAAACATCAATATTGACATCCAAATATACATCTAACATCACAAACAACCATAAACATTCTAATATTTTTAAAACATCCATCAAAAACCCAAGTCCTTTTATTCAACATATAAAGTGTTTTTGTCACAAGTGAATCACTGATGACTAGAGGAATCACCAGCAATTCCTATAACTCAAAATTAGGGCATCCACGCACCCCCAATATGGTAACAAATACCACAAAAGACGCAAAAAAATCACAAAAATGAAACAAAAAAGGATTAGAAGCTTACCTCGGCCATCACGAGGTTTGCATTTTCTACTGGAGGACGCCATTTTTTCACAATTCCGCTCCCAAACACGTTTTTCACAATGATTTATCACATTGTCAAATTTTTCTTACCATGGTTGCAATGTGGTAAAATGAAACTACTTTTAGGTTATTTATAGACCCCCATTTGTACATGATGTGATTGCTAGCGATTGCAGTAATCACTGATGATTTACCCCCTTTAGGCATTCCTACCCCCATTGCCTTAAACCATGCCATTTTCACCATTTTCACAATTGTACCATGTTTTCAATAGGCTTTAGCCCAGGAAATTTTGAAACAAACAAACACAATCAACATTAGGATTCACCATTTGTTTATGGGACACGAGCCCTTTGGCCCCCATCACTTGGTTTACCTGTTGGTAAATTTACCTAACAAGGATCATATGTCCACAGGCATCGAGCACTTTGTCCATTTTGTCAATTGATTCCCTAGTAACCTGTCTTGTACCCCCCTCGACTAGGGAATCCTTTGAAACAAAACACATTGGTGATCACTTTATTGTGTTGCAGTAGAATCACCCATACAAACAAACCTTATTATTGTTTTTGTCCAACGATTTACCAAAAATTACCAGACAAAAAGGGGAAAATGTAGACACCAAAAATTTACACTCTCTCACCTTCATTATCTAAATTCATTCTTGATTATTAATAGTTAAGACACACCACTTATGACACTCCATAACCTAGGTCACTCGCTTATACCCTTCAATTAATTAATTTAATATTTATGCCACCACATCTCCATTGATAAAATAATTAATTAAATAAATAAATTAAAACACACCCTCACACCTCACCCTCACATCTCACCATGTCAACTTGCCTAGACTCACTATTTTCAACTAGTTATTTTAACAACCTTCCATAAATATAACCTAACCACCTCTAACTTATCCCTATAACTACTTCCCACCCCTAACTAGTTAAGAACTAAGTTAAGTTAGAAACCTTCTAATAACATCTCTACATTTATCCTAACTAACCAAGTCCTAATCTGAGTTCATCCCTCTTAGTATCCCAACCTCCTTTGAAATCCCTTCAAATCAATATCAAAATGTAAATAAAATCACTCCTTTTATCCCCTAACTTGAATTTTCTAAAATCATTGGTGATTATCCCATTCGTCGGTGATTTATATAAACAATTTTCTAAGCCTCTTTGGGAGAGGATTCTTGGATTTTTGTAGGGAAGTTACATCCATCTACAAGCATTTCATAGATCATGCATTTTCAACAGAGCATTACTATTATTACGCTACATCAACATGATCATTGTATCATCCATCGTCATTGTCAAGCCATCCTCACCTATCAACCCTTCAATTTGTTCAATAATCCAAGGTTAGCATTTTTTTCACTTGAATTCTATTTCCATTTTTAGGTAACTTTGTTCATCTGTTCATTACTAGTCTCGTTTAAGGTTTAAAAAGTCCTCACAATAGTAGAATAATCAAGTTATATCATTTTTCTTTATTAGCCTATTAGAATTCACAATAATCATCAACGATTTCTAGAATCACCTGTGATTCTTGCACAACATTTTTCTTTCATATATTTGATCAAATATTCTTAACAACCCATATCCATTTCTATTTACTACTAGCATGTCATCAAGTATGGGTTTTTTAGATGGCTTTCATATAGTCAAGTAATAGACATTCCATTACCAACATTGATTCACTACCAATTATCTAACACCCCTTGTGTTGGGAGGAATACGACATCCAACAAGACATCGAGTTATGTGCCAATTTTAAATTTTTGAGGATCCAAGTTGACCTTACATCATTCAAATACAACTATGAGGTAGGCTTAGACATATCAAAAGAAAACCACATCACATATGAATCCAACATCGAAAGGAACATCAAACTTTCAAACTCTTATTTTGATCTTTCATGCCTCTACGATACAGAAGAAGAGATCTATGATTTCTTCATGGATGACTATATCTTAGAGCCTAATTCTTACTTCATATAAGATGAGGACTTAGCCTGTTATGTAGGCTAAAACATTCTTAGAAAACCTAGATTCTAACCTAGAATCCAACTGTGGATTCTAGGTTTGTTGCTTTCATTTCACTACTATCAAATAATGTATGTAATCACCTAAATAAGTGATAACCGTTAATCACATTTACTATTTATCATATTATAATTCATATTATCATCAATAAATATTGATTATCTTAAAAACAAGTTGATATCCACTTAAGGAAGTCTTTGTGCTTCTGGGAACCGGCCTTAACCAGAAAACCCACCCACTTATTTTACTAACTATATTTTGTCTATGTGTTTTAGACTTGCAGGCTTACTTATAGGAAAAGGAAGTCTAGTACATTATTCACGGAGCACAAAACATCAT
The DNA here is from genome assembly GCA_019776745.2 of Taxus chinensis. Taxonomy (NCBI): domain Eukaryota; kingdom Viridiplantae; phylum Streptophyta; class Pinopsida; order Cupressales; family Taxaceae; genus Taxus; species Taxus chinensis. The sequence goes on along the minus strand of CM034151.1, from coordinate 595,309,897 downwards.
ACATCCACCACATCTCATGGGTATCCTAAAAACCCCGCCATACTGAGGTTGAGAAAAATTTACCCGTTTGAAGTATCAAACCAAAACCCTTGAGGTAAAAATTGTCCTCAATAATTACTAAGGGATGAACAAGAAATTAAATGCAAGAAAAGAAAAATTAAAAAAAGTTCAGCAAGTAGGAAAGAAATATAAACCCACTTCAAGTGGAGGCTAGCATATGGCTACCCAAGAAATAGATGTAGATGCTAAGAATATTTTTATCATTCCCACACAAGGTGGAGACCAACATTTTTTTTCCCCTGTAGATTCCCACAGAATAATGCCCATTAGATAATAGAATGCAACATTCATTATCACAAAAAAAAAAAGATTAATGAAATATCTACATGAATTAGTAGATATAATGGAACCAAGACTCAAAAAAATCTTAGGAGCATAAGAATGGGAGAAATCTAAACAAGAGGATCCTTTATTTATAAGAGAGAAAGGAGAAGAAGAAGAGGATATTAGCTTATAAGAATTAGTTAAGGAGTTAGGAGAAAAAAAAGTATGAAAGAAGAGAAGGATAAAACAAAAAGTATCTTTGAAGAACAAGATATAGAGGAAATGGAAAATAAAAATAAGAAAAGGAGAAGTGATGAAGGATTTATAGGATGAAAAGAAAATTTTAGGTTAAGAGATGTTAAACAAAGAATGTTATTTGTGGAAGAAGATAATTATGAAAATTCACCAGTAAAAGATGTTCCCCCCACCAGCATACTATCCTAAAGGATATGACCCCTGGATTAGATGCCATTCCATGTGCTGCTTCACACACCACTTCAAAAAGTAGAAGGAAATTTTTTGATGGACCTATACAAAAAATTGCAAGAAGAGAGTAAGTAAAGAGAAGAAAATATGAGAGAATTTAGAGATTTATTGGGAGAAATTTAATTTGATGTTGAATTATCAAGAGCTAAAGGAAGAAAATGAAAATTTTAAAACTTCAGTAACCAAAACAAGAAGGTGAAACCTCCAAAGTAGCAACCACCCATTCAAAATAAAATAAAATCTAAACTAGTTAGAAGAATAGCTCAAAATATCAAGCTACCAATATTTGGAAAGGATAAAAAGGATGCAAACAAACATCTATTCTTTTTAGATTCATATTTTAAGAACAATAATGTGAAAAATTTTGCGGCCAAACTGTAGGACGTTATAGGAACATTGATAGAATACACTTTACGGTGGTTTATGAAAAAAAAAATTCAAAACAATAAGGATTAGGATGTAGTAGAAAAAGAATTCAATAAAAAAATTCATTTTCCTAAAGCACCTACATAAAGCATTATAAAAAAGAGAGAACTAATAAAAAAAGAAGAGGAATCAGTAAAATAATTTAGTTACTTTCAAGAATGTTACAAGAAGGTTAGAAGAACCTTTGACATATAAATAAAGAATTTAATGGTTCACTTCAGGATTGTTACCTTACCTTAGAGTATCCTTAGATGTGAAAAATTTTACAAGTATCTTATATACAATTGAAATGAAAATAAGGTTAGATGTACAACCTTAGAGAAGAAAAGGAGAAAATTCAAGAAAGGATTAGAAATATTGCAATTAGAATTGGCTAAACTAAAACTACAATAGGAGATCCAAAGGAAGGAAGATTTTAGAAACAGTTCACCACCAAGGAATAATATCAAACAAAAAATATGGTGCACATTATGTTGTGTAGAGGGAAATAGTAATACCGATTGTCTGTATCTAGAGAAATCTAAAAGAGCTACAATAGTGAGATAACACTCCTCATAAAAAGATTCTTCTAGTAACGTATCCACATCTGAAAGAACTTGGTGTAGCATTTTTATATTATGGGATCAACACACACAAGATAATTTCCCATTACTATAAGTATCCCTTCCCACAAATCAACTAATGTACTATATAGCATGCAGATCTTACAACCACTATCATCACACCTATCCTTAAGTTAATGCTCTTGATGACCTAAAATACTATAATACCCATAGAGAAACGGTAGCTAGACAAAATACAACACCTTCACCCCCGCAACAACCAACCCCTAAAATAAATGTTCAATAATCCCCACTAGGTCAAACACCAACAATAACTACACATCCATAATATCAAGATGGATAACCACATTATGGAGGAGGATACCAAGAAAAAAACTACTATCCCAATTATAGGGGGTATGGTGGAGGATATAAAGGGGGATATAGAGGAGCATATCGAAGTGGATTTAGGGGTGGATATAATAATTACTAAGGAGGAAGATGATATCAAGGATATCAAGTGAGAGATAACAAGAATAACTCGGTGGTTGGATTTCAGGTTAGAGGACTGATGAACTAATATAAATGTGGAAAATATGGACACTTACCAAGGAATTGTACAAAACTAGAACCTTGCAAATTTTTCCATGAACGTGGACTTGATTCTTTCAGTTTTCCTAAAGATGCATAGTTTTGTAGAAATAGAGGAACAAGTTATAAGCATTGGGGAGGGATGCTCAAAATAATGTCCAACATATTACTAAAATACAATGTGATGAGGAAGAATCCTTAGAAGATGAAAATAAAATAAAGACAAAGCATCTAGCTCAAGCAAGAGAAAATTTGACAAGGAAATAAAAAGGAAGAAGCCAAAGAAAATTATTTTAAAAGGAAAACACATAAGAAAGAAAATAATGATCAAGAAAAACTAAAGTATAGAGCCATAGTTACAACAAGAAGTGTTGTAAAGAAAGAACAAACATCTAGGAAAAAATAAATTCATTAGATTAACAACTGAAGAAGACTCATCCAACAATGAAGAATGGGATCCAAAAGAGCTTAGATGAGAGTTACATGAGAAAAAAGTAGAAAAAGTAAGGAAGTCACAAAGAAAGCACAACATCATGAGTAAACAGAGAATTTTTTTTTCTAGAAGATGAGATAATCGCAATCAAATAAATATCCTGACTAACCATTAAACAAGGGTTAGTAGACAGGCTAAAGTAATTATGCAAATATTGGAATAAATAAGAGAAAATATTCCATGTCCAATGGATTGAGAATGGTCATAATAATAAAAATAAAAACGTATTTTGAACACAACGAACATGACGTAAGTCTGTCATATACTTCGATATAGAAATATTTTGATACAACAATCACAAATATACTCTTGGATCTAGGATCCAATGTAAACATAATGTCCAAAACAACTTGTGAAAAACTTGGCAGACCCCCCCTAGATACAACAAGATACCATATTTGGTTGGTGGATGGATCAAAGAAATCTCCCATATGATTATTGTGAAATGTATAATTTAAATTCATGGGGATCAAGAAAATAGTCAATTTTGAAGTAATGTAAAATGTAGTCGTGAAACCTACATATAATGCAATTTTAGATTTAAAATGGTTTGTTGATTGCAACAACACATTGAATTCATAAGAAGAAGAAGTCACACTAGAATCTGATGGAATTCATGTCCATGTACTATTACAAGAAGGGATGAGTGCCACCTGGTCATAAGAAGTCTGACATGATACCAATGAAAAATACTTTGATGATATTCAAGGAATATATACTTTGAATAGACTGACCAATATTGACAAATAATTCGAGTCCAATTTTGATGGAGAAATTTCAATGAAGAGTGAGTCTACGAATGAAAGTTCAGAAAATGTAGTAGAAGAATGGGTACATAGATTTCCTAAATCTAGAGTAAGGAAACTACATTATGCAAGAATCATATTATCTCGTGTGATTACATTAGATGATTATTACTCTAAATCTACAGATGAAACATGAGAATTTTTTTCGCCCGCATAGGAAGAATTCCAAGAAGAAGATGGGTATCACTCCACTACAAAAGATAAAGATGACAAACCAATCAAATGAGTGTATATACTAAACTTTGGAGTGTCCCATCGCACCTTATCAAAATACTCAAGGTTTAGGGATCTAGAAGGGTATATAGAACAAATGGTAAGCATATTTACTAATGAATCAACTCACATGGAAGTACTAGATGATACATTAATAATCAATGATGCAAGGTGGTGGGAAACTCACAAAACCAATTTCTTAGATTGGAACAGTTTAGTTACATTACTGAAAATTAGATATTTGGAGAGTGAAGGATACTATGTGGCCTATACCAGAGTATACATGAGAAGGAGATCTTGTTATCGCCAAAAAACAACACCCTCTAGTTTTGATCATAAATTTGTGAATGAGAAACCAGTTTTTTTTTGTAACATGGGATTGTCTCTTAGCTGTGGGACTTCTAACTAAGACAAACCTCTGGAGAATGCTGAATTCCTCAACCTTATCCTAATTCTAAACTACTCTTGGATGGGAAATTTTTCTATTTACTTCTATCCTAAGATTCTAAGGGACCCGAGAGAGAGAGAGAGAGAGAGAGAGAGAGAGAGGAGAGAGAGAGAGAGAGAGGAGAGAGAGAGAGAGAGAGAGAGAGATTACATGAAAATGGAAATCCTAAGATTTAAAGGTGAATGCACCAAGAAATGCGTTGAGAAAATATCTATATGAATGAAAATGATATGAAGAGTGGGAAAGAGAGAGGTTAAACACAGGTGACACAGACCCTAACTGCATTTATCCACATCAATGGAGAACAACAAATATGAACCTGCAAGAAGAACATAGAATGCACAAGAACCTGGAATATGTAATAAAAGGAAAGGAAAATGTAATAAAAACATATATAGGGCATAGAATAACCACAAAAAATGGATTTATTGATTAAATGGATGCATAATTCATTACAATTGTAAAATAAATGAAAGGATCTTCTTCAAGAAAACTCAAATCAAAGGCCTGCAACTCAACACTACTCTGGAATAATTATGATAGGGTCTCGTTACATGAACATTCCTCCCTAAAAAAGTTCCTTAAAAATTAAATTTATTAATCTCAGAGAGAAGAGAGAGAGAGAGAGAGAGAGAGAGAGAGAATTCCAAAGCTCATTTTCAATGGTCTGACCCATTCTAGAAGCTCAAAAATGATTGTTGGCATCAGATGATTGACACTTGGCTGGGTTTTTGTTTGGAGCTCAAGGAAATGTGATATCCTTATGATTTCCTCATTTTTACCCATTTCTTCCCTTCCAAACTCTGATTTTATGGGTTACATGATATAGAGCATGAAAAATGATTCCATTGATACAAATTTTATTAAATTTGGAGTCCCTGGGAGAAAGTTATGCCAATGCAGGTTTACGACCCACAACTACTTCCCAACAATGCCATATGTCGCAACCCCACATTACTCTCCTCCTTGCCTCTTTATGGGCTTGCAGAACTACTTGACTCAGGTTTTTAACTAGCATTACTTCAAATTTGGTACCCATCACATCTCCACAAAGTTTCTCTCCTTTCCTTTGCATTTATGGCTTATGGGATCACTTGACTCATGATTTTAAGTGAGATTTACTTTGTAGTTATGCAACATCAAAATTCCAGGCTACTCTCCAACATTCCTTTTTTTGGGTTTACAAGGTATAAGTGATTTACTTAGGTTTTTGACCCCCCATTTCTTCTTAGTCATGGCCCATCGCATTCCCAAGTGATGTAGCCTAGAATTCACTGGAAATAGCCCAAAGTGCGGTGGCACATCACTTAGCCTAAACTAAGTGCTCACCCGAAGTGTGCAAGGGTACTAGGTCCCTCTTAGTGAATCTTGTTCAAGATATTAGCATGAATGAATGTATATTTCAGATCTATAATAGATAATCAAGTAAACCATAATGTAGAAATCATATCTAGATCTAAACCATATGAAGGAATAACTAAACAATCACAATAATCAGTTTTACCATGCAAGATCCATATTCAGTTACATCTAACACCAATATCCAGCCAATAGGATCCATTATATTAAATAATATAAAACTCAGAAGCTTCATACATCGTAATAATGTCACCATAAGTCATGTGCATGTACAAACCAACAACATAATTCTAAATAATATCAGGTATCTAAACCATGCAAATCAATACATATTTATAGGGGTGGGGACTTGCCCCTCACGGCCAATGCACTTTCCAAAAATAGGCTACATGCTAATAATAAACATGTGACCTTACATAAGAATACAAAAGCAAGCAAGTGCTAATAATATATCTCCTATAGTTAACTCTTAATACAGATCCTATTATTGGCTCAAAAATCTGCATAGCGCTCAATCTTTTGCTTATCCAAAATAGCCTTGGTGTAGTCTTCAAGTCTTCTAGAAGTCATGCTCAGCACTCCATGTCTATCTTTAGCCTTAACTACAAAAATGGCTTAGTCATGTTTCCAAACTGTTCAGGGCATGCCCCTATTTTGTTATACTTTAGTGCTCTTCTGCGCGCCCTGTGACCACACGCCCAAACCTTATGTACTTCCATGCTTGAGTTGTATTTCATTCACTCAATATTACCACACACTAATGTCATTGTCACCTCTAGCAATGGGTAATCATAACTTATATCTCCAGGAATAAATAATAATGAATGAAAGAATAGGTAATTACTTGAACAAAATAATGAAAAACTACTTGGCACTTTTTTCTTCTACAGGCAGGATTAACTCTAGATACTCATTTTTAATCTCTTCTTCTAATGCTTTCCAATCACTCAGCACTTCACCTATATTGTTAGGGACATCTATAACCAAAAATTCCAATTCATCATGAGTCATGTTTTCTTTTTCATTTTGTAAAATTCTAACAATGTTATCCATGTTGGAAACCATCCCCTTCATGAAATCCATCTTCTATGTAATGAGCTTCCCAAATTTGTTCATTCTTTCCTTATGTGGTTCTTGGGCTACTGCAAGTGCGTTGCACTTTTCTTATAATAGAGAAAGCCTCTCCATGCACTTGATCATCTCATTCTTCATTTCCTTCAGGACCTCATTATCCTCTTCAATTTTCTGTGTCCTAATAATCAAATTTGGCGCTGCACACATATTCAGAGCTTGATCAACCTTCTTCAACTCATACTTTAGTGCCTGTAGAAAATATTCATAGCTCACAACTTTCCTTATAATCACATCCTTGGCCCTTGATTCCTTCTCTGCAAAATATTTTGGTGATGGCATATGCACGGGTCCTTCATCGATTACCATTTTTACCGTAGTGCGTATGTAATGTATTACAGAAGGAAACTGTTTTGGTACTTGTGATTCCAGGTGTTACCTTACATTTAAATCATCATCCCGTATTTATTTTTCCTCACTAACAAAAGATTCCACCTTTTCCTTAGCCCTTTCCTTCTCTTGCTATCAGGAACTTTATTTCCTTAACCTTATTCTTATTATCATCTATCAATGACATTATGGTTTCCACTTTATCTAGGTTTTACGTGAAACCTCTATAGATACCTTCACCAAAGCATTGCTCACCTACTCATTCGACATGACAGTGGGCTTGAAATTCACATGCCTAATGTGGGGAACTTTCTTCATCATGTGTAAACCACATGACTCTTCACAGATGTTGAAATCAAGATCGTGCATATAATTCTACATAGACCAATATAATTGTTTGTGTGTGTGTGCATTCACCATTTTTGCATCCATAAGCTCCCAGTCATATAAATCCTTAGGATCCAAATTGTTTTGGAACCATGCACATATGATTTTTCCTATATCATCCACATACCAAACTGCAGGAGTCTCATAGTCTTCGTCATCCTTCTCCTTCCTGGTGTACTTACCTTTTGGAATCTAAGTTCCCGATTTTAGTACCGGTCCATCACCTTCTTATGTAGTATGGGGCACACCTAAAGGATCACCATTTTCTATTTTTGGACTTTTCTCCTTAATTTCCTTCTCATCCTTCTTCATTTCTTCTCTCCAAGGCTCCTCTATGTTCTCAATTTATGTTGGAGTACTTGGTGGGCTTTCCCCAAATTCTTCCTCTTGAATTTTAAACATGTGCCTTTTCTTCTTTTCTGGCACTACCTTCTGATACAAAATCATAGGTGATATCCTTCAGGGTTGTGATGATCCCATGCCCTGAGCCCTTGTTATTTTTATCATCTATTTAAATTGAGGCTCCTTAGTGGTCTGATCTACATCTGTCTCCATTGCACCCGTCTCTAACACTTCATCCTCCTTTTTCTACAATGGAGGTGTCACCTCACATTTTGTCTTCTCTCCAACTATAGGTTGTCTTCTACCACTATGCTCCAAGCCACCAATATCTTCATGAAGTTCTTCTTCTTATCCTTCTTCCTCTTCCATAGGAAAAACATCTTCTTCATCTAAAGTTCCCACTATATGTTTTCTCTTGGGTGGTCCAGGGAGCTTGAATCCATTCTCCAAATACTTCTCGTTTTGCAATTTATGCTTCAAGTATAGATATACCAGAGCCACGCCCAACTTTCCAATGGCCAAACTCAAAGCCTTCATGTTAATTTCATATGAAATCAACCTTTTAGTATAAGCGTTCTTACTTGGATAAATGTAAGACTTCCTTGGTATGTGGTAGTCACAATCTACCTTGTCAACATTGAACAACAACTGCCACATGTTTAAGAACCTATGTACAAATTTTTGAAAATAGCGCGTAGTGAAGGCATATGGCAGCTTACTCCAAGGGCCCCATTTTCCATCCTTCATCCCAAAGTTCCCAAGAGAGAAGTGTTGATACATTGCAAACTGTACTTGTTTATCCAATACCAAAGGTAACTCCTTGGGTATCTTCCATTCTTCTTCAAATGCGGTGTGCAAATAATCATACCAAATTTCTTCCCTTTTCTTGAAGGGTCCACTCATTAATCCATCACTAGTATAAGTGGAAAATGTTTCTACCAAGGACTTCTTCTCTTCAGAAAACTACCACACATTATCTTCTGGCCCATCGGGCACTCCAATTTCAAAAAGGACTAATGACAGAAGTATAGCTCCAAAGTTGATTTTCTCACCTTCCTATGCTTCCTCAATAACTGTCTCAGTAATGAAATTTGATAAGTTATATACAACACCTTCTGTCATCTTCTTTACAACATGAATCCCAACCTTGTTTACCTGAGACCAGTGCTCTTGATTGTTTATATTTTTCAAGAGATGGGTTGCTGCCTGAATAACTAGATACTTATGTAAGTTAGCGATGTCCATCTCATGCCCTCCTTTAGTGTATCCAAGCACTTTCTTTGTCTTTTCTATGACCTCCTTTTCAGTGAGGTCACTACTCAACTCAATACCCATAATCCTTAGCCCTATCAAACTTCCAATCAAAGGCAAGGTGATCCTCATTCGGCAACCCAAAAACTAGAAGAATTCCTCACAAAATCTTCTCATGAGCCACTAGTATAATTTTTTAGGTTTTCCAAAATACGAGACCTCATACAATTGTAAAAATCCTACCTTGGTCAAAAAAATTTCACCCACATCATCGTAGACTGCCATGTCATCCATTGTTCTCTTTGAAGTCTTCACCAAAAGTAATTTCTCCAATTCCTCCTTGATATCCTTATTTTTGTGGTTATAATCTCTAACCTTGTAATGAATGTGTGAATCCAAATCACAACCCATGAAAACACCTTATGGGTATTGCATTTCAGAAAATCTACTCACAGGAGCATCTTCAAATTCAATCTCATCTTCCTTTTTCTTCCTTTCCCTTGTACCAACTCCAGATGCTCTTCTTAGTGCCATATCAACTAAAAAAACATGTTCTTTTACCTATTCTGAGCTCTACAACTCAACTCCACGTGCCCTAGCTCCAAACCAGACCCTATCTAGTAATCCTATTCGCCGCACACCTCTTCTTCACTCAAAAACTTCACTAAACGAAGCGCAAGATTACCCCATGCAAAAATATGACAAACACAACTGATTCATAGATCTCAAAACTTCATAGCTCATTCACTAGCTTGCTTGCAAACAACTCACTCTAAAAACTCTTGCATGAAAAGGTAAAAATGATTTCATAACACATCCTTATATATAATTTTAAAAAGTTATCAGATTTTTTTCTCTCCACCTACCACCGTCACCAACATTAATTCATCGTTTCAGAAACTTTTCCGTGTTGCTCATTTCCGCTCCATAGTAATAATATTTTGGTGTGCCTTCTACTTTTTTTCCATAGACCTCCTTCCATGCATCCTTGATAAGGCCAAAATATGTCTTGTTAATGTGCAATAACTGATCTTATTTTACTCTCCTTTTTACCAAGCTTGGCTGCATTTTGTGGCTTTTGTTTGATCTATTATAAGTTACGATGTAATTGTCCATATTTTTTTTAATTTAGTTCTAACGTCTAAAAAATATGTAATTCTTAACAAAGTGTCTGGAAATTTAGTTTTTGTAATAAAACGGGTCACAATCAGTCAAGAGAATGAAGTATGAAGAAATCAACATGTTTTTGGGAGCATTGCCTTCAATACGGCTTAGTTCCAGAACTCCATCACACGGTTTATGAGCTCAATTACTTAGTTTTAGAACTTTCAGAACTCCAGCACTTAGTTCTGGAACTCTTGCGTTTAGCTCCAAAGCTTTCAAGATTAGATCTAGAATAGTCCCCTTTAGTTTTAAAACTTCTCTAAAGTTCTGGAAGCAATGGTAATTTGTTTATTTTGATGACATCCAATTATAAAGCAATCAATGAGCTTTTCAATCAGGAGTGGATCAGGAGATTTTAGATTCTTCATACTCAAAGATCCACGGATAACTTATCAGATAGTTGTATGTCTAGCAAGGTTCCGAATTTAACATCTATTTTTGGCACTATTCAGTTCCATCTAAATCGGTAGAAAATATATGGCCGTAAATAAATATTTGAATGAAATATATATATAAATACCTATAGATAGATTTAGGATAAAAAGGATATACATACAGATACATAGAGATAGAGATATAGAAAGATACAGTATGTTTTTGTAAGATAGAACATTTCAGCAATAAAATAGCCACTTCATTTTGAGATAATATTACTTTTTCAAATCCCAATTCAAGGTGGAGCAAGGGCCCACTCCTCCAAGAACTAGGATCCTCATTTTATTGGTATTTATATTTCTAAAGTAAATTGTGTAGATATGTTGATTCTATAAATGCTTTTGATTCTTTAAGTTGAACTTTGTTGTATATTTATCCCTGCAGGTGTTATAGACTAGATTTTTATTTCCTTGCAAGATTTTCACATCATTTTCAACTGTGTGTTTATTTCCAAGAAAAGTGTTTTTACTTCTGTATTGTGTGTTTATTTCCAGCAATTTGTGTACTTCTGTATGTGTGTTTATTTCCAACAATTTATTCTAGCAATGAGTGTTTATTTCAGAAAGTTTCTTATAGCATAGAGATAATAAGGCTTTGGCCATGGAATCCTAAGGAGACTACAAAAAACCCCCCAAAAAATAAAATAACAAATACCTATAGACAATTACTAGATCACTAGGATTTTCTTGTTGCATATGGCTTTAGACACACCCCTAGTTTGAATATGACATCAACAAAGAGTTGATTAAATGAAGGGAATAACGAAACCCATCAACCCTCATGCGATGAAAGACTTCACCACTTTGCCTTATTCTAAGTAGTTTCCACTACTGCAACCTACCTCACATTCATTGTGCATCCATCCATAAGTGGTCTTCATTAAGGAGAAATCTTTTTGTATCTGCATCTTTCCTTAAAGCACTTGCACAAAAGTTTCTTTATGCATACCTGTCTTCAGTTAATATTCAACTTGGAAATGAACCCTGTATATAAACCACCCCACACAAAGGGTGTAAGTAGCACTCTACGCATGAAAACACTTAGATAATAATTAGCTTCTAATGCACAAGTGCACTTATTACACAAAACACTGAACTAAATTAACAAAGCATAATGATGAAAGGGAACACATATAAATGGAATGTGTTAAGGAAATATAGTCTAAGTGGAAATACTACCTTATTACAAACACCAATAATACTTATTTATAGTAGGGCTTCAACCTACTCTCATTGAAGTAACTAGGAAACCATGTTCCATCCAACGCATCTAACTAGAAAGTGCCTAAATCAAGTATATAAGTTATAACATACAGTCCCAACCAATGCACCTTAAACTTTCCAGGGTGGCAAAAAAACTTTGAATCATATAGAACTACCATTTCCCAACCTCAAGCTTATTATCCTTGTTGTGCTTGTCATGCCATGCTTTCTACCTAGCTTTTTCTTTCTTCTGACTTCATCTTGTTATGGCACGCCACTCATCCAACTACATGAGTTTGTCAATTTATTATTCAATTGTTTTCTCATCAACTAAACCTCCTACGTGTGCAATGCGTAAATAAGGTAACATGAATTCCATGGGTAAAACTGTCTCTGTGCCAAACACCAACTGAAAGGGTGTTGCTTTATTCAACCTCTTGTAGGTTTTCCTACACACCTTAAGTACAATAGAGACTTTATCATCCCAATATCTCCTTCCAACATCAAAATTTCTTTTCAAGGTATGGATCAATATTTTTTTGAAGGCCTTAGAAGTTCCATTTTCTTGAGGATGATAAGGTGTTGTTCTCTGTGATTGCTCAAAGTGTTACTAGTGTCGGTTCCTTGACCAGTATCAGTCACTCTGTCTGGCATTTTCCCCAGACTAACAATCTCATTCACTCACCCAAAACCTCCCACAACTTCACCCAAATTTCTCTAATACCCTCTAGTATACCTATAGACCTTAACAACCAACCACCCACTTTAGATTTAATCTTATATTCACTATTTAGATTAGATTTAATTTATTATTCTTGTGTGAGATACGTAAATTATACAAAGTAGGACTCTCTATTTCATATTCTTATTAGCATTTAATTTTTAAAAAAATATGGATTGACAGCCTTCTAGGAAGCAACCTACTTTTCAGATCTAGCTCCCAATAGAAAATCCACCAACCTATGCTTTTAATTCTATCTTGTGGTCTTTCTTTACTTCTTAGGTAGTCCTTCCCCGAAAAAAAAGAGTGCTCTACCTGGTCTTCAATGGTGTGCAACCTCTTCATGACCTTCAGGTATTCCTCACGTACCCAACCTTCTACCTTAAACATTTTTCTCATACATACACTTCTTATTGGTTAAACATTTTGGCACACCCGGTGGGACCCTCATCATTTTTGGGTTCTTTATATTCATTTAGGATTTCATTTTTTATTATTTATTTTTTGAAATATTCACTAAATATTTCCTTGGTAATATTCTCTTTCTTCTATTTTCTCTAAAGGAAACACTTCATTTGGTGCAAATTAAAACAAACCATTCTTTCTTTCTTGCTTACATTAGTGAAAATCATACTCTTTTCCTATTTTCTATTGCTCTCATCCAATTTCATTTTTTGATTTAGGCTTATTTTTTTGAATTGTATCCTCTGTATTCTTACATTTAGCTCACATAGTTTAATTAGCAATCAAATATAGCAAAGTTCATGACCAATTGATGATTGGGTAATTAATCGTAGTCCTCTCTTGCACACACTTTCCCAAATAACTCAAACAAGCAACACATTTCTTAAGCATTCGCCAAATCCCAGGAAGAATCTATCAAGGATTTAAACACCCTTTGATTATGGACCCTGGCTGGTGTTCTGGATGGATTGTCATATCAGATCTCAGACCTCACATTCCAAAAGATATATCAAGAATTTTCCCACCAAAACATTCTTGAAACCATCCATACTTAGATTCTAGGTACTTTATAACCACTCCTTTGTATATATTCAGTCATTCCCAAGGCTTAAGCCATCAAAACACTAAAATTTGATTCCTAGGATAATGTGTTTGATATATTTTGCTTGTTGGATTTGTTACTTTCTTTCTTCTCTTATGCTATTTGAGGTGTGAGTTTTTACTTCATCACTTTTCTTTATTTTTCACACTCAGTCATCACAACTAGTTAATTCTAGTTCTCTGAGTGTGTTAGATTAGATTTTCTATACAAAACATCTATCTTGGCTTCTTTTGACCAAATCTAACTCAGAAACTTCAAATTTACTCAATTTTCATAGTAACCAATATCAATTACCTTACTACCAAAATTGGTTCAACACCCAATATTGGTCCTTTCATCTAATCAGCACCGGTTCACTGACCGGTATTGATCTTTGTGTTTTTGAATATGTAAAAAACAACAACCTATTTTCACCTACCAAACTCTTTCAAAAATTTGTTTATGAGTTTTTGTCACTTCTACAGAACCCATAGTACCTATTTTCCACCTTTCATATGGTTTAGACTTGCCAATAGGCAAGAGATCTTAATTTTCACATGAGATGTATACCATTACCTACTACCCCCTCACCACCTTCCATTTTATCTCTAATGGATCCTAATGCACCTACAATCGTACCTGAGGGTGATGAGGAATTCACTAGATTCATTGATCATAACACCAAGGCCTTGTAACATAACCTTGCTAATTCTTCCCCCTGCGACTCACCAGGTCAGCCTCTTTATGGAACTCCCACTTCCATGCCCCCTATTTCTACCACATCTGTCATATCAGGGAACGCTAATGTAGCTACCTAAACTACTCTTGTTTTGACCTACCCTATCTCACAACCGCTTACTTCATAAGTGACCTCTACACCTTAGACATATACCATACCCTTAACCATGAACCCTCTTATAGAGTGTTTACTCATCATCAGTACCTTATGTACCTATTTCTATGTAGTCGCTAGTTGTGTCTACATCTGCCACTCCATTTCAGCCATTTTTTTTGTTTCTATTCCCCAAACCCTTTACACATATCACTACGAGGATCTTCCCACAAGCTCCTCCCACTTACACCTTACCTCAGACACAACCAATTACCTCAACTTCATATTAAGGGTATTTTCCCTCTTCTTCTACGACTGCCTACATACCTACATATCAATTCACTTACCTGGCACCACCACATACTGGTATGCCTTTTATGACCTATTCATCTTATCAGGCCCCTTATACCTCAGGGGGGTCCCTCAATCAAACCCCAACACATATCTCATTAAAATTTATGATCGAAAAAATGAAGATGCTCGAGGCCTCCATTTTTTGGATCTCATAAGATCTTAACCTATGATGATATTTTTAATGAACCCATCTATCCCTCCATACCTATTCATCCATGTCCTTTGTAGTGGGAGCTTCCCAAATTCAACCATTTTAATAGTAAGGACAACCCCCAATAGCACTTATGTTAATTCAAACATGCTTGTTATTTGATAGACCATGATAATGTCTTACTCCTTTGAACATTTTCCATATCCCTTTTAGGACCCACCTTAGACTAGTACAGTGCTTTTCCTAGGCACTCGGTATTTTCCTTCAACCAATTGTCCCAGACCTTCCTTGATCAATTTTTGATCAATATCTCTAAGAAGGTCTCTATGACATATTTATATTATATTCACCAATATGACAAAAAGTCTATCATTGATTTCATCGTGTGGTGGTAAGGCCTAATCAAACAACTCTCCTTCACTCTCCTACAGCCTGAGCTCATATATTTGTTTACCAGGGAGTGTTCTAGACACATTTCCCCAACTTTTCAAATTCAAACATTTCGTATGTTTGATGAGGCTTTCACTATGGCTCAACAGCTTGAGATCTGCACTCTCGAAGAAGATAAGCTAAAACTACATAACATAAAAAATGACTTCAAATCAAATGAGTCTTCTTCTAAACCACCTAACAACCATTCCAATCCCAAAGGATCTACCAACGTGGTGGTTCTGAAGGCTGACCATTCTCATCAATCCAATCAACCCAAACCTCCTACCAATCTCTCTCCTGTTCAAAAATTTCAATAAAAATATGAACAAAGGAGTTACAATCCCATTATAGAGCCATATTATTATGTATTAGACAATCTATTGAAGGCATGAGCCATCACTCTTCCTCCCATAAAACTACATATTGGTTTTAATCCTTCTTTCCCCATACCAGATTGGTATAAAGAGAATTATCTCTACAATTACCACAGTGTAAGAGGACATAATGATGGAAATTACAAAACCTTCAAAAAGATTATCCAAGGAATGTTATATAGTGGCGATATTGTCCTTGAAAACCCTAACACACTTGCTAATAAAAACTTGGACATTTTCATAAAGTCTTATCCCTTCATTAACTCATGCTAGTGAGACACCTAAAGAAGAAACCAATGTACATGTGGTTCATGCATTCTTACATACAGTGTCTGATCCTTCTATCCATACTCCTCCTATAACAACTATTGAGGAAATATTCACACAAACTCCCCTACCCATAAAGGAACCCACCTTACCTCCCCCTTTACCCACATATGATGCCATCGCACCTGCTCCTTAACCCATAGAGTATCCCACCTTAGTTATATCTTTACCCATGGAGGAACCCACCTTCCTTGTTCTTCTACCTATAAAAGAACCCACCTTATCATCCACTCTACTTGTAGAGGAGCCTACATCACCCACTTTTCCTTGTCCTCAACCCATAAAGGAGATGATTATATCTACTCTTCATATTAGTGATACCACGTTGATGGACCTCACAAATTCCATTACTCTTCTTAACTTTCTCTTACCTACCAAATCTAAGGCCAAGATCTTCCCTGTCTCATAAACCCTAGATCTCATCATTAGGATTAGCACTAATGTGTCATCATGTTCATCCAAATTAAAACAATTCTCTCTTTTGGTTGATTTCATGGAGTATGTTGATTCTCTACCATATGGGGGCACCTTAGACTCCCAGTTTCCACCCAAATGCATATGTTATCCCCGGATACCTTGACCCTTTACCCTAAGGTATTCAAAGTGACTAAGACTATTGTACCCGAGCCTATGGTTCTAGTCCCTCCATCATCAACAACCCTTCCACTCAGGCCTTTTTCTGCACCAAAACCTAACACCACTTTATGGGTCTTACTGGTACTAAGTCTAGCACATCCCGCTGTGATGCTAGACTTGTCAAATTCGTCCCCACCCGTCACAAAATATATTCCAACACCTAAAAGGAAGACCCCACCATTTAGGGCTTGCACCATGGTATCTCCCATGCCTTCTCACTCACCTTCACTTCTACCATCGATATTAGGCCCACATCCTTCAACCTTGGTTAACCTACCCCTTTACCAAGGAAAACCTAATGTGTGACAACCTATACCCTCACCTTCACCTCACATTCTCCCCACACCTTCTTCACTACCCTTACCCTCACTTTTTCTAGCACCCCCACTTTCACCTTTGCTTACTTAGATACCTACACCTTCTAATTCTCCTTCGTCCTACCATGTTGTTCCTTTTCCTTTACCCAAGAAGGCACAGCTTAAACCCAAACCTTCATTACATACTAAAAATGTAGTTACACTAGCATAATCTCTCACCTTTCCCTCCTCACGAAGGTCACCTACCCCTTCATCCAAGACAACCTTGACCTCTCATTTTGATGATTTGGCATGATCCTACTCTAATATCCTTTCTTGACTGTTAGAGACATTTTTTATATCACTTCCACCTCTCAAGCCTTAAGATCCTCTCAAACCTAAACCAATAGGGTTTGATGATACAAAAATTTACATTTATCATCACTCACTAGGGCATGATGTCAAGAGTTCCATTATTTCAAAACAATCTCCTTCAACTTGTTAATACTAATGGTTTCTTCGAAGAAGATGTTCTGTTGGAGGAGGATTCCATTATTTTTTTCGTGCCTCTTGACAACCCTCTTTTTCTCTTCTTATCTTTGAAATTAACATGGTACATGTAACCACTTGGTCACAACACACGAAATAAAAAGGAAAGGAAAAATTTGGTAACCCTTCTAGTTCTCCTTCACCTACCATTTCACCTGTACCTCCTGTAGATACAACAATTAGGTCACACTCCCCTTGGTCCCTCGATAAATGAATACCTTGAACACATCCACCTAGCCATGGTCCCCTTCACCTCAATATAATATTAATTTAATTATTAAAATTAAATTAATTCATTATCCTCACTATATTTATTATTTAAATATCCTAATTGAGATAATTCCCACATACCCACCTCACCTAGACACCTCATAAAGCTACCTCACCCTAAGACCTATTCTTAGTAAGTTGCCATAACTAACTAAGACTTACCCAAACCCTCAAAAACAATGCCTACATTCCTTCTAACAACATTCCTACCCATTAGAAGGAAGTTTCCATGCTAATCCGTGGGGAAATGAAATGAGATCTAAGAAAATCAAGGGGATCTACCTAGTTTAGTAAACCTAGAAAATCCCACCGTAACCGACGTTAGTTACCCTTAACCACCACCGGTTAATCAAGAACCACCATCTATCACCTGTTAACCCCAAAAACAACCTTATTTTAGAGGTTGGAAGATTCCTGAGAGATATCACATCTTTTGAGAACAAGTTTCAGGGAGAATATGCATAAAAAGAAGGAGATCAGGTATCTTCTCTTGCACAGACAACCAACATTCACCCAACAACCATCCAACACTCACCCCAATACAGATTTGATCCAATTAGGCAAGGAGGAGAGCACATGCCTCACATGCAAGATCTCCCAAATGTTTGGTGATCCTCTGCAGCATTCAACCTCTTATCAACACCTTCATTCCTCACTCACAAACATCTAAAACTAGATTGCAAGTAAGTAGAACATTTTACTCCTCTGGTTCACTCATTGTCATCATTGTATTTCCATCCTTTGTTAGCCTAGCCACCCACTGACCTCCATTAATACTTACCCCTCCATATCCTTATTAAAACCTCACCAAATCCAATCCAAACAACTTAATACCTCATTCCAACCAGCCTAGTCCTTGGTGTAATCATAAGGGAGATCTAAAGCTCATTCTGTGACATTCCCAGTATCCCACAGTAACCGACACCGGTTCTCCCAAAATGGCATCAATCACCCTTAACTACCATTAGTCTCTGTATTTACCAATACATCCCATAATAGTAACCTACCTACCTATTCCCACATCACCCATACTCACTTGTGGCTTGCCTAATACCTCTGTCAAACCTGCAGAGACCCAGAACCAGTCACTTGACCTTCGGATCTTATTTTACCCTAGCCTGTTAGATTATATCTTTCTTATTGTGTTTTAAATGAGATACCTAAATCATTTTAACTATAATAGGATTTACTTTATTACCAGCATTAAATTGTTTTAAACAGTGGATTGACAGCCATCTAGGAAGTACCACACTTCCCAGATCTAGCACACGCTAGGTAGTCCACTACATATATTGTTTAAATATTTTTGGTAGTCTTACTTTCCATTTCAGGTAGCTCCTCCCAACCAAAAGTAAGCTCTCATGATCATCTTTGGATCAAGGAGTCAACACACGCGCAACAACCTATCAACCAATATTTCAACAGGTATTCCTCATTCCCATTACCCTCTCTATTTTGTCATTTTCAAAGAAACGTCTAAGAATCAAGTTAAACATTTTGGCATGCCCGGTCAGACCCATCTGGGGTTCCTTGCATTTTTATTCTTCCTAAGAAAAGTTGTGTGTTTTCTCCCTTCTGAAAAGTATACACATTAATTTTCTTCCTTGGTAACCTTCTTTTTATTTCTATTTTCTCTAAAAGGAACCTTTCTTTTGGTGTGCATAAAAATAACCATTCCTTCTTGTTTTCTGCATTTTAGGGAAAGAGCATCCCTCTCCCTCTTCATCTATTTGTGTCATCGAATTCCATATTTCAATTTGGGCTCAAAAATCATTGCATTTCATTCTGATTTTCTGCATTATCTCACATTAATTCAGGGCAACATATATGCTAGAAGTCATGCCTAGCTAATGGTTGACAAACAAATCATAGAAAACACATCTCTCTCTCTCTCTCTAAGTCTTACTTGCACAAATTCAAAACAAATACATATTCTTAAACAACATCTTTCCTAGGAATTCCTTTCATCGATCGCACTGATTCGAGGATTGGCAGGTACTCCCCAGCTCACTACTCTATCGAGTCATATTTTATATTGAAGCCCGCCCCTACCATAACATACCTAAAACCTCACCTTTTAGATCTCCTTCTTTATAGGAAGCCATCCTCAGAAAAAAAAAATCTATTCTATAGTTCATGATTCAGTCCTTAAAAAGCATAAGCTAAACAAAAATAATAGAAGAAGCACTCTTAGGATCATATTTTTATTATTGTTTCTACTTGGCTTGCGTTTTGAGGTGAGAGGTCACACTCTTCATTTTTCCTTTTTCTCCTTACACGCTCCTCATCACAGTTGGTGTATTCCAGCTTCATATGAGTGTTCCTGGACCATATTCACATCATTCTCAAAATTATGGTTTTGATTTCACATCAAATTTTAACTCACAACCACATCTTCTTCGTCATTGTTTCAATTTCATAGTGACCGGTGTCGGTCCAGCGACCGTCATCAGTTACCCTTTGACCATCATCGGTTATACCCAACTGGCATCGGTTCACTATCATTTTGGTTAACCTAACCAAAAGGAAACCTGTTCACCTTCTTCAACTATTTAGAGTCCCTGTCACTATTATCACTCCCATTGACCTGGTAAATCTCATCAATATTTGGCATACCTAGAAAAAATTTCCTTAGACCTTTTTTTGGACCAACTGACCACTTTCCACAGTGACCGGCAGTGGTTACCTATGACTAGCGTTGGTTTACCCTAGCCAGCATTGGTTATCCTGTGTCATTTTCCAATTGCCATTTTAGCCCCAATTCACCCACTGCCACCTATTTATCCTACCTGTGCTATATTTCTGTGTCACTTATAGAAAGCAGTCTTACCCCACTAGTCCCTGTTCACATGGTACTGACGTGTTGACAAGCAAGTGCCCTCATATTCCATGCCAATTTTCAACCACTCCCACCTAGTCCTTCACCAATTTCTATTTTATCACCAGCCATGGAACCTATCCAACCTATCTCTATCACTACCAGAGATGAGGAGTTCGCACGAATCCTTGACCAAAACCCTGCCGCCTTGGAGTTTTAAATTTCCCACTCATCCACTCGAGATGCCTCAGGTCAGTTGATATACGACATGCCCGTATCTATCCCCCTAACTCTCGTTCCCACTTACGCATCAGCCCCATCTAGCTCCGCTCTACCTGCCTCTACCTTTACCCCAATCACTTCACAGCTAGGCCCTATACCCTATGAATTCCATGTCTGCTACATCCATTACACTCGCCACATCCACTATACCTTTGACAACCACCCAAAACACAACCTCATCCACCCCTATTGTCTCACATATGCCTGTAGTTACATAACCACCTCCCATGTTGGTGACCCCTACCCCTTTTCAAAATATGGTCCTTTCTATTCCACAATTGTTAGCCCCCATTGCCACTAGGGTCACCACGACCCTTCCACCTCCATATACGTACTATCAGTAGCCTCCTATTTCATTTATTATTCACTTCTGGGTACGTACCCCCTATTTCACTACCTTCTTCTCAATCTACCTATATGGCAGCACCATATACTAGAATGCCACCCTTGTTACATGCCCAACACCAACCCTCTTATGCTACAGGAGGCACCCAACCATCACAACCTACTAATGACCTAATCAAGTTAATGATGGACAAGATGTAGGTCCATTGGAGGCATTGATTTCTGGCTCCCAAAATACTCTCACCTATGACGAGATTTGTAATGAGCCTAGAAACCCATCCATCCCTATTCTTCCATACCCCATGCATTACGAAATGCCTAAATTCAACCATTTCAATAGTAAGGAAGACCCGTAACAACATTTACAGTTTTGCAAACATGGGTGATACCTAATCGCCCATGATGATGCTTTGTCTTGAGGACCTTTCCCATGTCTCTGACTAGACCTACATTAGATTGGTATAGTGGGTTACCTAGACACTCTATATTTTCATTTAATCAGGTATCCCAAGCCTTCTTGGATCACTTCTCCATCAATATCGTTAAGAAGGTTACCATGACTAACCTATACTCCACGTGTCAATATGATGATGAATCTATCACAGATTTCATTGCTTACTAGCATAGCCTGATTAATAAACTCACATTCCAACTACCACAAACCAAACTCATCAAACTCTTCACACAGGCTTGTGCTAGACATATCTCAGCGACCCTGCAGGTACAAACTTTCCAAACCTTTGACGAAGCATTCACCATGGCACGAAAGCTAGAGATTCGGGCCATCGAAGAGAAGAAAATCCAATTACACAATAAAAATTTGGCATTCAAGTCGAAATGATACCTCTTCTTCTTCCAAACCATAGAACAACTATTCAAAGGCCAAGGGCACCGCTAACGTAGTGGTACTCAAAGCTGGCCCATCTCATCCATCAAATCAGGCTAGCCCCTCATCTAATCTCTCACCTGTCTCAGACTTTTCAATTCAGATGGGAACAATGGAAATATACCCCAATTGGGGAACCTTATTCTTCTATCTTAGAAAAGGTCATCAAAGTTGGGGCCATCACCCTTCCTGCCTATAAAACCACACACTGGTTTTGACCCTGCTCGCCCCACACCCGCATGGTATAAAGAACATGAATTCTATAACTATCATCGAGTAAAGGGTCATAATGACGGCAATTGCATCACTTTCAAAAATATTGTCCAAGAAATGCTCGAGAAAGGTGAGTTAACCATGGATAATCCTAACACACTGGCCAATAAAAAACCTACACATATTCAAGAAACCCTTTCCCAATCATGCCCCTTCGTCTGATCAAACCGGTGAGACCTCAACTCATGATAGCCATACCCGTGAGGTCCACACTATTTTCAGTGACACACCCATTGCTTCCCAATTACCTCATATTCCTTCCATAGAGGAAATTCTAGCCTCGAAGTCCTCCTTCTACATTAGAACCCACCTCACCTATTCCTCCACCCACAGAGGAACACCTTTCACCTCCTTCCTCACCCATGGAGGAGCCTTCCGCTAATATCGAGACTATTTCACCTTTGGCTTCTCCACCTAGAGAACTGTCACCCATGGTACTTCTTCAGTCCATGGAGGATACTTGTTTATCTCCTCTACCCATAGAGGAGATACCTATCATCTCCTTCACCCTACAGAGGAGCATCCTATCATCTCCTCCACCCATAGAGGAGCACTTTTCATCTCCTCCACCTATCTAAGGATCCTAGTAGAGATACCTTTGCCTCTAGGTGACCATTCTCCATCAGCTACCCAAGATCCCGTAGACCTACTTTCGGCTCTCTTACCCACGGAAGCCAAATCCAAAAAATTCCCCATCTCTAAGACACATTTTACAAGAATTGCCATTAGTTCCTCATCAACCTCACCTATACAGATGTGTCGTTCTCATGCTTAGCCGATCGCTTAGATTATGTGGACAGAAGCCTTACTTTGGGGGATGCCTTCTACTTCCTATGTCTCAACGTAAATGCAGATGTCACTTTCTGATACTTCCACCATCTACCCAAAAATATTTCGGCCAATCTGAACCAAACACAACCACCTCTATCACAACTTCTTCCGCCATAACCTATCACATACTCAACATACACCCTCACACCATAACCCAACATACATCTAAATCCAAACCCACACCTACACTCATCTTCCTCGACTAACCCTATCACTCCATTAGGGGTCACCCCAACCACCAGCCTTACTCATCCACCTATCAAACTAGATTTAGCTACATCCTCCAAAGTCAACACCAAACCTACTCCAGCACCCAAATAGAAAAACCAAGCCCATAGAACTCATACCCCGGCTGTGCCAATCATACCTGCATCACCTTCACCCTTTCCATCCATCTTAGGACCTCAACCTCCCAGTGTGGTTAAGAAACCTCCACCCATCAGTAAACCAAAAACACAACAGCCCATTCCTTCCTCGCAAACCTCTAACATACCCAAGCACCTGACATGACTTACACCTACACCTGCAGACATCTTTACCACCCATACCTCCAATACCCTCAGCAACTTCTTCACTACCCACTACACTTCAGTCTCTATCCCTCACACCCCCTGCACAACCCGCATCATCTACCTTCACAACACCTCTATTATCCTCCCATGGGTAACTCACCATCTTCCCCCATCTGATTTTCCTTCTAGATCTCATACACCCATATCACCTTTACCCAAGAAGGTGCAACCCAAAGACAAAAATCTCACTACCCTCCACTAAGGTAGTCAAAACAACCATACACCCTCCTACCCATTCATCTACTATACCCCTACCCAAACAAACATGACCGATACCCAAGACCACACCAACACCCAAAACCATAGCTCGACCTACTCCCCCTCCTGCAAGGACCGTTCCTCAACAATCAGCCGCACCTACGCCCAAACCCACTTTCACTTCCCATTGCGACCCACTAGCAGGGTCCTATGCCAAAATCTTAACCAACCTCCTTGAGACTTCTGTCATCACATTACCGCCACTCAAACCTTATGACCCCCTCAAACCCAAGCCAAAAGGGTTTGATGACACTAAAATTTTGTGCCTACCATCATGTGTCAGGGCATGATGTGGAGAACTGCACAAGCTTTGAAAACCATCCTTATCTAGTTGTGTCCTCCTGAAGCCAACTTTGATGATGACGACCTTCTTGATGAGGACCCTGCTTCACCAACACCCATTCCCATAGTCCTTCCCTCACTGCCTACTCAACAACCATGACCTCCACCCCCACAGCTCCTAGAGCCACCCCCAAGATTTGAAATTAACATGGTTCACATTAGAGAACTTGCCACACCATTACCTAAATGTCATTGCACCCATCTCACTTCACAAGGATTTTCTCCCCCGGTAGGTTTTTTCCTGTCATGTCGTTATACCACTCATCCTACACCTTCTCCATTTACCAACTCCCCTCAAATCAACATGATCCATGTCACTACTCGTGCTCAGAAAGGACAAAGGCAAGGAAAAGGAAACTGACTTGCCAACCAATTCTATACCCAACATACCATCTGCACCCACACCTAAAATTACTATCCATGGTCCCCACATACCCTATTTCTAATGGGGTCACACATCGCACCATGCTCAAACAATTACACCAATCTCCCCTCAAAATGTCCCTATATGACCTCATCCAAACCTCATGGAATCCCATCATCAAGCTCTCATGGAGGTTCTTCAATCTATTGAGGTTTTACCCAATGACCCTACACCTGTAGCCTCCATTATCACACCCCATCATGTAGCCTCTCTCACCAAATTGCCACCTTTATCCACACCACACCATACTCACCAAATAGCCTCCCTTAGCTTCTTAGAGGAAGAGATCACACCGCACCAAATAGATGACCCAGACCCAACTCTCTTCATCTCTGTCCACATCGATGATATACGTGTACGGCATGTAATGATCGATGGGGGTGCTAGCATTAATATCATTTCATCCCATGCATTCACTCAAATGCATATACCTAAAAATTACATGCATAAACATCCTATCATGTTGCATTCATTCAATGATGCTATCACCTCTACATTAGGCACCATCATCCTCCACATTCATGTGGCCCCCACACTATTCTAGAGATATTTTACATCTTGGAGGGGGAATTTCAATATAACCTATGTTGCTTGGCAGACCCTGGATTCATGTCATGGGTTGCGTTCCTTCCACTTTGCATCATTGTGTAAAGTTTGAGCATGAAGGGCACACCTATACTATTCCATCTAATCCATCACCTTTTTAAAACATGTAACATGCTTTACTGACCCAATGACGTGCTTATACCCATTAAGGCATCTACCTCCATGACCACTACCACTTCACCTACACCTTCGTTTACCAGTACAATCACTACCTCAACCGCACATGCCTCCTCCCTTCCTACCATAGCCACAACCTCTACTGCCAAACCATCAGCCTCCCAATCCATTAGCTCCACCTCCGCATTGACCACCGACACATCATCTATTCCAGCTACCCATATACCAACCATCTGATCCCTTGGAAGGAATTTTTCAATGCCTCACTCTGGGGGAGTATCAGCCTATATAGTGTCAACACATTTCTCACTCCACAAGAGTATGGAAAGTCTTCACCAACACCCTCGCTATGATCACCACATAGGAGAATGTCTCCTTTATGGTCCTCCTCATCTTCGTACCAGTCTCACCTATGGGGGACTTGATACTACCACTTACACACCTAAACCACCATCACAAACCCACCCATTTTCTGCTGACTTCCAGTCACTCACCAATCTATCATTTCACCCACACCTTCCTGCACTGATGTGCATGGAAGGGTTTTGGTTTTTGATTTTACTAGCAAGGCCGCCATGCTGTTATTCCATGTACTACCCACAAACATAATGACCGTAGTGGTATCGATCTTTCCTGAACCACCTACCAAACAGGCCGACATTGAACTCATCGAGGACATCAACCCTTCTCCACCCTCTTCACCCACTCCACCTCCATCACCACCCTCACCAATTGAAGTCGATGGATCCAGAATCTATCCCTCATAACTTTTTTTTTTTCATAAACACCATTTCCTTACGGCCTTTGACTTATTAACGTGAGGGGCTAGGCTCCTTCCTCTCTTCCCTTCCTGTATCCTAAAATTATCGAGGACGATACACCTTCCATTAACATCATTCAATGTCAGGATGATGAATCTATACTCACCTACCTTGGTGTAAAAGACTCATATATTCATCAGTCGTTACCCTCTGAGATGAAAACCATGTTGAATGAATCGACTATCGAGATCAACATTCATACTCAGGATGACCCACACATCCTAAAGATTGGTCAATCTTTAGATGTTTTTGAACATGAAGCCATCACTTCTTTTCTCAAAAATCATAACCACACTTTCACTTGGTCTTACACAGACATGCCCAGTATTGACTCCACCATAGTAGTCCACAATATCATAACCATTCCCGATGCCAAACCCATCAAACAAAAGCTGAGGAAAATGCACCCTCGCATTGCCCTTCTCATCAAAGAAGAACTTCAGTGCCTTCTTTCCATTTCCTTCATATTACCCATTGATTATCCTCATTGGATTTCTAACATTGTCCCTATCACTAAGGCGACAGGGGGACTCCACATTTGCATGGATTTCTGTGACCTCAACCTAGCTTTCCCAAAAGATGACTTCCCTCTACCTGGTATTGACCAGCTGGTTGACCTTACCACTGGTCACGAGATGCTATCACTCATGGATGGCTTCTCAGGCTATAACCAAATCTTGCTTGCCCCAGGAGGATCAACAAAAAATTGCATTCATCACCCCTTGGGGGACCTTATGCTACTACGGAGTCATGCCTTTTGGCCTTAAAAATGCTGGTGCCACATATCAGCGGGCTATGACTTATATCTTCCATGACATCATGCATCATATATTGGAAGATTATGTGGATGATCTCCTGGGCCAAATCTAAATGCCACTCCAAGCACCTTGCCATCCTAAAAACCATTTTTGACCGCCTCATTAAATATTGCGTTCAACTTTAGCCCAAGAAGTGTGTCTTCATGCAGTTCTCTTAGGAAAGCTCCTCGGATTTATCATTTCCTTACGTGGTATAGAAGTTGACCCTGCTAAAATTCAAGGCCATTTTGGAAATACCTCCACCCACTAACCTTAGACAACTCCGTAGCCTATGCAAGGTAAGTTACAATTCTATTCACTATTTCATTTCACAATTATCTGATCGGGTGTCAACCATTTCATCATCTGCTCAAGAAGGATGTCTCCTTTAAATGGGATGATGACTACCACAAATATTTTGAGGCCTTAAAACAATACCTTCTCTAACCACCCTGTACTCATTCTGCCTAAAGATGATAAACCTTTCTACCTATACATCTCAGCTACCGATCACTCTTTGGGAGCCATGCTCACTCATCATGATGAACAACACAGGGAGCAGGTGGTTTATTACATAAGACGTACTCTTTTGGATTACAAAACTTGATACACCCATCCCAAAAAAACTTTGTCTTAGCCTTAGTTTTTGTTGCCACAAAACTTTTCCATTACCTACTCAACCACAAAACCTATGTTGTGACCAATACTGACCCCTTACACTTCATGTATGCCAAACCTTATCAAAATCAGCGTTCCGCATGATGGCTTATGCTCTTAGCTGATCTTGACCTCAAATTCATTCATCAAAATTCCATCAAGGGCCAAGATATCACTGATCAATTGGCCGATGCACCTATTCCCAGGGATCAACCCTCTAATTTTGACTTTCCAGATGAGTCAATTGCTACCCTTTCCTTAGATGAACCCGCTTACCAAATGACACTCTTCTTCGATGGTTCCAAGTGTCAGCATGGGGGTGGGGCTGGTGTTATCCTCATTCCGCTTGATGGTGAACCCATGCCTTTGTCTTTCAAACTAGATTTTGATTGTACAAACAATATTTCTTTAATATGAAGCACTCGTATTAGGTCTCCAAGCTACCTATGCCCTAGATGTTAAATCAATCAACATCTTTGGTGATTCTCAATTGGTTATAAACCAAGTCAATGGTATATACCAATGTCATAATGAGATACTTCAAAAGTATAAACATCATGTAGACCATAATTTTGACCACCTTTGACCATTACGCCCTTCAAATCGTCCCCCGTTCAACCAATAAATTTGTAGATACCATGGCTTGCTTGGCCTCTCAAATACCTGCTTCGCCCACTGATTCTAAAATATTTGTCACCATACAATGACTCCAATCACCCTCCTATTTACCTCGTGATGTTTACTCTATCCGAACCGCTACCCTTGGCCCCAAGTGACCTTTGGTATAAACAATATTCTTGACTATCTTTCTCTCTCCATCTTACCTCCTGATCTCACCCATAATGGACAATGCGCCTTCCTTAAAAAAGGTCTCTCATTACGTCATCATGGGGGGCCTTCTCTATAAGCGTGGATTTGATGGTATTCTCTTACGATGCCTCATGAGTTCTTAAATTCCTTATACCCATTAAGGAAGTTCATGATGACATATGTGGAGGTCACTTAAGTGGCCTTGCTGTTGCTAAGTGTATTCTTCACCTAGGCTATTACTGGCCGACCCTTAACCATGATTGTTGTGACTATGTCAAACGTTGTGTAAAATTCCAACAACATGCCAACCTTCATCATACACCCAGTCACGCCTTACAGGTTGCTCGTGACCTTTAGCCCTTCTCTCAATGGGGTTTGGATCTTTTCGGAGAGATCAACCCCCATTCTTCCTAACGACATCAATGGATCATTACCGCTACCGAATACTACAAAAAATGGGTTGAAGCCATACCACTCATCTCCATGAAAGCCAAGAAAATATGTGAGTTCATCAATCATCACATCATTTATCACTTTGGTGTTCCTCATCGCCTCATCACTGACAATGGAAAATAATTCAAAAAAAAACATTTGCAAAAACTTTGCGACGCCTTTGGCATTCAACTAAGTTTCTCATCACCTTATTACCCATAAACCAATGGCCAAGCCAATCCACTAATAAAACCTTAAAAAAATTCTCATGAAAGTGGTTAATGATATTGGGAAGGACTGGCATACGCACATTCCTTTTTCCCTATGGGCATACCGCACTAGTATCCACACTTCCACTGCCGACACTACTCCTTTTTCTCTGGTCTATGGTACAGAGGCTGTTCTGCCTCTCAAAGTTCCATAGATCCCCTCACTCTACATTTCTCTCCATGACATGCTCAATGATGATGACTTTCTTCAAGACCGTTTAGCACATAGCTTGAGTTATTAGATGAATTTATCTTAACGCTCTTGACCACCTCCAAGTTTACCAAAAATGTATCAAATGTGCCTACGACAAACGTGTCCATGAACGAAACCTTCCAAGTCAGTGACCTTGTCCTAAAATAAAATCAACATGTAACCAAAGTAGAAAAAATTAAACGGGAAAATTTTCTCCTAATTGGCTTGGACCATACATCGTGACTCATACTTATGGATCAGGTGCTTATCATTTATCTTCACTCGATGGTAAACCTGAACCTGATCCCCCTTAATACCTTGCATCTTTGACCATTCTATTGTTGAATTTTAGTCCTACATCACTTTTGCCTCTTTCCATGCTCGTCCCTTGAGTGCTATACACGTTCTTACACCTCACCAACGATTAAACCAGGATCATGTGTGTACCCGTCACTTGTTATCTCCTCCTAAATATGTGTACCACGACGCTGCAAAAAACATGATTCTCATGGATAATTTTCGTCTACCTTTAGATGAGCTCCCGATGGTCGTTTCACCCTGCTATCTAAACAAGAATTATATTCCTCACCTTGGTCTTGTCCATGACTTCTAAATCCCTCACTTGGGAACCCAAATCCTTGAGTCAAAATTATAATAAAATGATGACTCCCTTAAAAGGACATATTCCTCTCGGACAATCGCTGCTATAAATAGACTGCTCCCTCGAAGGACAGTTATGTAAAGCATTTCAAAAAAAAATGAGAGAATTTGAAGCTTCCTACATCGATCAGCTTCACGAAGACCTCAAGGAGTTAAATTTCATCATCCCATATAGACTTCCCACATCAATCAGTCTATCTCAAATACAAGTTAAAACAGAAGACTTTTCATCATGGACTTGCCCATTGTGACCTTAGATCTCTTTCCCAAAGAGCATGCTACCTACATATCGATATCGAAATTACCCACCTTTCACCCCTTCTCACCATTCACACTCCCATTATCCAACCGCCTTCCAGGGACCTCTTGGAACCATGACATTTGGTGATCATGTGACTATTTTTCACCCTTTGAACAATCAATCATGCAATTCCTTTAGGGTCTTATGTTCATCACCTCCTCCAGGGTATGATCTACTCAGTATGATCCTAACCAATTAGGTGGATTTCTTGCCCCCTCGTATCTTTTAACCTTTATATCTATATATTTATGTATATATATTATATATATATATATTATTGATTACCTTATACAGGGAATTGGTCCTCCACGCGTACCTTTGGGGTATTCTTCCTTCTTTCTTCCGCAATCAAAATCACCTATACCCAATTTTCCTATAACCCACCCACACCTAACAGACCTAACCCCAAATCATGCCCAAAACCTACCAACTTATTTTCCTACCTCCTCATATTATTTCTTAGCTTATGGGAGAACTACATTGGCCTGAGGCCCTCTTTTTGACCGGAACTATGTAGGCAGCACTCTGAGGGCATGGGGGCCATTAGAGGTTAGCTCGGCCACTCTCTACCCTAACCACTTCATTTTTTTATTTATCTCAAATCACACTCTACCCTATTTAGTTTAATTTTTATATCCAAAATTAGAAATTAAACCAAACAAATAACAAGTTGCTTCCTATTTTTATCATCACCACACCATACATTTATTATGACTTCCATTTCTCTACCATCATCATGCATGTATTATAAAGATGAGCCATATCACCATTCATTGCATAAATTAATGAATCACAACTTTAGCCCATTTAAAATCGATCCATGCCTAGACCACAAACCTAACTCAACCATGCCTAATGCACCTATTACTTGAAACCATGCCTAAAACCTAACGTGATACCATGCCTATTACCATGACTCAATCCATGCCTAAGAATTGACTCAATCCATGCCTAAGACCTAACTCGATCCATGCCTAAGACCTGACTCGATCCATGCCTAAACCAACCTTTAGACTCGATCCATGCCTAAACCAACCTGGCTCCATCATGCCTAACTCTCCTAGTTTCCATCCATATCAAAACAAAAAATTAAAAATTCTCATAAAAAACTAAAAAATGAAGAATCTCATCCATCTCATCATATAAACAAATATTTGTGTCTTGAAAAAAATATACATGGATATCTAGTCCTATTCATATCTCAAAATTTTTGGCAGGCAGGTTAGATACTCAATACAAAATGTCAATCGGCACGCAGGCCGGTCTGATACTACAATACAATAAAAAAACAATACAGAATCGCTTCGGCACACAGCTCAGTATATGCTCAATAAATATGCAAAAACAATCATAAATCCTCACTATCTTCGGTACACATAGGCTGTATACATATCATAAAAAATTGACTACAATACATCAAAAATATAGGGATGGGCATCAGGCCTTACCCTACCAGACATCCTCCATGTCGGTCCCTCTAATCTTCTCCTTAGCTCCTATCCACCAGCCTGGTATCATCTCCCTACTCATCATAGGTGGTGGCTGGGTCCCTGCTGTCACATCACCTAGAGCTGGTCTTCGTGAACTGGTGGCCTCTCCCTGATCATGTCTCAGGAGCTCGATGGACCCTGTAGTTCTCTCTACACTATGATTTTGGGATCTCATCTCTCTCACTTGAGGACTGCTATGTGCCTGGTACTCTCCATAGGATAGGAAATCTATCCCAGCCACCATAAACTAATCTTGGTAGTTATCTAGCCTCACCCAGGGCATCCCATAACCTAGATATAGGCATGGACTATGATAGCCCCATAGGCCTCAGCCCCTGTACCTATCCTGTGGGACCTTATCCCACCCCTACCTATGAACTAGGACCATGTCCCAGTGCACCCGTGGTGGTGACATTGACCCCTTGCCCTCTGTGGCTGTATCTGGGCCTGTAAAGCCCCAATATGTGCTTGTGTTGTGGCCAAATGTCCTTGTAACCTTGTTAGTTATGCCTATAGGGTAGCCACCTGACCATCATCTCCATCTCCATCTTTATCCCCACCCTCGGCCATCTGGGGCCTGAAGACTGACCACCTGTACATGTAACTCAGCCACCTCCACCTCTAAGATGGTGAGCTATGTCTACACCATACCTAACTAGGTAATCAGAATTCACCACCTGCCCCTGTAGGGCGTCCCTCTGTACCGTGATGGTGGCTAGATCTGACTACCCTCTGTCCTGGGTGGTAATACTTGTTAATGAGACCACCCAACCACTATCTATATTTTTCTGTGAGCCTGGCACCATCAATCCACCATTATATTACCTGCTCCTCTTGCCCTGTGGGTATTGTCAGTATGTGGTAGAGGTAAGAGCCCTATCCACGTCATTTCTCCTGTACTGCGGGATATGGTGGAGGTATGTCCTATAGTAGCCCAAACTACTGCTTAACTTTATCAACTGGGATAATCTCATGCTCCCCAGCATGGTGACCCTGTATCCATCTCAGTAGATAGAGGCCAGCTAGTTCATCACACATATGTCTATATGATGGGAAGCCCCACATACAAACTCTATATGATGTCCAATTCTAGACAACCCCTCTATTAAATTCCTATAATAGGGCACATCATGTGTGGGCCTATCTGATCTCTACTCTCCAATAGCAGGCACCCATCGCCTATACCCCACTCATATAAATCATGGTGGAAAGGCATCTGCCCAGGGACATACCCATTGGACGCACATAGACAATGTGCTCATATGCCTAGTAGTGAAGTAAAAAGGTACAACACAGGATGAACCTGTGCAACCATCCATATGCCCATAACTCCCTGTATAACTGCACCAGGAATGCTGGCACCCAGGAAAACTGGGTCTGATCTATCACCATGTCATGGAGTACCCCCATCAATGATCATGGAAACCGCCCACCCTTTGCATCTGGTAGTGCAAAGCAACACACTGCCTCCATCAATAGAACTACTAGCCTCATCTCCTCCGGAAGGGCTAGGTACATATCTCTATAGCTCAAGCTGGTGCTATGGAATGTTAGCTCAACCATCCCCTCTCCAAACACTGTCAGCATCAACTCCTCTGAGGCCTTCAGAGGAGATCGAATAGACCTGTGTACCCAATATGGGTAGCTGCAGAATCCTGAACACATCCTCCAGGGTGACTGTGATCCCACTTATCGGTAGGTGGAACGTGTTGGTCACAGAATCCCATCTATTGATGAGAGAAACCATCAAACTTGGCTACTGGACTACATGCCAGTAGCATCAAACCCCATTCAGGACCACCTCCTACACATGCCGCAACTCCTCAGGGATTGCTGCACTGTGAACTATCATGAGAAGGGGTGGAACCCTATCCCATATGTGTAGTTGATCTCTCCCCTACATCCAATACAAATGAAAAATTAATCTACATTTATCATACCCATACTCACCCACTCTCATTTTTCTGCACCCTATTTTACCCCTACCCATCTCAACCACCCAACTTGTGGCACTTTTGGCCCCTTTCTCTCCAAAACCTGACTGGAATTGGTTATCTATAACCGACCATGGTCACCCCTAAACTGACATCGGTCACCTGTTTTGTGACCGATATCGATTTAACCCTACCGACACTAGCTAAACCCGACTGATGATGATCACTATCATGGTGAAAACCCGTGACCCCCGAACCCTCACTTCTCAAAAAATTACCACCCCTGACACTTCTACCCACCCAAAATCACCTACAACTCCCCTTACACATCATCCCCTCCCCTCTTCTCCCACTTATCTCTCTCCTCGCTCCTATTTTACCCAATTTACCCTCCCATCTTCCAAATTGTATTTTCCCCCACCCAAAACAAAAAACAAAAACCCAATTTGCCAAATCACCTAATCTATCTAACAAAACACAACAAAATTTGTATGTTTTCCTCATCATGCTACCATCGTCATGGTGGCATGTCGGGTTGCTACACTGATGGCCCTCCCGATCCCTCTCTGGCCTCTTCCATCACCAAATCACTACCCGCGACTCCAACTAATCAAATCACACACACCAATCCCGTGGACCCACCTCTCAACAACCAATCGCCCATCGTTTAGCTCACCAACTCAACTCTCTGTTCCATCTAGACACCTTTCCCTTTTCTCTCTCTCTTGTGTCATTTTCTCAATTCGTTAGATTATAAATGAATAACAAAAAACACGGATTTTTTGTTTTTATACTAAACCCGACCTAGCCAACACCGGTTTTACCTTCACTGGCATCGGTCTTGTGCCCTACCTTACCGTGGATAGTTAGCATATACTAGCATCAGTTACCCTTGACCGGCATCAGTCACATACTTTTCCACCAAGGCCTTGTAACATAACCTTGCTAATTCCTCCACCTGCGACTCACCAGGTCAGCCTCTTTATGGAACTCCCACTTCAATGCCCCCTATTTCTACCACATCTACCATATCAGGGAACGCTGATGTAGCAACCCAAACTACTCTAGTTTTGACCTAACCTATCTCGCAACTGCCTACTCCTTAAGTGACCTCTACACCTTAGACATCTACCATACCCTTAACCATGACCCCTCTTATAGGGTTTTATTCATCATCAGTACCTTATGTACCTATTTCTATGTAGTCACTAGTTACGTCGACATCTGCCACTCCATTTCAAAAAAAATTTGTTTCTATTCCCCAAACCCTTACATACGTCGCTACGAGGATCTTCCCACAAGCTCCTACCACCTACACCTTACCTCAGACACAACCTATCACCTCCACTTCATATTTAGGCTATTTTCCATCTTCTTCTACCACTACCCACATACCTACATCTCAATTCACTTATTTGGCACCACCACATACTGGTATGCCTTTTATGACCTATTCATCTTCTCAGGGCCTTTATACCTCAGGGGTGGTCCCTTAATCAAACCCCACCACATATCTCATTAAAATGATGATCGAAAAAATGAAGATGCTCAAGGCCTCCATTTTTCAGATCTCGTACGGCCTTAACTTATGATGATATTTTTAATGAACCCATCTATCCCTCCATATATATTCATCCCTATCCTTTGTAGTGGGAGCTTCCCAAATTCAACCATTTTAATAAAAAGGATGACCCCCAATAGCACTTATGTTAATTCAAACACGCTTGTTATTTAATAGACCATGATAATGCCTTACTCCTTCAAACATTTCCCATATCCCTTTCAGGACCCACCTTAGACTGGTACAATGCTTTTCCTAGGCACTCAGTATTTTCCTTCAACCAATTGGCTCAAACCTTCCTTGATCAATTTTTGATCAATATCTCTAAGAAGGTCTCAATGACATATTTATATTATATTCACCAATATGACAACAAGTATATGATTGATTTCATCGTGTGGTGGTAAGGCCTAATCAATCAACTCTCCTTCACTCTCCTGTAGCCTGAGCTCATAGATTTGTTTACCAAGGAGTGTTCCAGACACATTTCCCCAACTTTTCAAATTCAAACATTTCGTATGTTTGATGAGGCTTTCACTATCGCTCAAAATATTGAGACCTACACCCTCAAAGAAGATAAGTTAAAACTACACAACATAAACGATGCCTTCAAATAAAATGATTTTTATTCTAAACAACCTAACAACCATTCCAATCCTAAAGGATCTGCAAACATGGCGGTTTTGAAGGCTGACCATTCTCATCAATCCAATCAACCCAAACCTCCTGCCAATCTCTCGCCTGTTCAAAACTTTCAATAAAAATATGAACAAAGGAGTTACAATACCTTCAGAGAGTCATATTATTATGTATTGGACAATCTATTAAAGGCATGATCCATCACTCTTCCTCCCATAAAACTACATACTAGTTTTGATCCTTCTTTCCCCACACCAGCTTGGTATAAAGAGAATTATTTCTACAATTACCACTGCATAAGAGGACATAATGATGGAAATTACAAAACTTTCAAAAAGATTAATCAAGGAATGTTATATAGTGGTGATATTTTCCTTGACATCCCTAACACACTTGCTAATACAAACTTGGAAATTTTCATAAAGCCTTATCATAACCATGTCCCTTCATTAACTCATGCTAGTGAGACATATAAAGAAGAAACCAATGTACATGTGGTTCATGCAGTCTTACATACAATGTCTGATCCTTCTAGATAGACTCCTCCTATAGCAACTATTGAGGAAATCTTCACACAAAATCCCCTACCCATAGAGGAACCCACGTTACCTCCCCCTTTACCCACATAGGAGGTTGTCTCACCTTCTCCTTCACCCATAGAGGAGCCCACCTTACTTGATCTTCTACCTATAAAGGAACTATTGTCGCCAAATCACTACACCCTCCAAATGGCCTGAATGTGAATAGGATGTTTGGTGTGATTGGGACACATGGGATCACTTCTCAAGCTGTGGGACTTGGGATCGAAGTGAAACTCCGGAGAATGCCGGCTTCCTCTTCCTAAACTAAGTGTTGTACTACTCCTAGTGTAACAAAAATGATTATCTAGTCCTATGCTAACATATTCATGGGGTTTTAGGGAAAGAGATTTACATAAATGAAACTATACTACCCAAACCTCCTGCCAATCTCTCGCCTGTTCAAAACTTTCAATAAAAATATGAACAAAGGAGTTACAATACCTTCAGAGAGTCATATTATTATGTATTGGACAATCTATTAAAGGCATGATCCATCACTCTTCCTCCCATAAAACTACATACTAGTTTTGATCCTTCTTTCCCCACACCAGCTTGGTATAAAGAGAATTATTTCTACAATTACCACTGCATAAGAGGACATAATGATGGAAATTACAAAACTTTCAAAAAGATTAATCAAGGAATGTTATATAGTGGTGATATTTTCCTTGACATCCCTAACACACTTGCTAATACAAACTTGGAAATTTTCATAAAGCCTTATCATAACCATGTCCCTTCATTAACTCATGCTAGTGAGACATATAAAGAAGAAACCAATGTACATGTGGTTCATGCAGTCTTACATACAATGTCTGATCCTTCTAGATAGACTCCTCCTATAGCAACTATTGAGGAAATCTTCACACAAAATCCCCTACCCATAGAGGAACCCACGTTACCTCCCCCTTTACCCACATAGGAGGTTGTCTCACCTTCTCCTTCACCCATAGAGGAGCCCACCTTACTTGATCTTCTACCTATAAAGGAACTATTGTCGCCAAATCACTACACCCTCCAAATGGCCTGAATGTGAATAGGATGTTCAGTGTGATTGGGACACATGGGATCACTTCTCAAGCTGTGGGACTTGGGATCGAAGTGAACCTCCGGAGAAGGCCGGCTTCCTCTTCCTAAACTAAGTGTTGTACTACTCCTAGTGTAACAAAAATGATTATCTAGTCCTATGCTAACATATTCATGGGGTTTTAGGGAAAGAGATTTACATAAATGAAACTATACTAGGGATGGTGATGCACCAAATAAAGGGTATTTCCAGACTCAGGAAGGGTTAATTTGAAGAGGGTGTGTGCACCACAGGTCAACTTCACCTACTGCAACTTAGAGAGGGTACAGGATACCACAAACTAAGAGACACGCGTTCCCTTTGTTAAACGTTATCAGATCGAGAAATATACTAGTTTCCCAGTGAAGAAGGATGAACTCAAGAAGGGTGAACAGACACCACAACTCAACTACATGCAATACTCCACCACTCGATAAGCACAAAACTCCAAGAACCTGTAATAGAAACTTAAACTTGCACAGTGTACCTACAAGTACGATAAAGGCACAAATAAGCATGGAAGGATGAAAGGACCATGATTAGTCACAATACACACACTTTTATTGCTTCAATAACATGCACAATGCATTATACATTCAGAAGAGGCAATAGTTGCCATTACAGTCTTGAAGAGGAGGCTTGAAAGTTCTCTCAACACACAAGAACAACTTGCAGAAGAGAGAGGACTCTTGAAAAGTATACACTCGCCTGAGATATCTAACTGTCCAACTTGTCTGAACTATTGGAACCCTTTGAAATGAGCTTCCAACTTACATTTATAGAAGAATATGTGAGAAATAAGAGGAAAGGTCATAATGACATTCCTAAATTGAAGGCCCATGATGTATTTATTATAGTTAGTTGAACAACCTGAGAAGGTTCCATCATGGGTCATTAATTGCCTGATGACCTAGTCTTCTCAATTTATTAAAAGAATATTTAAATAAAATATTTAAATAATAATGATAAATATTATTATTAAAATATTTAAATAAAAATATTAAATCAATAATCATAATGTTGGGACCCCCCTATTGACCCGTTTGACTTGAAGAGGAGGAGGGTCCATGTGGATAGAGTCTGCACATATCCCAACTCGACGAGCTTCGAATCCTCTAACTCGACTGGAGCCAATTTACCCCACTGTCATGGCCTTTTGAACACCTTGTGAGCCAATCAAAATGAACTCAATTCTCCACAACTCGTCTTCCACCAGCTCTTCTCAATGCTTTGTGTCGTCTTACCTTCTTTCAAGAACCAAACTTCTGAGTTCTTCTCTGGCTCAACTCACTTGAATACCGAGCTTAACCGAACATTTCTGAAAAGAATGGTTTTACCATAATGCTCACGGTTCTTCCTTATTATATAACACTTGTAGTAAGAATATTTTGTCTTTTCCATAATAAGCACAATTGTACCTTCCAAACGATGAGAAAATGCCATTACCAATAAAGACCTAATGCTGACATGATGATGACCTAGGTTCATGCCCATAACATGTCGATAGACACCTTTAAGACTGATTCTTGGCCAAAGAGCCCTTCAGTATTTTGGCAATGCACTCTGTAATCTTGGCTCCAATCAACAATTATGCCACTATTGGGATCTTAATATGGCATAGGTAGCTGTGAGCTATACAATATACTCATTTTTCCAGAAACTAAAAATATCATTTATGTTACAATTTGCAACACATAAAAGAGGCCCTTCAAAAAGTACATTGAACAACTGCGGCAACCAAGAGGACCTTGGAAAAATGTACAGGTAACAACCATATGAATTCTTCCTTAGTCGAGGATCAAAGCTAATAGAAATAAGCTAGATAAAATTAGCTTGAAACTACAGTAGAATCGTCCATTGTAAAAAACAAGATTCTCTGAACCTGGTAAAAGAATACTTTTTATTGTCTGATTGGACGTGCATAATGGAAGGGTATAAATATTGCCTATTGCCCTCACAGTTTCTCAAAGAGACCATTTACAAGTAACAAGGATGTAGCATACAAAACAGACAACCAGGTATTTTCAGAGTTGACCTTCACATTCAATTCATTTCTCGGAGAAAAAATGCTGAGCAATATGAATCGTTTCATTCTGCACCATAATAAACCTTCATCTCCTGATTCAGGGAAAATTTATGAAGCCTTGAATAGCATGACTCCAATCCATCGTACACGGCATTGAATATTTGTTTCCTGCAGCTGCTTGCTGGAAGCGTTCAAAAGGCTTCTACTATACTGGAACATGTCAACTGCCTGGTGCGTGGGAGCTTGTCACGCATCCCTTCCATCTTGACGAGTCTTCAGCATAGCTTTCCCGTCAAATTCTTTACACATGAGCCACGACTGAGCCATTAACACATCGACTTGGTTGGGCCTCACTGAAATTGGTATCACGTCACGTTGTTTTCTCCATGACCCACTCCAATTCACAACTGTCTTATTAATCCTCTTGGTGACTCACACAAATACTCGGACCACTCCAAGCTGAGCGGAATTCTCATGAAAGATCACCATTGTATGATCTCCACTTGGAAATTTGATCTGATTTCTCCCATTCACGGAAGTCTGATCATGGTTTACCAACCCAATATTTCCACTTGGCGGTGTACTCCCTGAGTTCCCCTATTCATACCTCAGCGCGGGATTAACAGCTTGGCCTGCCATCATCAAATTTCTGACCTCGACATACTAGCTCCGAATCCCCTCGTAATGGCTCGGTCACATTAATCCACGAGCCCCGGCCTCAGCTTCACCACACAAACTTGGCAAGTCCATTCCTTATCTCCACAATTCCCACCAGTGCGTGGGATCACCATGATTTTTTCTCCTGTTGAGTTTTCCTTCATCAGTTTTGAGGATAACATCAAACTCTCGATGTAAACATTTCAGCTGTAGCTTGTAAGGTGTGATAATTCCAACAGAAACCTTTATGCCTGCCAACTTAGTGACTCGTTGAAGATGCTCATATAATTGCAAAGCAAATTGTGCTTCATGAATATTCTGATATGAAATAGTTCCACCTCTATGAGATTCACTTCCATGAGTTACATCGTAAAATAAGTAAGGTCTCGATAGAGAATATTTGTAATAAATTTCATCAGGTCTCCTGGTAACACTCTCAGTGTCACTTAATCGATTTTGATAAAAATATCTTCAAGGAAAATTCCGCATTCGAGGATGCATTCGATATTGAACAGATAACAACATAGTTGGATGACCTGCTTGTTGGAAGCGCTCAAAAGAACTTCTACTATACTGGAACATGCCTGCTGCCTGTGCACCAAATGTTTTGAGCGTAAAACTAAAATTCTCCTAGGAAAGTGCCATGAGGAAGTAATTGGCTATACGCAGCAGCTACAGGGTAGAGAAGTAAACTTATCTCCAAAAATCAGTGGCCTCCAGAGAGAGTTGATTGCGACTGCTACCGCAGGGTGATCCCAAGGAACTGTTGGTGTTGATCCTGATGTTCTGGTTGTATGTGACCTCAGTCGTGATCAGTTGTTGTAAAATCTTTCCGTTGTAGTAGAAGAATGAGATAAAGTTTTAGTTGAGTTGTCTCGCCTTTTCATTTTGGAAATTTGCTTCCATGGAAGAAGCTCGATCAAATATTGAGGCAAGTTTTGCAAATGAGGTTGAGATTATGTTCACTACTGTTTCCTTGAAGTGGCCGGAAGTTATTCCAGTGCCTGGCCCATGGGTTTGATATGGTGGTTATAGATGAAGCTACAAGCTAGTGAAGGAGGCGTGTTACCTCTACTTTCATCTCGTTTCTCACATTTTATCCAACTCTATGCATGGTGGTTTATTAGTCCAAGCTTGAGCTCCATTTGTCTCATTGTAAGCAACATCATATTGACCCCTATGTATGGTGATCAACTCATTCCTTTAACTATGAATCACTACAAACTCGACATGATTTCTCTTTGCAGGTTATCTTATCAAGACCGGGCCCAGTCATTTATGCTATTGTCTCCATCAAGTCATTAAAACTGAGTTCATATTCCAACGAGGAAGCATCGATCTCTCCATGTCGAATTAAACCGAGTCGAGCTCATCATTTATTTTCCTCAATGAGCCAACCATCAAAACATCCTCCGCTCCTATCGAGATTCCTTTACGACAAGCCAAACTCGGTTACTGAGCTTACATTTCCTACTCATGAACTCGTCTAAGGCTTGTGATCTGAGTTATGATCGAGTTAGGACAAGGCACGAGCTCCTTCGATGACTTGTCTCTTTATTCTCGATTTGACACTGTTTAGCTTGACCGAGCAAGATAAGCTTATCGAACTCCTCAATGGCTCGCATACCAAAAAAATGAGTGATCTCACCTGATGACCAGAAGTGGGACCAATGTCGTGATTTGATCGTAATAAGGCCTTGTTTTTCAATTTTTCCATGTGTGTAAAATTGGATAACAGGAACCCACCTTATCATCCTCTCTACCCGTAGAGGAGCCTACATCACCCACTTTTCCTCATCCTCAACCCATAAAGGAGACAATTATATCTACTCTTCATATTAGTGATACCACGTTGACGGACCTCAAAAATTCCATTACTCTTCTTAACTTGCTCTTACCTACCAAATCTGAGGCCAAGACCTTCCCTGTCTCATAAACCCTAGACCTCATCACTGGGATTACCACTACTGTGTCGTCATGTTCATATAAACTAAAACAATTCTCTCTTTTGGTTGATCGCATGGAGTATGTCAATTACTCTACCAGATGAGGGTGCCTTAGACTCCCAGTTTCCACCCAAATGTAGATGTTATCCCCAGATACCTTGACCCTTTACCCTAAGGTATTCAAAGTGACCAAGACTATTATACCCAAGCCCATGGTTCTAGTCCCTCCATCATCAATAGCCCTTCCACTCAGGCCTTTTTCTGCACCAAAACCTAACACCACTTTAGGGGTCTTACCGGTACCAAGTCTAGCACATCCCGCTATGAAGCTAGACTTGTCAACTTCATCCCCACCTATCACAAAAAATATTCCAACACCTAAAAGGAAGACCCCACCATTTCAGGGCTTGCACCCCAGTATCTCCCATGTCTTCTCACTCACCTTCACTTCTACCATCGATATTAGGCATGCATCCTTCAACCTTAGTTAACCTACCCCTTTACCAAGGAAAACCTAAAGTGTGACAACCTATACCCTCACCTTCACCTCACATTCTCCCCACACCTTCTTTACTACCCTTACCCTCACTTTTTCTAGCACCCCCACTTTCACCTTTGCTTACTCTGATACCTACACCTCTAATTCTCCTTCATCCTACTATATTGTTCCTTTGCCTTTACCCAAGAAGGCATGACTTAAACCCCAACCTTCATTACCTACTAAAAAGGTAGTTACACCATGGCATGATCTCTCACCTTTCCCTCCTCACAAAGGTCACCTACCCCTTCATCCAAAGCCAACCTTGACCTCTCATTTTGATGATTTGGTAGGATGCTACTCTAATATCCTTACTTGAATGTTAGAGACATCCGTTATATCACTTCCACCTGTCAAGCCTTACGATCCTCTCAAACCTAAACCAATAGGGTTTGATGACACAAAAATTTGCATTTATCATCACTCACTAGGGCATGATGTCAAGAGTTCCATTATTTCAAAACAATCTCCTTCAACTTTGTAATTCTAATGGTTTCTTCGAAGAAGATGATCTGTTGGAGGAGGATTCCATTATTTCTTTTTGTGTCACTTGACAACCCTCTTTTTCTCCTCCTATCTTTGAAATTAAAATGGTACATTTAGCCACTCAATCACAACTTACATGAAAGACAAAGGAAAGGAAAAATTTGGTAACCCTTCTAGTTCTCCTTCACCTACCATTTCACCTGTACCTCCTGTAGACACCAAAATTGGGTCACACTCCCCTTAGTCCCTTGATAAATAAATACCTTGAACACATCCACCTAGCCATAGCCCCCTTCACCTCACTATAATATTAATTTAATTATTAAAATTAAATTAATTCATTATCCTCACTATATTTATTATTTAAATATCCTAATTGAGATAATTCGCACATACCCACCTCACCTAGACACCTCATCAAGCCACCTCACCCTAAGACCTATTCTTAGTAAGTTTCCATAACTAACTAAGACTTACCCAAACCCTAAAAATCAATGCCTACATTCCCTCTAACCACATTCCCACATGTTAGAAGGAAGTTTCCATGCTAATCCACGGGGAAACAAAATGAGATCTGAGAAATTCAAGGGGATCTGCCTAGTTTAGTAAACCTAGAAAATCCCACCCTAACCGATGCCAGTTACCCTTAACCACCATCAGGTTAATTTGGAACCACCATCGACTCACCTTTTAACCCCCAAAACAACCTTATTTTATAGGTTGACATATTCCTGAGAGATGTCACATCTTTTGAGAACAAGTTTCGAGGAGAATACGTATGCAAAGAAGGAGATCAAGTATTTTCTCTTACACAGACA
This sequence comes from Taxus chinensis, assembly GCA_019776745.2. NCBI lineage: Eukaryota > Viridiplantae > Streptophyta > Pinopsida > Cupressales > Taxaceae > Taxus > Taxus chinensis. The sequence continues at coordinate 595,265,544 of CM034151.1, read as the reverse complement.
ACCAACATTCACCCAACAACCATCCAGCACTCACCCCAACATTGATTTAATCCAATTAGGCAAGGAGGAGAGCACATGCATCCCATGCAAGAGCTCCCCAATGTTTGGTGATCCTCTACAGCATTCAACCTCTTATCAACACCTTCATTCCTCACTCACAGACATCTAAAACTAGATTCCAAGTAAGTAGAACATTTTACTCCTTTGGTTCACTCATTTTCATCATTATATTTTCATCCTTTGTTCTCCTAGCCACCCACTTGCAACCTCCATTAATACTCACCCCTCTTATCCCTATTAAAACCTTTCCAAATCCCATCCAAACAACTATAAAACCTCATTTAATTGACCAGCTTAGTCCTTGGTACAATCATAAGGGAGATCTAAAGCTCATTCTATGACATTAACCAGTATCCCACAGTAACTGAGCACTAGTTCTCCCAAACTGGTGTTGGTCACCCTAACCGGCATCAGTCTCTGTATTTACCAATACCTCCCAGAACAGTAACCTACATACCTATTCCCACATCACCTATACTCACCTTTGGCCTACCTAAGACCTCTGTCAAACCTGCAGAGACCCAGAACCAGTCACTTGACCTTTGGATCTTATTTTAACCTAGCTTGTTAGATTAGATCTTTCTTATTGTGTTTTAAATGAGATACCTAAATCATTTCAACAACAATAGGATTTACTTTATTACCAGTATTAAATTGTTTAAAATAGTGGATTGAAAGCCGTCTAGGAAGTACCACACTTCCTAGATCTAGCACACGCTATGAAGTCCACTACATATACTATTTAACTCTTTCTAGTGGTCTTTACTTTCCATTTCAGGTAGTTCCTCCTAGCCAAAAGGAAGCTCTAACGATCAGCTTTGGATCAAGGAGTCAACTACACACGTAACAACCTATCAACCAACATTTCAACAGGTATTCCTCCTACACCCATTACCCTATCTTTTTTGTCATTTTCAAAGAAATGTCTAAGAATCAGGTGAAACACCTCCCCCTAAGATAACTATCCTTGGGACGACACCATGCACTTCTTTTGGGGTTACCCATCATTAGTTGATCAAACAACTTCACCAATCCCCGTTGAAGATGTCTTTATTGGACTTGATTCAAACCTCTAATTCTCATCATTAGGCCCTCATTGAGGTTTCTTTAATCCATCAAGGTTCGACCCAATGACACTTCTCCTATCATCATGCTCATTACCCCTCATTAGGATTGCTTCCATTACTTTCTCCAAATTAGATATTTCCCCTTCATAACTTGACGATCCAAATCCCACTCTTTTCATCTCCGCTTACATTAATGATATTTGTGTTAATTACATTATGATTGATGGGGGAACTAACACAACATCAATTCTTCTCATGCCTATGAAAAAATGGGAATACCACCTAATTATATGTCTAGCAACCCCATCATACTTTGATATTTTAACGATGCCATGACCACTACCCTTGACACCATTGTCCTCCATATTTGTGTGGGTCCCCAAACTATTCCTGAATTCTTCTACTTTCTCGAAGGGGAGTTCCAGTATAACATGTTGTTAGGACATCCATGGATTCACGTCATGGCTTATGTACCTTCCACCCTTCACCATTGCCTCAAATTTTATGAAGGGGAACCTTACCAAATTTAGGAAAATCCCCCCCCCCTTCAAAACTTGTAATATGCTTTATCATCCAAATGATGTCCTAATCCCAATTAAGTAAGCTACCACATCTACCACTTATTGTTTCTTCACCTTCCTCATCTTTCCCACCTACTAGACCCTCCTATTCCACCCTCTACTGATGCCATGTCTTATTAGGCTTCAGATAGCTCATCTATACCTGCTACCCAAGTACCAACCACAGACCCCTTGGCAGGTGTTTTTCAATGTCTTTCACTTAGAGAATACTGCCTCATCAGTATTAACACATTCCTTACTCCTCAGGAGTATGGAAAACTACACTAACATGTGTGTTATGAACATCATATAGGAGAGGTCGTACCATATGGTTTTCCCCACCTTTGTACTAACCTAACTTATGGGGGGCTCGAGATTTCTTCTTATTCCATTAAACCTCCCTTCCAAACCATACCTTTTTCATTTGACTTCTCCTACCTCACCAAACGTAGATTCACACGCACTTTTCTTCATCGTTACACCTAGAAAGGATTATGATTTGGTCATTATGAATAACTTCGTCACACCATCGTACCATGCACCACTAAGAAACACAAAGACTGTTGTGGACTTGTATTTCCTAACTAGCCTCTTCTTAAGAAGGTGTAAATCACTCTCGTATAAGATGAAAAGCCTTCCCCACCTTCTTCACTTATCATTCCACCTTCTTCCATGAAGTCCCTCGATCCTGAATCCATTCCACATAACTTTTTTTTATTTATGAACACCATCTCCTTGGGACCTTGTACCTATCAATGTCATGGAGAGGCTCCCTCTTCCCTTCCTTTTATTTATACTGATATGTTGGATGATGATATGCCTTCTATAAAACATCATTCAATGTCAATATGATGACTCCATTTTGATCTATTTAGGTGTGGAGGATTATTATATTCAAAGTTCATTACCCTATGACACCAAAATTATGTTGTATGAATCTACCATATAAAATCAACATTCACACTCAAGACGGCCCAAAAATTCTAAAGATAGGCCAATCTCTAGACTCCATGGAATAAGAATATTTCACCTATTTTCTTCACGATCATAGAAAAGTATTTTCTTGGTCCTATAGAGATATGTTGGGTATCAGCCATAATATCATAACTATCCTTGACACCAAACCAGTGAAACAAAAGTTTCGTAAAATGCATCCTCACATTGATCTTCTTGTGAAAGAAGAACTTCAGTGCCTTCTCTTTGTTTCCTTCATCCTACCCATTGACTATCCACAATGGATCTCTAACATTGTCCCTGTCATGAAAGTTCCTGGGGGACTTCATATCTCTACTGATTTTCATGACCTCTTCCTTTCCTATCCAAAAGACAACTTTCCTCTACCAATTATTGACCAACTATTTGATCTTACAGTCAACCATGAGATGTTATCTCTTAATGGATGGTTTTTCAGGTTATAATAAGATATTAGTCACTCCAGAAGATTAAAAAAAACCTCCTTCATAACCCCTTAGGGGACCTTCTGCTATCACATCATGCCCTTCAGCTTAAAAAATGTTGGTGCTACCTATTAGCACACTATGACTTACATCTTCCATGACATCAAGCATGCAATTTTGGAAGACTATGTCGACGACCTTCTTGGTAAGTCCAAGTGTCATTTCAAACACCTGGTCATTCTTAAAATTATCTTTGACCACCTTATCCAATATTCTATTCACCTTCAACCAACGACGTGCATTTTTTCAGCTCTCTCAGGTAAATCTTCTTGGTTTTATTGTCTCTTTACGGGGTATTGAAGTTGATCCTGCTAAGATCAAGGAAATCCTTGACATACCTCCATCTACTAACCTTCAAAAACTTTTTAACTTAAAATGAAAATTTTAATCCATCTGATGCTTCATTTCCCAACTTTTAGATTAATGCCAACCATTTCATTATCTCCTTAAAAAGGATGTTTCTTTCCATTGGAATGATGAGTGTCACAAAGCCTTTGAAGCATTGAAGAACTACCTTCTTCATCCATGTGTGCTCATTTCTCCTAAATATGATCAACCTTTTTACCTTTACATTTTTGGTACTGACCATTCCTTGGGTGCCATGCTTACTCATCATGATGAGCAACATAGGGAACAAGTGGTTTATTACATAAGTCATACTCTTCTAGACTACAAAAAATTGGTACACTCATGTTGAAAATATTTTCTTAGCCCTAGTCTTCATGTCCACCAAACTTTGCCACTACCTTATTAATCACAAAAAAATTATCGTTACCAACATTTACCCTCTTCATTACATGTATGCCAAACCTTACCAACACCAACACACCGCTCATTGGCTCATGCTTCTTACAGACTTGGAGTTGGAGTTAATTCATCAAAATTCTATCAAAGGACAAACCATCACGGATCAACTCACACAATCTCCTCTTCCTGGAATCAATCATGAAATTTTGATTTCCCTAACGAATATATCACCACCCTCTCCCTTGAAGATATTGTTTATCAAATGACATTACTCTTTGATGGATCCAAATTTCATTGCGGGGAGGTGTGGGGGTCATCCTCATTCCTCTTGATGGTGAGCCCATGACACTATCCTTTGAATTAAAATTCAATTGCACCAATAATATAGACAAGTACAAAACACTTGTGTTAGGTCTTCAAACTATCATTGACCTAGATGTTGAGTCCATTAACATATTTGGTGAATGTCAACTAGTTATGAACCAATTCAACGATTTGTACTAGTGTCATAATGATAAGATTCGAAAGTATAAGCATCATGTCCACCTACTTTTGACTATGTTTGATCACTACCTCATTCAATCCACTCTACGATCAACTAAAAAATTCATAGATATTATGGCTTGTCTTACTTCTCAAATAATTTCCTCACCTTCAGACTCAAAAATCATAATCACCATCTAATAGTTGCAGTCACCTTCTTATATTATTCTTAGCGTTAATTTTTTGGGTAGGATCGATACTGACCCACGTGATATTTGGTATAAATAGTTCATTGACTACCTCTCACTTTCAATCCTACCTCCATATCTCACTCATAATGGACGATGAGCCTTCCTAAAAAGTTTCTCTCATTACATCATCATGGGAGGTCTTCTCTACAAATTTGGCTTTGACGGTATCCTCCTACGGAGCCTCACTAGTTCTAAAATCCCGTACACCATCAAATAAATTCTTGATGGGATTTTTGGGGGACATTTTAGTGGTCTCACTGTTGAAAAATGTATCCTTCAACTCATCTACTACTGACCAACCATTAACCAAGAATTTTGTGACTATGTCAAACATTGTGTGAAGTTTCAACAACATGCTAACCTTAATCATACTCCTAGTCATGCCTTATAAGTCACCAAAGACTTTTGGCCCTTTTTCAATGGGGTTTGGATCTCATTGGAGATATCAACCCCCATTCCTTGAAATTTCATCATTGGATCATCACTACAACTGAATATTACACTAAATGGGTGGAATCCATCCCTCTCATTTCTACCAAAGTCAATAAAATAGTCGAATTTATCAACCACCATATCTCATTTTTCTCTTTGGTGTTCCTCATCACCTCATCACTGACAATGGAAAACAATTCAAAAGGAAAACCCTATGCAAACTATGTGAAAACTTTGACATTCAACTTAGTTTCTCTTCACCATATTACCCATAAGAAAATGGTCAAGCTGAATCTTCTAACAAAACTCTCAACAAAATTATTATGAAATTGGTTGAAAAATATGGTAAGGATTAGCACACGCACATTCCTTTCACCTTATGGGATTATTATACCCACATTCACACCTCTACTGTTGCCACACCTTTCTCTTTGGTCTACAGCATAGAGGTTGTCTTACCTCTCAAAATAAAAATTCCATCCCTCCATATATATTTGAAAGATATCCTCTTTGATGATGCTTTCCTCTAAGAACATTTGGCATAAATTGAGCTACTGGACAAACATCATCTAAACGCTATAAACCACCTCTAAATCTACCAAAAGTGCATTAAGCATGCCTATGAAAAACACGTTCGAGAATGATCCTTCAATATTGACGATCTTGTCCTGAAGGAAAATCAACATGTAACCAAAATGGAGAAAAGTAAACGAGGAAATTTTACTCCTAATTGGCTTGGACCTTATATTTTAACCCATACCTATGGATCAAGAACTTATCATTTATCTTCTCTTGAGGGTAAACCCGAACCTAATCCCCTTAATGCCTTGTATCTTCAACCGTTATATTTTTGAATGAAGTACTACATCACTTTATGTCTCTTATATGCTCGTCCCTTAAACAAACCTCTCCTTCCACCTACCTCTTTTTAAGGACCAACAAATAAACCATAATTATGTGATTATCCATCACCATTTAACCTTATCTTGAATATGAGTACCTTGGATCTACTGATGGCATGATTCTCATGGATACTTTTCAACCTTTTCAGGATATAATCTCATGGTTGTTCGTAACTTGAAACCCCTCTTTCATAGCTAACCTTTTTCGTGTTATGGTTTTCCTTCATAAAAGAGACCTATACTCCTTTATAGTTTTTTCCATGACTATAAGTCCAAAATAATGCAAAAAATGTGGGATAACAAAAATTCTACTCCTTGAGTCAAACTTCTTGCAAGTAGATGATTCTCTCAAATGAACATCTATGCCTCCTTATTGCTGCTCTAAGTAGACTTCTCCCTCAAAGGATAGATATAAAAATCCAACCACCTACTATACTTAGTCTATCCAAAAAGAAGATTAATCTATATTTGTTAAAACAAAAATTATCTTGGAGCTTCCCAAATCGATCAGCTTCACGAAGACCTCAAGGAGACTCTACTATTCATCCCAATATATACTTCCCGCATTGATCCATTTATTAATACAAAAAGAAAAATGCAAAAGAAAAAAATATAAAATTTTGGTCATGGACTTGCCTATTCTAGTTTTAGGTATCTTGCAGAAGGGGTATGTTGTCCCACAACAAGGATACGCTAAACACACCACTTCACCCTACCCTCTTTTACTTTCTCCTATCTACTTAAGGGACGTGGTGCATATGTGATACTTTGTGATCATGCAAATTCTTTCAACTGTATATGTATCCATCATGCAACGTATCTAGGGGATTATGTTCATAAGCTTATCTGTATGGACCTTATGGTCCTTGTCAATTATGTAGCATTTCACTTATTTTTGGTTCACCTTTTCCTACTTGAAATCTTATTCTTCCCTATCTTATTCAATAAATACATTGGCCCGAGGCCCCTTTTGCAAGGGCTATGTAGGCAACACTTCAAAGACATGGGGTCTTCAAAGGTTAGCTCGGCCACCATTTTTTCACCATCTTTCACTATTTTGCCACTATTTGTCCCTACTACCTAATATATATCACGTTTCCATAATATTAATAACATGGAAGCTAAACCAAACAAACGATCCCTCATCACCATGCATATCATCTAGTTTCCATAACATCAATAATTTGGAAATTAAACTAGCCAAAACATACATCATAACCATGCATATACATCTAGTTTCCACATATCAATAACTTGGAAATTAAACCAAACCCTATCTACACATCTAAGTTTCCATAGTATCAATAACTTGGAAACTAAACCAAAACCATGCCTACACATCTGATTTCCACAATATCAATAAATTGGAAATTAAACCAAACAAACCATACATCATAACCATGCCTATACATCTAGTTTCCATAATAACCATACAATGGAAATAAAAGAAAACACATAACATCAACTGCCTACAACTAGTTTCCATAATAACCATGCAATGGAAATAAAACAAACACAATCATCATCTATATACTGGAAAATATGTATGTCAATACATTATATATACAAATATAAATAAGTCTCTAAAAAACTCTCATGTACATCTCGCCTCTTCGATACACATGCCAGTATATATAAGTCAAAAATAAAAAATAAACATCTCATTATCTACATCATCCCTGAGAGGGTCCAATGCCTCTCCCACTCTCTCATGTCCCCTAACCTAGCCTCTATCTCCATGTACTAGTCACCTCCTACTGGCCCTTCCCAAGAGAACAGTGGTTACCTGAACTACTAGCATTATGCACCTATGAGTTGGACCTCTAACTAGTTGTTTGTTGAGCTCTGTAGGTAGCATATCTAGCAATACGAAGATCAAGCTCTACAATTTGATCCTCATAATACCTAGCTTTAGACACAACCTCTCTGTATCAATCCATAGATATCACCCGTGGTGGTGACATCACTCTAACACCTATTTTTGGACCATGTCCCAGTGGTAGTGGTCCCTATCCATGTACCTGAGGTTGTGGGCCTTGTCATGGTACCTACACATATAATGATGGGGCATTCCCTATACCAGTGTCCCATCATGTGCCCTTAGAGGTGAAGGAGGGGCAGCCATGTGTCCCCTGGCACCAAACTGTACTTGTGTTGCTTCCAACTATTTCTGTAAAGTGGACACATGTGCCTGTAAAGCAACAACCTGGGGTTGCAGTGTCACAACATATCCCCTATTGTCTGCCTATGCCTATGCCACCGCTAGCTGTTCCTGTAGGGTAGCTACATGTTCCTATAATGTAGTGATATGGGCCTGTAATGTAGTCACCTACCTCTGTAACATGTCTCTCTCATTGATGATTATGGCCAAATTGGTCAGTCTTGGCCTAGTTGGTGCTACCTATAATTGTGTGGCCCACTACTAACTATACGCATCTGTGCACCCAACATCATCTATTGTGTCATATGTGGAAGAGGTAATGGAATCTCCACATCCTCTTGATGGTACTGTGGGAATAGTGGGGGTACACCCTGCTATAGACTGAACTGTCATCTGACATGACCTACAAGTATACACTTATGCTCCCCCATCTTGCGCCCCTGAATCCATGTATGAAGTTGTCAACCTTATGTCTCCTCGTCCATGCCTATGAACTCTAGATATGTGAGGTATGACCTCCATAGAATCTCTACTGGTGATAGGATAGCTAATACCCTATGATAGTATGTTGTATCCCTAGTCATCCCATCCACCCTCACCTACTCCCCAATATGTAGCCACTGCCTATATCCTTCCCTGTATACACTCACGTCCCACCCCTGTTGTGGTAGAATAAGTGGAAAAAGGAACAAAATGTGCTCATATGCCTAACAATGTAACATATAGGTATAAAATATAATGTAGTTTCGTATCCTCATATAAGCCCAATTTCACCCCCATTTCAATCAAAATTCAAAAAACCAAAAATTTTAATTTTCCTATCTTATTCTTCAACAAAAATTAAAATTTAAGATTGAAACCTACCTCTACTCATCAACGCTTCCATGCTGGAACCTCTGGAGCCTGCACTGGATTTCCCCTGGAGCCTTCTCCTGCCTCTGTCATGTCAACTGAATCTCCCAGCTTTCATCCAATTGAACTCACTCAGGTTGCTATAAACAGACCCTCGAACTCACTCCTCTAACCACTAATCTCTTGCCAAATCACGCCACTGCCCCTCTCTTACGTATTTTTCTTGAATATTCTCTCCAAAAGTTGTTTTCCCAATTAAAAAATGCTCAAATGAGCACTTTTCAGGTGATATTTCCATTTTAACTCAACATTTTTGCAACCGACATCGGTCTGGTCATGCCCTAGGTGATTGACATTGGTCATGATACTAGTATCAGTCCCCCTTACAATGGTATTGGTCACCATAAAAATAACCCAACCAGCCTCATTTAACCTAATTTTTGTTGCAAGGTGTCATTTTCTTACTACTACAGTCCCAAAACATCCCTACAGACTCACCTACTAGCCTCACCATCTCACCAACTCCCTAAGGATACTTAGGGGCATGTTTTCCTCACCTATATACCCTCACCAAACCGACCCTATCTATTTGAAAATAGAAATTGCTTACTTTCTCTTTCGTGTGATATTTCTACCCATGTTGTTTCACCTACTGACCTTACCTTGCCTTATTTCATGATGTTTATATCAACTAGACCAAACCTTTTGGTGTATTGGGAACACAAGTGTACCCGTTCCTAGACCTAGATGCATTGTGTTTCCAGGATCACATCCTATACCTTGGATACCTAGACCACATCACCTTTGTTTGGATAAACTATTGACCTTTACCAATGTAGATTTTGTGTGCTCTTCAACCCTTTTCTGGTTACATTCTGAACGCGTGTGTGCGTTTGACTTCCTCCACCTTATCACACCTACACCTTACCTCATTTTTCATCACCTACCACATTATGAAACCCATCATTGATTCAACCTTCCACTAAATCAGTTCTTAGTTTGAGGGGGATCACCTCTACCCTTATCTGGGGTAACCTACTTGTTGTTTTTCATTATCGCTTATTAGTACAAGCTACACGATAAAAAGGGGCAAATGTAGACACCCAAAATTAGGCTACAACCCTCTAATCCCCTGACAATAAACACACCCCCTTACCATGAACCCTTTGAAACATTTTTATTAATCTAATTATCAATATTAGATTAATTGCCACCTTACCCCTCCACCTCACCTTGGACCCATTCCAAGGGAATTAAACTAACTCAAACTAGGTCATCACTCCTAACATTGAGTCATCACTTTCCCTAACTAACTAAGACTCTTTCTAAACCTAATATTTATTACTAACCACTTCTTCTATTAATTTCTTGCATGTTTAAATGTGAACCAAAACTCCTCACCCATAATCAAATCTTGACCCATGCCTAAAAGGGAAGAAATAGGCTATTTTAAATGAATTTAACTATTTCTCCGTAACTAACACTAGTTATTCCTCAACCAGTGCAGTTCAAAGAACTACCATCGGTTCCTTTAAATAAGGATTTTCAAATATTTCCTGAGGTTCTTCCTTTAGTTGGTTTTTTATTATTCATTTGCATCTGTTCATTCGATTGAGCATCTCGATGATCAAACACAACACCAGAGCATCCAAGTTATTCACAAAAAATTAACCCTTGCTCCACATCCTTAGATCATTCACATAGGGAAGCACACAGGCTTCATTACCATAACATTAGATCAAGACTCATTTCTTCTATGAGCACCCACCAACCACCACCATCTATCAATCTCCATATCTTCATATAAGTATCTTTATTGGGTTGTTAGTTTCTTAGCTTTGGTCTTAGATATCTTATCATTTGTTATTTTACTACTTATTTCTTATCTGAATACCAACCTTCATCCATCTATCTGATACCCTACCAAATTGAACCTCTCTATCTTTCTAATCACCTCTCTCACCCTTGCTGAGCCTTCACCTAAATCCCAACACCATGCCTAAGCTTTCCCAACACTTTGTGTAATCACAAAGAGCCCAAACCAACCCCTTTTCACCTTTGGTACCTAATTTCCCCTACCTTGATCAGTTAGCTAACCGATCTCAGCTATAACTTGTTACTGGCATCAGTTCCCTAACTGGCATTGGTCTCTCTGTCAGATATTTTTCCCAGACCAGAAAACTCATTCACTCACCCAAAACCTCTCAAAACCTCCCACGACTTCTCCTAGAATTCCCTAATAGCCTTTGTTATACCTATAGACCTTAACAACCAACCAACCTCTTTAGATTTAATCTTATATTAACTATTTATATTATATTTTATTTATTGTGCTTGTGTGAGATACCTAAATTATACAGCTATAGTAGGACTCTCTATTTCATGTTATTATCAGCATTTAATTTGTTTTAAAATATGGATTGATGGCCTTCTAGGAAGCACCCCAATTCTCAGATCTAGCTCCCACTAGAAAATCCACCAACCTATGTTTTTAATTATATCTTGTGGTCTTTCTTTGCTTCTCAGGTAGTCCTTCCAAGACAAGGAGTGCTCTCGATCAACTTGGTCTTCAACAGTGCTCATGACCTCCAGGCATTCCTCACATACCAAACCTTTTACCTTAAACATTTTTCTCATACGTACACTTATTATTGGTGAAACATGGAGGTTAGAATATGATATTAAATGGGAGAGGGAGATTGCAGATGTAATAAGGTTTCTAAGTTGATCCCTAGACATATCAATGACATTCTTAGGTTGAAGAAGAGATCCTTAGTGCCTTAAATTTTTGTGTGATGATCTTTAGATCTGTGAGAGGTCTATAATACATGAAAAATGTGATATGAAGTCCTTAGGACAGGTCCAACTACAAGCTAACCTCAAATTAGGGCCTAGAGCTTGTTTATATAGGGTCACTAAAAACTAGGGAGAATCGCTGGTGATCCGGATTTTATAGGAAAAGGCTACAACCGCCTCCCAAATCATTTTTTTTAATCAAAGGATTTGGGTTGGAAATACGTTATGTGGGTTAGGAATGTTGTTAAATGGTTGAGAAGTTGTTCATCTTCTTTTGTTTTTTGTTTATTTTGGTTTGTAAGTGGTTTGAGTGGTTTAGGAGAAGATAAAATAGGATTTTACAGTGGTAGAAAAATATTTATGAGGATTAAATATAAAAGGGGGAGGAATAAGACTTAGGATAAGGGTTTATTAGATAAAATGATAATTATGCAATAGTGAAATGGTGCTAGCGGAGGTAAATACAGAAAATTAGCAGTGCTAATTTTAGGTGTCTACACCTATTTATGACAATAATAACACAAAACACCATGTTTATTTCTAGACTAGTATAAATTGAGGTTCTAACCACAATCACCCACCTTATGATCATATTCACAACATGAATAACATTTACCATTGAAATATCCTTCATAAATCCATGAGTATTCACTTTTTGAGGAGCCTTTTCTTGCAATCTCTATCTCTATAACCAAAACCTTGACAAGTATAGCAATAACCATTGAAGGAATAACCATAAATCATTACATTGGGTTGTATAATAGGGTTATAACTTCTTGAATTGATCTTCTTCACCTCCTTCATGTTAGCTTGAGTGCTTGGTCTAACCTTTTTATTTTCACACTTCTCCATATGCTCTCCTTTGAAACCTAGGCTTTTTTTCATCAACTACTCTTTGACTCTCCAAGATCCCATCTAGAAATTCAAATCTCTTCTCCAATCTTCCATACATATTCAACCTATTGGATTATTCTTCTAACTCATCTTTCAAATAACTCAACTCATCCACATATCTGAGGAAATATTCTTCTTTATCCTTTAGGTATTTTGTCACACTATCAACTCGAGATTCAAGATATTTAATGGCTTGACCATGTTAAATATACATGCAGCTGATTTTCTCTTACAATCCATGAATTTGAGACTCATTAATTTCATACTTTTTCCTAAAAATTCACCAATGATGACTCAACATTAGATTATTTTCCCATTTTTCTTCTAATATTTCCTTTCAGTTGTTAAACTTTATTCACAATAACTTATCTCTCCTACCAATTGTTAGAAGAACATTGACTGAGAGCGTTAGGGATGAATAGTTCACACAATAATTTTAAATTCATTTACCATTTCATACTTTCATCATTCAAATAAAACGTTCATCATACAAAATCAAGTGTAATATTATTAGTTGTTTACAACCATTCACAAGTGCAAGATACAAGAGAGAACACAATAACACCAGATATGAAGTGGGAAACCCTCAAGGGGAAGGAAACCCATAGAAACTTCTACTAATATTACTCATAAAAAAATACTTACAAGAATATTAAACATCAAGAGATATTTTTTAAGAACTACCCCAATCCCACAAGGAGTGCCAACCCATGTGTTTAGTAGGACATTAATCCTACAAGGAGGCTACAACCCCTAAGGTGATCAGGCACCAACTCAACCACCTAAAATGGATGATTAATGAAGATATGTTTATCCCACAACTTATTGTGATCACTAATTCAGCTTCACACTCTTCAAACCCTCTTAAAACAAGCTCTCTCCTAACTCACTCAAATCTACTCCTTCTCTTGATGATTAGGTATAATGAAATTGCAGATCTGATCCTCAAAATTTCTAAAGTGAGGTTGTTATTTAGTAAAATAAAACTCACCTATTTTTTAATTTTGTTTCACGTATTGAACTAAGCATAGGGTTTGTTAGAATACTTTTTTTGGATTGAATCCTTATATTAAAGAGATTCCATAGCCTATATATTGGTCTATTTATGGGCTATAATGTAATGTATTGGTTGAATATAATATAGAGTGATTATTATTTGTGTTTATATTATTAATTTGTATTTACCTTCGGCTGTCCAAATTTCCATATTGGTATTAGAGTAGGTGCAAGAAGTAGTGATGAGATTCATAGATCATGGTTGTAGATAGATCTCCCCTCATAGTCATAAATCAAACCTGTCGCATGATTATAGGATTTATAGATGGATATTACAGATGTATAGCATATCTATTTTCCAAGTTTCTTTGGCATACGTTTGGGATTCAAGGGATATTATAGGCTTCGAAGACTACCTTTTATCCATTGACTTATATCAAAGTCGCCAATAAGTGGAGTGGTTCATGTATTCAATAAAAAACGATTAATCCACAATAGCTTCCTCAAGTGTTTACTTGTGTTTCTAATCATTCAAACGGCTGGAATTTTAAGTTAACATTTTTTTACATTCAGTATTTCCATTCCCCTCTTCAAGAGATACTTGTTTAATCATGTCCCTTGCATTTGGAGGCTATTATTTTGCATGTCACCAAACCATCTCAAAATGCCATAGATAAATGCCAATGATAGCATTCCCAATTCTATGTATTTTTTCACTTGTAATTTTACATGATCATCCACTTCAATCGACACCTCTGGTTGAAACAAACTTTAACCAATTTGAAAAATTAATTGTGTTTTCAAAAGGGGTTAGATCTGCTTGTGATAATCCATTATTTTCAAAAGTAATTTTCATGTGAATACTCACTGTTAGTGCAAAATCACAGCACCCCTGGATGCAGGTCAGGTTTCTAGGTTGATCACTTTGGCATCCAGTGTGATTGCATAACATTGAATCCTTTCTCCAAGTGTGGGACTTGAAAAAATGAGAAAGGATTCTCCAGAGAAGGCTGGTTCCTATTCCTCTGTTCAGATGCACACGAAATATGCAGAGGGTTTTCTCAAAACCTAATCTAATCTGCCAAGGAGACAAGGTAAGAAGATGCATAAAATAAATCTAAGCTAATAGAGGTGATGCACCGAGGAATGAAGAACACCTATTTTGCCAGTGAACACAGACCATTTGAATGTGATATAAGATCATGCACAGATGACAAAACCTGCAGTGAAAGACCAGGAGGATGCAAAAATGAACACAGAGAGGGCTGAGAATCATCCACAGACATGCATTACTTGCTCCAAAGATTGATACAATACACTACAGAATGCCATGAGGCAGAATAGTATTACAGTTCAAATGAGAGGTTCGAACTCCACAAATTCACCTGAGGAGAAGAAGGGAGAGGCAAAACAGAAAAATGTTCGACCCTTGAAAAGAAGCTCCTCTTTACAATATATAGAAAGAATGAGAGAGGAAAGAGAGAGGGGGAAGCCAAATCTACTCCAACCACCTCCAGGTTGCATTCAGTTCATCTCATTATGACAGAAGTGGCAGATCCTGGCAAAACGGCGAGGCTGTCCAACAGAAGCGGCGAACTGTCTGCTGCATTAAAGTTGTTTGTTGAGGCATTACTTCTGCTTGTTATTTCGCGCCAGAGGAGTTTCTTGATTTTCTCTCTCCAAACTGAACCAAAATGCAAGATTGACCCCGGAATCGTGTAGAGAATCTCACAAGCTTTCCGTTGATATAAAGAACGTGCAAATCTGAGCTCTGGATCGAAAGATATGTCGATCTGAAGATTTAGGGCACAAAATAGGTGAAAACGGATTTTTAAATTTCTTCCCACGCTCTGCCACCTGGATGACACGTGGCAGGTTTTGATTCACTAAGAAACTCTCTCTCCTCCACCTCTCGGCGGGCTCTCTTTTGAAATTTCCTTGTGGGCCCTAGCTGGGACACGTGGCACTATCCCATTGGTTCGGGCTGACCCTTCAAATCTCGCCCTTTGACCTTTTGACCTTTTCCCGTGTGACACGTGTCATGATTTGGTTGGTTCTCGGCCCTTTCGGCTCCTTCGCGTCCATGGCGTCCATTTGTCCTAGATGTCCCAGTGCTACTTGGGACAAAATCCTCCGTTCGCCCGATTCGGCCGGTTCGCGTCCATTTGTCCCACTTGTCCCTGTGCTTTGCGGGACAAATTCTTCCGGTTCACCCGATCCGGCCGATTCGCGTCCTCACGGCCCAGATGTCCCATTTTTCTCCAGACTGTTTGTTCTCATTTCGGCTGAACCGGCCGGTTCGCGTATCTTTGTCCCAGATGTCCCAAAGCAGTTAGTGCGAAAGTTCTCCTTTTCAGGCCGATCCGGGCTTTCCGTGTCTGCCGCGTCCATTTGTCCCACTTGTCCCAGTTTTCCTTGTGCTGAAGTTTCTTATTTCGGCCGAACCGGCCGGTTCGCGTCCTTCGTAGCACTCTTGTCCCACTTGTCCCTTTGCTGTTTGGGTCGCCTGTAGGCTTTTCGGCCGATCCGCGCCTTGACGTCCCAAATGTCCCGACTGTCCCGGGGACTAGGACTTAGCCGATTTTCACATTTTTTTCTGGCCCAAGCTTACCTTCTGCAACTTCTTCGCATCTTCTCAGAGCTTGCTTTTTTCAACTTGGATGGGAGAGTTAGAAAAATTTCTGAAGGGACCCTAGAAACATGACTTTTTTTCCCTGAATCAATTTATCTGCCTGGGACTTGAGAATTCTGATGCATGTTATCAAATTAACCCTGGGGGGGTGAAATTTGGATAACAATTTGGCGACTCAGCGGGGTCACATGCCTGCTAGGTAGAAGATCAGTGGCCTTTAGCGATCTATTGGGCATGGAGTCATAAGCAATAACCTGAAACAAGCCTGATATCTAATCCCGAGCCTGATACTGCAAATTCTTCTCCAATAACACTCTGAACTGTAGAAAACAACCTGAAAGTAGCAAAACCTGTGCCGAAGCACTTAGGAAAACTGAAACCTAACTACAACAGGACAATGTGCACAAGCACTTGGAGGAATGAAAATCTAATTAATATTTACAAGGTAGTGAACCTCCCTCTAGAGGCAACACTTGAGATAGATTCCATTGACTGGAATCTGCAGTTCTTCACCATCCAATGAGGCCAATTGGAAAGCATTGCTGCTCTTGCACTTCGTGACCATGTATGGGCCACTCCAAATGGCATCAAATTTGAAATGCCTTCCTGGTTTTGCCCGATCTGCATCCCATTTCAACACTAGATCTCCAACTTGAAAAGATCTATCCTTGGCCTTTCTGTCAAAGGTCTTCTTGATCAAAGCTTGATCCTTTTCCATTGCTTGGGATGCCTGATTTTTGATCTCTTGCAGCTCCATCAGCTCTGCATATCTCACCTCCATAGGCTCAAATTCAAGCAATTCCAGCTGCTTCATGAGTTCCAATGTTGGCAACTCAAGTGACATGGGCAAGATTGCCTCTTTTTCCATAGACAAGCTTAAATGGAGAATTACCTGTGGATATTTTGGGAGTGATCCTATCAGCCCATAAGGCTGATTTACAGTTTGGTATGCCAAGCCCTCTGATTCTCATCAAGAGTCCTCCTAATGATCCTCAGCAAGTTCTTGTTTGTAGACTCGGCCTGGCCATTACCTTGAGGGTAATAGTTTGATGAAGTGCTTAGGTAGATCCCGTTCTTGACAGCCCCACTCAGTCACCTTAGATCCAATGAATGCCAATGCATTATTAGAGATTATTGTAGCAGGTACACCAAATCTGGTAGTTATCCCCTCGTAAAAGTCCAAGATGCTAGACTCATTCGCCTCTTTGAGTGCTATTGCTTCTGTCCATCTGGTGAAGTAGTCTGTGGCTGTCAAAATCCATTTGTGCCCTTGGCTTGAATTGGGATTGATGGCTCCAATGAAGTCTAAACCCCATTGCATGAATGGCTGGTCAACTGAGATTGGTTGTAATGGAAGGGCAGTGAGTCTCTCTTTTCCTGTGAAGAATGCACAATTCTTACATCTCTTGATCCATGCATAGCAATCACTAAAGATTTTAGGACAATAATAACCAGCCTTCATGATTTTTAGAGTTGTCACTCTTGGTGCAAAATGGCCACCAGCTGGTCCATCATAAAACTCTTTTAATACCCTTTGGATCTGACCTGTGTTAATGCATCTCAGCAGCACTCCATTCACATCCTTCTTGAACAAAACTCCATCAATGATGGTATATGGAACAGCTTGCAACCTGAAGTATCTCCTCTTCGCTTTGCTCATTTCTGGAGGGCATAGGCCTGTTTGTAGGAAGTGCATAATGCCTTGGGTCCAGCAAGGAGTTGGGGCAGCATTGTCTTCTTCTTGTCTGCCACTCGGCTCATGGCTGTCTTGAACTGTCAAAACAGCCTCTTCTTCATTGCATACTTCCTTTTTCTTCCCCAAAACCAGCTGCTCACACAATCCTTTCCCTCTTACCAGCTTGGTGATCTTGATCTCAATGTCATACTCCATGACACGGGTGATCCAACCTGCCCTTTTCTCATTCAAATCCTTGTTGAGGAGGAAGTCCTTAACCCCAGCATGTGAGACCAACAACTGGACCTTGTTGTTTGAGACTAAATGCTTGAATTTCTTCAAGCTTCTGATTACTGCAAGCACATGCTTTTCAATAAAAGAGTACCTCACTTCGCAGTCATCTAGGCTCTGGCTGAAGAAGGTAATCAGTTGTTCATCATTATCTTTGTTCTGTTGTACCAGAATGGCAGAAATAGTGTCATCACTTCCAAATGCATAGAGGATGAAATCCTTGGAAAAGTCTGGGTTGATGAGAGTGGGTGCTTGGGAGATGGCATCTTTGATTGCTTCAAAACTCTCCTTGCCTTCTGCCATCCACTTGAAAGCCATGCTTTTCCTTAACATTTTGGTGATGGGCTTGACAAGGGCTACAAAATCTGGGACAAACCTCCTTACAAAGTTTATCCTTCCCAGGAAACTCTAAAGGGCTTTCTTGTGGCTTGGCAATGGTAGAGCTCTTATGGCTTCAACCCTCTCTGGATCAATTGCTAATCCTTCCCTGGAGACAATATGGCCAAGGAGCTTCCCTTCATGTGCAAGAAATATGCACTTCTTAGGATTTAAGGACACTCCGAACTTTCTACACCTCTGAAACACTTGCCTGAGGTGAAAGAAATGGTATGCTGCATTCTTTTAGAAGACAGTAATACATCTAGGTATACCAGCACTATCTTGTTGATCAAGCCTTTGAATGCCATATCCATAGCTCGCTAGAATGTTGCTCCGGCGTTCGATAGTCCAAATGGCATCTTCTTGTAAGCATATGTGCCCCATTTGGTTGTGAAGGCTGTCTTGAACTGGTCTTCCTCCTTTACCATAATCTGATTGAATCCTAAGTAACCATCAAGTAGTGAAAACCTTTCTGAACCAGCTACAACCTGCAATATTTGCTCCATGGAAGGGAGTGGATAATGGTCCTTGAGAGAGGCTCTATTCAAATCTCTGAATTCAACAAACAGCCTGATCTCTCCATTCTTCTTTCTGACTGGAACTAAGTTGGCAACCCAACTAGAATTCTTGATTGGGAATATGATTCTTGACTCAATCAGCTTGTCCAATTCTTTCCTCATGAGAGGCTCCATGTGTGGATTGACTGGTCTTTGTTTCTGCCTGACAGGCTTAGTATTTGGATCCAATTCGATGGTATGCTGAGCTAAGTTGGGATTGAAACCTTTCAAGTCTTCATAGCTCCAAGCAAACATGTCAGGGAACTCTTGACATAGCTGTATGAACTCACATCTTTCTTGCTCAGTTGTCATCTTTCCAATTTGCAATGGCTTGTTCTCTTCTACCAAGATGGATACCGAATCTTCTCTCTTGACCTGAATGTTTGCTTTCTCCTTTCTAAACTGATCATTGGGGTTAAAAATGGACTCCAAAGTGATAAGTCCCTTGGGCAGCTTGTCAGTTCTCAGCTGTATCACTTGGTCACTATATTGTTGTTCCAACTTTTCTTGATTCTTAGCTGAGAACTCAGCTTCTTCTTGCAAGAAATGGATGATTTTCTGGTCATTCTCAAATACTTGCCAACTGACATCGTTATCCGGCACTAAAGGCCTCACAATCACATGGATGTTTGGCTGTACCTTGTCTTGTTGAATGTTTTCTACAATGTCAAAGGCTGCCCCTACTGCTGCAAGCCTGTCAGTAGCTTGATTCTCTTTCCTAGGAATGGCTTTGATGTCGAAACCCTCAAAATCTTCCATGAGGTCCCACACCCCTGTTCTTGTAGCACCTGAGTAGATCATTTTTGGCAGTATGCTGTCCCTTGACCTAATTTACAATCAATTCACTGTCCCCAAAAACTTGCAAGTTCTTTATTTTTTTCTTGATTGCCCAATGCATCCCTTGCACCAAGGCTTCATATTCAGCAGTGTTATTGGAGCATGCAAATTGAAATCTAAAAGCTGAATAGTACTTTACTCCTTGAGGTGAAACAAGCACGGCTCCACCTCCTGCACCTTATCTACTCCTTGATCCATCAAAAAATAGCTGCCATACCTCATTGTCATCCTTGTGGTTTGGCTTGGTGATGCTAGGAATAGGTTGACTTTCTTCGTGTATACAATAGACTCCTAGCTCAGATTCTTCTATTCCTTGATAAGGATCAAAAGCATGCACCTTGCTTGCCCATTCATCAAGAGTTAGATCCGGGATGTTTCCAACTTTAGTGTCAGTTTCATCAGTGCTAGGGTGATCTTCTTGATCAAATGCCGAGCAATTGGCATTAATCTGACTTGGAGTGTAGGGCTCAATATGGAAGTTTGCAATAGGTTCAGATCTGATTGTGGTCTTAGTTCCATATCTTGTCCTGAATAGCATGTGAGACCAATCAGTAGACAAATATCCCCCAATCTTGGTAGTAAAGTCCCTTGACAAACATAGGGCAAAGAGTGGTGGAAGGTCTATGACTGACACATCTTGTAAAACAACAACATTTGGACATGCGTGTAAGGTAAGAATCAAATTTCTAATCACTCCAACTATTGCTATTGCTGTCCCATCCAATTGCACTACCCCTTTGGATGTTGTTTCATACTGAAGCCCTATTTGATCAGCTATTTGTTTGGGCATGACAGAGCTACTTGCTCCAGAATCAATCATGCAATTATGCACTAGTTGATTTCCAATGATTAATGAAACATAGAAAGGAGGGGGTTTCAACATCTTACCTTGTTGTCCTCCATGATTTCCTTCAGATTGGGAAGCATTTGTAAGCACTTTGTCTTACATCTACTGATTCGAAGCTGGCCAGTCCTTCATGGCAGCTTGCAGCAGATCTCTTTGGCCTAGGATAGATAGGGATTCCCACATAGATATATTGACGTTTGTTTTCTTCATCTGATCAATGATATTGAATGGAGATGAAGTACCCTTTTGTTGTCCCTTGGTTTACACATTTACTCCTTGTATGTGGGCAGCAACAGCTGGCATTTGAGTTGGCTTAGGGGCTGTTCTTAGCTGCCCTTGTGCATTTGAAATGGGATTCTGCTTGCCAATCATTTGTGGAGCCATGGAAGGTTGTGGATTGGCTGGGGCTAATGGCTGCTCTTCACCCAAATTTCTCCTTTTTGACCTTGTGTTTGCTGCAACACCTTGAGAAACTGCCTCGTTTATGCCATAAAAATCCTCTGCTTGCCAATTTACCAATGTGGTGTCATTTGGGGCTGATTGTTGTTGGAATGTTTCTTGTTGTTGGTTGTTTTCTTGACTGTTCTCACCCTCCACACCAGTAGTTGTTACCATTAAAGCTTGAGTCAAAGCACCATTGAAGCACATGGATTGATTATGAGGCTCATTACATGGAAAACACCAATCATATTCCTGGGCAATGTTGTTTTGTGTTGGTACTAATGCCTTAGAGGCAGATATGGCATTTGGATTATAGGGCTGGAATGGTCTATTGGCAGGAGGCCTTGCTTGATTCTGATTTACAGCTGGATTGGGTGGCCTTTGAGGCTGATATGGCTGCCTATTAGGTTGAGCTTGAGGCTGATACGAAGGTCTAAAACCTTGTGCTTGCTGTCTTTTGAGTGTAACCAGCTCATTACCTAAATTTTGCAGTTGCTTCATGACCTCTTGAAGCTCATTTGAGGCACTAGAAGATGAAGTAGAAGCTTCACTTGAATTCTAATTTCTAGGAGTGGGAGAAGGAGCTAAGACAGGTGCCTGACTAGTACTTGGGCTCTCTAAACTTGGATATAATGGCATTGGAGGCCTAGGAGCCAATTTACCAGCTTGAATAAGATAGTTTTCGGCTCTAATGGCAATGCTATAAGCAGCAGGTAAGGTTGTGCCTCCCATTGATTTAATTAACATAGAAATATCAAAATTCAAAGCTTTAAGATAGTATAGAAAAGTACCTTCTGTTGTTGGCCTGACTGCCACTGGAATCCTATCCCAAGACTTTTGAAATCTGAAGTTGAAGTCAGTCAGCTGCTCATTGGGAGCTCTCTTGATAGTTGTTAATTGTTCCAGTAGAGACAAATTGTCTCCCTTTTCCCCAAACTGCTCATGGAGAACTATGCATAACTGATTCCAATTTGTGATAGAACCAGCTATAAGGCTCCTGAACCATTGCAATGCCTTCCCTTTGAATGATGATGCCAGCAATTTGACAGCCACATCCATTTCATTTATCTCATGGATTACACAGATGTTAGCAATGTCTTTGACATGATCACCAGGAGTGGTATGATTTTCTCCAGTGAAAAATGGAATGTTCTTCAATGCTGCAATTGGAACTAGATTCTGTGCATTGAGGGCAAGTGGGCTGCTACCAGTGAAATTGACAAAGGGATTTGCTGGTTGCGCCATTCTGATTGGTCGAAGGACTCTTGAATACTGAATGAAAGGCTGAGTAGGTGGAGGAGTTGAGAGAGTTCTGTTTGGTGGAGATGGAGACCTTTGAATCCTTCTTCCTCTTTGCCTTCTTCTTGGAGATAATTACAGGTATTCAAACAACACTTCTTCTTCTCCAAATCTTGACCTTGTGATTCTTCTCATAAGCTTTCAGGCCTACACTGCTGAAACCAGTTGATCTTCCTCTTGGAGTCGCCAGATATGCGAATAATAGCTCTTTTCAAGCAAGAAAATTGCAGCAGATGCATATCAACTTTGCTGCAATAAAAATGAGACCTCTAGGTCCCACCGGGCGTGCCAAAACTGTTAGTGCAAAATCACAGCACCCCTGGATGCAGATCAGGTTTCTAGGTTGATCACTTTGGCATCCAGTGTGATTGCATAACATTAAATCCTTTCTCTAAGTGTGGGACTTGAAAAAATGAGAAAGGATTCTCCAGAGAAGGCTGGTTCCTATTCCTCTGTTCATATGCACATGAAATATGCATAGGGTTTTCTCAAAACCTAATCTAATCTGCCAAGGAGACAAGGTAAGAAGATGCATAAAATAAATCTAAGCTAATAGAGGTGATGCACCGAGGAATGAAGAACACCTATTTTGCCAGTGAACACAGACCATTTGAATGTGATAAAAGATCATGCACAGATGACAAAACCTGCAGTGAAAGACCAGGAGGATGCAAAAATAAACATAGAGAGGGTTGAGAATCATCCACAGACATGCATTACTTGCTCCAAAGATTGATACAATACACTATAGAATGCCATGAGGCAGAATAGTATTACAGTTCAAATGAGAGGTTTGAACTCCACAAATTCGCCTGAGGAGAAGAAGGGAGAGGAAAAACAGAAAAATGTTCGACCCTTGAAATGAAGCTCCTCTTTATAATATATAGAAAGAATGAGAGAGGGAAGAGAGAGGGGAAAGCCAAATCTACCCCAACCACCTCCAGGTTGCATTCAGTTCATCTCATTATGACAGAAGTGGCGGATCCTGGCAAAATGGCGGGTTGTCTAACAGAAGCGGCAAACTGTCTGCTGCATTAAAGTTGTTTGTTGAAGCATTACTTCTACTTGTTATTTTGTGCCAGAGGCGTTTCCTGATTTTCTCTCTCCAAAGTAAACCAAAATGCAAGATTGACCCCGGAATCGTGTAGAGAATCTCACAAGATTTCCGTTGATATAAAGAACGTGCAAATTTGAGCTCTGGATCAAAAGATATGTCGATCTGAAGATTTAGGGCACAAAACAGGTGAAAACGGATTTTTAAATTTCTTCTCGTGCTCTGCCACCTGGATGACACGTGGCAGGTTCTGATTCGCTGAGAAACTCTCTCTCCTCCACCTTTCCGTGGGCTCTCTTTTGAAATTTCCTTGTGGGCCCTAGCTGGGACACGTGGCACTATACCATTGGTTCGGGCTGACCCTTCAAATCTCACCCTTTTACCTTTTCCCTTGTGACACGTGTCATGATTTGGTTGGTTCTCGGCCCTTTCGGCTCCTTAGTGTCCACCGCGTCCATTTGTCTCGAATGGTCCCAGTGCTTCGCGGGACAAATTCTTTTGGTTCACCCGATCTGGCCGATTTGCATCCTCACGGCCCAGATGTCCCATTTGCCTCCGGACTGTTTGTTCTCATTTCTACCGAACCGACCGGTTCGCGTATCTTTGTCCCAGATGTCCCAAAGTAGTTAGTGCTAAAGTTCTCCTTTTCGGCCGATCCGGGCTTTCCGCATCCGCCGCGTCCATTTGTCCCACTTGTCCTAGTTTTCCTTGTGCTGAAGTTTCTTGTTTCAGCCGAACCGGCCGGTTCGCGTCCTTCGCGCACTCTTGTCCCACTTGTCCCTTTACTGTTTGGGCCACCTGTAGGCTTTTTGGCCGATCCATGCCTTGATGTCCCAAATGTCCCTGTAGACACCAAATTTGTGTCTTACGACCCCTTGTGACCCGCATCCCATTTCGCAACCTAACCTCATTACCTAAACCTTACACAATTATTTATTAATTACCTCATAATTGATAAATCCACATCACCTTACCCGCCACCTCACTTTTCCACCTCATCATGACCTAGCCCTAACCCTAAACTAACCTAATTAAGACCCATGACTTGGTCTAGACTCACATCCATAACTAATGCCTCCTTACTCGCACCCAAAGCCGACCTTCTAGCCACTTGACCAAGCCCGCAACTGATCTCTCAGGAGAAAAGCAGGGAAGGTGGGGCTATTTTACTAAAAATAGCCTACTTTTTCCTTACCGATGCCGGTTCCTACTCGACCGCCGTCGGTTACGCAACTGCCATCGGTTCCCTGTAAATGGGCTCCCCAAACCAAAACAACGGATCGGAATTTCATTTGGGAGATCAGTCAAAGGATTTTTTGGATCAACAAAGAGCATTGCGAGCGAGGAACAGAGTCCAGATCTTCACTTGACAGAGCAGAGACGAGTGGAAATACCAGAAGTGTTTACAACCAAGGAGATCAACTTACATCTTTGTCAAAACCAGTAAGTCACATCTTGCATGTCCTCTGTTATAACATTTCTTATGCTTCTTGAATCTCAGTCCTCCTAAATCCATTTCTGAATCCACTACCCAACGTGCCATTGCATCTAATTGTCATTCTTTTATCCCTCATCGTCTCATTTCCTAATATCATCCATAAACCAGCCATTACAAACACCATAGCTACCAAGAAGATCCTAGAACCTACCGGTATCGGTTATTAGTAACCGGCATCGGTTATCAGTAACCGGCATCGGTTCATCTGATCAAAACCAGAAAATCAGCCTTTCCCCTACCCAGTCCAACGAAACAATTTAATTGATATTTTGCAGTCTTTTGTGTTAATTCATATTAGCAGGGGAACTGACCACCTTCGAAAGGAAGTTTTATATTTCCTGGGCCCAAGGCAGTTCCCTCATTTATTGTTTAATCAAAATCTTGTGGTCTTGTGTTCTTATTTGCAGGTAGTCCTTCCAAGACAAAAAGGAGTTCTTCGCAGTCAGCCTGATCTTTCTCTACGGTACGCGCACACCATCTCGACATTCAACAGGTATTCCTCCTAACCCTAACCTCATCTGTTTCTAAAAGGAATGAAAGGATAGAAGCAACTCTATTCCCAGAAGCCGAAACATTCCGAGCGAAACATTTTGGCACGCCCGGTGGGACCCATTTTGGGTTTCTTTCTCTTGCTTATTTTCATTTTAGGAAGCATATTTACTGTTGCTGCTTTTGTTATATATTTCGTAAAGAATTTGTCTTGCTTTCCTAGTTTCGCATTAGTGAAAGTCATCTCTCTTGCTTCATCGAACATAATTTTCGATTTGGGTTTAAAACACATGCATTGCATTCCTGCTTGTTGTTCTTCAATTCTAGTGAACATAGATTAAGTAACAGGTCGTACACGTGGGGGTGATATCCACAGTATTGACAGGAAATTAACCCTAGTTTCACTGCACAACACATACCGAATCACTTCACCATTAACACAACAGCTCAAACATCCCCCCTTTTTCCGCGGTATTCCTCCGCCCGATTGAGGTAACCTTATAAGCCAAAACAAACTTGACATTTCCCCTAGGTCTTGTTGTTTAGGATTCTGACATCATCTTACGTCTAAAGGCATAAGCCCACGATAACTAAAATTAACCCTAGGATTAGTCTCTGGATTTGCGTGTGCATCTTGCTTGTTTTCAAATTCTGTTTTCTCTGTCATACTTTGTCTTCTGTGATCAATAAGTTGATAAATATACTCAACGTTGCTAAAAATCAAATTAGTAGCCTTTTATATCTTCTTATCCTAGACTTTTGACACCGGCATCGGTTAAGGGACCGACGTCGTTTGCTCTGTGACTGATACCGGTTAGTAAACCGATATCGGTTACTGTCTCCATCAGCCCCTGACAAACCAACAACTTGCCAAATTCATCATTCTGAGGTTGTTTTTGTTCTTGATAGATTGAAACTTTCCTGTGTGTTCTTGTCCATGGTTGTCATCACTCGGAAGCAAGCCGCCGCCATGGTTTCACATGCCTGCTCTGTGTCTTTTCCTGAATCACCCCCTTCACATTCTATAGGGAACCCTACGGACACCAGTGAGATCCCCCAAATTCCTGTAGGAGACAAGGACTTTGCCAAATTTCTGGATGCTAATCCCAGCGCTGTACAATACTATTTGTCTCATGCCCCTGACCGTATGCCTGATGGTCAGCTCCTTATTGGCATGCCTATTAGTATAGCTGCTCATTTAGCTCCCACTCCTCCTGATAACACTGCCTTACTTCCTGCATCTCTAGCCCCGTCTCCCAATCCGATGGCTTCAGAGGTTCATACGACCCCGATTAGCTTTCCTTTGGTTAATCTTGGACCCCACGTATCGTTACCACCAACTGCCCCTATCTCATCTCTCTTTCAGACCACTCCATTCATGACTTACTCTCTGCCACCTATTCACACGAGCTTTCCTTCTCAAGCTCCGCCTACCTTTTCATTCCCATACACGTATCCAGTAACCTCAACACCTTATATGGGATAGCCCTATTCTATTGCTCCAACATACTCATCCTCCATACCTTATCAACACTTAGCCCCACCATTGTCCAGCGGAAGCCCTTGGTCCAACTTGCCTCCGTTTACCACAACCGCACCATCATCTCATCCAACCACAGATTTCATCAAACAAATGATGGAAAAAATGCAAAACCTGGAGGCTTCTGTTTCAGGAAGTCGTAGCACCTTGACATACGAGCAAGTTTGTCGGGAGCCCATTCACCCTTCTTTCCCCCTTCATTCATATCCCCCTCAATGGGAGTTGCCAAAATTTACTCGTTTTAACAGTAAAGATGATCCTCAACAACACTTGCGATCATTTAGACATGCTTGTTATTTGATTGCCCATGATGACGCCTTGTTACTCCGCACCTTTCCCATGTCCTTATCAGGACCCGCCTTGGAGTGGTATAGTGCTTTAACCCAGCACTCGATCTTCTCTTTTAACCAACTAGCCCAATCTTTCTTGGATCATTTCTCCATTAACATTGTCAAGAAAGTATCTATCACCGACCTCTATGCCATCCGACAATTTGAGGACGAATCTATTGCAGATTTCGTTGGACGATGGCGGGGCCTTATCAACCAACTTACGTATGCCTTGCCTCAAACCGAACTTATCGAACTATTTACGCGGGCCTGCGCTAAGCACATCACCCCTACCCTCCAAATTCAAACTTTCCGCACATTCGACGAGGCCTTTACCATGGCTCGGAAATTAGAAATTCGAGCCTTAGAAGAGGAGAAATTGCGGTTGCGTAACAAAAACCCCAATTTCTGAACTCCTGATTCTACCAACAAGCCAAACACCACCACTCCTCACGCGTCCACTTCTTCTAAATCAAAAGGAGCTGTCCACACAGTAATGGTCAAATCTCAAACACCGTCCAATACTCCGCCGAAAACCACTTATAAGTACAAAGCCGAGCCCACCAATTACACTCCTTTGGGAGAAACTTATGGCGTCATCCTAGAGAAATTGCTCAAAGCTGGGGTTATCACCTTGCCCCCTGTTAAACCTCACTCTGGGTTTGACTCCACCCGCTCAATACCTTCCTAGTACAAAGAAAATGACTTTTGTAACTTTCACCGCGTAAAAGGACATAGTCATGAAAACTACAAGATGTTGAAAAACATAGTGCAGGAAATGGTTGATGTGGGGGATATAACCCTCAATAATCCTAATTCCCCTGCTAACCGAAATCTGAAAAATTTCAACAAGCCATTCCCGAATCACTCGTCCAACAGTAACGTAAACCAAGATATCTTAGCCGAGGAGAGTGTTCATGAGATCCATGCAGTCTTCGATTCTCAGCCAAAAGCCTCTATTGAAAAAATTTTAAATCAAGCCTCTCCACCAACACAAGAGTCTGAACCTCCTTCACCACCATCAAGCCAAAGTGAAATCATTCCTTTACCCATAGAAGAGTTAACTGTCTGGACTTCTCTTCTCGTCGACGAGTCTTCTTACACCACATCCCTACAAGACTGTGAGCGGATGTTATCTAATTTATCTATTTCCCAAACATCCCCTTCTACCGCTCTTGCTACACAAGAGGAAGGCTCGCCACTCCTTTTGACATCCTTAGATGAGAAATCTCTTACACTAACATCACCACATTCTTTAAATGTGATAGATTCCCTCAAACACGCCCTCCTACCTATTAGTCCCTCATCGCCTAAATCTTTTCAACGACCGGTTGACCTCTTAACATCTATTGATACAGTGCCTCATCTACCTCATGTGTCACACCCACACTGGACTGGAATTACAACCCACCTTTCTTCCGTACAAAAATTACAAATCACACCTGGAGACTGTCATTCCCCAGAAGATAGACAGGCCCTATGGGAACGTTTGAGTACCCCTTTTTCTACTCAAATGCAAATGACTGATCCTGATGTCTCCACCATATACCCGAAGTGTTTACAGAAGCTTAAAATGCCCCTGTTCTCACCTTCACCCCCCTCACCTCTACCAAATGCCCCGTCTACTTCTATCAACTTAACCAGATCTGCCCCTACGCTTGGGACCTCACCAATGCCCAGTCTAACGCACCCGCCTAAGCAACTCGATCTATCCAAAAATAAATCCGTCCCGCCACCTAGGAGACAAACTCAATCCGTGCCCCTATCACAATCAAAACCATCATCGCCATACCTACCTTCCATATTGGGACCCCATCCCTCTACCTTACATCAATATATCATACCTCCTGCGTTTTCTTCAAAACAACCTACGCCTTCCGCACCCATACAGAAATTCCAGGGTATAGCAACACCGTCACTCCGCGTATCCTATCCACCTATCAACCCTAAACAAATTCCATCATCAAAAGATTTGTTTTCGGTCACTCCTATTTCCCCGTGGTTGTATTCTGATACCACATCATCTGCGGCCTCATCATCCAACATAGCTTCTGCACCAAAGAAATCACGTTTAGTGAAAACCACGTATCAACACCCCTCGACTAAACCACCACCCATGCGAACCAATCACGCCCAAACATTACCAAAACCCGCACAACCAATACCCTCATCCTCTTCCGATTTTGACCCACTCAAAGGATCTTACGCCAAAATCCTTGCTATGTTGGTGGAGAATGCGACCATTTCCCTACCTCCACTTAGACCTTATGACCCGTCTAAACCCCGACCTATGGGTTACGATGAGTCTAAAATCTGCGCTTATCACCGCACACCAGGACATGATGTGGAGGGATGCAAAGCTCTAAAAACCATCCTTCGTCAGTCACCTCTCCCAGATAGAAAGATTAAGAAAGACAACTTACGAAGGGAGAGACCTTTAGTTTCCATTCCCTCTCCTATACCATCTGTCCCCGCCTCACCAAGATCTATCATTATTACAACCCCACCTCTTGAAGACCATGAGTTATCCCAACCATCTTCCTCATCTCAGGTCTACGAGATTAATATGATTAGTGTCGCTACTCGAGGGAAGAAAAACAATGGGAAAGCAAAAGAAAACACACCTGTGGCATTCTCTTTCTCCGTCAAACATCCCGATTGCACCACCACCTAAAGTGGTCATTCGCGGACCCGCCTATCCCGTCTCTAATGGCATTGCCCACCGAAATATGATTAAACAGCTTCACCAATCACCCGTAAAAATGACACTGTATGATCTCATTCAGACTTCTGAATCTCATCGACAAGCTCTCGTTGAGATCCTTCAAGGGATAGAGGTTTTACCTAATGAAACCCTACCCGTTGCCTCCATTCTAACACCCAATCACATTGAATCTCTCACTAAACAGCCCCTTACTCCAATCACTTCTGTCTCTATACCACAAGCTGCTGCAGTCAGTTTCTCCGAAGACGAAATTGTTGACTTTGGTACAGAAGATCCTGACCCTGCTCTTTTCATCTCAGCTTACATCCGGGACATTCGGGTACGTCGTGTTATGACTGATGGGGGTGCTAGCCTAAACATCATCTCTTCAAAAGCCTTCCAACAAATGAATATCCCTTCTAGTTGCATGTGTGCCAACCCCATCATGTTGCGGTCATTCAATGACGCTATTACTTCTACCTTAGGCACCGTGATCCTCAACATTCGGGTAGGACCACGTACTTTACCCGAACTCTTCTATGTCTTGGAGGGAGAGTTCCAATATAATATATTGCTGGGTCGTCCTTGGATCCAAGCCATGGGATGCATTCCCTCAACATTACATAGATGCATAAAATTTGAGTACGAGGGGACGTCCTACACCGTAAAAGCTGACCCTCCCCCCTTTAAAACCTGCAATATGTTATACCGCCCTAACGATGTGCTTATACCAATCAAAACACCCATACATTCAACCCAACCATCCTCTTCAAATGTACCTCAACCATCCACCTCAACCGCGCTTACGCCTTCAACTGATGAAACCACCATCGCAAAAACCACTTCCCTTCCCGCAGCTAACATTCCAACCTCCAACCCCTTAGTAGATGTTTTTCAACGCCTTACGCTGGGGGTGTACCGCCTATATAATGTTAGTTCTTTCCCTACCCCGTAGGAGTACGGACAATTACATGCACATCCCACCTACGACCGTCGCGTGGGGGAGGTAATCTCTTACGGACCACCCCATTGCCGCACCAACCTAACGTATGGGGGTGTTGACGCATCCTCCATTACCCTTGAACCTCCTCTTGGTGTGGTTCCCTTTCCAATCTGATTTTCAATACTTGACAAATCGTCGTTTCGCCCTCACCTTCTTGACTCGCTGTGCTTGGAAAGGCTTTGGTTTTGGTCCTTTACGAACAAGGCCGACATACACTCATTCCCGTGACTACCCGTAAACATAATGATCGCAGTGGTCTCGGTTTTCCCGAAACACCTACACAGGAGACACCTCCTGTCAGCTGTATCCTGGAAGAAGAAGACGTCGCCCCTACCAAACCATCATCACCCACTTTGCCATCATCACCCACAGAATCTATAGACCCTGAATCCATCCCTCCTAACTTTTTTTTTTCATAAATGCTATCTTCATAGGTCCTCTCACTTATCAACGCGATAATGAGGACCCATCTTCTCTTCCCCTTCTGTATCTAGACATGATCGAAGAGGATTCGCCTTTGATTAATGTTGTTGAATGCCAGAATGATGACTCCATCCTCACTTACCTTGGCGCGGATGATTCTTATATTCAACGAGCCTTACCATCTGAAACCCAAACCATGCTGAATGAATCTACCATAGAAATCAATATCCACACGGAGGAGGATCCTCACATTGTGAAGATTGGACAATCCCTTAACACATCAGAACAAGCCGCCTTTACTACCTTTCTCCGTGCTCGCAACCAAGCTTTCGCATGGTCTTATGCTGACATGCCAGGAATTGATCCTACCATTGTCGTCCATAACATCACCCTAAACCCCGATTCCAAACCAGTCAAACAGAAATTGAGAAAAATACATCCACGCATTGCTCTCTAGGTCAAAGAGGAGCTCCAACGACTCCTTTCTGTTTCCTTCATCCTGCCTATCGACTACCCTCAATGGATTTCTAACATCGTACCTGTCACTAAAGCGACAGGGGGACTTCGGATATGCACGGATTTCTGAGATCTTAATCTCGCTTGCCCCAAGGATGACTTCCCCTTACCTAGCATTGACCAACTTGTTGATCTAACTACAGGTCATGAGATGCTCTCTCTCATGGATGGCTTTTCTGGATACAACCAAATTTTGGTTGCCCCTGCCGATCAACACAAAACTGCCTTCATAACTCCTTGGGGAACCTTCTGTTATCGTGTCATGCCATTTGGCCTTAAGAATGCTAGTGCTACCTATCAGCGGGCTATGACCTACATTTTTCATGACATTATGCACACTATCCTTGAAGATTATGTCGACGATCTTCTCGGCAAGTCTAAACATCGTAGTGAACATCTCGATGTTTTAACCATTATTTTTAATCGCCTGTTACAATATTCTGTCCGCCTTCAACCAAAGAAATGTGTCTTTGGTGTTCTTTCGGGAAAACTTCTTGGCTTTATCGTCTCTTTGCGTGGCATTGAGGTCGATCCATCTAAAGTCAAAGCTATCCTGGAAATGCCCCCACCCAAAATCTCAAACAATTGCGTAGTTTACAAGGTAAGCTCCAATCTATCCGACGTTTCATCTCCCAACTCTCGGATCGGTGTCAACCTTTCCATCACCTCCTTAAAAAGGATATTGCATTCTAATGGAGCGAAGAATGTCACCAAGCCTTCGAAGCTCTCAAATCCTATCTGTTATAGCCACCCGTGCTTATCCCACCCCAAGACGACCGCCCTTTCTACCTTTACCTTTCCGCCACCGACCACGCTGTAGGAGCCATGCTTGCACATCGTGACTCTGAGAATCGTGAACAAGCCGTTTATTATATAAGTCGTACTTTGGTGGACTATGAGACTAGGTACACACATATAGAGAAGTTATGCCTAGCCCTATCATTCGTGGCCACCAAACTCCGACACTACCTTTTAAATCACAAGACTTTCATCATCACCAATACAGACCCCATCCATTACATGTATGCCAAACCTCATCTAAACCAACGCATTGCCAGATGGCTCATGCTTCTCGCCGACCTCGACCTTAAGTTTGTCCACCAAAAATCAATCAAAGGAAAAACCATCGCAGACCAACTTGCGGAAGCTCTTTTACCTGGGGAACAATTTACCAATTTCACATTTCCCGACGAACTCATCGCTACTCTTTCCCTCACGGAGGAGTCGTACCCAATGACCCTCTTCTTCGATGGATCTAAATGCCAGTGCGGCGGAGGAGCCAGCGTTGTTCTCATTCCTCTCGACGCTGAACCTATGCCTCTTTCATTCCGACTCGATTTCCCTTGCACTAATAATACAGCGGAATACGAGGCCCTTGTTCTGGGTCTCCAAGTTGCGTTACACTTAGGCATCAAATCTATCAACATTTTTGGAGACTCTCAATTGGTAGTCAATCAAGTTATGGGCGTCTACCAATGAAAAAATGAGGAACTTCAAAAATACAAACACTACGTGGATTCACTTCTAGCCTTATTTACCCACTATTCTATACAAACCATTCCACGCTCCACTAACAAATTTGCAGACACTATGGCTTGCCTAGCCTCACAAATTCCTGCCACACCAACTGACTCTGAATTATTCGTTGTGGTCTAGCAACTTTTTGCCCCATCCTATTCAACCCCGGTAGTTTGTATGATAAATACTGTGTCTACTAGTTCGTAGGATACCTGGTACCACCAATTTCACGACTACCTTACAATCTCTATCCTCCCACCTGACCTTACTAGTAACGGCAAACGTGCTTTTCTTAAAAGTGTTTCGCGTTATGTTGTCATGGGGGGACTCCTCTATAAACGTGGCTTTGATGGCATCCTCCTTCGCTGTCTAACTGGTGCGGAGGCCACTCATACCATCCAACAGGTCCATGACGGTATTTGTGGTGGACATTTTAGCGGCCTTGCCGTGGCCAAACGAATCCTTCGCCTTGGTTATTATTGGCCTACTCTCAATAACGACTGCTACGAATATGTTAAGCGTTGTGTTATGTGTCAGCAACATGCCAACCTTCAACATACTCCTAGCCACCCGCTCCAGGTCGCTCGAGATCTTTGGCCCTTCTCACAATGGGGTTTAGACCTTATTGGTGAGATTCACCCGACCTCTTCACAACGTCACCGTTGGATAATCACAGCGACCGAATATTACACAAAATGGGTGGAGGCTATTCCACTCATTTCAATCAAAAAAGAAAAAATTGTCGAGTTCATTAACCACCACATTATCTGTCGTTTTGGTGTTCCTCATCGCCTGATAACAGATAATGGAAAATCTTTCAAAAACAAGTTGTTGCAAGACCTTTGCGACAACTTTGGTATCAAACTTAGTTTCTCATCACCCTACTATCCACAAGCCAATGGGCAAGCCGAGTCCTCTAATAAAACACTAACCAAAATCCTCATGAAAGTTGTCAATGAATCCGGAAGAAATTGGCACGATCACATTCCCTTTGCCCTTTGGGCTTATCGTACTAGCATTCGTACCTCTACTAATGCCACACCTTTTTCTTTGGTATACGGTACCGAGGCTGTTTTTCCTCTCGAAATACAAATACCCTCCCTTAGAATATCTCTTCAGGATATTCTCACCAACGATGATTTCCGTCAAGAGCGGTTAGCCCAATTGGAGCTTCTTGACGAACGTCGTCTTACAGCTCTTGATCACCTTCAAATCTATCAAAAACACATTAAACGTGCTTATGATAAGCGACTTCATGAGCGTACCTTTAAGGTTGGTGATCTTGTCCTCAAAGAGAATCAGCATGTAACCAAACTAGAAAAGAGCAAACGTGGAAAATTTGCTCCCAATTGGATTGGGCCTTATATAATCACTCACACCTATGGATCTGGTACTTATCGTTTAGCTTCGCTTAATGGTAAACCTGAGCCTGAACCCCTTAATGCCTTGCATCTTCGACCATTCTACTGTTGAAATTAGTGTTATATCACTTCTTATCTACCTGCCGCTCGTCCCTTGAGCTCACTTACCACTACATACACTCTGTTTCCTATACCTCATAATAACAATCAAGCTCACATAGTTTGATTCTCACCTCCCCTTGATGATGCCTTCCCCTTTTTAGTCTAGTCCATGACTTCAAAGTATTAAAATAAGTCGTATTCTTATGGGATTTTCTTGAGTCAAACTTCCTACTAAACTAGATGCTTCACGCCAAAAGAACATCTAGTCATCTAAATTAAATATAGACTGCTCCCTCGAAGGACAGCTATATGCCGAACTATTGCTGCTATTATATATAGACTGCTCCCCCGAAGGACAACTATGCATTAAAACCATATCTGCTACTATAAATAGACTGCTCCCTCGAAGGACAGCTATACACAGTCAGCCTTTATCAGAAGCTTCTCGCATTGATCAGCTTCGTGAAGACCTCAAGAATAATACAATCAATATCCCTTGTAGACTTCCCGCATCGATCAGTCTACATTCAATAAAATAAAAGCCTCATTCATAAGAACTTTTGAGTCATGGACTTGTCTATTTAGGGTAGGTTCTCTTTTGTCAGAACACTCACTTAGTAATGAGTTCTCCATACCTCAGCTATATCATCCACCTCACCTCACCATCTGTTTCAAACTCAAGGGACGTGACGTACACCTGATATATTGTGATCATACAACTCTTTTCACCTATTGACTTCTCGTCTATGCACGGTACCTAGGGCTTCAAGCTCGTTCTACGTGGTGTGGTTTGTTTAGCTCTCTTCACCTACGGAGCACTCTTTCCGCTTTGCCTCACATCTAGGATTGTGTGTTGATCTTAATCAGGACATGATTCCCTTCTACTTGGGTAGGCTAACTTTCGCTTCCCTTATACCTTTTACAACATCACCAATTCATTACCAACACCATCAACCTTACCTTTACCAATCTTAATATTTTTACCAACCAACCAATTGCCTAAACCGTACCAAATTGCCTGAATTCGCCTCTCCCTGATCCTAAGGGAGAACTACATCGGTCTGAGGCCCCTCCTTGCTTTGTGCAATGGGCTATGTAGGCAGCACTTCAGAGACATGGGGTCTCCCAAGGTTAGCTCGACCATCCCCTACCATAACCTATCATGTGTGGTAAATATAAATATTTTTGTGTATTTCTATTTCATCACATTCCTCTTTATCCTTTTTTCAAAACACCAAAAATCAAAACACAAACATTCTTATTATTATCGTAACTCAAATCAACATACATATTCAATTTTATTTAGATGTTAAACAAATACATCTTCTCTATCATCGACACGCAGGTCGACATCTTTATTTATTATACCTCTATAACATTTACTTAAACCCTCACGATTCATCCCGACCCAGGTGATGATCGTGATCGTCGACCCCTCTCGCCGGGCCTCTCTGTCCTCAAAGGTACCACGGCTATTGGTACCGCCCACTGATCTACCAATCTCTCCTATAACATATGAATACGCCCTCTCGCATGGAGGACTCCAGCCTCTAGTCTCCCCGCCCGTGACTCCGCAACCACTAACAATCCTCTTGTCTCATTCACCTGTGTTTGGAGCTGCTGAACTAAACGCTGCAGACGATCCCTCTCTGCTGTAATCACAGCTATGTCAGGACAATCACGTATACCTCACAGCTCCGCTGCCCACCATAATCTATAGGCCTCTGTCGTTCCTGCATCCATTACCCTGCGATCGGCTGCTACCTCTTCAGGACCTTCTGGAGGTGTTGGCCGGGGAGGTGAGAATACTGCCTCTGCGTCGATCCTCATATATGGTCTATAAGCCAGGGGTATATCCTGCACAAATCCAAATTGTCGCCGCACGCGATCTATAGGAATCCTCTCATATTCACCTGGCCTGTGCCCCGCGATCCACCTCATTCGCTCTACACCCCTTAACTCCTCAGCTATGCTCTCTGTTACCATATAGTTCCCGTAAGGCCTCCAACCTATGTCCTAACTGGCACCGACCCAAGGCTTGTAATACCAATATCACCCATCCGGCCCGACCTAAGGCCTCGCGCTAAACATTTGGCCCGACCCAAGGCCTCAACCTACCCATTCGGCCCGACCCAAGGCCTCGCCCTAACCATTTGGCCCGACCCAAGGCCTCAACCTACCCATTTGGCCCGACCCAAGGCCTCAACCTAACCATTTGGCCTGACCCAAGGCCTCAACCTACCTATTCGGCCCGACCCAAGGCCTCGCCCTAACCATTTGGCCCGACCCAAGGCCTCAACCTAACCATTTGGCCCGACCCAAGGCCTTAAGCAACCTACCCATTGAATGAAGTAGGCCCGACCCAAGGCCTCAACCTACCTATCCTGCCCGACCCAAGGCCTCAACCTACCCATTTGGCCCGACCCAAGGCCTCAACCTACCCATTTGGCCCGACCCAAGGCCTCAACCTACCATTTGGCCTGACCCAAGGCCTCAACCTACCTATCCGGCCCGACCCAAGGCCTTGCCCTAACCATTTGGCCTGACCCAAGGCCTCACATCTACCCTTATGACCTGACCCAGGGCCACAACCCAACCACTTGGCCCGACCCAAGACCGTATCACTTCAATACCATACCCACAATCAACGTTTTATTTTATCCATCCATCATGTACCTTTTGTTCAATCGAGCTCACCTGTTCGTGTTTTAGCATGATTAGGGTCCTTGACTTGATCTGTCGACCAACTTTGCCTAGACCTAGACCGTGACGTTTATCTCAACCAAACCAACCATTTGGTACTGCCGAACATGCCTAAACGTTCCTGTACCTCACCTGTTATATACCCTGGAGCTACTTCCTATGCCTTGGATACCAGGATTATATCACCCTTGTTTGGATAAACTATCGACCTTTGCCTACACATTGCTGGTTTGCTTGTCAAATCATGTACCCTCGTCGTACTATTGCATTTCAACATGCGTCTGCTTCCTTGGACCTACCCCACCACCTTACCATCCTCTCTACAACATTTACCCTTTATCAACCCTATCCCTGATTTCCCGTTCACTCAATCTGCGATAGATTTGAGGGGGATTACCTATATCTTTAACAGGAGAAACCACTTCATATTATTGTCCGCGCAGCTTTACAAACAAGCTACACGACAATAAGGGGCTAATGTAGACACCAAATTTGTGTCTTACGACCCCTTGTGACCCGCATCCCATTTCGCAACCTAACCTCATTACCTAAACCTTACACAATTATTTATTAATTACCTTGTAATTGATAAATCCACATCACCTTACCCTACCACCTCACTTTGCCACCTCATCATGACCTAGCCCTAACCCTAAACTAACCTAATTAAGACCCATGACTTGGTCTAGACTCACATCCATAACTAATGCCTCCTTACTCGCACCCAAAACCGACCTTCTAGCCACTTGACCAAGCCCGCAACTGATCTCTCGGGAGAAAAGCAGGGAAGGTGGGCTATTTTACTAAAAATAGCCTACTTTTTCCTTACCGATGCCGGTTCCTACTCGACCGCCGTCGGTTACGCAACCGCCATCGGTTCCCTGTAAATGGGCTCCCCAAACCAAAACAATGGATCGAATTTCATTTTGGAGATCAGTCAAAGGATTTTTGGATCAACAGAGAGCATTGCGAGTGAGGAACAGAGTCCAGATCTTCACTTGACCGAGCAGAGACGAGTGGAGAATACCAGAAGTGTTTACAACCAAGGAGATCAACTTGCATCTTTGTCAAAACCAGTAAGTCACATCTTGCATGTCCTCTGTTATAACATTTCTTATGCTCTTGAATCTCAGTCCTCCTAAATCCATTTCTGAATCCACTACCCAACGTGCCATTGCATCTAACTGTCATTCTTTTATCCTCTCATCATCTCATTTCCTAATATCATCCATAAACCAGCCTTACAAACACCATAGCTACCAAGAAGATCCTAGAACCTACCGTATCGATTATTAGTAACGGCATTGGTTATCAGTAACCGGCATCGGTTCCTCTGATCAAAACCAGAAAACCAGCCTTTCCCCTACCCAGTTTCAACGAAACAATTTAATTGATATTTTGCAGTCTTTTGTGTTAATTCATATTAGCAGGGAAACTGACCACCTTCGAAAGGAAGTTTTATATTTCCTGGGCCCAAGGCAGTTTCCTCATTTATTGTTTAATCAAAATCTTGTGGTCTTGTGTTCTTATTTGCAGGTAGTCCTTCCAAGACAAAAAGGAGTTCTTCGCAGTCAGCCTGATCTTTCTCTACGGTACGCGCACACCATCTCGACATTCTTGGGACAGGTATTCCTCCTAGCCCTAACCTCATCTGTTTCTAAAAGGAATTGAAACATTGTCCAAGCGAAACAACACTAGTTCCCAGAGCCGCCTGTACTCGGAAACATTCCGAGTGAAACACGTCCCGAATGTCCCGGGGACTAGGACTTAGCCGATTTTCACATTTTTTCTGGCCCAAGCTTATCTTCTGTCAACTTCTTCGCATCTTCTCAGAGCTTGCTCTTTTCAACCTGGACGGGAGAGTTAGAAAATTTCATGAAG
The DNA here is from genome assembly GCA_019776745.2 of Taxus chinensis. Lineage (NCBI taxonomy): Eukaryota > Viridiplantae > Streptophyta > Pinopsida > Cupressales > Taxaceae > Taxus > Taxus chinensis. The sequence continues at coordinate 595,225,808 of CM034151.1, read as the reverse complement.
GGACCCTAGAAACATGACTTTTTGCCCTGAATCAATTTATCTACCTGGGACTTGAGAATTCTGATGCATGTTATCAATGAAGTTAACCCTGGGGGGGTGAATTTTGGTTAACACTCACATATGGGTGCAAGTGTATTTCCTGAGTGTGCATGCATTCAAAGAGGAGGTATTTCATATTACAGTGGTGGTAACACTCAAATTGCCTTCAAATATTTACTTCACGAGAGATATGTGTGTCAAAACCTCTCTTTAAAAAAAAACTGTGCATATATGTATTTTTTATTATTGTTTTGTGAGTCTATATGTATTTAGTTATTTAAGTTTTGATTTTTATTGGCGCCATCCACCTAAGAAGTAGAAGTAAATAACAAAAAGTTGATTGTTTTAGTTTGTTATTTTAGACAACCTAATTTCACATCTGTCTTAAATCAATTAATTCCCTTACCTCATTTCCCATAAAAATACACTTGTGAATTAATCAAATATAATTTGATTCATTATCCCTTTCAAATCTAAAAATAACCTAATCCTTACCACATGTCATTATTATCCATGTTTTTCTACTATTGAATTAAAAATTCAAAATCAAATCCTCACCCACTCTTCATGGTCCCCACTCACCTAAATCCTCCACTTATGAATTAAAAATACAATTCAAATCCTCACCCATTCTTTGTGGTCCCCACTCACCTAATATTTCCCACATTTTCACAACATGATTACTTAAATTACTCTAATATAATCACTTCCCCGGGGTATAAATACAGCCTTACCCCTTTCCCTCTAATACATGGAGAATAAACTTGAATGCCCTGTCTGAGTTCTTGGCATCCTTTTGATAAAATAAAATCCCTCCATCTCATCCTAATGCCCAAATAGTCTCATCTTGAAGCACCCAAAATCCATACTTCATTTTCTCCATTTGCTGCAAAGACTAAGTAGATCTTATTGCAAGAAGGTCTTGCTCCATTTTGAGAAAAGGTCACCTACATATCATGCAATCAAGGCTCATCCATGTTTCCTTGCCCATTCTGAGGTTTTCTACGGAATTGCAAAGGAGGGGGTATTATTGTTAGTCGTTTTACTTTCTTATTTTATCAACGTATTTTTCCTAGCTTACATTCATGGCATGCCTAGTTACTTTTGATCTTGTTACCATTTATTTCTCCATTAGTGGTTTTATCCATTCTTTGTTTATTATTGTGTATAAGTAGATATCCTTTTCAGTCCCTTATTTCCTTCTTTATGTTAACCTTCACGCTATGGGAAGTGCTTCTGTTGTGTGGTATCTTGTAATGCACTATGTAAATTATAGTAACAATGACACTATGATGCTCATCACATCTTTCGACCCTTCCCCAAGATGCTTGGTATTTAGCAGTAAAACATTCATCACTAGATTTGGATACTCGTGGATCGTCACAAAAAAATAAATATTCATAAATCTCTTGATGCATTAAAGAGGTTACTTTACATTTGAAGATCTCCAATTTTTGTCTTTAGAAAAGAACCTTTTTCGTCATTTTTAGACCAATATAGATCTTGTTTTCAAAACAAAAAAAAACTCACACTTTGAATTCTACTAACTCATGGGAAGTTGGTTAATGGAAAATTATTTCCAATATTTTCTTTATTTAATTTGGTTTAATAGTCTGAGTTCATCATACATACTAATCATACTCATAGTCATTATGTTGTATGGATTTGGTATTCAATTTCTCATTTTTGGCTAGTTTATATTAATTTAGTATCTTATTCTTTATATTAACCTGTGAAACAAAACACACAAAAAAAAATGATTAAATAAATTACATCAAAATAAAAAATAAAAAATAAAAAATAATATAAGCCATATCCTAACCTATCTACCATGAAAGCAACCTTTCCACCCTAGCAACTCAACCATCTTGGCCGAGCTACAACAGTATCACTCCTCTCACCTAACTACCTACACCCACGCCCCTCCCTTATGACCACGTGCATCCAACTCATCCACATTACCAGATCCTCTCTCCCTAAAAAATCTCCTAAATCACCCACCCACCTTGGCCTTACAGTTACAGGTCAACCCAATTCTAATCCTATCCCCCCAATCCTACTTTTCCATCTCATTCTTGGCATCTCACCCACACACCGACCTAACCCACTTCCTACACATCGATCCACCAAATCCCTTCGTTGAGCTACATTATAATTCTCCTCATCTCCAGAGCTCCATCTTCCTTCCCCAACCTCCACATCACTCCCTTCTCCCCCCTCCTCCCTGTTGGGCCCCTAATATAGCTTCCAAATCTTAAGGGCGCATAGGTGCACATGACAAAAGGAAGTGCACAAGTGAAGGTGTGCAAGGTAGAGTTCAAAAGGCTTCTTGGAGAACTAAGGTGCATGCGTGCACCATGTGAAGAACAATTTGGGACTTAGCCATTTTTGGCCTTTTGGGTAGGACACATGAAGAACGTGTTCCATTTGGATAAGGTTCCAGCTTGGTGACAAGGTGTCCTTGGAGGGAATATACCTTGTGATAGAAAGATCCAAAAATTTAATCATGACATGGAGAGGCATGCGCCCGGGGTGACCCACACCTTGACACTTGGGGCCAGATCTGAGGCTGCAGAGGATTTTTTTAGAGCTCAATGGCCTATTTATATATGCACCCTTGGCAAAGAAGAGAGAGAGAAGATAGGTAGCAGAGCTCTATAGAATTACTGCGAGAACTATGGGATGAAAATGGGTACAAAATTCCAGTAAGGATGTAATGGGTAAAATGGGGAATGAAATTTTTGTTTTGTGAGAATACATGTATGAATCCAGAGATGGCGCATGACTATGGTATGCCCCTCTATGATACTTTGTAGCAAGACTCTGAATAAATATGATAAGGTTACCATCATGTTTTACATTAAGATCTCCTTCTGTATTATTTACATGTTTTTACTTTGCTTTTGATATTGTATAATCCTGGACCTCACTTGAATGGTTAATTATATTAGTGGATTTACAACCCCTGGTTCTACTTTTTTCTGTTGCATGCTTTGTTTCTTTTATGACTGAAGGGGTGTAGAAGCCATCATGAGCTCTATAGCTCTTCATGTCTGTTAAATCACTAAGTCAGAATCATGGACTATGTCTTCCACTAGACTCACATAAAAGAGAGACTCAACTCCCTCTTGCGCACCTCAGGTGAGTGCCCAGTGCCCCGTTGGGTGATAGGCCGACGTGCATGAGGTTCCCTTGTTCTTAGTGGGTGCAAAAATGACTACATCTTGGTTCCGTTGCTGGGACCTCTTTTCGAAGTTGTAGTGGAACATGACATATATCATGATCTCTGCAAAGAGTGATGGTGGAGTGCTTGACACTTGAAGGTGTTGAAGATTGGTTTAAAAGCACAGAGGATGAATTCACTTAGAGATTTAGTACTGGATCTGGGTTTGATACTTGAAGGTGGGTGGAAGACACTGTTTATCATGAGTTGTATGAAACCTTCTTCTGTTGTTTCCTAGTAGAGTTATTCAAATGGCTCTTAGCTTATACATCTAGATCAGGGTGGTGTTATAGATCACACCCTTGGACCCAAGAAATGTATCAAAACCTGCAAGATGCTGATCTAACATGGACCCATGCTATAATCATTGGTGGAAGGGAGTATTGACTAGCTACACTCTGGAATATTCCATTTCCACGTATTCCTGTCCAGAAGTTGTTGAGTTTGAATTCTTGCGAGAGCCCAGGGGATCATTTCTTCATGTTATTCCCCTTGCGATCAAAATCTTGATGGTAACCATGGGTTTAGAGGCATTTCCTATGGCCGGCTAAACCACCCTGAGTGCTAGGCAAGGAAGCCAGGTTAGGGAAGGATGGCTGATCTAACAACTGAACAAGAAAGGGAGGAGAGACAACTCAAGTATAATGAAGCGTGTGAAAAGGAGATTAGATAGACAACGCAATATTATAAGTGGGTTATGGAGCTAGACATGGTGGAAAGGATTTGAGGTTCATTTGGAGGACGTGGAGCCCGAACAGTCTATGGTACCCCATCTTGGTAAGTGCGGGAGAGAAAACCTTGTGGCTTCTAATGAGAATCCATCACATAGAGAAAGAAGAGTCGTTGGCACGCATCTGACCCCACCTAGTGACCAAACCTTGGCACTTGGTTTGTTTGAACAAGGGAAAAGTACAGTTGATCCATTTGATATCAGTGGAAGTAACCAATCGACACCTAGAAGATACAATTTCTCATTTGGGACTTCTATGGCTTCACACACTATTCTAGTATTTGGTGGAATGTTTGGACAAGGCACGTATACAGCTAGTTTTAGAAGCACATTAGGAAGTGGTGGAGGAACTACGACTAGGAGTGGTACTAGTTCACAAACTGTTGGTGCATAATTCAGTGGGATGACAGGAGCATTCGGCATGACAAACACAGGCCTTATACCTAACATAGGAGGATATGGAGGTGGAAGTGGTGGAGCTAGTGGCTCAGGATCTAGTGGATCTAGCAGAGGAGGAAACACCAGAGGAAACCAAGGGACTAGATCGGGAGGGTAGGGGCCTCAGCCACCTCCTCAAGTCTTTTTCAAGATGTCTCTACACTTACCAGATTACAGTGGGATAGAAGATGCCACAGAGCATGTGCATAAGTGCAAGCTGCTATGGCACGCGAAGGGAATCATGGCCCAGGATCGAAAGGCTAGTCAATTTGTGATGACCTTGCAAGGACGATGTGCATAGTTGCTATAGAAAGTATGACCCTCATCAGACTATTGTGGATTATAACACACTGAGGAATGTGTTCTTGGTGGAATTACACATACCTGAGTTTCAACAGAAGAGCATTAGCTCTCTCAAAGAAATCTAGTAGGGCAATGGCAGAGAGCGTGCAGGAATATGATGCGTGTTTTAAAACTCTATTGTCTAAACTTTCTTATGATATCCACCCTTCACAACATGCTCAATGGTTTATTGGAGGGTTGATCACACCCTTTGGGAGGGCTTTATCTCATAAAACATTCACAGACTCACGCGAAGCGTTGGAAGCTACTTTACACGCTGAGGTAGTTGGTAGTGTTGACACTAGTGTTAGCCCATTTTTGGAGGCCCGGATTGCTGCCATGGCTAAGCAACTAGAGAAATTATCTGCCAACACAGTCCCAGAGATTCACAGAAGGGATGTGGTGCTATGGATTGTAATGTAGAAGGACACATGAAGGATAATGGTGGGATATGTACTCAGAAGGTGGTATGTGCCGTAGTAGTAAACTACAAAATATGTCATGAGGACCATGATGCAAGTAGGTGCCCCTGTTGCAACGCACGATCCACAAAAACGTATCTTGTTATTGTAAAATATGTACCTCAACCACACATGACACTAAGGATTATAGATTTATTGACTAGATTCATGAGGCAATTGATCTTGGTGTGTGTTAGACTAGCATTGCCAATAGTTCCAAAGGGGATGAATGTCGGTATGAGGAGCGCAGAGATGGAGATGTGCGTGAAAGAGGGTTTTGTGCAGGATTTTATGGTCGTGGTAACTGCGGAGGAAGAAGTGAGTTCCCGCATGGGATGTGTTTTAATTGTGGAGCCACAAATCATTATAGGTGCGAATGTCTAGATATTCTACAATGCTCCTGGTGTGGAAAAAAACATAAGTACAAAGAGTGCCTAGAGTTATACGAATATATAAGTCAGCAGTACTGGAAGGATAAGGGCATTGTCATTGTGAGTATTAAGAAGGCTGACGCGTAATGGCTTTTGTGAGTAATACGTGAATCAGAACTAGAGCATGTTATGGTAACAATGAGGGAAGAATCTATGTGCGCAAGGGAAGTGCCTAGGTATAGACCTCTGGTTTCAAGAGAAGTAGTACATGGGAAGTATCCAAACCTGGCTCACCAGAAAGAAGTCTACCAGGAAACCATGGATGTAATTCAAAATTTACAAGGGGAGATCCAATGCTTAAAAGAGTAGACTAGAAAGGATGAGTAAAGGAGAACCGTAGAAGCACCAAGGGATGACTTGGATGAGGTTAAGGAGGTGTGTAAACTACTGAGGCAGGAGAATATTATTCCCCTGCTAGGGGCATGGTTGAGAGAAAAGGTTCCACACACTAGGGAAGAACATGAAAGGCAGATCCTGCATGCAAACCTCCCACCTCACAGCCTTGATTATGACAAAGAGATTACCTTGAACGCAGTAGTGGATGGATGGTTGCTTAGCAAAATCCTCATTGACACAGGCAAAGAGGTTAATGTTCTCACTCTAGATGCCTGGCATCAAATGGGAAGACTTGCATTACAGCCATCTTCAAATGTGTTGTATATGGAAAATAAGACAAAGGCAGATGCCCATAGGTGTATTGAAGGATGCAACCATTACCATTCAAGGGACTAGGTTCACTGGGGATTTTGAAGTCTTGGTGCTTGCCGAGGTAGATAATTTCCCAGCTCTACTTGGACGCTCGTGGTGTTATAAGAATAATGCAGATCTCCAGTTTAACAAGGGGTACATAAGCTTTGAAAACAAGGAAGAGTGGGTAGTTATACCATTGGTTGATGGGAAGTCCACCCCCTATACTGAACCCCTTGGGGAGGAAGTCCTAGATAGAATATATGTGTGCTCCATAAGAGATCCAGAGACCATCCACCCTACAGAAGGAGTCATCCAGTTTGATGATGCTCAATCTATCAGTGATACTACCAGTATACCATGTGATAATTAGGCACATGGGACTTATGAATTGATTGGGTGACATCTGAAAGGATCAGTAACCAAGGTAACAATGGTGTGTACAGTTTGGCGCCTAAGAGGGAAGGTAATAACCAAGTATTCTGGGGATGCATACCCTAAGGTCTTTTTGAGAGAGATGGAAGCTCACTGGAGGGAGGACAAGTGACGAAGTATGCTAGGTTATGTTTTGATAGGCACAGCAGCAAGGTGGTGGGCTGCGCATAGTGAAAACTTGTTGGAATGGCATGAAGTTAGAATTGTGCTCACTTTCTGATTCTCAAAAAGTAACATACCCACCACTATCAAGGATTACAATGGCAATGGACCCACCTCTTCCCACATCCAGGCATGTGAGAGGGTCTAGGGAGAAGGTGTGGAAGCTTTACCACCCTCCCTTTGGGTGCATAAGCTGTATTCGACACTACAAGGTTGTGTGCATGTGCTTGGTATATCCATTCTAAAACACACCACCAAATGGGAAGTTGGCAGGAATTAGCAGCTGACTTGGTTCACACATTCGAGTACCGAAGTACCAAGCAACCAGTTGATGAGGCGTTGTAGACTATCAAGTGCCTCACTCTGGGGGATTGCACCATGGTAGAAGACAAATTAGTGAAACTTACTTGTGGAACCTAGCTTAGAAGCATGGTTCGAAGAGGAGGAACCAGAAGACATACAATTCGAGCACGCGTGTGCTGAAAAGGAGAAAGGAAAGATGGTATACATTGTTGATGGAGAGGAGATGGAGAATCCTGAATGTCGACCATTCGGTTGGAGCACGTGAAGTAGTTGACAGTGTGGATGCATGTGTGTGCATGTATCATGAACCACTCAAAACCAAGAAAGTTAACATTGGCTCGGAAGAGGAGCCCAAGGAAGCTATCATTGGGGACTACTGGTTGGACAAGGAAGTATCAAAGATCATCGATCTCTTGCATGAATTTGAGGATTTATTCCCACACAGATACCATGAGTTGAAAGGCATCCACCATTCATTAGGGGAAATGCAGATAAAGTTGAAAGATGGTGTGCACCCAGTCAGGAAAAGGCCTTACAGGATGAATCCCAACATGTGCGTAAGGGTTAAAGAAGAGCTAGACAAGATGATAGCATCTGGTATCATTGAGGCTGTGGAGGAATCAGAGTGGATAAGTCCAATGGTGATCAACATAAAGAAGGATGGGTGGATTAGGATATGTGTGGATTACAGGGAATTAAATGTTGTTTGTATCATAGATCCTTTTCCCACCCCCTTTACTGAAGAGATTTTGGAAGGAGTTGTTGGGTGCAAGGTCTATTCCTTTACGGATGGATTCTTGGGATATCACCAAGTAAGGATTGCCAAGGAAGACCAAGATAAGACAACTTTCGCCACCGAGTGGGGAAGTTTTGCATATACAGTCATGCCCTTTGGGCTGAAGAATGTGTCTGTTGTATTTTTGCGCATAGTGGTACAAGCATTTAAGGACTTCATCCAAAAGTTCCTTCAAGTATATTTGGATGATTGAACAGTGTATGGATTGGTCAGGGACCATTGTGATAACTTAAGGTTGATGTTTGAAAGATGTCGGCAGTTGAGGATCTCCCTCAACATCAAGAAATGTATCTTTACAACTCCTTTTGGAATGTTGTTGGGGCATATCATATGTAAAGAGGGCTTACTGGTGGATCCCACAAAATTTGTAATTATTGTGGGGTTAGGGGAGCCCACCAGCCAAAGCGTCATGCGTGGATTTCTTGGACACACTGGGTACTACAGAAAGTTCATTAAGGGATACGCCAAGATCAACGCATGCCTTTGGAAATATTTCTCAGACACAAGAGTGCCTTTCAGTGGGGAGAGGTGCAGCAGAGGGAATTTGACACTCTAAAAGAAAGGCTTATCACCGCACCTATTCTACAATTCCCATCATGGGATAAACCTTTCCATGTCCACATAGATTCCTCTGGTACAACAATGGGAGTCGTTCTTGCTCAACTAGGAGAGGGGATTTTGTATCATCCTTTGTGTTTTGCAAGTAGAAAGTTGACACCAGCAGAACAAAATTATACAACGACCAAGCGTGAGGCATTGTCAATGATCTACGCGCTCCACAAATTCAGACAATATCTGCTGTTAACTCCCTTCATATTCTACACTGACCATATGGCCTTGAAGTATCTAGTAAACAAAATAGTGTTGCAAGGGCACATATGCCATTGGGTACTTTTATTTCAAGAATTTGAATTCAAAGTGGTGGTAAAACTGGGAAAGAACAATTGTGGGCCAGATCATTTATCAAGGATTGATTAGGGAGAGGATGCACAAAGTATTGAGGAAACCATGCTAGATGCACAACTGTTTAGATTGTGGCACGTGCCTTCATAATTAGAGGACATTGCTATCTTTCTCAAGGAAGGTGTGGTGCCCGAAGGGATGAATGCTCTGGAAAGGAAAAGGTTATCCATACATGCAATGCCCTTCATGTTGATCAATGGGGATTTGTATAAAATGGGCCATGATGAGGTTTTACGTAGGTGTGTATTAGAACATGAACACGTAGCTATAATAGAAGAAGCCCATGGTGGGATTGTTGGAGGACACTATGCAGGGAATGCAACTGCGCATAAGATCCTAGTTGCTGGACTATGGTGGGAGATGATTCACCAGGATTGTATTGAGTTTTGCAAGGCCTGTGACCACTGCTAATGCCTCGAAAAACCTAGAAAAAGGGATGAGATGCCCTTGTACCCCATCGCCAGTGCGGAACCTTTTGAAAAGTGGGCAATAGATTTTTTCAGACCAATCTCACCAACTATGCGAAGGACTAACTCGCAGTATATCATTACCTGTACTGATTATCTGATAAGGTGGCCAGAGGTCGTGCCCACTAAGGATTGCACCACAGCCATGACTGCTAGATTTTTGTGGGAGAACATTATCAGCAGGTATGGGTGCCCTTTAAGTTTAACAAGTGATAGGGGCACTCACTTCTTAAATGAAACAATCAGGATTCTATTGGCATAATTCATGGTAGCCCATCATAAGACTACCCCTTATCACCCTCAGGAAAATGGGACTGCAGAGGTATTTAACAAAATCCTTAGTCACACATTAACTAAGATATGTGACGTGGGTAGGCAGGATTGGGATGACAAGGTGTCAGCAGTCCTTTGGGCATACAATAACAATGTATAAAAGGTTGAACAAGGCCACACCATTTTAACTAGTGTTCGGCATGGAGGCTATTTTGCCAGTGGAATTCATGTTACCATCTCTGTGTATAGCGCGCGCAGGAGGGTTGGATGATGAACAAGCACTGGAAGAAAGAATTGATGAATTGATAAAGTTGGATGAAAGGTGCTCACTAGCAAGATGGAGCCAAACAACTAAAAAAGTCTAAGCAAAAGGCGTGGCATGACCGCCACATTAAAAAAACAATTAGGTAGAGGTTGGCCAGATGGTATTGCTATATGATTCTAAATTTCTACCCCATCTTGGAAAATTGAAGGTGCATTGGTTGGGTCCTTATGTAATTTCATACATCCTTGATTTGGGCACGTGCTAGTTACAAGTGCTGGATGGAACAAAATTACTTGGACACTTCAATGGGAGTAGGTTGAAGCCCTACTATAAATAATACTTCTTGGTGTGTGTAAATAAGGTAGTTCTACCAATTAGTTTAGCTTTTCCTTTTATGATTTTCCCCTTTCTTGTTTTTCCCTTTCACGTTGTTGTTTTGTTTTTACATCTTGGGTGCCCAGTAAACTTATTACTTTTTGACTTATGAATGCACAGAGGACCATGCATTGATTTAGTGTGGGGTGAGGTGATAAAAAGAGGCATGAAATTATTCTGCAGGAGGATTGGTTTGGTAGACCGTTCAAACTAGCCCTGTTGAAAAGATACATTAGGAAGGGCAGATGGATGACAAAATAAAGTTACATTGGAAATCCACATACAAAGGAAAAAAGGCACAAAAGCATGAGGTAGGAGAAAGCAAGAATCATGAGGATGGAAGAGGTGCCTTTGGCAACTGGTAACACGTGTGCAAGAGTCTTCTATCAAGATGGATTGTCTGTGCACCAGAAGGTTGGAAAATTTTTCACGCAAGGGTTGGGCGCGGGTGAAAAACTTCTCGCGCAAGGATTGGGCAACAAGGAAAAGTGCTGAAGTCAGGTTTGTTTGAAAAATGTCTAGCATTAAATATTGTCGTATGGTGGTAGGTAGCCTAGCCTTTAATGCATAAAAGTGGGAAAAGCTATAAATACAAGGATGGGCAGTTCATTATTTTACTTTATGAAAACAAGGAGAATGATTTTCTTTCAAGATCTATGGTTTCAAGAGCTAACTCGTGTGAAGGAAAATCTGAAAAACTCATGCGCAATTGGTCTCACTAGATCTACAAACCAGAGCAGAAGTGATTCACGGGTGTGGGGAAAATCTGTGAAAGAATGCTGTGATCTAAGGAGGAAAATCAGAAATTAGGGTTTGTACTCTAGGGCACGAGTTGCACGAAGAAAACTCTCAGACAACTTGAAAGTAACCAGGGAATGAAAGCAAAGGGTAAAATGATAGCCACAAAACCAATTGATAAGCCTGCAGTACAATCCAAGAAGGGAAAGGGTAAGGGAAAAGGAAAGAAGAAAGAAGATGAAATCCCCTTGGATACCAATGAGGAATGGTACTCAGAGATGCAATACTGGATGGGGTTTTGCTAGGGAAAGAGTGGGAGTCCCACATAAGACAGATGACCGTGATTGATTACAATCACCGATCGAGTATAATTGTGAAGGAAATGGTGTTCGAGCTGGTGTGCCCCACAAACAAATGAACACCTGATGGGATGCCAATCTACATCGATGTATTCAAGGTGAAAATGGAGAAGGTAGGGCTCCTCCAGCTTTTCGAGTTACCATACTTCGGGAATCCTGAGTGCCTATACCAATGGCTAATGACGTGCGTGCATGAAGATTTCTTCTGCTTCACAGGGTACAAAATGTGCATAATGCCCCAGTTAATCTCACACTTCACAAGCCTAAGTTGTAAAGGGGACGTGATCTTAGATGACCTCCAGGATGAGGAGGTAATTAAAGAGACCATTGCATCCCAGGATTATAAGAAGGGATCGGAGATACTAAGATGTCACAGATATCAGTGATCTGGTGATGAAGATGGCTGCGCACCTTGTCTCCAAGCTGAATGGGAAAGAGAGGTGGACCCAGGTGAGAAAGCTCTGGTTGAATGTCTGCAGAAAGGTCACAGAAGGCACCGTGTACAATATCTCCTAGTACATAGCAGATGAGATCATAAGTAGTGCAGAGAATGGAGGAAAGATATTGTTTGGGAACATTCTATTAACCATTGTATTCTCAGAAATCAGGGTGCCAGATGCATCTGATAAGTTTGTATGGGAGTACCCCGATGAAGACCCTTCACCCATGGACAAATTTTCCAGAAGTATACATGTGATTCAATGACAGGGGTGCACAAGGCACACTTAGATAAATGGTACACGCCTTAGGAACGCATTTGGGGCTGAATGGTGAATTCCTGAACAACTCCCCACAGCGACTGAAGGAGAGGTAGAGTTTGCGGTATACCAACACTTCTGCATTGGTAGATTCATCTTGGTGGACGGTGGCTGGAGTCCCTGGTACAAACTCCCCTTCTCTTTTACGGCCCAATTCTTCCAAGCAGGAGTGAACAGGTATAAGGAGTCGAAGAAATTGAAACTCGACCTGTCCACCCTTGACAGTGAACACAGAGAAATGAGAAAGAAGTTGGTCTACCTAGGGAAGCGTGAATATGTTGAAAGGTACATGTTGCAGGATGTGCACATCGTAAGGCCACTGACCTTACCAATTGCTGAGAGAACTTTTGCCAGGATTTACTTGCGCATAAGGCCAAAGTTTGAGAAGGGTGCGTACGTAGAGAATGAAATATCCATCCCAGATGACCCCATGGGAAGGAAGAAGCCAGTGCCAAAGCGCAAGGAGAGGGAAGAAGAAGAGAAAGAACAAAGGGGTGGTGGAAAGGAAAAATGTAGGTATCACGGGGCCGAGTACCTATGTCTAGAAGAAAAGGAGAACGGTGGTCAAGGAAAAGACCCCGGAGCCTGCGAAGCCACCATCCCTTGAAGAACCTTCAGATGAAAAAAATACATCCCTGACTCCAGAGTTTTCTGCAAGGGAAGAAGAACAAGGAACAAAGGAACATGGGTCTAAAGATACAGACGACCTGAATTCCTATGTAGGCGAGAAGGATGTTGATGAAGGGGAAGAATTGGAGGTGGATCAAGAGTCAATTGATGTCCATGACTCAAAGGGAGAGGAAGTAGAGGATACAAATGATTCCTTCATCTTTGTAAGGAGGAAGGGCGCCCAAAGGGAGGAAGGAGTGCAAAGTGAAGAGAGGAGTGAAGGAGCTAGCACCAAGGAGCCAGGTATGCCCAAGCTCACTCAGGAGGAGGTAAATGAGAAGGAAACAAGGGAGGTAGAGATGATAATCAATACCCTAGTCAAAGAGGAGTTGGAGCACAGCGCAGAGCTAGTGCTCGGTGAATTTAAAGAAGAGCATAGGGAGAAGAGTGTGGGTAGCACAAAAGGCCCAACTCTTTTGGTAATTGTTTCCAAGGGCATGCGCATGGGAAGTAAATGCGTGGAAGGGGGAAGAACAACGATGGGTTACATTGATGACCCCAACAAAGTTTGCGTGCATGTGTGTTTCCAAAGTACCATGCCCACCAAGGAGCTCACCACCATGGAGTCCTTTGACCCTGAGGGTGGATACCCACGAATGAGGAAGATGCTATCATGGGCATTCGACTCCCACCTCGATGAGCCTGAATTCGAGATTAACCAAGGAGCAGTATTAAAGCTATCTGAAGGAAAGGGGGAAAACCCCATTGTAAACACGTAACAACTATCGGATGAGCAAGTGTGTAACGCGCTCAAAAAAGTCTCCATGGAAATCGAGGCTAGGCTCTTTGGCAGGAATGATAGGGTTAGAGTCTTGGAGGACCTGTTGGAGAAGAGGAAGGAAGAAGTGGTGAAGCTAACGAAGGATCTCAGCCTTGAGAAATTAATCAGCACTCAACTACAGAGGGAGCTTCAAGAGGAAAAGGCCAGGGTACGTGAAGTTTCCAAGAAGGTGGATCTCATCTCCCAATCGATTATCATGAAGCACCCAGACCTTAACCCTCCCGTGTAAAAGTATAGATCCTCCCTGGAATGCCTAGAGGACTTGACTCAGATCCTCACCATGGAGAGGCATCCCTTGGCATTAGAGTCGGCAGAAGAGGTAGCGGCACACTTGGAGAAGGAAGACAAGTTGAAGGTCATCGCACTCATGGCCGAATACAACAAGGTGCTTGCCAATGTAAGAACAACTACACAAACCACGGGGGTCACTTACGTACCATTGCGCAGATCAAGACAAAGTGACAAGCATACTGCTTGCCAGTGACGAGGCTGAGCTGAAGGAATTCAGAGAAAATAATAAGGGAAATAGAGCCGAGTGAGAAAGGATCATAGCCGAAGTGGAAAAGAAATCCAAAGCCATTGAGAACCGGCGAGTCTCAATCAAAACCTAGCTAAAAGATCTCTACAAGGTCATCACGAGGAAGATGGATTCCCTAGAAGATCACGCTAAAGAACTAGAGACTGTGGTGGAAACCATTACCACACAAGGGGAGGGGGCTAACCTTCGATGAGGTGAGCACCTTGGTTGGTGACATCTACACTAAAGCGCAGAAGGAAGTCAGTGCTTGGAGTACACTAGAGGCTGACCTCCAACAAAAATTTCCCCTCGTTCTTCTTTAGGAATTTTTCCCCCTATTCTTTCTCTTCCCCTTTCTTTATTCTTTCCCCCCCATTCTTTTCCAAGGCAAGGCCTTGCATTATTTTTATACTGCATTCTTTGAGAAGGTTCCCGAGGGCGGAGAATAGGTGAAGTGTGGGGTAATGTTGGGCCCCTAATATAGCTTCCAAATTTTAAGGGTGCATAGGCGCGCATGACCGAAGGAAGCACACAAGTGAAGGTGCGTGCAAGGCAGAGTTCAAAAGGCTTCTTGGAGAACCAAGGGCACATGCATGCACCACATGAAGAACAATTTGGGACTTAGCCATTTTTGGCCTTTTGGGTAGGACACATGAAGAACATGTTTCCATTTGGATAAGGTTCCAGCCTGGCGACAGGGTGTCCTGGAGGGAATATACCTTGTGATAGAAAGATCTAAAAAGTTAATCATGACATGGAGAGGCATGCACCTTGGGGTGACCCACACCTTGACACTTGGGGCCAGATCTAAGGCTGCAGAGGAGTTTGTTAGAGCTCAAATGCCTATTTATACGTGTATGCCCTTGGCAAAGAAGCAGAGAGAGAAGAGAGGTAGTGGAGCTCTACAAAATTACTGCGAGAACTATGGGATGAAAATGGGTAAAGAATTCCAAGTAAGGATGTAATGGGTAAAATGGGGAATGAAATTTTTTTTTTGTGAGAATACATGTATGAATCCAAAGATGGCGCATGACTATGGTCTGCCCCTCTATGATACTTTGTAGAAAGACTCTGAATGAATATGATAAGGTTACCATCATGTTTTACATTAAGATCTCCTTTTGTATTATCTGCATGTTTTTTACTCTACTTTTGATTTTGTATAATCCTGGACCTCACTTGAATGGTTAAGTATATTTGTATGATTTACAAACTCTTGGTTCTACTTATTTCTGTTGTGCACTTTGTTTCTGTTATGACTGAAGGGGTGTAGAAGCCGTCCTGAGCTCTATAGCTCTTCATGTCTGTTAAATCACTAATTCAGAATCATGAACTATGTCTTCCACTAGACTCACATAAAAGAAAGACTCGGCTCCCTCTTGCGTGCCTCAAGTGAGCACCCAACGCCCATGTTGGGTGATAGGTCGGTGCACATGAGGTTCCCTTGTTCTTATTGGGTGCAAAAGTGAGTACACTCCCACACAGTCTCGACTCCTTCCCACATTTCCAACCGAAATCCCTTCCCTACTCACCCATCCCTCGCTCCTCATCCAAGCTCTTACCTTCAATCCTCAGCCCTGCACAACACCTTGAACACATCACTATCCTCTCACTGCTATAGTTCAGAACTAATGACTTCCTTCTCCCCTCATCAAGCTTCATCCCTCTACGTCGACTCCTCTCCTATCTTCTCAACACCTCCCATCTCCCTTTTTAACCATCCCGACTCCCAATACCCCCTCCTACCAACGTCGAGTTGAATCCTCTCTCCCCTCACTCCCACGCAGGCCACTCGACCACACCCACTACAACAACCAAAAACCATTAATTAAAATCCTCTGACCACCAGTTGTAGTTCAACTTGATTTGTATAGTTACTTTGAATATTATTTACAATCTTCTCTCCAAAGTCTTATTTTTATTTCTCTAAACTCATTTTCACCTTACCAATTTCGTTAATACGTTCACATTACGTCCCACATTTGTATTTTTCTAAGTCCACCTTTTCATCATATCGATCCACATTATTGTTGTTGAAGTCCACATTTTTGTCTTAAAGGTCATTGTATAAGTCCAAATTTTTGTCTTAAAAAGTCATGTAAGAGATTATTTAAACCAAAACACGTTCGTACTTCCATCAAACTTGTAGATTTGAGTCATTTTATTATTTTCTCTTTACTAGGATTTTAATTTAATTAGGTCTTTTATCACTACTAATATTTTGGTTGCTTTAAATCACTTTATGCCAACTTGTTAACCTTTTTTCACAATTTTCTCTACTTTTTTGCACTCCATTTTCCAACTTATCGTGTGATATTTATCACTTTTTTGTAATTGTAATCATAATCGTAATCATGTTTTTTGATTTTTTGCATCGTCATTCACACTTCACATTTTCTTTTATCAACTTAATTTTTTGATTTTTAACACTTCGTGATTATAATTAATTATTTTTAGTGATCATTCTACTAACATTATGTGCAGGTACACACTACTAATAATTTTCTTGCAGGCCCTTTTTCGAAAAAACATGACATTTTCGTACCTATCTCACCAAAAATATTGGGTTCACATTCCCAGCCATCTTTTGCATACTAGAGGCCCCGCCCAAACTCTGATAAATAAAAAAAATTACCTTACATTCCAAATTTCCAAGATGACACTTCTAGTAACGTTTTAGAACTCTTCTTTCGTCATTTTTCTTTTTTGTGAAGATAATCATTATCACTATTTCACAATCACGATTAAGTGCAATATTTATTAAAAAATTTAACACAATCTGTTCCAATTGTATCTACGTATGCTCTTTTCCTACGCCTTTGAGTGATCTGGAAAATAAAAAAACGGTCATGATTATTTAGTTTCTTGTTCTAACATTACAAGATCCTCTAGCATTATTTTCTAACTTTCATTTCAATCATTATTTTACTTCATCGTATTATTAATATTTGTTTGGTCGTTAGTTGCATATGCTCTTTTCCTATTCCTTTGAGCGTTTTGGAAAATAAAAAAACAACCATGATCAGTTTTCTAACATGTTGTCTGCAGGATAACTACTAATTTATTCTTTGCAAGACCGCATCGCTAGAATATTATAAAAAACACAACAACAAAAATGCTACAAAACTACCACCATTCAAATAAATTTTTTGAAACCAAAAAGAAATTAACATGCTCAAGTACACTACCATTTTCCACCAATGATTTATTTCAAGTTGAAAAGAACCATGCATTTAATCACTTCATCATTTTTTTTTACACGTAGTCGAGGTGGATTTCATCACTACCAGATGCTACACTGGTGACATGGACTTGAATACCATGCACCAACAACATTTACATCTACATTTCACTTTAATATTATCACAATGCTCGGTATCTACCTTGCCCCTACTCTTCACTTACAGGTAATGTTGTTATGTGGAGCATGTGAGTCACACCCTAAATAGCAGAAACAACAAATCCTGGGAAATGTCCTTGTAAATATTCGGGGATTTATAAGGACACCATACACATTCATCCCACCATCACCTTCCCACCTTTTCAAAAGACCTACCTTGGACATTGTGATTCACTCCAAATAAGGCAAGTAAGGATTGTTGAGTCTCCTCTAGTGCTCTAAGGGTTCCCCGTACTAATTTTGAACCCGTAAAGAATTAGGTATATCAGGACTAGGGTATATTAGAGGACGAATATTTATGGAGTGATAAGAGCCTGCATCCATCATTCCAAAACATACTTGTATGATTGAATGAAAACAATGATCATTCCTAAAGAATCTACCTCTTGAGCCAAAACAATTTGATACACATGACTGTTTGTTGTTTGTCAAAAAATAAGTTTAGCATTATTTTTATCATCAAACTTGGTTGATATCAATGTTTTCATTATAAAAATTCAAATACTAGTCATATTCCACAAAACCATTTCTCGACCGATTCAATACCAAGCAAAATGTTGAAGCAATCCAACAATGAAGACCAAAACATCACACCGATTTCATTAGCTTGCTTCAACCAATCCTCCATAGCATGTTTTCAAGCTATATCAAACTCACATTAGTAGACTTGTTTGAGTTCACTCCTTATTTTTCATCTATCAATTTTATCAAAATCACATCTGATATAAATCCCTTTATAACTTAGTTTGAGTTATATCACAATCATATTGAGATTAAGTTGTTTGAGTTACTCTCCCTATCAACAATCTAGAGCTTATTCAAGCCAAATCTACATAATGTGACACAAATTCCCTAATAGCTTGTCTCAAGTTATATCAAAATCATATTGAGACAACTTGTTTGAGTTAATCTTCTTATCAGTAATAACGAGCTTATTCAAGCCAAATCCAAAGCAATTAAGTTCTCATTTCATCACTTCTACTCAAAATTCATAACCATAGCTTTTACAACTTAATCAGGAACACACCTATCTCATCATGGTGTTCACACATAGTCACAATCATGAAAATAATGATGAAGAATTCAAACAACCAAAACTCACCAATGAAGAACAAGAACAAGTAAATAGGGTGATAAAAAAACAAGAATGAATATCTATTACACATCCTAACCATGGGGTCAAAACTACCCCTGACTTCGGGACTTAAAATTTAAAAAAAATTATCAATAATGGTGAATCAAATTACCACAACTAAATACCAAACAACCCAAATAGCTCTTCGGCTGACGAGTTATTCACCAAAATCCAAGACTTAACAAAGAAACTTGAGGAAGCAACTGCTAGAGCTGAAAGGTTAAAAGATTCCAATCCAAACCACAACACTCACAAAATGCTTGATAACCCATCCCCTACCTCGCTATTTACACAATAATGGAAACATATGAAAGCCACTATCCAAGGACTACAAAATCAATAAAAACAATTCAACTTTGAAGAACTATGTCCTTACCCATTTGATACGAAAATTTTACGCTTACCATTTCCATCATCCTTCAAAATCCCAAAATTTGATAAATATAAAAGCAAAGGTGACCCTCATGAACATGTCAAGGAATTTAACATGCAATGTCAGGAATTTTTTTATCGTGACATGTATATTTTTATGATTATTCCCTCAAATTTTAGGAGGACAGGCTTTAGACTGGTTTCTCCATCTTCCCAAAGGGTCAATCATGACATTCACAGACTTATCAGAAAAATTCATCAAACATTTTTCCTTCAACTTAGACTCATAAATAACCATGCTTGATCTCTGTAACACTATACAATGGCACGATGAAAAATTCACCTCCTTTTTACAATGATGGTGAGGAATTGCAAGAAGATTTCCTTGCTCAATACCCGACAGACAATTGGTTAGCATTTTTATTCCAAATCTCAATTCTGAACCATCATTCCACATGCAAATGCATTGTCTAAGTAATTTTGAAGAAGTAATTGAAAAGGGAGCATAGATCGAAAAATCCCTCATTTCTAAGGGCTTACTTAAAATAACCTTTAGGGACCAACCTCATAGAGACACCCCTCAGAACTAGGAAAAATCCAAATTCTTTAACCAAAACTAAAATATAGTCAACGATGGAGTTATTGATTATCACCATGTCTGAAATGTTCAATGTAATCCACTCAACATGTTTAAATCCAAACATCCAATCATAATCCCTAGAAAGGAAGATCCTTAGGAAAGGTGAAGATAGTTCACTCCTCTCAGAGAAAGCCTATCCAATGTCTTTTGTCATTTGGAAAAATCCAACATGATTACATACCCCATCGTTAAACCCTTCAAATAAGGACAACCCAAACCAAATTGGTATAAGAAAAATTAATATTGTGATTACCATCACATAAAATGGCACTCTATAGATCACTACATGATACTCCACCATTATGTCCAAGACTTGATCAAACGCGGAGACATAGAAGTTGAAAATACTTACGAGATAAAAACACCCAACAAAAAACTTAACATGTTCAAAAACCCCTTCCCTAACCACGATGATAATTCAAAGGATAAGGGCCAATCATCAAGCAACATTGAGTATGACTCATTCATCTTGACTATAGACTATGACCAAGACTTAGTGGCAACTATAAAGATCAGAATTGACTGTGTGATCACCACCAGACAAAAAAAATGTGGGTCCCTATAAAAAAAATCCTGCTACTTTTTCTCCCACACCACCTCCTAATCCACCATCTAACTCACCACCAATTCCACTCCACAACCTGCACCATCATTCAATATTGTCAAAAAATTGGAGAAGACTACAACATAGATTTCCATCATGGAATTACTTAATTCTTCTCTCTTACTACAATGCATCCTTATGCAAACATTGAATAATGCTCGTGTCCCCGAGTACATCAATTCACAACAATTTCAGGATTTAATCACACATCTTACGATACCCAATCTTATTTTATCCTTTGGCCCAACTGACCTTCTTAATCCCAACATTTCTAATAATCATTCTTTATACGTCGATGGTTATATAACTCATCGTAAGATCAAGCACATATTAATCAACAATGGATCCGCATTGAATATTTGTTCCATGCAACTCTTACGCTACCTAGGTTACACCAAAAATGGTTTACAAAACAACATCATAACCATTTGTGCATATGATAATAGTGAAAGAAAGTCTAAAGGCACAATCACATTACCTCTCCAAGTTGGACCCATCACCTTAGAAATGATATTTCATGTGGTAAATGTATAAGTTTCATATAACATTATCGTCATCCAACCATGGATTCATGCCATGAAATCCGTCCCATCAATGTTCCACCAATGTATTAAATTTCCTCATTGGACAAGGAATTTATGTTGTGTGTAAATCCTCAACCCTTTGAGTATTGTAGATTCCTCGAAGGACAGTATAGACATGATCACTATTGTCCATCAACAGATAAGTATGCTCCACCTTATGTAATCCCTAATGAAACATGCTTCAATCCAGATACACTCCCTAAATATGATATGAAACCATCACCTTCTAACCAAACCACATTTTCCAATCCATTCTCTTTCGTTAATAAACAATCTTCAACCA
Source organism: Taxus chinensis (assembly GCA_019776745.2). NCBI lineage: Eukaryota > Viridiplantae > Streptophyta > Pinopsida > Cupressales > Taxaceae > Taxus > Taxus chinensis. The sequence continues at coordinate 595,204,578 of CM034151.1, read as the reverse complement.
GACCTCCTCCCACTAATCAATCATCTTCTTCCACTAATCAAGCTTCTTCTTCCAATAACAATCACTCTTCCACCACACCATATTCTTCCTCACCTATTCAACCTTCTTCATCCAACCATACCTCTTCTATTAAGATACCTTCTCCTTTGATTAACCAAAATTCATCCTCTAATCCACCCCCTCTTCTTATAACCCATTTTCTTCATCTTTTAGAACTACAAAACTGACTTCCCCACCATTGAGGTACCTACTGGTCCCCCATCCCACACATTCAAAATTATTGACAAAGGATGCAATGAATATCAATTTCAAAAGGTGGAAAACTCCTTTTACATCAACAAATACCCACACAATAATGGAAAACCCAACGCTCTGCATCTGAGAATCCATCCCACTTACCAATTGGGTCAGTCAATTTGGAAAAAATTCAGTTATCTCGACAATGAACATTTTCCAAATTCTTCAAGATCTTGGTTATATAATGACGACTTTGCTCCCTATTATGAGTCCCCTCAATTTACCAAATCTCATCGAATAATGAAAAACATGCAATGGAAGGGTAAAGTACTCGGTCCAAATGAACAAGGTATTTTAGACCCAATCAATTACACACAACATCATGGTAAACATGGTCTGGGTTTCAAGGTATTTGATGTTTCTCCTATATTAATTTCAATTGATAACAAAGACACCAACTTTGATAGTGACACCAGGTCTACACATAGCCTTTTTGAAGACCTTGAAGAAACATATCTTTACTTTGAACATTTATCTGTTAATGTCATCGATTTATAGATTACACATTTGAACTCTCATAGACCATGGCCAATCACATCATGTGGCCATGGACATGTTCCAAAATGAGGAAGTCATCAAAGAATTCCTTAGAACTTGCGATCAAATCCCTAATTCTGACCATAGAAAAGGATTTGAAATCAATGTAGATGAATCAGCCTATTTTGGTGAAGAAATATAATATTCAAATCCTTTACCTTCAGAAAATTTGGATCAGAAGTACAAACAGAAAATTTCCCATAGTCAAAATCTCATTGCCACCCTATAAAACAAACATGTCAATAAAAACTCTCAACATCACACACAAAAATCGTGTGCCAACTCCTCCAAATCACCTGACACTAATGAATTACATCAACCATTAACATCATTTTCTGAAAAGGATACATCTAAAATGCTTGTAGAAGAAACTAAAGACATAAACATTGGAACCATTGAACAACCAAAAATTTTACAACTTGGCATTAGTTTGTCTGACCAAGAATGTATAGAATTCATAACACTCCTTATTAAATTCCAAGATATCTTTGCATGGACCTATAAGGACATGTCAAGCCTAGATCCATCTCTTGTAGTACACCACCTTATGGTGCATCTGGATGCAAATCATGTGAAACAAAAACTACACAAAATTCATCCCCAAGTAGCATTGCTTGTCAAAGCTGAACTCGAGAAACTCTTAGAAGATGACTTTATCTTACCTATTGATTATTCAGAATGAATATTTAACATAGTTCCCGTAGCCAAGAAAACCCCTAGCATCATGATATGCACAGAATTCTGAGACATTAATAAGGCTTGTCCTAAGGATGACTTTCCCTTGCCAAACATAGACATGATTGTCGATTCTACGGAAGGCCATGAAATGCTCTCCTTAATGGATGGATTTTTTGGTTACAATCAAATACATATTGTTGAAGGGGATCAAGATAAAATTGCATTTACTACACCATGGGGAACCTTCTATTATAAGGCCATGCCTTTTGGATTGAAAAATGCCGATGCCACCTATTAACAAGCAATGACAATCATCGTTCATGATATGTTACATGATATCATGGAAGATTATGTTGATGATATATTAGGAACATCAAAAACATGAATAGGACATTCAGGTCTATTGAGACACATTTTTGATAGATTATGTGAGTATAAGGTTTGTCTTAATCCAAAGAAATGTGTATTTGGGGTGACTGTTGGTAAATTGTTAGGATTTATTGTCTCACAGAGAGGTATAAAAGTGGATCCTTCAAAATTCAAAGCTATTATGGAAATTCCTCCTCCTTAAAACCTAAACCAATTACGTAGTCTTTAGGGAAAAATCCAATCTATTCGACGTTTCATATCACAGTTGGCCGATAAGTACCATCACTTCAACCAATTACTCAAGAAAAATTCATAATTCCACTGGAACCACGATTTTCAAGAATATTTTGCTAAGTTAAAAGAGAACCTCTCTAGCCTACCTTTTCTTATATCACCAGTCATAGATAAAACCATGCTACTTTATACATCTACCACTAAACTTGTCATATGAGCTCTGTTAGCACAACACAACGATCAAGCAAAAGAATAGGCTATATACTACCTTAGCTGAATACTTATTGAGCATGAAGTACGATATTCCCAAATCAAAATAGTATGCTTGGTGGTCACCTTTGCATTCCATATGTTAGGTCATTACTTACTCAATCACACAAATAAGTTGATCACCAAGATTGATCCCCTCAAGTATCTCTTGTCCCGACCCATTCTCACAGGAAGAATGTCTAGATGGGTTGTACTAATTAGTGAATTTGATGTCAAGTTTGTTCCACGTAGAGAAATTAAAGGATAGGGCCTTATAGATCAACTTGTTGAGGCACCCCTTCCTGGCATAGAACCACTCCATTTTGCATTTCTTGATGAAGATCTTCTGCACATAGACATCGCGCCAGCTTGGACTCTATTTTTTATGGATCTTGTAATCTCCATAGATCAGGAGCTGGTATTTTTCTTATCACACCTAGTAGACATGTCATCCCCAAATCATTTCAATTAGCATTCCCATGTACCAATAATATTTCAAAATATGAAGCTCTAATCACATGATTAAAACTAGCTATATCTTAGAATCTTAAAGAGTTAGTTGTATTTGGTGATTCTTTACTTATCATCAAACAAGTTACTGATGAGTGCTAGATCAAGGATGAAAAAATTATCCCATATAAGTGCATGGTGGATTGGATAGCCTTCAAAGATATTTTTGATTCATTAGCTTTGATCAAATCCCCATAATTTGTAATAAATATACCAAAGCTATGGAAACTATTGGATCCCTATTAGAAATTGCATCTAATCAACCCCAAGCACATTTTCTTATAGAACATATCTTAACACCTTCCTATGATCTTCCCAAAAACACTATGGTATGTGAAATTGTGGGTCCAAATAACCCTTGGTACCATGATCTTTACACCTTCATCCATGATAAAACATTTCCTACCAACATGAAACCAATGCATAAACACACTTTAGCACAATGTGCCTCTCATTACACCATTTTAGCATAAACTCTTTATAAACGAGGTTATAACGACACCCTTCTCCGATGTCTTAATCATAAAGAAGCCTCAAGTGTCCTAACTGAAGTCCATTCTGGTATCTGTGGAGCGCACACAAATTATATAGCCTTAGCCAAGAAAATCCTACGAGTTGGATATTATTGGCCCACCATGGAAAGTGACGCATGCCATTTTTTCAAATGATGTCAAGCATGTCAAAAGTATGGCAATATTATCCACATACCTTCCCAAGCATTGCAATCGATAACCCCACCATGGCCCTTCTCTCAATGGGGACTTGACCTCATTGGTAAAATAAGACCAACATCATCCAATGGACATAATTTCAGCATTACCGCTACCGATTACTTCACTAAATGGGTGGAAGCTATACCTCTCACCTATGTTACTGGTATATAAATATTGAAGTTCATTTTTAATAATCTCATCTATCGATTTGGTATTCCATCCGATCTTGTTGCAAATAATGGCAAATCATTTAAAAACTAGGATGTAAAAGACCTAGCCAAATGTTTTCTACATCAAACTTAAGTGGTCCACTCCATAATACCCTCAGGGTAATGGTCAAGTAGATGCAACCAACAAGAATCTAAAATCCATCATGGAAAAAATCATCAACACACATGGACGTAATTTTCATACTCAAATTTATCCCGCTCTTTGGGCTTACCGTACATCTTACCGCATGTCTACTAGAGCCACCCCATTTTCCCTCATTTATGGTTGTGAAGCCATTTTACCTATTGAGATAGAACTCCATCCTTGAGAATCTCCCTTAAAGATGTAATTAATGAGGATGAATACTGAAATTCATGGCTTCAAGAGCTTGAGCTTCTCGATGAAAAATGACTTAATGCCCTCAATCATCTTCAAGTCTATTAAAACCAACTACAACGTAGTTATCATAAAAAGATAAGACCTACAGAGTTTGAGATTGGCAACCTCATTTTAAAATAAAATCAAAATAATACCAGTAAAGAGTGAGAGAAAAAAGGAATCGGTTAGGACCCTATGTAATTATAGCTAAATTTGGCTCTGGAGCTTATAAGTTGGCCACTAAAGATGGTCAAGAGCTTGATGAACCAATTAATGTAATACATCTAAATAAATTTTATCCTTGAGGCATTCACTATTCTGGGAGACAACGACTTGTACATTGTTCCTTTTTTCTGACTTATTTCTGAATAATTTAAAGTTATTCATTTCCATTGGTAGATATGTTCATTATCAAAATCACATATTCATATTTATCATCATGAGACAAGTGCTAATATAGATCCTATTAATTTTTTGAGCATCATACTTCTTATAATATCTCCCATTTTCATTCACTTTCACCTATGGTCATACCTAGAAGCTTACTGATGGTAATATATTCCCTTCAAAGAAATTATCTCTTTCATAAAAAAGCTCTAAAATTTTGTACCTAATTTGTTGATCATCCATCTCAGTATTCAGTATTGAACCCTCATGTCCTACTATTTGTGTGGGGCTGAGATTGGGGGAAAATGTTCCTTCCCAAATACAAAGCACTATTGTAAAATTCCATCAATTCAATAAATTATGAATAATTCATTGTCACACCTTTCGTTCCTTCATAGTCTTTGGTGTTGAGCCCACACTTCTTACTAGTAGTGTGAGACTGGGAATGGAGGAAGGTTCCCTTACTCGTCTATGTCTTAGTCTTCGGTGATAAAACCTTGCCTCTTACTGGTGGCATGGGAAAAACTGTAGAGGGTCATTCACAAAAGCATAAAAATATTGCAAAAACATTCAAAAAAAAATTCAAAACCAAAAAAAAAGATTGAATTTTTTGTTTGAATTGTCTTGCCCCATGCTATCAGTAATGAAGCAAGGCATAGGGAATCAATCAAGAAACTGACAAAATCTTATCAATAATTACAATTATACAATCGGGTCTAAAGTCATGTCACCTTTATTCCCTTCTTAGTTACCGATCAGTTGGTGTTAAATCTAGAGCCCCATATACTTCTTTTGATGGTTTGAAGCCATCAGTGTTAAGAAGAGAGTCTGAAGATTATTATTAGCATGAATGCTCTATATTCATTATTTACACCATGCTTCCTTCTTGAGGGTTCCCACATCTTACTCATGGAGTCAAGAATGTCTTTTCTTCCAATGATAAACCCCTGCCAATGGAGTGACTTTTTTTATTACTCGGTGGCCATAGGAATACGATACAACTGTAGAGACGTACAAAAGCATACGTATCACCTCTCAAAAGAAACTTGCATTACTGCTAAAACATTTCAAAAAAAATTCAAACAAAAAAAAATAAAACCTTAAAAAAAAATTAATAAAAACATTAGAAAAATATGGGGCAAGGCAAAAATAGGGATTCATTTCAAGAATTGTACAAAATCAAAAATTAAAAACATCAAAAATCTGAAAAATATTAATCTCAAAATCTTAAACAATTAGAAATCACAAAATCCCCAAAAAATTAAGTAATTTAGATGTTTAAGTGAAGAAAAAAATAAAAAATCCCCAAGAACTTAGATCCCTTCACAAAAACATATCTTCCAAATCAGTCGAGGCCAAAAATCCAAAAGTACTAGTCTAATCTCTTAAAACGCATGATCCCATAGACATTTTACTTGAAATTTTTTGCAAAATCTCATTTTTAAAAACTCTAGTAATCAACACAATTCAGTGATGTCCCAAGAATGAATTGACTATTTGTAAATTCAAACCACTTCTCCTAAATCCTCTCTAGGGAATAATTGTTAGTATCACATTGTCTCTATATTCCCATTATTTATGCATCTTGGGGGCACAGCTCCCTTTCATATGATGTCTCGGTGATGAGGCCTTGCATTCTTACTAGTTGCAATTATTTTCTGCATCTTCATCAAGAATGGGCATCTTGATTTTATAGTATGGGGCTGGAATTCTTTCCATACATATCATCAATTGCAACATTATACTCCCTAATGGAGTGATAATTAAGTGAAGAGAGAACTTCCCTTCCACTTATATCTTACCGTAGGCATGAATTTATGGCCCCTGTCTATGCACATGACGATTATGTTAATCTTTTACATGATGGAATATATCTTTAAGTTTTATCACATCTTGCATGCATCCTTCTTATTTGCACCCCATCTATTCACCTTACTAATACATCCATAGCTAGAATTTCCATCACCAACAAAATCCCTAAAATCTTTCTCAAGCATTACCATCGAGCAATCCTCCTCTCCCACCATCAAATTTTGGTCCATCATCCAAAAAATTATTCTGCTACTCAAAACCTTACAAATCCCCAAAAACATTAGAAAAAACCAAACATCCCCAAAAACATTAGAAAATCAAAAATTTCCAAAAACATGCGAAAATCCAAAAATCCAAAAAAATAGAAAATCTCAAAATCACCAAAAATAGTATAAAAATCAACAAAATCCCCAAAAACATTAGAAAATCTCCAAAATACAAAAACATTAGAAAATATCCAAAATACAAAAAACATTTGAAAAACTTTTCTCCACAAAATTGCAAAATAATCAACATAATTCATCCTTTGAACTATTATCCCCAATAAATGATCCAATCACCTTATGAATATCAAATTCAAACCACTTCTCCTCACATGAATCCTCGCTTGGGGAAAATCCTTCTCTCATTGTTTCCTTAGTTGAGGACAATGACCCAATCCTTTTTTATGTTCTTGTACCCCTACTTGGGGGCACATCTGATCAATCCTCACTGGGGAACACATTAGGGACATGTTTATTAGTTCTTGTGTTGCATTATTAGTTACAAGTTATTAATTGCTTTCTTATATCTTGATATATTACAGGGGGCATCTTGATTTTATGTATGCTGGTGTTCTCTCTAATATACTATGTTATCTGATTTCATATCATACTGGGGTGGAATCATACTTTCTTGACGGCCTCTTTCTATGCTCTCTTCCACTTGCATATTATACTGGGGCATCAAACCTTTTTATGGCCCCTGTCTATGCTATCACGCATATTATAGTCTATTCATCCTAATATTTTATATCACGATACATCCTGTTATGAGCTATGTTAAAATTAAGATGATTTTCATCATGTGAGTATCTTCCTGCATGATCAAAATCTTACTTTGCACCCCATCCATTCACCCATACTAATACATTCCTCAGTTTGGTAATCCTACTTGATCACTGTTATAATTTGTAAATCCTACTTGAAGATCTTTCTCAAGTAACATTCACTATCTAGCAGCTCCTCTTCCCCCACCATGATCACCTTGTATTTGATTCATTCATCCTCACTCCTCATTTCTACTCATCAGCCACTTATCCCCACATTACCTTTCTCACCATTCCTATCCCCTCTCACCCATTTTTATTATTTCCTTTCACTCTTCCACTTCCTACTTGACACTATTACGTAATAAACCCTACTATGTGGGACCCTCAATGGAGGTATACCATCTCCCTAAGATCTTTCTGATATAGAAACTTCTCCACCATCCTCCCTCTAATCAAACAAAAATCACCACCACACACATCTTTCCACTCTACCACTTCTAATTCTCATTCTCACATCATTACTCTCACCATGTGGGCATCCCAATTAAGGATTCCCCTCACACTCTTTGTCCTCCGCCACATATATTCCTCCATCCATCCATGTTATACTCCTTTATTTCCTTTCTTCCTTGTTATATCACCTCCTCTTTCACTCTGGCATACATCACTCACTCTTTCCTCATCCTTCCCCAAATATGTCTTCTGCCTAGTCATCCTACTTATACGCTCTCATAGTATGAAAAATTCACTTGAGGTTTCCCCGTTAGTCCATTTTTTCATACCCTATTCTGACCAACTCCATCATCATTCTTATTCTTCTTCAGTATGTAAATCCTACTCAACAATCCCTTCCGCATGGAAATCTTACTTAAGATTCCCTCTGAAGGTTAATCTTCCCTATGGCCTTCACCTATCCCATTATATTTCCCCCATCTTATTTCTCTGGCCTCTTGTCATAATCATATTGTTCAACAAACCATTCCACCCCTGTACCCAATACAATTTTTTCTTTCTCCTTGCATATCATCCCTGTCGGTTTAGTGATATTAATTAACCACTCCAACAGCATGACGATCTTACTTAAGAGTCTCTCTTAAAGATGACCTACCATCTTGCACTCGCCCATCACTTCACATTCTCACCATCCACATTTTCTCTTCATTCCCTATCACTAAATCTTCTTACCTTCACTATCACCATCCTCTGTTTGGAAATATTACTTAACCACTTGCATGGCATGGCGATCTCACTTAAGATTCCCTCTTAAGGATGATCTATCTTCTTTCCTTTCCCCATCACTACACATCCTCACCCTTCACTTTTTCTTGGCATTCCCCATTATCGCATCCTCTCACTCCTCTTCAATTCTTAGAAATACCACATCTTAATTTCCCACTTTTCATCTCCATCATCCCTCACTTGGTAATCTTACTTAACCACTTATGTCACATGAAAGTCTTACGTTAGGGTCCTCCCTATGCTAAAATCATCATTTTAAACTTCTCCCATGCCTCATTCTTCATTCACTCTGTTGATCACTTCTTCCACCTGGTCTCTCCTACCAACCACATTTTCCTCCTACCATTATCCTTTCTCCACCTATCATCTCACAACGTATGTATACTATCTTCCAAATATAACCATGTTCCTTTCTCCCATTTTTTCCTTCTTGTTCCATCATCCTTCATACCTTTTCTTCCCATTATTTTCATGTCTTGTTTCTTCATCTAACCTCATTTTTCCTCATCCTCTGCATCCTCTCCTTGCTTTCACCTTTTCACAACTCATCCCTCACATTTTCTATACTCTTTTCACTTCATCTTCTCTAATTCTCCCACATATCTACCCCACGCTTACTCGACCATTGTTGTTAACATTCCTCTAACATTATTTCATCATCATCTTCTATTCCTGTGCTAATAATTGTTAGTGGAATTTCCCTAAAAATCATCAATCCTCATTCCATATGTCCTCGTTCACTCCCTTGGACATTCTCCATTTTCACTTCATTCCTTACTTCCTCTAGGCCCACCACTCATTATTAGTGGGATTTCCCTAACATCCCTTTGTTGGTGTTACCCTTTCCATTCCTCGTTTAATTTCTCCCTTTATTCATTTTTTCTCTCATCCTTCCCCACCACACATTGTTAGTGGACTTTCCCTAACGTTCCCTTACTAGCATTTCATTTCTATCCCCCATTCTCTTTTCTCTCCCATCCTTTTCCCCCACTGCCACCCTTTCTTGTCACTTCTTCCCCACCTCTCCATCTTCTCTTCACCCTCTTAAATATCTTTATTGTCTTTATCATACATCATTTTTCTATTGTCTCATAATCCTCGTATCCTCATTTCATGCATCTCCACATCTTTTCCAATATGTGGCATTCCTCCCCTCTTTATTCTCTTTATATTCCTTAAACTACTCACTCTACACTTATTATCCCCATTTTGTATTCCCTTCCTTCTACATCATTTTCTTTGTTATCCTCTTCTCTCTCCCACCCCTTGTCTTATTTCACTTCCTCTGTATCATCTTCTTTCCCTTTTTACCTCACATTTCCTTCTTACTTTCCCATCGATAACCTAACTCTTTAGTGTTGTCCCATATTTTTTATCATCCCACCCTCCACATGTATCTCCATGTGTTCTATTCCATATTCTTTTCCTTAGTCTTCTCACGAGGACCCAATTTCTTCAATATTCTCCCTGTATTCACTCTATCCTCCTTTCCTCCCCCATAATTTTCATGTTTCTTCTAACCACCCCTCCTTTTCTCTACCACCCCTACCTTTTCATTTATTTTGTACCCTTTTCTCTTCTTTTCTCTAATATTTTTCACACTTTCCTTGCTCCTCATAGTTTCTTTTTTTCTTCATTCTACCTCTTCTTTCATCTTCTTTCAATTTTTCGTCAATTTTACCCCCTACTCCCACCTTTTCTTCTCCTTATTTATCTTTCCCCATTACCCATCCCCTTGTCTTCTCCATCTTCCACTTCTACCATTTCTTTCTTTTCTTGGCTCTATCCTTTCTTTCACTTTTCCACATTTCTCTTTATTATCTTTGTTGCTTCCTTCATATGGCACCTCTCTCTATTTTATAATTTCACCCTCTACTCAGTATTTTTTTGTCTTCTTCTTATTTATCCTTCACCATTCCCTTATTCCCCTATCATCCCTCTCTCTTATTCTCTTTTACCTCTTGCATTCTTTTTTTTCCCTCCTCTATCTCCATAACCCTTCCCCTTTCTTGTTCTTCTCATAATCAACCACCACTCATGTCCATTCCCTTTTCTCTTTCCCATTGTATCCTTCCAAACACCCTCACAATTAGCATTCAAGGCTGATTAAATCATTTCTCCATTTACGTCGTGTGGTCATTCCATTATCTTACACCCCATTATCGTCATCCTCTTCCGTAAAATTAATCTCTCCTCTTTTCGAGAGACTCTTTCATATATTCCATCCTCGTCAGCCCTCTCGAGGGGGCATCATCACATCACATTCTCATGACATTATTGTCTTGGAGGATACCATGACATCCATCACCCACCACCTTCTACTCTCTCCAAAAAACATTTGCTCTAATTTTTCTTAGGAAAACTAGATTGAATTCTTCCCCCATTCTCACAAGTGAAAGTTTGTTCTACTTCTTACTTAGAGAAAGCTTTTTCTTTTCTTCCTCTGACAATTTCTTATCATAGGAACACCTTCTTCAAGAAGAATCTCTTCAAAAATATTCAATCTTGCCACCTGGGGCATTTTCACTCTATCTTTTCTACTTTCTTTAAAAGGACACTACTTTCATAGTACCCTTCCAAAGACTAGAAAATGTAGACACCCTAATTTAACATCTTGTCTTAAATCAATTAATTCCCCTACCTCATTTCCCAAAAAAATACACTTCGAATTAATCAAATATAATTTGATTAGTTATCCCTTTCAAATATAAAAATAACCTAATCCTTACCACATGTCATTATTCTCCATGTTTTTCTACTATTAAATTAAAAATTTAAAATCAAATCCTCACCCACTCTTTGTGGTCCCCACTCACCTAAATCCTCCACTTATAAATTAAAAATCCAATACAAATCCTCACCCATTCTTCGTGGTCCCCACTCACCTAATCTTTCCCACATTTTCAAACCATGATTACTTAAATTACTCTAAGTTAATCACTTCACCAGACTATAAATACAACCTTACCTCTCCCCTCTAAGACACAGAATAATCTTGAATGCCATGTTTGAGCTCTTACATCCTTTGAGGAAATAAAATCCCTCCATCTCATCTTAATGCCCAAAAAGCCTCACCCTGAAGCACACCAAATCCATAATCCTTTTCTCCATTTGGTGCAAAGTTAGTAGATCTTGTTGTAGGAAGGCCTTGCTCCATTTCAATAAAATCACCTACATACCATGCAATCAGGGCTCATTCATGTTTCCTTGCCCATTTTGAGGTTTGCTATGGAATCATGAAGGAGGAGGTAATAATGTTAGTGTTTTACTTTCTTTTTTATTAGTGTATTTTTCCTAGCTTATAGTTATTATAGTGAGGTAGAGTCAATAGATTTATTCGTGTTATTTTCAATACGTCAATTACTTCTCTTAGGGTCTAATATTTTGTCTTATTATGTTTTCATCAATATTTTTTTGTTTTCTAAGAGTAAAGTATTGTTTTTTATAGAGTAAAGGAAACAAATCTCGAGTCATCAAAGTTTATTCTAAGTCAAAGTTAATATAAAATTATTTTATTGTTATTATAAAGTGTCAAAGTTGTGTCATTGTAAATAGTTTCAAAATTTGTAAAAATAAAAAAATTACCTCATAGATGCATTTCGGTGTTACCCGACGTCCAAAAAATAAAGTGTTTCACATTACGGGAGGGAAGAAAAGAATAATATCCATGTGAAAACAAATTTTCTTCATGTTCTCATCCTACTGAGCTAGCAACATGACATTGGAGGTCGGAGGAAACAAAGGATAGAGGGCGATTAATGCCTCTCATCAGTCACCAATGTCGGGGTTGCATATAGCACTAGTGGCACATTTTTATATATTATTTTAGTTATGTGGTATGTGCAGAACAAAATTGTGTGTGGTTTCCTTCCTCTATTATGATTGAAATGAGAATAATGTGCATTGCAGATGCTGACAGTAATTGTATAGGAGGGCATATAAACTGGAGTGATCCTCTAACTACTGAGATTCTTCAACTGTCATACTTATAACATCAATCGGTTGGTGAAAGAGTGCTTAATGGAATTGAAAGAGGTAACTATTGAGTTCACGTATGTAGGTGAATCAGTGGAAGTTTGATCATTTGGTAAGGGATTCACTATGGTGAAGTACATTGGTCATGTGTAACAAGATCTAGACATCAAGATCCAAGCTAGGAGTATGCAGACCTAAAAGTATGCGGAGGCATATGATTATGTTTCCAGTTCTTGAGATGTGCTTTCTTCCCATATTCACACTAATGGGGGATATTAGGAATAAATAGTATTCATGTTAATATTAATTCTTCATTATGTTTGCATAGTAAAGTGAGGTTATTATTTAATAAAATAACAACTCACATATTTTGTTATTTTGTTTTGCGTATAGAACTAAGCATAGGGTTTGTTAGAAGATTGTTTGGCTTGAATGATCCTTATATTAAGGAGATTCCATAACATATATATTGGCATATCCATGGGCTATAATGTAATGTATTGGTTGAATATAATATAGAGTGATTATTATTTGTGTTTATATTATTGCTTTGTATTTTCCTTTGGTTGTCCATATCTCCAAAGAGTTAAGAACCAGTCTTGAAAGAAACATGCTCCATCACCTTCAAAACCACTTCCAACATCAAAAAAAACTTGAATCACATCATCAGGGATATTAAAATCACTTGCAAGCACTAACATGCATAGGTCACATGGAGAAAACCATAACTTCATACATGTTCCATCACACCTTTTTGTCAAGCCTAATAGGACCAATTAGGCCATTAGGGCTTAGGAAATAAACCTCCTTACCAAATAAAATAAAAGGCTCAAACACATCATGTTAGGTTTCTAACAACTCTCCATGATAAAAACCATAGCTACAACAATCATTTCAACTAAACACATCTCAAGCCACAAGACTAGGTTTTACCCCTTTTAGGCCAAAAGTGGTAGGGTGAATTTAAGGACTTGTAACTAAAAATTTATTCACTAAAGCTATATAAAAATTTTCACTAAAAATTAGCATACCTCTCAAGGATCCTATAAAAATTCACTTTTCATCTTGAATCTTCTATATCAACCTTGAAACTGCAAATCTCCACAAAACTAGGGTATTTATCCTACATCTTGAAACATCTGGAACACAAGACCACCACAAAAATGAGCCTAGAAAAATTATCTACAAGACCAAATCATTTCCAAGTCATTTTAAGATCATACGAATTCAATATTTCATATCACTCTAGAAGGAGGGTTTAACTAGGGTTTCAACCCACCTTAGTTTGTTAACTATTGTTCGTAAATGTATGATGACCAAATAAATCCATTATTTTTTAAAAATTATCTTAGTTCAATGTAAAAAAAATCCCCAAAATCTTAAAGCTCCCATATAGAACCCACACACGTGGGTGAGTAAAACAAGATTCCCTATCGAGTTGGATTTTGTTCCTCAAGAGCTCAGTTTTACCAAAAAACATTTTTTTTCTGTGTATTGAACCTCTTGACCTGAAATTTGACTTGAAGCTCCATAACAACCTCCTCTAACTATCCTAAGTCTCATATGTTCTCAAATACATCTATAAATCTATATCCATTGAGACATACATGTGCCAACATGCCTTGTTCTCAAGAAACTTTCTTCAATGGACCTTGTACATGCACTATACCTTTGAATACTAACCTAAGATTCCTTCCATACTTCATATGCAGTGAAAAAAAATGTTAGAGTAGGTATTTACCTTAGCTCATGTTCACCTATGTAATTTATTTACTTTTATTATATTATCCTCACCCACTTATGTGTGTGGATATTTCTTTTATTTTATTTAGATATTAGGGAGATATTATCTAGTTATTAGGTATAGTTCTTCCCTTGATCTATGATATTGAATAGATCTTTGATGACTATTTATTTCTGAAATCTATGGACTTGACTAGTTTTTTCCTTGATTTATGGCTTGATTTGCGACCTTGACAAGTTCTTAGATTGATATTCCTTTCCTATATAAGTAAGGCCCAATCTCATTGTATTTCAGTGAGTTCCATAATAATATATGATATTATTGCTCATTTTTTTGCAAAGGTTTTGTGTAAATTTATTCTGGAGAATTACTTTCATCTTATTATGTGTGATGTTTAATTAGCATCTAAGTTATTTTTGTCTTGGTAAGATATGTTTATCTTTCCTTTTATGGTATCAAAGTTGGATATTGTTGTTAACATTCGTCTGTAAGTTTTATTTTACAAATAAGGTTTTTTGTATATTCATATATTCAAGATCTTTTCATATTTTGTTGTTGCATGCATTTTTATGCAAATAAGATTCTTCCATTGGATTTGAAAGGTGTGAAAACCCTAAGATCGACTGTAAACTCAGCCATTTTTGGAGGCAAACTTATTTTTGAGTTTTTTTGTTACTACAGAGGCATGTACTTGGCCACTTTGGAATCCATGTCAGCATGGAAGAAAACCTATAAAAAAAATTTGGGTTATTCTAGGATTATTGAGATCTAGACTGGGTTTTTTTCTATTGTGTTGCAGTATTTTTGATTTTATTAATAAATAATAGAGCATAAAATTGAAAAACTTGTGTATTTTGATCGGTAACTCAGATTTGAGTGCCATTTTTTCAAAAGTGCTTGTTTTTCTGTGTTTGTATTTATTTTTAGAACACACTATAATTATAAAGTTCATAGAAACATGTACTATAATTATAAAGTGCCAAAATCTGGGGGGGTCTTGTTACATTGCTTGGTTCTTGCATTTTTTTGGTGATTTTTGATAATGACGTCTTTATCTACTTCTACATTAGGTCATGTTGAGACATTAACAACACATAATTACCACACATGGAAACCAAGAATGGAATAATCATTAAGAAAAAAGGATTATGGGCTTTAACTTCTTCAGAATAACTAGTGTTCACAAGAAAATATGATAAATTTCAGTACCAGTGCAAATTTGATGATTGTACAAGTTTGATATAAACTTATGTAAGTGACAGTATTTTGTTTCATTTAGAAAAATGTGACTCTCCTTTAAAAATATGGGAGAAATTTGAGTGTTTATTTGGTAAATTGGATCACATGAGAGCCATACAACTTGAAATTGAAATCACCTCTCTTAATCCTGAAGATTTTCCATCAATTATAGACTATCTTACCAAGTTCAAGCATTTTTTATATAGTTGAAGGGGAGTGGAAGAGATGAGAAAGATGAAGATGTGTGTTTACTTAATTCTATCCAAGTTGAGAGGACCATTCCAAATCTTTTCTTCTACCTTTTTCTCTAGTATGGATGCCTTAGGTGACACATTCAAAATGCTTGACTTAGAAACATTTTGTGAAAGACTTACTAGGGAAGAATCTAAATTTTCTAACCTTGAGTATTCCACCTCTCAAAAGGAATTAGTTTTATCTCATCCTAAGGGAAAGGGAAAACCAAATCCACCCCTTCTCCATCTCAAAGTTATACTAAACCCAAAGAAAATAACTCTAAACCCAAGGAGTCTTCTTAATCAAAGAATAAGTCTAACCTTTCATGCTCTTTTTGTGGGGGTAATTGTCATGAAGAACATAGGTGTTATAAGTGAATGCAAGCCTTAGAGGATGCAGTCAAGAAAAAAAAAATTCTATCTTCACTCCACCTCCTTATAATCAACATGGAAAAACACTTAATGTTGTTGGGAGATCTCAATCGCCACTTGCAGATAGTTGGGTTATAGATTATGGTGCTTCTCATCACATGACTTCTTCCAAGGAATATTTTGTATCTCTAGGTTTGAGTTCTACTTCCAAAATTGAGGTTGGAGATTCTTCCTTTATTTTTGTTAAAGGAAAATGTGATATACAACTTGATGGTGGAAGTATCCAAGATGCACTACATGTTCCTAACGTCACCACAAATTTTCTTTCTGTATATCAATTTTTTTATTCTGGTCAAGGAAAAACAGTGCCTTTTACACCATATGGGGCATTAAACATCTCAATTACAGATATTTGAAGGAGTTGAACACTCATGGTATGGTTTATGGTCTTCCTAGAGTTTCTTGTCTTGAGGGAGTTTTTCATGGATGTGCATTAGGGAAACAACACCAAGATCTATTTCTTAAGAATTTATCCAAGAGATCTTCTTCACCACTTGAGCTTGTGCATAGTGACTTGATGGTTTTTCTTACCCCCTCTTTCAATGGAGCTAAGTATGCACTTACTTTTATTGATAATTTCTCGAGGCATACTTGGGTTTATTTTCTCAAGTAAAAAAGTGATGTTTTTTCACACTTAAAATTATTCAAGGCTTTGGTTGAGAAACAATCTTCTAGTTATATAAAGAACATTCACATTGATAATGGGGGGAGATTACTTCAGCAATGAGTTTTCTAAATTTTTGCAACTCATGGCATTATTCACCAAAAAATTTTCCCTCATATTCCATAATAGAATGGATTAGCAGAATTGAAGAATAGAACTTTGAATAAAATGGCTAACTGTATGATGCATTCTAGAGATTTACCTCCTATCTACTGGGCGTAAGTAGTTAATTGTGCTAACTACATTCAGAATCACACACCACACAGAGAACTTGAGAATTTGACTCCATAGGAAGCTTCATCCAACACTAAGCTAGATGTCTCATTTTTTCAAGTCTTTGGGATCCATGTTTGGGCCTTTGTGCCTAAGAAGAAAAGGAAATCCTTGGATAAGAAGAGAAACCCCTTGATCTTTATAGGGTATTGTGAGGACATGAGAGCTTATCAACTTTTAGATTCTGGTACTCATGAGGTTCTTTTTTAAACACATGTTCAATTTGATGAGCACTTCACATCTCATGATTCTTCATCTTCTTCCATTCCTACTTCTCTTTTATATCTCATCTTGAGGATCCTTTCTTTGAGGAGGTTGATGAGGAGGTTATAGATGCCAACAAGGATTCTATTCTTACTGATTTTTTCAATATGCCTAAGTGGGCTCGTACTAAAGTTTCTAAGGCAACACATTTCATACATGATCTTCCACCCACTAGGCATCATCACACACATTCTACATGTTCTGGAATTTTGTGTCAAGAATTTTATGAGGATCCAAAGTGTTTTTCACATGCACATGGGATACACGAGTGGGATGATGTGATGGTAAATGAGTATTCTTGTTTGATAAAGAATAATACTTGGGATTTGGTATCTCTTCCTAAAGGAAGAAATATGGTTAGGTGTAATTGGGTATACTGAACCAAATATGCAGCTGATGGGTCCATTGACAAGTATAAGGCTTATCTTGTTGCAAAGTTTTTTTCACAAGTTAAAGGTATTGATTACTCTGAGACTTTTGTACACTTTACCAAGATAGATTCTATATGCCTTATACTTATTATTGCTGAATCACAAGGGTGTCCCGTATACTAGATGGGTGTGAAGATTTAGTTCTTACATGGAGCAATCTGCTAGATTTTTTAAGGATTATTCTCTTGTTTGTAGACTCCGAAGGTCTCTCTATGGTCTCAAACAAGCCCCTCGAGCTTGGTATGAGAAGATGGATTCTTTTCTTCTATCTACTAGTTTTGTTCATTTCCACTCTGATCATACAGTATATCTCTAACATGTTGGTGAGGATATTATGATACTTGTCTTGTATGTTGATGATTTGTTACTTACTAGAATTTATCCTTCCCACATTTAGATTATTCAGTGGGCTCTTTCTACACAGTTTGACATAACAAATCTTTGGTTATTACATTATTTCCATAGATTGAAAATTTCTCACATAGATTCAAGGATTCATTTGAGTCAGCAAAATTAAACCCATGATATTCTTCGGTGCTTTGATATGCCTGATTGTAAGTCAAGTCCATCTCCTTTTTACTCTGGGTTTACTCTTACTTCCACATGTACCACACCACTTTGTGATCCTACATTCTATAGGAATTTGGTTGGAAGTCTCATGTACTTGACCCATATTGTCCATGATATTTCATTTGCAATAGGGCTTGTATCTCGGTTTTCTCATTCTCCTCATAGTAGTCACTTGCAGGATGCTAAAAGGATTTTGTGTTATTTGTAAGACAATTCCCACTTTGGCCTCCGCTACAATAGGGGTTCTACTTAGTTGGTTAGTGTTGTAAATATCTCCCCCCTCGGGTCGATATAGACAAACAGGAGAATATAGAAATCAAATAAGCTCAAATCCCTAACATTTATCGCCTTGGCGCACAGAAATGGCACATGACAAGGATGAGTGTCGACATAGAAAAAGTTGTCGCCAGGGTAAATGGCACACAGAAATGGCGCATGACACAGAGTGTCGACATAGAAAAAGTTGTGTCTTGGTGCACAGAAGTGGTGCATGACATAGAGTGTTGGCATAGAAAAATTTACACCTTGGCGCACAGAAGTGGCGCACGACACAGAGTGTCGACACAGAATTTACGCCTTAACACACAGAGCGTGGCGCAACGACACAGAGTGTCGAACAGAATTCGTGCCTTGGCACACAGAAATGGCGCACGACACAGAGTGTCGACATGACATAATTCGTGCCTTGGTGCACGTAAGTGTATGTTGACATAGATATGGATGCGCCTATGGCGCACCTTCAAGAGGCGCAACATTTTGAGCACTGACAGGAAGCAGACCCTGGCACAGATATTCAGATGGCCATAAATTTTGACTGGGAGCTCAGATTCACGCAAGGTTGGACTTTCAGAAAGCTTACGAGGTCCTATGTCTAACTACGACTAGATATATTTAATTGGGTGGGAACAAGTTCTTAAAAATGCAAAATACAGTTCGCCATATTTTGAGTTTGTTGGGGTTCTCACCTACCACCATAATGAGATAAATTAAATGCAATCTGGAGGTGGTTGGGGCAGATTTCGAATTCCTCTCTTATCCCTCTCTCATTCTTCCTATAAATTGTAAGGAGGGGCTTCTTTCTAAAGGTTGATCTTTCCAGCTCTGTCACTCCCTTCTTTTCTTCTCCAGGGTTGAAAATGGAGTTCGAACCTCCTCCCCTGCTCTGTAATGGCGTTTTTGCCTTTTACTATTGAAATGATGTTCTGTGCAAACTTCTGGAGCAACAAAAAAAAAACGTGTTTTGTGATGCATCTGTCCATCCTTGCTCGTTCTTTTGCTTGTTCTCTTCTTGCCTCTCTTCATTGCAGGTATTTGTGCATGTTATAATGTTCATTACAGGTCTGGAGCTGTGTTCATGGAGTTTTGGGACATTTTCTGTGTGAAATCTATCCTTGGGTTTGTGATGCATCTGTCCATCCTTCCCATTGCTCACCTCTCCTTGTTCCATGGCAGTTTTGATAGATGTTCAACATTCTCCTTCTCTGGTGTATCACCATTTTAGTGTAGGCTTTTTGTTCTTTTTCTCTTCTCTCTCTCTCCCTGTCTCCTTGGTGGTTAGATTAGGATTAGATTAGCTTGCCTGCACTGGAATAGCTTGTGGTAGGTAGTTTAGGAGTAGGAACCAGCCTTCTCTAGAGATTCCTTTCTCATTTTGCAAGTCCCACACTTAGAGAGAGGATTCAATGTTGTGCAATCACACTGGATGCTTCGAATGATCAAACTAGAAATCTGATCAGCATCCAGGGGTGTTGTGATTTTGCATCAACAGTTTTGGCATGCCCGGTGGGACCTTAGAGGTCTTCCACTTCATCTTTTGACAGGTTGGTGTGTTCCTGTGAAGATTTCAGCCTTTGGAGGCACTTGCAAACACATCTGGTGACTCCATCTGATCAATAACTCATTCTCTGAAGTTGCAGACCCATTTTCCATCCATTTCCATCCATCCTTCTTTCCATCCCTTTCATTCTTTTCCATTCCATGAAGTTGTGTAATCATGACTTCATTTCCATCATGGAACTCACATTTACAACAACAGCAATGTTTCCCACCTCCAACATGTTTTACAAATCCTCCAAATCAGCATTTTGGTCAAATTCAAAATCAGCATGCATACCCATATGAGCAGCAATGCCAAAATCAGTTTGGCTATGGAGCTTTCCAAGAGCAAGGGTATGCATACAATGAAGACCATCAGATGCAAGATGCTGGTCTGTTGGAGAAAATCCAAAAGATGGAGGTAAACATGGTGCAGTCCAGAGCTCAAGCACAAATGAAAGCATTTAGAATCGGTTGCAGAGCACCTTGTCCATGGGTGGGACCTTTTCCAAGGCATTACAGCCCTCAAGAGAAGCTGGACTTCATGATTGCAACACTGCCATTAGCTTACAAGTGGATTGAAGGAATAGAGGTGTATGAGAGGAGTATTCAACAACCTTGTCAATGGGTAAGCACACCATCTCATGCCTTTCTTTTCCTCCTTCTCAATCTATATCATTTCAGCAGTGTCAAGTTTTAAACTCTCCATCTGCTGTCCCAAGTGTTGAATCCATTTCTCCACCTCTCAGTCTTCCACCTCATCTCAATTCTTCTTTCCCCTTTCCTTCCAAACAATCATCCCCTCCACAAGAGCTAAATGAAATACCTTCCACTCCAAAGAAACAAGAGGTTTCACCTCCTCCACCACCAAAAAAATTGTCCAAATCAGTTGAGTTACAACCCATCCCTCCTCTTGCATTCCCAATTCCATGTGGGGAAGAAGAAATTGCAAAAATCAGTCATCAAGGACAGCAAGAGGAAGAGCCAAAAAGAAGAAATGACAGAAGAGCTTAGTAAGTTTGGCTCTTAAATTTGGAATTGAGAAGATCCCCTTGATGGTTAAAGCCTACAGAAGAGGCTAAGGTTGAACAAATGTTGACTGATTTTGTTGCAACAAATGGTGGTCAGGTAGTGTCCATGTTGGCATTTTTGTGCTGCAGCAGAAGGAAGAAAGAAGATCTTGCAGTCCCAACTTGTCCTCTAGAGCAGCAGATCGAAGAGTTTGACTTGACAAACTTCATGCTGGAGGAAGAGTTCAATCAAGAGCAAGATTGTCTTCAAACATTGGAGGAAGGAGAAGCTGCTCCAAATCCAAAAGAAGAGGAGCACATTCTAGCTGTGGAGGAGAAAAGTTGCAGATCCAAGGGCTTTGAGCACAAAGCAGGCTACAGGAGAACCTTCAGTTCTTCTTTCTACTTCATCTCTCTCAAGCTCTAATGTCTGAAGAGGAGTTTGATCTCTCAAACTCAATGTTGGAGGATGAAGGAAACCATGGTGGTCAAGTTACAGATCAAGAAGACACCATGGAGGAAGTTGAGCATTTGCAGCAGGACAACAATGAGGCAGCTTATCTGTCAGATTTGGAGGACTGTTTTGATGAAGAAGAACCGGTTGAGTTTCCACCATTCTCTCTTTCATCATCCACATTCCAAACACTTGAGTCTGCTGTCATGAAGGAGAGCACACATTTGCAGCAGCCTGCATCTTATAGCAGCTCTTTGGAACCAAGATTGGAAGATTTTAATCTTTCATGTTCTTCATTGGAGGAAGAGAAAGGACAAAAGAATTTCACCATTTCTTCCACACCATCCATTCAGGAGGGTCTACAAGAAGACTCCATTTTTGGAGTTGAAAATCAGAGCAATGGGCATACTCAAAGGATCATACCTTGCCCAATCAGGTATTTGGCTTCATTGGAGCCAAAGGAGAAGTCACAACCAGTCATGCTTGCTTCTGAGCATGAGGATGAGCTACAAAGTACCAAGGATCAGCTGTCATACCTCTTCAATCCAAATGCAGAACAACTAAAAGAGGTATTGAATTTTCCTTCAGCTGATACCTTGATGATTTGGGTGGAAGACCAGCTTCTTGTTGATTTTCCACTCATCCAACAGCCATGATCAGCTCCAAATCAATTGCATGGCTGCCACTTTTGAGAAAGGGAAGCTATTTCTCACAACCAATTGCAGGGTTTGTTTAGCTTGCCTTTGCTTCCAGTTAGAGTAGAGTAGGTAGGTTTTCTTTCAGCAGAAGAAGTGCTTATGCACACTCTGCATGTTCCATTTGGAGCATGTATGATTTTCAGTTCTGTACATAGTTTTTGGTGTTGCTGGTTTTGCTCTGGCACAGTTCATTTCAGTGGCATTTTGGTGAGGACAACTCCAAGTTCAATGGGTTTCAAGTGGCTCAGAAGGGATTTTTTCAAAGTTCAGATCAGTTTTCAGGCTTGCTTATGACTCCATGCCCAATGGATTGCTAAAAGGCCACTGATCTTCTACCTAGCAGGCAGGTGATCCCGTTGAGTCGCCAAATTGTTGTAAATATCTCCCCCCCCCGGGTCGATATAGACAAACAAGAGAATATAGAAATCAAAGAAGCTCAAATCCCTAACATTTATCGCAACCTTCATCAAGCGCACAGAAATGGCACAAGGAGCAGAAATGAGTGGATGTCGACATGAGAAAATGTATGCGCCTTGGCGCACATGAAAGTGGATACGCATAGAACATGAGTGTCGACATAAAAAAGGATGCGCCAAGGCAGCACAGAAATGGGCGCATGACACAGAGTGTCGACATGACAAAAGTTGCGCCTTGGTGCACAGAAGTGGCGCATGACATGGACTGTCGACATAGAAAAAGTTACACCTTGGCGCACAGAAATGGCGCATGACACAGAGTGTCGACATGAAAAATTTGTGCCTTGGCACACAGAAATGGCGCATGACACAGAGTGTCGACATGGTGAAAGTTGCGCCTTGGCGCACAGAAATGGTGCATGACACAGAGTGTCGACACAGAAGTCACGCCCTTGGTGCACAAAAGTGCGCATGACACAGAGTGTCGACATGATAGAATTGTGGACCCTTGGCACATGTAAATGGTATGTCGACACAGATATGGATGCACCTATGGCGCACCTTCAGGAGGCGCAACATTTTGAGCGCTGACAGGAAGCAGACCCTGGCACAGATATTCAGATGGCCATAACTTTTGACTGGGAGCTCAGATTCATTGCAAGGTTGGACTTTTTGGAAAGCTTACGAGGTCCTCTATCCAACTATGACTAGGATATATTTAATTGGGTGGGAACAAATTCTTAAAAATGCAAAATACAGTTCGCCACTATTTTGAGTTTGTTAGGGTTCTCACCTACCACCATAATGAGATAAATTAAATGCAATCTGGAGGTGGTTGGGGTAGATTTCGAATTCCTCTCTTCTCCCTCTCTCATTCTTCCTATAAATTGTAAGGAGGGGCTTCTTTCTAAGGGTTCGGGTTGTTCATCTTTTCTGCTCGGCCCTCCCTTCTTTTCTTCTCCAGGGTTGAAAATGGAGTTCGAACCTCCTCCCCTGCTCTGTAATGGCATTTTTGCCTTTTACTATTGAAATGATGTTCTGTGTAAACTTCTGGAGCAACAAAAAACAAATGTGTTTTGTGATGCATCTGTCCATCCTTTGCTCGTTATTTTGCTTGTTCTCTTCTTGCCTCTCTTCATTGCAGGTATTTGTGCATGTTCTGAATGTTCATTACAGGTTTGGAGCTGTGTTCATGGAGTTTTGAGACATTTTCTGTGTGAAATCTATCCTTGGGCCTGTGATGCATCTGTCCATCCTTCCCATTGCTCACCTCTCCTTGTTCCATGGCAGTTTTGATAGATGTTCAACATTCTCCTTCTCTGGTGTATCACCGTTTTAGTGTAGGCTTTTTGTTCTTTTCTCTTCTCTCTCTCTCCTTGTCTCCTTGGTGGTTAGATTAGGATTAGATTAGCTTGCCTGCACTGGAATAGCTTGTGGCAGGTAGTTTAGGAGCAGGAACCAGCCTTCTCTGGAGATTCCTTCCTCATTTTCACAAGTCCCACACTTGGAGGAATGTTTTCAATGTTGTGCAATCACACTGGATGCCTTCGAGAGTGATCAAACTAGAAATCTGATCAGCATCCAGGGGGTGTTGTGATTTTGCATCTACAGGAACTTCTTCATATTTAATGAGATGTCATATTCTCTACATCTAATCAAAAATTTTCAACATGACTCAAATCAATCACTTCTTTTCATAGATAAAATTGACACATCATCTTGACAAACTGTAATAAAATCATCTGGGTTTATATTGAGAATGCAACATCCATATCTCTTTGAAAATTATCCTCAACATTCAACAGAAAAAATGGGATTCTCACATATATATAGGTACCCCATGGGTGGTTTATGTAGTTTTTATTCTCTTTGATTGCGTCACGACCACTAGGTTATACCCTAAGAATCCATCTAATGGCGGTGGGTAGAAACTCAGAGGACAATGACCAAATGCATAGCATGGTTAATCATATTAGGTAATGGATAATTAATATGGTTGAACTGAGGCCTTATTCAAGTTTCTAAAATCCA
Source organism: Taxus chinensis (assembly GCA_019776745.2). Lineage (NCBI taxonomy): Eukaryota > Viridiplantae > Streptophyta > Pinopsida > Cupressales > Taxaceae > Taxus > Taxus chinensis. The sequence goes on along the minus strand of CM034151.1, from coordinate 595,179,686 downwards.
CGCATGGGCCTTATGTCTCCATTTTTCTTTCTTACGGGAACTGGCCAGTTGGTCGACCTATGAATAATATCTTGGTTGGCTGTATTATCCCTCCGTCCCTTAACTTTTTGAATTCTTCTTGCAGTTTTGAGGGAGATAAGTGGATTAATTGGCCTCTAATTTTTCGCTAAATGGTTTACCATTACGTGCTATAAATGGTACACTTGTGTCTGAAATAGATAGAAACTATATGCCTTCAGATTCTAAGTATGACCATGCTAAGCAGGCTAGATACTGTTGTCAACAACTCAAAATAGGACTGATTTTCCTCCTTACTCAAATGATTTCCTAGCCATACTTTTCTAGGTTTTTCTCCAGTTTTCCTAGATTATGTTACTTCCATGTACCTTGAGGCTAAAATAAGTTTTTGAAGCAGCCCTATTTACATTATAAAAGTTGGATTCTAAATCCACCAGCAATCTGGGGATCGTGTTTTTTTTCAATTCTATTGTTTCCTTACCAGAACAAGGTCTCTTTTGCATCACATACTCGGTTCATTAGGATTCCCAATCAATGCACTAATCAATAAATTCTCCTTCACTGCTACAAGAAACTCTAAAAATGATGATCATCATAAAATAATTTCCATTGTTTCACATTATCATGCTCAAATGGTACATCATGAGTACTTCAACTATCATAATGCACAGTAAGGCCAAATAGTGGAACCTTGCACCTCGCCCTCTTGGATCCAAGCAGGTGCCAACCTATCTGGATACAACATTCTGATTTATGTCAAGATACAATATGTTAAAGGAGTTCGGCATTTCGACTAAAATACCATACCGCATGCTTACACTGGTGTCATAGCTCACTGATTTTTATGGTCATACAATGGGCCTAACTTGTTTGATCACCAACTCTTAGTCTCCTTTAACAACTACCGTCCTTGAATACCATATCTCCATGAAATCGGTTAATCGCTCAAAAGAAATGCCTCATACTCTACAATATTGCTTGTGCACTTAAATTCCAAGCTTGAAGGAGAAAATAAAAATTTAATCTTGATACAAATACAACTCCAACATTGTTTCCCAAGTTAGATGCAAGCTACATCAAACATCAAAGTCTAGGGAGCACCAATTTGTTCAAAATTAATTACTCTGGCTTAATACCACTATTCCTCAAAATCCAAATAGCCGAAAAAGTTATTAATGTCCACATTTACATATAACACTTTGTAAGAAGCATTTTTAGGATCTTCAATCAAATACAACATCTTTTTCTCACCATAAAATTTCACCAAGTTCCCTTCAACCTATTAGAGTAGGTATTTACCTTAGCTCATGTTCACCTAGGTACTTTATTTATCTTTATTGTACTTATCCTCACCCATTTATGTGTGTGGATATTTATTTTTATTTATTTAGATATTAGGAGGGGTATTATCTAGTTGTTAGGTATAGTTCTTTCCTTGATCTATTGTATTAACTATGTTCTTTCCTTGATCTATGGTATTGAATAGATCCTTGAAGAATAGGTATCTCCTAGATCTATGGTCTTGACTATTTCTTTGATGACTAGTTATTTCCTTGATTTATGGACTTGATCTACAACCTTTGATTTGATGAAAACCCATTAAATTCTTAGCCCTTGATCATATGGCTATGGTCGTACAAGGGCTTGAAGCTTGTGATTCCTACTAGTAGGTTCTTAAATCCTTGCACCCTTTCAATTTATTTGTGTGGTGAAGCAAGGCCCATTCTCATTGTATTTCCATTGAGCTCCTATAATAAATAGTAGCTCATATTGTTGAAAAGCTTGTATTTGTTTGATTGGTAACTAGGTTTTGAGTGTCGTTTTTTTGAAAAAGTGCTTATTTTTGTGTGTTCTTTTCATTGGAAATATTAATTTTGATAATTTCAGCAATATAATTATAAAGTGTCATATTGTAACACACGCTCATTATAAAATTACAAAATATAGGGGGGGCTTCTTGTTACATTGTTTAGGGATCTTCTTGCATTACTTGGTTCTTACATTTATTTTGGTGATTTTTTTAGGATGGTGTCTACTTATACGCATTAGATCGTGTTGAGACATTAACAACATATAATTACCACACATGGAAACCAAGAATGGAAACAATAAGTAAGTGGAAAGGATTATGGGCTTTAACTTCTTCATAGAACAACTAGTGTTCACTAGAGAATATGAGAAATTTCAGTACCAATGCAAATTTGATGAGTGTATAGGTTTGATAGGAATTTATGTAAGTGACAGTATTTTGTTTCATTTGGAAAAATGAAAATCTCCTTTCAAAATATGAAAGAAATTGAAGGAATTATTTAGCAAGGTGGATCATATGAGAGCCATGAAACTTGAAATTGAGATCACCTCTCTTAATCCTGAAGAATTTTCCAACAATTATGGACTATCTTAATAAGTTCAAGAATTTGTTGACACAATTGAAGGGGAATGGAAGAGATAATAAAGATGAAGAGTGTGTTCACTTTATTTTATCAAAGTTGAGAGGACCATTTCAAATATTTTGCTTCTACATTTTTCTCTAGCATGGATGCCTTAGGTGACACATTCAAAATACCTGACTTAGAAACATTTTTGTGAAAGACTTACTAGGGAAGAATCCAAATTTTCTCAACATGAGTATTCCACCTCTCAAAATGCATTAGTTGCATCTAATCCTAAGGGAAAATGACCAAACAGTAAAACCAAATCCACACCTTCTCCATCTCAAAATTCTTCTAAACCCAAAGAAAACAACTCAAAACCCAAGGAGTATTCTAAATCCAAGAATAAGTCTAGTCGTTCATGATATTTTTGTGGGGGTAGTGTTGGTTGGATATTTTGTCAAACCAAAATATGAGGTTCAACCACAGTACATGGGATTAAATCCCTCCTCAAAGACAGGTGAGGCTGCCTGTTTATTGCTAATCTAAAACACAGTAAATAATATATACAATATTCACACTAATCTAACCATTGGGGGTTGGGATGAAATCCCGAAATCCACATTCACACGATTCAAGGATATTGCTTTCGTAAGTGAAATAGGTTAGAAAATGTTACAGTGAAAGAAGCACAGTAGAAAAGAAATGGGAGAAACGTATTTTCTTTCGAGTAAACACAGAGCACGAAATAATCATACGAGTTTTAGATCACAGATATAGTGTCCGAGATAATTAGAAACACTGAGATTCTATGCAAAGAATAGCTTTAAGATCATGAACATAAGAACACTGTCTTAAATAAGATATATTTCACAACACAAAGTCTGCAAAACAATATCAACTTCTATTCTTCAAAATGATTGAAAGAAAACACAAAGTTTTTCTCCTTTCCAATAGCCTCTTAATGCTTCAAAAATTCTCGACCCTTTTGAATGCACAGGCATCCCTTATTTATAACAAAAGAAGCTAGAGATAAAACGGGACAGATCCAAAAGAGTAGCATGTTAACTGGAGTTTCAGTTTTGCATGACTCTCACGCAGGAGATCAAGTCAAAACATGAATTAAAAATATGATAAAACGGAAATAACAAAGACATGTCAATCTAAAAATAGAAATGACATGGGACGTTGGGAATTAATCCGAATCATCATCTTTTGCTTCTTCTTCTTTCTCCTCCTCCAGCTGAGACTGTTTGTTACGAAACTCCTGGAACTTCTGAATAATGCCTTGCATTTCATTCTCATCAGGCGCAGTGGAGTGATCATTCCACATTTCGCAGGTTTCATGAACATCACTGGCAGTGCCGGGAAGTTTCTTCAATCCTTTGCTGAGCTTTCTTAAGGCCTCTGAAGTGTGCTCAATTCTTACAAACTAACCAATGACTTCAAGGTCAAATCCGTGTACAGGTTCATGCTAAATAGATTCATGAACTTGTTTGAAGAGATCATCTGCTGATAGGATACCTGCATTCCCAACTGACACCTTTGGACAAATCTTTAGCAATTCTTCTTCCAGATCAATTTTCCCATCGATCAATTTATCCCTTGATTCTCTCAACTTGCTACAGGCTTCGTTGAGAATCTTTACTCTGAACTTGATGGCCTTGATCAGCTGAAAGTGTTTATCTGTATGTGGAAGAACGCCTTCTTCTACCAAGAGATGTGCTGGTATTTGCTTTAGCACTTGGAGAGATTCACAAGTCAACTCAAGCTGTCCAATTTCTTCAGTGAATTCCTCATCCATCTTCTCTCCTTCCTTCTGAATCTCCCCCAAAGACTGATGAACTTTCACCACGTCTTGAATTACTTCCTTCCCTTGTTGGAGCAACTTTTGGATCCATTCATCAACCACCCTTCCTTTTTTAGCAATCTTCTCAATCGTAGTTTCACCGATGAGAAATCGAATCCGACAGATACAGAAGAAGATGGTATGATTCCAGGGCTGTTGAGAGTTTAATCAAAACCTCTGTCAACTGGACTCCACTTTTTCCTTAAGCTCATTTCTGCTGTCCTTTAGTATCCAGTCATGGGATAGCTCCTCAATCCCAGCTGCTGCATAGGCCACATATGAGAACATATAAAACTTTCCGGTCGATAAGACCGTCGTCATCTGAGAGTCAATCTCATTACTGATAAGGGTTCCCCAGTCAATCCCTTGCTGGTTCTTAAATTTGTACTTCATCCTGCTAGACTTCTCGGCCTTCTCCTGAGATGAACCAGGGTCCGACATGAAGAATGTGGAGGGAGAAAGACTCGGAACTCAGGTGATGCTGTTCAAACTGGAAATCCGGATTGACTGAATGCACTGGAAGAAGAGAAGAACCCGACACGCTGAAGAGGATGTCGGAAAACCCTGAGAACCCGACAAGTTTGATCTGTCGGAACTTTGGCAAAGCCCGACACTTGCCTTTGATGACGGAAACAGGCGGAAACCCAGCACTCACTGTTAATGGCGGACACAGGAGGAAACCCGGCGCCCACTGTTGAGGTCGGAACTTCGGAGATTCCCGACACTTACTGTTGAGGTCGGAATGTTGAGAAACCACGATACTTCAAGCTTCCTTTATACTCTGGGCCTTTGAATCTGCAAAACAGTCTTCAAAATCTGGGAAACAAAAACAGAGTCTTTCTCAAATTTTCACATATACAACTTCCTTTCTTTTTTGTTATTCATATTCCATACATCATGCATATAATTAAGATTTTGGAAGGAACAACACAATTGATAATCCCAAAAAGAGAATAAACCCTAAAAACCCAAAACCCTTTCCAAAACAACACAGAAAGAAGAAGGGAAGAAAACCTTCAACAACTGGCAAGAAATTGGGAAGAAAATACGCGCAATCGATTCATAAAAATCAAGAATAAAGAAGGGAAGAAAAATACCTTCGATTCGAGACAGGTAAGATCGAAAACAAACGATCCAATCGGGCAATGCGAGTTTGCGGGTTTTGAAAGCGGAAGAGCATGCGAAAAATCCACGAATTAAAAATATGAATGGTAAGAATGACGTGGAAATCCGCGTATTTATAAGAAAATTAGTAATAAATACACTTCAGCTCGGCACGTGCCAACTCACCAACCATTCGGCATGAATGCCATGTCAGCATGTTGGAGGAGTCCGAAAACCTGACACGAAGAAATTTAGTGCATTCCGGGTTTCGGGTTTCGGAAAACATAGAGCACAAAACATGAAGTGCTTAGGTGCTACATAGCCCCGAAAACCCGAATACAAAGGATTGAGCGGACTTCGGAAATCGGAAAACATGGAGCACAAAACATGTTTTGGATCATGGATGTTCCGATGCTTTGGGGTTCCGAAAACCCGAATACAAAGGGTCTTCTCAATACAAGGCGGGTTTCGGGTTTCGGAAGTCAGATGTCATAAAACATGTTTTAACTTATGTACGTTCCGATGCGTTGAATTTCCGAAAACCCGATTTCAAAGGATTTTCTTAATACAAGGCGGGTTTCAGGTTTCGGAGGACATAAGACATAAAGCATGTTAAAACTTATGTCAAGCTGTTAGTAACACCCGAAAACCCGATTTTCTCTAAAAGAGGCCAAAATGCAAAATCACTTCAAAAATTTTGTAGGGGTTATCCGATCGTTTTGTCGTGAACTCAAAACGGGGATAACAGCTGGCTCCAGTTGGGGACTTTCTTTGCAATACCAAAGGAAGAGAACTCAGAATCTCTGGTCTCGCAGACCAGGGCCTTATCCATTGGGCTACGGAGTCAAGAAGAAAACCAAAACAAAACAAAACGAAGAAAGAAAGAAAACCAAAAGCAAACACACAACAAAAGCAAAATATGTACAATGCAAGAGAGCATCTTGCATTAATGGTGGAACAGCTTTAGATGTTGCCCACTGAAAGGCAACGGAAGTAGTCCTCCATCCAGATATGATAGTAGGAAACTATTTTCACCATTCAACTGATGAATTTTGAAAGGTCCTTTCCATAAAGAATCAAACTTTCCATGCATTCCTTTCTGTTCTCTCCTTTTATCCCAAAGTAGCACCAAATCTCCAATCTGAAAGTTACGCTGCTTTGATTTTTTATCGAAAATCTTCTTCACCCTGCTCTGATGATCTGATATACGATCAACCACCTTGATTCACTCTTCTTCTAGCCTGGTTAGGTACATAACCCTCTTTTCGATAGAATTCTGAAAAGCTACATCTTCAACCGCTTTCGCCAACTGTAAGGCCGGCAATTCTACTGAGATAGGAATTTCAGCATCAATCCCGTATAGCAATTGAAAAGGGGACATCCCTATGGCTCGCTTTGGAGTGATCCGATCAGCCCACAATGCATCATACAATGCTTTGTGCCATGTCCTCTGATTTTCATCTACTAGTTTCCTGATTATAGTAACCAGATTCTTATTGCTGGACTCAGCTTGCCCATTGCCCTGGGGATAATAGTCAGATGAATGAGCCAGAGTAATGCCGAATCCATAGCAGAATTCTGTTAATTCATGTGACGAGAAATTAGAGGCATTATCCGCTACGATCTTATGAGGTACACCAAATCTGACGATTATGTTTTCCTTAAGGAACTTGCAAACAGCTTCAGAAGTTGCTTGCTTGATTGGTACAGCCTCTACCCACTTGGTAAAATAATCTGTAGCAGTCAGCACATAGTTGTGTCCAGCACTGGAAGCAGGATTCAATGTTCCGATAAAATCAATCCCCCATTGGCGAAAAGGTTCTTCAATCACCACAGGCTTCAGAGGAAGAGCTGCTAGCTTGGGACGACCAACGAAATGTTGACAAGCTTCACATTTAGACACCCATTCTGCTGAATCCCGGAAAAGAGTAGGCCAATAATACCTAGCCCGTAAGATCTTATATGCTGTTACAGAGGACGAAAAATGTCCTCCGCATGCTAGGCTATGAAAGGATTCTAATAACTTTTCCTGTTGTGATTTATCGACACAACGCAAGAAGACACCATCAATACCTTTCTTGTATATTGCATTATTCCACAAAAGGTATTTTGCAGATCTTAACTTGACGGTCCTCTTCTCTTTTTGATTTAAATGTGGAGGGCATTCACCATAAGTTAAGAAGAAAGCAATGTCCGTGTACCATTCATCGGTCGTACTCACAAAAAGCACCATAGGCAGCTCGGAAGAAGTATCTTGATTCTTCTCACACTCTGCTTCAGCATGATTCTCTGCAATCAATTGACACAGGCCTCTTCCTCGTACCAACTTGGTAGGTTTGATGTCCAAGTCATACTCCTGAACCTTAGCAATCCAAGTACCTCGTTGGCTTCCCAACTCTTGTTGAGTTAGAATGGATTTAACAGCAGTATCAGGAACGAGAACACGAGTATGAGAATTCAGCACATAGTACCTGAAATGCTTCACCGCTCGCACCACCGCATAAGCATGTTTTTCAATCTGCGACATCTTCAATTCATGCTCTTTCAACGGACAGCTCATGAATGCGATAGGAGCTTCAATGCCTTCTCCATTTTCCTGCATCAGGATCGCTGACACTGTGTGGGCAGAAGCATAGCTATACATGATGAAATCTTTCTTGAAGTCTGGACATACTAAGACAGGAGCACAAGCAACTGCCTTTTTGATTTCTTCAAATGCCAGCTTCCCTTCTGTACTCCATCGAAATGGAATTTTACCTTTCATCATTCCAAGGATATCCTTGGTTTTGTCAGCGAAATCGGGTACAAATCTTCTCAAGAAATTAACCTTTCCGAAGAAAGAATGAACTCCTGTTTTACTTGTGGGCAAGGTAAGGCTCTGAATAGCCTTTACCCTTTCTGGGTCAATTTTAGTTCCTTCTCTGGTCACAATATGACCCAGCAGCTTTCCTTCTGTAACCCCGAACATGGACTTCTTAGGATTCAACGAAATCCCGTGACGTCTGCATCTTAAAAGTACCTGTTCTAAATGACCATAATGATCACTCCGCTTTTTAGAAAAAACGGTCAAGTCATCCAAATACACGACTATGACCTTGCCCATCAGATCTCTGAATGCTAGATCCATAGCCCTCTGAAAAGTAGCTCCGGCGTTGATCAGGCCGAATGGCATCCTCCTGTAAGCAAAGGTACCCCATGGGGTCGTGAAAGCTGTCTTGTGTTGATCTTCTGTGGTTACCTCGACTTGATTATATCCTGAAAACCCGTCGAGCATGGATAACATTTCCGATCCAGTTACAGTTTGTAATACCTGATCCATGATAGGCAAGGGATAGTTATCCTTCAGCGAGGACTGATTTAAGTTACGGAAGTCAACACAAATCCGGATCTCGCCATTCTTCTTCCTGACAGGGACAATGTTTGCAATCCAAGTGGAGTGATGGATTGGGAAAATAATTCTAGCATCTAACATCTTCTGAATTTCTGCCAGGATTGTCCCTGAAATCTTCGGATTATAATGTCTTTGCTTCTGTCTATACGGCTTGACATCAGGCTTCAAAGGGATACTGTGCTGAACATCTTTGGGCTTGAAAGATTTCAAATCTGCATAAGACCAGGCCAACACATCGATGTATTTCTTCAAAAGTGAAGTGAATCTTACCTTCTCTTCAGGAGAACAACATTTACCGATATTCACCATCCGAGGTTGATCAGATGAACCTAAATTGATTTGATCCACTTCAGAGGAAGAAGCTCCTTCAACTTGCCTTTTGTTTTGGATAAAGCGATCATGCTTGTCAAACAGACCCTCCAGGGAAACCAGACCTTTTGGTATCTTGTTGCCTTTCAGCTGGATAAATTCACCATCAACCTCTTGATATGGCTCTGAAATAGTTTCACGAAAGGCTGATTCCGAACCTTCAAAATATAGCTCACTGAAATTGTCAGCCTTTTCTAGGAAAGCCAACACCTGTTGATCATCATTGAATACCTGCCAGTGAGTTGCATTATCTGGGACGTTAGGGCGGTACACAATCTCGATAGAGTATGTGTCTTGCTTGAACTGAGGATGAGGAAGAAGAAGAGATGCAGATACGGCCAAAGAATCGGCCTTGTCATTATAATCTCTTAAAACTGCCTTAATAGAAAATGCATCAAAGCATTCTATACTATCCCAAACTTTGTTCCTGTAATGCCTCAACCGATCATTTTTTACTTGATATATACCCCTGACCTGATTAACAATCAGCTCCGCATCTCCCTGAACCTTGAGATTCCTGATTCCCTTCTGTCTGGCCAATTCTAATCCTAATAACAGGGCTTCATATTCGGCCGTGTTGTTAGTATTATCAAATTGCAACTTATAAGCTGATGGAAAAATCTCGGAGCTAGGAGATATGAGAACAACACCAGCGCCTGATCCAGAGGCTGAGCAGCTACCATCAAATTCGAGCGTCCAAATTGCATTGGGATCTTCCTCTTCCACATCTACAATGGGTATCTCTGATGCCATGAAATAATTCCCGAAGCTAGCATCTTCGAAAAGAATCTGAGCCTTAGGATCATCTGATTTAGTCACCAAATACTTTGCCTGCGGTTCAGGATGAAGAACCTGTTGAACCCCTTTGACTGGGATCTTGGCTTTGGTCCAATCCATACTAATCTCTCCTCCGACATCTTTACAAAATCCTCTACCCAAGAGAATACCATAAGCCGCAGGGATATCAGCAACCAGAATAGTCATTTTTACTCTCTTCTCAGGGAAGGCAACAAATGCAAACTGTGCGTCCTTAATTTGACCAATCAGAGGGACTTGTTTAGTTTCCATGGAATAGCACCGTCCATACGACTTAGTCAAAGTAAGCCCGAGGGCTTGGGCCACTTTTGCGGGCATAACATTATCAGAGGCCCCTGAATCAATGATGCAATTGCTGAGTTTAAACCCATTTATAAGTAGAGACAAATAAAATGGTTCAATCTTTCCTGAGGAAGAAGCAGAGGTCAGATTATTCTGAGGTGTGGGTTGAGTAGGATTTGAAAGGAGACCTTTAGCAGGTGACGGAACGGCCGCTTTACTTCTGATGAACTTGGCCAGCTTTTCAAATTGTTCGGGATTCGACTGAAGGTATTCTGCTTCTGACATTTGAATTTTGGTTCTCTTTGCATGATCAATAATATCGAAAGCAGTGTAAGAAGGAATGATAGTAGGCTCAGTTCTAATTATATGAGCTTGTGCTGGGGCACTGACCTTAGGAGAAGGAGAATAAGGAGCAGCTGTCTTTTTAGTAACCTCTCTTTCAGTTTGCGCCGAAATAGGGGTACCCCTTTTGACTATGGATACAGGAGGTTCCTTATTCTTCTCCTTAGTATTTTCCAGAGGCTTTCTGGGAACCTGAGATTGGGACCGAGTGAACACAGCAAATGATTGACCATCTGGCTCACATTCATCTTCATCATATTCCAAATAACCAATGCTGGAGTCGCCAGCTGACTCATCATAAGACTCATCAGCATATCCTGAAGCTTCGAAATCCTCACGGGAATCTTGTTCTTCTGGTTCATCATCTTCTTCAATTATTTCCACTGCTGCATTAACAGGCGGAGCTTCAATTGCTAACCTCGGTTGAGCAGGAGCTAACCGTGGCCTATCTCTGGCAGGTGCACCATTGTTATTAAAATTCCGCCTAGGGATATCCCGGTACGGAACATTGCTCACCTGCTGAGACACTTGCTTCTTTAAAGCAATCAAATCATTAGCCATTTTTTGAAACATAGGGTCAGTATTACCTTGAGAAGAACCTTGATTTTTGATTTTGGGTATATCTTTCTTGATCCTTCCGGCTAAGATGAGATCATCCTCTATTTCAGTAGCCGTTGACTGAGCAGTAGCCAAATCTGGGATAACCGACCTTCGTAATAAAAAGCTTATATCAGGGGGTTGAGCATTGATGAAAAAGCATTTTTGGTTTTCCAGAGTTGGTACAGCTATTACTGGAATTTTCCGGATCAGCTTATTGAACTTAGCCACGAATTCCCGCATAGGTTCATGCGATTCCTTCTTCATATGCGTGAGCTGAGCTAACAAAGCATGAGAATCTTCGGCTGGTTTGAAACGTGCCTCAAACTTGGTCCGCATGGTAGCCCAATCTGGAATGCATGCATTCGGGAGGTGGTAAAACCATTCAGCTGCTACTCCCTGCAATGTTTCAACGAAGAGCCGAACGGAGACATCTTCGTGGGCTACTCCGAGGACACCGCATGCAACAAAGAAAGATGCAATATGCTCATCAGGATGCTGCTTCCCATCCCCATTGAACTTGGGAATGTTTTTACGAGATCCACGTGGTAACTCATTCAATGGAGGAGTCAAGGAAAGAGGACCAATAACTGCACCCCAAGGCACAGGTTGAACCGCCATCCTTCTGAAAAGAGTGCGTACAGGGATCCGGGTATCAGACAAGAGTAGTGCACGACAAGTTGCAGATGCTTCCCGTTCTTCAGGGATCCGATTTCTCCGAACAGGTGAAGAACTTCTGGCTCGGTTAGAGACAACGCTGTTGGGAGAAAGGCTGAAATTATGCTGTTGCAGTAACTCAAAGAGTGGATCAATTTCACCTTGAGCTCGGCGGGACCGAGTGAAAATCCTCCTGGCCAGCTTGAACTGAAAGGAGATCTTATTAAAAATAAGGCAAATATGGAGTCGCCAGACACCGAGAGGATAAGCTTTATACTATTGATCCGTATTTCCCCAGCGGAGTCGCCAAAAACTGTTGGTTGGATATTTTGTCAAACCAAAATATGAGGTTCAACCACAGTACATGGGATTAAATCCCTCCTCAAAGACAGGTGAGGCTGCCTATTTATTGCTAATCTAAAACACAGTAAATAATATATACAATATTCACACTAATCTAACCATTGGGGGTTGGGATGAAATCCCGAAATCCACATTCACACGATTCAAGGATATTGCTTTCGTAAGTGAAATAGGTTAGAAACTGTTACAGTGAAAGAAGCACGGTAGAAAAGAAATGGGAGAAACGTATTTTCTTTCGAGTAAACACAGAGCACGAAATAATCATACGAGTTTTAGATCACAGATATAGTGTCCGAGATAATTAGAAACACTGAGATTCTATGCAAAGAATAGCTTTAAGATCATGAACATAAGAACACTGTCTTAAATAAGATATATTTCACAACACAAAGTCTGCAAAACAATATCAACTTCTATTCTTCAAAATGATTGAAAGAAAACACAAAGTTTTTCTCCTTTCCAATAGCCTCTTAATGCTTCAAAAATTCTCGACCCTTTTGAATGCACAGGCATCCCTTATTTATAACAAAAGAAGCTAGAGATAAAACAGGACAGATCCTAAAGAGTAGCATGTTAACTGGAGTTTCAGTTTTGCATGACTCTCACGCAGGAGATCAAGTCAAAACATGAATTAAAAATATGATAAAACGGAAATAACAAAGACATGTCAATCTAAAAATAGAAATGACATGGGACGTTGGGAATTAATCCGAATCATCATCTTTTGCTTCTTCTTCTTTCTCCTCCTCCAGCTGAGACTGTTTGTTACGAAACTCCTGGAACTTCCGAATAATGCCTTGCATTTCATTCTCATCAGGCGCAGTGGAGTGATCATTCCACATTTCGCAGGTTTCATGAACATCACTGGCAGTGCCGGGAAGTTTCTTCAATCCTTTGCTGAGCTTTCTTAAGGCCTCTAAAGTGTGCTCAATTCTTACAAACTGACCAATGACTTCAAGGTCAAATCCGTGTACAGGTTCATGCTGAATAGATTCCTGAACTTGTTTGAAGAGATCATCTGCTGATAGGATACCTGCGTTCCCAACTGACACCTTTGGACAAATCTTTAGCAATTCTTCTTCCAGATCACTTTTCCCATCGATCAATTTATCCCTTGATTCTCTCAACTTGCTGCAGGCTTCGTTGAGAATCTTTACTCTGAACTTGATGGCCTTGATCAGCTGAAAGTGTTTATCTGTATGTGGAAGAACGCCTTCTTCTACCAAGAGATGTGCTGGTATTTGCTTTAGCACTTGGAGAGCTTCACAAGTCAAATCAAGCTGTCCAATTTCTTCAGTGAATTCCTCATCCATCTTCTCTCCTTCCTTCTGAATCTCCCCCAAAGACTGATGAACTTTCACCACGTCTTGAATTACTTCCTTCCCTTGTTGGAGCAACTTTTGGATCCATTCATCAACCACCCTTCCTTTTTTAGCAATCTTCTCAATCGTAGGCACCGATGAGAAATCGAATCCGACAGATACAGAAGAAGATGGTATGGATTCCAGGGGTGTTGAGAGTTTAATCAAAACCTCTGTCAACTGCTCCACTTTTTCCTTAAGCTCATTTCTGCTGTCCTTTGTTTCTTTCAACTTTTGGCACAGGACGTCTATGGAATCCTTTGCATCTTGCTGCGCCCCTTTTGCTGTCACTTTCCCTAGAGCCACCCTGGTTACCTGGTAATCAGCAGCTGTTACATCATCTCTAGTTTTGTCAGCTGAGGGAGTGGCAATCTCTGCGAACTTATCTCCTGAAGCATCCACCAAAACCCTTGAAACTGTTTTGGGTTTCTTGGCTGATCTCGCAGTAGAAGCCTTGAGTGAGCTGAAATCAAAGGCTGGTAGGGGTACAATCACTTTCCTCTTCCTCGGAGTTTGCTCGAGTAGCCATTGTGGTGTATCAGAGGAAACTACCAATGTTGTAGTAACTGGTATTCTACTCTCAAGGGGAGAAGATTCTACTATTGGAGGGGGAACAGCAGCCAACGTGGTAGTAGGTGCAATGAATAGAGGCACAGGTTGTGGGGGAGTGTTGGTGATCACTTGGGTTCCAGCAGAGAGGGGTGAGAGCCCGGAGAAAATATTGGCCATGCTTGAAGAAGTGGATGGGGAATGAGGAGGCTGAAGTGGTTGTTGAGGGGGAGGCACAGATTCAGTTTCCAAAGCCTTGAATGCAAGAGATAAGGTCTCTCCAGTTGAGCAATCAGCAAATGGTGAAGTCAAGAGCTGGCTTCCTCCTTCTTCTAAATTAATCTCCCCTATTTCTGGTGGTGTTGGTGATTCTGGCACAACCACCGTTTGAGCTGGAGAGACAATTGAAGAGATTTGTCTTTCTTTCTTCTTCTTGGGAATCCTGATTTTTATAGACCCCCCAGTAGATTCTTTGTCCTTTTTCTTTTGGGAGGGCCCCACCTCCGTTTCAGCCAACTTTGGAAACTTGTCATCTTTAAAATTCATGCCCCAAGAAGAGAGCCATTTTTTGGTGCGAGCAAGAATGAGAGCCGACCTATCTGTGATAGAGGCTTTTTCGCTGGCCGACCAATCAATAGGCGGGAAAACGTATCGATCTTCATTAAGCCCATCATAGGACATATCCAACACACTTTCATTGTCAGTTGTGCCATCTGGCAAATCAGAAAGCTCTAGCGTCTGAATCTCATTAATAGTTAACCTACTATTATCTTTTCTGCGAACTGCAACTTCGTTACGCAGATCCACCCAGATATCCTCAATGTCGGGCCTGTGCAGATGTAGGGCTCCATAGGTTCTAAGTACTCCTCGGATGTCAAAACCATCCCGAGACTTCATATGCTTCTTTAATTTCTCCTGGAGTTCACATTCAACATTTTTGGCCTTTGCCACTGTTGAGCAAGTATATCTCCCAATAGAAATTGGGAAGGATACTGCTGCCTTATGCTTGCTCTGTTGGAATTTGTGAAAATCCAATAGCTGTCTGACCAATTCTATTAGTATCAATCTATCCCCTGGATAGCGAGGCAGACGGAAAGGCTCTCCTGAGTACATGACCGTTCGAAGGTAGGTAAACTTCTTGAACTGTAAGAAGATACATCCCCATTTAGATACCTCAGTCCAAGCTTCGTCTGATACCCTTGTCTTTCTTAGCCCTGGGTTCAGCTGGCAGATGTTCTCGTAGAAAAAGGCGTCATTTACCCTCCTAAAATGATCCTTGGACCCCTTCTTTGTTATTTGAGGATAATACTTATAGACTGGGTTTGTCGTTCTGCTCCCTTTAGTATCCAGTCCGGGATAGCTCCTCATTCCAGCTGCTGCATAGGCCACATATGAGAACATATAAAACTTTCCGGTCGATAAGACCGTCGTCATCTGAGAGTCAATCTCATTACTGATAAGGGTTCCCCAGTCAATCCCTTGCTGGTTCTTCTTGATGGTGACCATAAACTGATACATCCATCCATGAAATAAATTTGATTCCGGCAAGCCAAAAACCCGGCTCAGCAGGGTGATAATGTCATTGATTTCTTGTATGAAATCACATCTAGGAATAGTTCTTGGAAATCTAGATATTACTGGTTTTGCCTTGACCAAGAACTTCTTATTGACATCCTTAATGCAATTTTCCTGGTTACTGTCCCAGGCCTTCTGAGCCGACTTGATGTCTAGGTCCCCATACTCCTCGAAATTAGGTAGTTTCAGGAGATCATCAAAATAAGCTCCATCTAGTTTGATAACTACCTCACCAGCCTGATTCCTTACTGAACGAGAAGCCGAGTCGTAACTGGACGCACAAGCCAAAACAAACTCTGGACATTGGGCAGACATGGGAAAGCCTGCTGCAAGGGGCAAGCCACTGTTAGCTAAAGCCATCATCCATGGGGTTTGAGAAGAACTCTTCACCCTATTCCAAAAGTCGTCCATATCTATGTTGCCAAGTTCAGTATCCCTGATATCATAATTACAATCAATATATGATGGGGATTCTGGTTTCTTAAATTTGTACTTCATCCTGCTAGACTTCTCGGCCTTCTCCTGAGATGGACCAGGGTCCGACATGAAGAATGTGGAGGGAGAAAGACTCGGAACTCAGGTGATGCTGTTCAAACTGGAAATCCCAATTGACTGAATGCGCTGGAAGAAGAGAAGAACCCGACACGCTGAAGAGGATGTCGGAAAACCCTGAGAACCTGACAAGTTTGATCTGTCGGAACTTTGGCAAAGCCCGACACTTGCTTTTGATGACGGAAACAGGCGGAAACCCGGCACTCACTGTTAATGGCAGACACGGGAGGAAATCCGGCGCCCACTTTTGATGACGGAACTTCGGAGATTCCCGACACTTACTGTTGAGGTCGGAATGTTGAGAAACCCCGATACTTCAAGCTTCCTTTATACTCCGGGCCTTTGAATCTGCAAAACAGTCTTCAAAATCCGGGAAACAAAAACAGAGTCTTTCTCGAATTTTCACATATACAACTTCCTTTCTTTTTTGTTATTCATATTCCATACATCATGCATATAATTAAGATTTGGAAGGAACAACACCAATTGATAATCCCAAAAAGAGAATAAACCCTAAAAACCCAAAACCCTTTCCAAAACAACACAGAAAGAAGAAGGGAAGAAAACCTTCAACAACTGGCAAGAAATTGGGAAGAAAATACGCGCAATCGATTCATAAAAATCAAGAATAAAGAAGGGAAGAAAAATACCTTCGATTCGAGACAGGTAAGATCAAAAACAAACGATCCAATCGGGCAATGCGAGTTTGCGGGTTTTGAAAGCGGAAGAGCATGCGAAAAATCCACGAATTAAAAATATGAATGGTAAGAATGACGTGGAAATCCGTGTATTTATAAGAAAATTAGTAATAAATACACTTCAGCTCGGCACGTGCCAACTCACCAACCATTCGGCATGAATGCCATGTCAGCATGTTGGAGGGGTCCGAAAACCCGACACGAAGAGATTTAGTGCATTCCGGGTTTCGGGTTTCGGAAAACATAGAGCACAAAACATGAAGTGCTTAGGTGCTACATAGCCCCGAAAACCCGAATACAAAGGATTGAGCGGACTTCGGGAATCGGAGAACATGGAGCATAAAACATGTTTTGGATCATGGATGTTCCGATGCTTTGGGGTTCCGAAAACCCGAATACAAAGGGTCTTCTCAATACAAGGCGGGTCTCGGGTTTCGGAAGTCACGCGACACAAAGCATGTTTTAACTCAAGTATGTTCCGATGCGTTGAATTTCCGAAAACCCGATTACAAAGGATTTTCTTAATACAAGGCGGGTTTCGGGTTTCGGAGGACATAAGACATAAAGCATGTTAAAACTTATGTCAAGCTGTTAGTAACACCCGAAAACCCGATTTTTCTCTAAAAGAGGCCAAAATGCAAAATCACTTCGAAAATTTTGTAGGGGTTATCCGATCGTTTTGTCGTGAACTCAAAACGGGGATAACAGGTAGTAATCATGAAGAAAATAGGTGTTATAAGTAAATGCAAGCCTTAGAGGATGTAGTCAAGAAACACAAAATTTCTATCTCCACTCCACCTCCTTCTAATCAGCATGGAAAAGAACTTAATGTTGTTGGAAGATCTCAGTCACCACTTGCAGACAATTGGGTTATAGATTCTTGTGCTTCTCATCACATTAATTCTTCTAAGGAGTCTTTTGTTTCTCTAGGTTTGAGTTCTACTTCCAAAACTGAGGTTGGAGATTCTTCCTTTCTTTCTATTGAGGGAAAAGGTGATATACAACTTGATGGTGGCAATATCCAAGATGCACTATATATTCCTGACATCACTACAAATTTGCTTTCTGTATATCAAATTTGTCATTCTGGTCAAGGGAAAATAGTGACTTTTACAGCACATGGGGTAGAAGTAAGAACTTTGTTGGATCCTTATTCACTTGTCGCTCAGGGTATTATTGATCATAGTTCTAGACTATATCACTTTGAGGGTTTTTATGACACTTCCTCTATAGGGATAGGATTGGTTTCTCATTAAGATTCAGAGAGTAAACTTTAGCATGAAAGATTTGGACATCTCAATTATAGATATTTGAAGGAGTTGAGTACTCGTGGTATGGTAGATTGTCTTCCTAGAGTTTCTTGTCTTGAGGGATTTTTTCATGGTTGTGCATTAGGGAAAACAACACCAAGATCCTTTTCGTAAGAATTTTTCTAAGAGAGCTTTTTCACCACTTGAGCTTGTGCATAGTGACTTGATGGTTTTTCCTACCCCATCTTTCAATGGAGCTAAGTATGCACTTACATTTATTGATAATTTCTCGAGGCGTACTTGGGTTTATTTTCTCAAGTACAAAAGTGATGTTTTTTCACACTTCAAATTCTTCAAGGCTTTGGTCGAGAAACAATCTTCTAGTAGCATAAAGAACCTTCGCACTGATAATGGGGGGAGTACTTCAGCAATGAGTTTTCTGAATTTTTGGCAACTCAAGGTATTATTCACCAGCATTTTGTTCCTCATACTCCACAACAGAATGGATTAGTAGAAAGGAAGAATAGAACTTTGAAGGAAATGGCTAACTGTATGATGCATTCTAGAGATATACCTCCTATATATTGGGCAGAAGCAGTTAATTTTGCTAACTATATTCAGAATCGGACACCATACAAAGCACTTGAGCATTTGACTCCAGAGGAAGCTTGGTCCAACACTAAGCCAGGTGCATAATTTTTTTGAGTCTTTGGGAGCCATGCTTGGGCCTTTTTGCAAAAGAAGAAAAGGAAAGCTTTGGATAAGAAGAGTAAACCCTTGATTTTTGTAGGGTATTGTGAGGACATGAGAGCTTATCATCTTTTAGATCCTGATACATATGATGTTATTTTTCGAACACATGTTCAGTTTGATGAGCATTTCACTCCTCATGATTCTTCATCTTCTTCTATTCCTTCTTCTTCTTCATCTCATCTTGAGGATCCTTTCTTTGAGGAGATTGATGAGGAGGTTATAGATGCCATTGAGGATTCTATTCCCACTGATGTTGTCACTATGCCTAAGTGGGCTCATACTACAATTTTTAAGGCAACACCTTTCATGGAGGAATTCCACCCACTAGGCATCATCATGCACATTCTACAGGTTTTGGACTTTTGTGTTAGGAAATTTTTGAGGATCCACAGTGTTTTTCAAAGGCTCATGGGATACAGGAGTGGGATGATGCGATGACAGCTGAGTATTCTTCTTTGATGAAGAATCATACTTGGGATTTGGTATCTCTTCCTAAAGGAAGAAAGATGGATAGGTGTAAGTGGGTATACCGAACCAAATACGTAGTTGATGGGTCCATTGACAAGTATAAGGCTTGTCTTGTTGTAAAGGGTTTTTCACAAGTTGAAGGTATTGATTTAGAAGAAAAATTTTCTTTTGTTACACATTTACAAGCTATTAGGATGTTTTCGGCATTTTATTGTTATAAGAACTTTAAAGTATATCAAATGGATGTTAAATATTTACTTTTTGAATGGGAATCTAGAAGAATACTTTTACATTGAAAACCCAGAAGGATTCATATTATCAGATGCTAAGGACTATGTATTCAAATTGAAGAAATGTATTTATGGATTGAAACAAGCAAACAAAGCCTGGTACTCAAGACCGGAAAATTATCTTCAACAACAAGGTTCAAAAAAGGGATTGCTGACAATAATACATACATCAAAACTAAAGGTGAGAATCAAATGATTGATTATGAAATTATTTTTGGAGGAAGTAAGGATAAGATGTGTAAAGAGTTTGTTGAGAAAATGAAAAAAGAATTTGAAATCTCCATGCTTGGTGAGTTATCATTTTTTCTTGGATTACAAATTTCTCAATATGAAAAAGGTATATTCATTTATTAAACCACGTATATTAAGGAAATGTTGAAGAATTTTAGAATATAATATTACAAACCAATAAGTACACCCATGATTATAGGTTGTGAGTTGAGTGAGGATGATTAATCTCCTAAAGAAAATC
Organism: Taxus chinensis; assembly: GCA_019776745.2. Lineage (NCBI taxonomy): Eukaryota > Viridiplantae > Streptophyta > Pinopsida > Cupressales > Taxaceae > Taxus > Taxus chinensis. The sequence goes on along the minus strand of CM034151.1, from coordinate 595,159,558 downwards.
ATATTCTTTATAGGTCAATGATTGGAAGTTTGATATATGTGACTACATCAAGACCAGATGTAATACAAGAAATAGGTATGGTAACATGTTTTAAGATGCTCCAAAGGAATTTAATATGTAAGTTGTTAAAATAATTATCAAAAATCTAAAAGGTACATTGATTATGGATTGTGGTATCAAAAAGGTGAAGATTTTTCTTTAACAACATATACAGATGTAGATTGGGCTAGATGTATAAATGAAAGAAAAAGCACAAGTGGTGGTTGAGACTCCATGCCTAAATAAGTATTTAAGGCTATTGGTCTTCATCATCTAGTAAGCATATGTCCCCTGGAAGTCACCAAACTATTGTAAAAAATCTACACCCCATGTAATTTTGAACAACTCATCAAAGATAGACTTAATTTTTTTTTTGCTCAGAAAAATCCACCAAACACTGATTCAGTCACCTACAGAATGAAAAAACTTAGTGTTCCATGGGTTCTCCTAACCCACAAAACAAAGGAATGAGTAGTTAGGGGACTTAGGAAAAATTTGGTAATGTTAGTGTTTCACAGAAGTTATTGGATCTTTTTCGGAACTAAGGAATTTAGTACCTCGTAGGTTGAAATAAAGTTAAAACACCATGGGGTTGTATATATATGGAGAGTTTGATAAATCAGCTAAGGATAAGAGTCACGGAAAAAAGGAATTGAGAAATCAGTTGGTGCTTCACGGAAAAGGAGAAAATGTTATGAGCGGCTAGGTTCAAAAGCCGCGAAACACTAACTTAGTATTCTGTAAGTTTTCTAATTTGGTAGTATTCCACGGGTTCTAAGGTCCATGAAATGAAGGAACATAGTCACATGTAAATTTTCTTGAAGAAGAAGAAGAAGGAATGACCTCCTCATCATAGAAGAAGAGTTAAAATGGCTAAAGGGCGGAAACATTCATGCATGAATTGATAAAGGAAACTCCTCTCATCACTTAGGTGATGTAGAAGCATCAAATTTGTATATAAGTAAATTTTTGTTTGTCATGAATTATGGCTTGTATTAGGTTTTGGTCCTTTTAAACTATCATTGATTCCTTCATAGCTATCTTAAGTCCTCCATGTGTGTTAAATGGGATTTTTTTAGTTTCCATCCAAAAATAAATATTTAAATATTTGAATTTGTAAGATTAGTTAAAAAGGTGTAATGATGTAAGTAAGGTCATGAAATGTTGTAAAATTTCCTAAAGGGAATTCAATTAATGTTTCTAGGGTAATATCACCATTTAGTCAAGTTTTATCATGAGTGGTTAGACTTCACTATGGTTAGATTTGAAAATTAGTTTATTCTACTCAAGTTTTAGGTCTTGAGTGAAGATATTTGAATGGAGGACTAAAGGAAGAGTGAGAGGGAAGGATCAGAGGTCTAAGAACAATGAGACAATGAGAGGAATTTCATTAATGCAAGAACATGTAGGGTTGAGTAAGAGGAATTTGTAGGAATAGGTTTCTTGTAAAATAATGAAGAGAATTCTTGTATATATGGATAAATTAAGTCTTGTTATGGAATACCTATTTGTATATGTTACTAATGTTTTTGAAATTTATTGATAATATGGATTACATTCTGTAAATTATTATCAACACTCACACTGATGCTTTAGTTAAATATTTGAAGTAAGAATGAATGATTTTGATGAGACATTGTGAGGTGATAAGTATGTAATGTTTTGGCATTAAGTAAATGAATGTACAAATGCATAAATGTGTGTGAAATAGGCCTTAAAAGGTGTGGATGAACCCTCTAAGGGTTGAGAATACAAATACAAGAAGAATTTATTAGTTTAAAGCAAACATGTATGGTCATTTGTTCTTTCTTGAGCAGAAGTGAAGGAAATTGATAAGGAACAGATGAATGTGATAGTATAACAGATGAATGTGATAGTATAAGAGTTGGTTAATACTTCAACATGTGTGAGAATACATCTTAGAGGTAGATTATGATAGGAAAATGAGTTTTATTAAAGAATAGATGGACCAGGATTTAAAAGCGGGGTTTTCTTTTAAGGAAATGAATATAAACATTGTCATTGGAAGTGTGTGATACATTTTTATGAGTGGATGCATGAAGAGGAAAGTTTGAATATGCTCTTATAGAGCTTTAAAGTCAAATTTGAGGACTTGAAACCATGAATAGTTCATGATAGGTAAAAATATCCTTCTCGGGCACTGTAGAACCCTAGTTTAGGGTTTAAGAGTTAAAATACTATAACTTGAGTTTTTGTGGATGAAATCATTTTAAAATGGATACATAACATATGAGCACCTTGTTACAAGTGATTTTTATGGTTTTAGTTATTAAGGAGTTGTATAGTCTGACATATCTCTCACAGTCTCATTTTGTGGCAAAAGAGACCTAATTGGGAAGACCAAACTACTGGTGGCAAAAGAGACCTAATTGGGAAGACCAAACTAAAAAATGGACATAATTCCCTCAATGACACCTTTCCTGGTTGACATGACAGTTAAAGGGGGATAATGTGTATTAGGAAATTGTAGTGGCTCCTTTATAAACTAAGTTTGCAAAAATTTATCAAGAAAAATCATGTTCCTTAGGGATATAAAATGTGTAAGACATGGTTGAGGGCTAAAAGACGATTTATTTGTAATTAATTGATGTTTCACTCTTTGAAGAGGTCTAAAACCATAAAAAATGCTAAAAAAAAGTTGGGTAAAGTACATTTAAAGTCTTTGAAGAGTCTTGGGAGTATATTATTGAACCATACCTACATAACAATGCCTAAGGAAGACATGTAACCGTCTTTGTGATTATACTGAGATTTTATGATTACTTGATGGGAGCATGTAATGAAAGATCATTAAAATCCTGAAATATGCACTAGTGAGGTATTAGGATATGATGGTATTGAGGTTTTAGAAGAATAAAATCCAATTTAGGGTTAAGAATGAAACAAAAAAGTGATAGTGAGGTTTTAGAAGAATAAAATCCAATTTAGGGTTAAGAATGAATGATGTGAAAAGAGACCAAGACAAGATAATCTGAGCTAAAACAAGGTAGGGGAGTTATAATTAATGACTTGTTATTTAAGAGGTTTTGGTACATCATATGAGTGCGTGGAATTTTAATGGAGAGGATAGTAAGATATCGCGTTTCTTCTTGGAGATATGAGTAAACAGTGGTAAGAGAGTGAGATTTTGATTACTAAACAAGGCAGGAAGAAACAATACAATCCAACTGGGCTTCTTGCATCAAAATTGTTATGAGAAGTTAACAGTAAGGTTATGAGGAGTGTGAAATTTTGCTAAATATTATTCCAATGGTGAGACACCATAAGCATACTTGGAGATTTGAGAAAACTTTTGAAGAATTTTAGGAGCCTTGTATGACAGTCAAGAAGGTATTTATTTGATAAAGACAATGCCCAACATATCAGGAGCACATGGTAGAAACATCAAACTTGGAAGAGGTTGTTCTGAGGATGCAAATGTAGGGTAAGTTGTTACAAGTGAACCTTGATGGTTAGTGAATCTCCACATTATAGGACATCATAACATAAGACCATGCTTCTAAAAATCCTGAAAAGTCGGAAGATGGAGTTTGAGGATGCATGAGGGTAAGACAAGTGAACTATGGTTGTAATAACCCCACTTATAGGACACTAAATAAGAATTTTAAAATAGTTCTAGAAGGGCCCTTGTCTATTTGAGGCACTAATACTATTTTCTAAGCTAAATATTATATGACTTGATTTTAAGTGTTCTTGAGACTATTTAGGAGGAGTTGAAAATAAGAATAAGGTAAAAATTGTTGGAGAGGTTGGAAAAACCAACCAAATCAGTGTAATGAAATTACTTGTATAATTCAGATCATGAGCAGAAATATAACACCAAATAACACAATATTCCAGAATAATGATCTCAATATGCAATTATAAAAGCTTCATCACTTCGAGGGGGAAACCTCCAAAACATACAATAATACTCAAATGCTCCAATGATGATGAATTAATACCTATAATTCCCTATATATACTATTCATATGTTATGGCCACCACCAAGGCCGACCTACTAAGCATGAGAAAGTATAAATGATAAATAAAATTATAAATGAATATAACATGATAAGATTATATGGTAAGCCACAAGTCGGCTACTCATATCCTAATAAAAGCAATATGTTAAGGGCATAGCATGCCATTCCCCTTCAAAGAAAAATTGTCCCCAATGTTGAGAAGCTTTGGGTGCTACTGTAGGAATGTCATATCTTCCCATGTTCCATTTTCATTGCCCATATTCTTCCACTTGATTAGGTACTCAGTAATAACCCGTGTCCTCAATCTTTTAGTGCGTGTTTGAAGGATGCATTTAGGTTCCAAGATGACCCTCCCCTCCTCATCAAGCTTAGGTAACACTATTTAAGCTGATACTCTTCTGTCCAATTAATTTCTTTAGGCAAGAAACATAGAAAGACTGGATGTATTCTGGTTGTATTGTGGAAGTTCTAATTTGTATGCTACGAGTACCAATCTTCTGCAATACTTGATAGGGGTCATAATACTTTGGTGAAAGTTTTGGTATCCTTTTGTCTGTTGTTTCAAAGAAATTTGCTTATATGGTTATAAATGCACATAAAAACCCAATCACCGAAATTCAAAATGCCTTTCACTGCGATGTTGATCAACCTGTTGATTCATGCAGTTATTGTGTCCATGGACCAAGTTCTCCTTGAGACTAGAGAGGACCTCTTGCTAGTGAAACTGAATGCACCTCTTCTAACTGCTCTAACCTTTACGGTTTTCCTCTCAATGATGATGTGATGGATGTTGGATGGTAACCATAGAGTGCCAAAAAAGGAGACATTTTAGATGAAGTATGGAAGGAAGTGTTATAACACCATTCTACAAGTGGTAACCATTAGACCCATCTTGCTTGTTTATCTGACGTAAAGCAATGAAGATATCCCTCCAAGACACCTTATTTACAACTTCAATTTTCCCATCAGACTAGGGATGATAAGAAGAGCTACGAGCTAACTGAGTACCCAAACATGAGAATAAATCAGTCCAAAAATTACTAGTAAATATAGGGTCTCGATCAATTACTATAATCTTCGGTGTCCCATGTAACTTCTGAACTGTGTCCATGAAGGTTTTTTCCTACCGTACTTGTCAGCAAATGGGTGTGATCAAGGCACAAAAATGAGCATATTTGGTGAGTCTATCCACCACAACCATGATGACATTTTTTCCTTCTAGATTTAGGCAATCCATGTGATAAAGTCCATGGAAACCTCTTCCCACCGCTGGCTAGGAATAGATAGAGGTTGTAGAAGACCTGGGGAATCAAACTGTTTCACCCTTATTTTGCTGACAAACCATGCATTCTACCACAAAAAAATTGGACACCCCCTTTGAGCCCTTCCTAGAAGAAATCTTGTTTGACTTGATGGATAAGTTTTCAAGAATCCAGAGTGCCCCCTATTAGAGAAGCAGTGAAGCTCAGAAAGAATCCTATTTTTAAGAGCTTTGAGTTCTTACATAGGTATAATCTATCTTTATACCATAAAGCATCCCCTTTCAATACAAACCTTTATTTAGACATGCTTGGATCATGTCTGGAGATGATGAATGAGGTATTCTGTGTACTTTGGTCATTCTCATCCATGTCAGACCTTGCCTCATCTGATCTAATCTTCCTGTAATATAGATATGGCACATCAACAAGGCTGTCAGTTGAGTCATCTTTCCACGATAGAGCATCCGTAACTACATTCTCCTTCCCTTTCTTATAGATAATTCTCAAAATCATATCCCAAACATCTTGGAGAACCATTTTTGTTGTTCTTTAGATGATAAACACTGCTTTTCTAAGAAGCATTTCAAACTATCATGATTTGTCTTCACTTTAAAGTGTCTTCCTATGAGATATGGTCTCCATTGCTTTACTGCATGAAGTATGGACTAGCATTTCCTTCTCATAAGTTGGCTTGGAAAGATTATTACCTTTGAATTGATGGATCAAAAAGGTAATGAGGATGGCCCTTCTTGCATGAGAACTACCCCCATACCATACCCCTGAAAAGCATCACATTCAACAATGAATGTTTTGGAAAAATCTGGAGTAGCCAAAGTACTAGAGTGGTGCACATGGCCTCCTTTAGTTTCTCGAATGCTTTGGTTGCATCCTCACTCCAACAGAAGGAATCCTTCTTTAATAAAGTTGTGAGATGGTGCAGCTATGCTTCCATAATGCCGTACAAATCTATCGGTAATAACCTGTAAGCCCCAAAAATTCTCATAGATATTCTTTAGAGTCTTTATGGAACCTTCCACTCAAGTATCATGGCTTTGATCTTATTAGGATCCACTTTAACACCTTCATGAGAGACAATGTGACCCAAATATTCAACCTCCATGAGTCCAAAAGAACACTTAGAGGGCTTTGCATAAACTTGATGTTGCTCAAGGGTTTCCAAAACCATTATTTACATGATGCAAATGTTCCTCTCTATGTTTTGCTATAAATTAATATATCATCGAAAAATACTAAGAATAAACTTCCACAGGAATGACTTAAAAATAGAATTCATAAAAATTTGTAAGTGTAGAAGGTGCATTTGTGAGTCCAAAAGGCATTACCATGAATTCATAATGGCATTCATGTGTCCAAAAGGTGATTTTATGAACATCCTCATCCTTGATTCTGATTTGGTGGTATCCCGAATGAAGATTAAGCTTTGTAAAATAAACAATACCATGCAACTCATCAAGCAAATCATCAATACATGAATAGGTAACTTATCTTTGATTGTGTACTTATTAAGTTCCCTATCAATCAGGACACATGTGCACACATGTTCATCTTTCTTCACGTCACCATCACTACTGGAGAAGAATAAGCAATCTGATTTATGATGGAAAATTCATGCTTCTAACATCTCTTGTACTATCTTCTCAATCTCACTCTTTTACACATATGAGTACTTATAAGGTCTAATGTTGAGTAGTTGGAAACCTAGTACTAGTTGGATGGCATGATCATGGTATCTTTTGAGAGGTAAGCCCTTTGGCATATCTCTAAACACAACTAAGTTATAATCTATAATTAATTGCATATGTGATGGTATAATTGCATTTGAATGATGTTCTTCCAATAAAAATAGTCTTACCACAAACCTCTCTATACTTTTTTTCAACATTTTTTGCATCTGGTGAGACATTACTAATTGTGGGGACTTTGTCTTAATCCTTTTAGTTCAAAATTACTCCCATTTTTACTGAAAATTCATGAACAAATCTTCAAATTTAATCTTAATAGTTCCCCAAAGTGGTAAGCCATTAAAATCCTAACACAATATATGCTCCCCCATAGAAATGGCATACATAGGGCCGTTTAACAAGTAATATCCCATGGTGAGTTTAACATTATGAAAATTTTCAAAACAAATAATAGTACCCCCATCAACGATCATTACTTGGACATTGGAGAGATGTATAAACAAAATAGTTCAAGCACATCTCTAACTTATGATTTGATGAAGTTGTGAGTGGTAGCTTCGTGATTCAATTAACATTATTACCTTCTATTTTTATAAGAATCAAACCACTCTGAGGATTTGGGGGGTATTAATACCTTAAATTTCATGACATTATATTGTTGGTTACAGATCTCCTAACTCATCATCTGGAACAAAAATGACCTCTACCTCTTTATCTTCTTCATTTGGGTCCTTTAATGTAGAAAAACTTCTTTTCAACACATTTATGATGGAGTCCATATTTAATTTCATATTTAAAACATAACCTTTTTTTCTCTTTTTTCTTCAATTTATTGAGGTGTAATTCAAATTGGTTGATGGAATGATGATATCAGTGTGTTATGGTCTCTTATGTTAGTGAAATTCTACCTCCTACTAGACAGAAATGTTTCCTCTACCCTATGTACCATGATAATAGAATCAGAAACCTTAATTGGATTACACATGCACACCTCCATGCTCAATTTTTGTCCCTAAGACCCCCAAGAAGGGATATGTTTTGGAACTGATGAACATAATCCTTGTCTAATCTTGTTTTCCGTAACTTTTCTAATTGGCTGAAAGAAATTCTCTGACACACTAGAAACTATACATGTAATTTTCTCTCTTTGATAAAAAATTTCCAAGTAAAATTGAGACCATTCTTCTACCTTTGATCATAAAAACCATCGATGCTAGAGGAGTTGGTCAGGTTTGAGATACAAGTATGTCTATGGTCACCTTTTATCCTGATGGGATATGAATGTAGATCAAATAAATTATCCATTTGGTTAATCTAATTGAGTGGATCATTTCCATAAAAAATTAATGTATTTACACTTTCTACATCTATATTACAGGCCTGTAGAGTATTTTATATTTGGATTGTGTAGTATCAAAGATCCATCCTGGCTATTTTTTTCCATTATTTTGATCTAAAGATCCACCTTGGTTGATATGATTATGATTGATTTGTGGCTGATTATAAAGAAGATGACAACCATTCAGATTTGTGTTGATTTGCTATAGGAAATCATTAATTTTGTTTTCCAAAACTTTTCTAGATATTCATTTTTGGCCATCTCAAATAGTAGGGTTTGTATATCATACTCCATTTGGCTTACCCTCTGGTGTATCAGAGTAAACCCTAGCCATGAGGAATCTGTAGTTACCCCTTATAAATCCAATCGCTCAACTATTATCTCATCCTTTTCTTTAGTTTTACCTTGAGTGAAGAGATTTTTTTTTCACTTTTAGAAGGCCCCGTCATGATGCCCCAAAATAGTATGATTTAGCGATTGAGGTTTAAATTTAGGGTTTGGGGATTTCAATAGGAATTAGGTAAAATATGATAAAACTTAAAGAACAAACTCAAACTAATTTTTAATCCTCTTTCTAAAAATGTAAAGAACATGGAAAAAATCCACAATTTGTAGTTAATAGAGAAAATTTATGAAAAAAACCTAAAATTGATATAAATTTTTGCAAAACAAGTCAAAATATATTAAAATTTGGAGAGGATCTTACTTGACCAATTTTTCAAAACCTAAAAAAAAATTGTAGAAATATTCTCTACCGATTTGTATATTCGTCTGAGTATTAATAATTAGGGTTTTGATGTAGTTCTTGCTAAGATCAAGTTTTGATACCACTTATAGTGAACCATTACACCAAAACCTTGAGATGTTAGTGAATTCACACACTAAGATCATAACACTACCTTATTGAATGACAAGCTCTAAAACAATCCAAAGATGATACACTAAAAGAAAAGCTGTTACAAATAAGTGTGTAATAATTCCTCTCAAGGGCTTATCAAGATGTTGTATTGCCTATAGGTCTTGTTTCAATTTTTTACTATTAAAATTATTTCCCTCAATGATATGGCCTAGTGATAAAGGTTTTAAAATAAAAACATTTGGTGGATTAAATACTACATAATGAAATATTTGATACTATATCAAAAAAAAAAATTATGGTCACACACCATGATATATTTAACATGTGTACACACTTAAACATGAAAAAATTATGCTTAGGGAAAAACAAGTTTTCATTTGTTCCTATATTATGACTTCCACATACATTCTAAGCTTAATTGAATAAATTTTCTTTCTCTTAGGTGAATTTCTTAGCTACACACAACATTCTTTTTCATAGAATCACTCAGTTTGACTTATCAAAAGTAGTACTTTACTCCTAGGAATCCTTAATCATTTTGAGATTAGTGGAACATGGTCATTCAAGAATCAAAGAAGAGGTACTATTTGGAGGCAAAAAAAATCCCATGAAATCATTCATGTCATTTTAAATTATTTTGGTGTCCCTAGAGTTTATGTTCCTTCCTATAAAGAGTGTTAGTTAGATCTTTTAATTTAAAAACCATTATGATGCATATAACCACACATTTGTTTCACAACATGAGAAATGTTGAAGGCTTCGGTGGTGACGATAAATTGAAAGAGGATATTTTGGATACATTTATTTTGAATCAATAAATCTTGACATTTCCAGTCCAACTACAAGACTCATCATTAAAATATAAATATTTTTATTCCCAAAGAGAAATTATTACAATATATAGAGTAACCTTTGAGGCTTGACATTTCCTATTCTTTAGAAATAAGTGTCTTCTTGATGCTTCAAGAAGACGATTCTTTCTAAATAATAGGAAAGGTCAAGCCTCAAAGGTTACTCTACATATTGTAATAATTTCTCTTTGGGAATAAAAATATTTCTCTCCTCATGATGAGTCCCGTAGTTGGACTCAAAACATCGAGATTTATTGTTTTAAAAGTAGTGTATCCAGAATATTCTCTTTTAAACATGAGAAATATTTATACAATGAGGTAAAATACAAATTTCCTATGGTCCTTTTGATATAAAGAGGAAAAACTATTAAAGATGGAAGTATTTTTAGAAAAAATAATAGTGATAGTGACTCAAAAGGAGAACACCCCATGGAAAAGGAACTACAAAAATGGTAGCATATATCCCACACACACATGTCTGACAATACATCAATTAATTAACTAACCATGTAGGGCTAAGAGACTTTGACAATAGAAATTATTGGTCACAACATGGTGTCCCCCTTTACTTGGAATGTATATAACCTAAATTCATAGAGCACGCATGCATCAAAAATAAATTATGGATGTTGCTTCCTCCAACCATCCATTTTTGTATCTTTTTTCTACACATCAACAAATAACCTATGCAGTTGTTGTTGGGCATGTTGGTAGGTCAGGAAAACTTCCAACCATTAATTATTATGAATTATTATCTTGGAATTGAAGTTTAGAAAAGAGAGAATCACATATTTGTATCACAGTTGAAATACACCAAGAAAATTCTTGTGAAGTTTCATATGATGGATTGTAAACCAATTGTTACACCTGTGGAGAAAATACTTCAATTATCTTGGATAGATCCATCACTACAAGTAAATGCAAATCTCTATCAAAATTTTATTGGGAGTCTCATCTACTTGACATATACTATGACAAATATTAGTTATGATCATCTATCTTTCTCGGTTCATGTAAGAACCTAGGGTTTGTCACTAGAAAGAAAAAAAGTGGATATTGAGGTACATCAGAGAAACTATGGATTATGGCCTAGAATACAAGAATAATGATAACTTATTCTTGATAGGATATTCATATTTAGATCATGCAGGGAACATAGATGAAAAATGTCGATTTCAGGATTTGTATTTTTTTCTAGGATCTCGACCAATATCATGGGGGAGTAAGAAGAATATTTATGTTTCATGGTCCTCCATAGAATCATAATATCACTTAGCAAGAGGATTTTTCTATGAATTGATATGGCTCCAAAGTGTACTTGAAGGACTGGGAATACCAAAGAAATTTCTAACTATCCTATATGTTAATAGTGAAGGAGTAGTGAACTTGTTTAGAGTCCAGTTTTCCATGAGTGGACCAAACACATAGGTGTAATTACATTTCATTAGAAAACATGTTTAGAAAAACAACATACAGCTCTAGTATTGCTCAATAGATCAACAACATGTAGATGTCTTCACAAAATCACTTTCTCGAGACAAATTTGAGGGATTCAAATATTTTATCTCTTGTTCATTTGAGACCATGTTAAATTAAAGGGAGAATTTTAGAAATAAAACCTTATCTTAATTCATCATCATGATGTTATGAATAATGTAATAAGTAATATAACTTTAATACCTTTTCTAGGACTCTTAGTTGTCTTAAATTTATTTTTCTGTCTATATATTAGTGGGGTCTTTTATATCTTGTTTGTTCCTAGATTATTTCGAGTAGGCATAATAAGGGGAAGTTAGGGGAAATATGTTATTTCAACATATTTGGAAACTTTAAGAGATTCGATCCACTTCCCTCAGAATGGATAGAAGATGTTAAAAGCCAATAAAATGTTCAGCTATATCCTTTGATTGTAATCTTTGATATTTCATATTAATTAAAAATTTCAAGCTATGTCCTATTTGTGCAATAATAATCCTAATAGATACTAATATTTCATCCTGAATCATAATTATTATATTCAATACATAATTTAATCATTTATTTAAATTATTAATTAGTACACATGAATACTATAGTAATAATAAATATAGAGACCTATTGAGTCAATAGAAATATTACTATCAATTTTGTTTATCTTGGAGTTAGGTTCAAGGCTTAATTTTTAAGGGAATAGATTTGATTTTAATGATATCTTGTGAGTACCATGGAGGAATAATGGAAAAGCTAACTTACCTTTATGGAATTATTTATATTGATATTTATTCCATTTAGAAGGTAATTCAAGGAGAAGAAAGAAATTAAATACAAATTATTGTAGGATGATTCCATAATGTTACATAAATATGAGAAAAGTAAATAGATGAGAAAATGAGAACATTACCTACAAAATAACCATTGAGAATTATTCCTATCATAATATGAATTATATTTTCCCTTTAAATTATCTTAGATTTTATGGGTAAAGATGTTATCTAATAGATTTGTGGAGAACTAATCAATAATCTAGTTAATAATCCATAATAGAAATTAAATATTACCATTAGATTAAGGATTCATGACGATACTTGACTATAAAGAAAATTTAAATTTCTAATCATTATATTAAAACATCCTTATGGTTTTATTATAGTATATAGCTATATAATTTGGAAAGAGGAATAAAATTAAAGGGAATAATGAATTCCCATGCCATGGGATGAACCCATCATCTCCATCCTATGGGATCTTAGAGATACACTCCAAGGATGTTGAAAGCATCTAGTTGTCACAAAATGACCATATACCTAGTTCTAAAAGTATAACGTATTACCTATTCCGTGTTAATTTCTATTAAGAACAAAGATTCAAGTTGACAAAAAGGGAAAAGAGTTGGAATGATCAATCTAAAATATTGTACCAATAAACAAGATTGCACTTTGTAGTATTTGAACCTATGGCATCAGTTTTTTTGATACATACATTATAATGAACTAAACTAAGATCTCTTTCTAAGAAAACGTAAAAAATACAAAATGATAAGGATCATTTTACAATTTCAAAACAAGTGGAAACTATACACATACCTTACAGACTACAAATAAAAATAGCTTACTTAAGAGATTACTTGTAGGTAATGGTGATACATTTATTGAAAATATAACAATATTATTTTGAGTAGATAAATATGTATAGAATATTTATTGACAACCTCATCTAATAAAAAAGATGCATTAAGAATGATTTTGGATACATAACATTTCCCCCAAAAATGAGAAAAGTAATTGATATATTATTGGGATGGATTCAATTTGCATATTTTTTAGATAGATTAAATTTGTTTATTTTATGGGATGACTCAATAAAAGGATCAAACATAACATATATAATATTTTATAATATATTTATTTTGATTATATGAAAGAGGATATTCATGGATCCCTTTTACACTATATACTAGAACTAGATCATCAAGCTATTACCAATTTTCTAAGAAAAAGATGTGATTTTTCGTGAAACAAAATACATATTTAGTAATGTAAGAAAACAGAAAAAAAGAGGAAGGAAAAAAATAATGAAGAAAATGTTCTTCCTTACATTTTATGTATCATATACTAAATAAACCCAAATAGTAGGTTAATTAGTCACTCTTTAAAAATAAGAGTATGATATTAGTTATGTGCTTATAATAAAACTTGTACAAACATAAATACTTAATCATAATTTAATTTTGATCAAGCCAAAAAATTTAACTTATTTTTGGGGATCTACTAAATTATTCAAACTTTTCAATTAAGAAATTTGTAATTTTAATCATTTCACTCAAACCTTTTTTTAAATAGCTATTGTAAATATGACATTAAACATTCCAAAATCAAATTAGGAATAAGAATCTTTAGATTATTCTTCTACTATCCAATTTAAAAAAAATTGAATTAATATTATACCTACAAATATAATGTGTGCATGAGGTTCAATAATCATGATATCCAATATGCCAAAACTAGTAGTCACTCTTAATAAGAGTAGATTATTGATATCTAATTTTATAGATGCAAACAATTATTCCTATTAGAGTAATCTCTCAACATGTTTCATCTTATGCACTAAATGGATCACACATACATCCTTTCACATGTTCCTTTATGTTGAGGAAATCCTTGAAGAGAAGGATTTTTTTCTATTTTCTATTGGCTATCTCACATTTAATATGAGTTGATGAATAGTCAACACTCTAAATTATATGCAAAATTAAATGATTAGGATTTATTGTAACCAACTATTTTACTTTGGTAATAATTTAATATATATTTAAAATACCTTCCTAGGATGGATAAATATTTCCTAGTCCATTCCATACATACATACATACATACATATGTATGTATGTATGTATGTATGTATGTATGTGTGTATACATATATATACATATATATGTATGTATGTATGTATGTATGTATGTATGTATATCTTGGAATTAATAATTATCATATATGCAATCCAAACTCCAATGACTTGGGAAAGAGGATGAGATGAGAGAAGTATGGAAGGAACCGGTAAGGTTCTATTGGTAGGAGTTGTTATTAGGAATTGTTTCTATGTTGTTGACATTGATGTAAAGTCACATTGATGTTAAAGGGTGTATCGGTGGCATAGGTGTCTCCATGAGGTGTCATTCATTATAAAACATGAAGGATGGTTGGTATTGAAGCATTCTTGTGTCATGAATTGTTGAAGTATCATGATATATAGGTGTGTATGCATGATTCTTAAGGCATGGTGAAACAACTAGGTGAAGTGAATGAGCTCCAAAGTTGGTCAGAGGTTTTTAGGATGTCTAACATGTTCAGTATGTTGGGTTAAGGGTGTTAATGAGTCTGTAAGATGTAATCAAGGTACATTCATGAGATGTTTTTGTTGTGACAAGCCATTATCGGCTTAGTCCTTGTCTAACTTCAAGAAAGTGATGTCGTAGCATGAAGTATGAGGAAAAGCATGTCAGTATAAAGCATGTTGATTACTATGCAATATAGGGATAGTTAAACTATGTTATGAACAGTTGTAAATAAAGTAAATAAATGAAATGAAAAAGTATTTAAATGATATAAAAAACTATGCAAAGGGAAATTCTAACCCTAATATGCAATAATGAAGAGGAAATAACTCAGTTGAATAGAAGACTGCTTGTAGGACAACGTCACAGTGAAGACTAGAAAATATGGAAGCAAGAATGAGTATACAAAAACCTTGAAAATTATGGATCTAGAAGATCTAGCTGGGCTGGAGCACCTGGAGAGGGACTCAGGCATCTATGGGCACTCTGGTCTACAAGTTGAACACCCTCGTCTATAAAAATCTCTAAAATTGAATCTCACAGGACTGGGAGGTGGTCTGAAACATTTTATGTGTGTCACATTAGATTCGCTATCATGTACCAAATGTTGCCAATAATCCAAGATGATGAGAATACTTGCAAAATACCAAAAGAAGTATCAAATCCCTAATATATATATATATATATATATATATATATATATATATATATATATATATATATGCAAATGAATGGGTCAGATTGACCTCATCTTCCACAACATTGGGCTTACTAACTGAGTGTTGCACTACATTTTAGAACCAAATGTAGTTCTAGTGACTGTGTGCATAATGTGCCCTAGGTGACCTTGTGGCAGTCACACTTTGTGAATTAGCGAGCAATAACTAAATGTAGAAAATGTAATAGTAGGTGTGCATGGAATAGAATAGAATCCATCCCCCTATGAAGTGTGTGATGTAAATGTCCTAGCCTTGTGCCTTTATGATGGAGATATGTGGATACAAGTGATCTCTAATGTAATAGATGGATGGACCTCTAGATGAGTGATAATAGTAAGTGATGCTAGGTCCTTCATTATGGTCTCATAAATTTATATTTATAGGGTTATTTTGATCTAATTTTGTACTTAACCCAAAAAAGGTTGACCACAAGATAGATAAAGACCTCAAATGGCTAGAAACATCCCAAAATGTGGTGAATTTTAGTTTTAAAAGGGCTGAGGAACCCCTGGTGGGACTAGAGCACTCACGGGTGCCCCACTACTAATCTAGGTGCCCTAGTTGAGGCTATAATAGTGTGCAATGATAGAATCTGACTGGGCATATGGGTGCAAGAGGTTGATAATGAAAAAATAACATAAAAGAAGATGGACAAAAAATGGGGGTTCATTAGTACTTTATTCACTAAATAACCTTCTAAATAATAGTATGAGACTGGGATAAATAATGTCTAAAGTGCATGATTTTGTGACTACATTTTTCCCCCACTTTATGTTGGTGAACGGAAAGCTCGGTAACATAAACTAGATAGAGATGCGTACCTGGTGCTAATGTAGAGTGATGAAGAAGGCATGTTAAAGGGGAGGACAAGGCATGGAATGACAAAAAGATGGAGGACCGTAAAAAATAAAGATGAAAAATGCGCAAAGGAAAAGTGATGAGAGTGAACCTAGGGAGGATCACGTGTGTAAGTGCTTCAGTGTGTAAAGTACATATAAGGTTAGTAAAGCATTGTTGTTGTGAAGTGTTATTGTTGACATTTTTATTATTGTTTCCCCCATTTGACTACTTATTTCTCATACGCTCTGACCTGTAAGGATAAAATGATCAAGTAGTCAAATATGTATGTATGTCTAAAAACATAATGTAAAAGATGCATGTATATGAAATAGTGTAAATGTAAAATACACAAATATAAATTGAAAATGTAAATGGAACATGTCCATTTCATCCATGTCAAGAGAAAGGGTGTAGAAGGATATCATGTACTACTAATTAGCAAAAATAAAAACCTAATGGGACCTAAATGGGGTATTAGGGTATTGATGCTAATCCAAATATGAGGACTAAAACACTTGTAAATAAAGAGACTAAATAGTAATAAATAACAGTAAACTAATATGCTAAATTGATATAAAGTAATTACATGATTTGATCTAATGAAAATAAAACCCTAGAATGCAAGAGGTAAGAAGGAAATGAATTAGCTAATAACAAGAGACTATCATAGGTTGTCACAGATATGGAACTAGAACTTGGTAGTGAAGACGAACACTCAAAGGCCATGCAGAGGGTAGATTTGGGTTGTCTGAAGTGACACAGGTTCCTAGGAGTGTATTGGGTCACCTCGGGGTGCCCTGGTTTAGATTCTGGGCACTTGAAATAGTATAAATGCTCAAAAACTTAATTTGGCATGGTCTCTAAGTGTCTCTAAATACTCTTTGTCTATCACACTAGATTTGTTGGATGAATTGGATGACACCCTACACATGAATAAGAAGAAGAAGAAGGGGTCAGATTGACCTCAACTGCCAAACTGGTGGACTTATCACTAAGTGATGCACTACATTATGGACCTTGATGTATTTTTGGTGAGTGTGTGTATGTCGTGACCTAGGTGTTCTTGTGCCAGTTGTGCTTTGTGAAATAGCGAGCTATGGTAGCTATAGAAGATGTATATAGTAGAATAGAATGAATAGAATCCCTCCTCTAAGAATGTGTGTGATGCAAACTTTCCTAGCTTGAATGTATGGTGCTATGTGGATGAAAGATTGTGTAATGGATGCAATGCTAGATGGAGTGATAGTATTGATAGGATGCAATGACCTAGGACCCTTATTATGGTCTAATAAGCTTTATATTTATAGGGCTCTTAAGTTTAATTTCACAATTAATCTCGATAAAGCCAATTGAGGAAAAGATAAAGATGACCCACAACTAGAAGTGACCCAAAAAGGAGCAAAAGAGGCTAAGCATAGATCAAGGTGCCTGTGGTTGGATCGGGGTACCCCAGTATAGGGTGGGGAACCCAGAATTAGGGCTAGAATCTCATGGAAGTTAGAAAATGGGGTGATAAGTATCAGGAAATATGCGGGAAAGATGAAGTAAAACATAAAACAAAGATGGAAAAAGGTGGGACTAATTGGTACTTTGTACACTTGATAACCTTCTAAATAGTAGTATAAGACTGGGATAAATATTATCTAATGTGTAATATTTGTGTCTACATTTTCCCCCACTTTATGTTGGTGTGCGAATAGCTTGGTAACATAAAGTAGATAGAAAAGTGTACCTGATGTCCATGCAGAGTGTCGAAGAAAACATGCCGATGGACTAGAAGCATGGAATGACAAAAATAAAGATGTGGAAGAGTGTGGATTCTAAAGATGAAACATGTGTAAAAAGTGATGAGAGTGAACCTAGGGAGAAATTTATGTGTAGTTGTTACATGTGTGTGGTGTACTTGCATGGTTAGTATGGCAAGTACCATCATCATGTGTAATCGTTGTCATTATTTGTTGTTATTGCCCCCAATTTGACTTCTTGTTTCTCATGTGGTGGACCTGCAAGGAGAAAAGGATCGTAGTCAAATATGTATGTATATGTATGTATGTATGTAAAACCATTGTGTAAAGTATGCAAATGTAAAGTATGCTAGAATAGAAAGTGTAAATGGAAAAATGGAACATGTGCACCTGATCCATATCGATAAAAAGGGTGTAGAAGGATATCCTATAATGTCGCGAGTTTTCAGGTGATCTCACACCACCCTGGCTAAAGAAATGTAAGGAGGAAATGCTCGGTGTCCTCCAACTCTAAATGCTTCTACTGAACTTTTTTGAAGAGATCTCTATACTGCATTGGTTTTTGGGGTGATCCTACATGCCACTGGATGGAGAAGTGTAGAGAGGCCATCCACTATAACCCTTGAGCCTATGACTACTTCGTAGAATTGTCGAAGGACACCATGGCATGTTAAGGGCATTGTGTATGGAGTTCGTAGATTGGTCTAAACTCACTCACTATTTGTGAACCAATGTAGATATGTTTCATTAGTAGAAACCCTCAATGATGCCCCCCTCTTTGGGGGAACATGTGATGACCCTGGAAGGAGAATGCGGCCCCAAGAGAGGACCAACTACACTCTAACCTTATAACCAACTCATCCCTGTAGGGGGAAAGGGAAAGTGCTTGGTAGATACCAAGGCACGTACAAAAGGGGATGGCTATCAATACAAGTGTTATTCTGAACACATGTATGCAAATAAGTGGAAAAAATGCAAACAATGTAAAAACTACTAAGCAAAGTAGTGTAAACATGTAAGAAAACATGGAGACCACACAAATCAGGTTTCAAACATGGGACATCACTCACGATGTCATAAGACACACAAGGCCATCATGGCCATAAACAATAGAAAAGTGTGCACACAAGCAAAGACAAAATCCCATATACAATAGAAAATAAAGCAGACAAGTAGAAATAAAATTAGTTTAGGAAACATGTAGTCCTACAAAACAAGTGTTGCACATGCAACACCCATTAGCATGTTAGAGTGAAAACCAATATGTCAAAGTGTGTATGAACTAGGTAATAAAAGATGATAAGTACAAAAAAGAAACAATAGCCCTTGCATGAGATGAATTTGGATGCCCCTAGTGACCAGTATAGTAAGGGTAAAAGGTGAGTATCCATGTCACATGTAAATGTCTGGTATCTGCAATCACACTAAACAAAGGTGTGAACATGCATGTGTGTATGATAATGAAATATAGGAGAGAAAGATAACATGTGTAGTAAAGTGAACATGCAAAAAACTTGTAAGAAAAATTAAATACTATCAAGACAATGCAATATGCTATTGATGGATGGAATGGAATGTAAGATGGAATGGTAGGAGCAACATGCCCCCCAAGTCTATGGAAGTGTATGTAGTAAGGTTCATTTTTTTTTCCCCCTTAGAAGTCAAGAATGAATTGTAAATGAGAGTGCATCATCAGGAAATGGTCGAGTGATGTTGGTTGTGTCTAAGGCGCTATGATGAGTGTGTATGTGTATTGGTGATGATATGCGACAGGTGGAGAGGATGTGTGTGAACCCTATAGCTGAAGTGTATATCATAACTTTGTTGAATATACGAGTGATGATTTATCCCTAAGCGTATATCACTATAAGATGAGTGGAGTATGATGAGATGTATGGAAACCTATGTGTGGACCCTATAGCCTAAGTGTATACCATGGTTTGGTTGGATAGAGGAGTGATGATTTATCACTATGAGATGAATGGATGAGAATGTCATTGTATAGAAAAGTGATTCTTGGACCCTATATCCTAAGTGTATACCATGAATTTTTTGGATAGAGGAGTGATGATTTATCCCTAAGTGTATACCACTAATGGATGAGTAAGAGAGGTGATGATGTAGTAGAATGACTGCGAATAGGATAATAGAATATGTGATGATAGTATGTAAGAGGATAATGTAGGATGGGGAAAGGATTAATGATTTAACCTAAGGTCTATACCACTACATTATATCATGATGAGTATGGGTGACAATATAGCCTAGAGAATTGGTCATGAGTCTGATGAAATGTGGCATGATGACATGTCACATGTAGGTAAGGTCCATTTGATTGGTAAACCCTCAATAGTCTAGTATGAACCGAGGAAGTAGAGTGTGTCATAGGGTGGTGAGTATGGTGCGTAGATCAATGTAGTGTAGATGACCAAGGTATGTGAATGTGTGGTGTAGGAAATGTAATGTAGTGTGTGGGTAGGTAGAAATAGAATGTGTACTGATGAGAGATGAAATTAGATCCAAGTATAATAAAATCTAGTTTATGATGTAGGATAGGTAGGGTGTATGAATCCAATGTGGGTAGGGAAGGTGTTATGCAATAAGTGTGTAGATAGGAATAAAATGTAGAATGATGATAGATAAAACTAGACCCAAGTATAAGAAAATCTAGTGTAGCATGTAAAATGTATAGGATGTATGGATGAAATAGAAAACTAGATGCATAGATGATGATGACTAGTGTAGTAGTATACGATAGATGAGGAAGAAATAAAGAGTAGATGAGGTATGTATAGGATGATGTAGGATGTATATGGATGGGTTTGGTAGTGTAGTGTGTGGGGTTCAGTGGAATAGTGGCCCCTCAACAGTCCAGTGTGAACCGAAGCACTAGGGTACGTCATTTGGTAATGAGGATGTGATGATAGATGATGGAAATTTTGATATGTGAGGAAAGGAAAGATGTCAGGTGATATGCCCCCCAAATGTAATGTGATAAGGGGCTATGTGAACTCATCAAGGAGATTATTATCCTCTGGGTCAAAGTCAAAGGGATTGGAATTAGAAACTTGGCAAGCTATAGTATCAAGTTGATCATGTAATGAGCCAGTGAGAGAGAAATGGTACATGCCCATAGCATATTATTCATTTGTAAATGGATGATGTGGACAACCGTGTGTGTACCATCAAGTGAGGCTGGGTGAATGACTAAGAAAAGTACTAGTGTAAATGAAAATGATGCCAAAGGGCATGGGGAATGAGATGTTAGTGTGACTAGGGTCTAATGTACCTCCTATGTAAGTAAGTCAGGAGTCCCCTAATATGAGTGGAAAAGAACACGGGGTACGCAGTAGATAAATGAGGAGATCAAAGACATGTAAACCATAAGTGTCAGTAATGGTAAAAAAAATCACAAGAGAGATAAGAGGTGTGAGTAAACTGTTGAAGTTCATCAAAGGTAAAGCCAAAGCAAGCTAGACTATCAAAAGAATAGATGGTTTCATCACACATATGATCAAATGGAACGTGGTCCCAAAATGAGTCATAGATAAAGATGGTACATGTGAAGGGTGTGTGCATGGCTGGTATTGGCAGAGATGGGATGATAGTGTTTACGGAGGGAGGGGTGACTGATATGGAACTATGGCAGTGGGAATGGGTGATGGATGGGGAATAACATCTAATAAAAAAATAGCTCCCTCAAGTTGTGGTAAATTTGGTTTGTCGTCCAAAGGCTGAGGTTCATCGTTGGTGTCAATGCAAGGAATAGGGATACTATAATGAGGTTCATGGACACAATATTGAAATAGATCACGATCTAGGAAGATGGTATACTCAAGATGTTCATGTAATAATTTGACACAATGGTGGATGGTAGAGGGAATGGCTTACATGGCATGGAGCCATGGTCTATCTAACAAGGAATTATATGAGACAGGGAAATCAATAACAAAGATAATGGTGGGGATAGTTTTAGGGCCAGCAGTTAAATTCAAAGTAACATGGCCTAGACATGGACGAATAGAACCAATGTATGCATGGAGGAAAATGGAAGAAGGGCTAACGTTACTGGTAGACAAACATGTGGCTTGGATAAAGGACATGGGGTACAAATTAAGCTCAAAGCCATTATTAATAAGAGTACACTTAACAGTAACATTATAGATACGGGACATGATGTAAAGTAGTGGGTCATTGTCAAAAGGGTAAATGTCAGTGGGAGGATTACCTCAAAATTTTATATGTTGAGAAAAGGCCTCGGAAAATGTTGCATACATAAAGTTTGGATGCATGTCAGTAGAAACATTCGTAGTAGTGAAAATGGTTTAGAATCGATGAAGCATATCAAGGTGGGTAAGTAGGTATTCAATGATACAAATATTCATGATGATGGAATGAAAAAGACTGAGAAGGCGGCAGAAAGTATGGTTGGTTTTACCAAAATGATTAGCAAAAATAAAAACCTAATTGGACCTGAATGGGGTATTAGGGTATTAATGCTAATCTAAATAGGAGGACTAAAACACTTGTAAATAAAGAGAATAAATGGTAATAAATAACAACAAACTAATATGCTAAAGTGATGTAAAGTAATTGCATGATTTTATCTAATGGAAATAAAACTCTAGAATGCAAAAGGTAAAAAGGAAATGACTGTAGTTGATAACATGAGACAGTCATAGGTTATCACAGATTTGGAACTATAACTAGGTAGTGTAGAACAACACTCAGAGGCCCTACAGAGGGCATATTTAGGTTTTCTAAAGTGACACGTGCACCTGGGAGTGTACTGGGGTGCCCTGGTCTATATTCTATGTGCTTGGAATAGTATAAACACTAAAAACCCTAATTTGGCACATTCGCTAGGTGTCTCTGAATACTCTCTGTCTATCACACTAGATTCACCGGATGAACTAGATGACACCCTACACATGAAGAAGAAGAAGGATTCAGACTGACCTCAGCTTCCAAACCAGTGGAGTTATCGTTGAGTGTTGCACTACATTACATATCCTGGTGTAGTTCTGGTGAATTTGTGTATGTCATGCCCTAGGTGCTCTCATGCCAGTTGCACTTTATGAAATAGCGAGCTATGGTAGTTATAGAAGATGTAGATAGTAGAATAGAATGAATAGAATCCCTCTAAAAATTTGTGTGATGTCAACTTTCCTAGCTTGAATGTATGGTGCTATGTGGATGCAATATGGTGCAATGGATGCAGCCCTAGATGAATGATAGTAGTGATAAGATGCAATGACCTAGGACCCTTATCATAGTCTTATAGGCTTTATATTTATAGGGATCTCAAGTTTAATTTCACAATTAATCCCAACAATGCCAACTGAGGAAAAGATAAACATGACCAATGACAAGAAGTGACCCAAAAAGGAGAGAAAGAGGCTAAGCATTGTTTAGGGCACCAAGGGCAGGACCAAGATGCCCTGGGGTGCCCTAATACAAGGTGGGGCACCCAGAATTAGGGATAGAATATCAGGGAAGTTATAAAATGGGGTGATAATTATTGGGAAATACGTGGGAAAAACAAAGTAAAACATAAAAAAAATATGGTCAAAAGGTAGGATTAATTTATACTTTGTACACTTAAGAACCTTCTAAATAGTAGTATAAGACTGGGCTAAATATTGTCTAATGTTTAATATTTATGTCTACAACTGCGAGGTTTTTGGGTGATCTTGTGCCATATGTTGAAGATGTGTAGGGAGGAAATGTTGTGTCCTCTAGCATCTAATTTTTTCCCTAAACTATATTTTTTTGGTGATCTTGTGCCATAGGCCAAAGTAGTGTAGAGAGTCACACCCACTATAACCTCCAAGCATGTAATTGCTTCTCAGAATGCTAACTACACTATGTCCTGTTAAATTTGTTTGTGTATGGGGTTCGTAGACTGGTCTGAACCCACTTGTTATATATAACTGAACCGAACCAGTGTATAATCTCTGTGTTAGTATGTTAAACCCCCTCAAATGATTCCCCCCTCTTTGGGTGCACATGCGACGTCACTGATAGGAAAAATGTGGTCCTAAAAGAGGACCAACTGCTTGCACACTATAACCATGGAACGTGCTTGGTAAAAAAAGGCACACACAAACAAGAAGGCTAGCCAAAGATGAATGTAAACAAATATGCATGTATATGAAAACACATGTGTAATCTTTGTAGACAGTGAAGCAATGTAAACATGCAATAAGACAAAGTAAGCCGCACAAATCCGGTTGCAAACATGGGACATCACTCACAATGTCGCAAGATACGCAAGGCCATCATGGCTACAAACAAGCATGCACACCAAAAAAGGGCAAGTCCCGCATATAATAGCAAACAATAACAGACAATGTAATAAATGGAAAAAAATATCCCGTCATAGCAAATGTTGCACATGAAGTACCCGTTAGCATGTTAGAAAGATACTAGTATGTCAAAATTGTGTATAACTAAGTAATGTAAAGTGCTAAGTAAAAAATGAAATGATTGCACCTGTGAGAGATGAATATGGATTCCCCCAGAGACCAACGTAGGAAGGGTAAAAGGTGAGCATCCATGTTGCGCATAGAGAGACCTATATCTGTGATAATAAATAGACAAAGGAATGAACGTGCATGTGTGTATGATATAGATAAATTACATACAAGTAGCATGTTTAATAAAACGACCATAAATAAGTAAAAGTAAGTAGGAATATAAGCAACCATAATATGTAGTATGTTATGGATGGATGGAATGGAATGGAAGATGGAGTGATGGGATCTGTGTGCCCCCTAAGTGGATGGAAGTGTATATCATGAGGTTTATTTAGTATAAACTAAACTCTGTAGTAAATGAAATAGTTGATCTAAGTTATGAACAGTTGTAAATAAAGTAAATAAATGTAATGAAGAAGTATGTAAATGATTATAAACAAACTATGTAAAGGAAAATTCTAACCCTAATGTGCAAGAAGAGAATAGGAAAGAACTCAGAATGAATAGTAGATGCTCACAAGATAGTGTCACAGTGATGACTGTAAAATCCAGAAGCATGAACGATTGTGTAGAAGTCCCAAAAATGAGGGATCTGGAGGATCTAGCTGGACTCGAGCTCCTAGAGAGGGACTGGGGCACCTACTGGCACTCTGGCTGCACAAAATCTCTAAAACTGGAATCTCACATGGCTGGGAGGTGGTCTGAAACCTTTGTTGTGTGTCATATAAAGTTTTTATTCCTATACCGGATGTCGCCAATAATCCAAGATGATGAGAAGACCTACACAAGACCAAAATAAGTATCAAAACCCTAAAATAAGAAAGATGCAAATGAAAAGGAATAACTAACCTCAGATACCACAACAGTGGGCTTAGAAACTAATCATTACACTACATTTTGGACCAAAATGTAGTTCTAGTGAATGTGTGCATAATGTGCCCTAGGTGCTCTTATGTCAGTCGCACTTTGTGAAGTAGCGAGTAATAACTAAATGTATAAAATGTAATAGTATGTGTGCATGGAATAGATCCCTCCCCCTATGAAGTGTGTGATGCAAATGTCCTAGCCTTTTACCATGATGATGAATCTATGTGGATGCAAGTAATCTCCAATGCAATAGATGGATGCAACTTTAGATGAGTGATAGTATTAAGTGATGCTAGGTCCATCATTATGGTCTCATAACTTTATATTTATAGGGTTATCTTGATCTAATTTCATAATTAACCCCGAAAAGGAAAACCATAAGAAATATAAAGACCTAAAATGCCTAGAAAGATCCCAAAATGTGGCGGGAAAGTGTAAAAAGGACCTGGGTCACCCCTGGTGGGACCAGGAACCCACGGGCACCCCATTCGAGTCTATAAAATAGTGTGCAATGATAGAATCTAACTGGGCATATAGGTGCAAGAGGTTGATAATGAAAAAATAAACATAAAACAAGATGGCACAAAAGATGAGGGTTAATTAGTACTTGCTTCACTCAAGAACCTTATAAATAGTAGTATGAGACTAGGATAAATAATGTCTAAAGAGCATGATTTTGTGACTAACATTTTTCCCCACTTTATGTTGGTGAGAGGAAAGCTCAATAACATAAGGTAGATAGAGATGCATACTTGATGTCAATGTAGATTGATGAAGAAGATGTGTCGAAGGACTAGACAAAGTGTGGAATGACAAAAAGATGGAGGAGTGTGGAAACTAAAGATGAAAAATGCACAAAGAAAAAGTGATGAGAGTGAACCTATGGTGGAATGCATGTGTAACTACTGCGGTGTGTAATGTACCTACAAGGTTAGTAAAGTGTGTGTTATTGCGAAGTGTTGTTATTGACATTTTTTTGTTTTTGCCCCCATTTTGACCGCTTGTTTCTCATACGGCCGTAATTTCAAGGAGAAAATGATCAAATAGTCAAATATGTATGTAAGTATAAAAACAGCAATGTAAAAGACCTACATGTAAATGTAAAATATGCAAATGTAAATGGAACATGTGCACCTGATCCATGTCGAGAAAAAGGGTGTAGAAGGATATTCTGTAATACGATATTTTTGGGTGGATCTCATGCTATATGCCAAAGAAGTGTAGGGAGGAAATTATCTGCTTTCTCCGGGCTCTAACTGCTTCCTGAACTATGTGTGAAGAGATCTTTGTATCGTCCTAGTTTTTTGGGTGATCCAATTTCCACTGGACAAAGTAGTGTAGAGAGGCACACCCACTATAACCTCCAAGCCTATAACTACTTCCCAAAATGCTAAGAACACCATGTCCTATAAAATCCTCTATGCATGGGGTTCGTAGACTAGTCTGAACCCACTCATTATATATAACTGAACTGAAACTGGTGTCAGAATCTCTCTGTTAGTATGTAAAAAACCCCAAATGATGCCCCCCTTTTTGGGGTTGTGTACAATGTCGCTGATAGGAGAAATGCAGCCCCAAAAGAGGACCAGCCATGTGTGCATTGTAACCCTAGAAGGTGCTTGATAAAAACCAAGGCACAGCACAAACAAGAAGGCTAGCCAAATACAAGTGTAAACAAGCATTCATGCATATGAAGGAGATGTGTAAGTCTACACAGACGGTGATGTAATGTAAACATGTAATAAGAAAAATAAGCCACACAAAGAGGGCTACAAGCATGGGACATTACTCATGATGTCGCAAGACATGCAAGGCCATCATGGCCACAAAGAAGAAAACAAGTGTGCACACCAAACAAAGGGAAAGGACCGCATAAAATAGCAAACAATAATAGATAATGTAATAAACACATATGGAAACAAATATCTCTGCATAACAAATGTTGCACATGAAGCACCCGTTAGCATGTTAGAAAGATACTAGTGTGTCAAAAGCGTGTAGATCCAAGTAATCTAAAGTGCTAAGTACAAAATGAAATAATAGCACTAGAAAAAGATGAATCTGGATTCCCCCAGTGACCAGTTTAGGAAGGGTATATGGTGAGCATCCATGCTACATGTAAAAGACCTATATCTGTGATCACAATTTTGAAAAATACATGAATGGGCATGTGTGTATGATATAGATAAATGACATAGAAGCAAGATAATTATCATGTGTAATAAAGTGACCATGAAAAATAAAAAGTAAGCAAGATTATAAGAAACCATAATATGCAGTATACTATGGATAAATGGAATGGAATGTAAAATGGAGTGATAGGAGCCACGTCCCCCCTAAGTGAATGGAAATGTATGTAGTGAGGTTTATTTTGTTTTCCACCTTAACAGTCAAGAATGAATTGTAAACGAGAGTACGTCATCGGGAAAAGGTTGAAGATTTTGTTGTGTCTAATGTGTTATGAGGAATGTGTATGTGTAGAGATGATATACGACCTAGTAACGATGCGTGTGTGAACCCTATAGCCAAAGCGTATATCATTACTAGATGAATGTATAAGTGATAATTTATCCTAATCGTATATCAATATAAAATGAATGGATGAGTGATGATTTTTCCCTAAGTGTATATAACTACAAGATGAAAAGAGGGAGTAGTAATGTAACCTAATGTGTATACCACTAAAAAAATATAATAGGTGATGATTTATCCTCAAGTGTATGTCACTAAGCTAGAAATGTTGCATGATGAAAGGTCGAATAGTAAATGTGTGATGAATGTAAGGTATATTTTATTTGTAAAACCTTAGCAGTCAAGTATAGACCGAGGAACTAAAGTGTTTCATCAGGTTAGTAAGTGCAGTGCATAGACTACAATGTAGTATATGTAATGATAAAAGATAACCATATGATGATTGGAGTTTGTAATGTATGATGTGATGTACAATGTAAAGTGTCAAGTGTGATATGCATGATGTAAATTAAGTGTAGTATGTATAGAAATTCAATCTTATAGTGTATAATGTAATAGGTGTAATGTAGAGCATGGCATGTAATGTATGTAGATAAACTATTAATGAAATGCTAGACTCCTATGTGATGAAGAAATAACATGATATATGTTGTGTAAAATGCGCAGATGTCAAAATTTTATAGACTAAATATATAATGTATGGTGTAGGATGTGTGATATGTTATGAAATGTAATGTGTAAGACCTATAGTGCATATGTGTGGGGTTCATGTGTAGTAATCCCTCAAAATTCATTTGTAAACCAAAGCACAAGAGTGCATCATCAGTTTATGATGCTAGAACGTATGATGAGTATGCCTAGAATATGAGTATATGAATGTATAAGAATGTAAAATATGATGAGTGTAACTATGATAAGCCAAGGTGTGGGGAACTGTGAAGTACTATTCCCCTCAAGTGAATGTGAATGAATGAACTATCCAACGATGGTGAAGGACGGAGGTCCTTCATCTGATGTATTGTAGGAGATGAAATTGTATGATCATATTATAATAATGGAGGTATGGTAGATAAACCTTGTAGTGGTGAATGAAGTCTATGCGCATGTGAGGGATGAATATATGGTGAATTTTAGGGCATAGTAAAATGCATTGGTGATGGATATCTACATGATTCTAAATATGAAGGTGATGAGAAACCACGTGGAATAAAATGAGGTGGGGACCTATGTCTCAATGTAGTTATTGTCCCTAATAATGGGCCTATGTCGATGTATAGGACTAGTGGAATGGTGCGGTCATGTAGAAAATACTCAAGTAGGTGGACTAGGAGTAGATTGCATGTTGAGTAACATGGAGTGTGATGTGCTAGATGAATTAGGTTCTGTGTGATCTACTATGCAAGGAGATGACAACCATGGCATAGATGGAGGGAAACTGTCAATAGAAATGAATTTTTTTTGTAAATAAATTTGAGTCGCAATTGATTCATAGAAATGATAGATTGAGAGTGAAAAATCCAATTGAGACCAAGAAGTATGTTGCATCTGTCAATTTTAGTTTCCAATGAGGAAAGGTACAAGCATAGTAAGAGGGCCAACTATAACATGTAGCTTAACAAACCCAAAGGGTTTTTTGAAAGCGTACTCGATTTGGCATGGAGGATACCCAATAGCTTTGAGAAATGAATTATAACATGCACTAATGGGCCATAATGGTTCAACCTTAGTATTGTTGATGGAGGTTGAGCCAATATATGGATGGATGTGTAAATGATTAGATGTAAAATTAGCATGATAATCGACATTGGAAAAAGAAATGATTGGATGTGCAAAGCTTTGGTGTTAACAACTAAGAAATCAAGAATTCCTGAACCATAGTGGGAGACATGGTTTGTGAGATATAATTAGCGGCTGAATTTGTCATTTTTATGTTATGTTTCGGTAATGGGTTATTAAATATATTAAGTTTGTGATTTTCATTGGTAGGTGGGGTCGTATCACAGGACTCTGAAAGCTCAATTTTAACTATTGTCAAGAAAATCTTGAATGAGATGTCATAGTTGGAAACAATGATTCAGTGGAATTTCCTATGCATTGATGATAATCACAATAAGAGTTTTCATCGAAATTGCATCCTTTATGGCCGAGATGGATCAAGTTGCAGAGGAGAGGGTAAGGTAATAATAAAACTATCAATGAGTTGTGGTATAAAAAGACTTGGAGGTGTAATAAATGTAGTAAAAGTACGTCTATATGGTTGTGCTTGAAGTTCTTTTGGAGTAGAGATTATGTTTTACATTAGTTTTTCCGTCCATGGGTTTGGTGGCAGAAGGTCTAAATGTAGGATTACCTTGAAAGCGAGTGGGTGATGATGCGTTCTCTTGATATTTAAGTTTTCCTATGGTTAAGAGATTTGTCTCACGAAGCTTGAGAGTGTGGTAAAGTTGATCAAATAAAGGAGATGTCTCAAAGAGAACACTCTCTTGTAGAGTTGGTAACAGACTCTAAATAAATAAATCATGGAGTTCGGAATCCACAAGGGAATTAGACATCTTAGCTAAGTTATTCTTGTATCGTAAGACATAATCAGATAAATGTTCATTAGATACTTTACTTGAGTTGTGCCAGCTGGGCGTAGGAGATATCTTAGAGCCAATGTTGATAGAAAAGTGAGTGAGAAAGGTGTCGGTAAAATGTGTGAAAGATACTACCGAATGTATAGGTAGGTCATAAAACCAACGCATTGCATAGTCTTGTAAACAACGAGGAAAAAGCTTAGCTAATATAATATGATCGTCTGCATAGTCAAGGCATGCTACATGAAATGCTCAAATGTGCTCTTGTGGGTCCCCATTTACATTTAGAGATAGGTAGCTTAGGAGAAACAAAAATTAGGTGGCAATGCATATGTTGATATGGTAGGTCGCAAAAGGAGTATGCAACATGACTGTAGAATCTAGGGATGGCTTCTATGCGTGAGGTAGCTAACCGAAGCTAGCGAAATTTTGGGTTTGTAAGTCTTGATACAAAGATGTAAAAGTTAGAGATAGTTAGAAGAAGAACATAGGTGCGGATGAGAAGAATTATGGTGAATGGTTGGAGCAATGGTTGGAGCAATAGGATCAGAAACATATGTAGGTGGAGTAGATACAGATAGGAGCAGAAGAAGCAACAACAGAAGTGGAAGCAATGCAATCTCTCTTAGCGTCGATTAAAGACATGTAAGACATGAGTGAGATGTGTAGGGTTTTCACGCAATGCTTAGTGAAAATCATTATCAATAGCGTTAAGTTGGTCTTGATCAACGTTGGTGTCTTCATCGTAGGGACTTTTCACGGCTCGGATGCTTCTATCTCGTGGAGAGGAACCTGGTTGGAAATTATCTAAAGTATTTTCAGCTATAGATGTAGTTGTATCATCCATTGACTTAGAGGTACAAGGGGTAAATGAAAGGAGCTCTACGGTAGTGAAGATATGCCCAAAATGACCATTACCAGTAACGGGCATAAAATGAAACAAGGAAGATAGATTCGCAAGTTAGGTTTACCAAAATGATTAACTAAAATTAACTAAACTATGTAGTATAGGGAATAGTTAATCTAAGCTATGAACAATCTGTAAATACAGGTAAATAAATACAGTAAAGAAAGTATGTAAACTGATCTAAATAGACTATGCAAAAGGAAATGCTAACCCTAATGTGCAAGAAGAGAAGAGGAAAGAACTTGGCTCAATAGACAGATGCTCGTAGGACAGTGTTCCGCAGTGATAACTAGAAAAAATTAAAAGTAGGAACGACTTTGTAGAAGTCCCAAAAAGGATGGATCTAGAGGATCTAGTTGGACTGGAGTTCCTGGAGAGGGATTGGGGTTTCTGCAGGTGCTATGGTCTGTAATCTGGGTGCCTACTGGTCTACAGCAATCTAGATCTACGAAATTAATCTTTCACAAGGTTGGGAGATGATTTGGAACTTTCATAGGGTTGGGAGATGATTTGGAACCTCACTTGTGTATCGCATTAGATTCATTGTCTTGTGCCAGATGTCACCAATAATCCAAGATGATGAGAAGACCTACAAAATACCAAAAGAAGTATCAAAACCCTAAAAAAAATAAAGATGCAAATGAATGGGTCGAACTGACCTCAGCTGCCACAATAATGGGCTTACTAAACTAAGCGTTGCACTACATTTCATGGACCCAAATGTAGTTTTTGGTGAGTGTGTACATAATGTGCCCTAGGTGCTCTTGTGTCAGTCACACTTTTTGAAGTAGCGAGCAATAGCTAAATTGTAGTAGAAAATGTAATAGAATGTGTGCATGGAATAGAATAGAATCCCTCCCCCTATGAAGTATGATGAAGATGTCCCTAGCCTTGTGCCTTGATGATGGAGCTATGTGGATGCAAGTGATCTCCAATGCAATAGAATAGAATGCAACTCTAGATGGAGTGATAGTAGTAAATGATGATAGGTCCCTTATTATGGTATCATAACTTTATATATATAGGGATTCTCTTGGTCTAATTTCATAATTAAACCCTAAAAAGGTCAGACCACAAGAAAGATAAAGACCTCAAACGGCTAGAAAGAGCCCAAAAAGTGGCGGGAAAGTGCAAAGAGGACCGGGGCGCCCCAGATGGGAGTAGGGCACCCACGGGTGCCCCAGTACTAAACTGGGTGCCCTAGTCAATGGTCAAATAATGCAGGAAGACAAAATATGACTGAGCATATGGGTGCAAGAGGTTGGTAATGATGAAATAAACTAAAACAAGATGGCCAAAAGACGGGGGTTAAATTAGTACTTTCTTCACTTAAGAACCTTCTAAATAGTAGTATGAGACTAGGATAAATAATGTCTAAAGTGCATGATTTTTTTACTACATGTGTAAGGAGTATGTTGAAGTTACATAACATATGTAGGAGGTGTATCAGGTCACAATTCATATATATGATGCCTGTTGAAGTTTTTTTAAAGAAATAACTATGAAGAAATGGCTATAAATCATGCGTAAGTCTTGGTTTCTAGAGTCTTTCATGTATGATCACACATATATGAGTGTTGGAATACATCAAGGAGGACGTTTTAGTGTTATGGGTCAAGTTTCAAGTCAAGAATCAAAGGAATAAGCAAGAAAAGATATTATTGGCTCTACTGGGCTCTTAAAAATGCAAATCCCAGTTCAATAGGAAAGTTCTTTTGCTCACCCACACATTTGTGTTCTTCATGGGGTATTGAGCTTTTTGTGGATATTAATTCATTGAGTTAAGATAATTTTGTAAGAATATTGGATTCATTTGGATGTCAGAGCTTTATGAGAAATTTCTAAGAAGCAAGGCAAATCTGAAACCCTCCTAAAACCCTAGACCTAGAGTGATAGGGAAAAAATGCATGGTATGGTCATAAAATGATATGGAGAGGATAATATGATAATTCATGCTTGTAGTGGAATCTTCAAAGTTCCTTTTGTTGGTAGTTACATGCTCTAGGCCAGCAGTTAAGGTACAAAAAAAAACCTACTTTTGAGGTAAAAGACTAATTTTTATAGATACCTTAGGATATGTGCTAAAGGGAAATGAATTTTTTTATCAAGTTGAATGGAGTAAATTGATGAAACAATTCCTCCAACTTCCTCTACTCCTAAAGGGATTAAGGATGTAAAACTAGTCTTATAGTTCCAATTAGAATTTTATTGGTGTGAATGTTTTAACAATGATGAATGGACTTGAATAGCTTCGTGAGGTCTAATATGATGTGTTATAATCCTTATTTTTATCAAGATATATTTTTTCATGTTGAAGAACTCATGATCTAAACTGCCATATTTAGGCCTAACAAGAAGCTTGTTGGATCAAGTATACAAATGACGTTTTCTCAATGTGACATATGGTTGTAAATGCTTGGAGATGTTGTTCATGTCACTGATGATGTGATATAAGTGATGAAATTTCCTAGAAGTAAATATTAAGGTGATTGATCTTGTTTTCTCAAGACTGGTTCTTGAGACCAAAAGTGCAGGTTTGAGTATTTTCAAAGATTGAAGTGTTTGGAAACCTTGTTCCCTAATTTGATGGATTATATGAATTTCTCCAGGTTCCTGATGATGATAAATTTCCATTGGTATTCTACTTGTTTTATGAATATGATTGTTTTTATGTTTCATTCACTTTTCAGGAGTGATTTTTAGATACTTGAAGATCTAATTGGTGATAGTTGCTTCGTAGTGTTTTCATGATGAAAATGAAGGTTGCATATTTTCATGAGCTTGTAATTGATGATGAGAGGTTTTTGTTGAATTTTGTGGAGCTGGTGGATCCTTGGTGAAACTTCTATATGCTTACTGAATTCAAATTCTAACTATTGGAGATCAAGACCTTGTTTTAGACCTAAAGGAGAAGTGTGAGTTTGTTAATATTTACAAGGATAATTTCAACCACTAAGGTACAATTAATTGACTTATATGATTGTGTATATGCTTTTAATGTTGTAATGACTAACCTTATTGGTCTTGTCTAACTTACATGGTTATGTAAGCATGAGTCATGTATATAAGGCATGTCATGTTTTGGGTAAGTACAGCAAGTTGGGGGACAATTAAGTGGACATCAAATCCTAAATTTTACATCAAAAATAGCAAAACATCAAATTTAGTCTTTTGCGGACTTGAACCATGACCAAAAGTCAAAAATATGTCATAAAAATGGTACCATCATGTAGGGGAGACTTTTAGCTTTGTAGAAATATTGATTTTAAAGTGAATAGAATAGGATAAATATCATTTTATAGTTTTTTACTAATAGTAGGTCTTTAAGACACTTTTTCCCATGAATGTTTATGTCTACGTTTAAGACTACAAAATTTTTTTCACTTGTCATAATGTGATAAAACTTATACAATCCCAGCCATGGTGAAATTTTATACATGTTCAAAAAAAAAATTATTTGATTACAAT
Organism: Taxus chinensis; assembly: GCA_019776745.2. Classification (NCBI taxonomy): domain Eukaryota; kingdom Viridiplantae; phylum Streptophyta; class Pinopsida; order Cupressales; family Taxaceae; genus Taxus; species Taxus chinensis. The sequence continues at coordinate 595,124,636 of CM034151.1, read as the reverse complement.
ATTTTTTGATGAAGTTATGGCAGGAAAACCAAAAGTGCTCTATTTTCTTTACGTTTTCAGACCACTTTCACAGAAAAAATCATAAAAAATAAAATATTGCTCAAAAAAATATAAAATAAAATCTATCCCAAGATAGATAATGGCATCTAACTTCTCACAAAAGGAAAAAAATATAGATCAATTTTTGATCATCCAAATCGTAGGCAAACAGACTACAATCTTATAGGCATTTAAAAAAAAACCAAGTCATTGAATTTTGAGTGTTTAATATAGATAAAATTGTCCATTTTTTAAAAAAAATAGTATTTTAGAAACTAGATTCTGGATTCTACGATTCATATTCATATAATTTTTTCTAATTTTTAGTGTATGCATTGCTAATAATCCCTACAAGTTGATATTATGTTGTTATTTGCAATATGACGTCCACTTATGACCCCTTTTTTCCCCAACTTGTTGCACTTACGCTTTTCTCATTATGACTAGTTGAGAAGATGGAGGTTTGAGTGAGATAGAGAAATTGAAAGAAAAGGTTAGAGGGCTGAATGGAAAAGAATATAATATGCATGAAGAGTTGATAAGAGTAGAGAAACAAGGCTTCAAGGTCATTATACTAATCAACATATGAAGTTACAAGTCTGAGCGAGAAGGTAAGAGAGAGAAGTTTGAGAGAGGGTTGAGTGCATGGAGCTAAACTAGTGATAAAAAATCATTTCTTAGAGAAACGATTCATCAAGTGATCTTAATATTTAGGTGGCGGAGTTAGTTCTTGGTCATCTTCGGGGGATATAGGTTCCTTGTGTGGTTTTTTCCTCCCTAATTTAGGGGTTGGTGTTCCTTGTAGGGTTGGTGCCCTACTAAAATATGGGTTGGTGCTCCTTATAAATTTGGTGCTTCAATAAATTCCTTTGTGTTGTGTAATATATGTAAAGTTTCAGTGGGTTTTCTTCCCGTTGAGGGTTTCCCACTTTATATATGTTGTTCATGTGTTATCTCTCTCTCTTGTTTCATGTACTTGTGGATTAATGGTACATACTTGATAAGCTCACGTTGAATATGTATGATGAATATTTGATTTAAATGATGTATATAAGCTATTGTAAAAATAAGTGAAAGTTTTGTAAGACTAATTCGCACCCCCTCCCAGTAATCTTTTCTTCTAAGAATTGGTATCAGATAAAGGTCCTTTTGAAGAAATTATAACCACTCAAAGGAGATCCTTGAAGCACAAAAATGTTAAAATCATCTAATATTGAAACAACTTTAAGAAATAAGAATGAAGTTGCATAATCCTTTTTTTTTGGATTATAATAACAAATAAATTATATGGAGGTTAAGCATAAATATACCATCAAAGAGTTGGAATCTCAATTCAATCTAGAAACATAAGCCCTCAAAGGAAAATAAGAATAATGTTACAAGATTAAGTTTGAATTAGAGACCCTAAGAGTTAGAGAAGAAGATTGCATCAGATATGAAGATGAGTTGATTTCCTTGAAAACAAAGTTGGAGAAGACATATAGTATGTTGCATATATATGAAATGTTGGAGAAGATTTTTGTAGATAACATGGAAATCCAAGTGTTTTTGAATACATAAAGGAGACTAATAAAACATATTCAAAGAGGTCTAACCCTGTTAGAAAACCAAATGCAATGAGGTATGGTTATTCTATGCAATGGTTATTATTATGTTTGTCATGAATTTTGTCACAAGGAAAGAAAATGTGAGTGAAGGTTCTCAAGATATGGATACTCATGGAATTGTTAAATTTCCTTCAATGGATATTGTTATGAGTGCAATGAATATGTTCATAAAGCTATGGATTTTAGAAGGAACCTCATCTCATATCAATCAAAAGGTAAGAATATTGTTGTATGATATAATTATCATAAATTAGGTCACATTACTAGATTTTTATTTCAAAATGAATCTCCAAGGTACAATAGTTTGTTTCAAGCTCCTATATGGAAAGATAGAAGGTTTTTCAACAAAAAATATCAATTATAATGATGAACCTAAGACAACCAATTTTTATTCCATAAACAAGAAGAATGATCCTAAGCATGAGGTTGCAAATGTATAGAAGCCAAAAATAGAAAAAGAGAAACATAAAGTAGTCACGATGATATTGAAATCTAATTATGTAAAAAAATAAAAAGTGGGAGTCAAAATTTTTGAATCTAATCAGAAAACAAGTCAAAACAAAATGTTTGAAATGATTAAGAATGAACGAGTAATTGAGGAAAACCATATGTGATTTATAGGTGTTAAATCAGTAGAAGTAAGGAAGGTAGATCTTATCATCAATCCTAATGTGTCAAAGAAGATTAAGAGTATCTAAAAGGTTAAATGTAAGCAAGATAAGGAGGACATGGAATTTTGGGACTCCTATGAGGATTTCATACTATTTTGGTGCCCTATATAAGCAAGGATGTCTTCAAATTTAGGCCTCATGAAGACATTCCTCACTCATGAGATGCATTGAAGGCTGGTTTTTGACTACGAATCATGATATGATATGGAAATAAGAAGGAATTATTAGCATTACGAGATTCAGTAGGTGTGTGTGTGTTTATACCAAGAAGGTGTGTTGTTAGGAAGAGACAGTTTGAAGAGTGACACCATGTTGAAGATATGTCTACAAGAGCAGTCTGGGGTAAGTGATATATCATGTTTACCTAGAAAATATATAAAGGTTCTAAAGTATGTATTCACTATGAAATGCTTATAATATCTATGTGGCCTCAAGGAGTGTTTGAGTGAATCAATGTGTGTTACAAAGTATTCATAGATTACAATGTCTCAAATTGGTTTGTGATATCCCACAAAGGAGTTGACAATAGGACATTAATTTGACATGATGAAGATCTAGATTGACTGTGTGATGATACATAGTTTGTGGTTCATGAAGAAAGATAACATCTATGTAGCTCATAATCAGAAGTCAAATTTTGAGTTTACAAGTCAACACCTAGGACCAAGTTTCCAAGGTTGAAGTTATAAACATGACTATTATGGAGAAATAGTGTATGTCAACTGTGGATATTATATTGCTTGATGTGTAATAAGATCTTGATCAAATTTATCTAGCTATTGAGTTTGTAATATTGTACAGAAGTTTATTAAAGATCTGAAACTGTATATTATATGTTTGAAGACATTATTAAATTTCCATTTCTTCTTAATGAGGTTTTACAGGTGTATAAAAAGTGTCAAAAAATTTATATAGTATGTTGAGGACTATATAAATATGGAATGTTTTAGGATAAAGTTACAAGTAAGTTCCTAAAGATGATAAAATACTTTAGAAGATTGACAATGAGGCATGTTGTTTGATCCAGTGAAATCAGGGTTTTTTAAGTGGCTTCAAAAGGTATGAACAGTCTCAAGTTGATAGTATATTTCATGAGTGAGAAGGATAGTTATAACATCATAAAGGTACCTTGTTGTGTAGGATATATCAAAATAGTTCAACAACTATAACATGTATTGAATTTGAATAAAGTATTCAGATCTATGAGCTTCATGTTTCTCTATGAAGTTGTTCACCAGCTCTGAGTAGTGTGACCTGAGACTATTGGATGTATGTTCCATATGTGTGCTCTTGGGAGAATGTTCTAGAAAAGATAAATTTGAAGATAGAGGTTTATTGAGGTTTCACAAGCTATATATTGGTATCATGTGATCTAAAATTAGGTTGCAATTCATTTGAGAAGATGTATTGCAGGTGTGCTCTTGGTGTTACACAATCATGAGGTATGAAGATCCTATTAACATTTATAAGAACTTGAATTAGATTTCATTCACCTAGTGAAGTTTTTATTATTACAAGATAGTTATGGTGCCCTAGTTTAGTTAAGAAGGTGAATCTACAAATATTATTTTTAGAGATGATGATTGTGGTGTTTCCTAAGGTTTGAAGTATCACTTGAAGATGAGAAAACCTATGTAGTAAATAAGAGATTGTATAGAGGTATGTGGTTCTTAAAGGTGATTGGAATTCACATGAAAATTTGAAAATGAAGTATGGTTTCATGGGTATTACCCTATTCTTGAGCATATGATTTTAGGATACAATTTGGAACTACTTCCCAAGCATGAGAAGATGATCTTGTAGTCAGTGATGATGTGTGATTGTTTACATAGTTAGGAAGGTAACAGATATGGTTGTATGTTGATGATGTTTTCTATAATCTATGTGACTCAAAGAAGATGTATGTGATTACATTTGAAGAATACATTAAGGTTTGTAACAGAGTTTGAGAAAGCATGAGTCTCCATCATAAGATAAAGTGACAAAGACAATGATTAAGGTTAAAAGCTTCAAGTATGTCATTATCCATGAGAGCTTGACATGTATGATGAGAACTTTAATTTTTAGCAAACAATGATCAAGGATTAGTTGTTATATAATGTTAATTGAATGAGTTTCAAATCCTGGGTGTCTTTCATCTCAAGAAGGATTCCTGATTATAAGAAATAGGTGTATGAAAGTGGCATCATGAAAACTTACAGCTTGTTCTTCATGAATAAGTTTTATAGGAACTTTGTAAGGTTTTGGTATTGCTTGAAGGACTAAGTGTGTACTCTGTGTTCTATGTTTTTTATCTTGCTAACAATAAGGTTCTTGAAATCAGAGGTATGTAAAATTTGGATTTTGTTGTTTCATAGAAAGGTGTCTTCCTATTTTTTATGAGAAATCATATTTACAAGCATGCAAGGATGTCTTAGTTGTGAGTAAGAAGTGCCAAGGTGGTTTGTATCTTGTATCAAAATTGTGAAGTCTAAGTTATCTCATGTATGAAGTGTTGGTATCTATGTTTGAAGAGTTTTGTGGGAAATATTGACAAGATTTTTATGGCACAAGGTATGTATTGTTGATGGAGAAGGTTTCAAAGTTGTTCTCAAGATGTAGAAGGTTGCTTCATCCAGGGGGATTTGGGTTGAGTCAAAAGTATGCATTTTACAAGGGGAGCTAGTTGGCTCTAAGAGATCCAAAGAAACAGTGTTACTCAAAGCAAAGAAGATTTTTTCTAAAACATGTGAAAGCTAAAAGTGGTGTGTGTGTTGTGTGTGTGTGTGTGTGTGTGTGTGTGTGTGTGTGTGTGTGTGTGTGTGTGTGTGTGTGTGTGTGTGTGTGTGTGTGTGTGTGTGTGTGTGTGTGAGTGTAAGTATGTATGATATACATATACATGCATACATACATATACTATGTATATATGTATATATGTATATATGTATATATGTATATATGTATATATGTATATATGTATATATGTATATATGTATATATGTATATATGTATATATGTATATATGTATATATGTATATATGTATATATGTATATATGTATATATGTATATATGTATATATGTATATATGTATATATGTATATATGTATATATGTATATATGTATATACATATACATATATGTATATATGTATGTATGTATGTATATATGTATATATATATATATAGTATGTATATATGTATATGTATATATTATATATATATATATATATATATATATATATTGTGTGTGTGTGTGTGTTTGTTCAAGGGGAGCATTGTGAATGTTTGAGAACAGGTCTATGGATCATCAACAACATATGGAGTCAAAAATGTGAGTACAAACCAAGGGGGGGGTTTTGTAAGTAAGTAGTTAGACACTATTGTTGTTGTTATAATATCAAGTTGTCATAGTGGCCTTTGTCATTAGATGTAAATGGGGGACAATGTGATCATAAACATGAAAATAAGTCTTGTATGTGTTTGCATATGTGGTGGCCATCAATAACAAAGGGGGAGATTGTTGGGGCATTGTGTTAGTGTAATTTTCATTGATGTCAAGTCACAATAATGTAAAAGGTTGTACAAGTGGCATATGTGTCTCCATGAGGTGTCATTAATTAGAAAACATGAAGGACGATTAGTAGTGAGGTGTTCTTGTGTCATGAAGTGTTGATGTAGCATGATATCCATGTAAGTATACATGGTTCTTGAGGAATGGTCAAGAAACTAGGTGAAGAGAGTGAGCTCCTAAGTTATTCAAAGGTTCCTAACATGTCTAACATGTTCAATATGCTAGGTTAAGGGTATTAATGATATTGTGATATGTTGTCAAGGTCTATTCATGAAATGTTTGTGTTGTGACAAGCCATTTTAGGTTTAGTCCTAGTCCGAGCTCAAGTAGGTGATGAAGTATCATGCATTATGAGGCATAACGGGTCATTATGAAGCATTTTAGGAGTATTTTGATTCTACATAACATATGTAAGAGGTGTATCAAGTCACATTTCATATGTATGATGCATGTTGAGGTCCTTTAAAACAATAACTATGAAGACAATGCTAGAAAGCATGGGTAAGTCTTGAATTCTTGAGTGTTTAAGGTATGATAATAAATGGATGAGTGTTGGGGTACATCAAGGAGGTTTTTGCAGTGCTATGGGTCAAATTTTAGGCCAGGAATCAAAGGAATAAGAAAGAAAAGACAATTTTGGCTCTACTGGGCTCTCAAAAAGGCAAATCCTAGCTCAATAGGCAAGTTCTTTTTCTCACCTACACGTGTTTGTTATGATTGGGGTCTTGAGATTTTTGGGAATGTTAAGGATTTGACTTAAGATTAGTTTTCAAGAAGAATGGATTCATTTGGACGTTAGAGCTTTATGAATGATTGCTAAGAAGACGAGAAGGTTTGAAACCATCCCAAAACCCAAGACCTAGATTGATAGGAAAGAAATGCATGGTATGGTCATGAAATGATATGGAGAGGCTCATGTAATAATTCATTCTTGTATTGGACTCTCCAGATTTCTTTTTTGTGGTAGTTTCATGCTCCAAGTCAGCTAATAAGGTACAAAAAACCTAGTTTTGAGAATATTTGTTGATAAAGAGTTGATTTGAAGGTTTCATGGTGAAATAATCATTTTTCTAGATACCTTGGGATATGTGCTAAAGTTAGATCAGAAAAAATTGGTAGTTTCAGTGGAGTAAATGGATAAAACAAGTCCTCCAAGTTTCCCTTCCACTAAAGGGATTATATATACAAAACAAGTCTTGTAGGTCCAAGAAGGATTTTATTGGTGTTTATGTTTTAGAAGTGATGAAAGGACTTGAATATATTTATGAGGTCTGATATGATGTGTTAGAATTATTAGTTTGATCAGGAGAGGTATTTTCATGTTGAAGAACTCATGATATAAAGTTCCCTATTTAGGCTTAACAAAAAGCTTATTGAATCAAGTATGCAAATGAGGTTTTCTCCATGCAACATACGGTTATGAATGCTTGGAGGTGTTTTTCATGTCCCTGATTATTTTTTCCAAGTGATGGAAGTTATTGTAAGTAAATATTAAGGTGATGGATCTTGTATGCTTAAGACTGGTTCTTAAGACCAAAAGTGCAGGTTTCAGAAGTTTCATAGATTAAAGTGTTTGTAAGCCTTGTACCCTTATTTTATGGATTCCATGAGTTTATCTAGGTTCTTGATGATTATAAATTTCCATTGGTATGCTAATTATACTATGAATATTATTTTTTCTAGGTGAAGTCATCCGAGTTTCAAGAGTGATTTTTGGGTGCTTAAAGACCTAGTTGGTGATAGTTTCTTCTTGGTGTGTTCATAATGAAAATGAAGGTTACATATGTTCCTGAGCTTGTAACTGATGATAATAGGTTTTGGTTGAATTGTGTGGATCTGTTGGAGCCTTTTTGAAACTTCTATGAGCTTGTGAAATTCAAATTCTAACCATTGGAGATGAAGACCTTGTTTTAGGCCTAAAGGAGAAGTGTGATTTTGTTCATGTTTGTAAGGGTAATGCCGGAAATTTAAGTGATCAATATGATTGTGTAGATGTATTTTTTATGTTGGAATGACTGGCCTTATTGGTCTTGGCTAACCTACATGGTTTTGTAAGCATGAGTCATGTATATAAGGCAAGATATTTTTTCTCATTATGACTAGCTGAGAGGGTGGAAGTTTGAACGAGCTAGAGGAGGTGAAATAAAAGGTTAGAGGGCTCAAGGGCGTATCTAAGAAGATGCATGAAGAGTTGAGAAGAGTATAGTAATATGGATTCAATATAATTAGATCTAATCAGCATATGAAGGTGCAAGTCTGAGCGAGAAGGAAGAGAGATAAGTTTGAGAGAGGGTTGAGTGCATGAAGTTGAACTGGTGATCATAATCAGTTGTTGGAGAAACAATTCATCAAGCGATATTCATATTCAGGTGGCTAAGTTGGTTTTATTTCATCTTAGGGGATTGTATCCTCCTTGTGTGATTGTTTCTTCACTAAACTAGGGGTTGGTGCTCCTTGTAGGGTTGGTGCCGTATGAATTACTATAAATAGATTTACAACTTTGTTTCATAGTAATTACTATAATATATGATATTACAATAATTATATACATTATGACATAAGCAATAAGCATTCAACAATGTAAAATGCTAATCAAATGAGGGAGGGAAGATGACTTAGTTGATTTTGTGTGAGATAGCGATGATCAGGACTGAGTATCTATTTAGTCTAGCTAGAAATAATGTCATCAAGGCTCGGTGAGGTTTCATAAACCCAATAATACACAAGATAAAATCATCCATGGAAGGAGAGGAGTACCCCAGGTGTTAGTGGCTGAAATGGGTGCTTGTGTCCACTTAGATGCTCAGATGCTTAGTTCTGGTCTTTTCTGAGCAGGAGAAGCTTCAATATTGATCTCTCTTTTTCACTCTGGTTTCATTGTAATGTCACTAATTATACATGTAACCTAGAAAATAAATGACTAACTGTGCATACCCACAAAATAAATAAAATATAATAAATAAAGATGCAAAATAGGGTTTCAGACTGACCCGACAGTCACCAAAATAGTGAACTTACGAGTGAGTGCTACACTACATTTCATACTCCATGTAGTTCTTAAGCTTTTGTGTCTAATGATGCCCTAGGTTTCCCTTATGCAATTTACATAGTAATAGTGGGAAATATGTAGATTGTACCGAGTATGTAAGATGTGTATGATGAAATAGAATGAACTCCCCTCCTATGATATGTATGCAGAATAATGCAGCCCTTATCCCTTTTATGGATGTGCAAGATGTATGCCTTGTAATTATCTTATGCCTTTGTGCAAGCTTAGGTGATGATAGATAATGTTTATGATGTTTAGACCCTTATTTGAGAGCAATAAATAAGTATATATATGATTCCCTTGTTTTAATTTCATAATTGACAACTGAAAGAACATCCCACTTTTTTACAAGGTGAACAAGAAGTAAAAGAGACCCAAAAGAGTAATAAGAAGATAAAGAAGGGTAGGAGTGCCCATGAGGGACAAGAGCGCAAAGGTGCTTCTATCCTAGCTAGGTGATAGAGTCTTAGGTAATTAAAGATAAATCAATTAAGTGCTAACATATTTGTAAGATGTAAAGCCACAAGGATGCTCAAAATAGTAAAGTGCAAGAGCTAAAGTAACCGAAAGATGAAAAGGAGTTGTCTGCCAATAGTTTTCTTTCTTAGGAATGGTGTATGCATTAATATTCTCTAGGACCTATAAATGTACCCAAGCGCATAGATTTTGTGTCTACATTTTCCCACACTTTATGTTGTTGAGTGAATACTCAATAACATAAAGTAGATAAATAATGTGTACCTTGTGATCCGAAGAGAAATGTAGCTGATAACGTGTCGAGTGTAAAAGTAGTGTGAAGTGATTGTAATGTGAAGCGTGGAAACTAGGAAATAGCGGTAGACCCTAGGGTTGAAGTGTATGCATAGTAGTGTGTTGATAGAGCTTGTGCTTGTAAATGTGAGTTGTTTATTGTAAGGATGGACCTATAAAATAAGAGAAAAAGAGTATTCAAAGTCTTGTGTATGAAAAATCAGAGTAATGTATGTATATTTAAATAAAGAGCTAATGAAAGAGTGCACCTGATGTATGAGAGAATAAAGGATAGAAATTTTTCTTGTTTTGATTTGGAGATGCTACTCAATTTGAGTGGTTTGTTGTTGAAGGGTGAGGTTTTTGGGCAACCGTCGATCTCACACTAAGAGCTAGTTTTTTTGGGTGATCTCAATGCCAAGAGTGATTTTTTGGTGATCTCACACTAAGAGAAGAGTGTTAAGGATAGAGGTATATTTTTCTCTCATTGAATGATGCTTCTTGAATAAGTGCCACTATTAGAAGGCACATCCATGATTTATAATAGATTGTAACCATTTGTAACAAAATTGTAACTGAATGAATGAATTTTTTATTAAAAGAAAGTGTCAGATACTATAGAACTGTACTATAAAATGCTGAAAACTATGTTGAACTGAGAAACTATTTTATTTTTCTCCCAGGACACAAGTGGCCCACCATTCCAGCCTATACTGGGTGCTAGATTCTTCTCTATGTTTGTGATCTAAGTCTAATTTTGGACCACTCTGTGACTGTGTTCCTATGCCAATTATATACAATGTTGTTCTATTCTGAAGCTTTGAGCTACTATGAGGGTGATTTATTCACCCAATAGATGACCCCATTATTTGGGGTGCCTGTGACAAATGTAGGAGGATGTGGCCTAAAGGAGAGGGACATGATTCTAATATGCTTATATGAAATTGGATACCTACATGTGGTAAGGGATGTGCATGGTAGAAACCAATGCACATGAAAACAATATGGACTAGTAAACAAGTGTTAGTGTAAAAGAGATAGTATGTGATAGAAGAAAATTTAAAAAGTAACTAAGAATACGAGAGGGATTGTTAAAAAGTGGGTTTCATACATGGTACATCATGTAGACACCAAATTTGTGTCTTATGACCCCCCGTGCCCCACATCTCATTTCGCAACCTAGCCTCATCACCTAAACCTTACACAATTATTTATTAATTACCTTATAATTAATAAATCCACATCTCCAAACCTGCCACCTCATTTCACCACCTCATCATGACCTAGTCCTAACCCTAAACTAACCTAATTAAGACCTATAACTTGGTCTACATCCACACCCATGACTAATTACTCCTCACCCACACCAAAATCAACCTAATAATGACTTGACCAAGCCCACAACTAATTCCTCAGGAGAAAAGGAGGGAAAGTTGGCTATTTTACTAAAAATAGCTCACTTTGACTTAACCGATATCGGTTCCTACTCGACCGCCGTCGGTTACGTAAACGCCATCGGTTCCCTGTAAATGACCTCCCCCAACCAAAAAACAAAGGATCGGAACCTGGGAATCTAGAACCTGGAATTGATTGGAAGGATCGGGAATTCACTTGGCCGAGTAGAGACAAGTGAAGGAAAGAGAGGAGTTTGTAGAGAAGGACATCAAGCCCAAGACTGCAACTGAGTAACCGGAGCCCAGTGACACTCATCCAAGCATTGGGAGAGAAGATAGCTCATCTTTGATTGTCCGATCATCCTACCTGAGCCCTGCCTTCATTATCACAGTCTTTAGACCTGATATCTCCATCAGGAATTAGTAAGTAGTATCTTGTATGTTCTTTTAATAACATTTCTTGGACTTCTGAATCACAGCAATTCTAAGTCTATTCCTAGATCTACTACCCGGTAACACCCTCCATCTAACTGTCATTCCTCTACCCCTACATTGCCCCCAAGAACAGCCCCCATACTCTTTGAGTCTTCTCCATCACCCCATTACCTATCCCCAATCATTTACCAGCCTTATAAACACCATAGCCACCTTATAGCCACCTTATAGCCAACCTTCACTAAAAGCCCCTAAACCACTGCCCCTACCGATATCAGTTATCAGAAACCGGTACCGGTGATAGTGACCGGCATCGGTCACTGTGATTCAAAACCAAAATGAGCCCTTTCCTCTATTGTTTTAACAAGGTAATTAAATTGTAATTTTGCAATAATTTGTGTTAATTCATATTAGCAGGGGAACTGACCACCTTCGAAAGGAAGTCTAATATTTCCTGGGCCCAAGGCAGTTCCCTCATTTATTGTCTAATTAGAATCTGGTGGTCTTGTATTCTTACTTGTAGGTAGTCCTTCCCAGACAAAAAGGAGTTCTTCGCAATCGACCTGATCTCTCTCTACGGTACGCGCACACCCTCTCAACATTCAATAGGTATTCCTCCTAGCCCTAACCCTTATCTGTTTCTCAAAGGAATGAAAGGATAGAAGCAACTCTATTCCAGGAATGGAAGCATTCTGTGTGAAACATTTTGGCACGCCCGGTGGGACCCATTTTGGGTTTCTTTCTTTCTTGCTTGCTTTCATATAGGGAGCACACTTGCTATTTTCTTCTTCTAAAATATTCACAAGATATTCTGTTATTTGGTAAAAGAATTTGTCTTGCTTTCACATCTTTGCATTAGTGAAAGTCATCTTCTTTGCTTCATCGAATATCATTTTTGATTTGGGTTTAAAACACGTGCATCACATTCTTGCTTGCCATGTTTTCAATTCTAGTGAACATAGATTAAGTAACAGGTCGTACACGTGGGGGTGATATCCACGGTATTGACAAGAAATTAATCTTACTTTCACTACACAACACATACCGAATCACATCATAATTAACACAACAGCTCAAACATCCCCCCTTTTCCATGGTATTCCTCCGCCCGATTGAGGTAACTTTATAAGCCAAAACAAACTTGACATTTCCCCTAAGTCTTTTGTTTAGGATTGACATCATCTTGCGTCTAAGGCATAAGCCCAAAGTGATTAAAACTAATCCTAGGTTTAGTCTGTTAATTTGCTTGTGCATCTTGCTTGTTTTTTTGTTTTGTTTCTCTGTCATACACTGTTTTCTGTGATCACTTCAGAACAGTTTGGTAGGCATACTAAGCACTGTTAACCCCAAATCAGCAACTTCCTACAGCTTCTTACACCGGTCCTATTATACCGACATCGGTTAACTTACCGACGCTCGGCTATAGCCTGACCGACATCGGTTATCTGACCGATATCGGTTACTATCTTTCACAGTTCCCAAAACCAGCAACCCACCAATTCCAACACTTTGTTGTTGCTTCTGTTCCTGATAGATTGCATCCCTACTGTGTACTCTTGTCCATGGTTGTTATCACTCGGAAACAAGCTGCAGCCATGGTTTCACATGCCTGCTCCGTGCCTTTGCCTGAATCACCCCCTTCACATCCTGTGGGGAATCCTACGGACACCAGCGAGGTTCCCAAAATCCCTGTAGGAGATAAGGAATTTGTGAAATTTTTGGACGCTAATCCTAGCGCTGTACAGTACTATTTGTCTCATGCCCCTGACCGTACACCCGATGGTCAACTCCTTGTTGGTATGCCTATTAGTATAGCCACTCACTTAGCTCCTTCTCCACCTGATAATTCTGCCTTGCCTTCTTCATCCTTAGCCCCGTCACCCAACTCAGTGGCTTCAGAGGTTCATACGGCACAGATTGGATTTCCTTTTGTTAATCTGGGACCCCATATATCATTACCGCTGACTGCTCCTACCTCGTCTCTCTCACAGACTGCTCCTTTCATAACTTGCTCTCTGCCACCTATCCACACAAGCTTTCCTTCTCAAGCTCCGCCCACCTTTTCATTTCCACACACGTATCCGGTGACTTCAACATCTTATATAGGACATCCCTATTCGGTCACCTCAACATATTCGTCCTCAATACCTTATCAACATTTAACCCCACTGTTGTCTAGTGGTGGCCCTTGGCCCAATCCCCCTCCGTTTACGACAACCGCACCATCATCTCATCCAACCACTGATTTAATCAAACAAATGATGGACAAAATGCAAAATCTGGAGGCTTTTGTTTCAGGAAGCCGTAGCACCCTGACATACGAGAAAGTTTGTCAGGAGCCTATTCATCCTTCTATCCCCCTTCATTCATATCCTCCTCAATGGGAATTACCAAAATTCACTCGTTTTAATAGTAAGGAGGATCCTCAACAACATTTGCGATCATTTAGACATGCCTGCTATCTGATTGCTCATGATGATGCCTTACTACTCCGCACCTTTCCCATGTCCTTATCAGGACCCACCTTGGAGTGGTACAGTGCTTTAACCCAGCACTCAATCTTCTCTTTTAACCAATTAGCCCAATCTTTCTTGGATCATTTCTCCATTAACATTGCTAAGAAAGTATCTATCACCGACCTCTATGCCATCCAACAATTTGAAGATGAATCTATCGCAGATTTCGTTGGACGATGGCGGGGCCTTATCAACCAACTTACTTATGCCTTGCCTCAGGCCGAACTTATCGAACTCTTTACGCGGGCCTGCGCTAAGCACATTTCTCCTACCCTCCAAATTCAAACTTTCTGCACATTTGACGAGGCCTTTACTATGGCTCGAAAACTAGAGATTCGAGCCTTAGAGGAAGAGAAATTGTGGTTGCGCAACAAAAACCCCAATTTCTGAACCCAAGACTCCACCAACAAACCTAACACCACCAATTCTCATGCATCGACTGCTTCGAAATCAAAAGGAGATGTCCATGCGGTGATGGTCAAATCCCAAGCACCGTCTAATACCCCACCAAAAACCACCTATAAGTATAAAGCCGAGCCCATCAATTACACTCCCTTGGGAGAAACTTATGGTGTGATATTGGAAAAATTGCTCAAGGCAAGAGCTATTACCTTACCTCCTGTTAAACCTCACTCCGGGTTTGATTCCACCCGTGCTATACCTTCTTGGTACAAAGAAAATGACTTCTGTAACTTCCACCGCGTGAAGGGACACAGTCATGAAAACTGCAAGATGTTGAAAAACATAGTGCAGGAAATGGTTGATGCAGGGGATATAGCCCTCGATAATCCTAATGCCCCTGCTAACCAAAATTTGAAAATCTTTAACAAACCATTCCCGAACCACTCATCTAACAGTAACATAAACCAAGATATCTTAGCCGAGGAGAGTGTTCATGAAATCCATGTAGTCTTCGACTCCCAGCCAAAAGCCTCTATCAAGAAAATTCTGAATCAAGCCTCTTCACTAACGCAGGAACCTGAACCCCCTTCACCACCATCAAGACAAGACGAAATCCTTGCCGTTCCTTTACCCATAAAGGAATTAACCACCCAGAGTTCTCTTCTCACAGAGGAGCCTTCTTACACCACATCTCTACAAGACTGTGAGCGGATGTTATCTAGCTTATCTATTTCCCAAACATCTCCTTCTACCACTCTTGTTGTACAAGAGGAAGACTCGCCACTTTTTTCATCATCCTTAGATGAGAAACCCCTCGAACCGACATCACCAAATTCTTTAATCATGACGGATCCTCTCAAACATGCCCTCCTACCTATTAGTTCTTCATCTCCTAAATCTTTTCAGTGACCGGTTGACCTCTTAACGCCCATTGATATAGTGCCTCGTTTACCCCCTGTATCACACCCACAGTGGACTGGAATCACAACCCACCTTTCTTCCATACAAAAGTTCCTATTCACACGTGAGGATTGTCACCCCTCAGAAGATAGACGAGTCCTATGGGAACGTTTGAGTACACCATATTCTACTCAAATGCAGATGACCGATCCAGATGCCTCTACCATATACCCGAAGTGTTTACAAAAGCTTAAAATGCCTATGTCCTCATCTTCACCCCCCTCATCTCTACCAAATACCTCATCCACCTCTATTGACCTAACCAAACCTTCCCCTATGCTTGGGACCTCACCAATACCCAGTCTAACACACCCACCTAAACGGTTAGATTTATCCAAAAGTAAAGCCGTCCATCCACTTAGGAGACAGACCCAATCTCCTCAAGTCCAACCTATGTCTCTATCACAACTAAAACCATCACCGTCACACCTACCTTCTATATTGGGACCTCATCCCTCCACCTTGCATCAATACATCATACCCCCTGCGTTTTCTTTAAAACGACCTACACCTTCCGCACCCATACAAAGATCCAAGGGTATATCAACACCGTCACCCCAAGTATCCTATCCACCTATCAACTCTAAACAAACTCCATCATCAAAGGATTTGTTTACTGTCACTCCTCTTTCTCCATGGTTGTTTGCTGCTACCACGTCATCTGACCAGCTAAACATAACTTCTGCGCCGAAGAGGTCATGTTTAGTTAAATCCAATTATCAAAACCCCTTGGCTAAGCCGCCACCCGTACAAATCAACCATACCCAGTCATTACCGAAACCTACCCAGTCAATAGCCTCATTTTCCTCTAACTTTGACCCGCTCAAAGGGTCTTACGCCAAAATCCTTGCAATGTTGGTGGAGAATGCGACCATTTCCCTACCCCCACTTAGACCCTATGATCCATCTAAACCTCAACCTATAGGTTATGATGAGTCTAAAATCTGCACTTACCACCGCACACCAGGACATGATGTAGAGGGATGCAAAGCGTTGAAAGCCATACTTCGTCAGTCACCTCTCTCGGATAAAAAGGTTAAGAAAGACAATTTACGAAGGGAGAAACCTTTAGCTTCAATCCCCTCTCCTATACCACCTGTCCCCTCCTCACCAAGATCTATCATTATTACAACCCCACCTCTCGAAGACCATGACTTATCCCTACCGTCTTCCTCCTCTCGTGTTCACGAGATCAATATGATTAGTGTTGCTACTCGAGGGTAGAAAAACAATGGGAAAGCTAAAGAAAGCACACCTGCGGCCTCTCTTTCTCCGTCCACCATCCCGATTACACCATCACCTAAAGTGGTTATTCATGGACCTACCTACCCCATCTCTAATGGAGTTGCCCACCGAACCATGATCAAACAGCTTCACCAATCACCTGTAAAAATGACACTATATGATCTCATTCAGGCCTCTGAATCTCATCGACAAGCTCTCGTTGAAATCCTTCAAGGTATAGAGGTCTTACCTAATGAAACCTTGCCCGTTACCTCCATCTTAACACCCAACCACGTTGCCTCTCTCACCAAACAATCTACCACTTCCGTCCCTGTACAGCAAACCGCTGCTGTCAGTTTCTCCGAAGACGAAATTGTTGACTTTGGTGCAGAAGATCCTGACCCCGCTCTTTTCATCTCAGCTTACGTTCGAGACATCCACGTACATCGTGTTATGATTGACAGGGGTGCTAGCCTAAACATCATCTCTTCTAAAGCCTTCCAACAAATGAATATCCCCTCTAGCTACATGTGTGCCAACCCCACCATGCTGCGTTCATTCAACGATGCTATTACTTCTACCTTAGGCACTGTGATCCTTAACATTCGTGTAGGGCCACGTACCTTACCCAAACTCTTCTATGTCCTTGAGGGAAAATTCCAATACAACATGTTGTTAGGCCGCCCTTAGATCCGGGCTATGGGATGCGTTCCCTCCACCTTACATAGATGCATAAAATTTGAGTACGAGGGGAAGTCCTATACCGTAAAAGCTGACCCTCCCCCCTTCAAAACCTGCAATATGTTATATCAGCCCCAATGATGTGCTTGTACCAGTCAAGACAACCCATTCATCCAACCCAACCATCCACTTCAACCACATCTCAACCATTCACCTCAACCACACCTACACCTTCAACCAATGAGACTGCTGTCGCAAATACCACTTCCTTTCCCGTGGACAACATCCCAACCTCAGACCCTTTAGTAGATGTTTTTCAATGCCTCACACTGGGGGAGTATCACCTATATAACGTTATCTCTTTCCATACCCCACAGGAGTACGGACAGTTACATGCGCATCCTACCTACGACCGTCATGTGGGGGAGGTAATCTCCTACGGACCACCTAATTACCACACCAACCTAACGTATGGGGGTGTCGACACATCCTCTGTTACCCCTGAACCTCCCCTTGGTGTGGTTCCCTTCCAATCTGATTTTCAATACCTGACAAATCATCGTTTCGCCCTCACCTTCTTGACTCGCTGTGCTTGGAAAGGTTTTGGTTTTGGTCTTTATGAACAAGGCCGACATACAATCATTCCCATTACTACACGCAAACACAAAGATCGTCGTGGTCTTGGATTCTCTGAACCCCCTACACTGAAAACATCACATATCCGTTGTATCTAGGAAGATGATGAAGTCACCCCTTCCGAACCATCATCGCCCATTTTGCCATCGTCACCCACAGAGTCGATAAACCCTGAATCTATCCCTCCTAACTTTTTTTTTTCATAAACGCTATCTTCTTGGGTCCTCTCACTTATCAACGCGATAATGAAGACCCATCTTCTCTTCCCCTTCTGTATCCAGACATGATCAAAGAGGACTCGCCTTCAATTAATGTTGTTGAGTGCCAGGATGACAACTCCATCCTCACTTACCTTGGTGCGGATGACTCTTATATTCAACGCGCCTTGCCATCTGATACTCAAACCATGTTGAATGAGTCGACTATAGAAATCAACATTCACACCGAGGATGATCCTCACATTGTGAAGATCGGACAATCTCTTACCGCATCAGAACAAACTGCCTTCACTACCTTCCTCCGTGCCCGCAACCAAGCTTTCGCTTGGTCCTACGCTGACATGCCAGGAATTGATCCTAACATTGCTGTCCATAACATTACCCTAAAACCCGATGCCAAACCAGTTAAGTAGAAACTAAGAAAAATGCATCCACGCATTGCCCTCTTGGTCAAAGAAGAGCTTCAACGACTCCTTTCTGTTTCCTTCATCTTACCTATTGACTATCCTTAATGGATCTCTAACATCGTACCTGTTACTAAAGCAACGGGGGGACTTCGGATATGTACGGATTTCCGGGACCTTAACCTCGCTTTCCCGAAGGATGACTTCCCCCTCCCAAGTATTGATCAACTTGTTGATCTCACTGCGGGCCATGAGATGCTTTCTCTCATGGATGGCTTCTCGGGATACAATCAAATTTTGGTAGCCCCGGCCGATCAACATAAAACTACCTTCATAACTCCTTGGGGAACCTTCTGTTATCGTGTCATGCCATTTGGCCTTAAGAATGCTGGTGCGACCTACCAGCAGGCTATGACTTACATATTTCATGACATTATGCACACTATCCTTGAGGATTATGTCGATGATCTTCTTGGAAAATCTAAACATCGCAGTGAACATCTCGATGTTTTAAACCATTATTTTCAATCGCCTATTACAATATTGTGTTCTGCCTTCAACCAAAGAAATGTGTCTTTGGTGTCCTTTCGGGAAAACTTCTTGGTTTTATCGTCTCTTTGCGTGGCATCGAGGTCAATCCAGCTAAAGTCAAAGCTATCCTAGAAATGCCCCCACCTACTAACCTCAAACAGTTGCGTAGTTTGCAAGGTAAGCTCCAATCTATCCGGCGTTTCATCTCCCAACTCTCAGATCGATGTCAACCTTTCCATCATCTCCTTAAAAAGGACATTGTCTTTCAATGGAGCGAAGAGTGCCACCAAGCCTTTGAGGCTCTTAAATCCTATCTCTTGCAACCACCCGTGCTTATCCCACCTTAAGACGATCACCCTTTTTATCTTTACCTTTCTGCCACCGACCATGCTGTAGGAGCCATGCTCACACATCGTGACTCCGAGCATCGAGAACAAGCCATTTATTACATAATTCATACTCTCATGGATTACGAGACTAGGTATACACATGTAGAAAAGTTGTGCCTAGCCCTATCATTCGTAGCCACCAAACTCCGACACTACCTCCTGAATCACAAAACTTTTGTCATCACCAACGCGGACCCCATTCATTATATGTACGCCAAACCTCATCTAAACCAACGCATCACCCAATGGCTTATGCTCCTCGCTGACCTCGACCTTGAATTTGTACACCAGAAGTCAATTAAAGGACAAACTATCGCAGACCAACTCGCGGAAGCCCCTTTACCTGGGGAGCAATTTACCAATTTTTATTTCCCCGACATGAACTCATTGCCACTCTTTCACTCAGTGAGGAGTCATATCCAATGACCCTCTTCTTCGATGGATCCAAATGCCAGCGCAGCGGTGGAGCCAGCGTTGTTCTCATTCCTCTTAATGCTGAGCCTATGCCTCTTTCATTCCGGCTCGATTTCCCCTGTACTAATAATACAGCGGAATACGAGGCCCTTGTTTTGGGTCTCCAGGTTGCGTTACACTTAGGTGTCAAGTCTATTAACATTTTTGGTGACTCCCAACTGGTAGTCAATCAAGTTATGGGCATCTACCAATGTAAAAATGAGGAACTTCAAAAGTACAAACATTACGTGGATTCACTTTTGACCTTATTTACTCATTATTCTATCCAAACCATTCCCCACTCCACTAACAAATTTGTGGATACTATGGCTTGCTTAGCCTCGCAAATTCCTACCTCACCAACTGACTCTAACATATTCATCTTGGTCCAACAACTCTTTGCCCCATCTTACTCCGCCCCAGATGTTTGTATGATAAATAATGTGTCTGCTAATTCCTAGGATACCTGGTATCACCAATTTCACGACTATCTTACAACCTCTGTTCTCCCACCTGACCTTACTAGTAACGGCAAACGTGCTTTTCTTAAAAGTGTTTCTCGTTATGTCGTCATGGGGGGACTCCTCTATAAACGTGGCTTTGATGGCATCCTCCTTCGATGTCTAACCGGTGCGGAGGTCACCTATACCATCCAACAAGTCCACGACGGTATTTGTGGTGGACATTTTAGTGGCCTTGCCATGGCCAAACGAATCCTTCGCCTAGGCTATTATTGGCCTACTCTTAATAACGACTGCTACAAATATGTTAAGCATTGTGTTATGTGTCAACAACATGCCAACCTTCAACATACTCCTAGCCATCCGCTACAGGTCGCACGAGATCTTTGGCCTTTCTCACAATGGGGTTTAGACCTTATTGGTGAGATTCACCCACCATCTTCACAACATCACCGTTGGATAATCACAGCAACCGAATATTACACTAAATGGGTGGAAGCCATTCCACTCATTTCAACCAAAAAAGAAAAAATCATCGAATTCATTAACCATCACATTATCTGTCGTTTTGGCGTTCCTCATCGCCTGATAACAGATAATGGAAAATATTTCAAAAATAAGTTGTTACAAGACCTTTGTGACAACTTTGGTATCAAACTTAGCTTCTCATCACCTTACTATCCACAAGCAAATGGTCAAGCTGAATCTTCTAATAAAACCCTCACCAAAATCCTCATGAAAGTTGTTAACGATTCTAGAAGCAATTGGCCTGATCACATCCCCTTTGCCCTTTGGGCTTATCAGACTAGCATTCGCACCTCCACTAATGCCACCCCATTCTCTTTGGTATATGGTACCGAGGCTGTCTTGCCTCTCGAAATACAAATACCCTCCCTAAGAATATCTCTTCAGGATATTCTCACCAATGATGATTTCTGCCAAGAGCGGTTAGCCCAATTGGAGCTTCTTGACGAGCGTCGTCTTACAGCTCTTGACCACCTTCAAATCTATCAAAAACACATCAATCATGCTTATGATAAGTGACTCCATGAGCGTACCTTTAAGGTTGGTGATCTTGTCCTCAAAGAGAATCAGCATGTAACCAAACTAGAAAAGAGCAAACGTGGAAAATTTGCTCCTAATTGGATTGGGCCCTACATTATCACTCATACTTATGGATCAGGCACTTACCGTTTAGCTTCGCTTAATGGTAAACCTGAGCCTGAACCCCTTAATTCCTTGCATCTTCGACCATTCTACTGTTGAATTTAGTGTTATATCACTTCTTATCTACCTTGCGCTCGTCCCTTGAGCTCATTTACTACCTCATACATTTTTGTTCCATGCATCTCAAAATAGAATCAAGCTCACGTGGTTTGGTCATTACCTCCTCTTAAAGATGCCTTCCCCTTTTTAGTCTGGTCCATGACTTAAAAGTATCAAAATAACATGTTCTCAATTATACACTTATGGGATATTCTTGAGTCAAACTTCCTACAAAACTAGATGCTTCATGCCAAACGGACATCTAGACCTCTAAGTTATACATAGACTACTCCCTCGAAGGATAGCTATGTGTAAAGTCACTTCTACTATTATAAATAGACTTCTCCCCCGAAGGACAGCTATACACAAAAACTGCATCTGCTACTATAAATAGACTGCTCCCTTGAAGGACAGCTATACAAAGTTAGCCTTTATCAGAAGCTTCTCGTATTGATCAGCTTCGTGAAGACCTCAAGAACAACAAAATACATATCCCCTATGGACTTCCCACATTAATCAGTCTATATCCAGAAAAATAAAAGCAGTATTCCAAAGCACTTTTGAGTCATGGACTTGTCTATTTAGGTTTGGTTCTCTTTCGTCAGAATAATCACCTTATAATAAGTTCTCTACACCCCAGCTATACCAGCCACCTCACCTCACCATTCGTCAACACAACAAAACTCAAGGGATGTGACGTATATCCGATATATTGTGATAATACGACTCTTTTCACCTTTTGACTTCTCACCTATGCAAGGAACCTAGGGATTCAAGCCCATCCTATGTTAATATATGTGGTTTGTTTAGCTCTTCTCAACTACGGGACACTTTTGCCTCTTTTAATTGACTCTAGGGTTATGTGTTGACCTTAATCAGGACACGGTTCCTTACTACTTGGGTAAGCTAACTTTCGTTTCACCTCTAACTACACCAACATCGCCAATCCCTTACTAACACCAATAACATTACCCTACCAATATCAATATTTTTTACCAACCAACAAATTACCTAACCACAACCAAATTGCCTGAATTCACCTCTCCCTGGTCCAAAGGGAGAACTACATTGGTCTGAGGCCCCTCCTTGCTTTGTGCAATGGGCTATGTAGGCAGCACTTAGGAGACATGGGGTCTCCCAAGGTTAGCTCGACCATCCCCTACCATAACCTATCATGTGTGGTATATATAAATCTATTTGTGTATTTCTATTCGCTCACATTCATCTGTATCCTTTTTCAAAACAAAACATTCAAAACACAACCATTCTTATTATTATCATAACTCAAATCAACATACATATTTAGTTTTATTTCGATGTTAAACAAATACATCTTCTCTATCATCGACGCGCAGGTCGGCATCCTTATTTATTCTTATACTTTTATGAAATTCACTTAGACCCTTACACCTCCTCCCGAATCAGGTGATGATCGTGATCGTCAATGCCACTCACTTGGCCTCTCCATCCTTAAAGGTGCCACTGCTATTGGTTCCTCCCACTGATCTGCTAAAAACTCTTGTAACATACGAATACGTCCTCTCGCGTGGAGGAATCTTGCCTCTAGTCTCTCCACTCGTGACTCTGCAACCGCTAACAATCTCGTTGTCTCATTCACCCGCATTTGGAGATGATGAACTAAACCCTGCAGACGATCTCTCTCCGCTGTAATCACAGCTATGTCAGGACGATCACGTACACCTCGCAACTCTGCTACCCACCATAATCTATAGGCCTCTGTCGCTCCTACATCCATTACCCTGCGATCGGCTACTATCTCCTCTAGCCCTTCTGGAGGTGTTGGCTGAGGTGGTGAGAATGCTGCCTCGACGTCGATCCTCATGTATGGTCTATAAGCCATAGGTATATCCTAAACAAATCCAAATTTTCGCTACACATGATCTAGAGGAATCCTCTCGTACTCACCTGGCCTGTGCCCTGCAATCCACCTCAATGGCTCTACACCCCTCAACTCCTCAGCTATGTGCTCCATCACCATATAATTCCCGTAAGGTCTCCAACAAATATCTACAATCGTCACCATCTCCCATACCTGCCTATAATACTCGATGTCATCTATCACGGCCTGGGATCTCACCTCTTGTTCTGTCTGGACCCATCATCTGAATCCCAACCTCTGCACTCCTGTCTCTCCCGACTGGATGGGTCAGCCTATCGGTCACACACAAACAATGTGCTCATAGTCCCAACAATGTAATAAGTATGAACAATCTAGTTTCGTCCCGTGTTTTCACCTGCAGGCCCATAAACCCCTGTATAACTCCGCCAGATATGCAGGTGCCCATGCGAAAGTCACGCTCCTTTCTATCATTTCCCAAATAACACTCATCAATGCTTTTGGAAATCTTCCCCCCTCCGCCCTTGGTAATGCATAATACCCCATCGCTATCATTAATACCACTGCCAACCTTGTTTCCTCAGGGTGTGTTGCATACATTGTACCATAAGTGAATGTCAAACCTCGTTGTGTCGAATCTCGTGCAGCTGAACCAAATATTGTTGTTATCGCTCCCCGCCCCACGCTAGGCAACGCCTGATACACTAGTCTTCCTGTAATTGGGAGCCTCAAAATTCTAAACACATCTTCCAACGTCACTGTCATCTCCCTTGTTGGCAGATAGAAGGTATTCTTTTCCAGATTCCACCTCTCAATCAACACTTGCAACATAGCATGATTGCATGCGATTCGTGAATAATAGCGGATTCCACTTAACCCCGCATGTTTTATCAATGCCCATTCAACTGGTGTTACATCCGCTCGGATTCGTGACAACAAAGCTGGCACACTATCATTCATCCTCAACCCTACCTCTTCCTGCATACATCAAAACGACACACAACCATTCAATAAATAAAATCCCCAAGTGTTTTTCTCACATTCTGGAAATTCCTACAGTAACCGGTATCAGTTATAGATAACCGATACCGGTTTACTAACCGATACCAGATATCTCTAAACGATATCGGTCACTGTCAATCCTATACACCCTGCTTAAAAACCACCACCTATGATAATTATTTTTCTCGTTTACTCCTCTCTCTACCTATAAACATACGTGAACACCCTTCTTACCTACCCCATAACACTCACTCTATCCCAAACCCTTGCCTATCACATTTTTCACGTTTCTCTACCCTCTTACCTTTTCTCAACCTATTCATCAAAACATGCAAGAATTAAAATACAACCAAATAGTTTACCTCTCAGGATGCAGCTACTTGGGGTGGAACTTGTCTTCCCTCTCGTCCCTGCCTGCTGGATGTTTCTCCTCGTCCAGCCATATTCATCACCCTCTTCAAATATAACTTGTCTTTCTACCTTCTTAATCTCAGCCCACACTCACTTTACATGTCTCTTTCCTCTTTATCACTCAATTCTTTCATGCAATTACCTATATCAGTCCTCAACAGTGTCGCATTCACGTATTTAACTTGTTGCATGACTCTAAAAATAAAAACTTAAGTTGCTTCCCAAGCTTTTCTATTTTTAGAAAAGCTCGTTTTGGAATAATCGGTATCGGTTACCTAACCGATATCGATCCTTAATCTACCGATGTCGGTTACGTAACCGATATCGGTCACATGTCTCGTTTTGCTTAAACCTGGGCCTTTTCTTTATTTTTTGTAAATTTTTGTGGCGCCCGCCTCTGTTTCTTGCATAACGACACCATTATCAATATTTTTCATCAAAATCACATCAATATGTCATCACAATTTCATCAACATCATCTATCTACAATAAAACAACCATCAACACAAAATACGTACGACATTTCAATATCTACATCAAACCCATCAGTATATAAACCATTTGGATCTAACTCATCATCTATACACATTAAATTTCAAAAACCATCGACAAAACACATAAAACATTTTATACACACCATCTAAATCAAAATCATCATCTCTATATATATCAATGTTTCAAATATACACCTGGCCCTGCATGGGGGCCTCTATGATCTCAAAATAATACAAAGCCAGCATGCAAGCCGCTATCACTGTCACAATCTCGACTCGGCTCATAGGCCGGTCTCTCATGTCAAAAATATACTCGGCTCGCAGGCCGGTATCAACTATACAACCTGTACTCGGCTCGCAGGCCGGTATATACAACAAGAATGAATAAATGAATCATATGTGGGCACGCAGGTCTCTGTATACATACCCGGTTCGCAGACCGGTGTCTATATCTAAAATCCAAAAACCCCTCTCTGCTCCAGGGATATCTCAACTCTCCCCACCACCCTCAGCCCCCCTCCCTGCTGGTCCCTGTGCTAGCTCTCACCTCCTCCCTGTCACTGACCCACCGGCTGTGGCTACGCCCCCTGGGATCTTTGGCTCCGAGAGGTCTCAGCTCAGTGCGCCACATATGGCTGATAGTCAGCCCCGGGTACCATCAAGGACATCCTAATAATATCAGGCCTCCGCTCTTTCCTCCATATAACAGGCCCGTGCCACCATGGCTATTGGGGCTGGTCCCCCGACTCCTAATAACAGTGGCCCCTGCCCTGCCGGTACACCCTATGCCTATGGTGGCGCATGTACTTGCACCTATGCATGTGGATGTGCAGGTTCCTGTGCTAGTACATGTGGCTGCGCTGGTGCCTGTGGCTGTACTGGTGCCTGGGGCTGTGCCTGAGCCTGTGCCTAGGCTAACTACCCCTGTAATACCCTGATCTGTGCCTGTGCAGTAGCAAGCTGCCCCTGTAATAACTGCACCTGTCCTAGGAGGTGGTCCCTCTCTACTGTAACAGCCACCAAATCTGGTTGTGCGGGCTGTGCTATCCTAGCTGCTCTCTGACCTGCCCACCAAACCAAAAAAGCACCTGTCACTCCGGCATCATCCACCGGTCTCTCTGCTACCCAATCTGGGTCCACGGGCTGTGGTGCAGGCAGTGGGGCCTCTACATCATCCCTCTGGTACTGAGGGAAGGGAGGTGGCTCATCCTGTCACAGCCCCAACTGTCATCGTACCCTCTCTAGCAGTATCCGCTCATACTCTCCAGGCCTCCGTCCTGCTATCCAGAAAGTATACTGGATCTAGCGCATCTGTGCTCAGGCTCCTCCTCGGGGCTGATGGCCTCTGTAGGGCCTCCATACAATGTCCAGTGCGGTCAATCCCTCTAGCATATGATGGTAGTAAGCTACATCTCGTCCTGCGAGCACCGCTCGTGGCTGGCCCATGACCCCCAACCACCTCTGAAATCCATACCTGTATATAACCTATGGCCCTGGCTACTGGGGCAGCCCTACTGGTCGTATACATATGATGTGCTCATATGCCCAGCAGTGTAACAAAAATGTGGAGAAAATCCCAAATCACCTCATCCGGTGATAACCCCACAGCTCTCTGTATAGCTGCACCAAATATACTGGTGCCCAGGAATAACACGTATGCTCCTCCACCATCTCGTGCAGCACTCCCATCAAAGCCCATGGGAAGCGGCCTCCATCTAAGTCTGGGAGGGTGAAGCAGGTGATACCTATCATCATCAACATGGCAAGTCGTGTCTCATGTCTCTGGGCATGATACATGTCCCCATAGGCAATGCTCACGCTGTGATAAGTCAATAATGTGGCTGCATCCCCAAATACCTGAAGGATACTGTCCATAGTTGTCTCTGCATCTACTTGGAATACTGCCTCCCCTACGATCGGCAGTCTTAGGATGCGATATACATCCTCCAGGGTAATAGTCATCTCTCTAGTAGGGAGATGGAAAACATTGGTTTCCAGATCCCATCTCTCGATGAGGGCAACCATAAGGTTGTGGTCCCTATCCACAGCCCTATACCGCTGGACTCCGCCAAGTCCCACCTCACGCATAATGGTCCACTACGCTGTGGACACATGTGGCCGCATCTGTCTCAATAGCAGGGGCATCTGATCCCGCATCGTAAGCTGCTGACGTGCCTGTAAAACAACCCACTTCATTAGACCTACCCTTTATAAAAACAACTCCTTTAACCCTCTATACCCCCTTTTACCCTCCCGACCACACCCCGACTCTATAACACACATCTACACCCACCTATCTTACCCTAAAACATCTACGATATCCCCTTTCCTTATCTCACACCCTACCAATCACCCAGATCTACTCTCGCCATCTAACTATGCCCCTACCAATTTAACACCTCCTAATTCATACGTAAAACTTAATCTATCCTAACCAAACCAACCACACAACCACCCCATTTCCCCCCTCCATCCCAATCACCTTTCCTATCAAATCTACCCCCTCCCTCTTCACCCTAAACAATAACTAAACAACAAAACACAAACAACCAAACAACAAAGCACAAACACCAATAATGAAACAAAACAAAAATAAACCTAACTAATGACCGGTACCAGTCACCCTTGATCGGCACCGGTCCCCTATAGCACTTGATATACACCGGCACCGGTCGACATACAACCGACGCCGATCTACCACAACCCACTTTGCCTAAAAATTTTGTGACCGATGCCAGTCGCCTAGGGACTGACATCGGTCACTGTCCACGGCCGGAGCCAAATCCGACGCGGCCCCCAAAAACCCAATTTTGCCTATTTCTACCCTTTTACCCATTGAAAAACCCTAAAAACCTACCCACCCTACCACCTTGACCTAACTAACCTACCTACCCACTCCATTTTTCAAATAACCTCAATTTATTCATTGTTTTATTCAAAACTTGGATTCCTACCCAAAACCCACATCTAGCTTAAACTCATTAAATTCACAAACGTAAGAGCTCAAAGCCTACTGGTACGACTACACGTCATCGTGGTGGGATAGGTGGTGGTGGTCCAGCTGGTCCAGCACCTCCTGCTCCTCCTGGCTATGCCATGGCTCCAAATCTCCTCAGCTAAGTTCTCCACCTGTAACATCCTCATTTTATACATTAGAACAAGTCAAACAAAAATTTTTTTGATAAATGCTTCCAGGTTCTAAATACATAATTTAGAACTCACAAATCAAATAACCATTCTTATAACAGATAACCATATGTAGCTGTAATGACTTGGAGTACCTCCGATCTATTCATTCCATGACTCGGTAATCTACCGATCTATTCATGAGTAATAAGAGTTGGAGTTTTCATTTAACACTTCACTCTCGCGGTTCTCTTCCCTATTCTGGGATTCAGAATGCTCTTTCCAAGGAACCTAACTGAATAATTGTTACCATTATTCATCGGCATCTCATCCCTTAGACCAGGTGACTCAGGATAATGCAATCAGCAACTTGCGATACTTTGGCCAAAGATTTGAAACATACTGCTTATGTCTCGTATTCCTTAACAGCATACTCGTCAATCTGGAATACGTCCTTCACCCCATTCTTATGTTATGTAGAATGTCTTATACTGACTTATGTCAGTCCCTCCTATCCCAAGTTATTCACTCGGAAATGGATTAGTAAGGTGACAATGTTATATGGACGCTCCCGAGGACTAGGGATACGATGACATACTGGGTCAACCCTAGTTAAATCAGTGTGTCAAGATACCCCGAGTCTCCTAGGCAGCCTTATAACGTGACCACATTTCTAATCGGTCCCAGAGTAACTTGTTCGAGTTAAGGTGTATATCTTAACGATCAATGTAAAGGGTGTCGTCATAAGTCACCTGCATTGTTGTATCTTCGAGAAGATCCTAATCTTCTCGAAGGTACAACCCTGCAGTTGACTTGTGCCATCAACCTTTAAATCCGCCTCGAAAAGATCTACTTATTAATAAGCGTTACGCACATTAAGTTTAAATTATATTAAAAGACGTTCCCCTAAGGTTAGCCTTTCCCAATCCCTCGGTTCCTCACCTTAGAATGACCTTTCTTAATAAAACCCTTTACACAAAGAAATTATTAAGGCTAAGGTTCCATCAAGGAGTTCATAGAATATACATAATTCTAAATCACGAAATTGGGCAATAACCCATAATCTTCACATGTGATTTCCAACAGAACCCCTTTAGGTTTAATTCAGTTCTCATAACTGAACTTATATCTTACTTATAAGTATCAAGATATAGTGATTAAGATTCCAATTACACGTTGTCCTGGTTTAATCAAGACTAGGAATTAATAATTTAATTTAGCTTGTTTAGCGTCCTGCTTAGGTTTATTTAAACCCTAGTTTCTAGTAAGACAGTGATCTATATTTCAATTTAGCTTTAGATAGAACACACTAGAATTGCTAAACAATCATAAGTATTCAGTCACATATTCTTGCAAGCTTAAATTGATAATCACAAAAGTCTCCAAATTATACAATAATAACAATGCTCTCAAGATATTTGAACCGAAGAAGGTCAAACTTTCAAGATAAGAATACAAACACATAAGTAACAAATATCAATTTCCATTCCTTTCAGAACTAATCAAATACATTTTATGCATTCAGCATACTTGATACAATACTCTACGGAAAAAGAACATATTTCCTCATATAGTACATTTAGAAAATCAAGCTGTATTTCAACTTAAAATCAAATTAAACAATCTGATCATCCTATCAGATCTGCGTGCTTTTACCACTTACGGCATCCATCTGTAAAAATTGTCAACATGGGTCAGTTCGATGAACTGAGCATGATAAGCACTAACTCTTAAAACAATTGCAATCCATCAATTGTTTTCATTAAACACCCTGTTTAAATGAGATCAATTCACCCAACAAGTAAACATATTTCATCAAAATATTAGGGATCTAGAAGAACGAAAGTATCTGCGACAACTATCCATCTGAATCCCCAGGACAGCAAACATCAGACAAATCATTACATTCATCATAGTAAAATGAATATCATAACAACCCATGATTCCAGCAGTAGTTAAAACAGTTCCAACAGTTAGATAAAAATATATCAACATATACTTTACAATAGAAGAGAAAGAAAACGAGTCATTCATATTTCCCTTCCAATCTTGCTCATGACTGTACCATCTCCTTAAGAGTAAGCACTCACCTTATACGCATGCGAATAAGTCAAACAAGACCATAAGAAGAACCACAGTTTTGTTAGAATTGGATTATAACAACTTCCTGTAGCCTCCAAGAAATACAGTAGATTTCGCGCCAAGACAGTAATGAGAATCTATTAACAGACCCACATAACCTTCCATACAATCAACAAATGAGAAGAGTATCCAATGTCATCGCTTGTCGAGGTACAAAATCAGCTCTTGAGTTCAGTCAAGCTCAAGACTGGATATTCATACTATTAGAAGACGTAACTATGCACAAGCACAACTACAATTCCACCCAGCAACGTACAGCTCAATCTCATCCCAACTAAAACTCTGCGAGGACTTAGTCTCCAAGGCCGTAATAAAAAAAACAACCTTTTTATCACAGTCAACCGAGAGGCTCAACAACATTAAAACAAATGATGTTTTCCCTATGCCTATGTAGAGATATTCGTACTGAATCCACACAACACAAACAACCTCATTAACTGGAACAAAATTTAAAATAACACAGCCATGACTAACAAAGGAGTCATTTTTCAAGAAACAATTTCAACAAGGTCTCAACCAAGTAAGTTATGAAAAGAAAACTCTTCCTTTACTTTCCACAACGATAGACAGAAGGAACATGAGAAATTAAAATAAGAGTCTGAACGTTATACATGTATAGCGAAGGTTAAATCGAAAATCAAGCCACTTCGCATCATTTCAATTCTCTAACTGTATCCATACCATAATGCTCTAAACAGGTTTATACTGAAATTGATTTCATGAGACCACGACTCAAGAATTTCACCACAGTATTCACAACTGAGAAAATTCAGAAGGAAAACATAATATACACCTCAAGGATAAAAAAGAGGTCTTACCCATGCGGTATTTTACAAATAAACTTCTACAGAAGCCACTATACAAGATGAATGCATTTTAATGATAATATTCACTGTTCAGGCCTATACAGAAGCAAAATACTGGTTAAGTAACAAGGATTCCAACTGAGCCTCTTCAATATTTTTCTCCCAAGCTTACACAGAAAGGAAACGTAAAAATACACCCAAAGAGTCTGTACCAAACTTTCATTACAAAATAACCGAGGTCGTATTACCTGTTACTCCTTCAAGACTCTGAAAAAAATCAAATTACCAATATTCAAATATATATATAGCTTCAACAGTGGTCCCAAAATATATGAATCATTCAATGGACTCTACAGAGTCGTTTTGAATACAATAAATACATATATATATATATATATTGCATACTGCCAACGGGTTGAATCCCATAACCACAACGCAAAGGAAAAAACAACTTCAACAAGGATCGCAATGAGATTCAGTAACACAGCAAGTTAGTCCTATTCACAAATAAACTTAAAAGATCAAAACGAACCCCAACAAGAATCAATAACCACCACCATATAGTAACCACGACAGCGCTTACAAGGAAGTTCAAGTAAAACTGAACAATCAAACAACTGTCCATCAGTATCTCCCTCCGACGAGTATCAACAACAAGCATCGACCAGTAAGTATAAATCAACAAGCATCAACAGTAGCCTGTACCCATCACGAGAAAAATTCATGGGTTCTCACAGAGCAGGCCTAGCATACATTCATTTCATATATTTCGCAAACTTAAAGCTGGAATGCAAAAACAAAAGGAAAAAGTAACAACAGTTCGAAATACAATAAACACCCATCAAGGGTTAAATTGAAAAAACCGAACCAGCATGAAGATACAGTGCCAACAAGATCACACCAAGACTACCATAGAAACCAACCAATTCCAAAAATCATCTGAACAGAGTTGTTCTAATGAAATCACTTGAAAGACAGAAAGTTTTTTAAAGGTTAGGGCCTAACATGCCTGGATATTTGCTCAAAATTTCGAAGCAGACCAGTGAAAGAGCTCGAACCTTCTCCTTCTTTTCCAGGTTAGAGCCACGAACAAAAATTTGTTGTTTTCATGACTTATATATTTTCCTTACCAGAGGAAAGAGCTAGTTACGCTCATACTTGCCATGCAACACCAAGAATACTGGTGCGAAGAACCAGTGAATCAGACAGAAGGAAAACCAGAGTGCATGCAAAACCAAACAAACAATTAACTTTCTGTTTTGCATGCCTTCCCCAAGAAATCTGAGCTTAAAGCCCGAGTCCATAAATGACATTAATTCCCAGTTTCCCGCTCAAACTCCACTGCCACCAACTGCCATAGTTGGCGATAGACAAATGCGCATTTAAAGACCATTTCCAACTTTGGCGACTCTGCGACGTCGGCTCTAGTTAGCCGCTTTAAAACTTCCACCAATTTACCTGTCCCTCATAGCTTATCCATAGCATTTAATAACATAGAAATTTCCGCCCATAGTTCGCACCCCTTCCATAGGTCCCCTTATTCCTTGCTCAATAGTTAGGTTAGTAACTTAGGTTAGGATTTAGGATAACACCTAGGCTAACCTCATTAGCACATAGATACTAACTTAGAGCATTAGCTCTTAGCCTAGGTCTAGGTTAGATTAACACTAATCTAACCCCTAGGTTAAGTTTAGTTTTAGGTTACTAACATTAATAATTCCAGTTAGGTCTAACATTTCATATAATCAGAAAAAGAACCTACAACATGCATTCTCGAACAGGGTTCACTCTTGTACTACCAAATAGGCTACAGAATTATATGTAACAGAATTATTACCTGGTCCACGTTCAAGACCTTCCAGATATACTTACGATATCGGGAACCAATTCCATTTCACACGATCAACCTAAGTTAGACTCGGGATTGGCTTTATTCAATGCAAATTCAGACCTTGCAACCTGTGAAAGGTTTATTATTTTTAATTCATCACGAATAAACTTAAAGCACCACTTGGATCAATACCACTGATCCAAGGCTAGGTCTTATAGATGAATAACTTCATAATTTGTTCTGAGATCAGACTAAACTCAGGATGCAAAATGAAATAAATAAAAGAGTCCAATCATAATCCGACTCAGTCAAAGATCTGTAATCTGCAAAGAAGATACAGTACATATCAAGCATGACTTCTCAATCAAGGGAACACATCTTTTTACAAATAAATCATATATCAACACTTGTATGCTTAGGAGGAAGTAACAATAGTTCAGGGTGTTACAACACCTAATGAAATGTGCTTTTACCAATCAAGACTACCCATTGGGGTCCAACCCAACCACTCCACTTCAACCACACCTCAACCAATGCCACCTCAACGGCACCTACACCTTCAACCAATGAAACCACCGTCGCAAATACCAATTCCTTTCCCGCAGACAACATCCCAACCTCAGTAGATGTTTTTCAAATTGACAATGTGACAATGACTAGGGGAGTATTTTTCTATATATATGTTATCTCTTTCCATACTCCACATGAGTACGGACAGTTACATTGCGCATCCTACCGACGACCGTCGTGTGGGGGAGGTAATCTCCTATGGGCCACCTAATTGCCGCACCATACCTAAGCGATATGGGGGTGTTGACATCATCCTCCGTTACCCCTAAACCTCTGCCCTTGGTGTGGTTCCCTTCCATATCCGATTTTCAATACCTGACAAATCATTGTTTCGCTCTCACCCTTCCTGACTCGTTGTGCTTGGAATAGGTTATGGTTTTGGTCTTTCATTGGCCACATTCACGGCCGCACCCATACCAATCATTCCCGTGACCCAAGGCACGCAAACACAAAGATCATAGTGGTCTTGCGATTTCCTGAAGGCACTTACACCGGAAAAACCTCGTTTCAGCCCGTATCTGGGAAGATGACGCAAGTCACCCCTTCCGAACCATCATCACCCATTTTAGGCCATCATCACCCAACAGATTTGATAGACCCTGAATCTATCCTGCAACCTAACTTTTTTTTCTCATAAACACTATCTTCCTAGGTCCTCTCACTTATCAACGTGATAATGAGGACCCGATCTTCTCTTCCCCTTTTGTATCCAGACCATTTGATCCGACCCAGAGGCCATTTTTCCTTCCATTAATGTTGCCCGAGTGCCATGATGATGCACTCCATCCATCAGGCTTGACCTTAGTGCCAGATGACTCTTATATTAAACAGAGCCTTACCCGAGGCTGAAACTCAAACCATGTTGAATGAGTTGACTATAGAAATCAACGATCCACACAGAGCCGAAGATCCAACACATTGTGAAGATCGGACAATCTATTAATGCCATCAGAAAAAGCCGCCTCTAGCATGACCTTTCTCTGTGCCCGCAATCAATCAATTTTGCTTGGTCCTACGCTAACCCAAGGCCGCACCAATTAACATACCTTGACCCGATTCCAAACCAGTTAAACAAATTACAATTCTATCCACCCATCATGTAGCCTGTTTGTTCAATCGAGCTTCACGACTCCTGTTCGTGTTTCAGCATGATTAGGATACTTGACTTGATCAGTCAGACCATGGATTTGCCTAGACCAAGACCGTGATGTTTATCTCAACCAAACCAACCATTTGGTACTGCCGAACATGCCTAAACATTCTGGTACCTTACCCGTTATATCCCCTGGAGCTACTTCCTATGCCTTGGATACCGAGGATTATATCAACCTTGTTTAGATAAACTATCCATGACCTTTGCCTATGTATTGCTTGTTTACTCTTCAAATCGTGTACCCTGGTCAACACTACTGCATTTCAACGTGCGTCTGTCTTCCTTGAACTTACCCCACCATCTTACCATCATCTCATCATATGATTTACCCCTTTATCAACCCTATCCCTGATTTCACGTTGACCTCAATCTGTGATAGATTTGAGGGGGATTACCTATACCCTTAACAGGAGTAACCACTTCTTATTATTGTCAGTGCAGCTTTACAAGACAAGCTACACGACAACAAGGGGCTAATGTAGACACCAAATTTGTGTCTTACGACCCCCTGTGCCCCGCATCTCATTTCGCAACCTAGCCTCATCACCTAAACCTTACACAATTATTTATTAATTACCTTATAATTAATAAATCCACATCTCCAAACCTGCCACCTCATTTCGCCACCTCATCATGACCTAGTCCTAACCCTAAACTAACCTAATTAAGACCTATAACTTGGTCTACATCCACACCCATGACTAATCACTCCTCACCCGCACCAAAACCAACCTAATAATGACTTGACCAAGCCCACAACTAATCCCTCAGGAGAAAAGGAGGGAAAGTTGGCTATTTTACTAAAAATAGCTCACTTTGACTTAACCGACATCGGTTCCTACTCGACCGCCGTCGGTTACGTAACTACCATCGGTTCCCTATAAATGACCTCCCCCAACCAAAAACAAAGGATCTGAACCTGGGATTCATTTGAAAAAAGATCAGGAATTCATTTTGCCAAGCAGAGACAAGTGAGAGAGAGAAGAGAGTTTGCAGAGACATATTGAGCCCAAGACTGTAACTGAGTAACCTGGAGCCCATGTTGACACTCATCCCAAGCATTGGGAGAGAAGATAGCTCATCTTCTGATTGTCCAGGATCATCCTACCTGAGCCCTGCCTTCGCCATCACAGTCCTTGACCTGCATCTCGCATCAGGAACTAGTAAGTAGTATCTTGTATTACCTTGTTTTAATAACATTTCTTGGAACTTCTGAATCATAGTAATTACTAAGTCTACTCCCAGATCTACTACCCGGTAACACCCTCCATCTAACTTCATTCCTCTACCCCTACATTGCCCCCAAGAACAACCCCCATACTCTCTGAGTCTTCTCCATCACCTTATTACCTATCCCCAATCATTTACCAGCCTTATAAACACCATAGCCATCATATAGCCACCTTATAGCCAACCTTCACTTAAAATCCCCTAAATCACTGCCCCTACCGATATCGGTTATCAGAAACCGGTATCGGTGACAGTGACCGGCATCGGTCACTGTGATTCAAAACCAACCTTTCACCTACCATCCAAACAATTTCTCTATTATTTTAACAAGGTAAATAAATTGTAATTAGTAGTTTAGTCTTTATTGCTTTTAGCGAGGTACCTAAATCGTGATTTCACAATTTGTGTTAATTCATATTATTAAATGGAACTGACCACCTTCGAAAGGAAGTCTAATATTTCCTGGGCCCAAGGCAGTTCCCTCACTTATTGTCTAATTAGAATCTGGTGGTCTTGTATTCTTATTTACAGGTAGTCCTTCCCAGACAAAAAGGAGTTCTTCACAATCGATCTGATCTTCTCTACGGTACGCGCACACCCTCTCAACATTCAATAGGTATTCCTCCTAGCCCTAACCCTTATCTGTTTCTCAAAGAGAATGAAAGGATAGAAGCAACTCTATTCCAGGAACGGAAGCATTCTGTGTGAAACAGATCGCTCACAGTGTCACAAGACAATAAGGACCGTAGTGGCCATAACAACACAATAATCAAACAAGACATAAGGTATAGCTAATGTAAATAATAACAAATAGTAGAAAGTAAGAAGTTATAAATAACCATGGTTGTATAGAATCCTTGCAAGGTAAATGCTACACATGAAGCACCCATTATCATGTTATAAAGATAATAAGTATGTCAAATCATGTATATATTAGTGAAGATTAAAGTGATAGTAACGAGTATCAGTACAGTAATGTAACAATAAGACCTATGATGTATAGAGTATGAAAGTAGAAAATATAGATGTCCCCCAGGAGCCTCAATGGGATTAGTGATAGAGTACTATCGAGCATTATGCATCATGTGAGAGTATTTAAAAGTCCATTCATTCACCTCAAGATACCACATGAATTCGCATGTATGTATAGAAAGATATAATTACATACTAAGTATCCAACTAGAATAGGAAACAAAGTGCAACATGTAATTAGTATAAACTAATCAAGAGTAAGTAAAACCAAGATGTGCAAATTTTGTGTGAAGATGATGCGATGAGGTTCATTTAGAAATTATCCCTCACCAATCATGAATCATAGAATAAGAGTGTGTCATATAATGAAGATAAAGTATGTGAACCAACGATGTGATAATGGTCAGAGAGCTAATCATGAAGCATAGAGTGAGATACTCTTGATGTGACATGAGGTTCATGTCCCAGGAATCTTTCCCTCAAAAGTAAAGTATGAACCATGGAACAAGAGCCTACAGTCATCGGTCTAATGAAGATAAAGTATGCAAACCAGATGATGTGGTACTGCTCTAAAAGATAGATCATAAAGCATGAAGAGAGAGAGAGAGTAGTCAGGATGTGACAATCTGAGGTTTGCATTTATGATTATTACCTTAATAGTTCAAGTATGAACCATGGAACAAGAGTATATTACATCAGATATAATGAAGATAATTATCTAAACCAACAGATGTGGAAATGCTCAGAAAGCTAGTCATGAGGCATGAAGTAAGAGAGATTAGTCAAGATGTGAAAAGTGAGGTTCATTTATGAATTGTTCCCTCAAAAGTTAAGTATGAACCATGGAACAAGAGTGCATCATTCCCCATAATGCATAGTGGAAATGTATGTGTCTTTCAGAGTGAACTGCTAGGACAACCCACTCATTTATCATGAAACATTTAGTGCGTGAAGTGTAGCAAGTAAGCTAAGAGCTTAGACAATAAAGATTGATAGTATTGGGGGGAGAAAGTGTGACATGCCCCAAGTGTGAAAGTGATGGAAATCTATCAGAATATGGAAAAGAGGTGGGCTCCTTAGCCGAGTGTCTAAGAAAGAGAGTGCATGTGACCAATACCTAGGACCAAATGGTGTATGGAGAGTACCTATGTGTATGTGAGGGAGAGCATACCATGTGGTGAATGAGGTGGGTAAAAAACCTATAGGAATGGGTATTCCCAAGTAGGGGAATTTAGGCTGATTAGGTGGACTAAGGGATTATGATCAAGGATGATCAGGGTTGTGAGGTAGGATCAACATATGAATGGAAGAGCAAGATGCATCAGATCTATTTAGATGTTGTCAAGGTGGAAGAGACCTATATGCCAGGACTTGTGCTAAAATATTGGAAATATTACCTTGAGATAATGGTACTAATGTTGTGCAGAATACCTTTGATTGTCACAATTTTCTTGTTATGAATGAATTTAAGAATAAGTGGAGCCCTCTAAGAGATAGCATGGGTAAACAGGGAGCCAAGGAAGATCTAGCCACTAATGTCGTGACCTTTGATTCTAATGTTAACAAGGAATGGTGTAGGTATGGAAAACAATCCAATCTGTAATGGGAAGAACAACACGACCTCACAGAATTAAGGTACTGTAAATCATTGATTTGGAGGTCTGGAAATTTTATAGCTAATAGGATTTCCATGGAGCATGCATTCTAAAGGGCCGAGGAATCAACCAACATATTGTTAACTCTATGACTCGTACTAATGGAAGTTCGTAATATAACATGAATTAGAGGAAAACTGTAGCATGGTAATCATGTGTCTGAGAAGGTCATAAATTGATTGTGGCATGTCAGTATCCTACAAATGAGGAATGATCTAAGTGGCAAACAATTTAAAGGAGGAGGCACAACATCTATATGTATGGTTAGCAATCAGGAATCCCTTATTTGGATCTGTCATGTTTTAGTAATGGGTCATTGGATTATTTTAAGCTTTTGATTATCATTGACTGCATTTGTCTATGCAGAAAAAAACTCTGAGCTCTCCATACCTACAGTTATCTAACAATGATCCTTGAACTGCTTATGTCTGAGTTTCCAGCTACAATCTACTGGAGTGGCCATTGCATTAATGGTAATCATAGTATATAAATGTTGCATCTTGAGTAGAACCATGTGGTAAAGCATAATTTAATTTTTATATTGAGTGTAGGAGGGAGAGTAATAATATGTCTGGCTTGGAATCTGAGATCTAATTCATACAAAACTGACAACTTATAAGGTAGCTCACTTGACTTGTGAATAAACAAAATTAAAAAACAACATTGTAACTCAGCTTGAACTCTTTCCTAATGGATCGACACTCAACATCTACTTTTTAATCTGCAAGAATCCTCATTAGCGCTGAGGAGCTTATGTTGAATTTTCACACACTATATATAACCATATACATAATTGGATCATGAAATGGAAGGATTATCATAATACTTCATTTTTCCCATAGATAGTAGTTTTTTTCATGTAATTTGAGTGTATCAGCATAACTTGTCAAAATAAAGAGAGGTCTCAAAAATGACACTCTCATAGAGTGAGGGAAAAATACTTTGAACGAACATATCTTGTAATTCTGAATCAACAAGTACATTGGTCATTTTAACAAGTTGTTCTTTATAGCACAAGACATAGTCTGTAAGGTGTTCATTATATCCTTGTTTGATTTTAGCTATTTTTGTATACGATACCTTAGTGATGATATTTATATAAAAATGAGAATGGAATGCATGAGCTAGAGTTGTAAAAGATGTTACCAAATGGATAGGTAGATCATAGAACCATCACATAACATAGTCATTTAAGCTTCGAGGAAATAATTTTTCCAACAGTGTAAGGTCATTAGCATAGTCAAGACATGTAACATGTAAGGATCAAAGGTGTTCCTGAGGGTCGTCATGGCCATTGAACATAGAAAAATTAGGTGTGAAAAAGTTAGGAGGAAATGGATTATAGGAGATGGTAGGTGCAAAATGTTGATAAAGGAGGAGTGAGGAGTTGAGAGATGGCGAGAAGGATGAAGAAGCTTGTTGTAATTGGAAAATTTGGGTTTATAAGTCATGTTATAATGAGGCTAGGTCATGAGTTCCTGAAGAAGATCTAGGTTGTGTATGGGAAGTATTGGGAGGGAGAAGAGGAGCAGTGGTTGTAGAAATAGTAATAGGAATGGTGGAAGGTGGGGTATATGTCATGGTGGCTGAGGAGGAACCCATTAGTGGGAGAGTGGTAGCATCTCTAGATATTTTATTAGTGATTAAAGCATTGACGGCATGTGGAATATGTGTGGGGTGGTCATGTAAAGAAGAATGAAAGTTAGTGAGCTTTTCAAGTTGTTCATGATCGACATTGGTGTCCTCATCATATGAGTGTTCAATGTCATAAGTTTCAATGTTTTAAAAAGGAATTTTGATTAAGTTAATCATGGGATTATCAAAGGTAACCATTAATTTATAGATTTTATGAGAAGATGGAGGAAGTTAATTGTGCTCAAGGGGACTGAAACGACTGCTACAGGTAATGGACATAAAAAGAAGGCCTCGAAGAAAAGGTAGGGTTCAAGCAAACGGTTTCATAAAAATTATTTAATATAAATAGATTTAAACCTTTATTTTAAAGTAAATACTCTAATATATGATGTTCTGATAATTATATATAGTATGACACGAGTAATAATAATTTAACAACATAAAACCCTAAACAAATGTGAGAGGAATGATGCCTTAGTTGATTTTTTGTGATCTGGAGATGATCAAGATTCAATATCTCTTAAATCTGGATAGAAACAGTGTCATCAAGGCCTGGTGATGGTTCAGAAACCCAAGAATTCACATGATAGAAGTGCCCATAAGAGGACAAGAGCACCTCAGGTGCTAGTACTTAAAATGGGTGCATGTTTTTGCTCAGATGCTCAAGTTCTAGTATTTTTGGGTTAGAGGAGCTTTGTTGTTGATCTCGTTTTGTCACACTAGTTTCATTGTAATGTCATCAAGTGTGCCTGTAACTTACAAAATAGATGACTACCTATACATGTCAACACACATCAAATTTAAATAAAAAAATATTTAGAATGTGGATTCGGTCTGACCCCAATGGTCACCCGAGGAGTGAAATTACGACCAAGAGTTGCACTACATCTTAGACTCCATGTAATTCTATGTTCTTGTGTGTGTAATGATGCCCTAGGTTTCCCTTTCATAAGTTACAAGATGATAGCAGGTTATTTGTAGATTGTACCTAGTATGCAAGATGTGTGTGATGTAATAGAATTAATTCCCCTCTTATCATGTGTATGTAAAATAATGTAGTACTTGTCCCGTCTATGGATGTGTTAGATGTATGCCTTGTAATGCTCTTGTGTGTTTGTGTAAGCTTAGGTGATGATAAATAATGATATTATAATGATTGGCCCCTTATTTGAGAGTAATAAATAAGTGTTTTGTGTGTGTGTGTATATATATGACTCCCTTGTTTGAATTTCATAATTGACAACTGAAAGGGTAAACCCAAAGTTTTAAAATGTAACCAAAAATTAAAAGAGACATAAAGGATTAAAACAAAGATAAACAATGGCAAGAGCACCCAGAAGGGATAGGATTTCTTGGGAACTTTTTTTCCTAGTTGGGTGTTAGTGACCGAGGTCATTAAAAGATAAATCAATTAAGTGTCGACAGAGCTGTAATATTTGTAAAGCCAAAAGGATGCTCAGAAACAATAAAGTGCAATAGCTAAGGAAACCAAAACTCCAAAAGGAGTTGTCAACCACAATTTTTCTTGTTTATGAATCATGTATACATTAGTATGCTTTAGGACCATAAATTTACCCAGGTGCGTAGATTTTGTGTCTACACTCTACTAAACTAGGGGTTAGCACTCCTTGTGAAGTTGGTGCTTCACTAAATTCCTTTGTGTTGTGTAATATATGTAAAGGTTTAGTGGGTTTTCTTTCCCTTGAGGATTTCCCACTTTATATTTGGTGTTCATGTGTTCTCTCTCTTGTTTCATGTACTTGTGGATTAATGTACACACTTAATAAGCTCACATTTAATAGGTACGATGAATGTTTGATTTGAATTATGTATGTAAGCTATGGTAAATGAAGTAAAAAATGTGTAACATTGATTCACCCCCAAGTCTTTGTGCTTCCAATAGTTGTATGGGTTATTCAAATTCAATGTGTTGCTTCCTATTTTCTTACATTCCACCTATAAACATCTTTGTAATTTAAACACAAACTATATAAATGAAATATCAAGGTAACACATACAAACTAAAAGATGAAAATATAAAACTATTTAGTCACCATAATTAGAAACCATACTTTGCAAAGGTAAGAAAACAATATGTACATCATAATGCAGATGAATTTTAAGTAATGGAAGTATAAGTTTATTTAAATGCTATAATTAGAAAAAACCAAATAATATCCTAAATAGATTTTTAAAAAATCAATGTTATTATAATGTGAATATACTAAATAACTATAGGGTTTCTTCTTC
Organism: Taxus chinensis; assembly: GCA_019776745.2. Classification (NCBI taxonomy): domain Eukaryota; kingdom Viridiplantae; phylum Streptophyta; class Pinopsida; order Cupressales; family Taxaceae; genus Taxus; species Taxus chinensis. Next base: position 595,081,865 of record CM034151.1, on the reverse strand, counting down.
ATTTTCACTCAATTCAAAATTCCAAAAATAAAAAAAAGAAATAGATCACTTTTTTGCATTATAGCACATAGGTAGGTCATCATAGATCTTAGTTTCTATTGTCTAGGTGGAACTCCTTCATCTTCATATTTTGTTATTCTTCCCTGATAGCCCTTTATGCCTTATAAACACACAACTAAAACTAGTTGCACACAAAAATAAGGATGAAGAACTCGCCGAAGAGAAACCTAAAATGTATAGTATATAACAAATACTAAATATGCTCAATTTCAAGGCATCAAATATTTTTGGAATTTCCTTTATTTATCAGGAAAGAGGGTTTTTATGTCTCAATAATATGTAGTGGCTTCGATTAAACTAAAGAAAAGGAAGGATCAACATCCCCTAGATTTTACTAATTTGTAACTTCTTTTATCATAGTATAAAATGTTGCATCTTGAATAATTACTAAAATACACCATCTCAAATGATAACTAAACTATACCATATCGAAGAAGTGAACATTTACATAGTCTCGAATGAGTAAAAGATATACAATCTCAAATGAGCTAAAATATGTAATCTCGAATGAGTACAAAATAATACAATTTGTAATAAACGTATATCTACTATATGTTTCAATGTGGAGAAGTATAATGTCTATTACTACCTAAAGAGTGTCCATATGATCCTACAATATTACAAACTCTTCCTACTCCCTTAATGGCCACTCATTAGTCACCATGTGGCACCAATATAAAATATGTCATAAAAAAATGTCCCCACATGATCATAAGATATGTTTTGAAAATGTGTCATAACATTAGCCACACTCTCCAACAAACTCACATGAATATCAGCAACGATAGGCTTAGTTTCCTTCTCAAAAATAGGTTTGAAACTTCAAAATATGCACCTACTAATCACATCTGATTTTTATGAGGTAACCTATCAATAGGTTGAAATATATCAACTAATCGACCCTTTCAATGAGATTCATAATCAGGAACACTAGTATAATAAATTGGCTTCCCTAAATTTAGATATACATATGGTTTTTTAACCCAATACAATGGCATTACATATTTAGTAGACCACATGCCATGGGTAGCTATATAATGAGGATAAATTAGAGTTTCCATTCATGGGTCCTCACAACAAGTAACATATATGCTTTAAAGCACCTTTGTGCATTGATTTTTGGAAATATAGGATTAACATATTTTGTTTTCATAAGATGATTCACATCATCTCAAGAGATTACCCATTTAACATTATCTTCTAATGAAGAATATAAAATATTCAACTTCACCTTATTATATGGGTTATATTCTTCAAAGTGTTGAATGATGCATCTTAACTGATTTTTAAATACCAGATAATTTTTCATGATGAATAAGTGAATAATTTGAAAGAATATTGTTCTAATCTATCTATTGCATCATATATTGTTTTTGTAAAACTCCTCATTCTCCCTCCCTAGTATTCATCTACAATTAAACAACATAATATAATAAAGTTATAATTATAATAAAATTAACACTTATAATATAAATAATTCTAAATTTTTTGTATAATTATTATACAAAGTACCATTTCTTAATAAAAATTTGAAACTTAATAACAAAAATAAAATTTATTAAAATAAGAATTTTAGATCAATTTTAATATGCAATCTTTGATAAAAAAAAAATTGAAACAAACATTTTTTATTATTACAAAAATCTTTGCTTTTGAATATTTTGAATTAATAAATCAATTATAGTTATTATTTTTATTATAAATTAATTGTTTAAAACTTCAATATAAATAATCACTTAAGAAATAGTAATAATAGACAATTTTACATTATTATACACATATAATTTACAAATATAACTATAATAAATATCTATATATGTACTTTCAAAAATATATTACAATTTGTACCTAGTGCAAAAAAAATTCTTTGGAGTAAAATAATTTTTTAAATAAAATCAATTCTTTGAAGTACAACATTGGAAACAAAAAAGGTTCTTCACAATATACAAAACTTTCTTTAAATCAGAGTAGACTTTATTCTAAGTAAAAAAATTCTTCATCGTACACCATTTACTCAATGTTAATTATTCATATTATAAACCTAAATTATAAAATTAAAAATCCAACTTTAGGTAGGAACCTAGTCTATAAAGTTCACTTATTAAAAGTATGCAATGACCTTAGGTAAAATATGCAAATCCCAACATCAAAATATAGATCATTGTATTTATCATTTTTTTTTTAATGGTAATATGATCCCTTTTTCTATTTATGGTAAAATGAAACCTTTACTATAGGGATAAATATAGATCATTGTATTTTATAATACATTTTTTTATGGTAATATGAACCCTTTTTTTCTATTTATGGTAAAATGAAACCTTTGCTGCAAGGATAAGTGAAATTTCTCTATTGCATGGTTAAGTGATATGTGTCTCTTTGTATTATTAAATGAAATGTATACTTTGCATAGTTGTATAAAACATCCAGAGTGTAACTATGTACACATTTACTATTATATTTTATTTAAGGTCAAAAAAATATAATGATATGTCATATCATGTAGCCAATAAATGACGTTTTTTTGTACACAACTACAAATAAATCCAATTCATTCAATCATGAAAAGAGAGAAATAATATTACATAAACTACATAGGGGGATTTAAAAATACCTAATTCCCACCATGAAATAATTCTTGCAACAAATACCAATACATGTGCCAACATCAACACCAATGCCAACCCACTAACCAACACCAACACTTTCCAATGCCTAAGAGAGAAAGTTCATTTAATGAATAGAATTTTTTTTAATTTATAAACAGAAATATAATTTATTTGCGCGTAAATAGAAATAGAATTCATTCTCACGTAAACAAAAAAAATTAATTATTTTTGTTAATGGGAAATCAAAATTTGATTATATTTATATGAAAACAAATAGAGAATTCATCATAACATAATTTTTTTAAACATAAATAGGAATAGGATTTGGTTCATTTTACCATTAACAGAATAAGGCTTTTTTACCAATAACTAAAAAAGGATTTTTTACCATTAACAAAAACATATTTTTTTACCATTAATAGAAAAAGTATTGTTTTACTATCAACAAAACGATTAATTGAAAAAGAGTTTGTTTTTCCATTAATAGAATAAGGTTTTTTAAACAATGTATGTTTTTCATACCTTAGACATGCACACCAAACACCCTCCACTTGTACCAAAAAAATGTCATTCACACCATAAATTCTCATTCTCTCATAAATAGTCAAAGGGTTCATGTTCCCATAAACAATAAAAGGGTTTATTTTACCAAAAACAAAAAGAGAACTAGATCTATAAAATTGTAGGTGGAAAATACCTAGCGAATATCCCTAGAACCAGTTTCAGTGAAAGGCGAATTTGAAAATATTCCAAAACAAAAATTTTGCCTGGTTTTTCATGGCTCCATCATTAGCGTGCGACAACAAAATGTCAATAATCACTCCTGATGTGCATCAATGGAACATCAATTGTCTTGACTGTCGTGCATCAACAGGATCCAGTGACGCACGTCACTGGATGCTATTGATGTGCATCACTGGATCCTAGTGATGCGTGTCACTGGATCCTATTAACGTGTGTCACTGGATCCTATTGACGCGTGTCACTGAATCCTATTGACGCGCGTCACTGGATCCTATTGACGTACGACACTAAATCCTGTTGACGTGTGACACTAAATCCTGTTGATGCACATCATTGTATGTTATTGACGTGCATCACTGGATCCTATTAATGCGCGTCACTGGATCCTATTGATGCGTGATACTAAATCCTGTTGACGCACGACACTAAATGCTATTGACGCGTGTCACTAAATCCTATTGACACGCGTCATTGAATCCTATTGACGCACGTCTCTTGCTCCTATTGACACGCATCAGCTAAGACTATTGTCGCGCATCAGCTAAGACCATTGACTCACGTCAATTGAAGCCATTGACACCTGATTTAGCCTATAAATACTTTTCAACCGGTCATTTTCTCGTTTTCACCTTCCCGCTCTTGAATTTTTTTAGGTCTCAATCATTGTTAAAGACGTAAGTACAACTATAATGTTGACTTCACATGCTTCCCAACTGCAATTTCAGCAAAAAAATCAAGAGAATCCAATTCAATCGATTTCCAAGATCAACTACAGGAATCCCTTATGCCCTCACATACATATTGTTTTAAAGATGTCTTCAGAATATAAAGATTTGATGGATGCATGTGAATTTACAGGGCTTGTTAATATGCCCCATTTCGAAATAGATCTGGATATTTTGAATTACCTTCTGTCATCCTACAATTCAAAGGATGGCCTTTTTTATGTGACTCTGAACGATGGCCGAATGTTCCAATTCAGTATCAAAGCAAATGACATCCATCAGTTTACGGGCCTTCCGTTCAAAAATTTACCAATTGTTACAACCAAGGCAACACTCCTGGAAGAAGACAAGAAATTTCTCGAATCAACGTTCGGTTTCCATGTTGATTGTAAGTATAATTCGTTTTAATTCATATTTTTTATTCTGTTTTTTATTCTGATACAATTTGTTTTTATAAATTTATAGTAATTTTCACTGTTTCGTATTTGCAGCCCATGTCAATAAATCCAGGCGTGGTGTGGATACACAATCAATTGCACACCACTTTCTTGCTGCACTTATTTCATTTTTTCAATCCAGAATTGTTTTTCAGGGTCGCCAAATAGATATACCAAATTGGGCCATTGCATACATTGTTGCCACTATCTCAAAACAAAAATTCGATTGGTGCACATATCTATCCAAAAAAAAAAGAACTGACCTAACAAATTCAAAACTTTCAGAAAAACCTTTCATTTATTCAACAAACTATCTCCTCGACCTTTATTATAAGGCACTTTTAAATTTAAAAGATTAAAAAAATCCTACTTGCACTGATGAGGAGTTGATGAAGTTGTTAATTCCATTTGAAGAACAACAGGTATAAACTATTTATTTTGTAATTGTATTTCAAATTTCGAAATTACAGTGCACAGTTATTAAAACTTAAATTTTAATGTTTTGCAGAGAAGATTTATTGAAGCCCTCCCCCGAAAAAAGGCGTTATCAAGAGGAAGAGGCCAACAACACGCTGAGGCTTCGGGGGACTCACAATCTGAAATGGAAGCTCACTCCTCTCCAAACCCTCAACAGTTTGAACTCGTTAAACATAAGAGAAGTAATACCTTCTCATATATTATTTACAAATTCCAAATTTGCATATTTATTTTTCAATTTAAATTTTAACCAAATGAATTGACAACATTTAATATTGATGAATTGCAGGGACTTTGGAACATACACCTATTTCACAAACTCAACCTTCTTCCCCAACTCACTCCATACAGTTGCATGCATTCATATCTTCTAAACAGACACTGAGTACAACTCCTACAAGGCCACCCGTAGCACCGAGAAAAACAACCCCTCGACAACAAGGTACAACTTTTCGATAGTACGTTTAATTTCAAAAATTTTGACTTTATGAATTGTTTTCCTATTTTTCATTTTTTTCTTGTACTTTTCAGCACATGTCAGTCTTGATCAAACCGCGGCACCAACACCCACTCAACCAATAATTTTTAAAATGCCAACCAGAGGAACAGTGAAAAAGAACATTGGTAAATGCGTGCCTTTTGCTCCGGCCCCTAGTGGGACACTAAACATTACCTCCTTTCAAATTCCAACTCTCTCACTTGGTGGCTTGCCCAGTGCAACGGGCATATCTATTTTGAACAATATAAATTTAGATGAAGATTATTTGGGCATTGATAGCAATGACCCAACTGGTTTTTTCAATACCCGCGAGATGATTCAAGGCCAGCAGGTATACTTCAAATTTCAATTTAAATATGCTTTACAATTTTGAATTACATTTTGATTTAAATTTATTTATCTAAATCTTGATTAATTTTTTCACAAACAAGATCAGCCCACCCAAAGGCAGAAACAATTAGCAGTTGATCTTGCTAAAAGCCCCCATACTTCTTCAGCAAGATCGTCTTCATCAGATTCAGATAGTGAACAGTTGCCACCTTTTCCTTTAGAGAACTTAATTGGTTATGATTTTCAATCCCATGTGAGTGAGTTTATTCTTCCTTATATCAATCAGCTTATAGAATGGGAGAGAAGGGCTAAAGTTCTTATCAATGAAATTATTATTCATTATGAAAATTATTGGCAACGAGATAGTTTATACGCTGCAGTCCAGAATCAACCTGCGAAGATGGATTCCTTACTTACCCAAGTAAGAAGTGGGACTGTCACGTATAACAACAACTATAAAGATGACATTTTAGATAAGTCATTAAACAAATTGGAAAATACTAGTGCCGAGGCCCAGACATATTTTAACAAATGGTCCAAGGACAAAGATTTGGTAGCAATCACAAATGCCGAAAGAGATAGAGTAGTTGTAAGTAATATTACATTCAAACAATCATTCTTGTTAATTTTAAATTTTCATTTTTTAGTAATTTTTTGAATTGACATTACTCTTTTTGTGTAGTTGAAATATGAAAATTTGAAGAGTCAGGAAAAGGTTTTGCAAGTTCACCTGGAAACTGCAAAGAACAGTTTATCCGCTGCAAAAAATTTGAAGCAAAATATTGTTTTGGTTAACAAACAAAACAATACACTAAAGCGGATAATTAAAGAGCATGGTTTCGACCCTGACATATTATTCAAAGCTAAAGCAGCAGCTGATCCAAATTTGCTATCGCATGGAGATGCGACAAATCAAGAAGAAATAATTTTAAAAAATTTGGACAGTGATGCGGAAGATCTTATAAGTTCAGGGGTTATTTTTGGTGTTGGGGAAAGAGGTACAGCCACAGTGGAAGAAGCTGTTGGGGAAGAGAGTAGAGGAGTAGAATTGGATAAAGAAAAAGAGGGTTTTGAAAACTAGAAACTTTTATTATTGAGGAAACTTTAAATATTGAATTTGAAAACTTCTACTATTGAGTATGTACTATGGTATTTGAATTTAATTATATGGATTTATATACAATCTTTAATTTTAATTGCATTATATGGTGATTATCATGAATTATATGTATGTTTCTTGTTTACCTTGCATTGTCATGAATTGTATGTGGACATAGATGATGAATGATGATAATTGATAATTAATGATAGATGATGTATGTGAACTTGTTTTAAGATAATTATTCTCTATATTTGTATTGATACAAATACTTTTATTGTTATAGATGATGAGATTTATGATATAGATGATGCACTTGTGTTTTAATTTCCATTGTTATTTGTGTATGGATGGAAACTAGATGAATTAGTCATGGTGGAGTTAGGTCAGTTAGGCATGATGGAGTCTAGGTCATGTAGGCATGATTGAGTAGGTCATGTAGGCATGATTGAGTTAGGTCAGTGAGGCATGGTGGAGTTAGGTCAGTTAGGCATGGTGGAGTTAGGTCAGTTAGGCATGGTGTAGTCTATGTCAGTTAGGCATGGTTGAGTTTAAGTGTGTTGGTATTAATTTAATTTTCAAGTTATTGATAACATGGAAAAATAAATGATGATGAACATGTACGGTAAGATGTTGTAAAAAAAATGGTAGGTATGTATGTTGGTTGATTATATGTTTGTGTCACTTTCCATGTAGTGTAAAAAATGGAAACTGACTAATAGTAAAAATGTAAAATGGAGAAATTGGGGAAGATTGATTAGGGTAAAGAGTGGCCGAGCTAACCTCTAAGGGCCCATTCCCTCGGAATGTTTCCTACATTGATTGTAACCTTTGTATGTGACAAATATTTTGGAGTCGGCAAGAAAAGTGGGTATCTAAGAATTCAGGTAGGCCATGGTATCTGCAAATTTGTTAGTAGAACGTGGGGTGGTTTGAAGCTCATAACGGTTAAAGGTAGTCAAAATTATGTCCACATGATACTTATACTTTTGAATTATTTCATTAAGACACTTGTATATACCATTGACTTGGTTTATAACTAATTGAGACCAACAATATCTTTAAATAAATGTAAATATATAGAATTAGACCTGTAACATCTTTAATGATAACAAGAGCTGAAAAATGTAAAGTAACAAACAATAAGATTATGTTGAAAAAGATATCTATTTAAAATTGAAATCATCACCGGTAATGTGCTAGATCTTTGTCTTAAAAAAATTCAACACAAAAAATGGATTAGTAGATAGATGGGTGAGTTGCCTGACATTGTCAGTCCCGAGAAGTAACAGCTTCCTCAGACGGATGTCAACCCACGTTTTCAAAAAATAAAAAGATTGTATTTAACTAAATGTAAATACATAGACCTGTAACATCTTTAATGATAACCAGAGCTGAAAAAAATGAATAGTAACAAACAATAAGATTAAGGGGAAAAAGATACCTCCTTAAAGTTGAAATCATCACTGCCACTGGTAATGAGCTAGATCTGTGTTTTAAAAAAACCCAACACGAGAAATGGATTAGTAGATAGATGGGTGAATTGCCTGAAATTTTTAGTATATAGACCTGTAACATCTTTAATGATAAAGATAAAAGATAGATAAAGAAGATACCTATTTAAAGTTGTAACAATCCATTATCAATAGCTTCATCAAACTCGATGTTGTCTTCTGTAGAATGTGACGAAGACCCAATTACACTCTCAAGGTTGGGAATATTTGTACTTGTAGCTGCATTATTCACACCTCTTCTTTCGCAAAGGGAATTCCAGTGTGCAATTGCTCTGTCAAACGGAAAGGTTTCGATGGAGTATCGAGAAACATAACACCTCATGCAACTTTCCAGATTTTTATCCAACCTGTTTCTCAGTTTTGATTTTATAAATGACAATGCACTGAAAACCCTTTCATCCTCCACAGACCCCAAAATCATTTTTTGGCATAACTCATATAATCTGAAATATTCACTGATATCTTCTTGTAAGATATAACTTTGATAGATTCCTCGCCACAGCCTTGTAATAGCTCCACTTTCAAAAGGTTGATCTAAATTCTTATATTGGTTCCTCATTGTTGTTGCAAAATTTGTTGACTGAAACTTTAATAAATCGACATTCAGTATACCTTTGATTTCCATACCCTTGAGCTCTGACATCTTTGTAAATTGTTCCATTATTGTACCCATTGATTTATGGAAATTCTTTCTGATAAAGTCTGCACGGCCACCTTCAGTATTCCAAAAATTAGGATTCATCACACCCATGGCTTCCAGAATTTTATCTTTATAGAAACGTTCCCTAATTTCTGATGACAAGGTTTCTGAAATTTTTTTAAGCTTTATTCTTGTTTCAACTATAACAGACTCAAACAAATTACGTGTCATGGGAACATCTTCTCATTCCGATTCTGTAATATCTTGACATTTTTGCAAAATGTGCATTTGTATTTCCCTCCCATTAACAGTGATGCAGAGGTGATCATGGATATTAAATCTCAAAAAGGTGTTAGGATTTTTAAGATCTAATAAATCTTTCCAATTTTCAAAAATAGATGCATTAAAGCTATCCTGGGAACAGTACAATATATCAACACTTTTACATACCATTTTTCTCATCCGTATAAAATCCACAATATAGATTAATCTACCCTTTACATGCTTCATCAGTGTATTGATCTCCTTTAGCATTGAAAGAATACCAACCAATGTAAGCAATGTCTCCAAATCAGTTAAACGGAACAACAAGTCCCTTGCCCTATCAACTTCATGACGGTATTTGTGCATGAAACCAACCAATGAAGGATACTCCTCACGAACTCTACATGCAGGTTCATACAAAGAGATCCATCTAGTCTCCACATCCTTCAGAAGTTTTTGCCATCTGTAATTCCAATTGCAAATTTTTGGAACTCGAGAAAATGCTTTGGGCTGCTTGACATATAGGCATGAAGTTCTCTTATAAGGTATTCTAATTTAGCAACATTTTCATGGTTGCTTACCATTTTATACACTAAATTCATTTTGTGAGCCATACAGTTAATTGGTAGCATATATGGGGCCACTATTGTTTGTAATCTAATACAGAGCCCTGTTTGGTGACCCTACATGATAGATGCACCATCTGCTCCAATGCATACCAACTTCATAGCAATTTCATAATCAGTCATTCCAGCAACATCTTTCAAATGAGAAATAACTATTTTATATAGGTTTACGGCATTACATTTTTCAACCATTTTCATAACACCCAACAGATGAGGTGTCCTTATATGATTTTCTAAAGTATAGATGTGGATACATACCCATGTAGTGTTGTCGACTGTTGTCACTTCATCAATTGAAAGAGAGATAAAGTTTGCTTTTTTTACATTCTCTTTCAAATCTTCCTTTTCTATCATCGAGAGGCATTTTGTCATTTCCCATCCACTACTTTTAGACCAGTGAGACTAAGGTACATTCAGCATTCCGTTAAATTGATACAAAACTTTGAAATCGAGGAAATCCAAAATCACTCTTCCTTTTTTTAGTATTTGAAAAAGAGTAGAGAATTGTATGAATTTTGCATGTAGATTTGTTTCTTTCATCTTACCAATATGCGATGTGATCATTCCTCCCTTTTCCAACAGATGTCTATGTTTTTTCTACTCTGCCTCATATTCCACTGTGTATCTAACATGCATGCATTCTTTTTTAGTTTTCCACCTATGTGTTTTGATTTTCTGGCCATCCGCCCCCATTACAGTTAAATATTGTTTTCCACAATGTTTTTCTATAATGTCCAGCTTCAGTTGCATTCTTTGTTGCTTTCCCAATTTCCACGTACATAGTGTACATGTACATTCAGATGGGATTTCTTCAGAATTAGATGATTGTACAGGTTCAATAAATGTAAATTTAGCTACCCAATTAAACTTGTATGTCCTGCCAATGGTCCACATATTCTTGTTCGTTTTCAATGCTTTACTTTTTTTAGTAGAATTTTGAGCAATATCACAATCACCCAGTTTCCTCTTTCTTGGACCGGAGTTTGATTTTGATTTCTGTCTTCCATTTTGTTGAGTGTTTGTATCTGTGATATCTAGCTGCACTTCTGGTTACACCCCAACAGGAACAATATCTTCAAGATCTGGCATATTATCGTAGGTTTCATTTGTTTGACTTTGATACTGTGCAGAATGCATGTCCACCTCAATGATACCTTCCACATAGTCAGTATTTTGATTCTTTGTGGTGGCATCTAAATGATTGGTATTTACAATATCTATATCCGCAAAGTTTCCTATATACTTGAAGAGTGATTTCTGAGATTTCTTACTTACTTTTAGGTTATTCGTATTCTTTGAGTTGGCACCTTCCATTATTCTGAAAAGAGTCCTGCGTCAGTAAAAGAACCAAGTAGCGAATCTGTCTAGTGTCTGAAGTCTTGTCACGCGTCCCCTGTCTGAGGTCTTTGTCACGTGTCAACTCTGCACTTGTCGCGTGTCAACAACCCATTTCCTGTCGCGCGTCCACTGTCTGAATATACTGTCACGCGTCAACACTTCCCTTGTCATGCGTCAACTTCTTTTCCCAAGTCACGCATCAACACTTTCTCTGTCACACGTCAGTATAGTTGTTTTCACACGTCAACAATGCCCTTAAGGGTATGCGAGTTCAAATTTCACAGTATTGGTAATTTGTTAAGCTACTTGAGGTATACTACCCGACGAATCAGCTAGGTTTTTATAGGAGATGTTTTCAAATGAAGGTGAAGCTAACCCCCAAAAAAAATATACTATATATTTTAGGTGAATAGGACACCGACCCACTCCGAATAATTCACCTTTTCAAAAATTTCCTAAAATGAAATTTTTGTCATATTACGAATATTCGCCGCTAAAATTATCCCTGCTAGAAACAAAAAATGGGATTGTTTTACTAGAAATAAAAATGGATACATTTGCCACATAAAAAAATGATTTTTTTTTACTAATATCATAAAAATGGATCTTTTTCACCAAAATTAAAGAAAAAGGGTTCATTTTACAATAAATCTAGAATATTAGTTCATTTTACAATAAATAGAAAATTGGTTCATTTTCCTAGAAAGATAAAATAGAATTATTTTACAAGAAAATAAAAAGAGCTCATTTTAGCATAAGAAAAAAATAGAAAATGCATTTAATTAACCATATATTGAAAATTTGCTCATTTTATCCGAAATAGAAAACTGAGTTTACTTTATGTGAAACCAAAAATGGGTTTGTTTTACCTAAAACAAAAAACCAAGTCATTTTAACCCAAAAACAAAAAACCAATTCATTTTACCCAAAACATAAAATGGGTTCCTTTTACCAAAAACATAAAATGGGCTCATTTTAGCATAACCAATTAAAGTTTTTTTAACCATAAACAGAAAAGGGTTCATTTTAGCCTAAACAAAAAATGATTCATTTAATAATAAACACAAAAAGGGTTCATTTTTCAATAAAAATAAAAGGCATAATTTTATCGTTAACAAGTAAAGGGTTCATTTGATTGTTTCTATTGTCTTTCTCTCTCACTTTTGTCACTTTTGTACCCAGTTCTAGTCAAGTCACATGAATCCTTGTTTGTTAGTCTTTTCACATTTTTTGTCAGTCATCCTAGGAAAACAATGTCCAATCAAGACACTAGCACCCAGGCACTCCTGTCCACCTTGGGTGCTCTTGTCCTCTTTGTTCTTGTTCATATTTTTGACATTTGTGGTTGTCATTTTTTACTTTCTTACTCATGTCCTGAGGTTCTAGTCGGTATGTCATGTTACTAGTGTCAAAATTCAAGAAAGATATCCCTATATATACACACAACATACATACCATTATAAGGGAAATAAACTTATCAAGGGTTATCTATATGTATACTATAAAAGGGACTACATTTTTGGGCTTATTACTCTACATACACTACATAGAAAGGGGAAGTTTTGAATTTCATCCCACAAATTTTCATTATATCTAGTTGCAACCCATTATTTTGGTGTCATCAGTGTGAGGGAAACCTAAGGACATAATTTCACACACAAGCACCTAGAATACATGGATTCTGAGATGTAGTGCAGCGCTCAATTGTAAATTCACTATGTCGAGTGAGCATTGAGGTCAGTCTGACTCCCCACTTGATTATTTCTTTTTTAGGATTTGATATAGTTTGGGGGTTTTACATGATATCATTTGTTTTACAAGTTACCAGTGAATTTGGCAATCATCCAGTGGCATACAAGTGACCAACAGTGAAGGATAGTGAAACCCTAGAAACATATAAAACAATCAAGTTCCGACCCTCTGTGAAGTCATAGATCTCTGGCACCTAAGCACCATCATCCCTTCCCAGGTGCCTTTGTCCAAGATAGTATGCAAATTCCATAATTTATATCAATCATTCCTAACACTTTTCCCATCCTATTCATCAGTCACTCTATTTCAAACATACTACAAGATAAGTGAAAACTAGATAAGTTCCCTCTCTCTCTCTCCTTTTCTTACACAATTTCATCTTTAGAGTGAAGTAGTATTTGTATTCTCCTGTATATCATTACAGTGACTCTGAAATTACATTTAATATCATGATTTTTATTAAATAATTTGGTGAACTCATCTCTTAGAACTCCTTTCCTTAGGATCCATAAAACCCTAATGGCTAGAAGAATATCTTCCTCTCATAGGAAAATTATGCATCATGAGAGTATCAATCATATCCTCATTGATGGTGTTGAGGCTGAAATTCTTGATCTTTATCGCAATGCTCGATTTGATGAAAATTTTCAAAGATTGCTTGATGTTAATGAACATAAAGTTCCTACTGGTTTCTCCAACTCTACTTTAATAAACATTGTTTCTAAGGAACAAAAAATTTGTGGATGTAATCCTTGTTCTTCCATAGTCTCCAAGGCTACTCCACCTTTTTCTATTTCTATTTCAGCTCTTGATGATGTTATTATTGATTATATGTTTGTACTTTATTTTGCTATTGTAGATAAAAATCATTTTATTTCCAAAGATGAAAATGTATATGTGCATGATGTTATATCTCATACTAGTCAGGATGAATGTAAAGTTTTATCGTATGCTTCTTTTATTTCTAAAAATGTTTCTACTGATTATAAAAATATATCTTACAATAATTATTCTCATACTTATCTATATGTTTATGAATCGCTTGATAAAATACTTGCATGTGAAAAAAAAAATTATACTAATGCTGATTATACTTCTGAACATGTTAGCGAGGATGTTACTTCTCTTAAGACTGCTGAATGTGAATTTTGCACTCCACTTTCTTCAACTTCTGAGCTTATTTCTAATAGCATTTATGATGATTATACCAATCCTACTAGATCACCTCTTATGGTTTCTCCTGATACTATTGCTAGCACTTCTATTAATATCCCATGTTCTTCTCTCCCTCTTTCCTCTTCTTCTTTTCTAGATGATATTCATTTTTCTTATTTTATTCCTCCTAGTATACAATGTTATACTATTTCTTATACATCTACATCTATTGTGCCCATAGCATATTCATCTTCAACTTCTTCTTCTCACATTACCATGATCACTCATAACGGAAAGCTTCAACCTCTCAATGTACCTCTCACGTATTTAGTGATTTCTTCACATGACATTTTATAACTCATGCATGTTGTTGGCTAGATGCAATCTCAAGTTAAATCTCTCACTCTTGAAAGAAAAGTGTATTATTCTTATATTGATAATAACTCTCTTCATGGAAATATTATCTGAAATAAAATTCACAATTCATCATTTCCTAAGGATTTCATCATACCTACATTTTCATGTTTAAATGGCACTGGAAATTCATATCTTCATCTTAAGCATTGTCATTTAGTTATGGCTTCTTATTCGAATGATAAACTATTACTAAAAGCTTTTTTTCATAGTATTCTTGATGATACTCTTGAATGGTACACTCATTTGCTTTTTGGATCTATTAGTACATATTGTGAAATGGAATATGCCTTTCTAAGAAACTTTATGCTTAACAATGGTCCTAAAGTCATATATGATTGCTTAACTAGCTTGCATCAAGGAAAGAAAGAACCTATTTTATATTACATTTTACACTTCAATTCTTGCATGCATCCATTAGTATTTCAACTCGTTTATCTAGAAAATCAATTTATCTTTTTTGTGGATTGATTCTTGCATTAAAATATAGATTGAAATATGATATGTGTGAATCATTTACACTGATCTAGAATAATATTTAATTGTTGCACATGTTATAGATCCTCCTTCTACTTCTTCTATTGTTACATCATCTTTTACTTCTTCACCTCTTCCATTTTTTAAGCAGCCTCTAAGGTTTCCATCTCCTCCACCTCAAAAGAATGTTCCCTCCCCTCCACTGCATTAGTGTCCTTCATCTCTTCCATCGTATCATTCTCCACCTAAGTGTTCTCCACCCCCTACTCAGGAGCCATTGCATTTCTTGCATGTTGTTAAGCCTCATGATATCTTGCATGCTCTATTTGATAAGAAATTAATTAATTTTCCTTATAATCAGCATCATCCTCCTCATCACTTGCATTTCCAACGTGATCTCCCTTATTGAATTTTCACCACATAAATGGCCATCACAACAATGACTATTGCACCCTTCATGACAAAATACAAAAATTAGAAGACAAGGGTGTCATTACCTTTGGATATTTCTCTCATGAGCGGTCTCCTTCTCCAATACCGCATAAGCCTACTTCCACTTTGTTTCACTTGTCTCCTCCACCCACTTCTAAGGTCTTCATTTGTCCATCTCCTAAGATCATCATTCATCTGCAGCCTCTACTCACTCATCCACCTCAAAGTGTTGTTACTTCATAGTTGTTTCCTAAGTCATCAACATATGTGCTTCATACCACTACATTTCTCATCATTTGCACCATCTCATCCAACATTCAGTTTGGCTTTTACACTCATGATGCTACAAATTCACATGCTTCCACCGCTCCTTGCATGCCTCTTCATCTTTAGTAGATGATTTTTCTCACCTCACTACCCAATGATGCATGTATGTTCTTATGGTTCTTACATGACTATTGAGGGATCTATTACAATAAGAACCCCACTCCATATTTTCACTACACACTTCATTGATCTATCTATCTAGTGTACACTCTCAAACCACTTCCTCATGACACACTCTTGTTCTATGGTTCATTCTTGATTACCGAGGGGTCTTATATAAATGAACCTCATCTTCTTACACATTCACTAGGGTCATCACTCTTCTTCCCCCCTCTTCATCATAATTACATGTGATTACATAAACTATTAATATTATTTCAATCACATTATCATCTCACATTACTCATTTCATACATACATCCATTACTCTTGATCAAATATTATTCATCTTTATTCCTATATACAATCTAATTCTTAAGAATTACTTATCTATGTTCTATCAACGCCATCATCCATTAATCAATATCATCATTTACACAATGCAAACAGAACATCTCTATATGAAAGAAATTCATTGCATTAGATATCAAAGAACATCAACATAACGAAATAATGCTAAATTATCATCAAACTATGTGTGTGTATATATATATATATATATATATATATATATATATATATATATATATATATATATATATATATATATATATACATATATATATATATACATATATATATACATATATACATACATATATATATATATACATACATACATATATATATATATATATATATACATACATACATATATATATATATACACACATACATACATACATACATACATATATATATATATATATACATATATATACATATATATATATATATATACATATATATATATACATATATATATATATATATATATATTGTCAAAAATCATAGTTACAAAAATATAAATCACTTGGGGGGAAACCCCCCATGCATAGCTATATCAATATATGGCATACATCATCATCATTGTCACTATATATAACTATTGGTGCCCTAGAACTAGATGCTTCACCGCTCAATCTATGTCACAGGTCGTGGATCCTATATCTCTCTACCTATCTTTGTAATATAGCTATGGTAGGGTTCCTCCTCCTACAACCTCCCTAGCCTGTTGAGTCTCTACCCATGCCTCGTCACACTCACTCAATAATACAGTACATGTATCTTCCATTATCGTGACTAGATCGAACAAGTGGTCATTCTCATCCACAATATCATTTACCTCATCCAGGATATAAGGAACTAATTGTGCCCATGTGGGGCTTTGTCTCACTCTTGTCCTCTATTTTACCCTCAATACTTCTTTCTAACCCTCAAGCACGTCAGCTTATCATCCAGCATACGTTGGGCACTCACCCGGTCGAAGGCATGGGAACCTGAGCCCCTCCTTTATGTGATCTTTGCAAGAGAGTTCTGCCATTAATGGAGGATTATTTATAGAAATAGAAGTACATTCACTTACTTTAAAAGGTATAAGATGTAACTAGCATATCTACACATCAATACATCACAAAAGCTAAATAAACATTGCACGAAGCACAAGAAACCAGATCTGAATCATGATAAGCCAAATAACATGAGGGTTTACACCCATAAACAATTGTATAGAATAGATCCATGTATATTGATTTAAAAGAGTCTCTTGGTAGCCATACTACATTCAAAAGGGTCATCTCAGACCATATACATTAAATGATAAAGATCTCGACTCCTGCAAACCTATCTGATCAGAGATCCTAACTATACTTTTCCCCATTATATCCCTTGTTATTGATCCCAGTACCCATACATATGCTTAATGGTATCCCTTACAACCCTCTAGCACTAAGTACTCTAAACCCTATCACTATGAACTCTAAACCCTTAGCATTTCTACAACACTTTGTTACTCTCCTTCTCTTTCTCTACTCCCCTTTGCACTTTCTCACCCGTATATCTCTCCCTCTATGTGTCTGCACTCTATATATATTCTTGTCCCAAGCACCTCTTTAAATAGGATCATTGACCACTTGCCATGACTTCTCTTCTGAGAAGATCACGTGCCAAGTGTTGATGTGGTCCTCTATTGGAGAATGCTTATCCTTTTTGCAAACCTTCCACTAACTATAATGATGCCTCTGGGAATATTCCCTATGTGGAATATCCTTTTCTTGACCTCCAAGGTTCCAGGCTGGCACCTTATCCACTTATCATGCCTAGTCGGGTCCTCATGTTTTTCCTCAAGTGAATCCATGATGCCAAATATGGCTAAGTCCTTTAAACCCTTGTTTTTTCCTCCCACGTGCACCCTTGGTTTCACTTAAACCCTTCTTAAACCCATTTTTCCTGCACACTTTTCCCTAAGTGCCCTTCTATCTACTAACCATGTGTGTGCATGCCTCTTGGTACTTAGCCAATATTTTAGGGTCCAACATCACCCCACACTACGCATGTTCTCCATCCTCTGAAACATTCTTCTTCCTCAAAGAATAAAGAATAGAGGTATTGAAACAATTAAAGAATGGAAGGATGGAAAAATGGAAGAATAGAAGAATGTGCTATTGCTGCATGAGGAGTGGGAACTCCTTCTTCATGGATGCCTCAATATTCTCCCATGCATCTACTTCTCCCTGTGCCTGTGAAGTAGGTCACCCACTAATGAAACTTACTTCATCAAAACTAAGTTCCTCACTCTTAGCTTTCAGCGTATCTATAATGCTTTCTAGTTATTTGCTAAGATCACCTAGCGCATCCATCCTGCGAGTGACTTGGGGGTATAGTTCCTTTAGCTTATTCTTAATATAAACCCACAAGGTTTTGATTGCTTCCAACTTCTTCTCAAATTTCAACCAGGATCTTTTCACACTCTTCCCTATTGCCTTTGTGTTTTCTCCTGAAATTCTTTCAGATCCACCTCATGTGTAGCAACCAATATGCTTGCTACCCTATCTTTATTGGCATAGTTTTCATACATGGCTTCGGCCATCTACACGGTGGTATTTACTGTGTAAAGGAGCTCAAAGTACCGAGTCACTGTCTCCCCAATCTTTATTCTTTTCCTCCTCCTTCTAGTGTGTCATCACCTCCTATATTGACTCTAATGCAAGTGGTCACCTTTCCATGGTGAGGATGTGGGTCAAGTCTTCCAAGCATTGCATGGTTGAATCATATTTCTACTCAGAAGGGGCTAGGTCTGGGTGCTTCAAGATAATGGCATCTGAAATGGCCTCTATCTTCTTATGGACTTCACGCACCTTTTCCTTTTCATCCCTCAGCTCGCACCTTAACTTGTACACTGATCAATTCCTTATGTTTTATCTCTTTGTCCAGCTCAATGATATCCTCATTATTTTTCTCAAGCTCTTCCTCCAAGACCCTTATTCTGGTCATTTCTGCCAAAGATTATTTCCTCCACCTCCACCAATGCTTTGTTGAGCACATTGCAAAATTTCTCATTGGATAGTTGTTGGGAATTTACCAAAGGGTTTACTCCCTTGGCATCTTGTATCTTCATCAATGCATCTCGATTTACCTCGGAACATCTTGAATTTAGGTTCATCAACGTGGGACTCAAAAGACCCAAGATAACATTTTCCTTGTGTGTGGGTACACACCTTCTTCATCAAAAGAAGACCAAGCAAGGAGTTGGTTTGTGGGCATGGTACTTTGGAAGTGCACATGTAGTACCTTGTTTGGATCATTAATGTAAGTCATTTCTTGTTCCTACTCACTACTATGCCCTTTCCACCTATGTGTGCGTGCTGCCTTTGGGAAGCTTACTGCTAAGCTAGGGTCTCTACCCATGCTTCCATACTCCTTTCCCACACTCACACTTTCCTCTCCGTTTCCTTCAGCACTTCCTTAGTGGAACTTCATTTGAATTCATGCTCCACCAACTATTGGATAATTCCTACCACTTCCCTCTCTATGGTATTATCCATTTTCTCCTTGGTCGGGTTCAGGGTCTTTTGATCCTTCATGTTTACTTCCTTGCTCCCCCTTTTTTGTGAGTGCCTCCCTCATTCTCATCCTTCTCTTCATTTCCTTCTTCCTCTGACTCATGTACATCGTACACAGAATGATTATGAGCCTCTTCACACTCTTCATCATCTTCATCACCCTTGTTGGCCTCCATGCTTTCTATTTCACTTGAGTCTGACCCTTTTGTCACCCTCTGCTTCTTCCTTACTAGTGATTCTAGTTCAAGGGACTTCTCTTTTTCTTCTTTCTCAGGTGACTCTCCCCTTACTGACGAACTCTTCCTTCTACAGTGAAATCTTCCTTCTTATGGTGATTCCTCCTTCTGCGGTGACTCTTTTCTCATGGGAGACCTCTTCTAGCGGACATAAGTACTTATTATTTCCACACCTGACTCCTGTGCCCCTACTATCTATACTCTCTGCATGTTCAACACCTGCCTTTTTCTCAGGATCCCTCTCCTCTATCTCTTTTCCTTTGCACATTATTTTTCCATGCGGTGGGGTCCTCAGGAATGGAGACATCATCTTCAACATAAGTTCCTTTTCATACTTAGGCCTTATGCAAAAATACACCTCATTGTTGTCCTCCCTGCAACAGGTAATGTTACTGGTTTTAACATGTGCACGTCATGGGAGACATACTTCTCCACATAGGTGCACTTCTTGGGGTATATTAGTTTCATGCATAGCTCACAGTAGTCTTGATCTACTACAATTAGATCAAATATGAGTTTCTTCACCTCTTTGAATGATTGAACCCCAACCTAGAAGTACTGCACTATGAAGGAGAAAGGAAATTTACACCAAGGACTCTTAATGTCATCTACCAAAGTAAATATGTCGATGCAAAAATGCTAGTATATGGTGAACTCAGCCTCTCCTTGCACTAGTGAAGGAAACTATTTGGGTATTCTCCATTCATTTCTAATGCATCATGTACATCTGCTTATACCACTTTTCTAGGTGCACCTTATGAGCGGTCTTCATGGTGTCATAGGTATACTATTCAAACCTCTTGGTGGGGGAGGGGTTCTCATCTGGGTATTCCCAAATAAACTTATCTGCCCATCGGGCACTCCAATCTCTGAAAAGAAAATGGTGAGGAGGACATTACCAAACATGATCTTCTCTCCATCACACACGTCATTTATGATCTCCTCTACAATAAAAGATGAGAGGTTATAGATGGTTCCCTCTGAGATCTTGCGACACACATTCAACTAGGCCTTGTTTATCTGTGTCCATCTCTCTTTCCCATTCAACTTTGTAACCAAGCACATGACCATCCTCATCACCAGGTCAGTAATTGCAGAAATGTTGAAGTAGCGTGAACCCTTCTTGTAGTCATAAGCCTCAACAGTCTTCTTAATGGCTTCCTTGTCTTCCAAATCATCATCTAATGAATCTCCTTCACAGATAAGGCCTGGTGAACTTAGAAATTAGCTGGGGGTTATGCACATCCTCCAAACTATGAAATAGAAGTGGTCTTCATGCACGTCGTGACATCAACCATTGGTATAGTCACTTAGGCTTGCTGAAATAGGGAAAATCATAGAGTTGTAACAACCCAACCTTCTCCATTTTTACCTTTACCTCATCATCATAGATGGGCATTCCATCTGGTGTCCTCTTCTCTATAGGGTGAACTAGTTCTAGTGTCATTTCATTTTCTGTGGTTCTCATTCGATGGTTGTAATCATTAACGGCCATCTTCCTGATGTGAGACACCCATTCTTTACTAAGTAATACGTCATCCAGGTACTGCATTTCCTCGTACCATTCTTCATTGAAACTGGTAGAAATGACATTGTTTTTCCTTTCCCTTTCCCTTCTTTGGTGAAACATTTTCTACTTTCCTTGGTGTCATTCCTTCATCAGGTCCTTAAAACTTCTTCCTCTCTCCTAGTCCTTGGCTCTTCTCAACTTTGTGGCTCCACTCCTTTGCAAAAATTCCTTCAAACCCCATGCCCTAGCTATGCAACCCTAACCTAGAAAACCCTTTTTCCATAAGATGGTGTAACACCCATGGATTCTTCCACATAACCTTCTCCTCTTATCCTTGTGTACTTCTTTCCACTCTGGTTCACTGATCAAACTAGCTATGCATGTAAATCTTCACAACTCTTCTCAAAATTTCTTCGCAAGGATGCCCTAGTTTGCGAGAGCTCTTTGATAACTTAAAACAACAAGGTAGAAAATAATGCACCCCCGATCTTCTATTTATAACTTTTTTCTCTTCTCTGCAATAAATTCCATACCACCTACCAACATACTTTTGCAATAAAAGGTGGTTTTTTTTCCAATGCCAACATTCAACACTTTTCCTCCACACTCAATCCTACATGAACACTTCCGTAACCTTCTGGCATGCAACTCCCTCGACCATATAATTCTTCACTTTCTCCCATGTTGAAGTCAATTCTTCCTCTATGTCTTGGATCAATTTCTTTCCACTACCTACCTCATGTTGCTCCTATGCTTTTTATCCTTATACGTGGTTTCTCAAAGCCTTTTGACACCATCCTTCCCTTATGTTCACCTTTTCCATGCGCGCGATCTTCCAATCCACGTGTTTTTTATTTTTTAACTCCAGTCCATCCACAACCATAACTTCCAACACTTGTCACATCACTCCACCCCACACAAAAATGGATGTGTGGTCCTCTACACATAGAAAAACTTTTGAAAATAATAAGTGGCTACCAGCACAAAAGTGCACAAAAACAAAGCAACAAGAAAGGGAAACAGAAAGAAGGGAAACTACATCAAAGAAAAACCTAGGCTAACTGGCAATACTTGCCTTATTTACAAACAAAAAGAAGAATTATTTATAGTAGGGCTTCAGCCTACTCCCATTGAAATGGCTTGGAAATCATGTTCCATCTAGCGCTTGTAACTGGTAAGCACCTGAATCAAGTATATAGGATATAATGTATGATCCCATCCAATGGAATTTGAATTTCCCAGGATGGCACATAAAACTTGGAATCATACAATAGAACCATCTTCCCAACCTCAAACTGATTTTTCTTGATGTGTCTATCATGTCATGCCTTCTACTTGGATTTTTCTATTTTCTGACTCTAGAGAGAAATAGCCCACCTCTCATCTAACTGCATTAACTTATCAATCCTCTCCTCAAGTTCACTTTTTCATCATCTAACCCTCCTGTGCATGCTATACACAGTGATGGTAACATGAATTCAATAGGTAACATAGATTCTGATGCCAAACACCAATTGAAAAGGTGTGGCCTTGTTCAGTCTCTTATAAGTAGTTCTGATATGACCATAACACAACTGAAAATTATCATCCCAATCCTTTCTTCCCACATCACAAATATTGGTTAACGTGTGATTCAGAATTTTTTAAATGCCTTCAGCAGTCCCATTAGCTTGTGGGTGATAAGGGGTAGTATTGTGATGGGATACCATGAATTCTGCCAATAAGATTCTAACTGTATCATTTAAGAAATGAGTACCCCTATCACTTGTTAAGCTCAATGGGCATCCATATTTGCTGATTATATTTTCCCACAAGAACCTAGTTGTTGCCATTGTGTAATCCCTTGTAGGCACCACTTCTACCCACCTTGTAAGGTAATATGTGCATGTAATGATATAACATGAACCTCTCCTTTAACGGCTAGAGAAATAGGGCCTACAAATTCAATTTCCCACTTCTTGAATGGTTCTATCACTGGATATCAATATTAATGGCATTTCATCTCTTTTCCCTGGTTTACCAAGGCAATGTCAGTGGTCACAAGCCTTATAATAATCGATATAATCTTTGTAAACTATTTCCCACCAAAATCTTACGAAGGATCTTGTATGTGGTTGCATTCCTTGCATAGTGTCCTCCTATAATTCCACCATGTGCTTCCTTCATGATTGGAATGGCTCATGCTCTAATACTGATGTGTAAGTACTTCACCAGCGCATGTGGTCCTCATCATGTAAAGGGTATGCCTTATATAAGTCTTCCCACTGAATTTTTACAGCATGTAGGGCATGACAATGCACAGTGGGTAATTTCTTATGATTTTTCCCTACTAGCAAAACACAAAGGGGGTTAACCAATTCCCTCTCCCTAATATTTAGAAAACCTGGTGCCTAAAGCATCAAAATGAACATGGAATGGCTTATCCCAAGAAGGAAAGTGTAATATGGGCACAATGTCCTATTCTTCAATGTATCAAACACCATCTATTGTGCCTCTCCTCAATGAAATTTACTTTTGTGCTTCAAAAACTTTTCCAATGGTGTGGTGATCTTGGCATACCCCTTAATAAATTTCTGGTAATACCCTGTATGCCCAAGGAATTCACTCATCGCACTCTGGTTGGTAGGTTCCCCCGATCCCATAATAATGAAAACTTTGGTAGGATCCACCATAAACCTTCCTTACATATGATATGTCCTAACAGAGTTCAAAATGGAGTACAAAAACACATTTATTAATGTTGAGGGATATACTCAACTTCAAGATCTCTCAAACATTAGCCTCATATTTTCACAATGGTCCCTCACTAATCCATATATTGTCCAGTCATCCAGGTAGACTTGTAGAAACTTGTGGATGAATTCCTGAAACACCTGAACCACAATGCACAAAAACACAACAGGCATGCTTCTTTAGTCTAAAAGGCATGACCTTGTAGGAAAACCTTCCCCATTCAGTGGTGAAATTTTCTTTTCTTGGTCCTCCTTTGCAATTATAACCTGATGATATCCTAAGAATCCATCTGTGAAAGAATAGATCTCGCACCCGGCTACTCCTTCCAGGATTTCCTCAATGAAGGGGCTTGGAAAAGGGTCAATGACACATACCACATTCAAATCTCTATAATCAACGTAAATCCTTATCATTCCATCCTTCTTAATGTTGATGACCATCAAACTTATCCATTCTAATTCTTCAACAACCTCAATGATGCCTGATGCAATCATCTTGTCAATCTCCTCCTTGAATTTGATGCACAGATTCAGATTCATTCAATAAGGTATCTTCTGAATTGGGTGCACACCTTCCTTTAACTTGATCTTCATTTCTCCCAAGGAGTGGTGAAATCCTTTAAGCTCATGGTACCCACGTAGAAACAAATCCTAAAATTCATCTAACAAATCGATGATCTTTGAAACCTCCTTTTCTGTCCAATAATCTCCAATAGTAGCCTCCTTAGGTTCCACCTCTGAACCAATGTTAACCTTCTTGGTTTTCAGGGTTTCATGGTAGGTGTTGCTTTCTCATCAGCACTATCCATAACCTCATGTGTGCCCACAGTATGGTTAACATCCAAGTTTTCCACCTCTTCACCATCAATCACATAGACCAAATTTCCTTTCTCTTTTTCCATGCATGCACTCAAGTTGTATCTCCTTTGATTCTTTCTCATCAAATCACTTCTAAGGCTAGGTTCACCTAATAATTCTTATATTCTATCCTTTTCCATGGCACTATCTCCCATAGTTAGGAATTTAACAACCTGTAATGCCTCATTCACCAATGGCTTAGTACTATGATACTTGAAAGCTTGAAGGAGATCATCTGTCAACTATTTCCAGTTTCCTGTCTAATGGCAGAGATCTGAGTGAATGTACCATGTGCGTGTATATAGCCTTATAAGGTGGAGTAAATCTTATGCACCCATAAAGAAGTGACAAGGCTTCCATGTCCTTCCATCCAAGGCCTTCTCACATGCCTGGACATGAAATGAGGAAGGTTCCTTCCCATGATAATCTTGTATAACAGTAGGTGCATTTCTTCAGAAAAACCTAACAGAGAACATGATTCTCACCTCATGCCACTCTAGAAGGTTATCATGATGGGTTTCCCACCAATGTGCTATGGTCCCGAGCAAGGTATAGTTAAGCATCCTTCTCCTTTTCAATCTCACATATCCACTGGGTCTCCATTTCTCATAGGAAAACATCAGGGTTGGCTCCCCCATTATAACTTGGAAAATTATTTCCTCTCAGGTGCCTGACTGAGTGCACCTTTGTTACTCTCATCACATAGCCTCTTAACTTCCTTCTGACTAACTCATATGTCTTGTGTGCCCAATTTTCACATGCCACACTAGTTGTATCACTTATAGATTGAGCGTCTTCCCACTGAATAATGCCTTCTTTTGTTGGTTGCACAACCTCAGGGTCCCTGATAGTGCACACATAGATTCTATCTAGGTCTTCTTCTCCCAAGGGCTCAGTATAGGGTGTTGACTTCCCATCCATTAAAGGAATGATAACATGTTCCTCCTTGTTCTCAAAACTTATATACCCCTTATTGAAACATAAGTCAACATTGTTCTTATAACACCAGGGGTGCCCAAGTAACACTAGAAAGTTTTTCACCTCAGCAAGCTCTAAGAATTCAAAGTCTCTAGTGAATTTCAACCCTTGGATAGTGATAACAAGCATCCTTTAAAACACCAATGGGCATTTCCTTTGTCTTATTAGCCATATACAACACATTTGAGGATGGTTGTAATGGGGGCCTTCCCATTTGATTCCATGCATCCAGGGTGAGAACATTAACTTTTGTGCCCATGTCAATCAGAATATTACTTAGGAGCCATCCATCAACAACTGCATTCAAGGTAATCTCCTTATCATAGTCAAGGTTGTGAGGAAGAAGGTTAGCATGTAAAAACCTTCTCTCTCACACTCTCCTCTAGCACTTGGTACTTATCTCTCAACCATTCTCCTAATAGAGGAATGATATTCTCTTGGCGCAACATCTTACACACCTCTCTGACATCATCTATATCTGACTGAGGGACCTCAAGCACTTTTCTTCTACTCCAACTTCCTAGATTTCTCTTTTAGACACTGAATTTCCCCTTGAAGACTTCTTGATTACATCCATGGTCTCTTGATAGACTTCCTTCTAATGGTAAGGGTCTGGATACTTCCCATATACCACCTCTTCTCTTGTAATCAGTGGTCTCTACTTTGGTATTTCCCTGGCACGTGTAACCTCAACTCATGTCATCACCAATATAGGTTCTAACTCTGACTCATGCACCATTCTAGGCATCCACTATTGATCAGCATGCTTTATGCTCACCATCCCAGTGCACCCTTATCCTTCCACTACTTCTAGCTCATGTGTTCAAATAATTCTGGGAACTCCTCATACTTGTGCTTCTTTCCACACCAAGAACACTGTAGCAGATCGGGGCATTCACGCTTATAGTGTTCCGTAGATCCACAGTTGTAACAAGTTCCACATGGGAACTCACTTCTTCTACCTCTGTGGTTTCCATGACCTCTAAATCCTCTTTGAAATCCTCTTCCATGACTTCCTCCATCCATGTGTACCCTTCATAATGATGACCATCATCCTTGGAATATTCACAACACTATTCTGGTGCACACCAATATCAATGGCATCATGTATTTGGTCAATCAATCTACAATCCTTGGTGTCATGAGTAGTAGAGGTGAAAATTTTTTAATAACAAGACACATTCTTATGGATCACACATTGCAGTAGCAGAAACCTACTTGCATCATGATCTCCATGGCAAATCTCACAGTTCCATCATCATCATGCATACCGATATTTGAGGACAACTTCCTTTGTATGCCCTTCTACCTCACAATCCATACACCATAACCCTACTATGAGTCTCATGATCCTGAGTTTGTAGATAATTTCTCTAGTTGTTTTGTCATTGTAGTAATTTGGGCTTCTAGGAATGGACTAACTCCTATATCAATGCTTCCTACTACCTCAGCACACAAGGTAGCCTCCAAGGCCTCACACATATTTGTGAAATTCCTCTATGAAAGCACCCTCTAAATGGTGTGATCAATCCTCTGACAAACCATTGAGCATGTTGCAAAGGATGAATGTCATAAGATAACTTGGATAGGAGAGTCTTGAAATGTGCATCATACTCCTGCACACTCTCTGCCATTCCTTGTTGAATCTCCTTCAATGTGTTGATGCTTTTTCTGTTCAAACTCAGGTATGTGGAACTCCACCAAAAAGGCATTACGTAGTGCAATGTAATCCACCACTTTCTGGTGTGGGTCATACTTCCTGTACCAGCTATGCACGTGTCCTTGCAATGTGGTTGACAAACTGACTTGCCATTTCTACTTTGGGGTAGTGATACCCTTCACGTGCCATAGTAACTCACACTTGTGTACATGTTCCATGGCATCCTCAATGCCCTTGTAATCAGGTAAGTGGAGTGACATCTCATAAAACACCTGTTGATGGTGTTGTGGACCTTGTCCACTAGATCCAAGACCTTGATTCCCTCTAATGTTACCTCCACCACCAGACCCACTAGATCCACTAGTGCCAACACCTCTAAATCCACCAGATCCTCCTCCTGTTGTAGGAAAGGGGCCTAACGCAGTTACCCTGCGAACCCACCATCACGCTAAACTATGCACACTAACAGTCTGTGATACCAAACCACTCCTATATATGTTTCCCGCACTGCCACTCCTTAGATGTGATACTCAAACCTTGTGATCCCACACCTTGTCCAAATTTTGTGCCAGAAAAATACCCCCAAACACAGGAAATGATTGTGTAGCCATAGATGTACCAAATGAAAAATTATACCTCCTAGGTGTCGCTCAACTATGAATACTCTGATACCAACTTGGATTATCAACACTTATCTCAGGGACTAGAAAACTAAGCGCAAGGGTCTTGTTTCCCATGTGGGTTAAGATGCATGCCTATGGCTCTTCTCCTTTCTTCATATGATGAGCTCTCTCCAGAAGATGAGGGGTTTCTCTTCTGCGCTTTCCAAGATGGGGTAGCTCAGACTACTCAAGTTCCACGTCCTCCACGTGAACCTCAAATCCTTCCCATAACATCTACCTCCATAAATCCATCACTCCTGCAGCTTCACATTGTCTTTCTAACTCCCTCTCCTCGAGCTTCATTATACTTGATCCTCCTCTCCTCTCTCTCCATTTCTACCACAAGGTCCACCATCCTTCTACCACACCAGCTTCTGCACCCTGCATCTAGCAGGAATTTAGCCAGCCATGGGAAAGGCTTCCAAAACTCAAAGTAATGACCAGGATCTTAATATCCAGTGGAATAACATGCAAGAATGATCCTCTAGGCTCCCTCAAGAACTCAAACTCAGCAATCTCCAAGAAAATAATACGTAGAAATAACATATTCCAAGGTATAACTAGTCAGCACTCTACTCCACTAGTGATCAAAAACATGGGTCCATGTCAGATCGACATCATGCAACCGATTGATATTCCTCCTGGGTCCAAACATGAGGTCTATAGTACCAAATCATCCTTGATGCATATGTTGATAGCCATTCATACAACTCTATTGGGAAACAACAGAAGAATGTCTCATAGAGTTCATGATACAGGTTCTCCTCCACCCATTTTTTCATGCATCAAACTCAGATCCAGTATTAAACCTCTAAGAAAACTCATCCTCTTGTGTTTTTGAGCCACACTTTGACACTATCCAAGGTCAAGCACTCTGTCATCACACATTTCTCTCACAATAGCTTCAAAAGAGGTCCCGAAATGAAACCAAGATGTAGTCATTATTTTACCCTCAATACTTCTTTCTAACCCCAAGCATGTCGGCCTATCATCCAACATACACTGGGCACTCACCCGAGGTGCATGCGGGTGCACCAAGCCCCTCCTTTATGTGAGATTTACAAGAGATTATTTCCATTAATGGAGGATTATTTATAGAAACAGAAGTACATTCACTTACTTTAAAAGGCAGAAGATGTAACTAGCATATCTACACATCAATGCATCACAAAAGCTAAATAAACATTGTACAAAGCATAAAAAACCAGATCTGAATCATGATAAGCCAAATAACATGAGGGTTTACACCCATAAACAAGATGTACATAAAATAGATCCATGTATATTGATTTAAAAAGAGTCTCTGGTAGCCATACTACATTCAAAAGGGTCATCTCAGACCATATACATTAAATGACAAAGATCTCAACCCCTGCAAACTAATCTTATCAGAGATCTTAACTATACTTTCCCATTATATCCCTTGTTATAGACCCCAGTACCCATACATATGCTTAATGGTATCCCTTACAACCCTCTAGCACTAAGTAATCTAAACCTTAGCACCATGAACTCCAAACCCTTAGCATTTCTACAATTTCACTTTGTTACTCTCCTTCTCTTTCTCTACTCCCTTCTTCTTCACTCTGCATGCTATATCTCTCTCCTCTATATTCTGTCTACATGTTCTTTTCCCAAGAACCTCTTTAAATAGGATCATTGACCACCGCCATGACTTCTCTTCTGAGTAGATCACATGCCAAGTGTCGATGTGGTCCTCCATTGGTGAATGCTTATCCTTTTTGAAAACCTTCCACTAACTGTAATGATGCCTCTGGGAATATTCCCTACGTGGAATATCCTTTTCTTGACCTCCAAGGTTCCAGGCTGGCACCTTATCCACTTATCATGCCTAGTTGGGTCCTCACATTTTTCCTCAAGTGACTCCATGATGCCAAATATGGCTAAGTACTTTAAACCTTTGTTCTTCCTTCCCGCACGTGCACCTTGGTTTCACTTAAACCCTTCTTAAGCCCTTTTTCTTACGTGCTTCTCCCTGAGTGTCGTTCTATCTACTGATCTTACACGTGCACGCACCTCTTAGTACTTAGCCAATATTTTAGGGTCCAACAGCGTTATTTTAGCTTTGACTGGGGGTACCCAAGCTAGTACAACAGATGCCCATGGGGTTGCCCTTGTCCAACTAGGGTAACCCCGATCCTTTTTGAAATTTCTTACCATCTTTTCAGGAACTTTTTCGAGCCATTTGAGATCTTATTATATTTTTAATGGTTGTCATCCATTTCGGGGTTAATTACAAAATTAGATCAAGAGAACCCTATAAATATAAAGTTATGATACCATAATGAGGGACCAAGCACTAGTCATTACTATCATCCACCTAGACATTGCATCCATTCAATTTGGAGATCATTTGCATCCATTAGCTCCATCACAAATGACAAGGCTTGGTTCATTTGCATCACACAAGCATAGGGGGAGGGATTATATTCTATTCCATGCACACATTTTATTACATTTTCTACATCTAGTTATTGCTCGCTACTTCACAAAGTGCAAGATCTGGAGCACAAGATTTACACACACTAGGGCACACACATGCACACACGCACACACACACACACCAGAACTACATTTGGGTCTAAAATGTAGTGCAATGACTCAGTTAGTAAGCCCACTGTTGTGGAAGATTGAGGTGATTATGACCCATTAATTTGCATTATTTTTTTATGGTTTTGATACTCCTCTTTGGTGTTTTACAGGTCTTTCTATACATCTAGGATTATCATTGACACCTAACAGCAGTGCAGTGAATTTAATGCGATACATAACGAGGGTTTTGGACCACCTGTCAAACCTTTGAAACTCAGTTCTAGACCTATTTTACAAACCAGGGAACCCATTTTGTAGACTAGAGCACCCTCAAGTGCACCCCATCCCTTTCCAAGCACTCCAATCCAGAGAATCATCCCAGATCAGATCCTTTTTGAGACCTCTACATAATTGTTTCCTTCCTCACATATTATTCTCTATTCATTCTGCGACACAGTTCAGATCTAGCTCCTCTAAATCAGCTAAGTCTTTTCCTTATTCTAATCTTACATATTAGGGTTTCTATTTCACTAGATTAGTTTCTTGGGTCATTTTCCATAGTCATTTACTGCATTTATTTATTGTATTTACATGTCATTCTAGATTAGATTAACTATTATCATTTATATCCCATTTTTAGTTAATCATTTTGGTGAACATGAGTCCGATCTCCACACTTATAGGATCTTCATTCATTACTTATCATTCTAGGGCTTACTTCATATTTCTTTCATTTTATGCCTGTTACCCATAGTGGTCATTTTCAGATTCCTCAAATATTGTGAGCTCCCTTCATCTAAGCATCATACTTCTAGTTCAAAATGGTTGATACAACTACATCTATGGATGATAACCCTCTAGATCATTCCCATTGACGTCCCTCTCCATGAGATAGAAGCAAATGATAGTGAGAAGTCCTATGATGAAGATACCAATGTTGACCAAGATTAACTTAACACTATTACTAAATTTCAATAAGTGTTGCATGAAAACCCTACTCATCTCCCTCATGTCTTACATGCTCTAATTAGTTGCTAAGAGAGCTCGATGATGCTTCAACTTCCATAGTTGCTTCTTATGCTCCCATGGTCTCTACTATCCTACCTATGTATGTTTCTTCTCCCATTACTATAACCACCACTCCCACCATTTCACCCTAGTACTCCTCATATGCACCTCAATTCTTCTTCGAATTCTCTAGATTTGACCTCTTTATATCAGTAACTTGCAAACCCAAATTCATCTTCAGCTAGCTACCTCACATGCAACACCATCTTTAGACTCTACAGTATTGTTACATACTCCTTTCGTGCCTACCATATCAACCTATCCATTGCCACCTAATTTCGTCTCTCCTAAGTTACCTATCTTTAAAGGCCATGAGGACCCACAAGAGCATCTCTAAGCATTTCATGTAGCATTCCTTGAGTATGAAGATGATCAAACTATACTAGCTAATATTTTCCCTCGTAGTTTGTAAGACTATGCAATGCGTTGGTTCTATGACCTACCTATACATTCGGTAGTCTCTTTCACACATCTAGTTACGATGCCTTTCTCATGCATTTCTCTATCAACATTAGCTCTAAGGATCTCCTACGATCAACATTGCACAACTCAAGCAAGGTTCTAATGAACACTTATCCAATTATGTCTTGTGATACAAAAACAATTTAGCTAAGATGTTTAACGTACTTGTGGATTTTGAGATTCAAGGACTTATTCATTCAAAGTCTCTTGCCACCTCTTCAAGAGAGTGTTCTCTTTGAATACCTCTCCTTCATTTGATCAACTTTTTCAAACTCTCAAGCTTTGTGAGATTAAACTCGTTAGTAATAGGAAAAATTAAGTATCAAGATAAAACATCATCATCCACATGTTTTCAGGGTAAGCCAAAATTTAAGTCCTACCATAACTAAACCCACAGATGAAAAAACTATTGTAAATGCAATATCTACTCATAAGGAGCTTCAATCGCAACCATATTGACATCATTTTACTAAGATTAGTATACCTCTGGGTGTTCTTCTACCACAACTAATCGACAATAATCTTATTACATTACCATATCCTCTTCAAATAGATCCATCTCGGCCCAAAAGGTCACAATTTCTGATGAACACTCTTATTTCTGATTATCATCAATGCATCGGACACACCACTTATCGTTGTTTTCAGACTATGACATCTCATTCAGGATTTTATTGACAATGGTCAAATTGAGCTTCTGGAATCCATAACATCTACACCTATTAATGAAAATCATAAACTCGAGATCTTTAATAACCCATTACCGAAACATAACACAAAAATGACTGATTCATCTGCTAATTATGTCTCTCACACAATGTCTCCTACTGCATCAGGAGCTCTTGATTTCTTAGTTGCAAAAACTTGACGCTTTGCCACCAATCATTTCTTTCTCCAATGTCGATTATCATGCAAATTTCACATCTAATCATTTACATATCAATGCATCTATTGGCTCAACCTCTATTAACAACACTAAGGTTGACCCATCATGGAGCTCGTTAGTGCATGCTTCTATTTCACTTCTTCAAGGCTATCGGTTATCCTCAATCGTAAATTGAGTACCCTTTTAACAAACCCTTTGGTGTTTGTTAAGCTACATGTTACAGTTGGTCCTCTTACTCTACTTATTCCTTTCCTCATATGGAAACACAGTTGATGGATGCGACATGCTTCTTGGTCTCAATTGGATTCATCACTCTCAATCTATCATTTCTATGAATCATTTGTGACTTAAATTTATTTACAAAAAAAATATGTCATTTCTATTGATGGTGTCCCTCCATCTACTCCATGGTCGTTGTCTCCTCACACAATCGCTAGCACATCATCTTCTTATTTCTAGCACATCACATTCTATGTTTCTCAAAGCACAGTCTACTCCTAGCTCACCTACTCAAGCATCGTCTACATGATCGCATTGTTCCACTACTCCTACACATACGTATAGGCCCATTCCTAGGATAATTACTTACATCTTGACATAGGTCACCACCTCAGTTTATTCCATGCGGGTATCTTCATCATTATTCACATTCAGCATCACATAGATCTCCATCACTCAATGCATTTTGTGATGCTACATGACCTTCATCATACATTCATCCATCACATGCACATAGACTTCATTCACCAGCACAACATCTATCTACTATACCACCACTCATTAGAGCATAGTCATACATTTTCACCATCACATGTGTTAGATGGAGGACATTCGTCCTTCATGGTCATTGGTTAGCCTATGCAAACTCATCTACACTTGGGGGGCATCATATCTAATACATACCCCCACACTCATATTAGCATTTATCATCTTTGAATTCTCATACATCAATATTCTCACATAATCTTGCATACTCATTCATACATTATAGCATCATCATTACCTGATGACACACTCTTGTGCTTCGGTTCACACTTGACTATTGAGGGATTAACTACACATGAACCCCACATACTACACATTAGGAATTACCACACATCACATCTAGCATCATACATCATACATTTATTCTATATCATTTCAATCATTTACATATATTTACATCATACATCATACTTACGCATTCATCATACATCCGTCACATTCATTCTACATATCTAACATTACATACTACTTATCATGCACATAGTGTGCACTACTAATTTCTATCTATACATTTTTTCATCTTATACATATCATACATTACACATTCTATTCATCACATGGTCGTCTATTATCATCACACATACTACATTATCTTTCTACATGCTACACTCACTACCCTATGACGCACTTTAGTTCCTCGGTCCATACTTGATTGTCCGAGGGTTTACAAATCAAATGGATACTTACATTCATCACACGTTTATCATTCAACCTTTCATCATGTGACATTTCTAGGTTAGTGACACATGTTATAGGCTAAATCATCACTTAATTTATCATCTTGTAGTGGTATATGCTTTAGGCTACATCACCACCCTTACTCCCTTGTAGTGACACACGTTGCTTTATACATCACCACTCCTTACTATTCATCTTGTAGTGACACACGTTATAGGCTCGTCATTCCTCTATCATCTTGTAGTTGATACACACTTTAGGGATAAATCATCACTCATACATTCATTTTGTCATGATATATGCTTAGGCTATAAGGTTCATGCACATCTATTCTATATGTCACATATCATCACCACTACGCATACATACTCATCACATCATGTTAGACACAACACACACTATTCGACCATTTCCTGATGACGCACTCTCATTTATGGTTCATTCTTGATTGCTAAGGGGGGAAAATTAAATGAACCTCATTACATACATTTCCATTCACTTGGGGGCATGTGGCTCCTATCACTCCATTTTGTATTCCATTCCATCCATCCATGAACATATTGCATATTATGGTAGCTTTTACTCTTGCTTACATTTTCTTGTTCATGGTCACTTTATTACACATGCTAGTTAGATTACTTGTATGTCATTTATTTATATCATCCACACATGTGCATTCACATATTTTTCTAGTTTTGATCAAATACATAGGTCTCTTACATGCAGCACATGGATTCTCACCTTCTACCCTTCCTACACTGGTCGTTGGGGGCATCCACATTCATATCTCACAGGTGTTATTATTTCATTTTGTACTTAGCACTTTACATTACTTGGTTATACACTGCTTTGACATACTAGTTATCTTTCTAACATGCTAATGGGTGCTTCATGTGCAACCTTTTTTATGCAGGGATATTTTCTTCCATACTTGTTTGTTACATTGTTTGTTATTGTTTGCTCTTATTTTTTATGCCTTTCCCTTTGTTTGGTGTGCACACTTGTTTGTTTTATATGGCCATGATGGCCTTGTGTGTCTTGCGACATCATGAGTGATGTCCCATGTTTGCAACCCTTTATGTGCAACTTACTTTGTCTTCTTGTGTGTTTACATTACTACTTTTGCTTGGTAGCTTACACATTACTTTCTATATGCATGTTTGTTAGTACTAACACTTGTCTTTGGCTATCCTTCTTGTTTTTACATGCCTTGGTTTCCACCAAGCACTTTCCCTTTCCCCTACAGGGTAGATTTTCAGAGTACATGCGGTTGGTCCTCTTTTGGGGCTACATTCTCCTATCAGTGATATCACATGATGCCCCCAAAGAGGGGGGCATCATTTGGGGGTTTTTACATACTACACAGTGCATTCTACACTGGTTCAGTTCAGTGCACTTTACGCCCTTGGCATTGTGGGTTACATAAAATGAGTGGATTTAACCAGTCTATGAACCCCATACACATGACAGGATTTTATAGGACATGGTTAATCATTATCATTCTAGGAAGCAATTAAAGGTTAGAGGATACAGTGGAATTCCTCCCTATACTTCTTTTCTAGTGGCATCAATCACCCAAAAAACCAGGATGTACAGATATCTCTTCACACACATTCAAGGAAGTGGTTATAGGTTGGAGGATACAATTCAGCATTTCCTCCCTACACTTCTTCGGCCTATGGCATTAGATCGCCCAAAAAACCCTAGTAATATAGGATATCCTTCTACACTCTCTTTCTTGACATGGATCAGGTGCACATGTGTTCCATTTTCGTATTTTACATTCACATTAATTTTGCATATTTTACATTTACGTGATTTTTATATACATTATATACATGCATCTTTTACATTATCATTTTTACACATACATACATATATATTTGACTACTTGATCATTTTCTCTTGTAGGTCCGACCGTATGAAAAACAAACAGTCAAATGGGGGAAATAACAACAAAATGCAACAAAATTTTGTGCAACACACACCATACTAACCATGTAGGTACATCACACACATCAACAGCTACACACGTGTTTCCACCCTAGGTTCACTCTCATCACTTTTTTTGAAATTTTTCATCTTAAGTTTCCATGCTCCATCATTTTTTTGTCATTCCACGCTTTTATAGTCCTTTAGCACATTTTCTACTACAATCTTCATGGACATCAGGTACGCATCTCTATCTACTTTATGTTACCAAGCTTTCCGCTCACCAACATAAAGTGGGGGAAAATGTAGACACAAAATCATGCACTTTAGACATATTTAAGTCTCGGTCTCATACTACTATTTAGAAGTTTTTGAGTGAAGAAAGTATTAATTAACCCCCATCTTTTGGCCATCTTACTTTATTTTCTTTCGTCATTCCACAACCTCTTGCACTCGCATGCCAAGTCATCTTTTGTCATTTCACATTATTTTAGCTTTGACTGGGGTTCCCAGGCTAGTACTGGGGTACCCATGGGAACCTTAGTCCCACCAGGGGCGCCCTGATCCTTTTTGAACTTTCCTACCACTTTTTGGGATCTTTCTAGCCATTTGAGATCTTATCTTTTTGGTGGTCGACCATTTCAGGGTTAATTACGAAATTAGATCAAGAGAACCCTATAAATATAAAGTTATGAGACCATAATGAGGGACCAAGCACTAGTCACTACTATCATCCACCTAGAGTTGCATCATCTAAGGCATTTAGAGATCATTTGCATCCATTAGCTCCATCACAAAGGACAATGTTGGTTCATCTGCATCACACAAGCATAGGAGGGGATTCTATTCTATTCCATCCACCATTTCTATTACATTTTTACATTTAGTTATTGCTCACTACTTCACAAAGTGCGACTGGCACAAGAGCACCTAGGGCACATGATTCACACACACACACACACACACACTACATTTGGGTTTAAAATGTAGTGCAACGCTCAGTTAGTAATCCCACTATTGTGGAAGCTGAGGTTAGTCCAACCCATTCATTTGCATTTCTTATTTTTTTAGGGTTTGATACTTCTTTGGTCTTTTGCAGGTCTTTCTATCATCTTGGATTATCAGGGACACCTGGAGACAGTGAACATGAATTTGATGTAACACACAACAAGGGTTTTAGACCACCTTGCGAACCTGTGAAACTTAGTTTTGGACCTTTTGCACAGACCAAGGTGACACCCATTCTATAGACCAGAGTGCCCGTAGGTGCCCCAGTCCCTCTCCAGGTGCTCCAGTCTAGCTAGATCAACCTAGATTCATCCTTTTTGGGGCCTCTGAAAAGTTGTTCCATAATTCCTGGTTCTCCACTCACTTAACTAAGTACAATGGAGTCGTGCATGTTGGACTAATCATCTGAGTTCGCAGGTCTAACTCTTTGAGTATTAGGGTTTTAAGACATTTACGCAATTTCATAGTTTTTTGGAAAGGCATTTACACGATTTATTGGGCTATTATATTTGCATGTCATTCTAGAGCTATATTAGATGAACTATTATTCCAAGAGATTGCATGCTTAATTTTAGTTAATCACATGGAAATTATATAGAATGCAACTTACCCACTCCGCAGGATGCATACCGAGGTGAAGCCTTCAATTATCGCAATGTATATAATGTAACAATGTACATGGTTCCTAGAGGGGTCCACAGTTCATGTTCCTCCTGTAGTAAAGTTATGTTGTTGGTTTATAAATGTGCGCATGACACATAGTTCCATTGTGGTATGTATTCAACTGTGTTCCTACTAGTAATGCCAATAAATGGATCTATGCATGGTTAGATATTGGTTGTTGACATCATCTGGGACTGTTTCTTGCAGGGTAAATAATCTTGATTCTGTAATGAACTTATTCAATTATAGAAGATCTAGATCTCATTATGGCAATTTAGACTTGCATATGGTTCTTATGGTACCTATGGAATATATCTATAAAGTATGTGTCTAGCTATCATGCAAACTGCCTTAACAAATCTTCCACTACGAGGGATCCTGTACTCTTTGCGTGCTTAAGGTAGGTGCTTATATTGGCTGAGTGATGTGCCAACGCATCCTCTGGGTCATATTTCAACTCCCCAATAGGCAAATAATACGTTTAGGTTATTGTATGGGACCTCTCTTCAAGATATTTGCATAGGAATGTTCGCATGATTAAGACGTACCTAGTTCAATTTGGCACTATGTTTCGCAAGATTGGGTAGAGAGTTTAGAGGAAGAGTTTTCTCATAGATTTAACATTGGCCCTCCGCTAAACTCCCTGGAATGCACATCCCTCTGTTGAACATAAACACTAATCATGATTTATGAGACATTCTTATCATTTTCCTATATGACGCTATACAAGTGGCTCAGTAGCATACGCATAAAAGTCAGGAAATTTCAGATATGAGCACTTTTTAGACCCAGGAAGATTAGCCTCCTGGGTTGTCATGCCCATTGAGTAAGACTTGGAGCATAAGCGTAGGTCACTAGTGCATTGAACTGGCAGTGGTGTCCCATAGGAGTTTAACACCTTAGCCGCTATCATTGGTTAGAAACATTCCCAGAAAATTCAAAAATTCCATTTCTTGCAAAAAGCTAGACAATTTTAGACCAATTATCCCTGTAGCAAAAAAGATCTTGATTATGACTCATGGATTTAAAAGATCATCTGTCATTTGTGATACGGCTACCGCCACCATCACGTGGGGTAGTCAAGGTCGCTGCCCTGAATCTGTGGAATACCTGGAGGATGATAGAGAGATGAAATTGGCTTGATTTAATCAGGCATGTGAGATGAATTCATGGTGAAGCATCCTGATGTTACCATTACTATGATATGGTGTTCTGGAAGAGATACTTTACTATAGTTATATTGGAGCTCATGTAGAAACGTAATACTCCTGACCCATGGTGTTGATAAATCATGAAAGAGAACCCTATTTAGCTTCAGATGATGAACATGGCGGTTTAGAATTTCTCCTACCAAGGACCGCATTCGCGCATTTTATCTCCCTAGTGACCTAGAACATTGTCAACTGGTTTTACACAGTTTCTAGTGACAATCATAATAAACTAGATTTGGGTTGTAGAGCAGTGATTAGATAGATTTACATTTACTATTAAGTTCAACGTTCATTAATACTAGGTCCCCCATTCACCAAAATGGCGTTGTAGACATCATCTTTGTTATTTGGGGGTATCCCTATGATCCCACTGGAGGTACTATGTGATCACTGGTGCTATGCATGGTTATCAAAAAAATATCAGACATGCAGAATGTTGGTGTTACATATGGGATCTAGTATAACCCTACATAGACCTAATCTAGGGGCAAAAAATGTAAATCTTGAGTACATCTATTGGATACATTCAATTTCAAAAAGTCAAGTCATTGCAATGCCATTAGGAGGGGGATCAATTCAGGATCATGTGGTATGAGAATCTAGTGGATTTGGTGGATCTCTGAAGGATGAGGGAACACATGAGAGTGTATTCACCACTTTCCCATATGGATCTAGTGGGCATCGCTCCTACACCAATTCCAGATGAATTTTATTTTGAGATAGCCCTCTAGCACTATACAGAGTCACAACAGGAATTGAAGATGGAGGAAACGTGACATCATTTCGTAGGTAAGTGCACCAACAAAAGGGGGTCTTAAGTGGACACATTTTTCTCAAAAAATAAAAAATCTTCAACTTGTACGAGTTATTTGAAATAGTTACACTCAAAATTGGAAGATGTTATAAGAACATGAATCGTAGAAATTTTGAGTCTAGTTTCTAAGCTACTAAATTTTTTGAAAATGGTTAAGTTTAAGTGGGTCAAATAACTAAAATACCAACAAGTGCTCCTGTTTTTGTTAAAAAACATAGTAGACAGTATTTCGTGCCCCCCACCATTTTTAGCACTATTTAGTATTTTTGAAAACCCTTTTGGTAGAAAGATAGATAGGAGCATCTAGTTTGGGCTAAATTTTTTTTTAGCGAGTATTTTTTTAATGATTTTTCTAGTACAAAAATTTTAAATTTTGAAAAATAACGGAGCTTTGACCATGCCCCCCTAACTACCTCAAAAAATATCAAAAATTAGTTTTTTTTAATATGTATAGAATTAGTCCTAATTTGGGCCTAAATATTTTTTATTCAATTTTGATGAGTCAAAAAAAAGATACACGAAGAAAGATAGACGTGTATAAACTCCAAAAAATAGCTATAAAAAGGCATAGTTAGAAAATAATTAGTATGGAAACCTTATATTAGTCAAAAAATTTGAAAAATCATATTTTTAGAAAGAAGAAAGTTTGTTCAACCTCGTAGTCATATTTTTATTAAATTGGTTGATTTTTTTATTTTGATTTATCATGGCGGAATAGGTATTTTACCATTTTTCTAAAAAAACACATTGTTTGTTGTGTTTTTACAGGTCCATGCCTTAAGCTTGGGGATCCAAACTGGATCCAAGCCTAGAGGCATGCCTTGGAAAAAGAAAAACACATAACATGTACGTGTTATAATGTGTACATTGTTTTGCATTATATATAGTTGATACCCATCCAACATCCTTTTCATCTCTTTCACATGAGATTTTTGTCCCCTTTTTGTCTGCTCTGCACATTCCTGAATATTCTTTCATGAATTTTGAGTAGTTGAGCTTGTCCCCTACCCCACTATTTAGATTTTTGTAATCATGGGTGATAAAAGATGACGTAAGGACAAGAAGAAAGTGAAGAAAAAGACACTAGAGTAATTTAAAGAGATGAGAATAAAGAAAGTGATGTGAATGCAAAAACTTCGTGATGGGAAAGGTACTTCTACTATATCAAATGTACCTAATGTTTTAGAAAATGAGGATGAAATACAAAATGAAAATGTAGAGAATAATGATTTTGCAATGAATATTATATGAATTGAATGATAATGTTGGTATGGATGAAGAAATTGATATGAACCCAAATGTTGAACCTTTACCTGAGAATCCAAATGTTGAACCTTTACCTGAGAATCCAAATGTTAATCCTGAAATTTGGATGAAACACTGAATGAAGAAAGTAACCTTGTTAATGAATCTTTACCTCTAAGAACACCTCCTTCCATTTTGCATAGAAAACCCATTCACTTAATTGAAATTGATGAAAACATTATAAAACCAATGCCTAACAAAATGTCTGAAAGAAATGTGAGAAGAAAAGCTAGTGGAATTTGGGACAATTACTTTGAGAATTTAAATGATACACAAAGATGTCAATTATTTGTTATGTTGATGAAATTAATTAAGATGAGACCTACAATGAAGACCCTAGGGTTAAGAACATCTAATGTTGATGATCGAAATGCATCAATTGTTGAAAATATACATAAAGCATACCAAACTGTAGGTGTCAACAGATGCACCAAAGATAGTAATGCTACATGGCGTGCACTTACTAATTGTATAGTAAGTGATAAAATAGTTAATAAATGATTGATTAGAAAAACAAGTAGAGCTTTGAAGCTAAATAGAAAAACACTAATGAAAGCAATAGGGAGACGCAAAAGTCTTGAGTCAGCCAATAACACTGACTATTGGGAATTCTCTAGTAGACTCCCATGGAAAGAAAAGGATACATCTGATATTCTAAAATAATTACTTGTAAATTTTTGGAATGAGAACACAAGGGTGTCACCGAATAGAAGAGATACAATAAAAAGAAGAATAGGTTCTCATAATCATGAATCATGTGTAAAACATTTCTTGGATATGACTCAAACACAATTGTTCTCTAAGTTTAAGAATGAAAATCACATAAATTAACATTAGCCAAATATTTTTTGAAATGAACAAACCCTTTTATGTGAAAATCAATCACTCACGTACCACTTGTTGTTGCAGGCATCATGTTGAATTTTCAATGCATTATGATGTTTTTTGTCAAGTACGTTGTGTTTTGCATGCTGACATCATGTTGCAGGAGTGTGGATTAAATGTCCCACTAAAATCTGCAAGGGAATTTATTCCTACGATATTTTGTGAAAGATCAACTGATCAATTTTTTTATAACAAAGCATGTTTGGATGGAACGTGCAACGTATGTGGTGGCTTGCCAAAATTGAAAAGTTGTATCCATGAGGAGAGTACACATTCAATAGGAAAATAATTAGTTGGTTTCAGAAAATATAAATCTGTGGCATATCAATTAAAAGATGGAAAATAATCTAAGAGGTGTGAGCTTGTTACAGAACAATTACCTGTATCAGAATATATGGTCAAATTCAGAGAGGAAATTGTTTATGAGTATGCAAGGCACACACATAGAGCTTGATGGTTGGATGAAAAATTCAAGTTAAGAAAGGACACATTCCCACTTGGTACTATTGTTTCAGTAGTTGAATTTGCAGAGAATTACACATTGCAGCCACAAATGGAGGTTCAGTCTCAATACTATAACTCAGTGCAAGTTGCTATTTTTTTTGCATATAACATTCATGCACTCTTCAGATAGCACTGAGCAAGATCAAAAAATATTAAGAGAGTATCATTTCTACATCAGTGATGATCAGAAACATTCTACAGAATATGTGCAAGGGTGTTTCTAGTTGTTTTATGTGAACTTGAATGAGAGGAACATTATTTTCAATCAACATTACATTTGGTCAGACAAATACACATCACAATTCAAGAATGCACAGAATGTTTTATTGGCTAAGAAGGATGCACATAGAAACATGTGTATACATATCTGGATTTTTACTGAGGCAGGACATGGGAAAGGAGAGCATGATGGTGCAGGAGCATGTGTGAAAAGAGCCCTTGCAAGAGAAGAGTTAAATTTCAAAGATGGTGTTAAATTTATAGGTGCAAAAAGCATTGTTGATTGGTGTGTCAAGAAAATGGGCCATGAATCTCAAGAGAGTTCAATGGTTCGTAGATATTTTTAGTTGATAGAGGAACAACATTTGGCAAGCTATGAAGATTGTATGACAGTTATAGGATCAAGTGATATGCACTCATTCTGTAGTTCAAATGCAAGTTCTTGGACTATTTATACTAGGTGCATGGCATGTTTTTGTATATCATGCATTGATTTTGTGTGGAATGAATGTGAGTCACAACATTGGGTGGATGAATGGACTTGTAGACCTCTAATTCCACTCGACACATATCAAGTTCCATGAGCATTACAACTTACAGTGTCTTCAGATCATATGACAACATCACCTGACTTTGACCAAGTCTCTGATTTAGTGCAACAAGGTACATATGTATGTCATGTTATAAATTTACAAATTATTAAATGATCAAATCTTAATGTATTTTAAATTTGACTTGAGTTTTACTTTGTGATGTAGGGCACATTTTTGTAGTTATTGCGATAGAATTTAACGAAGAGGGAACAAACTACTTCTTGTCTCATTGTGTAGAGGGGAAAATTTTACTTCCATGTAGTCATTGATGGTGAAGACCTTGAGTATCCCACTGGGTCAGTGGTAGTCACTGGAACTTGGCTTCGATGATATCCTATCAAAAAATCAAATTCTTGGTTGTTTGAAGACTATGAAGTACATATAAATATACTTCACTACTCACATTTGGTTCTTGCAACAAATATTCAATTGATCAAATATCGAGGTAGGCCATCAAACAAGAATCTATGGAAGGTTCGTGAATCAGATCATGAAGCAATTCTTACTACTATCAA
Source organism: Taxus chinensis (assembly GCA_019776745.2). Classification (NCBI taxonomy): domain Eukaryota; kingdom Viridiplantae; phylum Streptophyta; class Pinopsida; order Cupressales; family Taxaceae; genus Taxus; species Taxus chinensis. The sequence goes on along the minus strand of CM034151.1, from coordinate 595,037,248 downwards.
GAGTAGAGTTGATCCTTGTACGGTTCATTGGATTGAATTTCTAAAGGTATGTTCACTTAAGATTTGATATACATCTACATGAATTTAATTTGAATATTTACTTTAATGATTTTGTTTAAATTTGTAGGTTTTAAAATTTTAATTAATTGCTTACTAACATGTTTATGTAGGTTAGTGGTGCCAAAAAAGCTTCCACCTTCACGTGGTTGGAACTGTTAGTAGAGAATTTATTATTCTCGAAGCTAAGATAAGAAAGGAAATTAAATATTAGAAAGGAACAATAAACAAAAATTCTCATTTCACCACCTATATTGTATGAAAACATATAATTCTTTCACAAAATTTTCATTTCCCCACCTATATTGTATGAACCATCTCTTCTTTGTAACATGTTTCCTAGTACTTTTGTTTTACATTGAAGGATTTTGGGCACTGCAAAATGCAGAGGTGTAGGATAAGATGATACCATTCCCCAAGAAACAACTTACTTAGGGCCTTAAGGGACTGCACCTAGACAAAGTAGCCCAAAAGAAACGAAACCATATGTAAAACAATGCCTCCCTAAGCGGCCATCCCAGTTGTGCATAGTTGGTTCAGTGCCACGAGCTTCCATTTGCAAAATATAGCAATGGACAACCTTACACTGACTGAAACTGGACTATTTGGTACTTTTACAAATAATATGACAACGAGAGGACCGAATTGAGATGGAGAAAACCGAGACATATATTTTGCAGAGGGTACCAACATGGAGGTGTAGGATCAGACGAGACCTTTCAAGGTGCCATGGAGGATGAGAAATCACCCGGCGAACTTATACTATTTTTTGCTCTCAGGGATCTTAAGGGACTATGCCTAGATGAAGTAACCCAGAAGCACCAACCATTATGGCAACAAAAATGATCCTCCCTAAGTATTTACCAAGGCCATCCCATGTGTGTGCATATCTGGTTTAGTGCCATGAGCTTCCGTTTGTAAAATATAGCAATGGACAACCTTACACTGACTCAAACTAGACTATTTGATGCACTTTACAAACAATAGGACAATGAGAGGACCGAATTGAGATGAAGAAAACCAAGATAGGATTTCATAGAGGGTACCAATGCATAGGTGTAGGATACAATGATACCTTTCAAGGTGCCACGAGGCCAAGAAATCACTCAAAGAACTTATAGCATTTTTTTATCTCAAGGCTCTTAAGGGACTACGCCCAGACGAAGTAGCCCAGAAGCACCGACACGTATGGAAAAAAACAATTCCTCCCCAAGTGTTTACCATGAAATCCCGATCATGTGTGTGCATAGTCAGTTTGGTGCCATGAGATTTTGTTTGTAAAATATAGCAATGGACAACCTTACACTGACTCAAACTGGACTATTTGGTGCTTTTGCAAACAATAGGACATCGAGAGGACAGAATTGAGATGGAGAAAACCATAGACATGATTTCATAGAGGGTACCAACATGGACATATGTAGGATCAGATGATACCTTTCAAGGTGAAATAGAGGAGCTCGAGAAATCACCCGGGAACTTATACATTTTTTGCTCTCAAGGCTCTTAAGGGACTACACCTGGATGAAGTAGCCCAGAAGCATTGGAACCATATGGTAGTGAAACGAAACCTCCCCAAGTGTTTACCATACCATTCCAATGCATGTGTAAATCATTTTGGTGCCATGAGATTTCATTTGAAAAATATAGCAATGTGACAACCTTACACTAACTGAAACTGGACTATTTGGCACTTTTGCAAATAATAGGACAATGAGAGGACCAAATTGAGATGGAGAAAACAAGATAGGATTTCATAGAGGGTACTAACATAAAGGTTTAGGATTAGATGAGACATTTCAAGGTGTCATGGAGGCTAAGAAATCACCCGTCGAACTTATAGCCTTTTTTTCTCTCAGGGCTCTTAAGGGACTATGCCTGGACGAAGTATCCCGGAAGCATTGACACCATATGGAAGAAAAAATAACCTCCCCTAAGAATTTACCAGGCCATCCCAATGTTGTACACTGTTTAGTCATTTGGTGCCATGATCTTCTGTTTGCAAAATATAGCAATGAACAACCTTACACTAACTCAAACTAAACTATTCGGCATAATTACAAACAATAGGACCTCAAGAAGACCAAATTGAGATGGAATAAAAGAGACATGATTTCATAGAGTGTACCAATGTGGAGGTGTAGGATCAAATGAGACCTTTCAAGGTTCCACGGAGACCGAGAAATCACCCGGAGAACTTATAGCCTTTTTTGCTCTTAGGGCTCTTAAGGGACTACGCCCAGACGAAGTATCCTAGAAGCACCGAGACTATATGGGCACCAAAAAAAAAGGCTCCCCAAGAGTTTACTAGGCCATCCCAATATGTGTGCATGTAGTCATTTTGGTGCCACGAGCTTCCATTTGCAAAATATAGCAATCAAAAACCTTCCACTAACTCAAACTGAACTATTCGGTGCAGTTACAAACAATAGGACCACGAGAAGACCAAATTGAGATGGAATAAACCAAGATATAATATTTCATAGAGGGTACCAATGCAGAGGTGTAGGATCAAATGATACCTTTCAAGGTGCCATGGAGATCAAGAAATCACCCAGAAGAACTTATAGCCTTTTTTACTCTCAGGGCTCTTAAGGGACTACAGCCGGACGAAGTAGCCCGAAAGCACTGAAACCATATGGAATCAAAACGATGCCTCCCCAAGTGTTTACCAGGCTATTGCAATGCATGTGTGCATGTTTGGTTTAGTGCCACAAGCTTTTGTTTGCAATATATAGCATCGAACAGCCTTACACTGACTCAAACTAAACTATTTGGTGTAGTTACAAACAATAGGACCACGAGAAGACCAAATTGATATGGAATAAACCAAGACAAGATTTTGTAGATGGTACCAACATAGAGGTTTAGGATCAAATGATACCTTTCAAGGTGCTATGGAGATTGAGAAATCACCCAGGAACTTATAGCCTTTTTTCCTCTCAAGGGCTCTTAAGGGACTATGCCCAGACAAAGTAGCCCGGAAGCACCAAAACTATATGGGCATCAAAATGAAACCTCCCCAAGCATTTATCAAGACATCCCAATGTATGTGCATGGTCAGTTTGTGCCACAAGCTTACTCTTTTGTAATATATAACATCGAACAACCTTCTACTGACTCAAACTAAACTATTTGACATAGTTACAAACAATAGAACCACGAGAAGACCAAATTGAGATGGAATAAATGGAGACATGATTTTCATAGAGGGTACTAACATGGAGATGTAAGATCCAAAGAGACATTTCAAGGTTCTATGGAGACTGAGAAATCACCCACGAATCGTACATATATCCTTTTTTTCTCTCTCACTCTTAAGGCTCTTAAGGGACTACCCAAACTGAACATAGACCTGGAAGCACCAGGATTCATTGGTGCACCAAAATGAAGCCTCTCCAAGATTTTACTAGGCCACCCTAACGCATGTACGTACACCTCTTTGTTTGGTTTAGTTCCACAAGCTTCTGTTTGCAATATATTGTATTATTAACCTTTCATTAGAGTTTGAGTAAAAGCCAATGTAGTTACTTAATATGTGTTGTATTAATTTTGATTAAAAGAGATGAATAGACTATTTGTGTAAGCTAATTTGTTATCTTGTTATAAGAAGTGCAATGGAACATGAATATAATTTTTCTTTGTTTTCTTTTAATCTTATTGCATTGGAGTGAAATAAGTGATACAAATCTTGAGGCAAATGCCACATATCCAAGAACAATTTGATACATCCCTTTTATAAGCAACCCCTTCCCTTCTGTGGGAAGCTTGCACAAAGAAATGTTACCCAATACAACTATCTCCTTTTTTCTATAGCTTGTGAAATATTTGGAGCTCCAAGAGTGTTGTAAATTGAGAATAACAAGTCCAATGGTATTTTTGGGTCTGACTAGATTAGGATGCTAAATAAATTTGATTGTTTTTAATGCTCTTTTGAATAATTATTTCACTTGCAAGTTGTCAGGAACAAGGTTTCATTTGAAGAATAGAGCTTGATATGTCCAATGCTTGTGTAAGATGGAAATTTGAGAGGATTTTTGAGTTTCAATTTTATTTTCCAAGATGCATTACTCTAATGTTTGAGAATGTTTCTCCAGATGCAACGACATTCTAATTTAGACACTCGATGATTCTTGAATGTCCAATCATGCTACAGACACCAATAGTCCTCAATCCTTGGATGTAGAGAGACACTAAGGTAGCTAGAGAAAAAGGAAGCAATGAAACTTCATAGTTAACTTATCCAAGATTTTAAGCTTTCTCCTATGAAAATGGTCATTTTCATCATGAAAAATACACAATTTTTGCATCAACCCATCTACCCCCTACCTTTTTACCAAGTGGCTCTAAGAAGCCATTTTACAAAGAACCAAAGCTTTATATATTGAGCTAAGCATTCAAACTTATAGGTAAGTATAATAATATGCTACAAGTGGTCCTTGGGAACCTCATACAAGTGGATATATGCAACACAATATAGTGGGACAAGGCTAGTTAGTGCTTCAAGAGAAAAAAATGAAAAGGTGAGCTCTAAATAATTCAATATGAGTTGTAGGAAACTTTGAACATAGAAAATAAGGTTCTCTAAGCATATACACATTGATAAATTGAACAAATAATTACTCAGATTAGATAAATATTTATACATGTTATATAAATATTGATTTCCAAAGTTTCATGCATATCATACATCGAAAACACTAGTATACAACACCAATAGATGAAAAAACATCCATAATGTCTTATATTGTCAAGTGCACATCATATTAGTTTCAAACAAAAATAATCTCATAAATGTAAGGTCTCATACAAAAAATATTGAGTTCCAAATAGTATTAATGTGCTCAATAAATATAAAAATGTGAATAGTCATATAATATCAAGTCAATGCCATATATGCATACATACAATGTCGAACGTGCATACAATGCCATGCACATAGGCATACAAAATAAATGTCATAAGACATATATATATCCCTTTATATTGGGCTTTCTTTGCCTTGCTCGAAGAAGGCCCTCCCTTAGACATAGATGGAGATCTGTGAGATGACTCGGGATCCTCCATGGTCTGACAACGAGTCCTCTTCCACTCAAAAATCACCTGTAGTTGAACCTATAAATGCAAACAATTTTTTTGTCAAAACTTTATGTATAAGTTTTCAACATGTATAAGACTGCGCTAATGAAACTATTTACATTTACATGCACTTACCGCAATCTCTCGATCACATTGAATCTGCATCTCATGCTCAAATGAGTCAACGGGAGCTATTGTATCACGAACGGGGGTGTCAAAACGATGAGCTCGAGGAGACTGTGCCCTCAAAGTAAAAATGGAAGGGGTTGAATTTTACATACATATAAGATTACAAAATCAAACATCAAAATTAGCTTATAGAACTATATTAACAATAAAAATTTTGAATGCAGATCTAAAAATTTACGCCAACTAAGTACATGTATGTGTAATGACAATATTTTAACTAATTTTATCAATATACAACTAGTTTTTTACCGCACCACGCCTATGAATCATATGAACATGGTTGCTACCTGTCGCAGGTAACTCCTGCGTATACACAATGCAGTCACGTTGATTATCTACATGATGCTACAATGAAGGAAATTATTAAAATAATTTAACATAATATGAATTACACGAGCTATTTAACAAAAATACATAGTTTTTATACCTCAGTGAATTGTTGCGCAGATGAAATCGCAGGGGGCAACACCTTTCTTTACTCCTCGCAAAGATGGTGGTGTGTCTAGTGAGGTCATCAACTTTATCAAAAATATATCACGTCAAGTTAGTTGAGCATATATAATATATATACAAGAACATACATATATAGACATATATTTGAGTTCAAAAGTTTATATATATTTTCATACATGAAAATTTTACACAATTAACATTCTAAATTACCTCTGTGAATGTATGCATAGGCATGGTGCTATGCAACCTGTGGTTGGGATGATGACATCCCTCCCACGTGCTATAATATTAATGCATACATGTACATATGTATGTGTAAGTTAATAAATTTGACCAAGTTCAAATATAATTATTTTAAAAATTTAACATATATAAGTAAATCAAGTACTCAAATCTTTTTGTAACATGTAATAAAAAATAAAAAATACCTATGAAGGTGTCGTGGATGTCTGGAATCCAAATGTATCACTCAAAAATGTGTCATATGTAGCCACATTATCATGTGTACCACCAACGGAAACTCCACTAACACCATTATGCATGAACGTATCATCCTCATTGGGTCCCAAAAATATGCTACCACATGATGTGCAAAGATGTGGCCTCATGCTACTACTAGCTGGAGGAATGCTCTGTCTACCTCCTTGAACATCTCTATCAGAAATCTCCCTCGTATGTTCGGATAAGGGTATCAGAGAGCCCCTGAAGTGCGTGTAGTGTATCAATCTCTACTGTCTCTTTCATTATGGCAATGGATAGTCTCAGGATGAGGGGGATTTGTGTACAAACTCTACCATGCTGAATAGGTGCACGTTGTGCACTTGGTCTATCCTGTGCAGAGCCTTTTCCTCGGCCCTGAAACTCATAGAAATCAAAATAGTTTGGGATCCCATTGAGGATAAACTCGCAATAGAGTTTCCTCAAAAATTATAGTGGAACCTCAGTTGTTATTGCAAGGTGGAATATCAAACACCATCCACCATCAGTCCCAAAAATTATTCTTTATCAGATCATTATTGCACCAGTGGATTGGAAACCATTTGCATGACAACAAACAGGAAAAATTGTTCTGGGGTCAGTGAATAATGCACATATGCGGTCTTTTGTAAAAAAAAATCTTTACATCTATATATGATGATTTTTTGGCGTAGTATTCCCTAAAATGCTCTCTATAAGATGTCCAACGATCAATTTGACTCATTTCCATGTCAACCTGAGTCAATAATACCTCCAATGTGTTTGCAAGTGAGGCATGGTGGGGGTTTGTAGAATGAGTACTTATCCCTCATTGTTTTAATTAATTCCTCAATTTCAATTTTATTTTCCACTATATGGGCTGCTAAATCCTCCTAACTACCTAGGGGATGTTCAAGCAATTATAGGAGGGCTAAGAGGGTTCACAGGATTTGCAGGGTTTTGTTGTGGTTGTGGTGGAACTGTAACAATAAAAAACCATGTATTTAATTAAAACCTACAATATAATTACCAAATTTCAATGCAATTCAGAGAAAAACAATTTTTCCTTACCTCTTCTCACTCTTCTCCATGGCACCATTTTCGATTCCAATCTTTGCAGCGATTTATAGATGATCTTGGGAGCTAGTTGTTGAATACGAACTGCGACTGCAGGTTTTTTCTCTCAAATTCACATTTGGTGGAAATGAAAATGAGGAAGGGCTCTATTTTTTTTTTATAGTTTACATAAAGTGTTACATGTTACGAATGTGTAACGTTTTAGCTTTGTGAATGACTAAACAAAAAACATAACGCGTACACATTTTTTCTTATTTTCACATTTGTGTATGCTTTTTGGCCCCCCAAATTGGTGTACTTACCCATCTTTCCTATACCAATCCTATATGGGTTATTCAACATGAAACTAAGCATAGATCAAAATGGAACAAAATTAGGTCTTTATCCATTTGCAGCAGTTGGACCTTTTGAGGATGTAGTCATAATTGGAGGGTAAAACTAGACCTCTCTCCCTAACACTCTTCCTCTGGAGGAAGGATGCCCAAATCCTTCAGTTTCTCAAACATACAAAATCGGTTCAAGAATTTATCACTTCCTACCCCCTCACATCACCATCAACAAAAAATTCAAAAATCTCTGAATCACTTGAAGTCAAATCATCAATTTCTCCAAGTGCTCCTTATAATGGTTTGCTGACGTTGATCCATGGTTTTCCATGATATATGTTATCATCTTATGTGCGTACTTCTACAACATGGATTCTCCAAACTTCTCACATGTATGTTTCTTACTTCCTTTACACTACTTGAATTTCAATCAAATAGCATAAAGGGGGGGAAATATAGACATAAAATCATGCACATAGTACTATTTTACTATACCACCAAGTATGTTGTTATATGTATGGATCTTGCATAGGAAAAGTATTCACTAGTGACACACTTCCTAGTCCATTCGCTTGCTTTGATTGTTTGTATTCACTTTCTCTCTCACTTATGTCACTTATGTACCTAGTTCTGGTCAGGTCACAAGGATCCCTGTTTGTCAGTCTTTTCACATTTTTGTCATTCATCCCAAGACACCAACGCCCAATCAGGAAACTAGTGCACATGCGCTCCTATCCACCCTGGGCGCTCTTTTCCTCTTTGTTCTTATTCATATATTTGACATTTGTGGTCAACATTTTCGGTTTTCTTACTCATATCCCGAGGTCCTAGTTGGCATGTCGTGTTACTAGTGTCGAAATTCAAGAAATATATCCCTATATATACACAACATACATATCATTATAAGGGCGGGAAATTTATCAAGGGCTATCTATATATATACTATCAAAGGGACTATACTTTTGGGCTTATTACTTTACATACACTGCATAGGAAGGGGAAATTATGAATTTCATCCCACACATTTGCATTTCATCTAGCTACAACCCACTATCTTGGCATCATCGGCGTGAGGGAAACCTAAAGACACAATTTCACACACAAGCACATAGAATACATGGATTCTGAGATATAATGTAGGATTTTGAGATGTAATGCAGTGCTTGGTTTTAAGTTCACTATGTCGGGTGAGCGTCAGAGTTCGTCTAACTTCCCATTTTCTTTTTTTTTTAAGAATTTAATGTAGTTTGGGGGATTTGTAGGATATCATTTTTTTTATAGGTTACCATTGAATTCATTGATCATCTACTGGCATACATAGGCGACCAACAACGAAAGATAACAAAATCCTAGCAATATAGAAAAAAATCAGTTTCTGACCCTTTGTGCAATCACAGGAACCTACAAGAGGTATCTGGCACCCAGGTGACCTCATCTAGGCTAGTCTATAGATTCCATAATTTATATCAAACTTTCACGACACTCTACCCAAATTGTTCATCATTTGCTCCAGTTCAGGCATACTGCAGGATAAGCGAAAATTAGATAAACTCCCCCTCTCTCTCTCATTTTCTTACATGGTTGCATTTTTAGAGTGCTTAGTACTTGAATTGTGTTGTATATCATTGTAGTGACTCTGAAATTAGATTTAATATCCCAATTTTTATTAAATCACCTTCTAGTTGAGTCATGTTAACTAATTTTATGATATGACCATTTAGAAGATTATTTTCACATCCATCTACTCAAACTTCCATCCATTTTGTGTTGTTAAAGCCAAAAAATTGTAAATAGGATTCCATTTCACTTTTGGTGGAAAGGTCTCCTTATAGTCAATCCCTTATTTTTTAGCATATCCCTATACAACAAACATTTCCTTTTGTTTGTAAAGTGAGCCATTTGTTTTGTATTTTTTTGTAAAAAATGACTTACAACTGATGGGTTACAATGGAGAGGAGGATCAACTAGCTCCCAAGTTCCATTCTTTACCAAGGAACCATATTGATTTTTCATGTATTTTCTTCATGCATCAGTATTTTCATCCTTTTTAATAGAATTTGGCTATGAATCAAACTTAGTATTTAGTTATTTTATGTCTTCCAAGGTAAAATTTTATAGCATATCTTGAATATCTTCTAGGAACTTGTATGATTTTTTATTTGTTTTGTATGTACTTTAGTACATGTTTTTCCAACTTCATCAGGGTTGACATATTTTAATGTTTGTGAAGCCCATTTTAGAATTTTTTTTAGTGTTTATTGTGGGAAAATTAGTGCCTTATTTTCTTGATTTTAATAGCATTCATCTTCTTTTTTCTCTAGAAATATGTGTTCATCTTATAATGAAGTTTCAATTTCCTCATCAGCGGGAGTTAAATTTTCAATTAAAGGAGAAAACTAGATTCCACACATTTTTAATTACATGTTCTCCTTCACTATTTTGAATCTAAGTTTGAAATTGCAAAAGGATTATTGCACCAGTAATGTGGATACCGTGTGGTATGAAATCCTAGTAGGAAGCCTGATGTAATTGACTGCAACTAGATTGAACATCATGTATGCAGTCATCCTAATTTCTAGGTTCATGGAGAATCAAAAAGAGACACATTAGAAAGCAAGTACAAGAATTTTGAGGTATATTAATGACACAAGAAATTATAGAATTTTGTATGTTGTTGTAAATGATTTTCAGTTAGTTGGATATATGTATAGTGATTGGAAAGGTAGCCTTGATGATAGAAAGAGCACATCCTGATATGGGTTTCATATTGGGTTAGGAGCCATTTCATGGGATTCAAAGAAGAAATAAATTATTTCACTTTCCATAGATGAAGCTAAGTATATAGCACCAAATTCAACATGTGAGGATATTTGGATCAAAAGAATCCTATTAGATTTGTATGAGGGACAACATGAAGCTTATACTATCTTTTTTTATATCTTTTCTTGCATTGCCTTGTCCAAAATCTTGTTTTTCATGGGAGAAGAAAACATATTGTAATCAAGTATCATTTCATTCGAGAATTAATCAAAAAATGTGAGATAGAACTTAAATTTTTTAAGTCGGAGAAGCAGCTAACTCACATATTTACCAAGAATTTTTCAAAAGATACATTTCAATGTTTGAGAGAAAATTTGGGAAGAATTGATTTATTAAAGCTAGCTCCAGAGATTATTCATCTATTTTCAAATATCCTACAACCAGCTCTAGAGATCCTACGACCAGCTCCACATAATTAGAGATCCTAGGTACCACTAGCTCATAAGATCCTATGAATAGCTCTAGATATCTACAGTCTATTTTTCTGAAATGAATATATTTTTTTGTGAATTCACTTGATGCATAAGGTGGTTTTATATGATTTTTTAGAGGCTCAAGATTAATATAATCTTGAACCATATGTTTGAATATATTTTTGAATTTTTCCCTCCTCTCCATCTGCCCTTCCCTCTTGTATTTAATGTTTATTTGGGAAATCTCATATTGAATTCTCTTAAGCGGGAAATTTAATTAATATTGTAAAAAAAGTTATTTTCCCATTTTGAGTGCAAGCATTTTTGTGTTAAAAAATGCAAAAAATGGATAAGAAAAAACCCCATGTTTTGACAGAGAAATAATATATCATCCTAGTTATTTTTATTGTAGCAACATACTACAAATCAAAATAGAAAAGAGAACATTCCTAGAATATATTGCGGAAACACATAGACAAAATAGAGGAATCAGAGAGCTTGTAGCAATAAGCAGATGAAGTTTAATCTTTTGTACAGTTCTTATTGGGCTTAATATAATAATATTTTGTGTTTTTTGTTTTTCTCTTCCTCCATTGTTCTTCATTTTTTTAATTCACGTCCATTTTCCAACAATATGGAGACTGTTAAGTGGATCTTGGTCACACTGGATGTTGCACGAACAAATGTTATGTTCACGGTTAGTTCAAGGACAAGATGTAGGAGGTGAGTTCTCTAAACATTTTACCATCTTAGAAACTGAAGGTGAGATTGTGGAAGCACTGAGGCTACTATCAATTCCAAATTTTAAAATATAATTTTTTTAAAATTTAAAAATAAGCCACCAAATTTTATTATTTCTACATATTATAGGTAGAATCGATGTCATGACAAGACACAACAATACAATCTCAGAGATTCAATTATTTTCATACAATATTTGTTCATATGCCATGTCTACATCCTAACTTAATGATAACTTACCCCAAAGCTAATTATCAACACCAAATAATGAAAATGACGAGCTTGAGGAGACAAGCTTTTGAAAGATTCGGTGAGTGGTGAGTAGTGAATATACATTCTGGACCATGGTTGGATCATGGTTATAAGGAAAACATGGGGAGACTACATGGCTAGTATGTTGATAACTATGCAATTGTCCAAACAATGTCACATCATAGAAATAGATGTGATCAATTTGAGGTTGTGCGGTTCAAGGGTAAGGAGGTGAATGCAATATAATAACAAGATGATATTTGAATAAAAGTTCAAACAAGTTGTGTCTATGGTTTCCAACACCTCATTTTCGTTCAAAAAAATCCAATGTCTATTTTGTTAAGTGGGAAGCTCTAAAACAATCAAAAGTTGACATGTCAAAATATTTTTTAACAAATAAGTGTGCAATAACTCATCTCAAGGGATTCTCGAGACAACATATGGTCTATAGGTCCTCTTTAAAAAATTCAATATTAAAATGATTTCACTCAATGATATGGCTTAAGGATAATGTTTATTAAAAATAAAGAAAGTTTTTGGGGTAAATAATACAAAATTAAATCTTTGATATTGTATCAAAGAAAAAAATTATGGTCACACCCTAAGATATATTTAGCATGTGTATCCACTTCAATACAGTAAATTATCATTTGGAAATGACAAGTTTTCCTTTGTTCCTATACAATGACTTGCACATGTATCCTAAGCTTAATTGAATAATATTTCTCTCTCATGAGACTTTCTTAACTACACACAATGTTTTTTCATAGACTCACTCGCTTTCATTTATCCAAATGTGTACATTTCTCCCAAAAAACCTCAATTATTTTGGGACTAGTCGAATATGGTCTTTCAAAAATCAAAGGAGAGGTGCTATGTGGAGGTATAGGAAAACCTAAGAAATCATTCATGTCTTTCTGCATGACTATGGGTGTTCCTAGAGTTGATGCTCTTTCCTATAGAGACTTATGTTGGTTGGAGCTTTTAATTTAACAACCATTATGACACATACAACCAGAAATTGGTTTGACCATAGGAGAAATACTTTCACAATGGAAAGAAATACAAAATTCTTACAATCATTTGCATATAAAAAGGACCGGTATTGAATATGGAAGTGGATCTAGAACAAATAGTAGTGATAGTGACTCAAAAAGAGAATTCCTCGTGGAAACAGAACTATGAAAATGAGAGCATATATCCCACTTACACCCATCTAGCAATGCATCAATTAATGAACTAACTATGTAGGGCTAAGAGACTTTTACAATAGACATAATTGGTCGTAACGTGGTGTCCCCCTTGACTTGGATTGTACAACACCTAAATTCGTAGAGGACGCCTGCATTGAAAAATAACTTCCAAATGTTGATTTCTCCAACCATCTAGTTTTGTATCTTCTATCTACACATCAACAACTAGCCTATTCAATTGTTGTTGGGTATTTTGGCAAAAAAGGAAAAATTTCATCCTTTAAGATGATTGTTAAAGGTACAACAGATATAGGAATATATTTCTTGATTGGTTGTATCAAAAGCACATAACAAACACTCAAGGGAAGAAGCAAGTTACCCCCACTTTTACTAGCTCCAAAAAGTATTGTTGCACTCAACATAAACACATCTAATATACTTTTTGGAATTCAAATACCCATTCAAGAAATGAACGCTTGGTAGAAGTACAAACATTGACAATTTTCCAATACTACATTAAGCAAATAGAATACCTTCTCATAGATGAAATGAGCTTCATAGAGCCAAAAATGCTGACAAATATGAATTGCATGTTGCGTGAGGTATTCCCTCGCCACAAAAAAATGGTGGCTACTCAATCATATTTGTGTGTAACTTGGGTCATTTTCCCTTAGTTAATGACATACCACTATATGTAGGCAAGTCAATTGGCTGAACAATTTAGCATGCGCACATTTGACAAAAGAATTCATAACGTTGGACACAATTTTTTGTCAACAAGGATGTAACCCACAACATATAAAATTCAAACATTCATCAACCATGTCAAGATTAATTCTAGAGCCGTTGAACATGTTGTGCAACTCCTTTACAATCGAAAGTCAAAACCACTTTACTTGCCAACCTTTCTTGTTGTTGACTTCAACAAATACAAAAGAAGTTAATGTGTGAAAAGAAGAGGAACTACACTTAATTGTAAAGAACATCCTTTTCATGTACAAAGTATTTAGGATGTACTATATAAATTCAAAAATATTCAGTCTTTGTTCCTTCCATTCTTCAGTCCTCCCCTTCCCACAAACTTCAAACAAAATAAGAAAACCATATAGGTATTTCACAACACACTATTTGGGAAAACTAAAAATCATTTTACCAATGGCAATCGGGCGATTTGAGGGGTGGATAATCAACAAAGGGTACCCTTCCCTGCACATCAATGGGGAGTTGTTTGCGTCGTATTTTTTTCATGTTTTACAGCTTGAACTGTGTCTTAACGTTGACATGTTTTCGTTTTTTTCCTGTTAGTGGAAAGAATCTGTTCGGCAAGGTCGAGAGAGGCAGCTAAGCATCTCTGTGTCTTCGTAAATATATTTTTGTCTTACAAAAACATTGTTTTCTATAATGAATTCTCCGAGGAGTCGGGTCAGGGATGCTTCCAGCAACGAAATTCCACCATTTTGTATCATCCTTGTGCTTATATAATGTGGCGTTGTGGCCGCTGCCTATCACACCAACAATGGCGATGAATAACAGTGCGTTTATTGCCATTTTTATCACAACCTGTACTCTGGTGTGGAGGGCCAGTGCAGCGGGAAGCATTGCCATATACTGGGGCCAGAACGGCAATGAAGCCTCCCTCACCCAAACCTGTGCCATGGGAAACTTCAAATACGTCATACTTGCCTTCCTTCCCATCTTTGGAAACGGGCGAACGCCTCAGCTGAATCTGGCAGGCCACTGCGACCCCTTCTCGGGAGGATGCAAGAAGCTCAGTGTCGACATTTAAGTCGTGCCAGCAGAAAAATATACTTGTTTTTCTCTCCCTGGGTGGAGGCGCCGGCAGCTATTCCATCGCCTCCGCTCAGGATGCGCAGAACGTCACAAACTATCTGTGGAACAACTTTCTTGGAGGGCAGTCCGCGTCGAGACCATTGGGGGATGCAGTTCTAGACGGCATCGACTTTGATATCGAAGCCACCACCGAGCACTGGGACGACCTCGCCAGGTAGTCTCCGCGCTGAGCTCCCGCGGCGGGAAAAAGGTGTTCCTCAGCGCCGCTCCGCAGTGCCCTTATCCCGATGCTTCTCTGGGTAAGGCCCTGCAGACGGGGCTGTTCGATTACGTGTGGATCCAGACTCCAGTTCTTCAACAACCCACCCTGTCAATACTCTGGCGGTGAGGCCTCTGATCTAATCAACTCGTGGAACCAGTGGACGACTTCCATACCCAAAACCACTCGTTTTTTCATGGGGCTTCCGGCTTCGACCACTGCTGCGGGCAGCGGTTTCATTCCCGCCGCCACGCTCAAATCTAAGGTGCTGCCTCAGATCAAGAAGTCCTCCAAATATGCAGGAGTCATGCTGTGGTCCAAATTCTACGACGAGCAAACTGGGTATAGCTCCTCCATCAAGCCTTCTCTCTGAGATCAAGATGTAGCTATATAAATAAATAATACTTGACATTCTGTCTTAGCCTTTATATAATACTGTTGGTTTTCGTGCCCCTATGGAATGGTAATGTGGAAATTCAAAATTGCAGTGACTGAAAAACTAGGTATACTCTGTTTTGTACTCCTGAAACAGTTAAGCTGGTCCAACGTATCTCGTACCTATGTTGATAATAGTTTTCAATATCTGATAAATTCAGTTATAACGTGTATGTGTATGTGTATCAAAATTCAAATCTACTAAATAATGTAGGTATAGTGAATCTATATTAGTTTTATAAATTTTTATCATATAGTAAATTATTATTTAACTAGGTGTATTATTCTTGTTGGTATCTTTATCAATGAATCAAATTATAATTAATATAATATATGTGTGTATATGTGTATGTGTATGTGTATGTGTATGTGTATGAAATATTCCTTGTGGAAAACCACTTTAAAAAACCATAAAATATTAAAAATTTGTAGCGAAATAAAATACTGATTTTTACAGTTAGGGCAGCAAACTAAAGAAACTTAATATCTCTCAAGATATCCACCTGAATTACTTGAAATTTTAAAGAGAGCTTGTAATTATTATAAAGGACATAATAAAATTATTTTTGGAATTTTACAAAAATTAAAATGCTGCTAGAAAATTACAGCGTGCCCTAGACAGCTGTAACTCTTCTAAAATTCGTAACTCTCCAAATACAAGAGCAAAAATTATGAGACTTTGGAAATAACATTAACAAATACAGGTGATGATATTTCAACTTTTAGATCTAAAAATGGCCAACTGGAAACCCTCCAAATAAAGGCTGCAAGTCGCATAGCTTGGAAAAAGGGTCGGAAATTGATGAAGATGTCTTCAAAGTGATGTTAAGCCCTGCCCAAATGGTTGTCATAAATCTGATCTGAAAGCCCTTTGGTTATCTTCCCCAAATGCCCCCAAAACCCTCAAAATACTTCCTCCGAAACCTCTGATAATATCTCTATAACACAGCCCAGAAAGCGGCTCCAAAATGATAGCTAGGGTGGATTTCTCACTACCGAAGAATGCCCTACTAGCTCGGGATGGATCTCTCACCACCGAAGCTAGGGTCCTTGTTAGATTTCACTCCACAAACTGTAGATTTGCAAACAACAGTTGCACGTGAATGAAAATAAAATGTATGCAAAAAAAGTTTGTTTCCTTTCTCCCTGAGCTCATTATATACTTCTCCAAGGTAAAAGAGCCCCAATAAACCCGAGACGCGTTTCATTCTATGGAGGGGCCAATAAAATAAAAGTAACTAAAGTTACTTTTTCCCTTTTAAGTCACCATGGTCCAAAAGTGACCCCCAAACGCAAAACTTGAATATTAAAACCACGTGGCCCCTTACCAAAAGCTCCCAGCATCCACAACCCCTTGGGTATGACCAAGGCTTGGACTCGACTTAGTCCTTAGGCCTTTGGCATAGGAAAGGGGACATTATAGTCCTCCCTTCCCAAAATTTGTTTGTCCTCAAGCAAATGCAAATTAGGATGTTGCAAAATCTACTCTCCCTCCCAAGTAACATCATCAAGTGGCAGTCCCTTCCATCGCACCAAATACTCGGTGATTACTCTACTTCTAAGCCCCCTTTGTCTCTCTTCAATAATGGATTCTGGTTCCAACACCAACTTCCCATCCTCATCTAGTGGCGGTAACTCTGTAGATGGTACAATATGTTGTTCGAGTGCCTTCTTAAGGCATGAAACATGGAAGACATTATGTATCTTACTATGCTCCGGTAGCTCTAGCTCATATGCAACTACCCCAACTCGATGAACTACCTAGTACGGACCATAAAACCGTGGTTTTAATTTCTATGCACCCTTCTACTTCAATGAGGACTGCCTATATGGCTATAAACATAGGAATACTAGATCCCCAACCTCAAAAGACGTCTTTATCCCATGCCGATCTGCATATACCTTCTGTTGATTCTGTGTTTTTTGAAGGTTCTCTTTGAGAGCCTTCAGAATATCCTGGTTCTCTTGTAACCAATCTCGAGCTTTGGGAGCTCGGCTATCGGGTAATACCAAATCCACAAATGTCATAGCGTCATACCCATACAAGGCTCGGAAAGGAGCCATACCTATGCTCATCTGGTAGGTGGTATTGTAACAATACTCACCCATGTGTAACCTTTTAATCCATGCCCGTTGATGTCCTGTCACATAACTCTGCAAGTATCCCTCTATCCACTTATTGACTATCTTTGCTACCCATTTGTCTGTTAGTGGTAGCTAATGCTAGGAGTCAACTCTGTACCTGCTACTCTGAAGATCTCTTGCCAAAAAGTGCTCATGAAGATATTGTCCCTGTCACTAACAATATTTTTAGGCAACCCATGTACCCTAAAAATATCGGTATAGAAGATCCAAGCTACATCCACTACCTTGTGCCCCTTGGGTAGGGAAACAAAATGAGCATACTTAGTTAACCGATCAACTACAACATAAATGCAATTATGCCCATGCACCAAGGGAAGCCTAGTGATAAAGTCCATATATATGCTTTCCCATTTCTGTTTGGGATGGGGAGAGGCTGAAGTAATCCTACTAGAAAAGACTGCTCAGATTTGGTTTGCTGGCAAACCATACACTCTCTGACATGATTAAGGACATCGTCCTTCATCCCCTTCCATGCAAATCTCTCCATGATAAACCTATACGTTTTGAAATACCCAGGATGTCCAGCTAGTGGTGTATCATATACTTCTCGAAGAATCTTATCCTTCATTTTGGATCCTAGTACAAGGAAAATCCTATCCTTGTAGAAAATGAGATCATCCACTACTCTGTATCAGTCGTCCTATATAATGCCATCTATGATCTCACATGCAAACTGATTTTTGGAATACTCAACAAGTATATGAGCCTTCCAATCTACTGAAATTTTAGACATAGAACTAAGCATAGAAGTGAGGTAAGGCCTCCTAAATAAAGTGTTAGGAACAATGTTATTCTTACCTCCATTATACTCTATGTCAAAGTCATATGATTGTACCTTGTTCACCCATCATTGTTGGTGATCGTTGAGCTCCTTCTCTCCTAAGAAGAACCTCAAACTGTTGTGATTCGTACGAACCACGAATTTTTCTACCCACAAGGTATTATCTGAATTTGGCCAAAGCATGCATAATGGCCAACATCTCCTTGTCATAAATTGAATACCCTCTCTCCACGGGTTTCAATTTCTAACTCTTATAGGCGATGGGATACCTATCCTGCGTGAGAACTACCCCCAACACCCTCTCCTGATGCATCACATTCTAGAATGAATGGACAGGAGAAATCTGGTAATGCGAGGATGGGACACGAACTCATCACCTCCTTGAGGTGATCAAAAACCTATTGTTCTATGTCTGACCAAGCAAAAGCCCCCTTCTTGATCAAATCGGTCAATGGAGCAGTCAACCAAGAGAAATTCTTCACGAACCTCCAGTAGTAGGTGCACAACCCCATGAATCCTCTCAAATGTGTCAATGTCCTAGGTGGCGGCCAATCCAGAATTGCCCGTATCTTCTCTCTATCCACCTTCATTGTGCCCCCACCAATCACATATCCCAAGTATAGAAGTTCGGTCATGTCGAACTCACACTTAGAGGCTTTCGCATATAACGAAGTAGGTTCTAATATCCCCAATATCTCACCCAAGTGCCTAATATGGTCCTCCCAAGTCTTGTTGTTGACTAGAATATCATCAAAGAAAACCAATAAAAATTTCCACAAGTGGTGGTTAAACACATGATTCATGCAAGACTGGAATGTAGTTAGAGCATTAGACAATCTGAAAGGCATCACCAAGAAATCAAAGTGACCATAATGGCATTTGAAAGTTTTCTTATGCACATCCTTCTCCCTGACTTTGATCTGATGATATCCAAAATGCAAATCTATTTTCAAAAAATAGATTGCACCATGTAGCTCGTCCAATAACTCATCAATGTGTGGTATGGGATACTTGTTCTTTATTGTTTTCTTATTTGAGGCACGGTAGTCCATACACATCCGCAGGGTCCCATCCTTCTTCTTCACCAATACCACCGAAGAAGCAAAAGGGTTAGAACTCAGTTTAATGTGCCCCATATCAATGAGATCATGTATATTCTTCTCGATCTCGTCCTTAAACCATTTGGGGTGACGGTAAGGAGAGGTAACCACCAGTCTAGAATCCTCGAGCTCAATCACATGCTTAAATCCCCTATCTGGAGGTATGCCTGGTCGTATGTCACCAAAAACTGCACTATGTTTGTCCAATAAGCCCTATATATCCACATGATACTCATGTTGTCCATCCTCTGATTTCTTCGTTGAGACCAAATAATGTACTAACCCAATCCACCCCGTTGTGTATATATTTTCTTGATCCTCTTAGCCATAACAACTCGAGGTGCCTCTAAAGATAAGCCCCTCAAGATCACATTCCTCCCTTTGGACTTAAACTTCAGCTCCATCATCTGGAAGTTAGTCTGAAACTCACCAAGGGAATGGAGCCACTATACTTCAAGCACTATGTTGATCTCTCCAATACCAACAATACATAAATCATTGGTAACTATATAGTTACCCGTCGTGATGCTTAATTGGGGAACCCGTCGTGTGCATCACATAGAATCTTCATAGGCTACAACCACATTGAAGCCCTCAAATTCCTCTGTCTGTAACCCTCGCCTATCAACCAATGAGGCATCAATAAAGTTGTGGGTTGCCCCACTATCAATGAATACCACTACTCGTTGTCCCTGCAAAACTTCCCTAACTCTGAATGCCTTGTACCTCAGGGTACTACACAAGGTGGTGATAGTCTCCTAGGGAAAAGTCTCTCTATCATGCTCAACACCCTCACTATCTAATGCCTCATCATCATCATCCTCTAATCCTTGTGTGTCTGAATCCTCATCACCATCACTCTCCTCAAATACCTCTATGAATTGGGCCCTCCCTCTACCCTTGCAATCATGTCCTGGAACCCAAGGTGTGCAGCAATCAAAACATAGTTTCTTTCACCTCAATTCCTCGTTGTCCTCTCTAGATCCGAATGGTCTCTCGGCTATATCTTTCCTAGGTGGAGGTACCTTCGGCTGCGCACCCTTGGTTCTAGAAGGGAAACCTTTAGGCTACACTCGAGGTGGAAACCTCGACTTAAGAGTGGATAACTCCAAGTCACGAGCTCTCCTAAAAGCCTCATGCAAAGAAGAAGGCTCAAATGTCTTCACAAATCCAACGAGAACATCTTTCAAACCTGTTGTGAATATGGAAATCAACCTCATCTCTATAACATCAGGTACCATGACTGATAGTCTCTAAAAATCTGCAATATACTGGTCCAAGGAACCAGTCTGCCTCAAATGAGTTAACTCTCTAAAATACCTGTCAGGGTCCCTCCTATCAAATCTGCTCACTAGCCTCTTTGTGAACTGTGCATAAGTCATGATGTATATGTATAATCAACCCATGATGCCACCAATCATGAGCGTCTCCCTCTAGATGTAAGATTGAAAACTTAATTGCATCTTCCTCACGCATAGGATTCAAGTCAAAGTATGTCTTCAACTTCTGGACCCAAGACTATGTAGTACACTTCTTAGAACCATCGAAGTGTGGAACAGAAATCTGTCTCAACCTCATTTGCATCTCTGGTACCTGTACCTGGTGATCTCTCCTAGGCCTGGTGTCAATATTCATTTTGCAATATTCCTGGAATGGCATGTTGTCACGAAATCCATCACTTAAGGTCAGTACCTTTCCCAACAAGACTCCTAATCTACAATATCCACTGGTTGTCGTACCTGTGAAACTTCCAGATCCTTCAAGAAATAAGGTTCATGAAACCCCAAAGGCCTAGTAGAAGAATGGGGAGACCGCTGCCTTGAATGTCCACCCTCACCTCTTAGACCACGTTGTCCCCTATTGCTATTTTTTCCTCTTTCTGCATGAGTATCAATCATGTCCTAGGCTAATCTCTCAGTGAGCTGGCTCAAATAGAGATTGGTAGTATCTTGTTGCTTTACCATTTTGGTGAACAATTGTTTCATCATATCTACCCCTATATCCTCATTGTCTATGTCCCCCATCTTTCAATCCCAACAAGTTGAAGAAACAACTACTCTGATACCACTGAAATATCCCTTGTGGGATACCACTTTAAAAAGGCACAAAATATTGAAAATTTGCAGCCAAATAAAATACTGATTTTTACAATTATGGCAGCAAACTAAAGAAACTTAATATCTCCCAAGATATCCACCCGAATTACTTGAAATTTTAAAAGAGAGCTTGTAATTATTATAAAGGACATAATTAAATTGTTTTTGGAATTTTACAAAACTTAAAATGCTGCGAGAAAATTATAGCGTGCCCTAGACAGTTGGAACTCTTCTAAAATTCGTAACTCTCCAAATACAAAAGAAAAAATTATGAGACTTTGGAAATAACATTAATAAATACATGAGATGATATTTCAACCTTTAGATCTGAAAATGGCCAACTGGAAACCCTCCAAATAAAGGCTGCAAGTCGCATAGCTTGGAAAAAGGGTCAGAAATTGATGAAGATGTCTTCAAAGTGATGTTAAGCCCTGCCCAAATGGTTGTCATAAATCTGATCTGAAAGCCCTTTGGTTATCTTCCCCAAATGCCCCCAAAACCCTCAAAATACTTCCTCTGAAACCTCTGATAATATCTCTATGACACAGCCCAGAAAGCGCCTCCAAAATGATAGCTAGGGTGGATTTCTCACTACCGAAGAATGCCCTACTAGCTAGGGATGGATCTCTCACCACCGAAGCTAGGGTCCTTGTTAGATTTCACTCCACAAACTGTAGATTTGCAAACAACAGTTACACGTGAATGAAAATAAAATGTATGCAAAAAAAGTCCTTTTCCTTTCTCCTTGAGTTCTTTATATACTTCTCCAAGGTAAAATAGCCCCAATAAACCCGAGATGCATTTCATTCTATGGAGGGGCCAATAAAATAAAAGTAACTAAAGTTAATTTTTCCCTTTTAAGTCGTCATGGTCCAAAAGTGACCCCCAAACACAAAACTTGAATATTAGAACCACGTGGCCCCTTCCCAAAAGCTCCCAGCATCCACAACCCCTTGGGTATGACCAAGACTTGGACTCGACTTGGTCCTTAGGCCTTTGGCATAGGAAAGGGTACATTACAATGTATATGTATATGTATATGTATATGTATCTAGAAAAAATCTTTATCCAAATTCAAATATACTAAATAATGTAGGTATAGTGAATCTATATTAATTTTATAATTTTTTATCATATAACAAATTACTATATAACTAAGAGTATTATTCTTGTTGGTATCTTTATCAATGAATCAAAATATAATTAAAATATATCTTTATTTATATATACATGGAGAAAGTTAAGAAATCACAATTTTCATAAGTAATTTTTAATTTTGAATCATGTAAAATGTTTGTTGCAAATAACTTTTGTGTTGAATTCTTTTTATATCCTTATTTATTGTAAGACTTATTTTCCTATTTTCTTTTTTTGCAATTTTATATTTACAATTTGAAAGAACTAGCTGTTATGTGGCCTTTGTTTCTATAACATTATTTTTGATGTGTAATGTTTAGAGTCAGAAATAAGTCATTGATATATTGTCAAGATAAATTTAGTCACCTTGAGAATTATAGTCTCATCACAGGGGTTTAAATTTCACGAATGTTCACGCATTTTTGGTGTTTTTGGTAATACAATATTTACTTTTTTAAAATCATCATTTCTTCGCTTTGCACATTTAAAACAAAACAATCACTTTTCATTGAAATCTATATACAAATTATATTGATATATATAAATATATATTAATATTTTAAAAATGAATGAACATTGTCTTTTATATGTTTATTAATATTGTAAATTATTAATAATGTTTTGCATATTTTGAATGGAAATATTAAAAAACCAACATTGATAGAATAATGTGTTTAAAGCAGATTAGAGGTCGTCAAATGATCATTCTAACACCTACTGTTTTGGTAGTTGTAAATGACAAAGAATGTAATTATCACCATCTATAGTTAAGTTGGATCGACACCCACAACCATTTTTAAATTAACATTCACAATGTGTTATTCAAAATTGAGGGTTTTATTTAATATTTTTATTTCTTTTTAAAATAATTCATGGCATTCATATATGGTGTAAGCACCTAATTTTGGTATGATACTAGTCAATGCTATGGTGCTAGCATTTTATGTGTATATTAATCATTGGTCCATGATAGTATCTCGATGGTGTATGTTGTTTTTTCTTTTTTCTTCTTCATAATTGTTTATTTGTGTTTTATATGTGATTTTAAATACATTTAACTATTTGTGGACTTTTTATTCTCTATATTCTCCTTTTCGACTCATTATTCTTCCTTGTTTTGTGCTTTCTGATTCATTTATCTTGACATTTTCTATTGTTCTAGAAATTTTCCTAAAACCCTACTTGTATATTTATGTGTTTTAGTGTCCTAGGTTTTCTAATATTCTAGACATTTTCCCAAAACCCTACTTGTATGTCTATGTGTTCTAGTGTTCTAGGTTTTCTAGTGTTCTAGACATTTTCACAAAACCCTACTTGTATGTTTATGGTCTTCCAGGTGTAGACACTAAATCACGCACTTAGGTACATTTTTAGGTCCTAATCACATACTACTATTCATATGATTCATGAGGTAGAAAACTAGTAATGAATTGTCTTTGGCCTTTTTTCTTTACTTCTCGTGTTCTTTCTGGTCTTCTACACCCTACTACTCAGTCTGACCTTCATTGCTTTATCTTTCTTGGCTCTGGACACCAGTGCCTAGGTACCCTCATCCCCTCTACGCACCCCTGACCTCTTTATATCTTGTTTGCCCCTTTTGGGCCTCTTTTATCTTTTGGGCATCTTATTTTCTTATGGATCGACATTTTAGTGGATAATTACAAAATTCAAACAAGGGAATCATATAAATACAATAATATGTGATCAAATTAAAGGACCAAGCTCTAAGAATCTATTATCATCACCTAAGGTTGCATCCAAAATCATTTTAAGAGCATCAAAGCATCCATCTAGCTTCATTCAATGGACAAGGGATTGCATTTTCTGCATACAATTCATAGGAGGGGAAGCTCATTTTGTCATCCACACATCTATTTGCATTGCTACATCTAGTTATTGTTCGTTATCAAGGGCATCTTGCACAAGAGCCTCCTAGGGCATAATTCTTACACACACACAAGAACTAAATGGAGTTTGAAATGTAGTGTAGTGGTTGGTCGTAAGTTCACTATGTCGGGTGACCGATGGGGTTAGTCTTACTCCCCATTTGCATCTTTTTCTTTTTAGGATTTTATTTGTTTTGGGGTTTTGCAGGAGATCATTTGTTTTGCATGTTACATGTGAATTCTGCAGACATAGTGGTACATCCATGCGATCAACAGCAAAGGTTGGTGACAACCTTGTCACACGGTAGAAAACTAGGTTTCGAGCTCTTGCGTAGTCATAGGCACCCAACAAGGGTCTCTAGCACCTAGGTGCCCCAGTACTAGTCCAAGTGCTCTAGTCTAGCATATTTTGACAATTCTACATTTTTCTGAGTGTGGTTGCAACATTTTTCACCTCATGTTCATCGATTTTCCATTCG
This sequence comes from Taxus chinensis, assembly GCA_019776745.2. Lineage (NCBI taxonomy): Eukaryota > Viridiplantae > Streptophyta > Pinopsida > Cupressales > Taxaceae > Taxus > Taxus chinensis. Next base: position 595,012,083 of record CM034151.1, on the reverse strand, counting down.
AGATCACCTTCGAAAAAGTGTTAATCAGCTAAGTCTTTTATTCCCTCTCTTGCACTTAGGGTTTCAATTTCTATTTGCTTATTTCTTGTGCCATATCTGTGTTTTAGCATTTATTTATTAAATGTGACTCTGCATTATCCAAAGGGTTTAGCATTATTTCAATATTTGTTAAATCATTTGGTGAACCCATCCTTAGTCAAACTCATTTCCCTAGGATCCCCATGGCTAAAACATTGATCCTCCTCTCCTAGGCAAGCTATGCATCATGTTAATGTGAATCCCATCCTTGGTGATGAGGTTGAGGCTGAGCTTAATACTCTTTATCAAAATATTCAATTTGATGATGTTATCCAAAGACAACTTCTTGCTCATGAAAACATAATTCCCACTACCATTAATAACTATGGCCTTTACATAGTCTCACCTAATCAAAACTTCACTCGATGCTTTCATTGTTCTTCCATAGCCACTCAGGTTGTTGTAGTTTCTTCTACTCATGTTTTCATGCATGATGATGTTACTATAGATCATGTGTTTGGTGATATGTTTACTTCCATAGCTGTAAATAAATATATTTCTCAAGATACAAATGAACATGTGCATGTTGTTGTTTCCACTCATAGTCAAGAAAAATGTAAAGCTATATCTCATGCTTCTTCTATTTTTGAAAATGTTTCTAATGATTGCAATGATATATCTCATGTTAGTTCTCTTGTTTCTTCTTTACGTGTTGATGATAGTCTTGAAGAATTACTTGCTTGTGAAAATTTGACTAATAGTGATGTGGATTATATTTATGACCACAAACATGCTAGTGAGGATGTTACTTCTCTTAAGATGGTTCAATGTGAATTTTCTACAATTCCATCATTTACTTCTGAGATTGCTTCCAATGTCATTCATGATGATTCTCCCCCCTTCCATAAATGCACCTCTTATTGGAACTCCTAAGTCTATATCTAGCATTCCTCTAGTGCCTCCATGTTCTTCACATTCTCCTCTTCATTCCACATCCACTCCCCCTTGTCAAGACCCCATGACCATTCATAATGGAAATCTTGAACTGCTCATTGTACCCCTCATTTCACCCACCATTCCATCGCATGATATCTTACCACTCATGTGTGTTGTTTTCCATTTGCAATCTCAAGTGCAATCTCTCACTCTCAAAATTAAAGCCTATTATGCTTCCATTGACAATAATTCTCTTTATGGAAATCTTATTCCAAAGAAAATTCACAATTCAGATTTTCCTAAGGATTTTATCATGCCTACCTTTTCATGTTTTGATGGTTCTGGAAATCCTTATTTGCATCTTAAGCATTATCATTTAGCTATGGCTTCTTATTCTAATGATTGATTATTGCTAAAATATTTTCGTCATAGCCTTATTGATAATACTTTCAAATGGTATACTAATTTTCCTTATGGATCTAACAGTACATATTGTGACATGGAAGATTTTTTTAGACGGTTTATTATTAACAATAGTCCTAGAATTACACATTATCGCTTACTGAGATTGCATCAAGGAAAGAAAGAGCCCATTCTAGATTGCATTTTACATTTCAATTCTTTCATGCATCAATTATTATTTCATCCTATTGATCAAGAAAAGTAATTTATCTTTTGTCGTGGCTTAGTTCCGGCATTGAAAGACCAATTACAATATGATACATGTGATTCATTTACGCTTTTGTGTTATAAATTTATTTATCTAAAACAAGATTTAATTGATGCACGTGTTATAAATCCTCCTTCTATTACTTATCCTACTTTTTTGTCTATAAATTATTTGCATCTTCCATCTATTGAGCATCATCCTTGGTCTCCATCTCCTCCACCACATAAGCATACTCCATAGCCTCCACTACATCGGTCTCCACCTAAGTCTTCTTCATCTCCTACTCATGAGCCATTGCATTTCTCACATGCTACTAAGCCTCATAATGTTTTGTGTACTCTATTGGACAAGTGCTTAATTTTTTTACCATATAATTAGCATCACCCTCCTCATTGTTTGCATCGCTAGCACAATTTCCCTTATTGTAATTTCCATTGCATTAATGGTCATTGGGACAATGACTGTTGTGCATTACATGACAGAATACAACAATTAGAAGATTGATGTGTCATTGCCTTTAGCTCTTACTCATGAGATCGATCTCTTTTTCCCATTCCGCATAAGTGTGCTACCACTTTTGTACACGTATTTCCTCCACCCACTTCTAAAGTTGTCAAATTCATCCACCTCAAGTTATCATTCGTTCATGTCCTCCACCTAGTACATATATGGATATTATATATCATTGGCTTCCTAAGTCATCGGCATCTGTGCCTCCTACCACTTCATCTTCCATCATCGGCACCTTTCATCTGACATTCATTTTTTCTCTTACACTCGTTTTGCTACCACCTCGCATGCTTCCACCATCCCTCGTAGGAATTTACATCTCTAGTAGGTGATTTCTAAATAGTCACCTCATCACCCGATGACGCACTTATGTTGTCAAGGTTCACACTTGACTATTAAGGGCATACTACATCCATGAACCTCACATCACTTACACTTCACGCTCTAGGCTTCATTACATCTTTCTCGCTTCTATTCACACAACACAATCATTGCCCTATGATGCACTTTACTTCCACGGTTCATAATCGACTACTGAGGGTCTAAATCGAAAATGAACCTCACCACCTTTACACTCTTTACCTACACTTCATGATCCCATCTTTTTAGCATACATATCTTTCAAACCATTTACCGATGACGCACTCTTATTTTATGGTTCATTCTTGATTATTGATTATTTTATAAAAGAACCTCATTTCACTCATGCTCATTCACATTCTCTCCGGGCGCATGCTACTTGATGATTCCATAAATCCACTCATCATAGCATCTATATAACTATAAAGTTTACTTCGAAAACATTAATCTATGCATGGGAATGTTCTAAATAGTTATATCTAAAGTAGAAAGCGATGTAATTTCCCTTATTTTGCCTTATGCGAACTAATGACCAATAGAACTTTCACTAACTATTTTGTTGAGTGATTTGGTGACATATATAGGCAGATGAGGAGCATTTTCTACCATTTTGAGTAGTTGCAGTCAAGGAGACCGAGTCCACAGCCACTACATCATTTTGGAGGATTGACCCACAGCTAGCTATAAATGAGGGCCCATGTTTCAAGCAGAATTATAGGGTGCCATGGAACTTTTATGAAATTGTTATCAGTTAATCCATTACCTATATTTGTGGCATGTGTTGTAATCAATTGTGTATATAAGACACCTCCTTTGAATGATTACTTACTTAGTATTTTTATAGTATTACAATATTTAATAGAAGAAGTTATTTTCAGTTACACTTTGGAATATGTGATGAACTTATTTTGATCAATATAATACATGTTATTTTGAGTATACATTTTTTTTCAGAGCCTCAATCCCAAAGTAGAGCAAGGGCCTACTCGACTGAGAAGATTGAAGGACTAGTATTTCATGCAAGATCTTTATATTTTCTTAGTTTCAGTTTCATTATCTTGGTTTGATGAGTATCTGAATGCAATCTTGTATTTCTTTGTTTCAACACATTCCTTTTACTATCATTTAGTTTAAGCAAGTATTTCATTTCAAGCAAACATTTCCTTTAACAAGCATTTCATTTCAACAACTTTGTTTTAATAGAGTAGATGTAGTTCATATACTTTGTTCCCCATATATTAGAAGCTTTGGCATTTAGTAGTTTAGATATTTTACTTGCTTTCAGTAATTTATTAGGGTAGAACGAGAAAACCAACCCTAAACAAAAACCCCCAAAAATAGAACCGCCATAATACAAAGTTGCAAATCAACTTCTCTGCATACATCCTTGAACACAGCCTTGATCTATAATGACATCAAAATTTGAATACGCTGATTAAATGATTGGAAGTTATAATGACCCATCTTTTTTGGCACCGTTTTCAGGGACACCATAAGAAAAACGTGTCATTTTAGTCACATTCTATGTTATGGGTGTTATTAAAGTTGAGTTATGCAACTAGTAGTGATCTTAAGATTTCCCTTAAAAGATAAACATTGATACATATGTCAAGGGACACTAAAGGGAGATATATACCTCACAACACTCAAATAATATCCCCAATAGGAGAATGTGTAGCAAACACCGATAATACTACTCCTGAGAGTGAAACTAAATCTAAATCAACTTATCTAGAACCTAGACAACTTGTAGAAATGGGCGATAATGGAAACAATGATGAAAGACCCTTGGGTAGAACCTTTACCTACCCCATTGTCTTAAGTGAGGACAAGGAAACACCTATGAAAAGCATTTCCACATCCATTCTTCCTATATTTCAAGGAATGCCCATAGAAGTTCCAGACCAATTATTGTTTGAATTCAAAGTTCTATGCCAAACATGTGACTACAAAACAGATAACCAAAAACTCATACTCTTTCCTTCCACCCTCAAGGACTCTGTCATGAGGTGGTTTATGGAGTTTCCCTCTAACTCCATTCATTCATGGGAACAAATGGAGACTAAATTTTTTGGACAAGTACCAAGACTACTGCAAGGGAAGAGATATGAGGGAAGAATTCTTTCAGATAATACAAAAATAAGATGAAAATCTAAAGGATTACTTGGACATATTTCTTTTTTTCCATAGGAGAAGTGGTTATGAGTTGGATGCAGAAATAAGAAAGATATTCTTCCTTAAAGGACTTGATGAGGAATCCAAATAATCCCTCCATCTCATGGGAGTATGTGATGTACACAAACTCACCTTAGAACAGATCGTTAAGTTATGTAGGAGCTACTCTAGAACCAGGGGAGGCATTAGAAGGAAGAAAACATCAAAACATGCCTTTGGTACCTCATAACTTTTAGAGGAGATGGCCAATATGAAAAAAGACATTTTGACATAGTTAACTTCAACCATGGATGGGCTGAAAGCCAAGAACAATGTTGCAAAAGAACATCTAGACATATATTATCCCATATGCAAGAAAATACATCCTTTGAAAGAATTTTCTCTAGATATCACAGAAATGTGCATGATCTATGATGTCCCTAAACATGACACCAACCATTGTACTCTCTTACCTCGGCTAAAAGAAATATTAAATTTTATGACTCAAACAAATGGAGAAGTAAACTTTGTTCAAATATCAAATAATCAATCTGCTTATGCCCCTATACCTGCTCAGAACCCCTAGATGATGACATGGCCCAATTAGACCCCCCACCAACATGGGGACAACCTGATTGGACACGACCAAACTAGATGGCCTACCTAAATCGACAATCATGGATGCCTCCATCTAATCACCACAGGGTTGTGGCCAAACCAACAATGGTCACCCCAACAAAACTATAATCAGCTAAGGAGGTTCACACAACAACAATCTTTAATGCCACCACCACAATAAAATCACCAGTAGGGGTAAGCAGCACAAACTCAACTTCCATCGCATCCTGTCTCAAACCCCAAAAATCAACAAACAACCTCAATTAGTGAAACAGGACAAGACGTGACAATGCAAGTTAATGCCATTAATAACTTGCAGTTGAGATCTGGAAAGACAGTAAACAATCTTACAATAGTTACCGCTGAAGTACCTGAGGAGAGAGAGAGAGAGTACCTAAGGAAAGATAGAGAAATGAATATGTTTCACAAATACCAGAAACTAGGGATGATCAAGAGAAAGACAAGAATGTGCATGCAGCTCCTTTCCCAGAGTGATTAAAAGAAATACAAAATGGGGAAGAGACAACACTAGTTCAGGAGTTGAAAAAGTTGAACATAGAGGTCCCACTCTTGAGAGAAATAAGGGACATTCCTGAATTAAACCAAACCGTTCGAAACCATTGCATAAAGACAACAAGAAGGAAGAGGAAATACCAAAAAACAATCACAGTGGAAGTGATGTGGCAACATAGCTTGTGGAGACCATAACTTTTGATCTGACCATTGGATTGTCTTGAAACTTTACAAGGTGGCAGATATGCATTAGTATTATGTATGAGCCAACCTTTCTTGCAAGTTTATGGCCATTTCAGCACATTTTTTGGGGCCAGATTCCTTCATCTAGTGTCCTAAAATTGGCTCCAAACTTTTTTTGGAATTTGACTAGGTCTTAGAAGTTTAATAAAAAAATTTGTGTTTGTTACAATAGTTCAAAAAAAATCATAAGCCTTAATTTATGAAGGAATATTTGGCACGTAAATTTTTGGGCCCATCCGAGTAGTTTTGCTAGTAGGTAATTTTTGGTATTTTAGGGTTTTTTAGCATTTTAGGGTTTTTTGGCATTTTAGGGTTTTTAGAGTAGACGTGAAATAAAAGGAGGATTGTAATGATGGAAAAGTTTAGTGTGGATTCCAGAATCATAAGAAAGCTATTTTGAAACTTATGTGTTTTATTTGCAAAGTTGTTTATGTGTGTTTTGGAGGAATTTTGACCTCTTGCAGCTGGATCCACATCAAGAAGGAAATCTAGTTGACCTTGTAGCTGAAAAAATTCTTTCACCAAAATATGGGGATCCTGGGAGTCCAATCATTACTATTTTTGTCAATGGTCACTCAATATCTAACGTTTTGGTGGATCTTGGTGTTGCTATCAATGTCATAACAACATATACATTCAATTTGTTGTCTTTGATAGGATTATACCTAACCAATATTGTCCTCCAATTAGCATATCAATCTATTGTTGTACTTAATGGAGTAATTGAGGATGTCATGGTTACGATTGAATCTTGGGGGTATCTGACAGTAGATTTTATGGTCTTGTAACCTAAATCTCAAAAGATGGGATATCTAGTTATCTTAGGAATACCCTGGCTAGCAATTGTTGCATACATTGACTGCAAGTCAGGAAAAATGACTATTTCAAATGGGAAAAAAGCAAAAAATATTTCTCTTTACCCTTACCCAGCCATATGTGGAGTTTGTGAACATGTGTGGGTAGATTTTTTAGATACTAACAATATAAGTCTTGCTTATCTGGCCACCATTGCAGTGAAAAATCATATGGAAGAAATTACTTAGACACGCCTGTGTTTGATGTAGGCAAATACTGTGGCTATTTAAAACTGAAAATGTGGCCATGGAAATCAAAAATTTGGCTATAGAAATGACTGTTCTGAACCCATAAGAGAGCAACATCACCTTGGTAAGTGAAATGTCTATAGAAGGTTGTGGAGAGACCTATGATTACCATGAAGGCCAAACAATAACTGATTTTCATTGTCCTTTATCCAAGACTATATCTTTTAAGAACATGACTATTTTTCACACACTATAGTTTCACTCTTGTCCATTAAACTCTTTGATTGTTGAGACAAAACTTGGGTTATTTTGAAAGACAATAAACAAGTAACTATTGAGTTAGGTAAATAATTGACTATTGGTAACAACTTAGAAGACAACCAAGAGACTAGGGTCATAGACATCCTAAGAAACCATTCAAAATATTTTCTTGGGATTATAATGACATGAAAGGGATTCATCTTAGCATCTACTCATCATATTTATATTGAGGATGTCAAACCAGTCAGATAGTCACAATGAAGGATTAATCCAGCACTAAGAGACATTGTCAAAGATGAATTAGAGAAACTGTTGAGGGTAGGATTCATCTATCCAATACCTGATAGTTAGTGTGTGTCACCACTTGTTATGGTTCTAAAGAAAAATGGTAAGAGGAGAATTTGTATAGATTATCGGGATCTTAATAAATCCACCAAGAAAGATTACTTTCCCCTACCCTTTATAGATCATGTTTTAAACAATCTGGTAGGCTACTAGAAATTTTTTCTCCTTTTTGGATGGGTTTAGTGGATACAACCAAATTAGTATAGCACAAGTTGATCAAGATAAGACCACCTTCACTTGTCCCTGGGGTACATTTGCATACATATTTCTACCATTTGGAATTTGTAATGCACTTGCCACCTTTCAAAGAGTAGTTTTAGTTATTTTTGTAGACCTCGTAATGACTGTGTTGAAGTTTATATGGATGATTTCACTGTCCATGGGTCTACTTTTGAGGAATCTTTGAGCAATCTTGAAAAAGTGTTAACCAGATGTGAGCAACACCAACTCTCCTTAAGTCATGAAAAATGCTTGATGATGGTTGATCAAGGGATTGTTTTGGGTCATCACATCTCTGCTAGAGGTATCCAAGTTGATCCTAAGAAGATATAAGTCATTACTAAGTTGCCTACACCAACAAATCAAACAGACATCAAAAGTTTCCTTGGACATGCAGGTTATTACAGACGGTTCATAAAATATTTTAGTAAGATTTTTGCACCAATGTTTTCTCTGCTAGAAAAAGACTATGTTTTTGAATGGACTCCTCAATGTCAACAATATTTTGAAGTTATAAAGGAGAAATTGACCACTGCCCCAGTCTTGAGAGGACCCAATTGGGGTCATGCCTTTTCATATTCACACTGATGCTTCCAACACTGCAATGGGATTGTTTCTTGGACAGAAAGATGAGGAAGAACAAATGTATGCCATCTATTTCATTAGCAAAAACCTGACCCCTACAGAGAGAAACTACACCACTACAGAAAAGGAATTTTTAGTTGTTGTTTACTCTCTAAACAAATTCAGACACTATATTACTGGATATAAGAATTTTTGTATACAGACCATTCAGCCATAAGATACTTAATGAACAAACCAGTAGTAGGGGGTAGAATTATCAGGTGGTTACTTCTTTTGCAAGATTTTAACTTGACCATTATTGATAAGCCTGAAAAGGCTAATGTTGTTGTTGACTTTCTTTCAAGATTGAATGTTTCAGGAGAAGGTGAGGCAGTTCAAGATCACTTCCCAGATGAGCACTTGTTTGCAATATCAGCATGCCCTCCATGGTTTATTGATCTTGCCAATTATCTAACTATAGGGAAGTTTCCAACTTACTTTACCAGTAAAGAAAGAAAAGATTAGTTAGAAACAGTGCTACATATAAGTGGTGTAATGGAATTTTTTTAAATGTTGTCCTAACATGATTCTTCACAGGTGTGTTCGAGAAGATGAGGTATATGACATACTGAGAGCATGTCATGATGAACCTAGAGGAGGGCATTACTCAGTAAAGAGGAAAATTCATAAGGTCCTTGGAGTTGGGTACTATTGGCCCTCTCTCCACAAAGTTGTCAAGAAATATGTATGGCAATGTGATGCATGTCAAAGAATGGGGAAGCCTACTTTGTCTTCTGAAATGCCCCTCAATCCTCAATTGGTCTTAGGGCCATTTGAGAAATGGGGGATTGATTTCATTGGACCTATAGACCCCCCATCTTATGGAAAAGAGTACCTTCTAGTGTGCACTGACTATGTTACAAAATGGGCCGAGGTTCAAGCACTGACATCTACCAATGAGGATGTTGTAGCTGAGTTTTGTACCACAATGATCATGTTAAGATTTGGAGCTCCCAGAACTATAGTATTTTATCAAGGACCTCAGTTCATGTCCAACATGATTGAGGCATTTTTGAAGATTTACCAGATCAAGCATAGGAAATCATCACCATACCACCCCCAATCCAATGGGCAGGTAGAAGTCACCAATAGAGAACTGGAAAACATCTTAACTAAGGTTATTCAATGCAGATAGAAAGAATTGGGTGCCAAGACTGCCTGAAGTAGTCTGGGCATACAACACAACTTGGAAAACCACCACTGGTTTCTCCCCATATGAACTAGTATATGGGAAGAAGTCATTGCTCCCAGTGGAATTTGAATTACAGACCTAGAGGACAACATTGAAGATAGGAATTGATTTGGATGAAGCTCAATGAGATAGAGTGATGCAGCTGAATGAACTAGATGAGATGTGGATGGAGGCACAACATTAATCTATGGATCCTTCAACATCAGGGGAAGGTCTGACATGACTCTCATATCAAGACCAAGAGATTCAAAGAAGGAGATTGGGCCTTGTTGTTTGACTCAAAATGTCAACAATTCAAAGGGAAAATGAGAACAAGATGGTTAGGACCATACTAAATTGAAAAGATATATGATAATGGATCTGTGAGAATTTTTCCAATTGATGGTACATAAGAGACCTTTGTTAGTGAAACGGCCATAGATTAAGGTTGTATCAACAACCCCAGGATAAAGAAACCTTCACTAAGGACATCCAACTATGTGAGGAATTTGATTCAGTGGAAGACTTCAACTCTTCTAGCCATGAGTAGTTTGTTAGGAATATGCAAATAAAGGAAGAAGACCATAGTTTCTGTTATAGTTATCTTCCCCTCTATATCTAAAAAAATACAAAAATATGTTTTCTTTTATGCATGCAAATAAAGGTTAGAGATGTAATTTATCAAAATGTGTATTAACCATAATTTCTTTTCAAATGTAGGAGGTGGAGTGCCAATGGTCAAAAGGACGTTGAGCTGGTAAGGTGACATGTATTTACTTTTTCCAAAGGTATTAACTATATTTGAACTTCCCAATGCATTTATTAAAAACACACACAAAAATCCAATGGATTAATTGGAGAAATAAGAGGTAATTATGAAAAGGCATGTTGTCACTCTTTTTGAGGAATGACATATGGTGATAAGGATGGTAGTATGGGAGCCATGCAAAGGAATTAAAAGGTTTCCACCTCAAACAATTCTAATCCATCCTTTTTTCCGCCATTTTATGCCAACATGATGTCATTATAAACTCATGAGTAGTTCAAATTTAAGCTACTAACATTGCATAAAACTACTTTGTCTCTCTCACGAAACCATCACCATTGTTCTAAAAATACCCCCTCACTACCTTTTTCATTTCTGTTGCAAACCAGTATGTGTTATGGGGAAGAAGAAGAAGTCTGAGCCAGAATCTGTGAAGCCACTGCTATGGAATTTCATCATCTCTCAAGTCTTCCATGATGCAGATTGGTTGGATTTTATTCGAAAATTTGAGGGGTTTGATGAGGATTTAATTGAAGAATTTATGTCAAATTTTGAAGCAACTTGTTCTAGATTAGGAGGGAAAAGAATTGAAATAGACATCCAAATTGTTAGCACAATCTTTGGTCTTCCAGATTTTAAGCTTAAGGTTTTCACTAACTCCCCCCTTAAAGATTTCATATCCCTTTTTCATGAGGAAGGGGAAACTCTGTCTGAGATAATCATTAATCCGTAGGGAATTCAAAAGGGTATTAAGAGGGAGAGCTTGTCAGGCCATTGGAGGGAGGTTGATTCTTGGGTAAACAGGTATTTCATTTGTGATGGGAAACCATTGGTATTAGGGGTGATACACTAAGATTCTAACCCATTTGAAGAAAGGCAGGGAAAATCCTGAGCTCAAGGTGAATCTTCCATTGAATACCTCATGGATGTTGTCATAAAGGTGGGACAGAAGTATAAGAGTGGGGGTGGTGACACTACAATTAAGCACCCATGGATTATTCAGTTGATTTGCGTGCACCAAGCCTCAAGGAAACCCAAGAGGAAAAAAAAAATGCTACTACAAGGGAGAGTTCCAAGTAGAAGAGGGTCAAAGGGGATCCTACTCCAATCTCTATCGAACCAACCCATGGCTCTCAACCTAAGATTCAATCTGCTCCTTAGTCTACCCCTATGTTTATAAAGATTCTGTAGATGAAACTAATAAGCCCTCTGAGCCTCAGCTTTAAAGAAAAAACCTATCATTTCAACCCCTGCTCAAAGTTCGTTGAGAAAAAGAAGGTCTGATCCCACAAGGAAAGATGAAGTTTCTCGGCCTACATTGTCTGATGAAGGTGCAACCCAGATTTTGGAAGAGTTTGTTGGAACTGAGACTTCCTCTACCCTAGGATAACAGTCACGAGATTTTGATTTTACATCAGCCATTCCTGAAGAACAGAGCCATGCTTGTTGAGGCACAGAAACTCCTTTGGAAGCTCCGAAAAGTATGTCTACAGCTCCGGAAATCCAGACAGAAGCTACAGAAATTGTTGCACAAGAGGTTGGTCGAATGGAATCATAAAGAGATGAGGTTTTGAGGTGACACCAAGATGAAATTTCCTCTAAAAGAACAACTAAAAGGTATGGAAACAACTCATTTGTCTCTTCAAAATGAATTTGTACAAAAGAGTGTAGAAAAAGATAAATAAATAGTTGCTTTGAGAATGGAAGTTGATAGTTTAAAGAGACAGAAAAATATTGGTTTGAAAGCATGGGATGATTTTTCCTCTCATTGTGCCCAACTATCTCTTAGAAATAAAGAGTTGGTAGGAGAAAATAGAAAACTTAAAGAAGAGGTTGAGTCAAGTTCTAATGCAAAGAGAAAATTGGAAACAATTGTTGAGTTTGTTTATCCTTTGGCTTGTAAACTTCTGGCTTACAGAAAACCATCTTCGGTTTATAGTTTATTTATTCAAGAACAATTTTATTCATGGTAGTTGCATAGAATTTGTTTTGGAGTAGCCTCATGAGGCTCCTGATGAAAAAATATTCTTACAGATTTATCAAGGTTGTACTCTAGAAGTCAAAAACTTATTATGTGAATTTTATCTCCATAACATGTTGGTTTCAAATGTTCCTGATTTCTTTATAAATCTGTCAGTGGGAGAGTTTCAGTTGAAAGCCTTTCAATCATTGGTAAGGAATCAGATTATGTGGTAGAATAAACCAATCTCTTTACTCACCAGGCCAAAACTATTGGTTTTTACATTCGGCCTCAACACCATAATGATGTTTCTATGAAAAAATATTTTAGATCTCTTTATTATCAGGTTGGAATTGGTAGAAACACATCTAAGATATTGGCCAAATGTGTCCAAGAATTTGAAACTTACTATCAGCAAAACTTTGGCAAGGCTATGATAGCCTGTGATAAGAGATGGAACACTCTGAATTTTCCATTGAAACGAAGAGAAGTTATCTCTCCTCAGAATCTCAGCTAGAGTATGCGAAGGGGGGATGCACTTGTGGAGATTATTCAGAAATTAACAGAGAAAGGGAACAATGAGTATAGCAGTGAATGGGTTGGTATGCAAGTTAGGCCTCCTCTGGTCCTTAGCCCAATGACCACTTGGAAAATAGTGCTCCCTAATCACATGAAAGCTTTAAGGCATGGGTTGAGGTTATGTTGGAAACCCAAGGATGTAAAGGCACCAGAAAATAGTATGTAGATCAATTTGAAGAGTATGACATGGCACAGCAGCTTGGGTAGAGATTGAGGTCAGAGATAGTTTGCATGAGGACTTACAAAAGGTAAAGTGCAGGGGAGATGATGAGTCCATAAATCGACTCATCATAGCATCTATATAACTATAAATTTTACTCCTAAAAATGTTAATCTATGCATGGGAATGTTCTAAATAGTTATATCTAAAGTATAAAGTGATGCATTTCCCCTTATTTTGTCTTATGCAAACTAATGACCAATGGAAATTTCACTAACTACTTTGTTGAGTGATTTGGTGACATATGCAGGCTGATGAGGCGCATTTTCTACCATTTTGAGCAGTTGTAGTCAAGGAGACCAAATCCACAGCCACTACGCCATTTTGGAGGATTGACCCACAACCAACTATAAACGAGGGCCCCTATTTCCAGAAGAATTATAGGGTGTCATGAAACTTTATGAAATTGTTATCAGTTAATTGGTTGCCTATATTTGTGGCATGTGTTGTAATCAACTATGTCTATAAGACACCTCCTTTGAATTGTTACTTAGTATTTTTACAGTATTACAGTAGTTAATAGAAGAAGTTATTTTTAGTTACACTCTGGAGTATGTGATGAACTTATTTTGATCAATATAATACATGTTATTTTGAGTATACGTTTGTGTTGAGAGTATCAATCCTGAAGTAGAGAAAGGGCCCACTCAACTAAGGAGATTGAAGGACTGGTATTTCATGCAAGATCTTTATATTTTCTCAGTTTCAGTTTCAGTATCTTGGTTTGATGATTATTTGAATGCAATCTTGTATTTATTTGTTTCAGCACATTCCCTTTACTGTATTTGATTTAAGAAAGTATTTCATTTCAAGCAAACATTTCCTTTAACAAGCATTTCATTTCAGCAACTTTTTTTCAGTTGAGTAGATGTAGTTCATATACTTTGTTTCCATAGATTAGAAGCTTTGACATTTAAGTAGTTTAGGATATTTTACTTGCTTTCTAGTAGTTTAGTAGTGGTAGAAATAGAAACTGACACTAAACAAAACCCCCCAAAAAGAGAACCACCATAATACTAAGTTGCATATCAACTTCTCTGCATACAGCCTTGAACACAACCCTAGTCTTATAATGACATCAATGTTTGAATAGGTTGATTAAATGATTGGAAGTTACAAAAACCCATCACTACTCCTATCACATTCACATTGCATATCATTCCATCTCACTCATTCACAACATACTGCATATCTTGGTTACATTTACTCTTGCTTACTTATACTCACATGTACCCTTTGCTTATTATACTAGTCAAATATTTTGTATGTCATTATCTTTTCTGTATACACATGCGCGTTCACTTGTTCTTGAGTTGTGAATAAATAATTATTACATATTTTTACATGCAACATTGATTCTTGGCATTGTACCTCTTACCATTCCCACCGAGGATCATGGGTGCATCTACATTCGTACACATCACAGGTGTAATGATTTCATTATATGTTACGTTTCACTTTTACTAGCACACTTCTTATTATATTAATATATACACCTCAACTGGCATTCGTTTTATCTTTCTAACATACTAACGGGTGCTTCATGTGCAGCATTTTCCTTGCAGTAACTATTTTCCACCATGGTTGTTTGATACTTTGCTTTTTATTTTTTTTGTGTATGTCATTATTCGTGGGTTTTTCCATATGTCTTGTGATATATTCATTTCTTGTATGCTTTTAGATGCTTTGGCCCTAATTATCTTATGATATTGTGAGTGATGTCCCATTTTTGTAACCACCTTTCAGGATCTACAATGTCTTCTTACTTGCTAGATTCTACATCGTCTTCTATAGCATGCTTGTCAATTTTTCTACTCACACATATTTTTAGCCACTTTGTTAACACTATTTTTAGCCACTTTTTTTGCGTGTTCCTTGGTTTCTACCATGTACATTCCCTCCCCCTATAGGGTATCAGTTCAAATCAACATCCATACCTCTCCTTTAGGATGCATCCTCCTAACAACGTCGCATGCACCCCAAACAAGGGGGGCATGTATTAGGTGAATCAATCACCCCATTCAACAAGACATCGTCATAGTTCAAACCTACATAGCACAAGAACATAACAAAGACATAGTCATAGTACGGTCCAGATTCTGACTTGGGTTCTCATATCAGCACAGACACCAGTGCCCAGATACAGAATTAAGTGCCTAGGCGCTCTTGACCTTTCCTGGGCACCTAATACTAGGGGCAATTACTTAGTCTTTCTCATATCAACAATATTTTCAGTATTTTATAGAGCATTTTTCAAAGTACAAGAACAGTCCTCCAGCAATTAGAATGCATTCTATCTTATTTTTCTACTTGGATCAAACTGGATAGAACATGGAACAAAGTAGGATCATACCATCTGCAGTGGTGTATAAATTTGGGAAGCATTCATCGATGAAGAATAACACTAGACATTTCTCCCCAACACTCTTCTGTCACGGTATGAGATCGCCCAAAAAACTCACACTTTACGTGAGATCATCCAAAAAACTCTCTCGTCTACAATAGTTCAGGACATTTTCTATCCTATTCACTCATCACGGATCAGGTGCACATGTTCCTTTTATTACTTTTTCTCATTTTTGCATACTTTTACACACTTTTACATATTTGGATTAAAAAGATTCATATACACATATATGGCTACTCTTTTGCTCTTCTTTTTGCAGGTTTGCCCTTATGAGAAGCAATAGTCACATCAGCAAGCACAAGTGATAACAACATAGTACAACATGGTATAGATGTCATACGCTTCACCCCTAGGGTCACTTCCTCTTTCTTAGCTTCAATGCTTCATTTTATTCACTCCACGCTTTCACTTGTCTCCTCGGCACATTTCCATCATCGATCTACATGGTTATCAGGTACGCATCTCTTATCTACTTTATGTTATTGAGAATTCACTCAACAACATAAATTGGGGGAAAATGTAGACATGAAATCACGCACTTGGGTACATTTCTAGTTCCTAATCACATACTACTATTCATATGATTCATGAGCAAGAAAACTAGTAATTATCTAGTGTCTTTGGCCTTTTTTTTATTTGCTTCTCTTCTTCTTTCTAGTCTTCTACACCCTACTTCCCAGTGTGACCTTCACGTTGCTTTATCTTTCTTGGCTCTAAACACCATGACCCTAACACCTAGGCCCCCTCGTCCCCTTCGGATGCCCCCGACCTCTTTGTATCTTGTTCGCCTCTTTTGGGCCTCTTTTTTCTTTTGAGAATCTTGTTTTCTTATGGGTCAACCTTTTAGTGGTTAATTACGAAATTCAAACAAGGAAATCATATAAATATAATCCTATGTGATCAAATTAAAGGATGAATCTCTAAGCATCTATTATCATCACCAAAGGTTGCATCTAAAAGCATTTTAAGAGTATTAAAGCATCCATCTAGCTTCATTCAAGGGATAAGGGACTGCATTTTCTGCATACACTTCATAGAAGGGGGAGTTCATTTTTTCATCTACACATCTATCTACATTGTTACATCTAGATATTTCTCGTTATCAAGTGCATCTTGTACAACAGCCTCCTAGTGCACGATTCTTGCACACACACAAGAACTACATGGAGTCTGAAATGTAGTGTAGTGCTCAATCGTAGGTTCACTCTGTCGGGTGACCGACGAGGTCAATCTGACTCCCCATTTTCTTCTTTTTCTTTTTAGGATTTGATGTGTTTTGGGGTTTTATAGTAGATCATTTATTTTGCAGGTTACAGGTGAATTCTGCAGACATAGTGAAACATACAGGTGACCAACAACGAAGGTTAGTGACCACCTTATGACACAATAAAAACCACGTTTCGAGCTTTTGTGCAGTCATAGGCGCTCAACAAGTGGCAATGGTGCCTACACACCCCAACACCAGTCCAGACGCCCTGGTCTAGCATATTCTGACAATTCAACATTTTTCTGAGTGCGATTGCAACAGTTTCCTCCTCGTGTTCATCATTTTTCCATTCCATATCACCTTCAAGAAAAGTGTTAATCAGCTAAGTCTTCTATTCCCTATCTTACACTTACGGTTCCAATTTCTATTTTCTTATTGCTTGTGTCATATCTATGCTTTAGCATTTATTTATTACACATGAGTGCAATATCCTAAAGATTTATCATTATTTCAATATTTGTTAAATCACTATGAACACACTTTTATGGTTCTAATATGCCAAGTTATACTTGTACAAGTATGTTATTTTTTATTATAGGCCTCCTTGATTTTTTTGTTCTAATTTTCATTATCTTTTTCCCACTGAATGTCAGAATGCATGCTAATATGGTCGTAATTTAAATTCAATAAATTTAAGAATACATTGGTGCATAAATGTATTTCATATAAATGTATAAACACAAAGACTAAATTAAAAGTAATTTCATTGAAACCGAAGTAAGAAATATACCTACTTTTGAAGCATCCTCATATCAAAAGAGAAAATGTTGATGCATTTAAAATCATATGTCATTTACTAGTCTGTTTGAATCCATCGAAATGGTAAAGTTTTGGACATGTGTACTACATTAGATTATCTTTGAATTACATTATACTTAATATTGATTCCCAAATTTTTGGAATGCCTATCCAAGGGCTAATAATTATCAAGGAACTTCGTTGTTTATCTAGTTCAACACATCCCTACAAACATATTAATTTTGATAATTTTTCATAACTATATGTTGAATTATAGTTCTCAAGAAGGTGAATAATTTCCTAGCGACTTGAAATGAATTCTTAAAAATAAAATGACTAATGCAAGTGCACCACCTTTGGAAGGTTAAGAAGATCTTGTTTATTCTTTGAATATTTTAAGAGGTACATCAACTCCACAATAAACCTTGTTTGACATTAGAAGTGTGTTCTTAGTTAGTTTAAAACAATGGGGGGTTTTCCATCCAAAAACACTAAATTTGAATTTTAATATAACTATGTAAATCTAAAAGGATCAATCATACTTAGTTATGAGTCATGGCGAGTTTTTATAGGCTTATGGAGAGTGTGCATCATAGTTTAGGTAGTTTTGAGTCTCTATTTATTGTTGGAAGTCATAATTCATGAGTCGTAACTAGTAGTTAAGTTGGAAAAATAGTCTCCTATGTTATGGTTGGATGGTAGAGATAAAATATCAAGAAGATGGCTGAATCTATAAGCTTAGGAAGGCTCAAAATAGAAATAACATCGTGGAAGCAATTCAGGACGAGGATAATCTCATCATAAGCATAAAAGACGGAAAAAATCATCTATTTCAAGGTTGATCATGTGTGATTGAATGAAATGGAAATCTCTGGATGTAAGACTATTTAATGAGAAGATAATAAAGAAATACTAAGTGATCCTCCATTTAAGCTTCACTTTATGTTTCTTGACTATTATTAATGCATGGTGTCAATTTTTTAGTGAGTTAATGTTTGATCTAGCAAGTTTCCTATATAATCTGCCTATACATTGTCTAACTGTACCGTGTTTTGATATAAAGTTTATAGTATAGAACAAATGGATCATTTTTAGCACGTGATCCAAAAAGGAGAAAGTTGTGTTATGTCTAGATAGAGCTTAAAAGCTTAATTTTAGAAATTATTTAGTGCTACATAATTAAAACTAATAATACTTGAATTTCAAAAATTATTTAGTGCTACATAATTAAAACTATTAATTTCATTTTGTGTATCGGTGTACCAATTCTTCCATAAATATTTATGTATTGGAGATTCATTTATTATTAAATATTTATTTGGTATGGAAAAAAACCATGACGATTGACAAGTGAAGCATCATATGACAATACAAAAACAGGAAGAATACAGCTGTCCCAGATGCAATAAACTGCTCTCTTTTTAAAATGCATTCAAATTTGCTTGTTATTGGCATAGGTCTCCCTCTTCTAAATATTGAAAACAATTATGCATCCATCTAGGTCATAGATGTATGAACCCTCCAAGATTTCAATGTTCGAAGTTGCCTCTTATAACAACTTAGAATATTAATAATTAATGGATTGTCTGAAAATATGTCAATATTAATAATAATTAATGTATTCTCTAAATTGTTGTGTGGCATTGCAAAAATTGCGAATACAACATGATGAAATAGAGTGATAAAAAAGTTATGAACATCACAAAGTGGTTTGTGCAAGATCGTGAAAGTTGTAGTGGGTTGTGTCGTGATAGTACAAGAGTATAGGAGTTGTATGGATTGTGAATCAAGTTCTCATAGCCTATCAATTTGTTTGGGGAAATTCACTAAAGTTCCACAAGTCTTAATGAAATATGCTTACTGTTGGTCAAGATAGCCGGAAGGATGCAAGGAGATGAAGTCATTACCACAAGGTTGTTTTCTTACTACAAGATGATCTGAAGTTGAGGAAAGCTACATGAAAGAGATAAGTGGCATGGAATTAGATGAGTACAGTCATTGGTGTGCATTGTTGTAAAGTTGTACACTTACCACAAGAAGCTACAAGAGGAGTAGATCCAAAGTTTCACAAGAGCAATGAGGAGGCTTGCACAACTTTAAAATATGGGGAGGCATGTTACAAGGCTATGTTTGGATCAAAAATCCGCTAAGCCAGATATAAATACAAAGAGGTCAAAATTTCATGGTGCCAAGTTAAAAATTCTAAAGGAAGGATCAAATCTAGATTGTACATGATTTCACACATGCACATATTCACATAATTCAAAAAACTACACACAGTTTTATCTCTCTTAAAATTATTGATACATAGGAAACAACCATCCATAATGAGAAAGTATTAAAGTCATTCCAATAAAAAATTCTAAGCTATTCTTAAGATCTCTTGTGATCAAGGACACACAAATAAGGTTTGGACAAAGGATGGATCAAACATGCATCGTTGCATAGGATCGAGGAACTTTCTCACCTCAGAAACAAGAATGTAGACATGGGCAAACAATTTCAATAAGTTTTAGGCCCCAAACCCCTCAGAGGAAGTAATGGAAAACCTAAATAGTGTAATTTGTTGTAGGTGTCTAACTTTTCTAGTATTGTCCATATAGGCTTTCTAATCATGTCTTGAATCTAAGAACTTGGCATAGTAATCACAAGCAATTCTAGATCTTGTAGCAACCTCTGATATCCATAGACAAATAGAATTAGGTATTTAATGTTGTTATTGTTTTGTCAGTTCTAAATCAATAAATTGTAATATCCATTATTCAATTAACAATTCAATTTTATTGTATTTATGTCATTATATGTGTAAGCAAAATTCACACATCATTTCATTTACATGTCATAGCATTATATGAAAAATAATCAAAATAGATACGATGATGAAGGGTGGGTTGGAAATGTTAACGATTAACCCCCACATACTCATGAATGCTTTTATGATTGAAGATGGAAAAAATTTAAACTATGTGCCAATCCATTTTTTAAGACAACCAGGTCTATTTCCTCTTTATCATTTTCTCTATGTCTTATTCATCGCTCCATCCCTCTTCCTATGTGTTCTCCCCTAATCACAATGGCCATGAGAATCTAAAGGAAATATAACATGAAAAAAATGAAAGAGGAATGTGGCAACTGAGAGGAGGAAGAAAACATGTATGTGTGACATGGAGAGAGTCACAATGGCCATGAGAACCTAAAGGAAATATAACATGAAAAAAAATGAAAGAGGAATGTGGCAACTGAGAGGGGGAAGAAAACATGTATGTGTGACATGGAGAGAGTCGCAATGGAGATGGATTTCTAGTGACCTAATGATGACTATTATTTGAGAATTTTTAAGTTCATATTCCCGATTGGTCAATTTTTACATCAAGGGAATTGTGCATTTGTTTCTCTAAGTGATAAAAACATGTATTGGAACACACTTGAGCTTAAATCTTGTTCTATTATAAATTTAGAAGGGTAAAACTCCAATGACCTACAACTAATCTTACTTAACAAGCATTGATGAAGAGGAGAGATATAACTTCAATATCCTCTATTCCTTGGTAAGTGAATTTGCAATTTTATGCCGATTTTTATGAGGATTTAAAATGTTTGGGGTGGGGGAGCGGAGAATCAATATGATTTTTAAAGACCCTTCTATTTGTAGTGGATTGGGAGACTATAAGGTTTTCATAGGCTTGAGTGTTGATTTCATTTTGAAATCACACTTTGGTAATATAAAGGTTGTTAATGATGACACTCCTATTCTCTTATTTGGTGTTATTCCAAATTGTTTGGATAACTAGTGTGTAATCTTGTGATTTTAAGAAATATCAAATTCCTATTATAAAAATGGGTAGTTTTAAAATAATTGGTTGTAGAAAGAATGAAGGATACTAAGTAGAATTTGGCCAATTGAACCCTTAAATTTTGTGTTGTTAAGGTGCATCAAGCCTGTGAAATTCAAGTGTCTAATCTTTTAGGATGGACTAAAGACTTTGATGAGGTGCCAACATGTAGGTGATAGCTTGTATGTAATAATTTTTGTGGAGCCATCTTTATTTATCATTTGATGGTATTGTTTCTTTTTGTTTTCACTTTTACGTCAAAAATATATTTATGGGCTGTTGAGAATAGCCTTACTTGATTTGGGTGTTAGTGATTGGTTCTCTTTGTTTTTTGAGCCTAGTTCCTTATAGTTGTACATCATGCTCTTGATGTTTTTGAAAGAACCACTGAAAAAAAAAAAACACTATTAGTAGTGGTTTTTTAGTACTCTTTTACAATGCATTCTTGAACCCAACGTGTGACCTTCAATGTGAGTGCATGGAGTGTTATTGTAGTAGTCATAAGAATCATTTTACGAATGGCAATGTGGCAATTTTCTGAGGCATTCAGTGGATGATCAAGAAAAGGTATCAATGTGGACTTGTTTGTGTTGATTTTTTCAAGTTTAAATCTTGAAATATGCCTTAATATTGACATGCTTTCATTTTTTTTCGTTAGCAGAAGAAATCTGTTTGGCAAGGTCGAGAGAGGCAGCTAAGCATTTGTGCGTATATTTTTTTCCTTCACAAACATAACCAGGACAACTCTATTATAAGGTGAAGTATTGTAATTGGTAACTAATTCAATCCACTTGTGGTCAAGAAAAATAGAAGAGCCTCATTTTCCTTTTTGATGTTTGGTAGAAAACTAAGTAGCTTTAGGCCAAACAAAATTCAACAAAGGCTCAAGAGCAGTTTTAAACTCTTTTTCTTACAGAATTAGAAAATCTAATTACTCTCTAGTATGCCAAAACTGCCTAATAATTGGCCTCCTCTCCATGGTCTCCAATCCTCTCAAATTCCAAGCAATGTCATTCATAAAGAACAAGAAAGGGATTTAGTTTGCTTGTGATGGGGGCTTGGGGCCCCCCTTCATTTTGATACAATCTCTTTAAACATTTCAACATCTTGTTTTTCGTATCTTTTTTGGACCTGTCCCCTTTTGGTCAAGAAAAATAGAAGAGCCTCATTTTCCTTTTTGATGTTTGGTAGAAAACTAAGTAGCTTTAGGCCAAACAAAATTCAACAAAGGCTCAAGAGCAGTTTTAAACTCTTTTTCTTACAGAATTAGAAAATCTAATTACTCTCTAGTATGCCAAAACTGCCTAATAATTGGCCTCCTCTCCATGGTCTCCAATCCTCTCACATTCCAAGCAATGTCATTCATAAAGAAAACGAAAGGGATTTAGTTTGCTTGTGATGGGGGCTTTGGGAACCCCCTTTATTTTGATACAATCTCTTTAAACATTTCAACATCTTGTTTTTCTTATCTTTTTTGGACCCATCCCCTTTTGGGAGGTGGGTTGTGGCATCCTCAATATGAATAGCATTAACTACATTACTTGTGCTAACCAATTCAATCTTCAACCTCTTCCTTCCATATTTAGCTCTAATAAGGGTTATACCCTTATCCCCAACTAATGTAGGTCGCTCTTTTCTAGGTAAAGTTGCAAGCATCCCCATGCCACAAGGTCTCCAAACAAACCAATTGAGTGTCAACTAGAATTCCACCAAGTGAAGAGGCAATGTTTATTTCAGACAAGGGGCAATCTGCCATTTCCACATCCATATAGGCACACTCTTGTCAACAAAGTTCACACTAGCTCCAATTTCTTTGTATCCCTCCCAACAAAATTGTCTAGTCTTCTTGGCGGTACGAGGAGAGGACACTTTTTTCAAATGGCAATCCTACTTACACATAAAGCATGAATTTAAGCAACCTAGTCCAACAATAGAGTAAGAGAGTTTCTCCTTCAAGACAAAAACAAGGGTTTTCAGGGAAAATTTTATTTGTTTCACAAAAATTAGGACCCTATCATTCATACATCTTGGAGTCACTTTTCTATCTTCCACCTTCAAGACTTCACTAAGTGGTTTTGGAGCTTAGGGCAAAAGGTTCCACGGTTGAAGCCTAAGTCCCATATTCCAAAAGAGACTTGCTAATGACCCATCTCTGCATGTTGGAATTTTTGAAAAGAACCAAAAAAAAAATCCCTTTTTGCATCATTCTACAAAAACTTACATAAATCCCCCTTTTGTCCCGCAAACCGCACTCAACCAGTTATCAAAAAAAAAACTAGGAGACAACATTCTAGTCAAGACAAACAAACAAACCCCCCACATTCTACAACCTAATTGCCTCCAAATGAATATCCTCTTCATCTCTTCATTAGGCAAGAGAGTGATAGTTTTTAGTAAAGCAATGGATTTATCTTCTTACTCATATACTTGGGGTCCTCATCTTCGGCAATCTTTTGTCCATCTTGCACAAATGTCACTCCTCAATGATTCGTCCCTTCTTCCACCAGCAAAGCCTCACTAAAGGATTTCCTTATTGAGCTTGGGTTTGCACTACTTTGATTAGGGCTTTTTGTAATGTTACTTTGACTTGTAGCTTATTCTGCTGCATTCCCATTATTTCTCTTCCCGTCATTTTTTTCATTTGTCCTTCCCTTCTTTACCTACTTTCACGATCCAGCTCTTGTCCTTTATTCCCTATCTCCATGAAAAGTCTCGTCACTTCAACGTTTTGCAGCATCAATGTTATTTTCTTACCAACAACATAGAAAACAAGGCAATGAAAGATAAACAAAAAGAGAAAAAACATATAAGAACAAAACAGGATAGAGCACAAATCACAACACAAGAAGTAATGGGAAACCTAGTATATTCTTAACATAACACAAAGGAAACAAATAAGACAGGAGACAAGGAAACCAAAAGAGATCCACACAAGAAATCTTAAAGCAACTCTAATCGAGGGCGAACCTTCGTCTCCCCACATCCAAGTCTCCAAGCTCTCCCCGACAATTCAGATTTTACCTTTTCTTAAAAAAAAAAACATGGTTTTTACTTCTTAAAGTCAAGGAACAGAAAAGTTACATAAATCTTACAATAGGGTTGTATGTGAGGTATGTTCCTAAGAAGAGAACCAACACAAATAACATATGAATTGACTCAAAATCTTTATTGATACTAATGGATTTACCTTTTCTAAGCTAAAGTTCCTCAATATTTACCAGTTTCACACAATAATCCAGCCAAGTAGTAAACTTGTAGGCTAACTAGTATACTGTACAGGGTGTTCTTTTGATTTGCCCTCACACTGCTGTCACAAATCATCAGGAAAATAAGCAATTTAGTTCAGTACTCGGGTGAAATATACGCTCTGTGGACAAGGCCACATATCAATATAACTTACTTATAATTAAAGTTGAAACTACAAATCAACATTTTACCAGGTATCCCAGAGTATTAAGCAGGTAAAGTCTACGATATTATTTTGCTTTGATTTGCCATCATTTGAAATTAAGGGAAATTTTGCTAAGCATATCCCTTAGAGTTGGATCACTGCTTTCCCTATGTTTTTACCACCAAACATTGAATTGAATGCTTCCAAGAAGCTATCTACACCTTGCTTAGCATCAACTCTGTACTTTAACTTCCCTTGTTTCAGGTAGCCTATCATCTCCTCTCTGAATTGGTCCATGTGATCCACATAATGTGCGACAATAAACCCTTGCATCTTTGCAGATTTTCCCACCAAGTTCAAAAGGTTTCTTACTCCGTATGTTTGTTTCCAATCCTATATCCACACAAAGGAAAAAGCCTGTCATTAGCATCATTTCTAGTTATGAGAGTGAAAAGCATAAATTCTATTTTGATAGCTATAGACATGAAGATTGCCTCATTATATTGAGAAATCATTCCACAGACTGGGATGCGAGCATTCGTATTGATGTGGTTGAGAACAGCTTCCAGCATTCTCCCTCCAACATTCTCAAAGTAGATGTCAATACCTGTTGGGAAGTACCTGCTCATTATATACATCATTTTTATTATTACAGTATTCATGAGCCATAAAAACATCTAATGAAACCACCCATGCGGAAGTAAGGCTATAAATGTTCAAAACTTACTTGGTCAAAGCTGCATCCCAGTCTGTCTCTGATTTGTAATTGAAGGCATCATCAAACCCAAATTCTTCTTTTAGTATCTTGACCTGCAAATGAATTCCATCATGCAGAGAGAGAGGTGGGAGGATCATTGTATAAATTGTGATCTGTTTTCTGCCACTAGTCCTAAAAATGTGTTTCTTATAATGGCAGTAAAAATATTCAATTGTTATAGTGTTCTCCAATGGTTATAACTTATATCAAATATACTTTTCATGCAAGTATTGGAAATCTTAATGCAAAGTGTCAAAGCTTTTCCTAGCACAGTTATAATCAGTCCAACAAAAGAAGGATTTGAGCAACCACATCTCATTTGGAAAAAAATGGCCACATCTCTATGAATTCTATCACTCTAGCTAGTTTCACAATATTCCTAGTACTAGGAGAGACTAAACTACCTGAGTGAGACTAATGGTAAAGGAGGCATAGGTTCAAAGCTGGAGTGGCGTAGGGTACCACAGTAGCATGTATGGTGCCTCCCTACGTACATGGAATAGGTGTACAAGGAGTAGGGAGCAATCTCATATGGTGTAAGCTAACCAGCAGTCTGAGCAAGGTCAGATGCACAGGTAGCAAGCGTCATGGACCTTAAAAGGACATTTCCTTTCCTTTCACTTTACTACTAACACAGGCAAAATCTGGTATCCTTCTACCATTCACCCAGAAAGCACATCATAACACAAGATGTTCCATCCACAATGCATTTTTTATGGCGTGTCTTTCTATTCCACTTTTCCAATGGTGGTCAATATAGTTCCTTTCTGACAGTTCTTGGCTAAATCTCCAACAGAAATAAAAGGGAAATTTTGGTAGGGGAAACAGAAAATATAGTTAGCAAACCTAATCCCCCAGGAAAAACTAAGAGCGGACGCTCTCAGACTCCCTTTTTGAGAACACTGTATAGTCCAAGTTCAATTCTTCAAATCAAAAAGGGCTAATCTATATATCTATGCATAATAGAAATTTCAGACAGAAGAAAACTGCATGGCTCAAAATTTTGGTTTGCAATTGAGTTCTGTGACTCTGTATATTTTGCTGTTTTGGGAATCTATTTTTACAGTCTGCATAGAAACACCCAGAGGCTTACAAGACCAGCCAAAAGTCCATTCCATTCATATGATACAATCAACATAAATCAAAAGCACTAAGATATTAGAACCGATTGTTTGCAGATCTTAAACATTGTAGCCGGATTTAATATAAATAAAGATACCAATTTGGATTAAAATAAACCCCTTGCGAGTTTTGAACCCATGACCAGACTCGGGAATAAATAAGAGCTTCTGATCATATGGAGAATCGCATACCTTTTCATCACTACCTGTGACCCCAACAACACGGCACCCATTGATTTTAGCGAGCTGCCCAACAACAAGCCCCACTGCACCTGCTGCTGCAGAAACAAATACTTGTTCTCCAGGCTTGAGCTCTCCGATCTTCATTAGCCCAATGTATGCTGTCAACCCAGAAGAACCTAATCCCACCCAAACAAAAAATCAAAAAACCCTAAAAATTCCACACAAAAAAAGTATTCCAATCTCGCAATCAAATGTAACTTACCTAGAAGCCCTAAGTAATGGGGTAATGTATCCACATCATCAATAAGTTTTGTGAGGCCTGATCCAGGGAGGATTGCATACTCAGCAACCTCAGAAAATGCCAGCACAATGTCACCTTCTTTAAATTGTGGATTAGCCGAAGCCACAATTTTAGAAACTGAACGAGATAGAATGGGCTGCAATCAGGGTTACAGTCATAACTTAGCACATTAATTATGTTATATCCTCTTTTGTCTACCCCAGATTATGGAATTTGGATCTTGTGATCTAGAATCTTAAATCAAGACAATCGAACAAGGGCATTTATTCTAAAACAAACAATCATAGAAACCATCTTCTAAAACGGCTGGCTAGGCAGAGAGGGGTACAGATTGACTTGACTGAGGAAGAAGAAGAAATCCAGACCTGACCCAATTCGAAATTCTGGAAAACAGCTCCTTCAACATTTTTCATACGCCATCTGAGATATGGGTCTACTGATATCCACATGTTCTTCACTGCAACTTCCCCTTGTTTGCATCCATTAATGTTGAATTGGGTTTCTTTCACCTGGATATGATCATGTGTGACAGGCCCTTCATTCGCAAACGAAGCCAAAATCACTCGCTTGTTCCTCACTATTTTCTCCTCCATTTTGGGACAGCTCCTGCAACCTTTGCTCCGAATAAGTCAAATATACGTGAATAAGTTCAGAACGAACCTAATGGAAATAAGTAGTTTTGCTTGGCAAAAAATATAGGCGAAGAGGGGCCGTGGAAAAAGACTAGGAAAATATTCCGAGAATTTTACACCTTTTTGCGTAACCGTTTTGTAAGAGAGGATGTATGTTTAAATGCTAGTCAAAAATTAGGCTTTGCGTAGGGTGGGTGTATTTTTTTAGAGTAAGAATTGCACCAAAAATGGTATTATGGATATGTCGTCGATAGGTGGATAATGAAGAGTGTTGATGATAGGTGTATAGGAAACACAAATGTGTATTTAGGTTTTTGTGGATAATAGTAGTTTATGTTGAATAGTAGATCTGAGTGCTTGTTAAAGCGGTATAATTTTTTTTGACTTATTACTTGTGTTCAACATTATAAATTTCTAACTATAAATGAGACAAAATCTACACATAAATTTGCATAACCTAGTATGTGTAATTCAGTCCTAAACGATAGCCCTGACATAGGCACAAAATAACATAATTAATCTAGACAAAAAGGACCATACAAAATGACAAATGTATGCATAAAGAACTATCAAGAAATGTTCTCCCCATCATCTCCGAGAAATTAATTGATTGCAATCCCTCATCTCACATTTGTTGTTCCCAAATCATTTTTTTGTTTCCTCTCCTTATGTTTTTCCCATTCTCTGCCTCATCCTTCATCTTTTCATTCTAAACATGCATAAGTTTCCTCGTAACAATTGAATGTTATAAAACCTCTGCGCGGTATCATAAAACATGCCTTCAACAAATAACCTCTATGTGTATATAGCAGTGATGCACGTTGCATACTATACATCTATTTTTGTACAATGTCAACAACGTGATCTAGATCCATAAACACTTTGGAAAATAAAATGCTTAGAAACTGCAAGTAAACCCTAGTCATTTCTTTATAAATGAAGGTCTGATACAGTGGGCCTTGTTGTAGTGCAAGGGTATGTTTATGGATTGTTTCCTTTAAATCCAATAATAATCATTGCATCTCTAATACATCGCACCTTTCAATGGTGCAAGCCTATGTTTACATATTGCTTCAACAAGATCTTTTAGTTCGTGGAAATGCAACTAAAGTAACAACACATAAATAACTCAAAAGAAAAATACTACAAAGGAGCACTTGCTCCCTGTCAAATTTAGAGCATATAATGCACTATAGTATCACATGAATAGCACTCGCAAGATAAATTGAGGCTGAAAGAAATTTAGATATAAAAACAATCAGAATATGTTAGGAAAAAAATGTTGTGTTTACATGTATATTGTGTTATTATGTGGTGTGGTGAGTTGTAATAACAACTCATACAGATATTACATGTTGTAATAATTAGTCAAAATAATGAGGTGTGAGATTGATATGTTACATTCTATAGTTAGAATGTGATTATGGATGAGATGTAACTCACACTATTATTAGAAATGATTGCTTGAAGTGGCAAGTGTTGACACCTTATTTATAGGAGATCATTACATTATAAATGCACTCTTATGTCTTTATAAATCAACAAAGATGTCAAATTTATTGTATATTTATTGTGAATATTATTGTTTACACTCTAATCAAAATCTACATTTGGTACCAGAGAAGGTTACTCTTCTGATATAATATGTTAGTTTGTGTAGGTACAACAAAATATTATAATGCTCCAAGCAATAAGGATCTTTGCTTTAAAAATTAGTGTTTTAGATTATATATTTCTTGAGAAGATTTGCAAATGTTAAGATAGTTTGTATTTTTAAGGTATTTGAGGTAGATATGAGTGTTTGATTCGTGCATAGACTGTCATAGTTATCTACATTAATGTGAACATTTCCAGTCATCTTTTATATAATTTAGTGCACATCTTGACTATCTGAGTCATCGTATGATCTGTTGCATTTGGCTCGTGTCATTGCATCTTGTAGACTAATTGTATACTTGTCATCTCTTAGACGTCTTTGTCACCACTCCATGTTGTTGAAGTTTCTTGTATTGTCAAATCCTCATACATATTGAGCCTTTCTTCATGTTTAATTTTATGAATTTGATCTGTAAACTCTTCAACTTTGGAATTATCCACAAAAACACAAAATAAACATTGTTGTTCTACTTTCTATTAGAAAATGACAGAGATAGCTAGTGAATGAATTATGCTTATGCTTAGAATCCACAATTGCAGGAAAGGAAAGAATTTAAGCTCATAAACACCAACAAATTTTATCCTGGAAACCTCTAAAGGAGGAAAAACCAGTCGGGAAGGGCAATTGCTCTTTCTTCCCACCTTTATTGGCCAATTCCAAATAACAAGTACATAATTTACAATAAGTAAGAAAGAGAAGTAGATAATATCTCACACTTCCTCCCAAATACTTGCTTGATCTGTCTCAACACTCCTTTCTTCTACAAAACATAGTTCCAGCACTAAGAACTTCTTGCTCACTTGCTTTCATGCTTCGATGATCTTATTCTCTTCTACAAACATGTATTTATAGCCTTTCTCAAGTCATCCCGTGCACTGGAGAATGGAAAAGGTCATGGAGGAGAATAGACATGAAAAACCTTCCAAATTCTGGGTTGTTCATTTCATATTTTTGTCTTTTGTCTGAAAGAGCTAGGACCACTGCCCAATGTAGACCAGTTGTCCCAGGACTACCACCCTGGTTGGTTGGCAATTCTATAACCACCGCTCTACACAGAGTGGTAGTCATGTTACTAAAAAGACAGAACATACGTGTATCATTTTTCCTTCTTTGTGTTGATTGTTTTGATGAAGTAGAGTCATTTTAGATCCCTATGGATCAAAATTGAACAAAAACTAGTGTTGATAAATGAGCTTGGTCTGGATAATGATAACTCCACAATGTATATAGCTAAAAGGTTTGAAAGTCATCACAATGGATTGGAATTAAATATGAATCTATGCAACATATACTTGTGCCTTTATGATTGTCATGCACGAGCCATCTAGTTAAACATGGAATTATATCATTGTTTCTCCTCCTTACTAGAGCACCACCAACTCACCATATACCACCCAACAATGTGTGTGAATCTTGTTATTACGTCTTTGTCTATGTTGTAAATTTTTTTCCTATGTGTATCTTACATCATGTGGGTCCATGTTTTATTTGTAGATTAACCTATGTAAAAAGTTTATCATTTTTGGGGAGAGATTTATCATTGG
The DNA here is from genome assembly GCA_019776745.2 of Taxus chinensis. NCBI lineage: Eukaryota > Viridiplantae > Streptophyta > Pinopsida > Cupressales > Taxaceae > Taxus > Taxus chinensis. The sequence goes on along the minus strand of CM034151.1, from coordinate 594,981,042 downwards.
TTTGTTAATCGGTCATTCTTGCAAACATATGTGAGGTTTAGGTTGAGTGGATAAGCTCTACCTATAGCTATCAATGCACTCAACATTGGTAAGAGTACTCTTCAAAACTAACCCGCTTCACAACTCCAAACACATGATTTCACATTATATGATGAGGTTTTTTATTTTCCAAAGTTATTTTACCTTAATTCAAATAACAATTTCTACCTTTATTTGAAATGTCACATAAGCAATTGAAATATACATTTTTTGTTTGACTTTTGTAATATTGTGGGTCATGGGGTCGAAACCCAAGAGTGTTAAACCATGTATTAGTGGTGTATAATATAATAGGTGGGAAGCCTATGTTTAATAAATGTGGATTGTGGTCTATTTATTTTAGTGTGTTTTTTATATAAAGACTATAAAGATGATAATGTTGTTTTAGATAATATATTGTTATAAGTCTTTCAAGTGTTTTGCTATTAAATAAGCCTAAGCTAAAGGTAATTTGTTTGGCCATGTTGTGCCAACATAGTTTATATCTTATTCAAATTTAGTTTTAAACTATTTGTAAGAACCCCTTGGTAGAATACTAGAAAAACACCCCGATTTTTTAAATTATTATTATTATTTATATACATTCCTTCATGTGAATTTTCATATAATTCCACCAAAGATGATAATCAAATCCCTAGTTCTTAACATAAACCATCCACGATGTAGAAACCAAAGGGAACAATTAATGCTTGTTTATTGAAAAGAAAGTACAATAATCAAAGGGCATCATCTATTTGCAATTTAATCAATTGACTAATATTATTGTAATTAGATAAGTTAATTACATAAGAGAATGAATTCATTCCACCTTGTTCAATTCACTAAGCACAGAGACTACTAACATATGAATGTAATGACATATGAGTTAATTCATTACCCATTTCCTTTGGCAATAAATATATTAATGGTACGAAAGATTATATGTTTTCTACTTTGTACATATTAGTTTTCAAGTACACTACATGATCATTATGCTTAACATGATTTTCTTTTTTATATAATATAGATTACAAATGAGAATACAATATTTTTTTGAGAGACACTGATATAGAAGAACATAAGGATAAAATTCTCGATGTGAGCACCATTGAGATAAAATTGAAGATCATGTCGAGGTCACAATAACGAAGTAGGAGAGAAGCATCATCATAGCATTTTCTTCCAACCACATAGCTAGTTTGGTTCCCCCGCACAACTCTTGTATCCTTTGAGTGGCCCTACCCTTCACGAAGAAGGTAGATATGAAAACTCATACCAAAAGAGAAAGTGTTCCATGTATATAAATTCTTATTGCATACAACCTAACCGGTCATGATGTACTATAGGATGGTGAACTAGAAAATAATAAATACATTTTTATTAATACAAAGTATTTATTACTTATGGCCATAAGACTTAAATTAACAAGGGTTACACCTGATGTATCCTAACTCGTATACAAGGTATGCTTGGTAACCCCAAACATTGGGTAAATTATTGGTAACCCCTCAAAAGGACCCATATCCACTTGTACTGAGTCATGGCGGAGACTAAACTAATTCCCATATCCTTTTAGTCCCACTTTTTAATGTTCACTATACATTAACTCGTAGCTAATGATTCATCTCATCCCTCCTGACCCCATACTAAACAACAACTAATATCCACAAGGTAAGAAAAAATTTAATATATGTGAACAAACTCTCATCTAGTATTTGGGTGATGATGCATCACATCAATGTTCCATACCATTTCACAAAGCATTATTTTCTTCACATGACACCGGGGATTGTAAACTCCCAATGATTGAAAATTCTAAGGATTATACTAGAGTTTACATGATAACAAAGGATGTAGTAAGTTTCACTGCCTATTCAAATTTAAACAATAAAAGTAATAAAAGGAAACGTAATTGTATATTTGAACAAGGTATCATAGGGTTCCCAGATGAAAATGCATGTCAGGTTTTACTATTAACCGCTAAATGTTTACTTATTCTTATATATGCAAAGGTGATAGGTAAAAGGAGGTGAAGCTAACTACATTAATTCAAATTTGATATTAAGAATTTTGACGTGCCACATCCCCTTCTATTTATTCTAAGGTAACACCATTTTTAGGGCTTAGAATGGAATTTTATAACATAATTCAAAGTCTCACAAATAAATATTAAGTTTGTTAAATATAAGTGCATAAATAAGTTTACGATGATAAAGAAAATATTTTAAAAACAAATATATCTTTATTGGGATCTTAATAACCTATTTATGATTATTTATAAAACTCTTTTTTTAACATATTTAATTTTATAATAAATTTAAATATATTCATATGGTCTGTTATTCACCACTAAATAAATTAGGCATTCTAATTAAAAATAATGAATAAATAATTAAAATCTTACTTATGTTTCAAATCCTAAGTTTCTAATTAAAGGGTATCATATTACCAAAAGTAAAAATCCACATGACTTAAATGGATTTAAATGGCTAATATGTCTTCAAGTTTGAAAAAGGTAAAAAAAAATGTAAAGTTTATTAAAATGTTTAAAAGATGGGAGGTTTAGAAATTATCAAAAAATTTAAATGATTATATTATTGAAGAATAAACCATGTTCAAATTCAAGTTAAGCTATAACCGCTAACCATTTTTCCCCTTACTAACACACAAAATAGGTATGCATTAGAATAATTATAATAAAAGATAAGAAAATTCATCTCATTCTTATTTATGAGTTTATTTATTTATCTTATTGATGAATTTCATCTCATTCTTATTTACTTTAATAAAAGATAATTTACCCAACATTTACCTTATTTTATTATTGTTTATATATCGGGTACAAGAAAATTTACCCAACATTTACCCAATTTTATTACTTTGTCTGGTATAAGAAAATTGATGAATTTCATCTCATTCTTATTTACTTTAATTAAATATAATTTACCCCAACATTTACCCATTTTTAGTATTTTGTCTATTTATAGAATATAAAGAATTGATGAATTCACTTCCTCTTCTTAACAATAAAAGAAAAACCGCACTCTATTAGATTTACTAATTAAATATATTTTATTTAATTAAATTCTGAAACAAGTTACAGATTATTATTCTTAATGGAAGAAGCGACGATTTTTTTTTAAAATTTAGAAGAGTGATGAGAGATGTTTTAATTAAAATAGCTTGCCTCTGGTTTGTAGTCCAAGCATTCAACAACTAACCAACTCTTCTTATCTCCAGTTCCAGTCTTCTTATGTGCTCATATCTTCTCTACCACTTGCATCTTTTCTCCAAGATAATATGGTGCTAAAAAATCTTTGCTCCCGTATTTGTTGTTCCCAAAATTTATAAAGAGAAAGTGTGTGTTTTCCTTTATTTGTTTCCTTATTAATAGATTGAGGATTTTTTTATACAGGTCCCTACTTTAAAGGAATCTCTAGACACCTATAATTTAGGTTGAACAATTTAAATACCTAAATTGCACTAATTATACCCTTTCTCGCAAATCGACGATATATCGTCAATATCACACACTTCCTCTTTTATCATCGTTAATTAGCTACATTACGCTAGTTAATTGACCCTTCTATCTAACAATGACGTCAATTAACGACCTTCTATTAATCAACTCCCCTTTCTATCTAGATTAATTAATTATTTCTAATTAATTAAGCTCCCCTTTCTATCTATATTAATTAATTATTTCTAAATTAATTAATCTCCCTTTCTAGCTAGGCTAATTAATTATTATTAATCAATTAGCTTCCTCTTCCATTAAATCAATAAATCATCACTTATTTGATTAAATCCCCCTCATAATCAAAATCATGCTAATTATTCCTCTAAAAAGTTTCTATAAGTTTGCACACCTATTAATTAATCACTTTGGTTAATTAATAAAACCCCTCAAACCCCATGGGTCACTAAAGGATAAACTAAACTCTCCTAAGGTTGACTTAACCCTTTCTAAACCTTCCTTATCCATAGCTAACCTAACCTCTCCATTTATCCCACATGAAGAGAGATGTAGAGATTCTTCTATCCATTGGGATATATAAAGAGCCCTCCTCCTACCTTTACACTTACACCTTTACACACCTAAATGAGCATAGAGTCTAAGCTATAACCATTTTATCATCTTGGAGCATAATTCATTGGAGAGGCTAGCTACTTTCATTTCTTGTATTCATCCACACAAGTTTTGAAGTCACATGGGGATATGTCAAATGGTCTTGTAGTCATGGATTGACAAGACTCCATTCTTGAAAACCTTGGGATTCAAACATACAATCAAACCTTTGATTGCTAAGGAACTAAATAGGTTCATTTCATTTGATTAGCATTCAATAGAGATAGAGATTAATGGATTAACATGTTAGTTTGAATATTTGTTCATGTTCTAATGCAAGGATGTTAGTAGATTAGTCTTGCTTAAGCTCTAAGCATGATGGTACATTGATTTTGATTTAGCTTTGTTTTAGGACTACTAAGTGTTAGTTCTAACTCTTTTTGCATTGCTAACAAATTCATGTACACATTTGGCACACCCGGTGGGACGGGTCCTTAGTCCCTTAACATTCTAGTTCAAATTTTATTGTTATTTCAAGTTTTTGGCTAACCCTTAATATACACATATGGAAAATAATGTTCAATTTCTTAGGATTTTTCTAATATTACATGTGTAGGATCTTATTTAGAGCTTTAATTCTAATGGGTTGTTGTCAATTTTGAGCTAACATACTAAAATTTGGAGTGTTTTGATATTTTTGGTGTCTTTGGTTGTATTTTGACTGCAGGATGGGCGCAGGCACACAAACCATGGCGTTGGCATACTAAACCTGGCCCTGGCACACTAAACCTGACGTAGACACACATTTCGGCATGTGCACACTCTACTCGTATTGTACCTTCACTGTTGCTGGAAACCTGTCAAGCTAGCGCATATGCTCTAACCCTGGCGCACATACCATAATCTTGGTGCAAACATATTTCAAGTGGCACAAGCACACTGTCTGGATTCTTATACCGCCTTTTTTCTAACCCTGGTGCACACGCCTATACCTTGGTGCACACACCCATATCCCGACGCATGCATCTCTCAGGTGGCACATGAATATGTCTGAGTTTTCGTACCTCCTTTTTGCTAACCCTGGCGCACACGCCTACACCCTGGTGCACATGCCCATATCCTAGTGTAAGAATCTCTCGGGTGGCACAGGTGCACTGTGGATTTATATTTACACAAGGGCGCAGATGCCCTAAACCACGTGCATATGCCCTAACCCACACACAGATGTCCTAACCCATGCGTAGGTCCTTCACTCTGAGTTGGCATATTACTTTCAGATTTGTGGAAAAATTGTTTCCTAAGGTACTAACATCATTACAGGTTTTATTTTTGCATGGATATGCTAGACTAGACATGGAATAAACCTTGCATGTTAATTATAAGAGTAAGATCACGTATGCTCTTCCCTCGTGTCTTTTGGAGCAATCTTGGGAATCAAGAACGATTCTTATGTCTTTTGTTGCTTCAAGAATATGTTGAATGTCCAAATTAAGAAAAAATATATTTCACATTTGAATTAGGTGTTTCCATTTGTTGAATTCTTGGATTTTGTGCCGCATATGCTCTTCTCTTGCATTTTAGGGTGATCTTGAGAATCAGAAATGACGTTTATTCTTTTTATGGAAAACTATTAATCCATTGTGTAGAACCACAAACGCTTGTCAAAGAAGGGTGGAGTTGAAACAAAACTAAACTACTAATAAAATTTTCGTGTAGGTTTCCAAAAGGTGTTCAAGCAAACCACATCCAAATAAAAAAGATTAAAAACACACCACAATCAACACACTGTATTTGCAGGTTCTGATAAGGGTACTTCCCATCTGCTTAAAACTAGGACATAACCACTTTGGCATAAGAATTAAGCTACACCAATGGGGGTGGTCCTAGGAACCCCAAAGTAGTCCACACAAGAGGGAACCTTGTGGACAAAACAGGAAGTTCTCTGCACAACCTAGTTGACTACTAATACCATTTGTGAGATTTAGTGTCACAAGTCATTCGTATGGCAACCCTAGTGAGAGTACACGATGGACGCATTTATTGCCCACTGTGCTTGAAGGGGGTAAAGTAAAGCTGAGATACTCCCAAATTAGTCAGTGAGACTTTTTGGGTAAATAGAGCTCGCTTAAGACGGTCTTGATGACACCTAGTTAAGTGAACCACCTAGGAATCTATCTTCGACCAGGAGCTCACTTGGACCACATCAAAGCTATTTTTGAGTTGAGAGCTATTGTTCATCACAAAACATGTGAAGAATTAGTTTTTCTTAGTGTTTCACTTGCCCTAAGGCAAGGTGAAACTATGCCAAAGTGAGTTCAACATTTTTCAACCCCAATTGATCTACTTCCTTCACTTTCTTTTGACACTTTGTTGATCAAAAGAAGAGTGACTACCTTTGTGTTATCAATTGATTGTTTCACCACTTTTTATCTATTTACACCCATCCATGTTTTTGGCTGGGTTGTTAAATGTCTAAAGTGTGTGGAGACATTTTCATATCATTGGTAGCCTTTTTGATCTTGATAGCCAAGTCAAGATCACCATCATAGTTAGGCTTGGTTCATCACTTTGATTCTCCTTTGAAGGATTATATTGTTTATATCATGACACTACAATTTTGGTATTTACATATTGTTTCTTGTAAACTTGACCTAAATATCTATATTGTAAGGTTACATTGTATACACTTTAACAATTCCTAGGTATATTATCACTTTAGTTTGATTTCATTTATTACCTCGATTCTGAAGAGTGTTAAGAATTACCACTTGTGTGTGTTATATCAATATCATCTTGATATCAATACCTTACTTTCTCATAAAGTTTGGTTAACATATCTTGGTGAAATTGTTATGTCACCCACAATTGTAACTGACACCCTTTTGGAATATAGGTCTTGATTGAATTTGGGCTTGCTTCTAGTATACTTTGTTTGGAGGTCACATTAACTTCTTGTTATTACTTACGCCTTGTTCATTTCTTTGAACTTGACATAAGTAGAGAAATTTTGTTAATCATCATACGACACCAACTACATTTTCAAAGACAAATTTAGGAAGTACTTCATTTGATCATTTGGTTTGAAACTCAGCATTGTGTGACTAATTCTTGTTTGCAAATCATTGTGTCACGTTGTTTCTTTAACATTCATAATATTCTTGACATTCCTTCTTTTCACTTAGGTTTGATAAAAATCTTTGAACACATTCACAGATACCTTAGTGAACCTATTACACATTATGGATCTTAAAACATGATTAGGACTCAAAAGGAAGGCTTTGGAAACCAGACAAGCGCAAACTTGGGAAGCCTCAAACAAACAAGGTTCAAACCCTTTTATTGGCCATGATCTGGGGCCTTTATTTTCCATGGAAAAAGAATTAGAAGAAATGATAGATCATAGTAGGTGATGAGTTGGAATCCCCACATGTGGAGTTTGACTTCTACCCCACCTTATTAGATGAATTCCTTTTTAGAAATAAGGATCGGGTACTGGCACGAGTTGTAGAATTGGGAGCCAGAATGCCTATTGAACAAGAAGCAATCCCACCTACAAATGATGATAATGAAGAGGAGCAACCCCTTATTAACATGGATGATATCTTAACACATGGACATGCTTCTACTTCTAACGTGGGAAACAATAATTCAGTGGGATATAGAATACCTTTCCTTAAAGTACCACGTAAAGTCAGAATAGAACACGAAAATTTTGAACAACCTCTGCAACATGAAGAAGAAGAGGAACCTCTCAAAGAAGAAGTCACTATTCAACAAAAAATTAGCAACCTTAGTTGATAATTGGCTTTGTTAACATCTCATGTACAAAAAGAAACAAAAAGAATGTACAAAAGACAAAACCTAAGGTCAAAATTAGTGAACTTCAACTGGAAAATCAAGGAGAAGACAATATGGAACACCATCATGTATATATCCCTACTTCTCCTACCAAAGAACAATTACTCACTCAAGAAATGTAGTCTATGAAAGTGACACTTACAAGCCTCCAAGAGAGAACTGTGGGGAATAGCAGAAAATATCAATATGAAGAGCTATGTTCCTATCCATTTGACAAAACTATGACACTTCAACCCTTCCCTAAAAAAATTTGACATGCCAAAATTTGAAAAATACAGAGGGAAAGGTGACCCACGAGACCATGTAAAATATTTTATATGGCATGCCAAGAAGTGGCCTACAGTGACAATTACCTCATACGACTCTTTCCAAAGAGTCTAGGGGGCCAAGCCTTAGAATGGTTTACTCACTTACCTCGTGGGTCTATTTTTACATGGCCCAAACTGGCAGAAAGATTTGTATGACACTTCTCATACAATATAGAAAGTGACATAACCATGGTGGACTTGTGTGGCACTAAACAATGTCCCAATGAGACATTCGCTAGCTTCCTACAAAGATGGAGAGGGATAGCCAGTCACTTCCCTTGTACATTCCCTGAAAAATAGCTGGTGAGTATCTTTGTGCCCAATCTCAACCCAGACATCACTTTTCATCTACAAATGCATTGTGTTCGCACCTTTGAAGAGGTTATTGAGAAGGGAATTCAAATAGAGAAAGCCCTTGTTGCCAAAGGAACCATTAAACCTCATTCTAAGGATAACCAAAACACAAAACCTACAAAAAATCCAAAAATATTCAATAAAAACAAGAACGTGGTGGGAGACAGGAATCAAAGATTCCAAACGCGTGTCAAATGGTTTAGACTGGTCAACCTTTTAAACTGACCAAAGGACCTATTCAACCACCACCTAAATGTAGAATGTTCACTCCTCTCAATGAGCCTTTGTCAGTCATATTGAAGCAATTGGATGCAGCTCACATGGTGACTTATCCCATGACACAACCCTTTGATGAAAATGCTCCAAAACCATCATGGTACAAAGAGCATGACTATTGTGAATTACATCATGTCAAGGGACACAAAACAAACAAATGTCTATGACTTCGTCACTACATCCAAGACCTCATCAACAATGGGGAGATAGAAGTGGATAACCCAGAGAAAACTCAGATGCCAAACGAAAATATGGGAATATACAAAGAACCATTCCCTAAACATGGTAAGTCAGATGAGAAAAATATGGATCAAGGAGAGTCATCCCAGAGTTACAAAGTGGTGAATTATCTATATACCAAGAAAGACAATAATCATTACGATTCACTCATTGGATGTATCCGCTCTTCTAGTGACCATGTGAACACCATTCGGATCAAGGGAAAGGATTGCACTGTGGTAACAAGGTGCACCCACCTCATGATTCCTGAACCCTCTCCATCAACCCCACAAGATGGTAGGTACAACCTCTTAGAACAACTTGAGAAGACATCTGCCAAGATTTCAATCTTGGATCTTCTCAAAATATCGAATGTACATAAGGAAATTTTGTACAAAACTCTTCAGGGGTCAGGAGTGCCACTAGAAGTAGATCCTATGCATCTTCAAGCTACAGTAGCCAACATTGTACCAACTGAGTACATTTCCTTTAATCATAGGGAGATCCCTATTGAAGATCCAACACATAATCTCCCCTTGTATATTGAGGTATTCGTCACCTGCCGAAAGATAAAATGGGTGCTTGTGGACAACGGATCAAGGTTGAATATATGCACATTGAAATTAGTTAAGCAATTGGGACATACAGAAGAAGACCTTAAGTCCCACATCATTACCATAACCGTACTTACGACAACACGGAAAGGGAGTCAGCTGGCACAATCACATTACCCATGGAAGTCGAGACCCACTTATCATCACACGAAGTTTCATGTCTTGGACTTGGAACTCCCATACAATATGCTTCTTGGCCGACCATGGATTCATGCCATGCAGGCCGTGCCATCAACGTTCCATCAATGCATCAAACTAAAACATGAGGGACACACTATCACGATACAAGGAGATCTAGAGCCCTTCACTCACTATAGAGCTCTCAATAGTTTTATGTGTAAGGGTGCCTATATGTGTCCCTCTACTGATATAGTTGTTCCTCTTCAATCTGAAGCCATGGAGTCACGAGTAGATTCAGATTCCCTAAGTTCTTGCACCCGTGAGGCTTCTACATCAACTTCCCCTTTTGATTCATGGGAGATGAAGGTTCTGGAATACGGTTGTGGGGAGTATAATGTGTAACAAGCTCTTTTGGTTTCAGATCTCTCATTGTCACCTAAAACTAGAGGCCGACCCAACTATCATTTCAGACGGCCTAGAGATGAGTGAACTATTGGGTCATTTTTACCTGGAGGGTTTCTCGCTGAAGAGAAATTGTTGGACCCACCTACGACTTGGGTCCTGGAAGATACTCAACCAACTTGCTACCAAATCCCTGAGTATGAGAAGTCTATAGCCAAATGATGTATTCCATGGGCTACAAGGGTCTAGGATGCAGAAAGAATGAGCAAGGACCAAGAGAACCAGTTCCTCTCCCACATTTCAAGATGGAAAGGTATGACATCAACATTCAACCCTATGGATCACACCCCAATGATCAAGATGCCACCTATTCTGAGCATGAAGATAGCTCTGATTATTTAGATAGCGATACAAATTCCCACTGTAGCCAATACGAGGATCTTGCCTCCACAAACCTGTTCATGAATACCATTGTCCTTACCATAACCCCTACTAAACCTAAAATTGACCTTGTTTACCCTTTCCTTTTCGAATGGGACCAACAACATCATGTGCCACTGGATCTCTTTGAAAATGATGAAGCCATTGCAAGAATTCATGGGCATTCAAGATACAATTCCAATTGGAGACCATAAGAAGGGTTTCTACATTGACTTAGATACCTATGCATACTTTGGTGAGGAAGCTGAGCTTCATGGTCAGAAAAACTTAAGAAAAAGTGAGGGCAAAAGTTCCAATGAAAAGCCTCAACAAAAACAAAAGTCCAAGTCACACAGTGAAAACCTCTTTGAGGCGTTGGCTGAAAAACAAGTAAAAAAATCAATGGACAAGAAAAGTGACCATGACCAAGGGTGAAAATCTCATAGAGATGCCCTTGGAAGAAGATCTCAACCTTCCTCCCAATCCTACGCGTATGGAGGATTTGTCAACAATGCTAGTAGAAGAAACCATTGATGTGAATATTGGAACAGAAGAGGATCCAAAGATAGTCAAACTAGGAGCTTCACTCTCAGCACGAGAACAAAAAACATTCACCATGCTTCTGTGGGAATTTGTAGATGTATTCACATGGTCCTATAAGGATATGTTAGGCTTGGATCCAACTTTGGTAGTGCATAACCTAGTAGTGCATGCAGATGCCAAGCCCATCAAACAAAATCTCAGAAAAATGCATCCACGGGTGGCCCTTCTAGTTAAAGAAGAGCTAGAAAGATTGTTAGTAGCGTGGGATTTATTAGACCTATTGATTACTCAGAATGGATATCAAACATAGTCCCCATACAAAAGAAACCTATCAGGATAAGAATCTGTACGGATTTTAGAGACATTAATAAGGCATGTCCAAAGGATGATTTCCCATTGCCCAATATTGATATGATTGTTGATTCAACTGTAGGATATGAAATGTTATCACTTATGGATGGATTTTCAGGCTACAATCAGATCAAAATCACAGATGAGGATCAACACAAGACAACCTTCACAACCCCCTGGGGAACTTTTTGTTATCAGGTAATGCCCTTCGGCCTTAAAAATGCAGGAGCAACTTATCAAAGGGAAATGACCATGATTTTCCATGATATGATTCATGACATCATGGAAGACTATGTGGATGATATCCTTGGGAAATCCAAGACAAGAGTCATATCACCCTAAGATTTTGTGGCGTATCTTCGAACACCTGTGGGAATACAAAGTCAGATTGAATCCTAAGAAGTGTGTGTTTGGCGTATTGTCAGGAAAGTTTCTTGGATTCATTGTATCTTGAAGAGGGATTGAGGTAGACCCAGCTAAAGTTACTACCATTACTAAAATGCCTCCTCCCAAAAACATCAAACAACTACATAGCTTGCAAGGAAAGATACAGGCCATCCACCGCTTCATTTCCCAACTTGCCGATAAGTGTCATTCGTTCACTCACCTACTTAAAAAGGATGTTTCCTTTATTTGGGGACCAGAGCAACAACATGATTTCACCTTGCTTAAGCAGTACTTAGCCAATCCACCTGTCCTCATGCCTCCAACTCCTGGTGAGCCACTTCTGTTGTATATTTCTTCCACACAATTCACTATTGGTGCATTGCTCACCCAATATGACCTCGGCCATAAAGAAAAAGTTGTGTACTATCTCAGTCGTACTCTCATTTCTTATGAGCTCAACTACCCTCAGATTGAAAAATCTTGTTTGGCTGTAGTTTTCACCTTCCAAAAACTTCACCATTACCTGTTGAACACTAAAACCAAGCTTATATCCAAAGTTGACCCGCTTAAGTACCTGTTGTCAAAACCCACCCTTACAGGTAGAATGGCTAATTGGATCATTCTACTAAGTGAATTTGACATTGAGTATGTGCATCAAAATTCAGTAAAAGGAAAGTACTCACCGATCAGTTAGCAGAAGCACCATTACCAGGGACAGAGCCTGCAAGTCTAGATCTGCTAGACGCTTCATTACTGTATATTGAGGAATCTGTCATGTGGTAGGTGCACTTTGATGGATCTTTTACTTTTCATGGTTCGGGGGTAGGTGTGGTTTTAATTACTCCTTCAGGTGACCCTATACCTCAAGATTTTCACCTTGGTTTTCCTTGTACAAATAACATTGTGGAATATGAAGCACTCATCACAGGGATGAAACTGAAATCAAATGGGATATCCATCATGTTAAGATCGTTGGTGATTCACAATTGATCATCAAGCAAGTTAACAATGAGTATAAAGTCAAGGATGAGAAACTCATCCCCTACAAAAAACTGGTGGAAACCTTGAAAGAGTATTTTGTGCGTATCACATTTGAGAAGATTCCAAGAGCACAAAATAGATCCACAGATGCTATGGCCACCATAGGTTCTATGCTACGAATTCCACCAGAGAGCAATGACATGCCATTCTTTGTTGAGAATCTACACCAGCCTGCGTATGATATGCCTGAATCATGTTTGGCTTGTGAAGTTGTTGGTCCCTATTCCCCATGGTATGTGCACATCTATACTTATCTTAAACACAACACCTTCCCTCCTGACATCTCCCATTCTGAAAAACAAAGCCTTATCTGTCAGATAGCCCATTACACCCTCCTAGGAGATACGCTCTATCGTCGTGGCTACGATGGGAATCTGTTGCATTGTCTAGATGTAGCAGAGTCAGTCCAAGTGATTAAAGAGGTGCATGAAGGGGTGTGGACACCCATACAAATGGAATGGTTCTAGCTAAGAAATTGTTGAGAGTAGGCTACTATTGGCCTACTATGGAAACAGACTATTGTAACTATGTAAGGAAATGCGTATTATGTCAAAAGTATGGAAATTTCATCCATGCGCCATCACAGCCATTGCAGCCAATCACAACCCCATGGCCATTCTCCAAATGGGGACTAGATTTAATAGGAAAGCTCACCCCTACCTCATCTGATGGTCATACTCACATCATCACAGCTACAGAATATTTCACTAAGTGGGTGGAGGTTGTTCCTTTGACTTATGTTACAAGAGCTCAGATTTCAAAGTTTATCATGAATCACCTTATCTGTCGGTATGGCATTCCTATAGCCATAGTTACTGACAATGGAAAATCATTCAAGAACAAGATAGTGAAGGACCTTTGTCATCGATTTCAGATAAAATTGAAATGGTCTACGCCATATTATCCACAAGGTAATGGGTAGGACTGAAGCCACTAACAAAACATTGGTTCAAATCATGGAAAAATATGGTGAGTAAGACAGGTCGCAATTGGCATTTGCAAATTCACCCAGCCCTTTGGGCTTATAGGACCTCCATTCACACTCCTACTGGTGCAACACCCTATTCCCTAGTATTTGGAACCAAATCCATTATCCCATTAGAAATTGAGCTTCCTTCCTTGAGAATATCTCTTAGGGATTATCTGGACAAGGATGAGGATTACAGAGTGGCCAGGCTGGCAGAATTAGAACTCCTGGATGAAAAGCACATCTGCGTGCCCTTAACCATCTCAAAGTGTATCAGAACAGAGTCTCTAGAAATTACAACAAAAGGATCATACCTCGTCAGTTTGAGGTCAGAGATTTGGTCATGAAAGAAAATCAGTTCAACACAAGGGCAGAAAGAGAGAAGAAAGGAAAGTTCGAACCACATTGGTTAGGACCTTACATCATTGTGGCCAAATATGGTACGGGAGCATACAAAATTTCCCATCCCAATGGTGATGAGCTCTATGAACCTATGAATGCCATGCACCTTAAGTGGTTCTATGCTTAAACATGGCACAAAAATCAGAAAAGAAAACCAAAAAAAGAGTAAAAATGATCAAAATACAAAAAAATAAAATAAGAGAAAAAGAAAAAGAGAAAATAGGTCGTCCATATGTGAAAACCACACAATTGTGGCATGTTGGATAGGTCCCTTGGTGAAAACCAGTTTCTGACGCCTTGGGAGGATTCATTGTTCACAAGCATCTTACATCTGGAGGGTACTTTTACTTAGCCTAGGGCTAGTTCCATGTCTGCATCTGAGATTCCCTATGAACCTATCCTGTCAAGCCTTGATCCAACTTTTTCTCCTCTTGTTAATCTGTGAAGGGATGGTCTTTGCATATTCCCCATCTAACGTTGGAGGGCACTTCTACAACTTCACCTTCCTATTTATAAACATGTGGCACCTTCCCTTGTATATTCTCTTGTCTAACACTGGGGGCATCCACGTTTCTCGGTTACCTATGCATAGCTTCGGAAAATGTTAGAAAATCACAAAAATATTCAAAAATGTTAGAAAATCACAAAAACATTAAAAAATGTTAGAAAATCACAAAAACATAAAAATGTTAGAAAATCACAAAAACAATAGAAAATTGTTTCACAAAAGCACAAAAAAACAATAGAAAATTGTTTCACAAAAAAAACACATACAAAAAAAAATTCGTTTCACAAAAACACAAAAATAGTAGAAAAGTGCTTTCACAAAACAATCTTGCAAAAACATAACTTTAGTTTACTTACTTTATCTTGTTTCTTGCTTTGTTTGTGTACATTGTTTGCTTGTATAGTTGTTGCTTGTTTGTACATTTGTGTAGTTTATTGCTTAGACATACTTTGGTAAGTTTTGTCTTTTCTTGCTTAGATTAGATTCATTCTTACTTATACATATGCAGTGTGTTTTTGCATGCTTGTAAATAATTGTACATAGTTGTGTTAATTCATGATTGGTTGGCACTGTGTATTTTGTTAACATTTGATTGTGTTTGCTTGTTGCATGTACATTGTTTTGTTATCACATCATCATCTCTCCATCAATATCATCACATCTAACATCATCTATACATCATATAAATAAAAAGCTAAGTATACATCACACATGAATGCTAAGCTAATCATCACATATCATATCATCATGGGGGAAAGAGGGATCACAAATATCAAAATATATCCCCCCCCCCCCACACCAATATCATCATGTCATCCCCGTCCACTAATCTAGAGCATCACATAGGTACAATCAATTGATATCATCTATGGATCTATCATATCAAAATTAAACACATGTGGTACAAACATCTCAACTATCATCATGATACATACACAATGTGAAATCAAATCATATAACATCATGACACATCCATAATCCATGCATCAATCATCAAAACAATAAAGTCCATCATCTCATAACAATGGTGCCACATCAAAATGTCCATATATACAAGTATAAAATGTCTGTCTCACAAAAGATATACATCATCGATACAAAATGGGCCATCAAAGGGCACAACTCATAAAAATGCCTTCATCAGAGGCGTACATCAAAAATGCTATACAACGATCAAAAGAATAAATCCTTCATCAAAGGCGTGCATCAAATAAATTGGTACATCATATACATCTGTCAAGTATAACACCTTCATAAGAGGCCTTGTATATCATGATACAAATACAATCAAATAATACAATGAATATCAAGGCTGACTAGAACCCTCAGAGGGAGTGGTTGGTCTGTGCAATGGAGGACCCATAACCTATGTCCCACGTAGTCTTGTAGGTTTCCCTCGTGGCTAATCCACTGATACCTGTGGCCTCTCTGATCTCGTCGATCCACTCGACTGCTGACTATAGGTAGGTGCCCACTGGCCAGCTGGAACTGCCTCATAGTAGAGTGATCCGTAATATGAGGCTCTACCCTCTGTTGTAGCTAAGTCTTGATGAGTACGAGTTGTCACTAATGTCTCGTATGTGTGTCAAAATGACACTACCTCTTTGCTGAGTATCCGTAAAACCTCGGTCTAACCCACTTCTCACTCTACACGAAGCCGATCTCTCTCGACTATCACTGGTTATAGCTGGTTTAAGCTTGTTATAGTAGGCTCGTCACTTGAGCCATCTGAGAGGCCATCTGGCATATCTACTGGAAATATGCATAACCATCTCCTCCTTGACCGGCTTGGGCTCTAGATTGGTCCCGCTCTACTATCACGACTAGAATGTGAGAGCAGGCTTGATCTCTCTCTGCTATCAACTTTCACACCTGCTACCATAGGGTAGCTAGTTGTGCCTCGACATCTCCACCCTGAGCTCAGGCTAACCTCAGAGGCATCACTAGAGCTTGTCCTTGTCCTTGGCCCTGTATCTGTCCCTGATCCCATAGTCTAGGCCTTGGACCCTCTACATGAACTTTTCCCTGTGCCTCACCCTATCCTGGTGCCTCGCCCTATGCCTATCCCTATAAGGGCACCTACTGCCTCTGTCCAAGATCATGTACTATACCATACCCATCATTTCACCTCCCATCAAATGGATAATCATCCTAACTTGCAGCTACAACCTCATCACTACTGTATGTGACCTTGGATGGTGCTCGCACACCTTCTCCCCATGTCTCATATGATATGGTCAGGCGCTGCGGTAAAACGGTCACATACCAGGCCATGTAATCTGGTGTGGTCCTTGGGTCTCTAACCTATCGAGCAGGATCCCAAACCTAAGGTACTGTACTGCCGAAACAACGTAACAGGTGCCCCAATGATGATACAGGTCTCCTCGCAAGGTGTTCAGGATCCGGAAAAGATCTCCAAGTGTGCGTTAACATCCCGCATGCCCCGCTTAGCCCCCGCGTGCTTTGTTTTTCCCTTTTCCCCTCTTTTCTTGGCCTTTTGTGACTCTTCAGTGACGAAACCGCCGCCCTGAATAGGGCGGCGGTCCTGTAACCGCCGCCCTGCTCAGGGCGGCGGTCCTTTACGCATTTTCCAGAAAGCTCTTTTAACACGACTCACGTAATTTCAACATTTTACCAGCTTTCTTTCACCGCCATAAGCTTGCATTTATGATTCTGGTTCCCTGGAATAGTGTTTTGCCATTGTTTATAGTTTAAGAGTTCTATTTGGTTTTTACCTTGGGTAAATGCAAATGCTATAAATAGTTGGCTTGTGCTCAAGCAAATGGCCCCTCAAATTTGCCTCTGAATTTCTCTTTGCAATAGATTTAGTTTTCATTTTGCTTAGAGTTCTTAGTTTCTTTCATTGCATGCCTAGTTAGTGTTGTTTTGCTGTTAGGAAGCCACATATCCATCTTGTGCAAGTGTTGTTGACATTTTATCCAATCCATTGGAGTAGAATAGTTTGTTTTCAATAGGAAGCCATTAAAGTTGCAGGTTTTGTTCTTCAAACAGGATAGTTTCAGGTTCTGGACGTTTCATGTTGCATGACTCGCAATAAATCCCGCTAGGAATTGCATAAGCCAAGCTCTGTACTCTTGCGCTATCCCTCTCCTACTCGCATTGTATTCAGTCTGTATCTTGAGCTGCCTTTATCCCAATATCTACTTCTGTTGATGCTAGCATTACACGCTTTTCTGGATCCACGTGAACACGAAGGAACGAGGAGATCACACTGAGGGGACAAGATCACACACACCATCGGATTCGCCACTGTTCTGCAGAATCCAGGTTCTAGCTTTCAAAGTTCTAGTTAAAAACATATCAAATAAAGTAGCCAATCACTTTATTTCAGTCAATTCTACTCTCGATATTGCCAGGGAAGCTGTGGGGATTGATAGTTTCTGAGAAACTATGATTCACTCCTCACTTCTGAGGTAGGATCGAGAGCCTTGCAAATAGATTAAGTCAATTATTTCATTGTTTAGAATAGATTCACAATTGCACAGACAAATAGCTACACTCGGTTATCTTGTTTGTTTTAATTTCGTCATTAGATTAATTGTCAAATTCTAGGTATGATAAAGTAGTTGCTCTTTTAAAATTTCCTTCATAAAATTTCATCAGAAAATACAAAAAAAAGGAGAGAGAAATCATATATGCTATAGATATACTTCACGTAGTTAAATTTCATTTTGCTGCAGTTCGTTTTTACATTGTTACTTTTGTATGACAATCACGGGACCTAGGGAGCCCAGAGAATACGTATTCGAGCCAATCGTGCCCCAGCCCAATCTCATCACAGTAATAACTGATATAGATCAAAATCTTAGGATCCAAGTCTTCCGAACAATGGTAAGCTTGCAACAAATCAATTCCTAGTTGAGCGGATTAAACATAGAAGACGACCAAGCGCACACGTTTTGGTCGAATCAACCAAATTACAGATTACCCTAGGTAAACATCCATATGACTGTAAAGGGGTTTGAAAGAGAGAAAACGTTTGGTTGTGATCCTTTGGTCCCACAGCCGGACGCAGGAGACACCCTCATAGATATAGATACCAGCTTAAGGATTCAGGTTGCACGAACGCCTGTAAGATATTCTGAGAAGATCACACAGTTATTGATTCTAAATATAGAAGCAGAGAAAGCATATGATTACTGGGTGTTAGGGATTAGGAACTAATTCTACGCATGACCATAGCAGGACCGCAACAAATACGAATATACGGTTGTGATCCACAAATCCCGCAACCCAACGAATCCATAAGTCAATCAGACATAGACACTGGCCTACGCACACTAGTATTCAGATCCACTCCACTTCCACCTATCATCATCGAACAGTTATCCTTACTAGATACAACAGCTAACAAAGCTAAAGAGTTCTGGACTAGGCCAGAGAATCGTCCATAGAGTCAACTATATTTACCATCCACCATATGACCTTATCTGGAGACATACACGAAACTATCCCAGGTCATTTTCCACGTATTCCACAACCCATAGATCGAATCACGCCAGAGCTCGATATTGATTGGAGCCTTCGAGCAGTCATCCTTGCCGATCGATCTATCACACCAGTTCAGGTTAGGAGGGCCTTCTTTGCCTTAGATTCGCAAGTTCCACTAGTGCGTATTGAAGACATTAGATTGCCTAACTAGTTTGTCTGCATCCCATACATATTCCATCCCCACCGGCTGTCTCGGCACGACCTCGGGAGGTCGGGTGCGAGGAAGAGTTACTTGTAGATTCCCACGCTCGCTTGTCACTTTTCCATCATACAAAATTGGTGAACCCAACGTGAACCTTTCTACTTTCTGAGTTTGGAGTCAGATTTCTACTAGTTCTTTCAAATTAAAAATTCTTTCATCTTTACTACCTCATTAGCTTTCACCATCACCTTCGCTCCTTCCCATTATTCTGCGGGTATTCATATACCCCCCGAATATGTCAGGATTCGATGCATATGGCAGGCCCCTCTTGGGCCTTGAGGCATACTACGCCCAACAAAATAGGCAATCATCACCCTCACTCTCAGTATGGGGTGACAACTACTCAGCTAACCAGTTGTCAACACAAACTCCAAGGATCAGATATAACTCATCTTTTCAAACTGAGGAGTTAGATCAGCTCGCTCAAACGCAACAAACAGAGCCTTCAGGCTCGAATAATATGACGTTCACCGGAGAATCTTGGTTCATCTCCTCAGGTGCTGCTTAGACCACAAATTAGTAGACAATCAGACTCATACCTGGGTTTAGATGATGAACATTCGGTACGTTATGCTAGGAATGACCAACGTTCTCGAAGTATGTACCCACCTATAGGAGGTTTACAAACACAACCTGAAACCTCTTTCCAAGAAAATACCTCCATACCACGTCATATAGGAAATGCCCTCGGGGAAACTTGGCAGGGCAGCGATCAGTTCATAGCAGGATATCACATGCCTAAGCAACACCATGATATACAACAAACGCCGTCAAGGCAAAGTATTGTGACTTCACCAAATGAAGTCATTTCAGCTCTAGTAGAAAAGGTTAGGGAGTTAGAACTTACCCAAACAGGTCAAAATTCTCAATTCATGCAAGCAGGAAGTTCCAAACCTCCACACCATCCTAGCCAATTAGACCTCCTCACCGGAGTAGGCACGTTAGGCATGACTCCTCAGTATTCACAACAAACGCCAACTAGACCCACCATCTCTAACACTGTTCCTCCCGGTCTAGTACAAAACAATCCATTCCTGGACAATACCCCGTCATACTTAAACATGTACTCCAAATCACCACAAGGGGATATGTTCTCCTCTCCCGGCATGTTTTCTCAAACACAGGTGTTTCCTTATGCCCCTACCAACGCATACGCTACGCCATATCAACAACCCATTCCACCTCCGCTCCCTCAGCAAGTACCATCAATGGTCGAAACCTATGCGATAGGGACTTATTCAGAATATTTGAAAGAGCCCTTAGATTTCACCATACGAAGCGTCATGCTTCCAAGACCTCTTCCCGACTTGCCCAAATACAAAGGTGAGGGAGATCCAAATGCACATATCAAAGCTTACGCTACAGCCATTCGAGAACTACTCCCATGGGATGGGGTTGTTGCTAAGATATTCCCAAAAACCTTGGAAGGCATCGCTCTCGATTGGTATTATAGAATACCTGAGGCTTCCATCCATTCGTTCAAGCAGCTCGTGTCAGAATTCATCAAGGCCTTTGACATGAACAAATTATTAAGGATAGGAATCAGGGAATTCTTACACATCAAGCAAGAACACAACGAATCTGTCGCCCATTTCATCCAAAGGTGGCGTACAGTTCTTTATTCTTCGGCAAGTGCTCCAAACATGGATCAAATGGAACTATGTGATTTATTCCTTCATTCTCTTAGCAGAGAGGTGAAGGAAGAAGTCCAGAAGTTCCCATTAAGAACTTACGATGAAGTACTTGAGAGTGCTCTTCGAATAGATCAAGCGGCAATTGATAGTGGTCGCAAAACATATGGAGCAAATGGGAGGTTAGTCACCTCCAACCAGAACACTACAACTTATCCTACTACCACGAACGTCAATCAAGGACCTAAAATCCTTAATAAAAATCGGGGTGTAACAACAGATGGAGTAACCGACCAGCCTAAGAAGGTAAATGTTGTCAATACTCCATCACAAATAAACAACCAACGAAACAACAACTTTACCCCGACAATCAATACAGTGGATTTTAACCATCCACAACAACAACAACAACAACGGAAAAATCCCACACAGGGTCCAAGCCAAAATTCAACTAGGTACCAAAACCAGAATTCAAACCAAAGACAACAAACGCAAAATTTTAATCCTAATAGACAACGGTTTGATCAAAATTTTGGGCCACAATACGCACCAAACCAACAAACTAGGAATTACAATCCTAATTCGTACTGTGGTTTCCACAAAATTCGGGGCCATGACACTAGAACGTGCCGTGACTACAATAAATTCATGCAACGCTTGCCAGATGAACAAAGACAACTTTTCATGGATATGTTCTTGGCAGATCCTACGTCACCAGCATCAAATACTTTTTCAGGGGCAGTTTCCCCTCAAAACGCACCCCTGAAGATCTTTAATGATCCACTCCCAAATCACGATAACAACAGGCTAAATCTAACTGGGACAAACAAGAGCGTAATGACAGGAAACAATGATCATGAAGCTTCAACTTCGCTAAATCCATTAGTTGCGCCACAACTAGGAAGTCAGCCACGACCTAAGATAGTCGGTTTAGTAGAGTTAGATGCCGAACTACCCATCGAAGCTGTAACAAGGACGCGAGAGTATTTCTCTCAGCCAAGTCCAAGCCACCTGCCAGGGACAGATAACTTCCAACAAATAGTAGCAAAGCCTGTGGGTGCCTATGATTTAATTAATGACCTAACAAAAACCTTCTCGCACATTTCATTTTTAGACTTACTAAAGAACTCTCCTGCCCACAGGGCTGCTCTTTTAGAAGCATTAGGTTTAGGCCATTTAATTAACATCACTCCACCTCCTGAAACACAGGTAAATCATATAGACTTTGATGTTCATCCTCTGGGGCAGGCGGATAGGGATGTCGAATTCATATTCGAGATAAACAAAATGCCGACAGATGCTGAGATCGCACGTCGAGGTGATCCAGCCTTACATTTGCAAGTATGGGTTTATAACAACTATGTAAAGCGTGCAATGATAGACAATGGGGCAGCGGTTAACATAGTCCCCTTCTCTTTCCTTCAAAAGCTAGGGTATGGAGAAACCAATTGTTCCACAACTCGAAACACACTAAGGGGCTATGATAGCCTTAAAGCCACCTCGGTTGGAACTATAATATTACCGGTCACCTTAGGACCCAAAACCATCTTGACTGAGTTTTATATTATAGATCGGGAAACTAACTATAATATGATCCTCGGCCGACCATGGATACACCGCATGAAGGCAATCCCTTCTACGCTATTTCAAGAAGTAAGGTTTTTACACTTAGGAAAGATATTTGTAGCCAAAGGTGATCCAAAACCATTCGATGTACACCTAGCTGACTTAAAGAAAAGACCAGGCATGCACTCGGAGTTTGAACTCCCAACAAACCAACTTAATAAACCTACCGACGCAAAACCAAAAGAAAAGTTGGTACCTACGACAGATCTTGAAACTATGAGCCTAGCCAAGGCAACCCCAACCCCCAAAGATGAGGCTAACACTGTAGAAACAGTATCATTAGGAACTACTGCAAAAATCATTGAATTGATAGAACAAGATCTACCAATGTTCTTACCATTTGATTCTGTAGGCGTGGGATATTCCCTGGGTGTCGGTTCTCTCCCAGCGGTAGATCTCTGCATGGTAGAGGTAGAAGATGTTAACACAACAAATATCCCAACATCTATACTCCCAGCTAAATATTGGACTCTCCATTTTGATGGGGCTAGATGTCGTTATGGAGCTGGGGCAGGTATAATCCTTACTTCTCCCGAGGGGAAAGTCCTACCATTTGCCTTTAAACTAAATTTCGAATGCACAAACAACGGCGCTGAGTACGAAGCCCTCCTCCTTGGCCTCATCTTAGCTAAGAGAATCAGTGTTGATAACATCAGAGTCTTAGGAGACTCACAATTGGTAGCAAACCAAGTCTCTGAGATATATGAAACCAAAGCCGAGCACTTACAGCTTTACAAAACAGCTGTATTGAATTTAAGCAAGGAGTTTGACTTCATATCAATTGAAGCAATCCCGCGAGAGAAAAATCTTCTCGCTGATTCAATAGCAACTTCAGCATCACGTTTTACTCCAAACAGTAAGTTAGAGGATACCCGTTTCATAGTATCCCTTCGTGATGAACCATTGATAAAAACAATGACAAATTCTCTTTTAAACGGAAATGAAAACAAATCTACTATCCTAGACCACATTGATAGTGATATGGCCACTCTGAATTACTTAAACACCTATGCGGCATTACATCTCTCCTATCATATGATAGATTTGTCCTTAATCCCACATTCGTCTTCCTACTTCGGAAATCCCATGATGGAGCTTCCCTCGCAAATGGAACCTAGCGTATACACAGTAGAAAATGGGGACGATTTGGATTTACCTCCAGCCCCACCTGAGTTTGAAGAAGGTAATGCCTCTTTAATCGAAGAAACAATTGATGTTAACATCGGAACGGAAGATGAACCAAGGATATTGAAGTTAGGATCCTCGTTAACTCCATTAGAAGTAGAAATACACACTCGGATCCTCAAAGAACATCAGAAGGCGTTTGCATTTAATTATAAGGAAATGACAGGGTTGCACCCCACATTGTGGTGCACAACCTCGTCACTAAATCAGATGCAAAACCAATTAAACAAAAATCGAGACCAATGAAACCCAAAGTAGCTCTCATGGTAAAAGAGGAGGTAATGAAACTCCTCCAAGTAGGATTCATCAAACCAGTCGATTACTCTCAATGGGTATCTAATATCGTTCCCGTTCTAAAAAAAATGGAAAGATACGCATCTGCATAGACTTCCGAGACATTAACAAAGCGTGTCCTAAAGACGACTTCCCGTTACCATCCATTGACGTCATTGTTGATGCGACAGCTGGATTTGAACTTTTGTCTCTCATGGATGGATTCTCGGGATACAATCAAATCAGAATATCTGAACAAGATCAAGCTAAAACCACATTTATAACTCCTTGGGGAACTTATTGCTATGTTGTTATGCCATTTGGTCTCAAGAACGCTGGTGCTACATACCAGCGAGCTATGACATATATATTTCACGATCTAATTCATAAAATCATGGAATCCTACGTAGATGACTTGTTGGCTAAGGCCAAGAAGCGTTGTGACCATCCGGAAGTACTCCGCATCATTCTTTCACATCTGATAGAATACGGAGTCACGCTAAATCCAGAAAAATGCGTCTTTGGTGTAACAGGAGGGAAGCTCCTAGGTTACATCATATCGTCACGAGGGATAGATGTTGACCCAACCAAAATTCGGGCTGTCCTCGAAATGGTCCCACCTTCGAATGAATCTGGAATCAGGTCATTTCTCGGAAAACTTGGTGCAATCCGGAGATTCATCCCAGACTTAAGCTTCGCCATCCATCCAATCAACAATCTGCTCAAGAAAGATTATAGTATTGATTGGACCGAAGACTGCAATGAAGCTTTTGATGCAGTTAAGCGTTTCCTGTTATCACCACCTACGCTAATGCCACCTAAGCTAGATCACCCGTTAATTTTATACTCGCGAGCTACCAATGTCTCGCTAGCCTGTATGCTGGCTCAAGAAGACGATGACAAGAGAGAACGTGTGATTTATTTCATTAGCCGAACGTTGCTCGACTATGAAACATGTTATACACAAGCAGAATGAGAATGCCTCGCCATAGTCTTTGCAACCAAACGCTTAAGACATTATATGCTAAATCAAGAAACAAGGGTCATGGTAAAAACAGACCATTTACGAACTTTTCTCACGCAAGGGTCCTTGTCTAAGAAGGCTGGACGTTTTATAACCTTAATGGGAGAATTCGAATTAACATTTGTAAATCAGAAATCCGTTAAGGGACAAATCATCGCGGATTGGTTAGCTGATAACCCATTAGATGGAGGCGATCTAGTAGATCTGGATTTTCCAGATGAGTGCGTATACTACATTGAAACCAGACCTCCTATCTCTGAGTGTCCCTGGTACACTGATATCATTAATTATATCATGGACCATACGTATCCAGAAGGGGCTACACCGCAACACAGAAGGCGGTTACGCATTATCGTAGCAAAATACGTCATTATAGAGCAAGTGCTCTATCGGAAAGCATTCGATGGAATGCTTCTAAGATGTGTCGACACAGAAGAATCCAAGAAGATTCTCCATGAATCTCACAGTGGAATGTGTGGAGGCCACTTCGGTGGCCATGCCACCACTCGTAAAATACATCGAATGGGCTATTTCTGGCCCACTCTAGAACACGATGCAGTAGAGTTTGTACGCAGGTGTCATAAGTGCCAAGAGTTCTCCCATGAGATCCACATGCCGGCACAAACTCTACAACCAATCGCGACTCCATGGCCCTTTTCTACGTGGGGCCTAGATTTAATAGGGAAATTCTCTCCCTCGTCTACAGACGGCCATAATTTTATAATCACGGCCACCGAATATTTTACCAAGTGGGTAGAGGCTATGCCTCTTACTACTGTACCGGGTTCTGTAATCGCCAAGTTCATTTTGAACCAAATCATTTGCAGGTATGGTATCCCGCAAATCATTATCTCAGATAATGGAACTTCTTTTAAGAATGACGAAGTTCACGAATTGTGCAATAAATTTAAAATAAGCCATCATACAGCTTCCTTGTATTACCCTCAAGCCAACGGACAGGCTGAAGCGACAAATAAAACACTAAAATCCATTCTCCTTAAAATGGTGAAAGAAAACAAACGAGATTGGCACTTGAAGTTATATCCGGCCTTATGGGCCCACCGAACCTCAATAAGAACACCAACGGGAGCAACTCCTTTCTCACTAGTATTCGGGGCAGAGGCAGTTCTCCCACTTGAGGTTGAAATACCCAGTCTCCGTATTTCATTACAAGGGATTCTGGATGAAGACGCTTACAGAGAAGCACGTCTCTCCCAACTAGAAAGCCTAGATGAAGCTAGGTTAGATGCTGAACAGCAGCACAGAGCCTATGCTGACCGGATGTGCCGGCAGTATAACAAGAAAGTCTATGAACGTGACATATATGAAGGTGATCTAGTTCTAAGGCTAGACAGCCGGATCGACAAGAAGACCGGCGAAGGAAGGAAGTTCCGGCCCAAATGGTTGGGCCCATACCGAGTCATGAAGGACTATGGAAATGGTGCATACCTCTTATGTACGCTGGAAGGTGAGGAATTTGGTGAAACAGTCAATTCCCTACACCTCAAGCGGTTCTACGCGTAAGCAACTAGCACTATTTATAATTACATTTACATTGCATCTTCATATAGATTAAGATCATTTTGTCCGCTTGTTTCGTACACAAATTGTGATCAAGGAATTTTGTTCTCAAAGCAATTCATTACAAACTCATGATGTTGTTGGCATAAACACTCTAATCATACTTCTCCATTTTCATGATATCATCAAACTATCTCGGAATCATTTTATCAAATAAAGCTAGATATGACAAAGTCTTAACGGTAACCATGCCAAGATCTGCAGGTTTATTCTCACTTTTGGTTTCTTCTTAGGATAAGTGTCTTGCCTATGGTCTGTTCTAGAAGCTTCATGGTGTCACATCTATCCCATATGTATATCTCTTTGGAAATAAGCACATACTGACATTTTACTCAAGTAAACAAGTCAAATATTGATCAAACAGAAAATTTTAATTTTACACATTTCCTTGCCCCACCAACCTTTGGTGATGAGCTTGCATCTCTTACTAGTGACGTAGGGTTGGGAAAGGATGGAAATGCCCTTACTCGCCTATGCTTTTCCCACGGTGATAAACCCACGCTTCTTACTAGTAGCATGGGGCAAAGTGTAGGGGGTCCTCTTGACAAACAAATGCAAAAGGTCATACACAAACAATTCAAATCTCGAAGTCTTTGAGTCAAAAACAAATGAATCAGATGTCCAAAATTCCAAAAGAGTTAAAAGCCTAATAACCCAGATTTTGTCTACTATGTGGCCATCTACGGATCTAAGTCTAGATAAACCGCAAAGCAAGTTGCATCCAAAACTATGAAGTCACTCGAGTGGAGTGGGCTTGTGGTATCCTAATTTGGTTCCGCCAAAGCTTTGTCTGTCTTTCATCAATATCATTTCAACACATCTCATAACTTGCGCCCTTCCCAACTCTCGGTGATGAGCCCTCGCATCTTACTAGTTGCGTGGAGTTGGGGGTAGGGGCAGGTTTATTTGCTCATCATACCGGTTTATATTCATCACTTTGCCAAAACAAATATGAAGTATCCAAAATTGCTTAAAGAAACTAAGATTCAAAATCACATTGTATCTACATTATCATATATCAGCATCATGAAATACAAAAGGAAAATAAACACTTGCATCATTTGTTCTCCATTGCATACATTCTAAAGAGCATGCATACATACATCATAATCTACATAAGGAAACTAGAAATGGAAAGTAAGCCATAGAATACCAAGGGTTTTGATCCAAAAAATAATATATATATATGAATGATCAAAGTTTCTGTACAATGCCATCATGCACTAAGCATGGTCAAAACGCTCAAAGAGCCCGGGATATACAAAAGAATGTATCATACAAAATCTAGGAGAGCCAAGTGGCTTCTCAATCCCTACGAGACCCCTCTGAAGGTGCACGCCCATGCCTAGGACTCCGGCTACGCCGGCGCTCTGAGTGCACGGAGGGCTCAGGATCCCGAGGGGCAGCCGCAGTCTCGCCACGAGAATGGCTCCTCATCAAGCGCTCGGCCGTCCTATACCCCGCTAGCTCCGTGCGGAGAGTCGATACCATCCTGGCCACATGCCAGACTGGGGCAAAGACGTCAGTGTGTCTACCAGCTGCTGAGGGCTCCCCAGCATCTACAGACAACTCGGCACGGGTCCTCTCCATGGGGATCATCAGGGTATCGGTGCATACCCTGCGAATCAAGTCCCGCCACTCATCGGCGGTCTCTGCAAACAAAGGAGAAAACAAATTAGAAACCAAACAAGAGATTAGAAATACAAGATAAAACAAAAGGAGAGATAGCAACTAAGGAGATCCTAACTAAAAACAAACATTAAAAGGAGAGAGGGTAACTTACTCGGATCACCAGGCCTCCAGGATGGATCTATAGGATCAGCACCTGCCACGGATGCCGCCACTGACTGAGGGGCTACTCCTGTGACTGGAGCAACGTAGCACCCTGCAACGGACTCATCCTCCCCGCCATGGCCCTGGGAGAGTGGCTCCTCTGAAACCAGAGTCACTCTCTCTGCACTCTGCTTGGCCCTCGCTTCCTGCATAATATCCTGAGTGTCATGCCACTCAGGATCGCTGTCCTCCTCTGTCTCTCCCCCTGTAAACTCCTCGGACTTGGAGTCTATGTCAATGGGGTCATCGCTGCTATGGGTAGGACCCGCGGCAATCTGAAGCAAGGGTGCCTGAGGCGCACCGGCTCTCCCTCTGGCACGTACTACCCTCCTGGCCGCAATAGGAATGCCAGGAGTAACCACTGTCCAACCCCGGCCTCTAGGCCCCCCTCTGGCCTCTCAGACTGATCTATATACTGGCGCTACTGGGGGAAGCATGCCCATATAGGGTAGGCCAAACTGCTGAGGAACTCGGCCAAAGGGGTGTATCTCCACTCGCCCCACTCTATCAATAAGCTGCCCTGTGGTGGAGCAGGAGATCAAAGTAAGAGCCTCCTCGCCCCATATACCTGCCATAGTTTGATACGGTGTGGCCTCCATGTCAGCAGTGGTCAGAGAAGCAACTGGCTGATGAGGTGCTCGGAGCACCGACATATCTGTCCATCTAGCTTCCCTCACAGCTCCGGGATCTGCCACCTCTACACCTCTGCCATAGGGGATGAAGTGCTCATAGACCCAACTCATGACTAGGGTCGGGTGGCTCAAGGACTGCCCCTGTAAACAGACTACCCTGTATAAATCATGGTAGGTGGTCCCAAGTATGTCTACTCCCCAGGCATATATCCGGCCATGTCCCTCTATCTGTGCAATGATGGGGACCAGCAATATAACAATGTGTCTCCTCCCTTGTCCCCGATTAGTCTCGAGGCAAGGATCCCCATAATGGCCTGGCGAAGTAGGGGGATGGGCAAACTAGGAATAGATCGAACTCTAACCCCCTTCTTCAACCCCGTGGAGATGACTGCATCTCCCATATAGGAAGCCCACTGTGCTATCTGGGCCCGCGAACCTGCTGTCTCAAGGGTGAGACGTCTCCCAATAATCAGGACCCCCAGAATGCAATAAACATCCTCCAAAGTAATGGTCCACTCACCGTGGACCCCTGGTAATCGGAAGGTGTTCCGATCAGCATCCCAATATGAGAACAAGTCACAAAGAATGTGACTGGAAGGAGCAACGTGGGGCACGCGTGATATACGCAGTATACCAGCCCGCTGAAGAGTATCCTCCTCATCCTGTGAGAGGGCATCTAACACTCCTGGGAGCCAGTCACACTCCCTCTCTCGGCTCCACCGGATATACTCCTCTCTCACCTGCATACACCCAAAAACACACAAAATAGAGCAAGTTAGCATCCGAGTAATACTGGAAAAATCATGAAAACACGTAGAAATGCTAAAAATGCAAAAACAATCTCAAACAGATGTTCTTTTGGCATTCTATGCAAAACCACCGCCCTGAGCAGGGAGGCGGTTTTGTAACCACCACCTTAAGGGGCGGCGGTCGTGTAACCGCCGCCCTGGGAAGGGCGGCGGTCGTGGCCCGAAAACCCACGCGGGTTTTTAAACCTAAAAAGCCTAAAAACGCAAAACAAGACCATTTTAACTAAAAACAAAGCCTACCCAGTAGGCGCCCCCCCTAGATGGACCTTTTAACACTAACATTTTCAAAAATTACCCCCCCCACATGACAAAGATTTTAGCATTTCAAAATTAAGGGGGTAAAAAGGATAAATTGAAGAAAACTAACCTGTGATCTCGCAGGTCGATGTTCCACTCGCGGAGGCATGATCACTATCCCGTCACAGACGTTTTGACTCTACTCACGCAAGAAACCGTCACCGTGGGTTCCAGAGCTCAAAATCAATCAAATCAACTCGCGCAAATGAATAGGAAAATGGGCCCACTTTCATATATATAGCACCCTGATTCATTTTAAATGCCTTTTTCACAGGTTTGGAGCACCGACGGAGGTAAGTTCTTATCCCCGCACAAATGGTACGTTCTCATTTCCTATTATTTTAGCGTTTATTTTCCAAACTATTGTGTCTATCTGCACTTGAGTTCTCTTTTCATTTTGCAGGTAGCGGGAATTTTGGACGGCGTCATTTCAACACACGGACGTATCAGGTATAACTTCTAACTTCCCATTTCGGGACCGCCATACTCAGACCCACCGTTTTACGCCTCTTCATGGCTAAAACGCTTCTCCGAGGGGGCAATATGTACGTACCCAAAATTGTAAGGTACTGTACTACCGAAACAACATAACAGGTGCCCCAATGATGATACATGTCTCCTCGCAAGGTGTTCGGGATCCGGAAAAGATCTCCAAGTGTGCGTTAACATCCCGCATGCCCCGCTTAGCCCCCGTGTGCTTTGTTTTTCCCTTTTCCCCTCTTTTCTTGGCCTTTTGCTCTTCAGTGACGAAACCGCCACCCTGCCTGGGCGGCGGTCTCGTGACCGCCGCCCTGAACAGGGCGGCCCTGCTAGGGCGGCGGTCCTTTACGCATTTTCCAAAAATCTCTTTTAACACGACTCACATAATTTCAACATTTTACCAGCTTTCTTTCACCGCCATAAGCTTGCATTTATGATTCTGGTTCCCTGGAATAGTGTTTTGCCATTGTTTATAGTTTAAGAGTTCTATTTGGTTTTTACCTTGGGTAAATGCAAATGCTATAAATAGTTGGCTTGTGCTCAAGCAAATGGCCCCTCAAATTTACCTCTGAATTTCTCTTTGCAATAGATTTAGTTTTCATTTTTCTTAGAGTTCTTAGTTTCTTTCATTGCATGCCTAGTTAGTGTTGTTTTGCTGTTAGGAAGCCACATATCCATCTTGTGCAGGTGCTGTTATCATTTTATCCAATCCATTGGAGTAGAATAGTTTGTTTTCAATAGGAAGCCATTAAAGTTGTAGGTTTTGTTCTTCAAACAGGATAGTTTCAGGTTCTGGACGTTTCATGTTGCATGACTCGCAATAAATCCCGCTAGGAATTGCATAAGCCAAGCTCTGTACTCTTGCGTTATCCCTCTCCTACTCGCATTGTATTCAGTCTGTATCTTGAGCTGCCTTTGTCCCAATATCTACTTCTGTTGATGCTAGCATTACACGCTTTTCTGGATCCACGTGAACACGAAGGAACGAGGAGATCACACTGAGGGGACAAGATCACACACACCATCGGATTCGCCACTATTCTGCAGAATCCAGGTTCTAGCTTTCAAAGTTCTAGTTAAAAACATATCAAATAAAGTAGCCAATCACTTTATTTCAGTCAATTCTACTCTCGATATTGCCAGGGAAGCTGTGGGGATTGATAGTTTTTGAGAAACTATGATTCACTCCTCACTTCTGAGGTAGGATCGAGAGCCTTGCAAATAGATTAAGTCAATTATTTCATTGTTTAGAATAGATTCACAATTGCACAGACAAATAGCTACACTCAGTTATCTTGTTTGTTTTAATTTCGTCATTAGATTAATTGTCAAATTCTAGGTATGATAAAGTAGTTGCTCTTTTAAAATTTCCTTCATAAAAGTTCATCAGAAAATACAAAAAAAGGAGAGAGAAATCATATATGCTATATATACTTCACGTAGTTAAATTTCATTTTGCTGCAGTTCGTTTTTACATTGTTACTTTTGTATGACAATCACGGGACCTAGGGAGCCCAGAGAATACGTATTCGAGCCAATCGTGCCCCAGCCCAATCTCATCACAAAAATAACTGATATAGATCAAAATCTTAGGATCCAAGTCTTCCGAACAACAGTAAGCTTGCAACAAATCAATTCCCAGTTGAGTGGATTAAACATAGAAGATGACCAAGCGCACACGTTTTGGTTGAATCAACCAAATTACAGATTACCCTAGGTAAACATCCATATGACTGTAAAGGGGTTTGAAAGAGAGCAAACGTTTGGTTGTGATCCTTTGGTCCCACAGCCAGACGCAGGAGACACCCTCATAGATATAGATACCAGCTTAAGGATTCAGGTTGCACGAATGCCTGTAAGATATTCTGAGAAGATCGCATAGTTATTGATTCTAAATATAGAAGTGGAGAAAGCATACGATTACTGGGTGTCTAGGGATTAGGAACTAATTCTACGCATGACCATAGCAGGACCGCAACAAATACGAATATACGATTACGACCCACAAATCCCGCAACCCAATGAATCCGTAAGTCAATCAGACATAGACACTGGCCTACGCACACTAGTATTCAGATCCACTCCACTTCCACCTATCATCATCGAATAGTTATCCTTACTAGATACAACAGCTAACAAAGCTAGAGAGTTCTGGACTAGGCCAGAGAATCATCCATAAAGTCAACTATATTTAC
Organism: Taxus chinensis; assembly: GCA_019776745.2. Taxonomy (NCBI): domain Eukaryota; kingdom Viridiplantae; phylum Streptophyta; class Pinopsida; order Cupressales; family Taxaceae; genus Taxus; species Taxus chinensis. The sequence goes on along the minus strand of CM034151.1, from coordinate 594,947,905 downwards.
CATCCACCATATGACCTTATCTGGAGACATACACGAAACTATCCCAGGTCATTTTCCATGTATTCCACAACCCATAGATCGAATCATGCCAGAGCTTGATATTGATTGGAGCCTTCGAGCATTCATCCTTGCCGATTTATCTATCACACCAGTTCAGGTTAGGAGGGCCTTCTTTGCCTTAGATTCGCAAGTTCCACTAGTGCGTATTGAAGACATTAGATTGCCTAACTAGTTTGTCTGCATCCCATACATATTCCATCCCCACCGACTGTCTCGGCACGACCTCGGGAGGTCGGGTGCGAGGAAGAGTTACTTGTAGATTCCCATGCTCGCTTGTCACTTTTCCATCGTACAGGTCCCATGACCAGATCAACAGTAAGGAGGTTGGCCCCACTATCTTCTGATGGTACTAATTAATCAAGTGCAAATCCTAGTATAAATGTGCTAGTATGCACTGGCCCTAATAGTATCACTCCTCGTTGAACACACCATGTACTAATGTCATCAGCCCCATTAGAAATGATGTTCCAATCTTATCAGTGAGTAAGAACCCATAGATAAGAGCCATCAAATAAAGTGGTCCCCAGTGCAGGGTTGGGTCAACTATGTAGTCATGAAAGGACATTGTCATACCCTCATGGGGTATCTCCTCGCAGCCAAATAGTTCACTAATCATAGCAGTAATTTGACCAAAGGTCGCTAGTATACTCGATCATCAAGCCTATAATAAGAACATGCAAAATCTGCCACACGTCCTCTAGTGTGACGGTCATCTCTCCTGTCAGGATCCTGAAACACTGGCTCTCACTGTGTCACCGCTCAATCAAAGTAGTCAATAGGCCATGGTCTAAGGTGATAGACGACATCCACGCTACATAGCCCAGGCCAACTACCTCTAATAGAATCGTCATCATGTGATGGTCGCGTCGGCGCATGCTCCCCTCCATATCGGTAATGCAATTGTGTCCCTCTCGCATCTGTAATGCTAGAAACCATCTCTATAAAAACATGATGTGTTAGACATTGACAATTTCTTCTTAGTTCTTGTACTATTCTTCTATCCTCCGCTGATTTTTCTCTTTCTTATAAGTGTCATTTTTTGACATTTTTACCTCTTATTTCTTCTAGGTGTCTGTGTGCCCTTTTGGGCTTGTGTGTGTGCGCGTACACATGTGTGCACGTGAGCGCATACATGTATGCGTGTCCCTTTTGGTACGCATGTGTGTACGTATACGCCTAAGGGTGCTTATGCCATGTTAGGGCTTTGATGCCTGCGCGTGAGCACATGTGCCATGTGTATGTACACGGACATGCATATGCCTTTTTTAGGGCGTATGCACGTGCGCGCAAACATGTATAGTACCTGCACGTGGTGCGCATGCACTTCAGGGGTACTTATGCCATGATAGGGGTGCCTGTGCCCTGCACATGCGTGCCTGTGCCATACCCTACCTCTAACCTACTACTAAATGCATTAAATGCGGAATTAATTGTAAAAATTGATGAAGTAGGTCAAGTTACTCACGAAGAATCCATCCTCTGTGTGCCAGTTGTACTTTCGAACTCGGTCGGCATGTCTCCTGTGGGCTCGTCCTCTCATCATCGTCCTCATCACTATCAGGGGTCTCATGGAAAAATTTCTGTAACAGTGGGTAATAAATGAATTGGTCACAATTATTTACCCCCCGTGGGGGGTATATTAAACTATTTTTGCCTACCATAGTGCCTGGAGGCTTGTTTTGACCGCCGTGGTGGCTCTAACTCTTCTTCAACTCACCGTGAATAATTATTTTATTTAAATAATTATTTTTCTTTCATTTTTCGTTGTGTTGGGGCATTCTTTTCCACTTGGTACCCCTTTCTTCTCCCTAAGACAATTTTATGGCTCCTAGGTGATATCATTTCTTCTACACACTCCATCGAATAATTATTTTTTATTAAATAATTATGTTATTAATTTTTTCGTTATGCTGGGGCATTATTTGCCACCTACTACTTCTTTCTTCTCCCTGGGGCATTTCTTTTGCATCTGGGAGATTCTTGCTAATTCTTCTACTTTCTTCTACACATCCAACCCATCCAAAAATTGAAAAACCAAAAAAATATATATCCTTCCAAAATCCAAAAAAAAAAAATCTCCAAAAAAATCCCTAAAAATTGTAAAATTCACAAAACTAGGTAAACCAGCTCATAGCGGCTGAAACTCGTGTCTTGCGCATGGTATTCTTTCCATATCTTGTTGGAAATTTTGCATCTTCGCAGATCAAATGACTCACAGATCATCATATTTCCAACCATTTACAAAGCTATCTTGCTTGCTTCGTCAGTACTCTGGGGCACATATAGTTGCTTGGTACTGTTTCGTAGCGCACTACGCTTTTTCATTGGACCCAATGTCCTTCATCATCTTCCCTTGCATGTATCCTTGCTCGGGGCATCATTTTTAACCCTTGTTGTCAATCAAAAACATTTGGGGATCTTAAAATTGATAACAAAACATTTGTACAACTGTCTTTACCATTGTTGGTTGAAATATGTGTGTTTGTACTTGTTTTCCCTGTTAAATGAGCTTGTTTCCTTCTCATATTGCATTGCTTTTTGTATGTTGCATTGAGTGGGTGTTTTAGCAATGGACAACTGTTCATAGTTTGGATTTTCATGTCATCATACTTTTGTCGTATGCTTATATTTTTAATAAGGACCGATGATGAAGATCTTTGGCAATATGATGACAATAAAGTTGTTTCAATACACTGGATGAAAGTTTGCTCTATCCATCTCCATTTTTCATCTACATCATTCTCCTATCAACACTATTCTTCTTATTCACCTAGGGCTTCTTGCTCCTGCCCATTCTTCTATCCTTTCTCTCACCTTTTTCAATCATCAATTGCCTTCTTTCATCACCCCATCGACACTCGAGGGGGCGTCTCTCACTTCTACTAATTTTTCTTCTACGCTTTCAAAATTTATCTGTCTACTATCTTTGAAGTGGCGTCACTTACGCCACCCCAAAGAGGGGAAAATGTAGACACCTATAATTTATCTTGAGAAATTTAAATATCTAAATTGGACTAATTATACCCTTTCTCGTAAATCGACGACATATCATCAATATCGCACACTTCCTCTTTTATCATCGTTAATTAGCTATATTACACTAGTTAATTGACCCTTCTATCCAAAAATGACGCCAATTAACGACCTTCCATTAATCAGCTCCCCTTTCTATCTATATTAATTAATTATTTCTAATTAATTAAGCTCCCCTTTCTATCTATATCAATTAATTATTTCTAAATTAATTAATCTACCTTTCTATCTAGGCTAATTAATTATTATTAATCAACTAGCTTCCTCTTCCATTAAATCAATAAATCATCACTTATTTGATTAAATACCTCTCATATATAAATCATGCTAATTATTCCTCTAAAAATCTTCTATAAGCTTGTACACCTATTAATTAATCACTTTAGTTAATTAATAAAACCCCTCAAACCCCATGGGTCACTAAAGGACAAACTAAGCTCTCCTAAGGTTGACTCAACCCTTTCTAAACCTTCCTTATCCACAACTAACCCAACCTCTCCATTTATCCCACATGAAGAGGGATGTAGAGATTCTTCTATCCATTGGGCTATATAAAGAGCCCTCGTCCTATCTTTACACTTACACCTTTACACACCTAAATGAGGATAGAATCTAAGTTATAGCCATTTTATCATCTTGGATTATTATTTATTGGAGAGGCTAGCTACTTTCATTTCTTGTATTCATCCACCCAAGTTTTGAAGTCACATGGGGATATGTCAAATGGTCTTGTAGCCATGGATTGACATGGATTGACAAGACTCCATTCTTGAAAACCTTGGGATTCAAAATACAATCAAATCTTTGATTGCTAAAGATCTAAATAGGTTCATTCATTTGATTAACATTCAATAGAGATAGAGATTAATGGATTAACATGTTATTTTGAATATTTGTTCATGTTCTAATACATAATAGTTTGAATATTGGTACATTGATTTTGATTTAGCTTTGTTTTAGGACTATTATGTATTAGTTCTAACTCTTTTTACATTGCTAACAAATTCATGTACACAATTTTTTTTCATTTTTTTTTTATATTTCAACATGGGAGCTCATCTTTCTTAATGAACCCTGGAGAGAGCATTTAAAATTGCCCATACATATTAATTGAAAGGGCACACCTTCTAACCTCGTAGTGAGCCGAGCAACAATCCTTTTTTTAATATATTTATTTTCATTTATTGCTCTACTCAATAGTTAATGCAATAAATTTTTAAATGATGGCTATCCATCTTTGTTAAATAAAATCTTTCCTTTTTATTTTATTTATCTTTATTATTGACATTAATTTTTCTGTAATATTATTCCATATTTTAGAAAATATCGTTAGAAATAACCATTTGTTTTAATTAACAATATACATATATTGCTTTATTTTTAAGTACATTTAATAATATAAATATAAATGTATATTATAAATAAAGGATGAGATGGTTAGTTCAAAAATTTATAAGTATATTATGGTTAAAAACATCGAACATATAAATGTGAAAAATTCTTGAAGACTTCATCATAGTCTTCGCTTGTTGCACTCTACTTAGAGTATTGGTCCCATTGGACCTTACATTGGGAGACTTCCCTATTTCATAAGGTGATTTTGTGAGTATAAATTACTTGAAGGGATTCTACCAGAACCACCCCTAGATCCTGAACCTATAGTAATCACCAATCAATTACATGTGACATATCAACATGATATCGCTTTAGCAAAGATACATGAAACACATTATGGAGTTGATCCAGAGATGGAGGTAAAGAAATCTTGTATATTATTGGGTTCATAACTTCTAGGACATAAAAGGGTCCTACATAACGTGGAGAAAGTTTGGATGCCTTACCAAATTTTATACAACTTTTATTGTGTTTGAATCTAAAGAAAACCTCGTCTCCTACTTCAAAAGTTCTTAGGGTTCTTTTTCTATCTGCATAATTTTTTTGTCTATCTACAACTTCGAACAATATATTTGTAATTATCTTTACCTTCTCCTCCATTTCTTGAAACATTTCAGGACCAATCACAACACGGTATTCTTTCTTGTCCCAAATGATAGGTGTACAAAACTTCCTTCCATAGAGTTATTCAAACTGTGTCATACCCAGAGTGGAAAGGTTGGAGTTATTGTAAGAAAAATCTACTAAAGGTAAGTGCTCCTCCCACTTGTATTATTGGTCCATGAAATACATGCGAAGCATGCCTTCCATTACTTGATTAACTCTCTTTGTTTTTCTATTGGTTTTAGGGTGATACGTTGTACTAAAGTTGATATTTTTTCCTAAAGCTACATGCAAGGTCTACCAAAACCTTTACGTAATGCAATCATCTCGATCTGAAATTACCTTTTTAGGTAATCCATGTAGCCTGAATATCTCCTTTACAAACCTCCTTGCTAAAATTGGTAAATCATCCTTCAAGTTCCTAGGGATGAAATGTGTAACCTTGGTAAGTTTTTCAACAACTACCAATATCACATCATGTTTGTTCTTGGACATTAAAATCCCTTAAACAAAATTTATACTAATAACTTGACACTTCCAATCGGGAACATCATGGGGATAAATTAACCCTGTTGGATGCACATGCTCAGCTTTAACTTGTTGACACTCTAAAAAATTTGTTACAAAGCTGGTAACATCTCTCTTAAACCGATGCCAAACATACAATTTTTTTATATCAACCATCATCTTGGTCACACCAAGGTGACCTGAGTAAGGAGCACAATGTTCTTCCTCCAAATTTGTGATTCAAAAATCACCATAGTCAGGAATACAAATTCGGCCATTGAACCTTAATAGACCTTCTCTGTCAATATGATAGCCCTCATACCTATGATCTTGACTATAATCCTCAAGGGAAACCTTGACTTGTTTATAAAAATCGTCAAATGGTAATTGATCTAAAACTTGTTTAAAATTGGTTCTCACTATGGCCATGGATGTTATATAGCAACGATGACTAAGGGCATATGCAACTCTATTTTCCTTCTCCTTTATGTAGCTAATTTAAAAATCATACTCACTTAAATTCCAACCAACGTCGTTGGTGGGCATTCAGGTTTGGCTGGGTAAAGATATACTTGAGCCCTAAGTAATTAGTCTTGAGCTCAAATGGATTTCCAATAAGGAAACTCCTCCACATTCGTAATGCATGGATACTTGTAGTAAACTACAAATCATGTGTTGCATAATTCAACTCTCTTTGCTTAATTTTTTGATACTCATATGCCACCACATGGTTATCTTACATTAAAACACCCCAAAAACCTTCACCAGATGCATATATGATGGCAATGAAATTACCATTTGGATCAGATACCTTTAGGATGGGTGTTGATGTCAACTTTTCTTTCAAATTTTGGAAATCCTTTTCACAACTTTCGGTCCATACATACTTTTTACCCTTCTTTTGTAAGGATGTGATTAGAATCCCTATATTAGAGAATCCTTCAACAAAATTTCTGTAATATCCTGCTAAGCCCATAAAACTTCAAACTTCATGAATATTCTATAGGGAAGGTCAGTCCATGATATATCGTACCTTAGCTAGATTAATTGATATACCTTCTGCTGAAATAATGTGGCCTAGATAGTTTACTTTTTGTTGGAAGAAAGAACATTTTGACAAATTTCCATAAAGCTTATGTTGCTTTAACATTTCCAACACTAATCTCAAATACCCAATGTGTTCTTCTTCCGTCTTTGAATATATCAGAATATCATCCAGAAAAACTAACACAAAATTATCTAGATAATCCTTGAAGATATTATTCATCATATTCATGAATGTTGTTGGAGCAGTTCCAGGTTTGAAATTCCTCTCAAACCATATGTTCCTATTTCCCCCATTTTTATTGTGTTTCCAATTTTTACTTTTAAATGGAGTTGAATTTAATGTTATTATCATCTTCCTCCTTTCTTGAAATCTCTCCTTGTTATAGCTAAAGTTTTTATTTTCTACCCTTGCTTCATGGCTTTTTCAAAAACATGGTCTATGGAGTTGGGTCCATAGATGTCCACATCTAGTCCAATTTAAGTGTTCAATCCTAAGATGAACTTTTTGATCCTAAACCTTTCATCCTTTTGATACTGTGGTACATCCTTCCAAAGACATGTGAAATTCTCACAGTAAATAGTTACAATCATATCTCCATGTCTAAGGTTATGGAATTCAATCATTTTTCCATCAAAGTATAACTGAGGTAGCCATCTCTTCTGAAAGAAGGAAATGAATATTTCCCATGTCATGTTCTCAAAATTTAATTCTCTTTATGATTTCAAGTTCTCCCACCATGTTGAGGCTTCTCCAGAGAGTTGGTATGCACCCCAAACTGCCTTGGTTTCCTTAGAGAAGTTACAAAGCTCAAAATATTTCTCCATTTAAATGAGCCAAGATTATGCACCATTTCCAAGTACCATCTCATTGCACTTTGGTGGAGATATCCTCATCAAGTCTCTAGCTAGTTCAATCTCAACATGTTCCCTCTTTGGTGGGGGTACATTTTTCTCATTCAAATTTCCTGGGTTATGATTCACCTTATTTGGATTTTCGTCATTAAAATTTCCATTTTATTGAGAGTGGTCTTGATATTGTCCATTCCATTGGTCATCTTCTTGTGTCAAATCATGTATCCTCCGTTCGAGGACACCAATCCTATCTTGGGTGTTTGATACAAAGTGTAGTCACAAAATTATGCACTTTAGGAATTATTTAGCCATGTCTCATACTACTATTTAGAAGGTTCTCAAGTGAAGAAAGTACTAATTAATCCCACCTTTTGGCCATCTTATTTTACCTTTTATTTTGTCATTCCCACGTATTTTCATATACATGCCCATATATTTCATTGATGTCTTGTCATTTTAGCCTAAACTGGGGCGCCCTGATCCTTGTTTAACTTTTCAACTTCTTTTTGGGCCTCTTCTAGTAGTTTTTCGTCCTTATATTTTTCCTTGTCAGCCATGTCGGGGTTAATTATGAAATTAGAGCAAGAGAAGACTATAAATATAAAGTTATGAGACCATAATGAGGGTCCTAACGTCACTTAATATTATCACTCCATCTAGATTTGCATCCATTGCATCACTTTCATCCACATAGTTCCATGTATCAAGGCTAGGAGATCTACATCAAAACACGTAACATAGGGGGAGGGATTCTATTTTATTCCATGCATACATGCTAGTACATTTTCTATAGTTATTATTGCTCGCTACTTCACAAAGTGTGACTAGCACAAGAGCACCTAGGGCAAAATATGCGGACACACACACACACACACACACACACACACACACACACACACACACACACACACACACACACACACACTAGAACTACATTTGGGTCCGAAATGTAGTGCAATGCTTAGATTAGTAAGCCCACTATTATGATAGATAAGGTCTGTCTGACCCATTCATTTTGCATCTTTTATTTTTAGGGTTTTGATACTTTTTTATCTTTTGCATGTCATTCTTTCATCCTACATTTTCATACATCTATCACAGTTTGATAGATCTAGTGTGATAAGAAGGGAATATTTTAGAGTATCTTGGGATACTGAAAGAACCCGATTACAGGATTTTATACAGACCAGGGCACCTATTCTGCAGACTAGAGTGCCCTAATACCCTCTTGGGCACTCCAGTCCATTTAGATTCTTCATATTCGGCCTTTACGAGACTTTTGTACATTCATTCCTACTTCTGGAATCCTCTTTCAGACTTGAAACACCTTGCGACAGTCTTGGATAATCAGCTCAGTCCTTTACTTTTACATCTTTGTATACTTAGGGTTTTATTTCATTTGATATAATTATTTAAAATCATTCCATACTATTTTATCGTAGTTTACAACGTTTTATTCCTCTTATATTAGATTAACTATTGTTATACTTTCCTATACTTTAGTTTAATTTTAGTTAATCATTTTGGCAAACCCCTCATTTCTTCATAACACCTTCTAGGGTTTGCATTTACATTTAGCCATTGTGAGTATCTCCATCAAAAATTATCTGCTTAATCATCCTGATTTACTTCATCAAGTTCAACATCTTTTTTCTACTACAAATGTTTCTGTTGACATGCATTCAGATTCCATGTATAACACATTTGCAGATGCATTCTCACAATATATAGCATTCAAGGCGAATCCTCTTGTTGACATTCATCCCTTTAACAATGACCCATCCCTCTTTATTATGTGTCACATTTACAATGTTGGTGTCAAATGCACTCTAATTGATAATGGTTCTGAGTTTAATCTGTGTCCCATGTCATTCCTTCAAGCTTTAGGTTTGTTTGCTTGTGACATTAGTCCTTCTATTTCGTTGCATGCTTACGATGGTAGCATTTTTCCATGTCTTGGTCTTGTTACCTTACCCATCACCATTGGTCCCAAAAATCTTCCTACAGTTTTCTTTGTTATAGATTTTCCCATCCCATACAATTGTTTGTTGGGTAGGCCATGGCTCCATGCCATGCAGGCTGTCACTTCTACGGTCCATCGTTGCATTAAGTTCTTACATTAACGCATTGAGTATACTATCTTTTAGGACCATGACCCATTCCAATATTGTGTCCATGACCTTAACACTAGTCTTCCTATCCCTCACATTGATACTACAAATGAGCTAACCTATGGATGACCCGCCTCATTTACCACCACTTGAGGGAGCTATTTGTTAACTGGATGTTGTCTCTTCTCCCCCACCTTCTACTACAACTATTATTCCATATCAGTCACCCGTCCCCTCTATGGAAACTAATTTCCCATATTCATCTTCATTGTCTGTCTACCCACCATTTACTTGCACACTCTTCATACATGGTTCATACTGGGAACACATTCCATTAGATCCTACTTCACCTGAAACCATATGTACACATGACAGCTTAGCCTACTTATGTTTTTCCATTGCCATTATTCATCCACCACCATACCACCATCATTTATACCATGGGTTATTCCATGTCACAACTACTTATGGACTTTGTGTCTTTCATCTTGATGTTTTTCTTACACATACTCCTACTACTACACCACTCACATTAGGACAGTCCTAGTTGGACTATATTGGGTGCACCCTAGATCTTGATCATACAGACATATATTTTCCTATACCTTTTGGACATACTATCATCTGTAATAGATCTTTCCTAGGTTATACACAAAATCTCACTCATTAGTATGCACATGGCTGCCCCTTACCTCCATTCACTGATGAGGAATACGCTATGGGCATGTATCACTTCCATCTTAATGGCTCATTACATGATAACTCTACCATTATAGACTACCAAGTTACTAATGCATATCCATTCAATTTTGATCCCGAGGATGACAATCTTCTTGGAGATTTTACATAGTCCCTTGGCACACTGCCATGGGGGGACCATATCACATTACACACTTCCCTCCCCCCTCATGTTTCTGCATAGTTACATAGTATTACATCACACCTTTCGTACTTCTCATTTACTATCCTTTCCTATAATCATACCATATCATGCATCATAACGCCACCATAACCTGATGACACAATTTTGTGCTTCAGTTCACACTTGACTGTTGAGGGATTACCATTACACTGAATGCCAAACATCACACCTTAGGCATTATAGATTGCATTCCATCACACATTGTACATCATACACCATCCATTCTATGCTTATTATACATTATACTAGTCCTTGAAAGAGTTGGTGATAATCGTATCGAAAACCGTGCACCATGATAAAGTTGCACTCTGAAGGAAATGTAATAGCTCTAGCGTAATCACAAGGAGGAATTGATCAATCAATGGAAGAACTTTCATAACAGAACAAAGCTTGCACGTAGAGAAAAGACAGCGGAGTGTCTTGACATACTCATAAATGTCAAATGAAGGGCTACATATAGGGTGCTATATAACCCTAGTGCATGACACATAAGCAAACCCTAAACCTAACCCATGTGAGATGACCCTCCATATGTGAGTGGAGGAAATATAGGATCCCACACACCAACACTCCCCTTCATCGAAGCTGGGGTAGTGGCTATGATGAGTTAGATAGAATAAGAAGACACTCCTAAACAACTAAGAAAGATGTGTCAATGGGGCCCGATAACTAAAGGCCTGATAAGGTTCCCATATACAAACAACATCTTCCTAGAAGAAGAAGAAGAAGAAGAAGAAGAAGAAGAAGAAGAAGGAGAAGAGAAGGACTATATAGCTCGAAGAAGATGAGCAACTGCATAAGACCTCACCCCAAGAAGAGACTGCAAGTGAATAAACTTCACCTCAGTGAAGGGCTTGGTGAATATATCTGCAATCTGATCAGATGTCTGAATGTACTGAATGTCGATGATACCATCATGAATAAGCTCTCATATGAAGTGCATATGGATCTCAATGTGCTTCATCCTCTGATGCTGAACTAGATTTCTACAAATTGAGATAGTGCTCATGTTATCACAATAGATAAGGGTAGGCCGTCGAAAGTGGATGCCGAAATCTGTTAGAATACCTTATAGCCAACCAACCTCAGTGGCAGCGTTAACTGCTCCTCTGTATTCTGCCTCTATAGAATATATCACAATTGCATTTTGCTTCTTGCTAGACCAACTTATAGGACCTTAACCATGAGAGAAAATGTAGCTAGAGGTAGATTTCTGATGATCTAAGTCACCAGCCCAGTTAGAATCTGTGAACCCAATCAAGTCAATATCCACCCCTCCAAAATAGTGAATGCCATCAGTATAGGTGCCACAAACATAATGAAGGATCCGCTTAGCTACTTTCCATCAGTCATAAAAACATGTTGGCAAAGGAGATCTTCACAGAATCAATGATAGAGGAAGAGCTGCCGGTGATCAAAAAGTCATCAACACAGATAACAGGAATGAGTATGGAGTCATCTTGCCATTGAATATAAACATTTGGATCATAGTGACACCTAGTAAACCTTGATGTAAGTATAAAGAATTCCATCTTGGCATACTAATCCCGAGGGGCTTGTTTAAGACCATAAAGAGACATATTTAACTTACAAATGAGGGAGGGATCATGGACATAACCCGGAGGTTGTTCCATGTAGGTATCTTCCTCTAGATCACCATGAAGGAAGGCACTCTTAACATCCATTTGATGGAATTTCCATCTGTTTGTTGTGGAAATGGCTAGGGTCAGTCGAATAGAAGTCATCTTTGTAACCGGAGCAAAGGTTTCAGTATAATAAACCCCAACTATCTGGGAGAAACCCTTAGCTACTAATCACGCTTTAAATTTTTTCGACATCTCCATCTACTCCATACTTTTTTTGGAACACCCACTTACATCGAACGATTTTTCTTCCTTTCGGAAGAGGGGTGAGATCCCAAGTATCATTCTTCATGAGAGAGGAATACTCCTCATCCATGGTAGAATCCCACTCAGGAATACCAAAAGCCTCATGGAAAGACTATGGATTAGAGGCAAAGGGGAAGTAAGAGTGAGGTATAATGAAATCTAAGCGAGTACGTCTCATATCTGAAGTATCTCCAACTAAATCTCCAGCACTTTGCAGAGTTTGCCTATCCCAAAGAGGACCAGGAGGATTAGGATCTGAGTCGGAAGATTCGTCACTCAAGTGAGGAAGGGACATAGTCCTCGTCATCACTACTGTCAGAATTGAAAGACTCAAGGGTCTGATGGTTGGGAGGATCAGGAAGAGGAGCACGCTCATCATCATCATCATCATCATCTAATGAGTCAGAATCCAAACTAGGAAGCTGAAGAACCTCAATAGGTAGAGAAGTGGAAGTCGAAGAAGACTCATCAAACTTAACACTTCTCTCAATATAAAGCTCATGAGAAGTAGGATTCAACAATCAATATCCCTTCATGCCATCAGGATACCCTATAAAGATACAAGGTTTGGATTGTGGTTCCAATTCCTTACGTTTCTTCTTGGGAATCTAAGCCATATCCTTGGATCTGAAGACTCGAAAGTGCTCAACATCAAGATTACATCCAAACCAGGCTTCAAAGGGTGTCATCCCTCTTACTGCCTTATGTGGAACACGGTTCTGAATGTAATTAGCACAATTCACTACTTCATCCCTAGTACTATGGAGGAAGAGACTTCGAATGAATCATATAAGTGGCCATCTCCTTAGGAGTATAGTTATTTCTTTCTGCTACTCCATTCTGTGAAGGGCTATAAGCAATTGTATGTTGCAAGGAGATCCCTTTAGAAGTATAGAAATCCATGAACCTATTGTTTACATATTCACCTCCATTTTCGATTCGAAGAACCTTAATAGACCATTCTGCCTATTACTCAGCAAGATCCTTAAAGTCCTAAAAATGTTTAAAGACTTCAGACTTGAGCTTAAGAAAATTTACCCAAGTATATCATGAATAGTCATCAATGAATTTCAGCACATAAAGAGCTCTAGTAAACGAAGGAGACGGAAATGGACCAAAAATATCACTGTGAACAAGATCTAAAGGACGAGTAGCTCTCCAGGATTTTCCTTTGTCAAAGTTCTTTTCAGGATGCTTTCCAAGGGTACAATTCTCACAAATACCCTTAGAAAACTTGACGCAAGGTAACCCGTTGACCATTTCATTTTGGCTCAATTGTTCAAGGTAGCGATAATTTAGATGTCCAAAATGCTCATGTCATAGCTTACTAAACTCATTTTCATGAGTGAGCAAGGTAGTACGTTGTAGAATCAGAAGTAAAGTGGGAAAAGGTATACAACCATGAATGGTGATCTACCTTTCCCTCAGCCACTGTAGTGTCATTGTTAAGATCACATATAATCACCAAGTTAGGACCAAATTCCACTCGCATTCCTTCACCAAGGTGAGTAATTTGGTAAACCGATAGGAGATTGGTGGAGAGATTAGGAACACTCAACACTTGGATGAATGTTCCCCCCCATCCATCTCTATTGATCCACTACTGGAAACCGACATTGTCGTGTCATTACCAATCATGATTTGGGACATACCACAGGGCTCAATGTTGGAGAACTCAACATGCAAAGAATCCATGTGGTGCAAGGCACCGGAGTCTATAATCCACGTCGATGAAGGAGAAACTTTGGCTACAAGTTCCTTTCGTTTCTTCTTATCAGATTTAGAACCTTTTGCAGTAGAAGACTCGGCCTTCGGAGCATTTTGTTTGATAGACTCAGGAACACCTATTTTATTTTTCTTAAGTAAATGAGTAATGTGATCAATTTGTTTTCTCATACACATATGCTCTTTATGACCATGCTTCTTGCAATAAGAACACAAATACTTGTATTTTTATGCTCTAGGCTCAGAAGTCGAAGCATTTGTGTTAAATTTAGTTTTGGTTTTGGTTTCCTTCTTAGGTTGATCCTTTTTTTCTTTCTTCTTTTCCTTACTAATAGTTACTACACGAGCATGTGAATTGGACTTGAGAGACCCCATTTGAATGAGTTGGAATGAAAAACAGTCAAAGGAGGGCATATTCCAATCCTTTCCCAAGGCAGCTTTTGTAGCGTAAAAAGTTGATACAAGGACAGAATATTCAGGACCTAACTTAGAGAGAATCAACAAGATCAGTTGAGAATATTTCTTCTCTACTTGACATTCCTTTAACAACAATCTAGTGTGGACAAAATTAGAGAAGAATGCTTGTAGGTTTTCAAAATCACTAGGATTTAACCCTATTACTTCATTTTCCAACTCATGCGATCTCATGTCATCTTGTTGTCCAAACATTCCATCTAACATTTTCCACGCAGAATTAGGTGTTTCAGATGACTCAATGTGGAAGAGCAAGTTAGGAGAAATGGACATGCAAATAATACCTAAAGCTTCATCACTACGGTTTAACCACTTAGATTTTTTAGGGTCATCGTCTGGTTTAGTCTTAGTTCCCATGGTGCTGTGGAATAACCCTTTACCCCTTAGTTTCATAATTATTTTCGATCTCCATTCAAAGAATTTGAACGGTGTAAGAAAAGGAATTGAAAGTGCATCCATAGTGAAGAGAGAGAAATAATGCAGAAAAGAAACACATGAATCACAACCACCCCAGGACAATATAATAACCCCTTGCTTTTGACAATTTATAGTTTAGTGCATTGAATACAATTGGGTCCGAGCGTGCATCTTGAAACACTTGGTAACTCACCTTGTAATCAACGTAATAACGTGTAAGAGAGGAGACCACAATCATGTTTTTGTGGAGCGCAACAAAGTGACACCGTACACAAGAAAAATTGCAAAAAACTAGGAAGGAGGCGAAATCAAATCCGAGTTGTGAGAAAAAGCGTCTCACGTCACAAAGGATACCCCCTTGCTGCAAACTATGGCGGATGCGCTCACTAGTCGCAAGCAATAATAAGGGTAAAATACAATGTTTTAAATGAACTCAAGATGAGTCCGAGAGATCTTTAGAAGGCTAGAAAAGCATGCGGAAGGGAAAATAGGAGCTCGGAGTGTTACTGCACACTTGAGCGCACGATTAGTAAAAAAATCGACAATAACACTTAAAAACTTATCATTTGGAAATGCCCTAATTTAGCTAATTTTAAAGCTATGGGAGTTGAAAAATGATAATTAACGTTAAAGCAAATGACGATTTTAAATATTTTATCTAATCGTAAATGAGGTCAATTTGAAATTAATAAAACTAGATTTAATATAATTAAATCTAATTAATTTCAACTAATTAAGATCTAATTAAAAATTAAATCCTATTTAAATATTTAAATACTCACTTCAAAAAAAAATCCCAATTTTGAGAAAAAAACACCTCATAAAGAAAACTCCCACTTTAAAGATTTCCACCAAAATTGTTTACAAAACTTGCCTTAATTAATAGTAACGGTCCACTCAAAAAAAATCCACCAAAAGATATTAAAAAAAACTTACCATAAATTTTACCAAAAGGCATGTAGCTCGGTGGAAATGGTTCGGGGAGGATCCCGAATTGAGTGGCACGAAAATTGAGGGAATCCTGAGGTGGGTGGATCCTGAGTTGGGAGAAAAGTGAGATCTCTACCTAGCTTTGCGGTTTGAAGCCATTGGAGAGTGGGCCGAGGTGGATGGGCTCGGCAGAGGTACGCAGGTATGCGGGTTGAGCCCATTAGAGATCCAGCTAGAGTAGTGAGCAAACAAAAAGCAGGGTTTGAACTCAAATTCGCAGAAGATCTCGGAAGAGGGAAGAACTCAGGCTAGGAGGAATCCAAGGGCCGAGGGAAAAGGCTCGAGGAAAGCTTCAGCACAAGAAGGAGAACGTAGGAAACAACGCAGCTAGGAGGGGAGTAAGGCAAGCCTGCAGGCTCAGGAGGGTTTAGAAAGCTCGGGGTGAAGCCAAAACTAAACGCAAGTAAAAAAAAAACTCAGCCACAACAAAGAAAATGCGAGCCAGAGAAGGAAACAATGTTAAGAGTTTGCGGGTTTGAACACGAGCTCGGTGGAGAGCTCGGTTGATATCCGTGAAGAAGAGTGAGCTCGTAGGCAGGTTGAAGAGGAGCTCGGTGGAGATCAATGAACCAAAACACCAAAATTCAAATGATATAGAGATATCTAAACCTGTATCTCTTCAAAAAAAGCATGAAAACACATAAGACAAGTGAAATAGAGATCTAAAAATTTCCAGTTTAATTAATATTAAAAAACTATAAAATAACCTCTATTTTGGCGGATCTGCTAAATTTATCCATAACTAGCTAAATGTAGTTGTAAAACCTGAAAACTCAAGGAGATGCCTGCACATGTACAAAAAATGCACAAAAATAACACAACTTCCAAGAACAGCTTTTAATTACGTTAGCAAAAAATTCCAGAATATAATGATCGAAAAAGACTTGCACGAGGAGTAAAAAACGAAACCAAGAGTAATCACAACTCAAATTCTGAATGCACATTTACTCGATCTCAGATATGATACCATGAGATTGGCTATTCCTTCCAATACATCACACGTCTCCTACCTGGTATCTCATCATGTTTAGCCGATCTTGAAACTGATGGTGGAGAGGGATCTCATCGTGTTAAAATAGCTACTATGCCAACACCCCTCCTACACGATGGAGCTGAGTATACACCCATTTAGGACCAACAACATTATGGAGGCAGTGACACTGGGAATTTCCCCAGGAGGTCACCCATCCCAGCCCCAAAGTAGTGCTGGGATGGGTGACCTCCTGGGAAATTCCTTGGTGTCACTGCCTCCTAATGTTGTTGGGCCTGATTAGGTGTATACCCGACTTAATCGTGCAGGAGGGTGTTGGCATAGGATATGTTTAACATGATGAGATACCTCTCCACCATTTAGTTTAAGCTTTTGGTTGTGATGGAAAATCGTGCATCTTTGATACCAGGTAGTTAAGTGCGCCAACCCCAGAGTAGTGCTGGGATGGGTGACCTCTCGGGAAATTTTTCGGTGTCACTGCCACTCCTCCAAATGCTATTGGGACTGATTGGGTGTATACCTGGCTCCATCATGCGGGGAGGGTGTTGGCGTAGTAGCTGATTAACATGATGAGATCCCTCTCCCACCATCAGTTCAAGCTTTTGGTGTGTGACGGCAAGTCATGCAGCTGTGATACCATGAAAGAGTTAGTGATAATCGTATCGAAAACTGTGCACCATGATAAAGTTGCACTCTGAAGGAAATGTAATAGCTCCCAGCGTAATCACAAGGAGGAATCGATCAATCAATGGAAGAACTTACATAACAGAACAAAGCTTGCACATAGAGAAAAGATATCGGAATGTCTTGGCATACTCATAAATGTCAAATGAAGGGATACATATAGGGTGATGTGTAACCCTAGTGCATGACACACAAGCAAACCCTAAACCTAATCCATGTGAGATGACCCTCCATATTGTGAGTGGAGGACATATAGGATCCCACACACCAATAGTATTCATTTACGCATTACATTGATTCCGATAACTACACACTTAGTCACATTATACACTGTGCATTTTTCATATCACTACATTATATATATACTATACTAGTATTCCTTACATATAAGTCTAGTTTTACATTACATTCCTACATTCTACACTATACTAGTCCCTCATCATACATATTATATACATTATTAGGTTATCCATGCATAACCTATACATAGTCATTTTCATACACTATGTGTTCCCACATATACCCTGCACACTACGCTAGGCTACATAACATATGAGTCTACCTTTACAATTTATCATTCCATATTCCATTTATATCTACACCTATTCATTTCATATTACATAATAAATATTCTTTACACCCTACACATCTTACATTGCATTATTTACATTTCACATTTATATATTCTACTTATCTTATAGTCATTTTTATCATTACTACATACACTACATTGTTCTATGCACTACGCTCACTACCCTATGATGCACTTTAGTTCCTTAGTCCATACTCAACTACCAAGGGTTTTACCAATCAAATGGATCTTATACTCACCATGTGACATTTCATCATGTTTCATTCTAAGGATAGTGGCATATGCTTTAGTCTAAATCATAACCCACCTCCATCATTTCCTCCAGTAGTGGTATATGCTTTAGGCTAAATTACCACCTCCATTATGTCATCTTGTAGTGGTATACACCTTAGATTACAACACCACTCCCTTCCTTTTATACTTGTAGTGATATACGCTTTACACTAAATCCTCACCTATTTCCATTCTATCATGTAGTGATATATGCTCAGGTCTACATCATCACTCATCCTTCCATCTCATAGTGACATACGATTTAGGCTAGATCGTTACCTATTTCTATCATCATATAGTGGCATACACTTTAAGACTAAATCACCACCCCTCCATTATTTCATCTTATAGTGATATACACTTAGGGCTAAATCATCACTCATCCTTTCATCTCATAGTGATATACGCTTAAGGCTCAATCATCACTCACACATTTAACAAGTCATGATGTACGCTTTGGCTATAGGGTTCACGTACATCTCCCCACATGTCCCATCTCATCAATCTTACATACACACTCATCGCAACGTGCTAAACACACAAAACACTACTTGACCATTTCCCGATGATGCACTCTCGTTTATGGTTCATTCTAGACTACTGAGGGGGAAAAAAAAAAAACCTCATTGCATACATTTCCATACACTCGGGGGGCACATTTCTCCTACCATTCTATCTTGTATTCCATTCCATCCATCCACAACATACGACATTGTCTTGGGGGCATTTAATTTTATTTACTAAGTTTTTTACATGATCACTTTATTACACATGTTAGACTAATTTCTTATATGTCATTATCTATGTCATACACACATGTTCTTTCACGCCTTTATTTAGTGTGATCGCAGATACATGAATTTTACACACGACATGGATGCTCACCTTCTACCCTTCCTATATTGGTTTCTTGGGGCATCCAAATTCATCTTATCTAGGTGTTATTGTTTCATTTTGTACTTAGCATCTTATATTTACTTGATCATTCACGCTTTGACATATTGTTTATTGCTCTAACATGCTAACGAGTGTCCCATGTGCAACACTTGTTTTGCAGGATTACATGTTTCCATGACTACTCATTTGTTTTTCTATACTTGTCTTCCATTGTTTGCCATTATATGCGGGATTTTCCCTATGTTTGTGTGCACTTGTATTTGTTGTTTGTGGCCATGACGGCCTTGCATATCTTGCAACATCATGAGTGATGTCCCATGTTTGCAACCCACTTTATGCAGTTTACTTCTTTTCTTATGTGTTTACTCTACTTTGTTTTGTAGTTACTACATTGTCTGCGTATTTTACACTTATCTTATTACATACATGTGTTTTTCGGACTAAAAATTATTTCAACTAGCCATCCCCTTCTGTGTGCACCTTGGTTTCTACCAAGCGCTTTCCCTTTCCCCCTGTAAGGAAGAGTTATACAGGTTAGAGTATTGTAGGTCCTCTTTTGGGACCGCATTCTCCTTTTAGCAATGTCGCATGCACTCCCAAAGAGGGGGGGATAATTAAGGGTCTTACATACTAACACAACGTATTTACACCGGTTCACTACAGTGCACTTTCTACCCTTGGAATTGTGGGTTTACATATAGTGAGTGAGTTTAAACTAGTCTACGAACTCCATACACATGACTTTTATAGGACATGGTGTCCTTAGCATTTTTGGGAAGTAGTTACAGGCTTGGGGGTTACAATGGGTGTGCCTCTCTACACTAATTTTTCTAATTCGTGTAGGATCACCCAAAAAATCAAGACAGTACAAATATCTCTTCACACACATTTTAGCAGAAGTAGTCAAAGGTTGGAGGACACAAAGCATTTCCTCCCTACACTTCTTTAGCCAAGGTGGCGTGAGATCACCCAAAAAAACTCATAGTAGTACAGGATATCCTTCTACACCCTTTCTCTCAACATGGATCAGGTGCACATGTTCCATTTACACTTTCCTTTTAGAGTACTTTACATTTGCGTATTTTACACAACATTTTTACATATATAAATATTTAACTACTTGATCATTTTCTCTTTGCAGGTCCGGTCATATGAGAAACAAACAGTCAAATTGGGGGCAACAACAACGATGCCGACAACGCAACGAAAAACACACCATGATGGCACTTGCCTTTACTAACCATGCAGGTACATTACACATTGCAGCACCTACACATGCGTTCTACCCTAGGTTCACTCTCATCACTTTTTTATGTGCATTTTCATCTTTAGAATCCATGCTCCTCCAATTTTTATTTTTTCCCATTCCACGCTTGATTATATTCCATCGACATGTCTATACTAAAATCTACATGGATATCAGGTACACATCTTTATCTACTTTATGTTACCAAGCATTCCGCTCACCAACATAAAGTGGGGGAAAAATATAGTCACAAAATCATGCACTTTAGGCATTATTTAGCTCGTTCATATACTACTATTTAGAAGATTCTCAAGTGAAGAAAGTAATAATTAATCTCACCTTTTTGGCAATCTTATATTAACTTTTATTTCGTCATTCCCACATATTTTCATATACATGCCTGACTATTTCATTGTTTTCCCATCATTTTATCCTCAATTAGGTTGCCCAGGCCTTGTACTGGGGCACCCTCACCCTTGTTTTACTTTCCTGCTTCTTTTTTGGGCCTCTTTCTAGCCATTTTTTCATCCTTATCTTTTTCCTAGTTAGCCCATGTCAGGGTTAATTTTGAAATTAGAGCAAGAGAACCCTATAAATATAAAAGTTACAAGACAATAATGAGGGTCCTAACGTCACTTACTACTATCCCTCCATCTAGAGTTACATCCATTGCATCACTTGCATCCACATAGTTCTATGCATTAAGGCTAGGAGAACTGCATCAACACACAACATAGGGGGGGGTGATTCTATTCTATTCCATGTACACATGCTAGTACATTTTCTATAGTTATTATTACTCGCTACTTCACTAAGTGCAACTGACACAAGAGCACCTAGGGCACGACATACACACACGCACACACCAGAAATACATTTGGATCCAAAATGTAGTGTAACACTCAGATTAGTAAGCCCACTATTGTGGCAGCTGAGGTCAGGCTGACCCATTCATTTTGCATCTTTTATTTTTAGGGTTTTGATACTTATTTGTATTTTTCATTTCATTCCTTCATCCTTCATTATTTCATACATCTGACATAGTTCGGAAGATCTAGTGTGATAGGAAAGGAATATTTTAGAGTATCTTGTGACATTGAAAGAACCAGATTATGAGCTTTTACAGAGACTAGGGTGCCCTTGGTAACCCTCCTAGGCACTCCATTCCATTTAGATGCTCCAGATCCAGCCTTTACAAGAACTTCTATATAGTTTTTCCTGCTTCTGGAATCCACAGCCAAACCTACAACACCTTGCGACAATCTTCAACAATCAGCTAAGTCCTTTCCTTTTACATATTTACATACTTATGGTTTTATTTCATTTGATATAATTATTTAAAACCATTCCCATACTATTTTAATGTAGTTTACAACGTTTTAGTCCTCCTATATTATATTAACTATTGTTATACTTTCCTATACTTTAGTTTAATTTTAGTTAATCACCAAGGTTAAGATTTGATTGACCTTAATTTAAAGTTCTTCTCCTTGATGGTACTCCTCCCCATTAGCTCGTGTCCTAGCCATCACTACATGAAGGGACCAATGAAAAAACTTAGAAAGTAATGGATTTCATTAGGGCCTAAGCGATTGAACCTACACTCTGATACCAAAATGTAAGAACCCCTTAGTAGAATACTAGAAAAACACCCGATTTTTTTAAATTATTATTATTATTATTATTATATACATTCCTTCATGTGAATTTCCATATAATTCCACCAAAGGATTGAAATCAAATCCCTAGTTCTTAACTTAAACTATCCATGATGTAGAAACTAAAGGGAACAACTAATGTTTGTTTATTGAAGGGAAAGTATAATAATCAAAGGGCATCATCTATTTGTAATTTAATCAATTAACTAATATTATTGTAATCTAAATAAGATAATTACATAAGAGAATGAATTCATTCCACCTTGTTCAATTCATTAAGCATAGAGAGCATACTAGCATATGAATGTAATGACATAGGAGTTAATTCATTACCCATTTCCTTTGGCAATAAAGATACTAATGGTACGAAAGATTCTGTGTTTTCAACTTTGTACATATTAGTTTTCAAGTACACTACATGATCATTATGCTCAACATGATTTTATTTTTTTTTTATAATACAGATTACAAATAAGAATATAATATTTTGCTGAGAGACACTGATATGGAAGAACATAAGGATAATTCTCAATGTGAACACCATCGAGATAACACCGGAGATCATGTCGAGGTTGCAGTAATGAAGCAGGAGAGGGAGAGCATCATCATAGCACTTTTCCTCCAACCACAGAAGCCAGTTTGGTTCCCCCGCACAACTCTCGTATCCTGAGAGTGGCCCTACCCTTCATGAAGAAGGTAGATATGAAAATGATACCAAAAGAGAGAGTGTTCCATGTATATAAATCCCTATTGCATACAACCTAACCAGTCATGATGTAATATAGGATGGTGAACTGGAAAAGAATAAATGTACATTTTATTAATACTAAGTATTAATTGCTTATGGTCATAAGACTTATATTACAAAGGGTTACCCCCGATGTATCCTAACTCGTATACGAAGGTATGCTTGGATAACCCCAAACATTGGGTCAATCTTTGGTAACCCCACAAAAGGACCCATATCCACTTGTACTGAGTCATGGTGAAGACTAAACTAATTCCCTTATCCTTTTAGTCCCACTTTCCAATGTTCACTATACATTAACTCATAGCTACTGATTCATCTCATCCCTCCTGACCCCATACTGGACGAAAACTAATATCCACAAGGTAAGAAAAAAATTAACATGTGAACAAACTCTCATAGGTATGTGGGTGATAATGCATCACATCAATGTTCCATACCATTTCAAAAAGCATTATTTTCCTCACATGACACTAGGGGATTGTAAACTCCCAATGATTGAAAATTCTAAGGATTATACTAGAGTTTACATGATAACAAAGGATGTAGTAAGTTTCACTCCCTATTCAATTTAAACAATAAAAGTAATAGAAGGAAACTTAATTGTATATTTGAACAAGGTATCATAGGGTTCCTAGATGAACATGCATGTCAGGTTTCACTATTAGCCACTAAATGTTTACTTATTCTTACCTATGCAAAGGTGATAGGTAAAAGGAGGTGAAGCTAACCACATTAATTCAAGTTTGATATTAAGAATTTTGAGGTGCCCCATCCCCTTCTATTTATTCTAAGGGAACACCTTTTTTAGGACTTAGATTGGAATTTTATAACATAATTCAAAGTCTCACAAATAAATATGAAGTTTGTTTAGTATAAGCGCATAAATAAGTTTATGATAATAAAGAAAATATTTTAAAAACAAATATACCTTTCTTGGGATCTTAATAACCTATTTATGATTATTTATAAAACATTTTTTTTTTACATATTCAATTTTATAATAAATTTGAATATATCCATATGGCATGTTATTCGTCACTAAATAAATTAGGCATTCTAATTTAAAATAATGAATAAATAATTAAAATCTTAATTATGTTTTGAAATCCTAAGTTTCTTTAACTAAAGGGCATCATATTACCAAAAGTAAAAGTCCACGTGACTTAAATAAATGGATTTCTAACATGCCTTTAATTTTGAAAAAGGTTAAAAGATTAATTTAATAATAGAGGCTTAAAAGATCAAACAAGGTTTAAAAAATTATCAAACAGTCTTTACATAATTATATTATTGAAAGAATAAAAAAAATTCAAGTTAAGCTTATAACCCTCAGTTTATTTATTTCTCTTACTAATGACATAAAATCAATCACATTCTTATTTAGAATAATTAAAATTTATGTTAAATAACATTTCATTCCAATTGATAGTTTATTTATGTTATATTATTGGGTAAAAGATTTCATCCAACATTTACCCAAATTTTATTATTTTGTCTATATATCAAGTAAAAGATAATTTACCCAACATTTACCCAAATTTTATTATTTTGTCGGAGATAGGAAAATTGATGAATTTAATTTACCCATCATTTACCCAATTTTATTAGTTGGTAAGAAAATTGATAAATTTCATCACATTCTTATTTATTTTAATAAAAGATAATTTACCTACATTTTATTAGTTTGTAAGAAAATTGATAAATTTCATCACATTCTTATTTTTATTATTTTGTCATAAAAGATAATTTACCCAACATTTACCCAATTTTATTAATTTGTCTGGTATATTTTTTCTATATATAGAATATAAAGAATTGATGAATTTCCTTCCTCTTCTTAACAGTAAAAGAAAAACTGCACTCTATTAGATTTATTGATTGAATATATGATATTCAATTAAATTCTAAAACAAGTTACATATTATTATTCTTAATAGAAGAAGAGATAAAAAAAATTTTAAAATTTTGAAGAGTGATGAGAGATGTTTTAATTAAAATAACTTTCCTCTGGTTTGTAGTCCCCAAGCATTCAACAATCAACCAATTCTTCTAATCTCCAGTTCCACTCTTCTTATGTGCTCATATCTTCTCTATCACTTGTTATTTTCTCCAAGATAATATTGTTGCTCAAAAATCTTTGTTCTCCGTATTTGTCTGCTCCCAAAATTTCTAAAAAGAAAATGTGTCTTCCTTTATTTGTTTCCTTATTTATAGATTGAGGATTTTTTTATACGGGTCCCTACTTTAAAGGAATCTTATCTTTTTTTTTTCTTTTTTTCTAATTACAACATGGGAGCCCATCTTTCTTAATGAACCCTGGAGAGAGCATTTAAAATTGCTCATACCTATTAATTGAAAGGGCACACCTTCCAACCTCATAGTGAGCTGAGCAACAATTCTTTCTTTTTATATATATATTATTTTCTTTTATTGCTCTACTCAATAGTTAATGCAATAAATTTTTAAATGATGGTCTATCCATCTTTGTCAAATAAATTCTTTCCTTTTTATTTTATTTATCTTTATTATTGACATTAATTTTTCTATAATATTCTTCCATATTTTGGAAAATATCATTAGAAATAACCATTTGTTTTAATTAACAATATACATGTATTGATTTATTTTTAAGTACATTTAATAATATAAATATAAATCTATATTATAAATCAAGGAGGAGATGGTTAGTTCAAAAATTTATAAGTACATTATGGTTAAAAACATGGAACATACAATGCGATTTTAAATTGTATGTGAAGGTGGACCTATAACAGACCCAAGTTAAGATGGAGACTCAAATTCTAACAAGGTCACCTAAGTACTCTTTGGTATTGTCACATGCTAAGAAAGAACAAAGTGTCCTAATAAGAGAATTCGTAAAATGACACAAAAATACTTACCCTATTCCCAGGTGGTATACTATGCCAAGTTGCTAAGGTTTAGGGATACACATTTCCTCTCTCTTTTGGTACCATAACTTTGTATCTACTCTCCTATCTCTTTGATGATGCTCTCCCTCCAGTCCAAGGGAAATATATCTTGCAACCAACTCATAACAATAACACACAAGTAGTTAACCAGATCATGATATAAATTCGACATGATATAATAGAGGAAGTGTTAATCATATTATTGTCAATGATAATATTTATCTCAAATTGCATTTAAATAAACAAAATTGAACACTCTAACATAATAATTCACAACTCCACATAATCAATCACATATGTCAATTATTACATCAATTTTTTGATACTATAGAGAGGGATGTGACATTATTTAGTTCTTGTGTGTCCATTATTATTATAGGTCTTAACAATTGTCATTCTTATGAGCATGTCAATGTTAAAGAGTTAACAAAAAATAATTCTCATAGTAAAAATATCAAAAAAAATCCTCATAGATGCATTTCAGTGGTACTTTGACGTCTTGAAATTCAAAGTTCAATTTTGAGGGGGGTTTCATACACATGAGCTTCAAGGTCATTTCTGCTAAATAATAAGTAGCCAATAATAATCAAGGATGGAGACAACAAAGCTTAGAGGATAATCAACATCTTCTTGTTAGTCGCTAGCGACGGGGCTACATATTTATATAATGACATTTTTTCAATATTTTCAAACTTTATGTGGTGTTCAAAATAAACCCCTACTACAAACACATGTTTAGGAGAGAAAATGACTACAATGATTCTTTGTTACCATACTTCTACAACAATTTACTTGTGAGAAGTACAATACTCAATATAATTTATTGATTTATTGTATATAGGTGATCGTTGGAAATCTAGTTGGTTGGTAAAAATCCCAACATTCAATGGAATTGAAAGTGTGAGAAATTATGCTATGTATGTAGGTGATCATGCACAATAGATATCCAAATAACAAATTGTAAACCTAAGACATGTATGCACATGTGTTTATGTTTCCAATTTATGTGGTGTGATTACTCTCCATGTTCACTCTAACGGGGGAATGTTCCGAATGTTTTTTTTGGTGTTCACATGTGTAATGTATTAATATTATTTACACACTTTTTAGATTAGGAACTCTATGGTTTTCTAATATAATTTTGATTTAGCGAGGTTAAAATTACACTAAATGGATGTAAATCAAATACATATGGTTATTTTGATTAATAAACTTCCAAAATTAATTATGTAATATCAAAATTACATTCTAAAGCATATAATAAAAGATATGAACTTGTAAATACAAAGGAATGAGTGCACTTAGCTTGTTATAGAGGATTTTGGGAAGTTATGAGACTGTGTAATGCTAGAACATGGACATTTGATATACATTCATTTGGCCATCAAATTTAAGTACCATCAAGATAAGGGCACGTGGCGGCAT
Source organism: Taxus chinensis (assembly GCA_019776745.2). Classification (NCBI taxonomy): domain Eukaryota; kingdom Viridiplantae; phylum Streptophyta; class Pinopsida; order Cupressales; family Taxaceae; genus Taxus; species Taxus chinensis. Next base: position 594,920,433 of record CM034151.1, on the reverse strand, counting down.
TCCATCACACTTTGAGTAGATGGAATCTTTCAGACTTCAAGCCCTAGGATGATTCAAAACAAATAATATTTCGGGTCTAAGGTGAAATTAAATTTAGTGAGGTTAACAAAGCTACGTGGAAGCCTTTTATTAATCCAAATTTTTCTAATTCCACCAAACATAAAAGTTGCGACACAAAGGAAAAACTTTGAAAAAACTGACAACCTGACACTACATGGAGATTTCTTATTAGCACACAATTTTCATTTGTCATAAGTGGCTATCAAATAGAATAACATGTGAAATAACGTGGAGCCTTCTTATTATCTCACCCTTTCGCAATCTAAAAAGTCTAGTAGAAGAGCACAATTTGAAACATTGAAATGCGAAGCTATGTAGAGCTTCCTTATTGGTCAATACTTTGTAATTGTCAGTCATGATCTAAATAAAGTATGAAAACCCGATGGGCATGGAGTTTTTTCATTGGCTTATACTTCACAGATGTCAAGGGTGTTAATAAAAAATAATGACACTGCAAGTAATGTGGAGCTTTCTCATTGGCTCGTAGTTCGTAATGGTAGGTTATGGGCTATTTAAAGGGTGAATTATGAAGGTACATGGTTGTTCTTTATGGGCTCACATTTATAAAGGAGAAGACAAGGTAAAAGATAGTCTGACATAGTGAAGGAACGTGGAAATTTGTTAGTGGCTCATGTTTCTTAATACAACAGACCTTCATAAAGCCAAAGGTGAAAAGAAAAAAATAAATTAAGCAAAGCCCGATCCTACGAGCCAACTAGAGGTGGACACATGGAAAGAGAAAAATAAAATTACACATGGGAATACTCAATCCCCAAGCTAATTAGAGGCCACCACATGTCACTCTCCTGTTCATCCCACCATTCAATTTTTTAAATGGCCATATCTTTCGATCTACAACTCTAAATTCAATAAAATTGGTCTTGTTGGAAAGCTCTCATTCTACTCTTCATACTGGTACCAAGAAAAGCATAAATTGATGGTGTTTTACAAGAGAAAAAGTGATAAAACAAGCTCAACCCCATTTTTGAAGCTCATCTAAGTCAGAATCATGCCAAATTCGATTAAGAGACTAAAAATAAGTAATTTTGCATGGCACAATGCAAACTGCATGGGTACAAAAGAATATTTAATTCTTTGAAGGATAAATATAGTGCCTAATTATTTTAAATCAAAATTTTGTGGATGATCGGCTTAGACTGTTGCCCAAATTTATATTTTTTGTTATGCATGTCAACTTGCATTGGATTTATCTCTAGGTTGGTCTTAACTGATGTTGTAACTGAAGTTGATGAGAAATTCAACTCCACTTTGTTTTCTTTTATATGCTATTTCTTTTTAAGCATTAGGAGATTTTGATTTATATAACTAAGTGCTACAAAAAAAATCCAGCAAGTGCCCACTAATAATAAGTGTTTTTCCTTTCCAGAAATACTTGCAATATTGTGATTTCAAGGTAGTTTATTCTTGTGATATTTCCCTGAATTTATTAAGTTATTTTCTTAAGCTACCTACCCTTATTGCAATAATAGGTGTTATGTGTTAATTTTAGTGTGCATGTATATTGTAAGTTATTGTGAGTCATCCCTTAACAATTTTCAATTACTTTACCTTGACATTTCATTTAAGATCATTTGGTTCATGTAAGTTTGTTATTTCAATATTAGTTTGTGCACACCTTCATATCAATAGTCTCCAACAACTCATAGTATATCACCCCCTTTTTATTCAAGTTTTCTTTCTAACATTTACTCCATCAGATTTAGTTAGGGATACACTAAAGGGAACCAACCCTTCAAATTTGGAGATTCACCTCACTTTTGGGATACCCATAGCCCGTGAGGTGTTTCCATTGTCTATATGTAAAAGTGAGGAGAGAGTGAGAGAATAGAAAAATCTACCAATCCTTACAAAGGTGCACTTCTACTAGATCACATGAAGCTCTATGCATATATACTGTAATCTTATTCCATCAATAATATAATGAAGCATTATTTTTTACATGAACATCAACTTGATAAGTGCCCTACTTCCCCATGGATGAATTTATAGGAATCACTAAACAAATTTCCCATGCCACCTGTCCTTTATAAAATATTCTCATCATTATTTTAGTTATGACCACATGTGGTGATCCATTTGAGATGCCTCTAAACACCACATATTTCCCTTAAGTTTTAACATTAAGCTCCATAGTCTGATAATTCTATGAAAACTCACCAATGGAATGTAACTATTATACACCCAACACCATATTAGTCTCTCATGATCCCATAGTGTAAAAATCATCACATGGATTATGGTCTCCCAAAGTGATATCAAGTTATCAAATTGTTTTTGTTCATAGGATGGTGAAACCATCAATAATAATAACATTAAAACCTTAAAAATCCTCAAGTTACAGTATTATATTAACAACCAAACCTTACTATCAATCAGAACTGAAATCCATTGTCTAGCTAGTACTCCAAAAACCATAAATGGATGATATTTATGTGCCCCTAAAAGAGATGCAAATATGCCCCAATCTGGACTCTCGTCCTTAAGATTTTTCAAGATCATGCTCTTCCCCCCCCTCCTCCCCCCTTACTAATTTTGGTTTGAGTTCTTCATTATCAGTGTCAACATCAAATATTACCTCTATGTAGTGAACTTGGCCTTTTCCAAGGCATATATGACAATATTCCCATGGATCTTTACAAGTGAGATAAGTATTCTTCCTCTTGAGCTCATTTCTGGATTCTTCTTCCTCGTTTTATCTTTGTGTCACATAATTTTGATAAAATCCACCATTTTGAAAAGGTTTCTTATATTTCCCCAAATGTGATGTGTTTGCATAGAGTTTATTCTTAGGCACTAAATCCTCCAATGTGAGATCTCTCTTAATGGAACCCTATATGGAGGGTGGATCAAAAGATTTTACCCAACCTTTGAGAGGTCCAGTTAATCCCTTCATGAGCACAATAGTGAGTCTCCTTTTGAAAATGTTAGGAACCACGACCGATAGTCTTTGTAACTCTGCAACATAGCTATCGATCATGCCATATTGTCTCAATGGTATCGACTCTCTAAAATGGATCTCAGGTCCTTTCATATCAAATATCTCAATGATCCTCTGGCTAAATTCCTCACATGTGTTGATGAGGATATGTCCCTAGGTCACTAGACCATGGTATCACCACTCATGTGTTATTCCCTCCAAATGTAGTGTACCAAATTTGATGTCCTCTTCTTCAAACATGGGGTTCAATAAGACATATGTGTCTAATTTCTACACCCAAGAATGAGTTGTACATTTGTTAGACCCATAAAAATCTATAATAATTATCTAACCTAAACTCTACTGTAGATTATTGTGAAGCTGGTTTTTGTTTGATTGTATCTCACTTTTTATGCCCATTCTTCATTTTCAAACTATAAAAACTTGTGAGATACATATCTTCATGGTCCAAGGTTTCTATACTCATAAAAAAAGGCTACATGATTATCTCTATTAAGATTTTGGTATATTTCTTCTGGTTTATCCTCTTCTCTCTAAAGAAAATTAGGTTGGAAAGGCCTAGGTTTTGATCCAATCACCATTCTATTATTACCTGAAGCATTACCTTCACTCATAGGGGTTTAGGTTGGTCTTGGTTTATTCATATTTTGTAGTGTTTATATAATGGAGCCATGAGGTTTGTCATTTGTTTTTGTCCTTGAGTCATGCTAAAAATTGCATTGTATTAGATTTATTCTTTTTCCTCATCAGTTAGCACCTTCTCTCCTCTTTCACCCATTTCATCTACCTCTTTTATTTCCATTTACGTTCATTGGTTTTGTAACCTCCTTTTCCCCCTCTAGTAAAACTTAACTACTCTATCATTAGGTTGTATTAAATCTTACTCTCAAACCCACGGGTTGGTAATATGTTTGTGTTGATACCATTGTAATGTCCCTTTCACAATTAACCAATACTATATGTAAATTACTTTAATTTATATACTTATGAACATTTTTAACTATAACAAGTATTCATTGACATATCCATAAACAAATGGAAAACATAGATCATTCGCTAGCAATTCCACAAACAACTAACATACATGCACTATTGTTGCGCTCAGAACAAAATGAAAACTAAACAAAACTAACACATAAAGCTAGAAACATTGATTGTTGTCACACTCTTATGACTGTGCCACATATGCATATGAAAATATTTTATTAAAATCCACACATATTTAGTATGGATACAATTGAATATCGAAAGACTAAAATTGATAGTACTACATATAAGATTGTTATTAAAAACTGTTATAAACAAAATATGATTAGACCTCATGTTGCATGTTAAAACTGAGGTTATATGGTTTTATAAAAACACTATTTATTATTGTGGCATTATTGTAGTGGTACTTAAGAACTATAAAATTGGTATAAAGTATTGTAGTGAAGGTATGGAGCATTGTAGAAAACAAAAACTCTCCAAAAATCCTTCTTACCTAATTGGAAATGGATATAAATTGTAATCTTTCAACTCAAATGTGATCCCTAGATGGAAACACCACAAAAGAGAAGAGGATTTTCATCTGCTGAATCTACGCGCTAGTAAGGTTTTCATCCTACGAGAAGGAATTGAATATAGAATGCTCAATCTCTTAAAGGGGGGTTTAATACAAAAATATGGATGTCTTCTTCCTCACAACTCTTACTTTTATAATCACCCTTTTAATTTGAATTTTATTTTCTACCTAAAATTTCCTCAAAAAGTGTCTAGCAACAATTTTAATATAACCCCCCTTTATATTAATAATATATAATTCTCCCTTTTAAAATGTTATAAAAATAAAGTTACTAGGACAAATTCAAATATTATTATTAAATTATTTCCCTAACTTTATTACTTAGCATATGGGAAATAAGGAATAGGCTATGAGTATCCCACTTATTTTAATTTTGAAAATGGGACATGATAAACCTTCAAACACCCAATTCAGTATTATCCTACAACACACTTAGCTTTGTGCTAAATTCGCAACCTTTTCCATCCCTTCTACCCAAAAAAACATATAATTTTCTTTGGAGATTATGCTAGCTAGACTGCTTATATTACTTTGCTAATAATGGATGTGGATTTTAAAAATTAAAATAAAATGAAGCATCTAAACCTCTGAGCATATTTTGAAAGGCTTGAGGTTTCCCTTAAATTGTAGGTATTTGTAAGGAAGCAACATTCAAAATTGTTTTGTTGAATAATAGCTCTTTCTTGAAAACAAGGTAAGACAAAACAATGGATGATCATAAGAAAAATTAATCAGAAACATAGATGGTCTTAAATAGGTAACATATGCACAAGTATGGTGCTAAGAAAGGCACGTGAACCTTGACTATGTGCAAGTATGAAAGAGCTAATGAAATCGATTTGGTTTGAAGATAAAATCATGGTTACAAATATCTACGACTAAACTGTAACAATCACCCCATTACCATGTTGTATAGTGTTCCAACCATCTACATATAGGCCTTTGGAGTTGTATATGGCCTAGCCATGGAGGCCCAAAACACTTGTTTATATTTGTAAATTTGTAAATAAAAACACACTCAAAGCAACAAACCTATGCCAAAGTAATATTTGAGTCTCAGACCTTAAGAAAATAATTTCCAATAACTCACCAATTTTTTATGAATCAAGTCTCTTTGAGCCACCAAAATATAGATTACCATGTTGAAGAATATTACTAAACTATGACTCAACTACATGCAGGCAAAAGGCTTGTTAATGTACTCTACATGACAACCACATGTCAATGCACTCTGGGTTTAAAGTGTTCATGTGACGCTCAAAATTACTAGAACTGGAAAATGAGGATCTATTTTTTTAAAACATACATAAAAATAGATTACACAACTGCAATCGTACAGATTTATTTAATCAAATTCTTTAAATCAAATTTGTTCTTTTGATCTATCTAATAACATTTGTGTAAGCCATGTGTGGCTGAGAAGGGTGAATCCAAATCTCCACGATCTCCCTTCGCCACTACTTCGAGTGACAATGCTTACTAGCATTTTGGCTCAACATTTTTCAGGTCATGGGAACCATGTGAAAGTCCTTAGGTCTACCACGAAGCTAGTTTTCCGACTTTGTATTCTAGTATCTAACCATTTCCTATCTCATGTTTAGTGTTCAACTTCCCACGATCAGGTTACTGGCAATTTTAATTTAATTGGAGGACTAGGTGATCAAACAATGCACAGTCATCAATGCATTACTTTGGCCAAAGTTTTCTGCCATGCAGGTTACGGCTAAACTCAAGACAACTAACTAGTCTTATGAATTTAAGTCTTCCACCACTTCACAACTATCCCTTTCACAGTTATCTAGATCTTATAGTTTGTATTTACTTTATTTCCAATTTAACCTATCTTGTAAGGGTTTATATCGATATAAATGCCAAAGGCCAACTAGGATCATCATGAGATAAGTCTAATGGATCTTTTCATCTATTTTCCATCCCATTTAGTCTCTCTTTTCCCGATGCTTGGTTTTTTAACCTTAAATTACCTTTTACAACAATACTCTTCCATTCTTTATACAATAGGATTTACAATCTTATCATATTAATACCAAGTTTACTGAAAGGCCAAATTAAATATATATATTAAAACATGTATATTTAATTATTCCTTCGATTAGCTACGCCACTAAATAGCTTATTTAATTTAGAAATTAAAGACAATAGATTGTTATAATAATTGCCCAATTATTCCAGCTTCATACATTAACAAATATCAAATAAATAAATATAAAAATTTATGATAAGTAAGATTTCTCACTTCTAATATTTATCATTTACAAATATTAAGATATTATTTCATACAAGGTAATCATCTCTTTTTAAAAATCATAAATTACATATATCGTTAAGGTGAAATATATAATTATTATGGTAATTCTCACATATTGAGGTTTGAATATTAACATGGGTCCAAGATCCCAATAAATTTAGTCAAAATTCTAGGATATCATCCTTCTACAAATTGAAATCCAAGTATCTCATATAGATCTATGCTACGATAAAGCTTCACAAGACATGAGTTTCCACATATCCGAACGTGATGGCTAATTGTCCTGCAAGACTGGAGTAGTGGTATGATGTCAATTCAAAATGAACTAGCATGAATATTGCCTCCATTTTCTGATCTGTAATTATTTAATAAAATATAAAATGATATACAAGTTATTTTATCAACAAATGCATGGTAATACAATGGTGAATGTATTATTACATGTTCTACATCAAGATACAAGTATGAATGCACACCAATAGAACAACCAATTTCTATTTCAGAAATCATGTTTCACTCTATTTACCAGGATCAAGACATAATCAAACCATAATCATTCAACATCTAAATTTTGATTAAACCACAAGCAAATCATGCTTCACATGGTACAGATTCAACTATTATTTTTCTTACCTTCCAATCAGCAAACAACTTAACAAAACTGTCTGAAATCATCATTTCCAAATACCAATTAGACATATTCCCTCTAGGTAATGAGAAACTCTATAAAACACACAATAAATTTATTTCAAACAATCAAAATACACACACACACACACACACACACACACACACACACACACACACACACACACACACACACACACACACACACACACACACACACACACACACACACACACACAGGAACAATCCAACTAAACAACGTAAAAACACCTCTATTAAATCATAACATGTTCTTTCAGGTAACCGACATATCAACAAAACAAATTGACCCACATACCACAAGATGATAATTTTGAAGTCCGTTTGCATAGAATAACAACAATAAGTTTCTAACACTTCCAGTAACGAAATCCTTTAAGAAAAACTAAGTCATCTTACATAGACTGTTAACACTAATTTTTTTAATCCGGTAATAAAATGATACCTACAAGCAAATCGACTTGTACATATCCAATTCAGTTCGTTCTAGCATTAATTTCTTTTCTATTTAGAAATTATTAGAATCTGGAAGTAAATATATCAGATAAAATGATGAAATACCTGGCAAAAACATTTTTCACACTACCCAGAAATCGCTTTTCTCATATAAATAAATTATTGTTTGATTGTAATAAAACTCAGAGGCAGAAATTGATTTGGGTTTCCTGAAATCAAATTTAAATAGAAAATAAAATAAAATAAAAATTGATTAGGAACACCCGTCTGTGTTTTTTTTCTATGTTTAGCTAAAACTACACAAAAGAAGCTTAAGAGAATACATAATCCATCAATTTCCTTTTTAAATTTTATTTCCAAGAAATTAAATCAGAAGCTGTCCACAAATTCATTTAATTTCCATTTAAAACAGAATGTGTATTTCCTCATTATTTACAAATAATGCTGCAGAGAAGGGAGAAGATATTCATGCGTGAAGTAAACCTAGAATCAGCAACCTCTTACTCTTCCAACTCCAACAAGTTGAATCCTTCCTCCCAAAAATCATGTAGGTATCCTAGAAGAGAGGAATTAAAATAGACAAAGGAGAAATATAAGAAAATATAATGAAGAAACTATACTATAGTGGAGAATTTTTGGGCTTCTCAATGTTGCTTCATGCATCAATGCATGCCACATACTTGGTGTCAGATGAAGGCGTGTCCCTTTCAAAACTCTCAGATTTTAAATATTAAAATATTATTATTATTATTATTCTTTTTAACTTTTGATTTACATGCCAAATCCTTTTAGGATTTAAATATATAATTTCACAAATTAATAATGCATTTTTTTTAATTGATACCTAACTTTAATGGTAAAATTAATCATCATAATATAAGTCCACATATTGCCAACAATATGTTATCGTAATAATAATTCGAATATTCTCATAAAGCTGGTTTGATATAGCATTGCCAAATAAAACAAAGGAAGTATTTATCATGGTTATTGCAAAAGTCGAACAAAACATAAGACGACCAAACCGATTAAAATAAAATAACCAGAATAAATAACTGAAAGATTCACTATCATTAATGAATCGTTTTACCTATGATTAAGGCCTAATCATGTTTTAGAAAAGATCATCAAGGTGGGTGTAGAGTTATTTGTTCCGCAATGTCATGCCCCACAACAGAAGTTGTGGGTCATGATACGATGAACCAAATGAATTTTATACCCAATGATGATCTCGTATAATCCTATTTAAACTTAACTGTAGTTAATTTAACTTACAATAAATTTTGGGATGTTACAGTTCATCTCATACCAGGAGACTATGATATGTTCAAATCATGCAAGGGGTAAGGTATGTACACATCTTAAAGTGCAATTAGGTTCCTCCTACATATTAGAAATACGAGGTAGTCTCATATGTTGAAAACCTTTTGTAGACCCAAAACCATGTCACTTGGTTATTGTGGAGTATAAAAGAACATTTCCTTTCATTTATTGGAAGTCACTTATTCCCTCATATTTCAACCACACCATTCACTTAAATTCCATTCATTTAATTAATCCAATTACCTCAAAAACATCATAATACCACTAAAAATTCACACACACATGCACACACACACGCACACGCACACGCATGCACACATGCACTCGAAAAACACACACACAAATGCACACGCATGCACGCAAACACACACACACACAGTCTTCAAGACAATGGACATGCATAATGGGAAATCATCTTATTTTTCTTGTCTCAAGTGATAGAACATATCTTACAAGTTTTAAAATATCACTAAATGTTTATTGGTATTGATTACAAGGAAGTATTAACAATATAGAGACACAAAATACATTTTGCAATAACTATCCATACAACAAGATGTATTTTGTGTATCTATATGGATATAATCATACGTGGATATTATATCATCGAATTTTCTAACCATACAACAAGATACGTTGGAGCTAGTTATGATTTGAATATAATGTATACTTATCCAATTTTAAAATTTTAAAATATATTGAAGGACCATTAGAGAAAACAATATATATCGACTAAGGATAGTCAATGTAGAAGAGGTATAGTATTAGTTTCTCTAAGAGAGCATGGTTCTAAAACATCCTAAAAAATTACATATGAGTTATGCTCAACATATAGAGAATATAGTTTATTCCTCAATTTTTGAAAAAAGGTAGGAAAACCCTCTACTAGAGGCAACCAAAGACATAGAAACTATAATCATAAACAAGAAAATAGTAATTAGGTGATATTATCCTTCACTTCAATTCTAAGGTTGACATTTCTAGGTTCCATAACAATTTTTTCAAATCCCAAGTGCATAGTCCCATTATTCATTTTTACCCCTTGGGTAAAAAGGGTAACTGGAGGGTTAATCTTGGGCAGTTGACAAGGGCTTCAATATTGAATCTGGGGGTTTCAGGTAAATTTCCATGATCTTGGAGCACTTACAATGATTTTGGGAAGTTCAAGACCAATTTAGTGCATTTTTTCCCTCTTCTGGGTTTCAAAAAAGTCCATATCTTGGCTAAGGTGAGAGAGAAGGTCCCCGAGGACCACATTAAGCCAAATTGGATAAAATGGGCAAAGTTGAAAAAGTTAGTCTCAGAGAATCTCACTACATCTCCATGGCTCCCTAGTCGGCAAAAAAATTGAGAAAATTTGGAAAAATGTAAGGAAATTGAAAAACTGCAAAAAATGAATAAGGAGATGAAAAACAACTCGTTGAGTTGTTTGGCAAGCTATGAAACTATATCAACAAGCTAAGTGGAGGCCAAGTTGAGCATGGGGAGCAGATTGGGCTGGTTAGGAGTTTGAGCAAGCCGTTTTATAGGTCAAAAAGTTGATCAGGGCGGCTTGGCATGGGAAACGACTCCCTAAGTTGATTAGCGAGATGGTAAGGTGGCGAGGTCCTTCATATTGTGGCCACATCAAGGGTTTCAAGCCCGAGTGGCCCATAAGGAACGCTGGTCATGTGTTCCTCTAAACCCCAACTTTGCCACATAATATGGTGAACCAATGGAATGCAAAGGAATAGGTCGAAGTGAGCCCAGAGGGGTGGGACAGAACAAGATGATGTGATTGCAAGAGACTCGATGAGAACTCATTGCAATGCGAAGGTTGGTGTGGGGACAAGCTCAAGTGAGGTGTGCTCAGAGGGTGTGAATCAGTTGATGTGGGAAATCAAGGCTTGGACGGAACCAATTGAGACAAGTCACCATAGGACGATGCGGTGAAGGATGGAATGAGGCGAACTCGTTCCCTATGGGAACGAGTTCTCCATGAAGTCGATTCTTTCACAGATCAAGGCAGGGATCCAAGGTGTTGGGTGAGCTAGTTATCGAGGTGGAAGTAATATACTACGAGGTGGGGCCAACGTGGTGATGAACCTAGCAACCAATGCAGAGGGGTGAACTTGTCAATAATCTAAGGAGATAGATCTAAGTCGGTATGGACATCAATAATGCAAATAGGGTGTCAGATCACCGAGCCAGATGGCGAGTTGGCAATGATCCAGTTAGGACTCCTTGCCTAATCAACACCCCATGTGTATTTTTTTAAAAAATGATTCATGGGCCCCCTAAAAAATTTAAATGCCTTCCCAAGAAACCATTGAAACATTAAAATTAAATATGAAAAGGGGAAAATTGAAAATAATCATTTCCAGCTACAACAATTTAATGCCTAGTCCCCATAAGGTAGTGTATGAGCCAAGGAGTGACCTGCACAAAAATGGCCATATCTTCCTCAATACTCAACCAAATTAGACAAAATTACACTCATTAGAATTTGGATTTTTTCCTCTACACTAAGAAATCAAGAAATCAAAGATTTGGTGGAGGTAGATGGGCTAAAAATGTAGAAAAAAACCCATATTCAAATGATCACTTCCAGGTGGTTGAAAATGCATTAAATGAAGCATGAGAGGCCATTTTCTTCTACAATAAGCTACAATACAACAAGGGATGGGTTTTTCAGGGTTCTCCATCACATCAATGTACTTTATTGGTGGGTGAAAGGTGGATTTTGAGACTCTCTCTCTCTCACCTTCCTCTATATATTGTAAACTCTTCTCATTTTGAAGGAGATATATTCTAGGACATATGGTAAACTCTTGCGAATTTGTTTCTCAATTCCATTGAGTTGTAAACCTTCACATGAAATCTACAAATGTAATGGTGCCTCTATTTTACAAATGTAATGGACTATGCAAATTAATGGAGCAATAAATTGTGTATGGTGGTGTTCTCTCAAACCTTTTTCAATTTTCTTGCATTTTCTTTCCTCTCTATTTTTGTTGTTCTATTCTATGCATATTTTCTTTCATTTATAGGTTTATGTTGTTATGTCTCATGGATATCTGGTGGTAAATGCATATCTTTGGACTATGTCAAACCCATTCTAGCCTCTTTCAACTGCATTTCCCTACATCTTCTCCCTCAATAGGGTATTTCACCCCCTTTTCTTGGTACCATTACCTCCTTTAGTGTAGGATTTCTTCATTTTTGTGTTCTTTCCTTCTCCATGGTCTCTTAAAATTGATAGGGTAGGATTGAATAATATATTTACCTTCATTAGGAGTATTTGTTGCAATAGATTAGGAAGAGGAACCAACCTTGTCTAGAGGTCCATCTCAAGTAGCAAGTCCCATAACTTAAGAGATGGTCCCAGTAGTTTATGCACATACACATGACAAATAAGAGGGTACTATAATTTGGTGATAACAGTTCTAGAATGCCTGGTGGGACAAGAATTCAATTCTTCTATTTTCATCAAGATTGGATATGTATCTTGGTGAAATTTTAGCCTTCAAAAGCTCTGCACCAACACATCTGGTGACTCCACTCAGAAAATTAACTGGTTTCAGCATCACTGGTGGTTGAAGTTCATGAAAAGAATTCAAACAAAGTCAAGAATGAGAAAAGAGGGGAGATTTGAATATTTTCATTTACCTCTTGAAAGAGGAAGACGAGTTCAGAGATCCCCATCTCCACCAAATAGAACTCTTTCAACACCTCCACCAGGTAGGTCATTCTTACAATCCACTAGAGTTCTTAGAAACATCAGAATGGATCAACAATAACCAAATCCATTTGTTAATTTCACAGGTAGTACTCTACTTGCCCTCAATGCACATAATCCAATTCCAATGGCAACATTAAAGAGCATTCATTATTTCACTAGAGAGAATAATACCACCCCAATTGATCATATCCAGGATATCGTAAATGTCTTTTCTATTCACGAGATTGTTGATATGGATGTGATACTCAAACTCTTTTCCTATTCTCTCAAAGGAAAAACTTTGTAGTGGTTTAGAAGCTTAACAATCAGATCAATTAAATTTTGAAATTAACTATGTTCGGGACTTTGTAACCAGTTTAGAGAAAGGGAAGATAATTTATCTCTTTTGGAGCAGTTGAATACAATAAAAAGGTCTCAAAATGAAGAGATGGCTAACTTCAATTTCAGATTCCAAAGAACATGGGATAGGATTCTAATTTCCGTAAGACTAACGACCAAAGGTGCATTTCACTATTTCCTTAAAGCTCTCAATTTTGATATATCTATAATGATACAATTTATGGGAGGGATAACTTTACCAGGAGCCTATGCCATAGCCATTAGAGATGAGAATTTCCTAATTCAAGTCGATAAACTTGCACCTAGGCCACATATACCTATTTATCTAGAAATGGGGAATCCTAATTCTAGCCAAACACTTGAGTTAGCCCCTATTCCAGCTCCTAGAAATCAAAGTTCCAGTGAAACTTTCACTTCTTCTAGCACCTCCAATGAACTCCAAGAGGTCAGGAAGTAATTGCAAAACCTAGGGAATGTGTTGGTGACCATCAAGAGGAAACAAGCTCAGAATTTCAAACCCTACCAACCTCAGTACCAACCTAATAAGCCCTCATATGAGTCTAATAGGCCTCTTGATCAAGCTATTAATTAGAATCAAGGACAACCTCCTACTGCTATGCCATTTAAAACCATATAATCTTAATGCAACTTCAACATCCATAGCCTTGGTTCTAGTACAAAATAACCTTGCACATGAACATGAATGGTTTTTCCCTTGTGGACAACCTCATAATCAAGTTGCATGTTTCAATGGTATGTTAAATCAAGATTTAATGGTACAAAGTATTGGTGTGCCCCAAGAAGTAAATGAAGAAGAAAAGAAGTAGCATTCAGTCACACAAGAGGCATCCCAAAATGACACCTCTTTAGTAAACTGGAAATCCAAGGATTTCTGTGGAATTAATCAGTATTTTTCTCAGGGTGTAATAGCCAAGGTCTAAAAATAGAGCTACTGAAGAAGGGAAATCATCAAATATAAATGCTTCTTAACCTTCTATCACACTTCAGGGAGTTAGTAACTCAAATGCACCCGAAAACTCACAAAATCATCGCAAAGGAATTGTTATATCAGCCCATGTGCTAGTTCAATTATAGGAGAACATTGTGCCAAGAAAGGGGCAACAGAAAGAAATTCCATCCCCATTTAATATCATTTACCAGATGAAAAAAAAATGTAAGCATCTCTATGTGGGAATCTTTAATAATTCTGGGACAGAGAGATCTATTGCAGATAGCCATGGCCAACATGTACTTCCCTAATGAGTAATATAAATATCAGGAAAAGGGCTTACAAATGTAACTCAACAAGAGGGAGGTCAACTAGGTAGAAATATGAAGCCGCATCCATTCTATGTATTTGTGATCATTGAAAATAACCTAGTACACAACTGCATGATTAACTCATCGTCAAGTAGCTTAGTGATTCATAAGAAAATAGCAGACCAATTGGGTCTTAAATATGAACATGTATCCAAAGGAGTGGTATAATTAGACTGGACATCAGTGGTGACAGTCAGAATCATCAAGGATCTAAATCTAACACTGCATGCATGCCCAAATGTCATAGATCTGTATGACATATCTATGATTAAATTACCACCACTCTTTGATTTATGTTTGTCAAGGGACTTCGCGGCTAAAATTGGCGGGTACCTATTAGCTGAATGGTCCCACATGCTTTCTAGAACAAGGTATGGAGCCAAAGATACTATCATGTTAGATCCAATTGTAAACTATCACATTGATCCTTACATGCCAAGTCCAATCAATGCTAATTGCACCATCTTTGACCAAGAAGATTATTCAAGTACTCAGGAAGCAGAAATTAAGGTTGGAGGAATTTCAAATCAGACACTTAATGAGTGGGCTCACAAGAGACATGTTTATGATTTGTTAGAATTTGAGGATTCTATTAATTACAGATTTAATCAACATTAATAAACTATGCAATATTAAATAAATAAACATCACATCACATTGCATAATAATAAATTAATACTTACAAAATTAAATAACACAGGATACAATATTTATAGTGGAAAACCCGAAAGTAAAAACCACTGTGAAAAGTAACATTTATTGTAGAGAACTTTTTACATCCAATAAATTACCTCCTCCTTACAAACCCTAATCACAAGGGTGAAAACCTTCTATATATTATTTTTTATAATATATCAAATGAGGACCTGAATTCCTTTTTATATGAGGTGATCCAGTATGTCTCCCAAATCACCTTTTGAACCATGTCGGTTGACATATATACCAAGGTTTAAAATATTTAATAATAAAAATATAACTATTTCTTATTATTAAATATTTAACCTATAGTATAATGTTGAACCCATATTTAATTAAGTGGTGGCCAACCCACTTAACCATTATGTTCTAACACTCCCCTTAACGTTAAGTGGGATAACATATGCCAATAGATTACCTACTCGTGATACACTGCAAGATTTATAATCCTTAAACCATAAAGGTTTTAGGCTAGCATATAGGTTGAAGGAATTATAACACAGTGATCATACTCAAGTTACCTTTTGGTACAAAAGGATTTGGAATCCCAAATATCATCCCATGATCAGTGACTAGGTATGATTTGTGAGTTTTACAAGTTCTCATAAAAGGTTACTTGAAACCAAACATATATGAGCCTTTTATAACCAAGGACCTCCTTAACAATATGCTTACACTGGATGTTTACCAGTAAACTCAATAACACTAAAGATTTTACTGAAGACCACCTTTAAGGTCTTTCTACACTTCTTTTTCAAAAATAAGCTGAGAAGCTATACACATGCCCAAAGGTATTTCTAAACATGCTCGAAGGTCTTTTACACATCCCCAAAGTCCTTTTACATTTTCCTGAAGGTCTTTATTACAATGCATTTTTCATTTTACAAATACCAAGTTACATTAGGAGGTGAAATTATCATGCACACTCCCCCTCAATGGAAACTCTAATAATCCAATTTTTTCACGAAAGTGACAAAAATTTGCAACACTAAGGGGTTTTATGAATATGTCAGCAACCTACTCTTCAGTCGACACGAACTTGAGATCAATCTCACCACTTAACACCTTCTCATGGATGAAGTGTATATGTATCTCAATTTTATTCATCTTATGATGTTGTACTGGATTATGTGCAAGAGCTATGGTGCTCTGGTTGTCACAGAAAAAAGGAACACTACCTTTATCCTTTACGTTTATCTCATCGAACAACCTCTTCAGCCATAGAGCCTCTTTTGTAGCTTCAATTACACATCTATACTCAACTTCAGTTGAAGAGATAGAATCAATTGGTTGCTTTTTACTGCACCAAATAATGGCACCTACATCAAATTTAAACACATAACCAGAAGTAGATTTTCTATCTAATATATCACCAGCATGATCATGTAATGAAATTATTTGATTAATTATGATTATCACCAGCAATAGAACACCAAATAACACAATATTGCAGATAAATTCTCTCAATATGAAAGTATAATAGCGTGGTCACTTCAAGGGGGAAACCTCCAGAACATATAATAAGACTCAAATACTCAACATAATAATCATCCACTAACTATAACCCCTATTTATACTATTCCTATGCTATGACCATTAGCAAGGCCGACCAACCAATGATAATAGATCATATATAAAAGAGATACATCATGATATTAAGTTATGATAGAAACAAGTCAGCTATATCCATCCCATGTAAGATATATAATTAAGGGCGTTAAGATATATAATTAAGGGCGTAATCCAGATCATAATAAAAAAATCATGCAAATTAGCATTTTCATCCCTAGTATAATGCAACCCATAATTGATTGTTCCCTTAATATATCTAAGAATTCTTTTTGTAAGATTCCGATGATCTCTATAATGTTCCTGCATAAACCTTGAGGTAATTCTTACTGCATAGGAAATATTTGGTCTAGTTATAGTTAGATAAATCAAACTACCAACTGCCTATATAAAGTAGGATCAAATTTTTCACATTCTGGTTTAGGATCAAGTTTTAGTTCAACTTCCATAGGTGTAGAAATTGGTTTACAATCAACCATATTAAAAAAATTTAGTACATTAGTTTCATATGGTGCTTGATAAACAACAATAGAATGCTTGTCTTGAAATACAACCATGCCAAGAAAATGATGTAAGAGACCTAAATCAATCATTTCAAAGTATTGTTTCAATTTTTCTTTAATCCTATGAATTAAAGAAGGACTATCACCAATCATAATCAAATCCTCCACATATAGACATACAATGATAATGTGAGAACCTTCTTACTTAATGAATAAATCATTTTCAAAAGAAAAATTAACCAAACCTAATTGTTTAAAGAAACAATTAATTTTTGCATACCAAATCATCCTGGTGAAATCATCAATAAAAGTCATAGCATATAAAGAACCATTTAATGAAGCTACTTCAAGAGGTCCTCTAACATCACAATGAACAAGTTATAGGGGTGAAGAGGAACTCTCCTCATGATGAAAGGGTTTAACACTTTGTTTCAAGCGTAAATACCCTTCACAAGCATCATGAGATGAAGACAACACAAGCAGACCTTTCACTATATTATTTCTAGACATTTCATACAAGCTTTGATAATTCACATATCCTAACCTTTCATGCCATAGTCTTGAATTATTCAAACTTTGACATACAAAACATGATACAGAAGAAAAATCATCAAAAATATACAGACCATTTCTTTTAATTCCTTCAGCAATTATATTATCATTACTATTCTTGATGTACCAAGTATCATTTAAAATTTGAATAGACAAACCATCATGAGTTAGTTGTGAACATTACAAAAGATATTTTTTAAGCTTAGGAGCAAATAAAACATTATTCAAAATACCGTTTGCAAATTTTACTTTTCCTTTCTCTATTGCTTCTAAAGATGAGTTATCACCAAGATACACACGTTCATTGATTTTCGTAACATCAAATAAAGAATTGGAAATACCAGTCATATGATTTAAAGCACCTGAATCTAGAATCCATTCAAAATTATAGGAAGAGTATAAAACATTATATAATGCATTAGTTTTAGGAGCATCATTAGAACTGTGATTTTTCCTTAAATTATATTTAGATGAGACAGTTTGTTTCTAATTTTTATGGATAGATTTCTTAGGTTTACACACTTCCATTTTATGCCCAAATTTTCCACATTTGTGACATTTACCATTAAATATTACACACAAATGTTCATAAGTAACACTTTTCTTATCAGCAAATGAAGATTTAGTTCTAAACTTCTGATAAGACAAGGGCTTGTGATGATTGAACTTCAAATTCTGAGAAAGAAGTGTTTGAGAGGCATTATCCTTAAAGTGAAAGTTCATAATCACTTGCTCTTCCTATATCAGAAGAGAAATCAAAGTATTTAAGTTTGGTAATTCATCCTCATTATGATATTTAGAGTTTAAGATAGAAATAAAATTCCTAAACATTTCATGTATATTCAATTGAACAATAAAGTAGATTAATTTTTCACAAATTAAGTCACAATTGCATCCATCTAATTGTGCTTTGATATTTTTAATCTTGGCTAAGAAATTAACTACCTTTTCATCCCCTTTCATAGGAGTCGTAAGCAATTCTAAAACAAGTTTAATAATCTTAGATAAGCACGTACCTTCATATATGGATTTTAATTGTATCCATACCTCTTTAGGATGTTTGATATTACCAATGTGTAGAAGATATTCATCGTTCATATTTTGTAGAAATTATGGAAAGGGCCTCCTGCGTACACTGTGAGAATGCATTCATATTTTCTGCAATCGCTTGATGACCGGTGGGCGCAATCTCTGTTCCTAAAACAATCATCCAGAGTTTCCTTGCCATAAGTTCTGATTTGACCTTGATCTTCCAAATATTATAATTGGCTCCATTTAGGATCTAAGATTTATTGAGGCAAAAGTAATTTGACGCCATTTTCTTTCAAATTTCCTGAACCTAAAAAATCATACCCCATTATGATATAATGCACCACTGAGTTAGAAACATATTAATCGAAAAAATGACAATACCCATATTTTCTGATTTAAAAAGTTGTATTATTTCATTAAGAAATCAAGTATTATAAAGAAATAACTAATCTGATCATAACAATATTAATAGAACCAGATATAAAATTTTAAATCTAAAGAAACTATTTGACCATAACTAATTTTGTCATAAAAATGTGTACTAATTAACTTCCCATAATCAAATAATGACCCGCATTATAAAGGGCACTGCATTATACCCCATACCTATCATTAAAAAAAATCGACCATATAGAAGAGAAGATGAAACCCCTAAGAACGCACAAAAAATTCAAATTTCTGAAAAGTGTTAATGTAGATAAAGATTTGAACAACTTAAATTTGACGTCTAAATGACAATCATTTTTCCTTATTTTTGGTTTGTTGGGACGGTCATTTGACCGTCAATTTTAACACAGTAAAAATTTACTGGATATGACTAGCTTAATTTGACGTCTAAATGACTGTCATTTTGCCTTATTTTTGGTCTATTATGACAGTCATATGACCGTCAAATTTAACACAATGAAAAATTCATGTGTATTTCCAGAATATAAAATTTCATAATTTCTTCTTCTATACAATTTCAGACAGCTTCTGTTTATAAATTATAAAATATAAACAACTATATAATTTTTTGAGAATAGTTTATATAATATAAACTATAATGATCTTTATTCTATAGTAATTTTTTTATTTAAAGAATATAGTTATAAAAACTATAAACTTGTATTTTTTTAAATCAAGCCCTATTAGAGGGGGGTCCAAAGGACAAGAGCATATTATTTTGAAAGAAAATAAGGAAAAATTAGTAAGAGAATTTTTACCAAGTGCAAGGAGATTTCGAATCACATGAGAGTACAAATTAACCTGAAGATTTATAGAGGGGACAAGTAATTTCACTCGGCCAATGAAATAATTTGAAATCCCTATTTTCATGAAACTTATATCCTCCCTTCATTTACTCTTTAACTATACCTTTGAAAACATTTACCCTACACACATTTAAAACTATAGAGAAATAAAAATATTTCATATATTAATTTATCCTTACATGTATGTAATTTTTCAAAGGCATGTGAACCCCTTTCACCTATGCACACTCACATTAATTCCTCACAAAACATTCAAAATTTTAGATTGTAAAAAATTGGGGAGAAGGGGCCCGATAATTTTTAAATACCCTTCCGAGTTTGTTGAAATAACTTGTACAAAATTAAATAAATTAAATATAGCAACATTTGATCTAATCTATTTAATTTACCTTGCTCTATTACCATGTTAGAATTTTAGGATTCTATTAATTACGGATTTAATCAACATTACTAAACTATGCAATATTAAATAAATACACATCACATCACATTGCATAATAATAAAGTAATACTTACAAAAGTAAATAACACAATATTTATAGTGGAATACCCGAAGGTAAAAACCACTCTGAAAAGTAACCTTTATTGTAGATAACTTTTTACATCCAATAAATCACCTCCTCCTTAGAAACCCTAATCACAAGGGTGAGAACCTTTGATATATTATTTTTTCGAATATATCAAATGAGGACCCAAAGTCTTTTTTATATGAGGTGATTGGGTATGTCTCCCGACTCACCTTTTGAACCATGTCGGTTGACACATATACCAAGGTTTAAAATATTTAATAATAGAAATACAACTATTTCTTATTATTAAATATTTAATCTAAAGTATATTCCTATGTTTGAATATTTAATAATAGAAATAGAAATATTTCTTATTATTAAATATTTAACCTATAGTATAATATTGGACCCATATTTAATTAAGGGGTGGCCAACCCACTTAACCATTATGTTCTAACATGATCCATACAAAGAGATGGAGGAAGCCGAATTGGGCATCTATTACCTACATGAAGAAAATCCACCTCTCCCTAGCATCATCAAACCAAATGATGAAGATGACCATGAAATCTGACAATTGTTCTTTGATGGTTCCAGGAGCAGATAAGGTGCTAGAGGAGGAGTAATGCTCATCTATCTTAAAGGTAACAAATACTACTCAACTTTCTACTTTTAATTCAGTTGTTTTAATAACAGAACTAAGTATGAAGCACTAATACATGGATTTCATTGGGAAAGAAAGAGAAACATTAAGAACTTGCAAGTATTCGGAGATAGTGAGCTGATTATGAATCGTGTTAGAGTACAAAATTTAGAAAAAAATGATCTCCTTATGAGCTACAAACATAGAGTATGGGATCTTATAGAATACTTTGAGGCTTTCAACATTGATTCCATCGAAGGAAGAAAAATGAGGCCGTGGAAAGCTTGCAGCCATTGGAGAAACATTTGATGTGGTTGAGAGTATCAAGAGGGACCAAACATAGCCTGATATGAAAGTAGTGATAAGACCAACTTTCCTAGGCAACACAATTTGGAAAGTGTTCGAAAGTGATCTGCAAATCATCAATTTCCTTTAGGAAGAAGTTGAGTTCTCCTCAAGGAGTCAAGTCAACTGGAAATGCAATATGAGGATCAAGTAGTCCAGCTAAGAACAAATAAGCTCCCAAAAGGTTTGGTGACTCTAGATCAATCTTCAATCCTAATGACTAGTTCCGGAAGGAGAATGGAAATATTTAGGTCAAGGGTGAAGATTCAAAACTGGTTTTAGTTGGAGAAGGTAAACAGCTCCAAGTTGGCAAAGTGAGTACTCATCAAGAGAAATCTGATTTCATTCAAAATTTTCAAGAGTTTCTAGATATCTTTGCTTAGAGCTATGAAGATTTGAGAGGGTTTGATCCGAATTTGTCCCAACATACTATTGAGTTAGATATGGAAGCCATACCTTTCAGACATAAGCAAAAGACGGTGAACTCCCATATTGAGCCTCTCATGAAAAAAGGAATTAAATAATCTCATTGAGGCAAGTATCATATTTCTAATCAAGCACTCTTCATGGGTTGCTAATCTGGTGCCAGTCAGAAAAAGAAATGGGGAAATCACGTTGTGTGTGGATTTCTGAGAATTGAACGAAGCTTCTCTCAAGGATCACTACCACTTCCTTCCATGGAGTAAATATTGTAAATAGTAGCTTGTTCAAAAAGGTTTTCACTTCTAGATAGCTATAATAAAATCATGGTGAAAGAGGAAGAGGAGTTCAAGATAGTTTTCAACACCAAATGAGGCACATATGCCTACCAAAACATGCCTTTTGGGCTATCAAATGTCGGAGCTATGTTCCAAAGAGCTATGGACATGGCATTCAAGGGGCTAATTAACAAGGTGGTTCTTATATACCTTGATGATATCACAGTATTTTTCGATGAACAAAACTGATCACATCTTCCATCTGATGCAAGTATTCGAGAGATATAGGCAATTTGGCGTGTCTCTAAATCCAAAGAAATGTATATTCCTATCTCATGAAGGCAAGTTCTTAGGCCACATTATGTCTAAGGAGGGGCTGAAAATTGATCTAGAAAGAGTTAAAGCTATTCTCACTCTACCTTTTCCAAGTCACAAGAAATGTCTTCAAAGTTTCTTAGAGAGAATCAATTTTGTCAGAAGTTGTGTGCCTGATTTTGCCACTCTTGTTGAGACATTAACAATGACGTTGAAGAAGAACCTTAAATTTAAATGGAACCTAGAAGGAAAAGAGAGTTTCAAGACTATCAAACAAGTAATATCCCAAGCTCCAAATCTCATTAACCCATATTTCTCAAAATATTTCATTCTCTATGTTCTTGGTGGTCCAAACACAATCTCTGCCATTTTGGTGCAGCTGAACAAGGAAGGATCCGAGCAACCAGTTACATTCTTCACTTAGAGCTTGGAGGATTATGAGGTGAAGTATTATTTCATTAAAAGGTGTTTCCTCAGTGTTATAAGGAGTTTGAAGAAGTTTAGACACTTGGTTTTTAAACAACAAAATCCAATTGCTAGTGTCTCATATCGGGGTTAAAGACTTTCTCCTAAACAAGGACTTAAATGAGAAAAGGGATGCTTGATGTTGGCTAGATTTTTTGCATAGCACAAAACCTAGGCAGTCATGAGATAAATATCCCTCATTTACTAGTGAGGCTCCCATGTCAGATTTGTCAATTAAAGTATGCTAATATCTAAATGGGGTTTTACTTTAACTACTTAGTTCATGAACCATAACTGAATAGTTCTTCAACAAGTAAGCAGCTATTTAAAAGAAAGGAAATATTTATAGAAGAGAAGAAAGAGAATTATATCAACACAGAGAAGAAATGGGGAATATGTGTATCCCAATCAATAGATAGCAGACTTGATTGCATGCACATAGAAGAAACCAATAGATATGAACACATAATTCTAAGCAAATGTAGCTCTAGATCT
Organism: Taxus chinensis; assembly: GCA_019776745.2. Lineage (NCBI taxonomy): Eukaryota > Viridiplantae > Streptophyta > Pinopsida > Cupressales > Taxaceae > Taxus > Taxus chinensis. Next base: position 594,896,684 of record CM034151.1, on the reverse strand, counting down.
AGATCTGAAATAACACAAAGTCTATTAAAATATCTAAGGTAAAAAGAAAGAAACACAATACACCGTGACACAAAGTTCTCCAGAAATATGCTCCTGTATATTCCTTTGCTTCAAGTGGCTTTCAAGGGTTTCAGCACAAAGTATGGAACACAAGGTTGCTGCTTAAAAATTCCGATCATTAACCCGGAGGTTCTTCTCCTACTTATAGAATGTAGGAGGGAAAGTACAAATGGGAAGTCTAATTGAACTGAAACATAAACAACAAGTAAAGATGATATTTGGAAATCATCCTCAACTAACTTCTCCTTAAGTGACACATGTATCACTTAACTAATAGAATTGTTCCACATGACTTTAAGCAATGGTTTCAAAACCAATAACTTAAAAGTCTTACAATTTCATCCAAGAATGTGGAAAATAGAAGAAAGAATAGAAGAAGAATTCATGCCAACTATAACATTTATGTTTTATTTTTGTTCTAATATCGGATATACTTGTCGAACATGTGATTCAGCATCTTCCCATCTATTTTAGCCACCGCTTCCTTCTCTGTCCTGAACTGCAGCAATCCTTCATTCAACTCTTTGATGCACACTTCCACATCTTCCAAGCTTGGTCCAAACCTTGCAATATCCACCTGCAGCGCCACCAGTCTGCTAATAGAATTCATCGTGAAAGGCTTAGTAGCTTTGTAAATTCTCTTTTGTACCATCAGAAGAGACCCTTCCAGGGAATTAGGCACATTGGTTGGAACAATCCATACGTATGAAGTAACACCTCCAACCACGTCCTCCTCAGTGAAAGAAATGATACTATCTGGTAAGGATGATGTCCTTCTCTCAAGTGCCTGCATCCTCTTCAAAAAAATTATGTAGATATCCAAACGGAAAGATACTGCAAACTCTAGCTACTTCCCCTTCTCGAGTGATCCATTTGGTACAATCTACTCTGCAACCAATACATCTCTTGGCAGCTTGTTGATCTCGGCCAAAGTACTCAGGTTACTCTTGGTAACTATGTTCATATCCACTATGCTCGTTACCAGCTGCTTCAGCTGATTTACTGCATCATTCATAACCTTCAGGTGGGTTGGCACCTCTCCAAGTTGTACAGAAGCTTCACAAATAATTAAATTATTCCATTCGTTAATAACTTTCACCTGATTGCTTGCATCCTCCATTTCCTGTATAAGATGATCACTCACCTACTCTGAAATGGGCTGAATGGAAGGTTTAGCAACCTTAGCTATGATCTCGCATAGTTGAGATACCTTCTCTGAAGCTCGCCTTTCTCTACCTTTTCTCTATCAAGCCTAAGGAATAGAGCATCTATCAATGTCTGTGTATCCTGCTTCAATCCTTCTGTGGTGGCTTGACCGAGGGGTACTTTGGTTACTGTAACATCTTCTTCCCTGAGCTCATCCTCCTTCCCTTTCACCGGAACTGACATCTCAACAAACTTCTGCCCCGACTCCTCGATGACCAACCTTGAAGTTACCTTAGCAACTTTAGGCCTTCTGTCTTTTCCGCACAGACTATAGAGTAGCTGCAAGTCATGTTCCTCCAAGTTTATCTCCACTGTCGCTTATGGAACCAACTGTGAAGCCAACCATTCTGAGAAGTTACTTCTCGGAGAATGAGAAGTTGCTGAGTGCACTACCATCTCCCGCTCTGCATCCTCTCCATCAGAAAGTGCCACAGTGTTATGGCTGCCATCTTCTGAATCATCAAGAACAAAGCTCTTTCGAACTCCGCCATCTGTAGCTTTAACATCTCTTCTGGAATAGGTGATGAACAGAGTGGCTGAGGAGAGAAGATGAATGTCACCGGATTCAATAGAGGCATGGAAGCGTCCTGATGCGGTGCAACAGTTGGTGAAGTACTGGGTGCTGGAGAAGATGGAGCTAAAGTCATGGCCGTAGAAGTGATCTTCTCCTTTGATTGAGATCTTCTGTGCACCTTCAACTTCTCATACCTTCTGCTGCTTTCTCCTGCGTGCTTCCTCTTCAGAGAATCTTCTGTGCCGAAGTTTCCCATGATTTGATTCATCAGTGCTTCATCAAGGCAATATCCCTTCGTCAATAACCAATTTGAAGTATTCACCAAAACAACGCTAGACCTTTCTTCAATCGTGTTGTAGCCTCCTACGTTATCCTGAAGTATGGCTCTATCTCCTCCCATTTGATGGTAAGTGTCAAGTAACACATTCCCATCATCTTTAAGATCTGCAGGTATCTATGCTAGTCCAAAGTCGAACACTTGCTTTGTTGATAGCCTACTGAAATCCCTCTTACTAACCTCGTACTCACTGTTTCACTTCATCCAAAAATCCTCTAATGAAGGCACATGTGTGTACTCCTGGGAGATCGTCTTCCCGGCTACTCCAAATGGATCGAAGTTCAGCCATGCCATAAAGAACTCTTTCTCATACTCAGATAACATCTACATCTCCATCCCTCGAGCTCTATGAATGCTCTGGTAGCTATAATGTCCAACAGTGATTGGGAAGAAGCCCATAGACTTGTGCCATTTCGGCTGAAGGTCCTATATCTCCACAAGTTTCCTGCTCATCTCCATGGTGATCCATCTATCATTTAGATATCTAGGCATCTTTATTGGTTCTCCAGAGAAGCTTGTAACCCTGAGGTATGTGAGATCTACAAACTGAATGAATAGCCTGTCAATCCTAGATACGGCTTCCCACGCTTCTTTGCTTACCCTGTTGGCCTTTAGGTCCTTGTTTAGCATGTAAATGAAATCATAGAAGAATTCATCATTGACCACTTTGAAATCCTTCTCACACATAGGTACAGTAAGCTGTGGGCAGCACTAAAAAATGGGGTCCTTAGAAAAAACACCACATCTATCCAGCTTGGAGAAGATGCCTTGTGAAGCTGCAATGTACACCAAGTAGGAAGTCATTTTGAAGCTGAAAGTACGCTTCACGTTCCGGAGTTGCTCACCAATGTTGTCGCTAATAATTTCTGACCAATTGATTATGAAATCAACCTTGTTGACTTCAATGGTCCTGATGAAAGCATACATCCATGTACGGAAAGTGTAAGCATTCGCCTCGCCATTAATCATGCATAACAATTTGACAATATCATCAACCTCCTGCACCAAATTAGACCGCGGAAGAGTTCTTGGGAACTTAGAAGGAGATCTGGGATTCTTCATGTATCTGCTATTCATTATGTTCACGCAGTCAACTCTATGCTTATCCCACTTGCTGCTGGCATCCTGAAGGCTAATGGAAGTCACCACCTTTTGCACCGGAATCTTCAAACAATAATTGATGAACTCTGCGTCCAGCCGAATTATTATTTTCCCTGTAGCATCTCACATTGACCTGGATGAAGGATGGTAAGATCTAGCGCACTCCATAACTCTGGCAACTGGGTTGTGTATGGAAAGGCTGCAGCTCGAATAATTCCACTGTTTTTAACCGCATGCATGAGTGAAGTCTTCCATGCTCTGGATCTATCAATCAATTCAGAAAGAGGCTCTGGACCTAGATTTGTGTCTCCTATGTCTGCAAGTTTGGAAGTGATTCATGACTCCATTTTGCTTTCTTTATCATCCCTCTTTGCCATGACTTTGTCTATCTTTGTCTGAATAATTCTTTTTCTTCTTACTTGTCCGGATTTCTTCAAAACTGGTGCAGATCTAGATAATTCTTCAGATTCGGAGGATATATTCAATGTATTGGACATTGATTAGAGCTCCTTTTCTTTTATAAAGCACCTGTAATGAATTTCTACAATTAATTCAGACAAAGATGGCCACCGGAGCATGAATAGTGAATTTTAATTGTAAAAATCTGCACTTTTCAAGCCTGCTGCCCTAAAAATTGATGTTTAATTTGTATGCAAAGAGAGCATGAATTTTTCCAACTTCACCTGAGCACCTGTAACACTTATGCAAACAATTATGCAAACACAAATCAACCTCCTTCAATGCATGCGCCAAAATTGAAATCTTTTAGCCTTGATTTCACCTTTGTTTGAGCAAAAATCCTCTTCAAATGGGGTGCACTTTTCCTCCGGGCTGCACTTCTTTACCTGTGAATTAAATAATTCATCCTTATGGCAGCCCATGCTTATATAACCCTCATAATTCTATAATTACTAATTGCCCTTCATATTCCTGGCAATTAATTAATTAAAAATCATGCTCTTCTCTTTAACTGATGTGCTAAAATTGCATGATTAAGGACAACCATCCATTAAATTAAATTTAATCAATTTAATCATCAACTCTTCACTTCACTTAAGCTTCACAGTGTGCTTTAACCATAGCCACTAAAAATAAAATTTAATTTAATCATTTAATGCTTTAAAAAGTATTATATCTTTCCCAAAAGGGGCCCACTTTTCTTCATGAAGGGGGTAGCCTTTAAATAAATTAGATTTAATTAATTTAATCAATCTATTTTCATCTCTTTTACTCCCCTTTGCTTTGTTGACTTTTCTCCATGTTCAGGCGCCAAAATTAGAAGAAGAAACAATTAATCCAATCCACTTAAAAGCTACCATGTTCTCCCTAAAGGGGTCACACTTTTTGGGAAAAAGGAATTCTATTTTTAAGAATTTATGGCAATGGGAATTTTTACCCTGCAAGGCAGCCCCAGAAATCCCATGATCCACTTAAGTGATTTGACTTTGACAATGAGATTATTTACCCTGCAAGGTAGGCAATAAAATCCCATGATTTCTCTTAAGTCACTTTTCTTTTATTTCACCATGGAAATTTTTACCCTACAAGGCAGGCAATAAATTCCCACCTGCCTGCTACCTCTAATTTTCCCACTGCAGCTTAAGTGACTTTTCCATCATGAGAAAAAGTACCCTGCAAGGTAGGCAATAAAAATCCCACATGCCTGCTGCTTCTATTTTTCCCATGCTCCACTTAAATCCTTTGTTTTCCAAAAATGCGCCCAACCCCGCAGGGGGCTTTTTAGTGCACGACTTTACCTTTCCCCAACGAACCGGACCTCTGATGGTGACTTCCTTTTGGCATAATGTGCGTATGTGATCTTTGAATACTCCAGTCCAAGAATCGGGCTAACCCAGCAAAGGAATTGATCTAGAGAAATTTCACAGAAAATGAAACGGGAAAACACGAAAACACGAAAATTGCCAAAAGTCATAAATAAAGTCCAAAACTTATTCTTAGTTAAAACCCTTCTGGTATATAGGAATAATGATATGTCCAATTACAACAGGGTTAAAATGGAGTGCAAATTGCCTCAAATGGGGCTCAAAATAATTAAATACAAATTTCCCGCAGACAAATCCTGACGATAGAATATAACAATTTTGGGCATCTGGGTATTTGGTGAAAAAGACTAATAAGGCTCTTTGGGAATATCTTGACACAATATAAGAACTTTCAGGCAATAAAAACACAAAATGGCCCATTATTTTAAAAGTACAAAAAAATTTCGGATAGGGTAGTCGCAGATTTTAGGATGAAATCTAGGGAAACACCAGTTGGATTACCCGAGTCATGGAGTATGACATAGAAATAAAATAACCCAAATTGGTCTATGGGAAAGGCTTATGTGAACAACTGGATTCCAATCAGCATGTCGAGTCACAAGATAAAGGAGAAGTTGTTTCAGTCTTACAAGATAGTCAAGAACAAATAGCATATGGTATACCCACTCCTTATTGGACCCAGGATATGATACATTTTTCTTCAAACGGGTTTATGTCCTCTGGATTTGAGCAAGGAAAAAATTAGATATTTGAGAATTCAATTCATTTTGTATGTTTCTCATTGATGGCATTTTGTTTAAGAAATACGTGAATGCAATTCTCTTGAGATGTGTTCCAACAAATCAGATTGAGAAAGTTCTACATAAGTTCCATGAAGGAGAATCTCGAGGCCACTTCACCCCATGAGTAATATCCCTCAAGATCATAAAGGCTGGTTATTATTGGTCCACAATGTTTAGTAACTACTATATATGGATCAAGAAGTGCAAGAAATGTACATTTTCACAGGCAAGGAGAAACTAACAACAATCCACTCCACCCAATCTCATTTGATCAACCATTCACGCAGTAGGGATTGGATTTCTTTGGGGTCATCAATTTGAACTCAAGCCAAGGTCATAAGTAGATTCTCATGGCAATGAACTATTTCACCAAGTGGACTGAGGCAAGTAGCACTCAAAGAGGCAAATGATTCTAACATACTGGACTTCCATGAAGTAATTATTAACATATTTGGTGTCCCATCCACTATCATATTAGACAATGCTCTAGCATTCCTTGGCACCAAGATTTTTGAGTGGGCTGTTAAGACCAAGATTTTTGAGTGGGCTATTAAGAACAAGAACAAAAAGAGGACATGGTATAGCAAACTCAAATCAGCCTTGTGGGATGATAGAATCACACCCAAGAGATCTACGGACAACTCCCCCTACAAGCTAGTTTATGGAAGAGAAGTTAGGTTTCCTATCTCTCTGGAATGTCCAGCATTGGAACTTCTCAAACAACTATAACTATCTAATTTTGAACCCATGGAAGCCAGGTATGTAGAACTCATGGAGTTATAAGAGCTAAGAGATCAGGTAGTGCAAACCATGGAGAAGGATCAGGCTTTGATCACCAGATCCTTTGATAAGAAAGCTAGAGCAAGAATCTTCCATGAGGGAGACTTGGTACTAAAGTGGGATACTGACAGGGAAAAACAGGTAAGCATTCCAAATTTTATGCTATATGGAGTGTTCCCTACTTGATCATGGGGTACAAGATCAACAATGCTTTCCAACTTTCCAAGTTGGATGGAGAAGAGTTACAGATTCTAGTCAAAGGAATTCATCTCAAACACTATTACTAAAGTGATTTTTGATTCGTGTACATATTAGTTTAGGATTTCTAATTCCTCTAAGTTCTTTCAGCACAATGTTTTTTTGTTATAATAGGTTTCCCTTCCCTGAGTGCTTTGCACATGTTCTATTTCTTCTAGTGGTCTCTTTGCATAGTTTATCATGCCTCCAAGAGAGGGAATGTGGTAGAAAGAAGCTCAAAGTTGTAGAAAAAATTTGCAATCCTTAAGAAGTCTCAAATGCAGAGCAACTAAAATCAGATTTAGGGACATAATTCAGTATTCTCACTCTCTTGTCTCTTCAGATTAGTCCTAGTTTGAGTTTCTAATGCCTCTTTAAGAATCAAAGAATTGGTTTCAGGGGTAGCTTGTCGTGTTACAAATGGCAGGTCTCATGGCACTTTGTAGGTCCTCAGTCTTAGTGAGCAACCCTCCTTAGGTTCATTCAAGGTTCTCTAGGGTTTTGAATAAAAGATCGACCAAAAATCCTCCTTTCTCATTCATTGGATCTTGTTCAATTGAAAATATTATGACTCTGTGAGAAACTTGGGTAATTTTAGATTTACTTCATCCTTCAGTAGTATTCCAAGAAGTGTTCAAGGTTGAGTAAAATAAGTTTTAACAATAGTCCTAAGTGCTTCCCAAATCAGCACATGTTTCCAAGCTTTGCAATGTCCAATATTTGCCAATAAATCAGTTTAGTTTAGTGCTTCACATTGGAAAAAAAATCAGATTTTGGGTCAGGTTCAGGTATTCATCAAGCATCCCAATAGATCATTTGTAGGGGAAACAAGTGGAATTCCAGGTTTAGAACAATTTTCCAATGTCATAAAACCTTCTTCAGAAGATTTCTTATAAAATTTGGAAAATTCAGGCATAACATGGCAATCCAAGTCCAAGCAGTGTTTCAAGTGGCTCGGGGGACAAAAGTTCTTAGGTTTAGGTCAGTTTCGGGATATTAGAAATGATTCCATACCCAATGGATGCTGAAGGATACCGATCAAACCCATCCAGCAGGAAGATGTTCCCATGAGTCTCCAAATCATTGTCCATTTTTACCCCATGGGTAAAAAGGGTAACTGGAGGGTTGAGTTTGGGCAATTGACATGGGCTTCATGGTTGAATATGGGGTTTTGAAGTAAATTTCCATGATCTTGGAGAATTTACAGTCATTTTAGGAGGTTCAAGACTAGTTCAGTGCATTTTTTCCTCTTCTGGATTTTAAAAAAGTCCATAGCTTGGCCAAGGTAAGAGAGCAGGTCCCCAGGGCCCACATTCAACCAAATTGGATAAAATTGGAAAAGTTAAAAAAAATAGTCTCAGGGAATCTCACTGCATCTCCATGGCTCCATGGTCGGCAAAACATTCTAAGAAAATATGGAAAAAATGAAAGGAAATTGAAAAACTACAAAAAATGGCTAAGGAGCTAAAAAACAACTCGCCGAATTATTTGGCAACCTATGAAACTAGCTCGGTGAGCTATGTGGAGGCCAAGTTTAGCATGGGGAGAGGGTTAGGATGGTTAGGATCTTGGGTGAGACGTTTCAGAGGTTAGTGAGTTGATCAGGGTGGTTTCGCATGGGAAATGACTCGTTGACTTGATTAGCAAGATCGTAAGGTGGCAAGGCCCTTTATACTACATCCGCATCAGTGGTTTCAGGCTTGAGTGACACATAAGGAAAATGGGTCACGTGTTCCTCCAAAATCTAACTTTTCCTCACAATACAACAAACCAATGCAATGCATAGGAATAGATCGGTAAGGGCCTGGAGGGGTGGGACAAAACAAGGCAATGCGGCTACAAACGACTCGACAGGAACTCAATACAACACAGAGGTCGGTTTAGGGATAAGCTTGGGCTAGGTGTGGTCGGTGGGTGTGAATCAGTCGATACAAGAACTCAAGGCTCACAAAAAACTAGGTGAGATGAGTCATCAAAGGCCGATGTGGCTGCGGATGAAGTGCGGGGAGCTCATTCCCTACAAGAACAAGTAATCCTTGAAGTCGATTCTTCTGTAGATCAAAGAAGGGAGCCGAGGTGTTGGGTGAGCTGTTTGCCGAGGTAGAAGCGGTGTAATATGAGGTAGGGCCAAAGTGGTGATGAACCCACCAACCAATACAAAGGGGTGAACTCACCAGCAATACAAGGAGATAAATCTGAGTTAGCATTGGCATCAATGGTGTAAATAGGGTGTCAACTCACCGAGCCAGATGGTGAGTTGGCAGTGAGCCAACTAGGACCCCTTGCCCAATCAGCACCCCAAGCACATTTTTTAATAAAGTTTTATCTGTGGGCCCCCTACAAAATTTTAATGCCTTCCCCAGAAACCATTGAAACATAAAAATGAAATGTGAAAAGGTAAAAGTGAAAATAATCATTTTCAGCTACAACAATGTAATGCCTAGTCCCATAAGGCAGTTTATGAGCCAAGGAGTGACCTGCGTAAAAATGGTCATATCTTCCTTAATATATAACCAAATCAGACAAAATTATACTCATTGGAATCATGAATTTATCCTCTACACACAAAATACATAAATAAGAGATTTGGTAGGGGTAGATTGGCCAAAATGTAGAAAACAAACCTAGATTCAAATGATAACTTCTAGGTGGTTGAAAATGCATTAAAAGAAATATGGGAGGCCATTTTCTTCTACAAGGGATGGGTTTTATAGGGTTCTCCATCATGTATTACAACCCATCGATGCACTTTATTGATGGGTGAAAGGGGGATTTTGGGAATATTTCTCTCTCTCTCTCTCTCTCTCTCACCTTTATATATTGTAAACTCTTCTCATTTTGAAGGAGAGATATTCTGAGACATATGAAAAACTCCTGCAAATTTTTTTCTAAATTCCATTATTCTGTAAACCTTCACATGAACTCTTAAAATGTAATGGTGCCTCTATTTTACAAATGTAATGGACTGTGTAAATTCATGGAGAAATAAATTGTGTATTGTGGTGTTCTCTCAACCCTTTTTCAATTTTCTTGCATTTTCTTTCCTCTCTATTGGTTTTGTTCTATTTTGTGCATATTTTCTTTCATTTACAGTTTTATGTTGTTGTGTTTCATGGAGATTTGGTGGTAAATGCATATCTTGGGATTGTGTCAAACCTATTCTAGCCTCTTTCAACTGCATTTCCCTTTATCTTCTCCCTCAACAGGGTATTTCACCCCCTTTTCTTAGTGCCATCACCTCATTTAGTGTAGGATTTATTCATTTTTATGTTATTTCCTTCTCCCTGGTCCCTTGGAACTGATAGGATAGCTTAGTTAATAGATTTCCCTTCATTAGTAGTAGTTGTTGCAATAGATTAGGAAGAGGAACCAACCTTCTCTAGAGGTCCATCTCAAGTAGCAGGTCCCACAACTTGAGAGATGGTCCCATGTTACCCAATTACATGGGTAGTTCATGTACACACATATAACAAATCAGAGGGTGTTGTAATTTGGTGATAACAAGTCCTAAGTCCCTAATTAATCACAAACCTCTCATCATTGTCAAGCATTTATTTTGTATCAAATTTTCCATTAGATTCATTTTCAATCATTTCAACTAGTTGTTTGATCACATGACCCATTTTAGAGATTGTTTTTTATGCAATCAGTTCCTTTTTTATTATGTTCACCATTACCAATCATCTCCTTCAATACATTTATTATGTTGTTTAGGTTTCCTCCAATAAATTATTCCATCTACAGGGGCATAACACTTATATATCTAGAGCCAAGTAAAAATTATCCAACCAAGGAAGACTTTGAAGATTCCTCATGATCCACCGTTTTTACCCTATTTATCCCTATTATTTGTGGTATCATTGTTGGTGTCAAAAACGATGCACATCTGCTTCATATTATTATATCAACATTTGTAACAGTTACCCAAAATAAGCCCCTTGCTTATTTTTGGCTAAATTTATTTCATTCATTCCTTCCTTGTGCCTCAGTTGATTTTTTTCACTTTTTAAGCACTTAAAAATTATTTGGAAATGGATTCATCAGATAGATAATTTTCTCACCTTTCTAGAAAGGTAAATTTTTCCTTCTAACTCCTTGTATTTTGAAAGTTATGGCTCGGTGGAGTTTTTAAGGGAAATTTTCCCTGGGAAGGTCCGTGACCAATAGGAAGGCACCACATGGCGGCGAAATGGCAGGTCAGTGGAGGTAAGTTAGAAATTTTTACCAAAGATTGGTCGGGGGCGCAAAAGAAAAATCTCGGCCCGAAGGCCTGCAATGAATGAGGAGATGACACGTGTCCATGAGGTTGTCAGAGGTCAGACCGATGGGGGAAAGTTAGAAAATTTCCAAAAATGGGCAAAAAAGAAAATTTTTTCCCAGAGCCCCACAACCAATAAAAAGGCAACACGTGTCCACAGACCAGTGGGAGGCAGAGGCACGGGGGGGAATTTGATAATTTCACCAAAGTGTTGCAAATTTCACAATAAAAACTCAGCCCCTGGAGGCCCACACCAATAGAAAAGTGCCACATGTCCTGTTCAGGGCAATGGTCGGCGACAATGGAAAAATTAGAAGTGCACCCCCGTGGGCCAATAAGAAGATGGCATGTGGCAATGGAGCAGTGGGGTGTGGGGTAATTTTTGAAATTTTTCCAAAAAATTAAAAAGGCTTAAAAGGACCAGTCAGACCCGTGGACCAATCATAATGTGCCACATGGCATCGGAGTGGTGGGGGGTGGAACTTTTTGTGGAATTTTTCCGAAAATTCAAAAAAGAGGGAAAATTTTTGGGTTTTGGCCCGCCGACCCAATTTTCACCCTATTTTGCCCTAAATCTTCAGAGGGGCATATCTTTCGATCCATAACTTGTTCTTTTTTTATTTTGGTGTCATTGGAAATCTATTGAAGCCCTCTACATGATGGAATCTTCAATTTTGTGTTTTGACAGAGTTTGGTGGGAGAAAAATAAAAAAATGCCTTTGGCATGGGGAAAAAAGTAGAATTGATATCCAACCACCATTTTTAATGCAGTATGGCTTCCATTCACCTCCAGCATGGTAAAAAATATTGGGGAATGAACTTTTAAGGGTACCCATGTTGTTTTTATGGATCTGGTTAGTGGTTGAATCATTCTTTTCACTTTTCCCATGTTTCTCCTTCCTGAGCTCGAGTTTTCATTGTAAAAAGCTAGATTTGGCTCATTTTGTAAAAGGTTGGACATTTTTACTCTTGTAAGCTCTCTTTTCTTCCTCAGCAGGTAGATTTGTAGAGTTTCATACCTCTTATACAGGCTCCAACACGTATTTTGCATTGTATTAAACTTGGGAATGATAATGTATGTTCTGTGATTGATTTTTTCAAATCCTCTCATGTGTTTATCATTATCTTTTGATCTTTCATTATATTCTAGCAATCTGTGCATGTTTTGTGTTGCATTTTTTTAGGATCTGTGTCAATTTTGCAAAGTAGATGTTCACCACTCCTTTGGTGTATCACCACTTTTACTTAGTTTTATTTCTTTTGCATCCTTTATCTTTGTCTCCTTGGAATTTAGGGTAGGATCTGGTATTAAACCTCTACAAATTTCATGCATACACCTAATCAGAGGAGTGAAGGAACCATCCTTTAACCTTGAGAGTCTTTTCCCATTTTTCAAGTCCCACACTTGGGGAAGAGATTCAATGTTGTGCAATCACACTAAATGACCCAATTCTTAGGTGCAGACCTGAAGGTCATTTAGGGGGTGCTGCTGATTTTCACTACCAATTTTGGCACGCCTGGTGGAACCTTAGAGGTCTTCATCTTCATTACAACAAAGTTGATGTGCATTTGTTGTAATTTTCTTGCTTAAAAAGATCCTGATTTGCACATCTGGTGACTCTAAAGAGATAAATCAACTAGTTTCAGTAGTTTAAGTCTGAAGATTCATGAGAAGGATCCAAACAAGGTCAAGGCCCAGAGAAGAAGGATTGTCTGAGTATCTACAGTTATCCCCAGGAAGAAGACAAAGGGGAAGAAGAATTCAAAGGTCTCCACCTCCACCAAATAGAACTCTATCAACTCCTCCACTTGGTAGACCTTTCACCCAATCAACAAGGGTTCTCAGGCCAATCAGAATGGCACAAAACAACCCTTATGTCAACTTCATTGGCAGCAACCCACTTGCTCTTAATGCTCAAAACCCAGTTCTAGTTGTAGCATTGAATAACATCCCATACTTTACTAGAGAAAATCATACCACTCCTGGTGATCATGTCAAAGACATTGCTAATGTTTATGCAATCCATGAGATTTTTGAGATGCAAATTTCTGTCAAATTATTGGCATCTTCATTCAAATGGAAAGCCTTACAATGGTTCAGAAGCCTTGGGGCAAGCTCTATCCAAAATTGGAATCAGTTATGCATAGCTCTCCATGAGTAGTTTGGAGAAAAGGGAGATAATTTGTCGCTACTATAACAACTAACAACCATTAAGAGAGCTCCCAATGACCAATTGACAGACTTCAATTTCAGATTTCAAAGGACATGGGATAGAATCTCAATGGCAGAAAGGGCAACAACTGAAGGTGATTTCTTATACTATCTCAAAGCTTTAAATTTTGATATTTCTATGTTAATTCAATCCATGGGGGGTGCAAATATACCTGCAGCTTATAGCATTTCCATTAGGGATGAGAATTGTTTGATCCAAGCTGGTAAACTGGTGCCTAGGCCTCCCATGCCCTTGTATCCAAACTTGGAAAGCCCAAGCACTAGTCAAGCACCTACTTTAGCTCCTACTCCCGCTCTTAGAAATTGGAGTTCATATGAAACTCCTACTTCATCCTCTAGTGCCTCAAATGAAATTCAAGAAGTCATGAAACAGTTACAAAATTTAGGCAATGAGATGGTTACACTCAAGAGGCAGCAAGCCAAAAGTTTTAGACCTTCTTATCAGCCTCAAGCTCAGCCTAATAGGCAACCATATCAGCCTAATAGGCCACCCAATCTAGCTAAAAATCAAAATCAAGTAAGGCCTCCTGCCAATAGACCATTTCAGCCCTATAACCCCAATGCTACATCTGCCTCTAAAGCCTTACTGCCAGTGCAAAATAATATAGCTCAAGATATGATTGGTGTTTCCCATACAATGAACCTCATAACCAGTCTATGTGCTTCAATGGTGCCTTGAACAAAGCTTTGATGGTGACCACAACTGGCGTAGAGAGTGAGGTGAGTCAAGAAACAAACCAATAACAAGGAACATCTCAACAAAATACAACTCCAAATGAGACTACACTTGTGAATTGACAGGCTAAAGATTTTTGTGGCATGAATTAAACAATTTCTTAGAATGTAGCAGCTAACACATGGTCAAAGAAGAGGAATATTGGTGAAGGGAAGTCACTAGCTCTGGGTGATCCACAACCTTCCATCACTCCACAAAGTATTGGTAAGCAAAATGCAGTTCCAAATGTGCAAGGAAAGCCCAAGCCACCTTCTAGACCAGCTCAAATGCCAGCTGTTGCAGCCCATGTATAAGAAAAGAATGTGTAGGCTAAGGGGCAACAAATAGATGTTTCATCCCCATTTAGCATCATTGAACAAATGAAGAAGACAAATGTGAATATATCTATGTGGGAATCACTATCCATCCTAGGCCAAAGGGATCTACTACAAGCTGCCATGAAGAATTGGTCAACTTCAAATCAGCAAGCTCATATGCAAGAGAAGGTACTCACAAATGCTGCTCAGCCTGAGGGGAAGCTTGGAGGACAGCAAGGTAAAGTTTTGAAGCCCCCTCCATTCTATGTTTCGTTGATCATTGGGGATAAACTAGTACACAATTGTATGATTGATTCTGGGGCAAGTAGTTCTGTGATGCCCAAGCAAATAGCTAATCAACTGGGCCTCCAGTATGAAGTCATATCCAAAGGGGTAGTGCAACTAGATGGGACATCAGTAACAACAATTGGGGTAATTAAATATTTGAGCCTCACTTTGCATGCATGCCCCAATGTCACTATTTTGCAAGATGTCTCAGTGATAGATTTACCACCACTTTTTGCCCTATGTTTGTCAAGGGAGTTCACAGCTAGAATTGGAGGGTATTTATCTGTTGATTGGTCACACATGTTGTTTAGAACAAGATATGGAAATAAAGACATAATTAGGTCTGAACCTATTGCAAACTTCCACATTGAGCATCATACTCCAAGCCCAATCAATGCCAACTGTTCAGCATTTGATCAAGAGGATTATCTAAGCACTGATGAAGTTGACACCAAAGTTGGAAGCATCCCAAATTTGAATCTTGATGAATGGGAAAGCAAGGTACATGATTTTGATCCCTATAAGGAAATAGAGGAATCTGAACTAGGGGTTTATTACATGCATGAAGAAAATTAGTCTATTCCTAGCATCACCAAGCCAGACCATAAAGATGATAATGAGGTATGACAATTTTTCTTTGATGGATCAAGAAGTAGACAAGGTGTAGGAGGGGGAGCTATGCTTGTTTCAACTAAAGGCATTAAGTATTATTCAACTTTTAGATTTCAGTTTGCATGTTCTAACAACACTGCTGAATAAGAAGCTTTAATACAAGGATTGCATTGGTCAAGAAAGAGAGGTATAAAAAACTTACAAGTCTTTGGTGACAGTGAGCTGATTGTTAATTAGGTTAAAGGGCAGCATGCTGCCAAGAATGATCTCCTCAAGTGTTATAATAATAGGGTGTGGGACCTCATTGAGGATTTTGAAGGCTTTGGCATCAACTCCATCCCTAGGAAAGAAAACCAAGCTACTGATAGACTTGCAGTAGTTGGAGCAACCTTTAATGTTGTGGAAAGTATCAAGGAAGATAAAGTGTAGCCAAACATTCATGTGATTGTAAGGCCATCAGTGCCAGACAATAATGTAAGCTAGCAAGTGTTTGAAAGTGACCAACAAATCATCAATTTCTTGCAAGAAGAAGCTGAGTTCTCAGCCAAAAATCAGGAAAAGTTAGAACAACAGTATGGTGATCAAGTGGTACAGCTGAGAACCAACAAGCTGTCAAAAGGACTTGTCACTTTAAATTCCATCTTTAATCCTAATGATCAATTTAGGAAAGAGAAATCAAACATCCAAGTCAAGGGAGAAGATTCAATGCCCATCTCAGTTGGAGAAGGCAAGTCACTTGAAATTGGTAAAGTGGCAACCGAGCAAGAAAGGTATGAGTTCATGCAACTTTGCCAAGAGTTCCTGGATATATTTTCTTGGAGCTATGAAGACTTGAAGGGTTTCAATCCCAAGCTAGCTCAACAAACAATTGAGTTACATCCAAGTGCTAAACCCATCAGGCAAAAACAAAGGCCGATCAATCCACACATGGAGCCTCTTATGAAGAAGGAATTGAATAAGATAATAGAGGCAAGTATCATATTTCTCATCAAGCATTCAAGCTGGGTAGCAAACTTGGTTCCAGTTAGAAATAAGAGTGGAGAAATCATATTGTGTGTAGACTTTAGAGATTTGAATAGAGCATCCCTCAAGGATCATTACCCACTTCCTTCTATGGAGCAAATTTTGCAAGTTGTTACTGGCTCTGAGAGGTTTTCATTGCTAGATGGTTATTCAAGGTATAATCAGATCATGGTAAAGGAAAATGATCAGTTCAAAACAACCTTCACCACCAAATGGGGAACCTATGCATATAGGAAAATTCCATTTGGGATGTCTAACGTTGGAGCTACCATCCAAAGGGAAATAAATATGGCATTTAAGGGATTGATCAACAAGATAGTGTTGATATACCTAGATGATATTACTGTATTTTCTAAAAGTGTAGTAGATCATCTCTTTCATTTGAGATAAGTGTTCCAAAGATGTAGAAGGTTTGGGGTGTCCTTGAATAAAAAAAATGTATTTTCCTAGCTCATGAAGGAAAGCTCCTAGGCCACATTGTTTCCAAAGAGGGATTAGCAATTGATCCAGAGAGAGTTGAAGTAATAAAAGCATTGCCATTACCAAGTCACAAGAAAGCCCTTCAAAGTTTTTGGGAAGAATAAATTTTGTCCAGAGGTTTGTTCCAGATTTTGTAGCCCTTATCAAGCCAATAACTATGATGTTGAAGAAAAGTATGGCTTTCAAATGGACAGATGAAGGTAAGGCAAGTTTTGAGGCAATCAAAGAGGCTATCTCACAAGATCCAACTCTCATTAACCCATATTTCTCTAAGGATTTTATCCTTTATGAATTTGGTGATGATGATACCATTTCTGCAATTTTAGTACAGTAGAACAAAGAAAAGGCAGAGCAGTAAATTGCCTTCTTTAGCCAAAGCTTGGAGGAATACGAGGTGAGGTATTCCTTCATTGAGAAGCATGTTCTTGCAATGATTAGGATCTTGAAGAAATTTAAGAATCTAGTTTCAAACAACAAGGTTCAACTGCTGGTTTCTCATGTGGGAGTTAAGGACTTCCTCCTCAAAAAAGACCTAAATGAAAACCGTGCAAGGTGGATTACTCGTGTCATGGAATATGACATTGAGATCAAAGTCACCAATCTGGTCCGAGGAAAAGGATTGTGTGAATGGAAGCAAGCAATGAGAAAGATGTTGTTTTGGCATTGCAAGACAACTAAGAACAAAGAGGTGTCCAAGAAGAGAATGGTGATATACTCACTCCTTGCTAGACCCAAGACATAATGCACTTCTTGCAAATAGGACTATGCCCTCTAGAGATGAACAAAACCAAGAGAAGACACTTCAGATTGCAGGTTATTCCATATGCACTTGTTGATGGTGTCTTGTTCAAAAAGGATATCAATGGAGTGGGTGTTGAGATGCATTGGGACAAATAAGATTAATAGAATGTTAGAAGAGTTCCATGGTGGATCAACTGGGGGTCATTTTTCTCCAAAAGTGATAGCCCTCAATATTATGAAGGCCGGCTATTATTGGTCCAAGGTGTTTAGTGATTGTTATGCATGGATTAAGAGGTGTAAAAATTGTGCATTCTTCACAGGAAAGGAAAGATTAGCAACCCCTCCATTGCACCCAATTTCAGTTGACCATCCATTCATGCAATGGGTTTTGGAATTCATTGGATTCATTAACCCAAACTCAAGGCAAGGACACAAGTGGATTCTAACAGCAACAGACTACTTCACCAAATGGACTGAGGCAATGGCACTCAAAGAGGCAAATGAATCTAGCATTCTAGACTTCTATGAGGGGATAGTAACCAGATTTGGTATACCTACCACTATAATATTAGATAATGCTTTGGCATTCATAGGATAAAAGGTAGCCGAATGGGTTGTTAAAAATGGGATTTATCTGATCACTTCATCAAATTATTACCCTCAAGGTAATGGCCAAGCTGAGTCTACCAACAAGAACCTATTAAAGATCATCAAGAGGACTCTTGATGAAAATCAGAAGACTTGGCATACTAAAACTGAAATCAGCCTTATGGGCTGATAGGATAACTCCCAAGAGATCCACTGGTAACTCTCCATTCAAACTTGTTTATGGAAGAGAGGTAATCTTGCCTATGTCACTTGAATTGCCAATGTTGGAACTCATGAAGAAATTGGAATTGTTGGAGTTTGAGGCCATGGAGGTTAGATATGTAGAATTTATGGAGCTCCAAGAAATCAGAGAGCATGCAGCCTAAACAATGGATAAAGACCAAGCCTTGATCAAGAGAACCTTTGATAGAAAAGATAAGGCTAGAACCTTCTAAGTTGGAGATTTAGTGTTGAAATGGGATGCAGACCGAGCAAAGCCAGGAAGGCATTCAAAGTTTGATGCCATTTGGAGTGGCCCCTACATGGTCACAAGATGTAAGAACAAAAATGCCTTCTAATTGTCTACATTGGATCTAGTGAAGAACTGCAAATTCTAGTTAATGGAATCCATCTAAAGCATTGCTACTAGGAGGGAAGCTCCTCACCTTGTACATATTAGCTTAGATTTTCATTCCTCTAAGTGCTTTTGCACATTTTTTTGTTGTAGCTTAGTTTTACATTTCCCTAAATGCTTTGGCACAAGCTTTGCTATCCCAAGAATGCATCTTTGCAGGACATGCTCTAGATCAAGTGATGTTCTACTCTCACAATCTCCCTTCTAGAAATTTTTCTAATGAGTTGAGAACACCAAGCAGTTAAGTTGATGACTCCACGCCCAATGGATTGCTTCAGGCAGCTGGTCACTTCATCCAGTAGGCAAATGACCCCTTTGAGTCGCCAAAATTGTTACCCAAAATAAGCCCCTTGCTTAATTTTGGCTAACTTTCTTTCATTCATTCCTTCCTTGTGCCTCAATCAATTTTTTTCACTTTTCAGGCACTCAAAATTATCTGGAAATGGCTTCATCAGATAGAGATTTTTTTGACCTTTCCAGAAGGTAAAGTTTTCCTTCTAACTCCTTGTATTTAAAGTTACGGATCAACAGAGTTTTTAAGGGAAATTTTCCCTGAGAAGGTCCACGACCAATAGGAAGGTGCCACGTGGCGGTGAAATGGTAGGTCAGCAGAGGTAAGTTATAAATTTTCACCAAAGATTGGCCAAGGGCGCAAAAGAAAAAATCTCAGCCTGAAGGCCCGCAGTTGAATGAGGAGATGAAATGTGTCCATGAGGCCATCGGAGGTTGGACCTGCGGGGGAAAGTTAGAAAATTTCCAAAAAATGGGGGCAAAAGAAAATTTTTGCCCAGAGTCCCCACAACCAATAAAAAGGTGACACATGTCCACAGACCGACGGGAGGTGGAGGCGTGGGGGGAATTCGATAATTTCGCCAAAGTGTTGCAAATTTCACAATTAAAACTCCACCCCCAGAGGCCCACGCCAATAGAAAAGTGCCACGTGTCCTATTCGGGGCAGTGGTCGGTGAAAATGGAAAAATTAGAAGTGCACCCCTGCGGGCCAATAAGAAGATGACACATGGTAGCGGAGCGGGTGGGGCGCGGGATAATTTTTGAAAATTTTTTCCAAAAGATTAAAACGGCGTAAAAGTACCATAAGAATGTAGATCATACGAACATTTTTCTTTTGAATACAAAAACATGCAAAACCCATTGCCATGGATATATTTTTTTAATTATACTTGATATTCCACCATATCAATATGTAGCTCTAGCACCTAGAGCCAATTCCACAACAAATAGGGTGGGAAATTATGAGATGCTTCACCATCTCACATGCCTTCCACTAGGATTAGAAATTAGGGGATCCTGTAACTTTAATAAGTTTGTTATATGGAAACCCCTTCCACATAAGCACACCTTTGGAATATCCTCTTAGAATATTACTCCTAACTAGGATCTTCCATGGTTCATTTCCTTTAAGAGATAAAATGATCTATTTTACAACTAATGTAATGCTTTAAGTTTTAAGATTCTTAGCAACCATCATTTTTTAGTGAACAACGGACTTTTCATGATACTGCATGTCCTTTTTCTATTTTCTTTACCATAAAACCATAGATAGAACTTAACCATTTTAACATTGATAGTTTATAAACATCTAATAAGATGAGAAGTATGTGTTGTAGGAAGACAAAAATTTCTACGTACTTGAATTTTGTCTGGAAGACACACCAAGCATCTAAACTACTTGAACACTTTCATATTAATATTTTCAAATAACCAACACTGCATTTCTTTAAAGGAGGGGCATACAGAAAAGAGAACCCCTAGGTATCTATCTCATAAATTCCTTTCCAAGGATATTTTGCTACAATAGGGGAGAATCATCACAACCATAGAAGAGGCATCCCAAAGGAGAACATTTACCATTTTACAAAATTTGTCATGAAACCCAATAAAAGTGTTGGTATGTGTGAGTATAGGTGTTGTCATTGATATAAAATATAATTAATGACAAATAAGATGATGGAGAGTGCTAAAATATGTTCAGTGTGATGTTGACATGGTCATTCAAGTTGTTTCATGATTGCGAGTTTGGACAAGGTGAGAATGGCTTGGTCCAGCAAGCCTAGTCAGGTGACCTAACAAGATTAGGTGATGGTGCATGGTGATTTGAGTTTCCTGGTGACTTTAGAATCATGTTAGAGGCATGGAGAGTATGGATGGAGAGTGTAGATTCACTCACATGAGCTTCAAAGTGCATGTACAAGTTGAAGGACCTAGTTGCAGGTGCTCATCTATGACCTTCTAAATGCTTGGACACAAATGAAGCATGAGGATGAGTTGTAGAGCCATGTGAACTCATAGAAGCATGAAAGGATTTTATACATGTTAGTCTCAAGTGTGTTAGGGAATTTTGGAGAGGTTTCATGCCAATTTATAGTGTTGGTTTAATATGTTATTGCATAAACTATATAAAACCCTAAGGCCTAGTCATGAAAATGATATTGGTTGAGAATATGCAAAGCTATTTGTAACTTGGTGAGCATTTGATATGTTATTATGGTGTGTTATGATGCTTCATGACAAGTTTTAGGCCAAAGTGAAGAATATTTTTTAGGATACATCAGTTTTGGTAAAACAAGGGTACTTGAGAATGCAAATCCAGCTCAAATTGTGAATTTTTGATGCTCATTGTGAATTGTGTGATTTTCATGGGGAACCATAGGTTTTTAGTGTTTTTTTCCATTTATCTATGATAATTTCAAAAAAAATAACGAAGTGGTTTCATCGTCAGGTTTTTATGAATGAATGTTAAGAAGTGGAACTATTTTTCATGGCTTTAAAACCCTAAGTCAAGAGCAATGGAGGAAAAATTCTTGGTATGGGAACAAAATGGATTTATTTTTATAATGTGATTATTTAGGTTATAGAGTACTCCTCTAGCTTTCCATAAAGGTATGGTATAGCTTGTGATAATATGTGGGACCCACTCAAAAAGGAAAAGTTCTAGAAATTTTCAGTTTTTGGAAAAGTTGTCTAAATAATGTATTGAATAAATCCCAATTTTATGGAATATTGTGAGTTTTACTAAATTTCCATGGTGGTTTCATGTCATTATTTATGTCCTAGAGGGAAAAGTGTGTCTTATTTTTCTAAGACTGCTTTTTTGGGCTTGTAAGGACAATTTTGAGAAGTTGCATAGATTGACTTGGTTGAAGGCCTTCCACTTGGATTTGGAATGAAATGTAAGATGTTATGGAAATTATATTCAGATAACTTTCCAATGATGTATTTTTGTCTCTTGATGAGGTAATATGATTGGTGAACCAACTCAGTTTGTAAAGACCAAGTTTGATTGTTTAAGGACATGATTGCTCTAACTAGAAGATGGATGTAGAAGTCTCATGTTTTGGATTTGATGATATTTTATTTTTATTAAAGAGTAAAGAGGGATGCATTTTTTTCCTATTGAAATAATTTATATGTCTTGAAAGTGGTTGATAGGGTGCAGACCAGTTAAGTTTCTAAAATTACTTTCTAGGCAATTCAATTTAGTGAAGAGGAAAGTAGGTGTGATTTTCATTGTTGGATGTTTCATGAGATATAACAAGCATGGATGTGCTTTACAATTCATTTTATTTTCAATGAGTAGTTACATGGCATAGTTGATATTTTTTTGTGGTATTGACCTTGTTTGGTGAAGATTGGGTCCTAGAAGTAGTTGTTTTGAGTAACATATGAGCCTACTTGATAGAGTTATGAAGAATTTGATTGGTGTAAATTAATGTGAGAGAATTTATGATGTTTTATGGTATTTTTTACATGTGTGAGTAATTTTGAGGCTTTACTAATCATGGTGATGAGTTTTGGAGGTCTTTGATGAGCTAGGTAATGGGGTTTTGAGCCATGTTGGCTTGTTTGGTTGTTTTGGTGCATGACCGACCTACATGGGTCAATTTTATGAATTTGTATGAATTTAATGATATAATTTTAATTTTTAAATGTCTATCCCTTGGTACAAACCGATTTTGTTATGATTTTGAATTGAAAGGTTCAAATTTGAACTATTGAAAATAGAGGGAAAAGTGTGAAAAGATTGAGAGAGTGAGAGGTTCAAAGGAATAAAATTAAAGCTGAGAGTGTGTGAAAAATTCTGAGGAGTGTTAGATATCTTGTGTGTAAAAGTTAGAGTTCAAATCAGATGAAGATCTTGCAACTCCAAGTTTGAAAGAGCTAGGAGAAAGAGGGTTTGAAGGTGTGTGAGCTGAAATTGTGATCTCCATTAGTTTCCCAATAACAACTCATTAGAGATGTTGATTTTTAGGTAGATAAGTTTGTGCTTGGTAGTATTATGGGTTTGTAGCCTCCTTGTGGGGTTGGTGCTCATTATAGGGTTGGTGCTCTACTAAACTAGTGGTTGGTGCTCCTTGTGAAGTTAGTGCTTCACTAAATGCTTTTGATTTGAGTAATATAATAAGAAGTTTTAGTGGGTTTTCTTCCCTTTGAGGCTTACCACTCACATCTTGTGTTCTTGTGTCTATTTCATGGTCATTTGAATGAATGCTAAGTACACATTAATGTATGGTTGAATGGTTTATGGTTTAAGTAACTAAATCTGAATTGGTTAAATTTTTTGAAGGACCGATTCACCCCCCCACAATACATGCCATGATAACTAGTTAGGAGGTTGTCAAGGATGTATCTACCTTTAATAAAATCATGTTATCTCCCTGGAATGCGGGAGGAAAAGCTAGAAAGACCTAGAAATAATTCATGAGTTTTTAGCACCAAGAACACATTCCTCATATTGGAAGTGTCTTTCCAAACCTCTTCTTTCTTTCAATTGAAACATTTAAGAATTATAGTTCTATGGGGTAATGATCTGAGATAGTGAATGGAAGAACACTGAAAGGAACGATAAGATTATTTTTCCAAGTCGTGAAGATCTCATATGACAATAACCTATCACATTTAATAAGTCGAAAGGAATTCACCAAGATATCCTTAAAAAGGATTTGCAAACAAAGAGTTAAATATCATATGTGGAAATTCATAATAATCTATTTACTCATTACATTACATTACATCAATAATAAAAATGTACATATAGGAGGAGGGAAGTGCAACTACTACCTATATTAGTGGTGAAGAACTCCCACTAACTGATATTGGTAGTTAAGTTAACTCCACAAGACTAGCGAGCTAACTCTACACAACTGGTAAGCTAACTCAACAAACCTAGTAAGCTAAGTCAACAAAACTAGTAAGCTAACTCAACACAACTAGTACACATAAGAAAACTAACCCAACAAGCATATAGATAACATAAGTGCAAGAATGATCCTAATAAACAAATAAAAAGATAAATAATAACCTACACTAATACCCCCCATAAGCATAGTTTAGGTGGGTGGAAAATAAGGTGGGTCTCAACAACAAGGCCTAATGAGGTACCCACATACAATAACTGGGAAAAAAGGGAACACCACAAGGTACTAAAAAATGACAATAACAAAGTAGAGAGCAAAATCCCACTGTAAGGAATCCCAAGTGATTAACTAAAATTAACTAACAATGTAGTGTGGGGATAGTTAATATAAGCTATGAACAACTGTAAATAAAGTAAATAAATGCAGCAAAGAAGTATACAAACAAACTAAACAACTATGCAAAATAAAATGCTAACCCTAATATGCAAGAAGGAATATGAACGAACTTTGATGATTTTATGAAGTAATGGGACTATGTCACAGGTATGACTGGAAAATTAGTGAGCAGGAATGACTATGTAGAAGTCCTAAAAAGGATGGATCTGGAGGATCTAGCTAGATTGGAGTTCCTGGAGGAGGACTGGGACACCTGTGGGTGCTTTGGTCTATAATCTAGGTGCTCTGGTCTGTGTAAAAGCTCTGAAATTAGTTTTTAATGGTTCGGTAGATGGCCCAAAACCCTCGGTGTGTGTTGCATCAACTTCGTTGTCCTGCACTAATTGTCACCAATAATCCAAGATGAAATAAAGACCTCAATTGCCACAACAGTGGGCTTACTAACTGAGTGTTGTACTACATTTTGGACCCAAATGTAGTTCTGGTGAGTGTTTGCATGTCATGCCCTAGGTGCTCTTGTGTTAGTCACACTTTGTGAAGCAATGAGACATGGATAAATGTAGAAAATGTAATAGTATGTGTGCATGGAATAAAATAGAATCTCTCCCCCTATGAAGTGCGATGCAGATATCCTAGTTTTGTGCCTTGATGATGGAGCTATATAGATGCAAGTGATCTCTAATGCAATAGATGGATGTAACTCTAGATGGAGTGATAGTAGTAAGTGATGTTAGGTCCCTCATTATGGTTGCATAACTTTATATTTATAGGGTTCTCTTGGTCTAATTTAGTAATCAACCCTGAAAAAGCTGACCAAAAGAAAGCTAAAGATCTCAAATGACTAGAAAGATCCCAAAAAGAGGTGGGGAAGTGCAAAAAGGACCAGGGCACCTACGGGCACCCCATTACTAATTTGGGCACCCCAGTTGAGGCTAATATAACGTGGGATGATAGAAGATGACTGGGCATATGGGTGCAAGAGGTTGGTAATGACGAAAAAAATAAAACAAGATGGCCAAAATATGGGGGTTAATTAGTACTTTCTTCACTCAAGAACTTTTTAAATAGTAGTATGAGACTTGGATAAATAATGTCTAAAGTGCATGATTTTGTGACTAAATTTTCCCCCACTTTATATTGGTGAGCGGAAAGCTCAGTAAAATAAAGTAGATAGAGATGTGTACCTAATGTCCATAAAGAGTGTAGCATAAACACGTCAAAGGACTAGAAAAAGCATGAAATGAAAAAAAGATGGAAGAGTGTGAAAACTAAAGATGAAAAATGCACAAAGAAAAGGTGATGCGAGTGACCCTAGGGTAGAACGTGTGTGTAGCTGCTACGGTGTGTAATGTACTTGCATGGTTAATAAAGTGTGTGTGGTGTCCCCAAGATTTCACCCTGAAATTTGGGACTACCTCGTTTTAAATTTTTTGCTCTTTTGTAAAGTAAAGGGTCATGTTTTTGTTTTGTTTTGCCTGCAGTTGCTTGCATTGCTCAAAGGTATCTCTATGAAGTCATAGAGTGACATTCGCCAAATACCCACATGTTGAAGCTCACTTAATTCCTTCGTCAGACTTTTTTTGAAAGATTTTTATTTATTTTTATATTAAATAAATAAAGTTTTTTAAAAAATAGATTGAGCTAAAATTAGAGAATGTGGGTTATATGAAGCAATTCACCCCATCATCATTACCACACTAGTATTACTTTCCCCTCAAAGTGGAGCATTCACACAGGGAAGAGTTTTACAGATTAGGTAAACTGGAGAATTCTTTTAGAGCAATTACCCATAGCTTCTTTCAGGTATTTTGTTTTTATTGATTTCTTTTGTGTTTTGGTTTTGGTTTTTCTCCGTTTTTCACTTGGAAATCACTGTACCCTTCTATTTCTTCCTACTCCTTGGGATTTTATGAGCACCCCATTGTTTTTATTGCAATTTGAATTGTCCCATCTGTAATTAATTGTATTCCCATAAGAATTCAATCCAAGTCATGGTTTTTCAGGCATGTGCAAAGTCTAGTTACAGTTTTTAAGAGGCAGAGGTTTTATGTAATGCAAGTCGTGGATTTCCAGTGCTTTATCTACTAATTGCAAGCTATTGTCACCCTCTAAAATTCACGATGGTCTTTTAAGTTCAAATCGTGGTTTGCAAGCTGCCTTCCTTTTCTAAAATTCATGTTTCCTTCCTCCTTGAAAATCCACGCAATATCATAAAGAGTCAAGGAAAAATGTTTTAGTGTAAATCGTGGAAATACAAGCTTCCTTCCACCTTGGAATTTCATGCGAATATTAAAAAGAGAAGTTGCAAAGTCAAATCACGGATTTTGAGCTACCCTTCCACTTCAATTTTCATGCAATTCTTAAAGAGAAATTTCACTTGTGCAAATCATGGAAATACAAGCTGCCTTCTACCTTGGAAATTCATGCAAATACAAGTTGCCTTCCACCTTAGAAATTCACACGAATATTAAAAAGAGAAGTTGTAAAGTCAAATCCTGGGTTTTGAGCTACCCTTCCACTCTAATTTCCATGCAAACATTAAAATAAGTAAGTTACAAGTTAATTCATTGTTTTCAGTTGCCTCCTTCCTCTAATTTCCACATTGCTGCTCTTTCTTATTTTCCATGTTGTTTCCCTCTTCCAATTTCCACATAATTCTATAAAAGGAAATTTCACTAAAGCGAAATTTTGGTTTTAGTTTCCCTTCCATTCCAATTTCCACATAAATTATAAAAGGAAGCAATCTCACTTAAACTAAATTGTGAATTTTAGCAGCCTTACCTTGTGCTTTCAACACAATTTTCTAACGGGATAAGCCACTTAGACCAATTCTTGGATCTATACAGCCTTGTCTTCTAAAGTTTAACATAATCCTACCCCCTTGAAATTCATGAAGATTTTCTTTATATTATCCACGCAAGTCTTAAGTTTATCGTGGATTTTAAAGTCTCTTTCTTACAACTAAAGGAAACATTCCTTTGTATTTTCCACACAATTATTAGAAGGAGACAAGGCAAAAAAAATTAAATGTAAATAATGGATTTCAGGCAGCTGATTCTTCCAAATTAAAAGCATCCATCCATAAGGAAATCAACGCAGCCTTTTGAAAGGGAAGCATTTAAAGTGTTTGCATGTAAAGCCATATTGTCCTCCAGTTTTAACGCAACTATTCACATTTCCAAAACCATGTAGTATGCTAAATTGCATGCTAAATCCCTCTAAAATCCCATGCATGTTGTCTAAAATCTTCCAGTTGAGCCCGTGTTGAGCCTACTTCTCTTTTCTTTCATCCAAAGTAGTTCCAAAAGTTCAAGGTTTCCCATATGCAATACAAAATAAAAGGGGGATGAGTTGAATGTTTTATGAATTCTTTCCAGATAATTCACTTGTGCACATACATGAGAAGAATTACAAAAGATTTAAGGACAAGAGGTGAAGACATGACAGAGGCAACATCTGCAAGAAAATCAAAGTTCGAAAATCAGGGGGAAATAGATGGAATCATTATTCCTCTCACAGGTAATCTAGTGCAAAGATTGATAAAATCTACAGTGATACCAAAACCATTTTGATGATAGTCAAATGAAATTCAAAGGAAAGGATTCAATGACACATGGGAGAAAGAGCTTCTCAGATTCAAGGCAGAGATACCATTCATATCATTCATGAGGTGGAAGTACAATACATGTTGAATCAACATACAGAATATGGAAGGAGAACAAGATAGAGAGCTTTACAGCTAGATGAACTTCTAATTTCTTCTCCTCTTTCTTCTTATTTCTCTTATTTTCTCTGAAAAAGTAATTGAGTAATCAATTAAATTGTAAAACTTAGGTAATTGGTTTAAAATTTGTTACTTCGAATTACTAGAAAAATTCAATTACTTGGGAATAAGTGACAGACATGCAAGGAATTGATTTAGTCTTCAGTTGTAAATCATGCATGTCATGCAAAGAGGAATTCTAGGAGGAAGATTGCCAACTATTTCCTTTCGTATAGCTCCCACATTCATGAATTCATTGAAAGTTACCTATTTGGATCACAATTTGTTCATCAAAAACTGTTTAGCAAAGGCTTTTGTAACTCGAGAATTGTTGAGTTTTTAGACTTTGTGTTGGAACCCTTGATGTGATTTCTGTGAAAGATGGGAATTGAATAAAAGGTAGATTTTTGGAGAATTTTGTGTCTACAATGCTTTGTTGATTACTCCTATTCAAGGTTCTAGATAAACTTTGTGTTATCTTATATCTAGGTTAAACATTATTTCTTTCCCTCTTTGTTGCATGTTGTGATTTATATGTTTATTTAATTTGTGTGGATGAGACCAACTCTGATACCTATTGGTTATGTTAGCACATATTTGTTTCTTCTTTCCCTACTTCTATTTGTCCCCCCTTCTACAAATATCCCATCACAACTGCTTACTTGCTGCCAAAATACCCAGCTATGGTTCACGAGATGAAGGAATTAAAGTAAAACCCCTTAAAGTAGTTATTAGGATTCACCCCTGAAAAATAGATAAACATCTTACATTGGGGCTTCAATGTTAAATGAAGGAGATTTATCTCATGACTTCCTAGGTTTTACATTGTGCATAAAATCTAGCCAACATTTTTTGGTGACTCTACTGGGGATAACACATTTAGCAGACTAGAGATTTTCTTGCTAGTTCCCATCTATATTAAAACCTCAACCTGACTGAACGTCCATTCACTCGGTTTACCAGGGCTCAAGGAAGGACTAATCATTTTTATAAATTTCAGGAGCAATTTAATTTCAATCATCCTCCTCAAACTAGAAGCTGCAAAGTAATTCTTTCACCAGATAGATGAGTGCAACCTCCTCCTGATCATTTCCAGCATAATCCAGTAATTAGAATTATTCTCTAGATCTATTCTTGAAGAAGACATGCTCCTTTCATAATGCAGAATCAACCATTTTCCCTTGCAGCACATGTTCCATGGGGTGCAACTTTTGGACCTCTGAACTTGACTCCTCCTATGCATGATTGACCTAAAGGGATGAGAAACAATATTCCAAAATTCTTTGGAGACGATAAGAAGAATCTAGATGACCACTTGGCTGAATTTTTTATATCCTGTGGAGTATTTGTAGCCAAACAAGAAGATGTATCTGTCAGACTATTCATAGAGACTCTGCATGACTTGGGTGGAGAATGGTTCTACTAGTTATCTCCTGGTACCATAACTAACTGGGCTATTATGCGAGATGCATTCCTGAAAAGATTCAAGCGAGTTGAAGATTCTAGTACATTGATAACTCAATTGAATCGGCTAAAGAAGGAGTCACATGAGCACATGTGGGATTTTATTACAAAATTCCAAAGAATACTTTACAAAATTCTAGATTTTGCCTCTCTGAGTGACAAGAATCAAAGGGTATTTTTCAACAATGCATTACTTCCTGAAGTAGGTTATCAACTGCAAAGAGCACGTCCTGTTGACTTGTTAGCAGCTCAAAACATGGTGGTTGAAATTGAAGATGACCTCATCATGGTTGGAAAAATAAAAGGCAATAATTCTAAAGCTGAAAGTTCATCTGTTACTACTTCTAATTCACTATTGCAAAAACTAGCAAATGAGATGTTGCAGATAAAGAAACAAATGGCTCAAATGGCTCAGGGAAACAACACTGCCCCTACTCGGAATTTTAATAACAATAACTGGAACTGCATTGGTGGTTCTCAAATATTAGCAATTAAAGCTGCTCCCAGAATTTTTTTTGAGATGAATGAAGAAGATCATAAAGTTGTTACTAATTAGTTTGAGAATGATGATTTTGTAGATCCTGCTGGCGAATCCAACATTAATTACCTAAATTACAAATCTGAACATGACTATGAGGAGCTTCTTGAAGATGATCATGGTCATACTTATGCAATATTTACAAGATCACAAACTCACCAAGCTGAGGCATTGGCTGATGAACAAAGAAGAGATTTCAGATATGATGTCACCATTCTTAGAAGGGGAAACCCTTTACCTTTTTGCTTAGCTCCCAGAGATAAGTATGCGAGTTCTTCATCTCAATCATAAAAGGCATCTTAGGTATTTTAAATTAATGCATCTATACCTTCTTTTGACATTATTGATCATGCCAAGAAAACTATAATTCAAATGTCAAAGGCTGAATACTTGAGAGATTTTCCTGAACAACTAAATAGGCTAGTCAAATACGTGCAATCACCAGGACCATCTAATGCATAAAAAGGCCTTTTTCCTGAACCTATGAATACTCCTTCCCAAAAAATGCTACAGTTGTTAACCCCCCATCATCTTATGAAAGAGTAGAATCATTCTATGTCTCTTTATAGCTTAATGGTTTCAAGTTAAGCAACTGCATTTTAGATTCGTGTGCTTCTAACAATTTCATGCCAGCTAAAGTTGCAAATGCTCTTGGGCTTACCTTGACAAATACCATAGGAAGGTGTTATTCTATGGAAATACATGTCCCTTTAATTGGGAAAATCAAAGATGCACAAGTTTTTTTGGTAGTTTTGCCTAACAAAACATTGAAGACGAAAATCTTAGTTAAAATTATTCTTGTATCTTACGGGATGTTGTTGAGAAAAAACTTCTGCAAAGAATTGGGAGGAGAGGTAAATATGGATTGGTCATGTGCTCATATTCCTATCAAAGGAGTAAACCAGAAACTGGAGCTGGAAAAGAAGTCTAAATACAAGGCTACAAAATCTAAGGATCCTAGATCTCATATTCTTTTTCAAGAATCTGACCACGATGTCTATTTCTTGGAAATGGGTAAAGATGTTCCAGAACTAGAACTCCAACTAGAGCCAAAACTAGAAGCAGATGAAAACATTTGGAAACTAGAATTTGGCAGAACATGTTACTCTTTTGGATCAGGAACCGACGTTTTATTAATATCTCCAGATGATGAGATATTCCCATACTCCTACAAGCTGATGTTCGAGAACACCAACCACACGAGGAAGTACAAATCATTGCTGCTAGGAATGGAGTAAGCTAGAAAGAACAGAGTAAAACTCCTCAAATCCCAAGGAGATGCTGAACTTATAGTAAAGAAATTTCAAAGGAAAAATCAAGTCAAAAGAGATAAGCTGAGGCATTACAGAGATGGAGTGATTTCTTCCAAACTCGATTTTGTAGCCTTCTCTATCAACTTCATTCCAACAAATCAGAATTCTAAGGTAGACTCTTTGGCAGTCACAGTTGCACTATTAAATCCAAATAGATCACTGTCCATATTCAGATAAGGAAACTATAAGGTGGAGATGGTCTATAACCCCAAAGTCCCTGATAATGTTGAATAGTGGCAAAATTTCAATGATGACAAACAAATATCTGCATTTATGGAACCAGACAACTTTGACAACTTCTATTTTGAAGGGAGTAAAATATCCACATGATAGACAACCACAGATGAAACTGATCTAGATTATGATGATGGTAGTGGAATAATCCAATTGAAAGGTAACAAAATCCCCAAGGATTTAGTTTCCTTAGAGGATATTTTCGACAAGCAAGATCAATACCTAAAGAAAAATAAAGAATATGATGAGAGTTCTTCCTCTAAACTACAACTAGTAAACATGGGTACGAAAGATGAACCCAAAATTGTAAATCTTGGGAAGTGTTACTCTAAACAAAAGTATGACCTGGACATAAATCCTATAGAGAGAAGATGGGATGATCCACCCCAAGATGAAGTTGATGAAGACTTGACCAAGGAATTTGACAAGAAGGCCATAGCAAGGAAGTTTGAAATTGGAGGCTAGGTACTCTTGTGGGATAAGAGACATGAATTGAAGGGCATGCATGGAAAATTTGAATCAATATGGAAGGGGCCCTTCATGATCAAGAGAATTTTCAGAATGGATAGTTTCATCCTTACCTACCAAGATGGAATTGAGTTACTACTTCTTTTCAATAGGAACCATTTGAAGCTCTTTAGGAACTGAGAGATAGGGTGAAACCTGTTTGTAGATAAATAAAACTTTTAGTTGTTTTCTTCTTTATTTTATGTTGCATGACCCTGAACCTAATAGACAAGACATGAAACAAGAGATGTTTGGATCTCATCTTCATTTATTTCATTTTCACATAAATAAATATGTCCACAGACATAGCCAACTAGTGTCCCCAAGATTTACCCTGAAATATGGGACTAACCCGTTTTAAATTTTTCGTTCTTTTAAAAGTAAAGGATCTTGTTTTTGTTTTCTTTTTCCTGCAGTTGCTTGCATTTCTCAAAGGTGTCTCCAAGAAGTAATAGATCCATATTTTCCAAAAACTCACATGTTGAAGCTCACTCAATTCCTTCACTAGACTTTGTCTCAAAGAGTTTTATTTATTTTTATATTAAATAAAAAAAGTTCTTTTAAAATAGATTGATCTAAAATTAGAGAATTTGGGTTATATGAAGCACTTCACCCCATCATTGTTACCACATCAGTATAAATTTCAACTCAAAGTGGAGCATTCACACGGGCAAGATTTTTATAGATTAGCTAAATTGGAGAATTCTTATAGAGCAATTGCCTGTAGCTTCTTTCAGGTATTTTGTTTTTTATTTATTTCTTTTGTAATCTGGTTTTGGTTTTCTCTATTTTGCACCTGGAAATCATTGTAGCCTTCTCTTTCTTCCTACGCCTTGGGTTTTTATGAGCTCCCCATTGTTTTTATTGCAATTCAAATTGTCCCAGCTGTAATTAATTGTATTCCCACAAGCATTCAGGCCAAATCTTAGTTTTTCAGGCATGCACAAAGTCTAGTTGCAATTTTTAAAAGGTAGAGGTTTTCCTTAATGCAAGTCATGGATTTCCAATGCTTTGTCTACTGATTGCAAGCTATTATCACCCTAAAAAATTCATGATGGTATTTTAAGTGCAAATCGTGGTTTGCAAGTTGCCTTCCTTTTTTAAAATTTACGTTGCCTTCCTCCTTGAAAATCCATGCAATATCATAAAGAGCCAAGGAAAAAAAATGAGAGAAAATTGTGGAAATAAAAGTTGCCTTCCACCTTGGAATTTCAAACAAATATTAAAAAAAGAAGTTGCAAAGTCAAATCATGGATTTTGAGCTGCCCTTCCACTCCAATTTTCACACAATTCTTAAAGAGAAATTCCACTTGTGGAAATACAAGTTTCCTTCCACCTTGGAAATTCATGCAAATACAAGCTGAATGCCACCTTAAAAATTCACATGAATATTAAAAAGAGAAGTTACAAAGTCAAATCGTTGATTTTGAGTTACCCTTCCACTCTAATTTCCACACAAACATTTAAATAAGGAAGTTACAAGTTAATTCATTGTTTTTTAGCTGCCTCCTTCCTCCAATTTCCACGCTACTGATCTTTCTTATTTCCATGGTGCTACCCTCTTCCAATTTCCATGCAATTCTATAAAAGGAAATTTCACTAAAGCCAAATCATGCTTTTAGATGCCCTTCCATTCCAATTTCCATGTAAATTATAAAAGGAAGCAATGTCACTTAAACCAAATTGTGAACTTTAGCAGCCTTACCTTGTGCTTTCAACATAATTTTCTAAAGGGAAAAGACACTTAGACCAAGTCATGGATCTATGCATCCTTGTCTTCTATAGTTTAACATAATCCTGCCCCCTTGAAATCTATTAATATTTTATTTATATTATCCACACAAATCTTAAGTTTATCGTGGATTTTGAAGTATCTTTCTACCAACTAAAGAAAACCTTCCTTTATATTTTCCACACAATCATTAGGATCCAAGGAAAAAAACTTTTTTAAATGTAAATCGTGAATTTCAGGCAGTGGATTCTTCTAAATTGAAAGCATCCATCCAAATGGAAATCAATGCAACCTTTTGAAAGAGAAGCATTTAAAGAATTTGCATGTAAATCCAACTTGTCCTCCAGTTTCAACACAGCTATTCACATTACCAAATCCATACAGTCTACTAAATTTCATGCTAAATCCCTCTAAAATCCCATGCATGTTTTATAAAATCTCCCAGTTGAGCCCATGTTGAGCTTACTTCTCTTTGCTTTCATCCAAAGTAATTCCTAGAGTTCAAGGCTTCCCATATGCAATAAAAAAATAAAAGGGGGATGGGTTGAATGTTTTTTTGAATTCTTTCCATACAAGTCACTTGTGCCCATACTTGAGAAGAATTGTAAAAGCTTCAAGGACAAGATGTGAAGACAAGAAAGAGGCAACATTCACAAGCAAAACACGATTACCTGCTCAGCGGGAAATAGATGTAATCATTATTACTCTCACGAGTAATCTAGTGGAGAAGATTGATAAAATATACATTGATGTCTAACCCAGTTTTATTAGAGTCGAATGAAATTTAAAGGAAAGGATTCAACAACATATGGGAGTAAGAGCTTCTCAAATTTAAGGTAGAGATATCATTCATGAGGTGGAAGTACAATACATTTTGGATCAGCATACAAAGTATGGACGGAGAACAAGAATGAGAGTGTTGCAGTTGGATTAACTTCTAATTTCTTCTCCTTTTTCTTCTTCTTTTTCTTATTTTCTCTTACAAAGTAATTGAGTGATCAATTAAATTGTAAAACTTAGGTAATTGGTTTAAAATTCTTTACTTCAAGTTACTAGAAAAATTTAATTACTTGGGAATAGGTGGCAAACATACATGGCATTGATTTAGTCTTCAGTTGTAAATCATGCATGTCATGCAAAGAGGAATTCTAGGAGGAATATTTCTAATTGTTTCCTTTCTTATAGCTTCCACGTGTAAGAATTCAGTAAAAGTTACCTATTTGGATCACAATTTTTTCATCAGAATTTGTTTAGCAGAGGCTTTTGTAACTTGATAATTCTTGAGTTTTTAGAATTTATGCTAGAACCCTTGATGTGATTTCTGTGAAAGTTGGGGATTGAATAAAAGGTGGTTTTCTAGAGAACTTTTTGTCTATAGTGCTTTGTTGATTACTCATATTCAAGGTTCTAGATAAAATTTGTGTTATCTTAGATCTAGGTTAGAAGTTATTTCTTTCCCTCTTTACTGAATGTTGTGATTTATCTGTTTATTTTATTTTTTTTGGATGAGACCAACTCTGATAACTTTTGGTTAGGTCAGCACATCTTCCTTTATTTTTCCCCTACTTCTATACAAACAATAAGGCTAGCCAAAGACAACTGTAAAAAAACATGTATGTAGAAAACAATGTGTAAGCTACGCAAACAATGCAAAAACTATCAAGAAAAGTAGTGTAAACATGTAAGAAGACAAGGTAAGCCACACAAAGTGGGATTCAAACATGGGACATCACCCATGATGTTGCAAGACACATAAGCCCATCATGTCCACACAAAAAAACAAGTGTGTGCACTAAAAAAAGGGCAAGACCCATAAACACTAGAAAACAATAGCAGCCAATGTAAAAAACAAGTATGATAACCAATATCCTTACATAACAAATATTGTACATGAAGCACTCGTTGGCATGTTAGAAAGATAACTAGTATGTCAAAAGCGTGCATAACTAAGTGATGTAAAGTGCTAAGTACAAAATGAAACAATAGCACTTATAAGAGATGAATATGGATGCCCCCAGTGACTAGCGTAGGAAGGGTAGAAGGAGAGCATCCATGCTACGTGTAAGAGACCTATATATGTGATCACAACTAGAAAAATATATGAACACGCATGTGTGGATGAAATAGATAAATGACATACAAGTAAGCTAACTAATATGTGTAATAAAGTGACCATGAACAAGAAAAAGTAAGCAAGAGTAAAAGCAACTATAATATGAAATATGTTGTGGATGGATGGAATGGAATACAAAATGGAGTGATAGGAGCTATGTGCTCCCAAGTGGATGTAAATGTATGCAATGAGGTTCATTTTTTCCCCCTTAGCAATCAAGAATGAACCTTAAATGAGAGTAAGTCATCGGGAAATGGTTAGAGTGTGTGTTGTGTCTAGCGCATTGTGATGAATGTGTAAGTGTAGCAATGAGATGCGACCTAGCGATGGTGTGTGCGTGAACCCTATAGCCAAAGCATATATCACAACCAAATGAACATGTAAGTGATGATTTAGCCTAAGTGTATATCACTATAAGATGAATGGAAGAGTGATGATTTAGCCTAAAGTGTATATCACTACTAGATGAATAAAAGGGAGTGGTGATGTAACCTAAGGTGTATACCACTACAAAATGATATAATAGGTGATGATTTATCCTAAAGCGTATGCCACTAGGCTGGAAATGTCGCAAGGTGAAAGGTCAAATAGTAAATGTGTGATGAGTTTAAGGTCCATTTGATTTGTAAACACTCGGTAGTCAAGTATGGACCGAGGAACTAAAATGCATCATCAGGTAGTGAGTGCAATGCGTAGAAGACAATGTAGTGTAGGTAATGATAAAAGTCGACCATGTGATGAGTGGAATGTGTAAGTACATAATGTGTAGAATGCAATACAAAAAGTGTGAAATGTAATGTATAGAGTTTCGTACAATGTATGTATATATGTTAGTAATGTAGGATGTAAGATGATATAATGTGAGACTCATATGTAATGAATACTAGGATGGTATATGTTGTGTAAATGCGTAAATGTCAAAATAATGTAGATAAAATGTAGAATGTAAGGTTTATGACACGAAATGTGTGATAAAATGTAATGTGTAATTCCTATAGTCCAGTGTGTGGGGTTCATGTGTAGTAAGCCCTCAATAGTCAAGTGTGAACCGAAGCACAAGATTGTGTCATTTGGTAATGACACTAGAATGTATGATGAGTATGCCTAATGTGCATATATGAATGTATAAGAAATGTAAAATATGATGAGTGTGGCTATGCTAAGATGAGGCGGGGTGGAATGTGAAGTGTTATGCCCCCAAATGCATGTGAATGAATGAACTATCTAATGACTGTGAAGGATGGAGGTCCTTCAGCTGATGTAGGAGATTAAAGTGTATGACCATGCTTTAATACTGGAGGAATTGTAGACAGACATTGTAGTGGTGAATGTAGTATGTGTGCATGTGAGGGATGAATGTATGAAGAAGGTCATGGCGGCACAAAATGTGTTGGTGATGGAGATCTATTTGATACGGAATGTGAAGGTGAAGAAGATCTTCATGGAATAAAATGAGGGTTTGATATATGTTGAGATGCATTAGTTGTTTGAGTAATAGGCCTATACCGATGTGTAGGACTAGTCGAATGATGCTCAAGGAGGAGAACTAGGAGAAGATTGGGCTTTGAGTAACATAGGTTGTGACATGTAAGGTGAAGTAGATGATGTGATAGCTATCATGTGAGGATCTGGTGACAACAGAGTAGATGGAGGAACACCGTCAATAGAAATGAAATGCTTATTATAAATAAATTCAAGTCACAAAAGATTCACTAAAATGATTATCTAAAATTAACTAACTATGTAGTGTGGGGACAGTTAACTAAGCTATGAACAACTATAAATAAAGTAAATAAATGTAGTAAAGAAGTACACAAACAAGCTAAACCACTATGCAAAAGGAAAGGGTAATCCTAAAATGCAAGAAGAAATAGGAAAGAACTCAGCTGATTCAACGAAGTGTTGGGACTTTATCGTAGGTGTGACTGGAAAATTAGGGAGCAAGAATGACTGTGCAGAAGTCCTGAAAAGGATGGATCTGGAGGATCTAGCTAGACTAGAGCACTTGAAGGAGGACTTGTGTGCCTTCGGGCACTCTGGTCTGTAATCTAGGTGCCCTTGTCTATGTAAAAGCTTTGAAACTGGTTTTCACTAGTTTGGTAGATGGCCCGAAACCCTCGTTGTGTGTTGCATCAACTTTTTTGTCCTACACTAGATGTCGCCAATAATCTGAAATGAAAGAAAGACCTCAACTTCCACAACAATGGGCTTACTCACTGAGCCCTGCACTACATTTTGGACCCAAATGTAGTTCTAGTGAGTGTGTCCATGTGGTGCCCTATGTACTCCTGTGCCAGTCGTACTTTGTGAAGTAGTAAGAAATAGCTAAATGTAGAAAATATAATAGTATGTGTGGATGGAACAGAACAGAATTCACCCCTATGAAGTGTGATGCAGATATCCTAGCCTTGTGCCTTGATGATGAAGAGATGTGGATGCAAGTAATATCCAATGGAATAGATGGATGTAACTCTAGATGGAATAATAGTAGTAAGTAATGCTAGGTCCCTCATTATGGTTTCATAACTTTATATTTATAGGGTTATTTTGGTCTAATTTCGTAATTAACCCCGAAAAGGACCACCATAAGAAAAATAAAGATCTTAAATCACTAGAAAGAACCTAAAAAGAGGTGGGAAAGTTCAAAAAGGATTGGGGCGACCATGGTGGGACCAAGGCGCCCACGGGTGCCCCATTACTAATCTAGGTGCCATAGTTAAGGCTAAAATAATGCATGAAGATAGAAGTTGACTTGGCATATGGGTGCAATAGGTCGGTAATGAAAAAATAAAATAAAACAAGATGACCAAAAGATGGGGGTTAATTAGTACTTTTTTCACTCAAGAACCTTCTAAATAGTAGTATGAGACTGGGATAAATAATGTCTAAAGTGCATGATTTTGTGACTACACCAAGAAGCTCGGCTCAAAAAAATCATACAATGCTAAATAATTTTTGTGTGCATTATGGTCTGAATCCACTAATCGATCACAAAACTCAAAAACAAGTGACACTGAGCTTCACCAAAATAGCTCCATACAAGGAGTGATGTCGAAAGTGCAAAAAAACACCAAACATAATTTGATCAACTACTAAAAATAGGTGTGCCACGATCTAAGAACAATGACCAAGGAAAGAAGGCAAGGACACAAGATCCAAAGGAATAGGAGTGTCATGATTCAAGAAAAGCTAAGGTAACAAGGCAAGGACACAAAACCCAAAGAACTAGAATCAACACCACACTCTCTTGTATTGTTGAATGGGTGGAGTGACACTACAAATATGTATGAGTTAGTAAAAAAATACTCAAACACAGAAAAACTAACACTGGGCTTCACAAGAATATCCCCCCCACAAGAGAGATTGTCAACATGCCAAAAATGTCAAAAATATAGATACAAAATCTCACAACAAACAAGAGAGTTATACCACACATGCAAAATAAAGATTCTAAAAACAAGGAGCATTACAATGCAGATGGTGTAAAAAGTGGAGCAAGAGGCTAAATGGTGGAGGAGCCACACTTGTAGAGTCCTCTCAATGAATTCTTATGTCGTTACCATGAGTGATCAGATATCCACCCCATATCAACACGGATGAATGAAGAAAATGTCTGCATATGACTTGGTGTAAAATACACAATGGGTTCATGCATAGGAACATCAGAATGTGTGTCAATTTGATCATGTCTAACAACTAAAATATCAATTTTCTCAAGTCTGAATGAAGTTGTAGAACTCATGTGTAGCTCATGGTCCTCGGAACGAGTCAAGCAAACAAAAATAGGAGCTCTATCAATATGTGATCCCATTGAAGTACCTACTCAAAAACCAATGTCATGGTGAGAATTTCATTTAACATGTGGAATAAGGGAAGTAATACCATGTGAATGTCTTCCAATACCTCTGCTAGTGAAACAAATAAAATAGAGCATGTGAGAACTGAATGCAATGGTATGATTCTCAAAAGAGCCATGTATGTGAGCAGAAGAGGGATACACATAATGTGTTACTACAATAGGCATATGTGTGGAAGAAGAACATGCAGTAACAAGCCTAATAGGATTAGGAGCGTCAGGAGAAAGAGCAGGCTCATAAACTAATAGATCAAGGCCAGTGCGTACATGAGCAATATCTACAAGTGGACCAAGAACATGAGCAGGGGTATGAATCTCCACAATGCAAGGACAATGTTGTAAGTGAGAAAGTGTTTGTTGTAGGGAGTGTATTAGTTTATCCTTCTCATAAATGAGGTTATGAAGAAGATAGTTTTGATTTTTAAGTGATCTATTCTATCCAAAAAATTTAACCATATCCTCTTGAAGTCTGCACACTTAAGAGAAAAGCATCTCGTTCTCAGAATCCATGATAGATACAAGAATTCAACACCAAAAAGTTTAGGACATCAAGTTCAACCAAAAATGTGTCCACATGTGATTACAACACCCCTAGATTTGACACTTTATAATTGAGTGTGTGTAAATATTACAATGAGTAAAAGTACATTTTACCTTTTAAATATGTGTATTAAAATGTCACAAATGTGGCGATCTTGAAAAAAATACACAATTTCAAAAAAATTACCTTAATCTCAGCTACAAATCAAAATTTATGAGCTCTAAAAGGTTTTGCTATTAAAAATAATATTTTAATGCTGATGTTTTTAAAAGTATGCGTGACACCCAAATTTCTAGAGGGTAAATAAGTGCATCCACAGGATATAGACTTATGACCAAAGGATAAAAGATTGCACCCAAAACCTACACATCCAGAGGGTACACATCTAAATCTAATGGATAAAAGAATGCACCTAGAAGGTACATATGTGTGTCCATTGGATATAAGATTGCATCTAAAACATAAATATCCAAAGATAATGCATCCAGAAGGTACACATCTATATCCAAAGGATAAAAGAATGCACCCAAAAGGTACAGATCCACATCCAGTGGATAAAAGAATGCATCCAAAAAGTATACATCTGTTTCTAGTGGATAAAAGATTACATCAAAAACACAAATATCCAAAGGGTAAAAGAATGCATCTAGAAGGTACACGTCTATAACCAATGGATAAAATAATGCACCTGGAAGGTATATATCTACATCTAGTGGATAAAATACTGCAATCAAAAATAAAAATATATAGAGGGTAAAAGAACACATCCAAAAGGTACACATCTATATCCAAACACTAACAACCAAATACTTATTAAATTCCTTACATTGCTTACAAAGATACTAAGGAAGTATAGATTTAGATAGTATCTACAAAGTTGAGTATTGTCTTCTTCCACGTTGTTGATTGTTACATTGTGCATACCATATGTTTATAGGGGATCAAAAAGCTTGTGTATTCTCTTAAAGTTCGACACAAAAAAGGTTCATTTCATTTCCATACTAGCAAAACATCCCCTTGCTTATCCTCCTTATCTTCAATCATGTTGAAGTTACCTCTAAATAGCCACGGGGTATCACATAATCTAGTAGGAAGCCGATTCCATAACGAACATTTTTCTTTATAGTCAGTAGAAGCATAAATCGAGCAAATCCCTAAGTATTGTTCATTGTATTTCAACATAACCCAGACAACTATATTACCAGGTGAAGTCTTGTAATTGGTAACTAATTCAATCCACTTGTGGTCAAGGAAAAAAGAAGAGCCTCATTTTCCTTTTAGATGTTTGGTAGGAAAATAAGTAACTTTAAGCCAAAAAAAAATCAACACAGTCTCAAGAGTGGTTTCAAACTCTTTTTTCTTTCATGATTAGAAAATCTAATTACTCTTTATTGCCTACACTGCCTAATAATTGGCCTCCTCTCCACGGTCTCCAACCCTCTCACATTCTAACCAATATCAATCATAAATAATGAGAAAGGAATTTATTTTACTTGTGAAGGGGGCTTGGGATCTCACTTTATTCAGATACAATCTATTACAACATTTAGGCATCTTGTTTTTCTTATCTCTTTTTTGGACTCATCCCCTTTTGGGGGTGGGTTGGGTTTTTTTTCTCTTCACATCCTCAATATAACATTAACTACATTACTTGTGCTACCCAATTCCATCTTCAGCCTCTTCCTTCTATATTTAGCTTTAATAAGGGTTATACCCTTATCTCCAACTAATGTAGGTCACACTTTTCTACGTAAATTTGCAAGCATCCTACCATTTCAGACTCATGTGGAGGCATGGGCATGAAGGAGCAGTCTTGAGTCATCTCAACCATCTCCTCCATGATTTTTTCTTACAAATTATCAAGGGCAAAACGAGGGAGGAATCTAAGAGTTCAACATAAGTTTTGGCAACGAAAAATCATAGAGCAACCTCTCCTTATTACCATGAGGGATACATTCAGGATTAAAAAATTTAATAATATGGCTGACATTATGGCCAAAAAATGGGTGTAGGAGGCACAATAAAGTGATCAATAACATAAATGGTGGATAAGGGGGTGAACTAGTCAAGGAGGGAGAAGGAGATTGCGTGATTTCTCTAGGAAGGGGAGGGGAGTCCCCATGCCCCAAGGTCTCCAAACAAACTAATTGATTATCAAATGGAATTCCACCAAGTGAAGAGGCAATGTTTATTTTAGAAAAGGGGCAATCTACCATTTCCACATCCATACAGGCACACTCTTGTCAAATATATTCCACACTAGCTACAATTTATTTGTTGTCCCTCCCAAAAAAATTATATGGTATTCTTGTCGGCACTAGGAGAGGAAATTTTTTTTCAAATGGAAATCCTTCTTACACATAAAGCATGAATTTAGGCAACCTATTCCAACAATAGAGTAAGTTTCTCCTTCTTCAAGATAAAAGCAAGGTTTTTTCGGGGGGGAAATTCATGTGTTTCACTAAAATTGGGACCCTATCATTCATACATCCTAGAGTGAATTTTATATATTCCACCTTCAATACTTCACTAAGTGGGTTTGGAGCTTAGGGAAAAATCTTCCACAGTTAAAGAGGCACGTGCCTAACTTCAACCAATCTAAGTGTTGTTTTAAGAACAATATCTTGACAAATCAACCTAAGGTTCCTAGGAATTGCCCTGAAAATAAAACGTCTAAAATTCCAAAACAATCTTTTTAAATCCATCTCTCCATGTTGGAATTTTTGAAAAGAACAAAAAAACCCTTTTTCATCATTCGAAAAAAACTTACATAAATCCTCATTTTTTTCCAGTAAACCGCATTCAACCAGTAATAAAAAAAACCTAGAGGAAAAAGCATTCTAATTAAGACAAATAAACTAAACCCCCACATTCTATAATCTAATTACATTCAAATGTATATCCTTGTTCATCTCTTCATTAGGGAACATAGTAATATTTTTAAGCAAAGCAATGGACTTATCTTCTTAGTCATATGCTTGGGGTCCTATTCTTCAGAAATCTTTTGTCCATCTTGCACAAATGTCACTTCTTAATTATTCGTCCCTTCTTCCACCAGCAAAGCCTCACTAAAGGATTTTCTTATTTTTCTTGGGTTCTGTTTGGGTTAGCACGCTGGTTGAACAGATAATATATCATATTTAAGCATACATGCAATAAAAGTGGATATTCTACCAGAAGAAATATACAAAACAAGAGATATAAATCAACACCAAATTTAATGTGGTTCACCCAACGTGGGTTACGTCCACCAAGAAACAAGCTAATCTATTATCTAAATCTTTTGGAAGATATATCTAGTGAAGATTTTCAATCTTCCACACCTCTTACGATGTACAAGTACTTTCTTTCTCTCAAGATTCCACTTTTTCTCCAAGAATTTTTCTCTGCATAATTATTTTACACAATAATAATCAATTTTCTCTCATCTTGACTACTTTAACCCTAGCTACCAAGCTATATATACCTTATATAAACTTAGGGAACTTAGTCATGTAATTACAATCAATATATCTTTCTTTAATACTAAAATTATATCTAATTCCCGTGAGTTAAATAAAAAACTCATGCACATGGTAACCGATGTCAGTTATCCCTAATCGATAGGTAGTTCCTTCTTTCCTGACCGATGCAAGTCCTAAGTGACCGATGTCAGTCCCTACATAAACTGATGTTCAGTTACTATGTTTTCCAGAAATTTA
Organism: Taxus chinensis; assembly: GCA_019776745.2. Lineage (NCBI taxonomy): Eukaryota > Viridiplantae > Streptophyta > Pinopsida > Cupressales > Taxaceae > Taxus > Taxus chinensis. Next base: position 594,852,680 of record CM034151.1, on the reverse strand, counting down.
ATAAAGTATGTTAAAATTAAGTAATTGAGCTCCACAACTCAACAATCTCCCACTTTGAGATAAATTACTACACTATACCTATACAACATCATTCTTGGATGCTTTCCTTTAGATTTGTTTCTAAATCTTCAAGTCTCAAACTCGAAGACCAAGAGAAGTGGTGTGTAGCTCCAAATTATCTTTTGCTAATGGATTCATTAGCATATTTGTAGGGTTCTCACTCATATGAATCTTCTCCAGTTTTAGCTACCCATTCTCCAATACCTACCATATGAAGTGATATCTTAATTGAATTTGTTTTGTTCTAGAATGAAGCATGATGAGTTCTTTACCAAATGAATTTCACTCTGACTATCACTAAACAATTTGCAATAATCTTTCTCCTTTCCCAAATATTCCATGAACCTACTCATCCATATCATATCTTTGTTAGTCATATGTATCTACAACATACTCTGCCTCTGTAGTAGATAAAGAAAAAACCTTCTGCAATCTTGATATCCAGCTAACTGTCATCTTGCCTACTTATGAAAATATATCTAGTAGTGCTCCTCCTACCATCCAGATCTCCAACCATATCTGATATCAACATATCCACATAAATAAATAGTCTAAAAATCCATAGCATAAGTGCATGCTAGATGTCCCTCTCAAATACCTAAGTATCCATTGGACTACTTTCCAATGCTCTTTAACTAGGTTGGCCATAAATCTACTCACAAATCCTAATATTTGTGCAATGTCTAGTCTGGTATAAACCATAACATACATGAGAATCCCAACTGCAGAATTATATGTCACTCATGTCATGTATTTTACCTCCTCATGTGATGAAGGACATTGATCTCTACTCAATTTTAAGTGTCCAACCATCTGTGTAATTACAAATTTTGAATTATGCATTTTAAAACCTTTCTAACACCTTGTAGATATAATCCTCCTGAAACAAATACAACTTCTTGTTCTTCTATGTCTCTGTTGTATTTGCATGCCAAGGATTCTTTTTACATCTCCTAAATCCTTCATAGAAAATTTGTGAGCTAGTCTTTCCATTAAGCTCACCAATGTTCTGCATATTAGATCCCGCAATAAACATATAATCAACATACAATAAAAAAAATAATCTAGCTCCCATTTTCAAGCTTCTTAAAATAAATATAATGGTCAAATTCACATCTCAAATAACCATTCTCATGCATGAAGCTATCAAACTTCATGTACCATTTCCTTGGATCTTGCTTGAGCCCATATAGGCTGTTTTTAAACATGCACAATAATTTCTCCTTACCCTTGACTTCATACCCAAGCAGTTGTTGCGTATAAATATCTTCATCTAAATCACCATAAAGGAAATCCATCTTCACATATAGTTTCTCTAAATGCAAATCATGTATTACAACTATACTTAATACATTACGTATAGAAGTCATTTTAAAAATAGGAGAAAATATTTCACTAAATTCAATACCTACTTTCTCTACAAATCCTTTTACTACAAGCCTTTCCTTATACCTTTTATGTCCACCCATTTATTCCTTGATTCTGTAAAACCATTTGTTCTATAATGTCCTCTTTCCTATTGGTAACTTAACCAAATCCCAATTCTAGTGTTTTTCCAAGGAATCCATATCCTCATCCATGGCATGCTCCCACTACACGTGGGTATCATCCTACATTGTTTCTTCAAAACTTTCTGGTTCACCATTATCTAGTTAAAAATAAATAAGATTGAGAAGGTGTAAATATTTATGGAGGTTTACTTACCTTTTGTGACCTTCTCACAGGAGTTTGGGGTACTTGAGGATCATTCTGGACCTCCTAGGTCATTTGTTTCCAATTTTGATATTGACTGACGCTGGTCACCTATAACCAATGTCAGTTCTTCTATAACCGATACTGGTTCAGTAGACCAATGTTTCAGTCAGGGTTAAACCGATACCGGTTACTTTGTAACCCTATAGGTATGGATTTTAAATCTGAGAGTTCATTTTCATTTACAAACTTCTCAACTGGTTCATCCTTGGGTACCAAAATTTGATCCCTGTACATTCTCTTTTCATTCCATTCAATGTCATAACTCTAATAATTTTAGAATTCTCTAAATCCCAAAAATGGAATCCAAAATCACCAGATCCATAACCAATGAAAGTGCATCTCTTGGATTTTGCATCCAATTTTTTTCTATTTTCCTTATCAACATGCACAAAAGCTTCTGAAATAAAAAATTCTAAGAAAAGAAAGATCTACCTCTTTTCCTGGTCCAAGATTCCTCTGGTATTCCTCCATCTAGTGAACTTGAAGGCCCACAGTTAATCAAATAAACCGTTGTGTCAACTGCTTCTTCCCAAAACTGCAAGGGCAATATCCAATATGTATCCTTATACTTCTAGCACATTCCATGATTTTCCTATTCATTCTTTCTGCAACACCATTCTCTTGTGGTGTTCTTGGAACCGTCCTTTCTCTACGTATTTCATTCACTGAACAATAATCATTGAAAGTCTTGCTACAGTATTCACCACCATTGTTAGATCTAAGGCACTTTAACTTTGAATTTGATTCATTCTCAACAAGGGTTTTCCATCTTTTAAAAGTCTCAAAAACATCAGATTTACGTTTAATACAATAAACCCATACCTTTCTTGTAGCATCATAAATGAAAGTAACATAATACTGGGATCCTCCATGAGAAGCTACCTAAGGCTAGTCTCCACACATTTGAGTGTACAAGCTCCAATTTATGCTCCTTTCTTAGTTGCCCCCAAATTTGAGAAATATCACTCTCTTTTTCTTTCCAAAGATACAATGCTCACAGAAATCAAGATCTAAATATTTCAAATCTGATAACTTACCCTTAGCCTTTAAGATTTTTATTCCTTTTTGACTCATATGGCCCTACCGATTATGCCACATGCATACATCTGAATCTGAAGTAGATAATATAGAAAAGAATCAGTAATACAGGTAGAAAAATATAACGTTCCTACCTTCTTGCCTCTTGCCACAATAAGGGCACCCTTGGTGACTTTCCAAGAGTCTCCTGTGAATGTAACCCATGCAAACCAGATTCACCTAGTTGCCCTACAGAAATAAGATTCCTCTTGAGGCTTGGCACATGCCTCACATCTTTTAATACCCATGTATTTCTCATTCTGAAATTTTAGATGAACTTCCCCTTTACCAATAATACTGCAAGGTTCATCATCACCCAAATAAACATGCCCAAAATTTTCCCTGGACATAATTTCTGAAAATAACCCTTATTAAGGGTTGCATGGAAAGAAGCTCCTGAATCTAAAACCCATGATTTTATTCTATTATCTAAAGAAAGAATAAGAGCATCTTGCATTACCTCTGCTGCAATATTTTCCTCTTTACCTTTGTCTGGGTGTTGAGTTCTCTTTATCCTTTGACCAAAAATATTTATTTTCATGTCTTTTCTTTCCACAATTCCAACAGGTAATTCCCTCACCTCTGGATTTAGATCTGTCCATTCTTGGACTTTGATTTCCCATTATTCTTACTCTTGGATCTCTCCTTCTTCCAGCCCCTTGCTTTCTACATTCAAAGCATTTCCAGATGATGATTCCTCTGTACTTTTCCTGTGAATTTCTTCATTCAAGATTATACTAACCACATCATCAAACTTCAAAATATTATTAGGAGATGTTGTATTACTAACAACCATTACCAAGTTATCCCAACTATCAGGCAAAGAACATAAGAATAAGAGTGCTTTCACTTCATCATCAAAATGGAATATCAACTGATTTTAATTGATTTACAATAGATCTGAAATCATTCAAATGACTAGATGTAGATCCACCTTCATTCATCTTAGAACTAAATAGTTTCTTCATCAAATAAACTTTATTTGAAGCACTAGGTTTTTCATATAAATTAGTAAAGAGATTTCATTAACTCTACCATATCATGTCGTTTCTGTAATATTAGAAGCCACAGATGCTGGTCAGGCTCAATATTATAGATCCCAAAGCCTTTCTATCAAGAATCTTCCATTCTTCATCATTCATCTTCGTAGGTCTAGAATTTTCATCCAACGGTAAGTACAAATCTCTTTGATACAGATAATCCTCAATCTGCATCTTCCATAATTGATAATTTTAGCTGTCAAATTTCTCTACCTTGTATTTATTTTCTTCTGCCATTATTGTAGCTCCCACTCAATCAGAAAACCCTACTGTGAGTAAATCTATCAACACACAAAACCCTCAAACAAAGCTCTGATACCAATTGTTAAGGTTAGCACATCAATTGTACAAATAATATATCAGATCTAAGCATACATGCAAATAAAAATGGATATTCTACCAAAATAAATATACAAAACAAGAGACATAAATCAACACTCATGCATTTAACTTGGTTCAGCCTAGTGTGGGCTACGTTCACCAAGAAACAAGCCAATGGTATTATCCTAAATCTTTCCTGACCAAGACCAGTACAAGGTGATTGATTTACAATCTTCTGCATCTCTCAGATGTACAGTTACTATGTCTTTCTCAGCAAGCTTGATACTTCATGCTACCATTAAGTAATTGATCTCTCACCAAATTTTGCAAGTTCTTTCTAATTCTTATTAATAATTCCTTCTAAATGCTAGCTTTTATGCTTATATAGCTCATTTATAGAATTAGGGCACTTAGCCATGCAATTACTCTTTCCAATAGATATACTTCTAATTTTACCAAGAGCTTAATTAAAACATCCTTCGCATAGGTAACTAATGCTGGTTCAGCAGCCTAACTGCTACTGGTTCCTCCCTTGCTTGATCTCCATGCTAAGTCATACCTGACACGATGCAAAGTCCTGCAAGTGACCAATGCCGGTTTCTTACCTAACAACGATAGACGGTTACTGTATTTTCCAACAAGTTTCTATTGCATGCTAAATTGAAGTACATATGAGCTCCACAACATCATACAAGACTAATCTAGATTTTAAGGGTAATGGGAAACCTAGTATATTGTTAATACAACACAAAGTTTCTCATAATATATACTTGGGACTACATGTTCCCAAATACATATAGTTATTTTAGAAATTTTATTCGTAGTTAACTCTACATCAAGTCAAAAATACACGTCTACGGACATCCAATTCTTGTGGGTTTGCCCGAATATTTTTATTTTACCTTATTATTAACAAACTTATTAACTTTATATTCTTATGGGCCCATGAACAATGAAGAGTTACATACGATCTCAGCCCACCAAGTGGGCAATTGATATGTTAAAATATTTGTCTTTTAGTGAGAGAGGAAGTGAACAGAGAATAGTGTATGAATTTACTCACATAAATCATTATTTTTCTTTAGAAGAGAAATGGTACCTCTAGCAAGAGAAAAAGTTCCTCAATATTCTACCACATTTAGGCTCCTTAAATACCATACCAAGTACGAATAATTTAATAGTGCTTACCAGTATATTGTACAAGGAATACTATCATGAGAGTACCTTCACATGGAAATAAAGTTCAACCAAGTTATATTGTGATTTCTCACGCGTCAAAATCTAGTTCAATAGACCATCATATGCAATGAAATTTCCAAGCCTACAAAGGGTTCGTAAAGGAATAGAGGCATTAACAAATCAATCCTAAGAAATTATTCAAATGTCATGACCAAGGGGTACTTGACAACATTTTACCTGACATCGTGGAGTACCCAACAGATAAAGTCTTCCAATAGATCATTTTTATTCTCAGTTTCCAAGATGTGTAAATTAACTATGAAATAACTCCTTACGCATAAAGTTATCATATAAGGAGATATTGTAACCATTTCTTCCCATATGATTTATTACCATTATAGACAAGTTAGGGATTTGAAAAAAAAAATCCACTAAAGTATGCTTAATTTGGACATACAATTATGAAAGGAAAAACTCTATAATTTTACTAGGCCGTTGTTTGCCAGTAGCATTTCATCTAACAAAAATGATGTTGGTCCATGAGAAAATGGCTAAGCACTAGCCACCCGTGGGAGTAATCAAACCTTGCATGCACAGCAGGATTTTCCCACTACAAGAAGAAAAGGTTTCTTACTCTGAAGATGTCAGTACCTGTACGGTAGGTGCGCACACTCATGATGGATACATCATTAGCGTGTATTAGGTTGCAGCATTCATGCACCATTAGGGGATCTAATGGATTTAGCCAATTTTCCAGAATTAAGGATAAAAATAGTTCAAAAGTAGAAGATGGTCAGTGCTACATTCAAGAAAAGTCTCTGATTTGTAAATAGAAGGCATCATCAAGACCCAAATTATTCTTTTAGTATCTTGACCAAGCAAAGGAAAAGAAAGCATCATTTAGAGAAAGGAAAAGGACAAACACATGGAGATTATCATTACATAAATAGTGAATTAAATTCTGCCACTGAGTCCTACCAAATGTATTTATAACGTGAACTGGCCGTAAAGAAAATTCACTTAGAAATAGTGTTCATGCAATGGTTATAACTTGTATCAACACGCCTATACTTTTAGGAAGGTGCATGTAGGTGGTGAAGGGAAAGTCCCCACCGATGCATAAATATAGGTGAATGTTATTCTTTTTTTAGGGGAGGGCTAGATGGGTGTGAGTTAGAGGTATAAGGATCTTGGGATACGAGTTCTAGTATGTATGGTCTTAATGGCCCCATCTCTAGTGAATGGTATCACTCTATATAGTTTCACAATGGTCCCTAATACTATTGATGTAATGAACTATGATGTATTTATAGCTATACGCTATGGGTGAGACTAAATTATGGTCATGGATGGCATTAAGTTCAAATGTATGAGTGGTTTCTAGAGTAACCAGATCCAAGTATGGTATAATGGGAATCCAAATCTTGTTGATTATTATTTTTATATTGAGTGAATCTCCTTATTATATGTGTTGCTGAATTGTCATGTTATGATATATATCTCTACATGAAAAATTGTTTTGGTCATGAATATGGTGAATATGCATATTAACATCTTGTTAAGCATGACAAAAGAGGGACATGGCAGCTACACGCACTTTGGGTGAGATTCCAAATTTGACTGGATGAAGTACTAGCGTGTATAGTTATTGTTAGGAAATAAAAAGACTACATTTTGGTTCCATTATCAACACCTATTTTTGATATATTTACCAGGATGTTGCTATGAACATGACATTCCAATTGTCTTTGGAGAATATTAAGAACTGGATATACAACCAAGATGCATTCGTACAAATATATAACAATGGACCTGATTTCAATGCACAAAAGTGGGTGGAAGATAATATCTATGATTTCTTGTATGAGACGTTCTTTAGCTTCTTCCTAGTAGTATTATACCAGTGGTTCCATTGGATTATGTGAATATAACACAAGGTGTTTATATTGGTCCCAGACAATAGGTGTGGAGGTAAGATAGACTATTCAAATACTCTTTGAAATCATGCAGATGAGCATCTACTGGAATATTAGAGTTGTAGATTGTTGGTGGGATATTTCGTATTGCCCATTTATACACTTGGAAAGCTAACGTCTCTTTCAACATACTCTTGTCTTACATACAAGTCGACCGTTTATGGTTTTTACGTGAACTACAGGCATGACATCTTGTTACAACGCATGCACACCTTACGATCTATCATAGATTCTCTAATGGTAATGAAACTAGGAATGGAGAACCTACTTCGATGGAGAGCTAAGACCCCACTATGCACAGGGGTAGGAATTACATGTTTGGGAAGGATGGTCCAGAATCCCTGGAAAGAAGATAGAGACAGGAGAGATGAAAACATGGATTAGGTATCCACATTTGATGTCTTTTCAAGATAGAGTGGTATTTGATGAGGTGCCTGCAGGTTGAGAAGAATGATGACTGGTAGAATTGATGAGACCCCTATCAAAATTTTGCTTGGACCACAGGATCATAAGATCCCTTTCAAATGATTGGTCACAAGTTTCCAATATAGATGACCCCATCAAAATATAATGAGAGAGTGTACTGAAGATATCAGAATAAGAAACCGAAGCCATGCATTTGAGACTCAACCTAGCTACCTGAAACAATTTCACAAGGTGTTCCCCTATATCCAAAGGTAACACTCGGAGCTAGCAAGAACATCATAGTGGTAAACAGGATTAGCAAGTAAGCATCTCCATATTGAATAGGAGATCCAGGTAGACATATTTTATTTTCTACTCAAGTGGACTTATCACAACAGATTACCAGAGACCTACACAACCTATTAGTAACACAAGCTAGCGAGATGCTGTGTTCTGGAAACTGAGTGGTTTGGGGGTAATTTTCTCGTAGGCATATCATCAGGTCTGTGGGAGCCATTAGCAATTTCAACATCCCATTGGTCAAGACCAATCTGCATATTTAACTGTCAGCAGTTGTTGTAAAGCTACAAACTAGATTGTTGGTGATCCTATTTCGTGTTACAACAACTAAGGACATAATGGAAGTTCATCTATAGGAATAACCCACATGTTCAATGACGGACAGGCTCCATGAGGTTTAAGAAGTACCACCGCGAATAGGAAATCCTGGTGGAGGATCAGGCTAGGGATCTAGTCCCAGGTCTAGTATAAGGGCCGCCACCAAAACAACCACTCTATAAACCATTATAGCCTCAACAACTACGTGCAAAAGGTAGACCCCTCATATCTAAGTTTCTGATGTAACACTGTACTTACCAAATTATATACGGTGTGGAAGATGTAACTGAACACGTGCATAAGTGTGAACTTTACATGAGGTAAGATAAGGGAATAAAAAATCTTGACAGGATCCAGGTAAGTTAACCTACTACCACACTTCGAGGGTAGCGCACACAACCGGTATTATGAAGTCACTACGTTTCATATTAGATCACTAGTGGATTTAATGATGCATTGCGTGCTGCATTTCTAGCTTAATTCCATATTCAAATAAGATTGAACTAACATATTATTAACATCGTTAAATGACATCGCAAGTAGGGTCTTTCCAAAAATGTGAGTTGGCGAGTATTATCGCATGGATTAAAGGTGCACAGTTATGTGGTCGTCCAAATGTTTATCTTCAAACAATATTGCGGCCTAGATACAAGTTTCTACATGTGCAATGGTTCGTAGGCAGGTTATTTGCAACTATCAAAACTGACAAAAATGATCTGTCTGCTATTCATAAATGGATATTCCATACTATGATCCGCACGAGGCTCCCTTTTGGCACATTATCCTTGAGGATGCTAGCAAGGTTGTGGAGAAGACTGTCTGACCTACTAATAGTGAGCCCTTTGATCTCGAGGTTTACAGATAGAAGAAATATATAGAACAAGAGATATAAATCAACACCAGATTTAACGTGGTGCACAAAATGTGGGTTACGTCCACCAAGAAACAAGCCAATCTATTATTCAAAGCTTTCGGAAGATATACAATGAAGATTTACAATCTTCCACACCTCTCACAATGTACAATAATTTCTTTCTCTTAAGATTATTTTTCTTCTCCAAGAATATTTCTCTCACAATTAGTTTACACAATAATCATCAATTCTCTCTCCTCTTATTACTCTAACCCTAGCTACCAAGATATATATACCTTATATAAACTTAGGGCACTTAGTCATGCAATTATTATCAATAGATCTACTTTAATACTAAAATTTGATCTAATTCTCGTGAGTTAAATAAAACACTCATGCATATGTAGCCAATGTCATTTATCCCTAACTGATGGTGGTTCCTTCTTGTATGACCAATACCTGTCCTAGGTGATTGATATCGCTTAATGTGTTTTCCAATAAGTTGATAAAGCATGCTAAACTTAAGTAATTGAGCTCCACAACTCAATAGGTTCGCATTACTTTGATTAGGGATTTTGTAATGTTACTTTTACTTATAGCTTATTCTGTTGGCTTCTCAATTTATCTTTCCATCATTTTTCTAATTTTACCTATAGCTTATTATGTTGTCCTTCCCTTCTTTACCTACTTTCATGAGCCAACTCTTTTCCTTTCTTTCCTATCTCCATGACAAGTCTTGTGACTTCAAAGTTTTGCAAGTATCAATGTTATTTTCTTACCAAAAACATAGACAATAAGGAAATGAAAAATAAAAAATACTATAAAAAACATATAAGAACAAAACATTATAGAGCACAAATCACAACACAAGTAATGGGAAACCTAGTATACTCATACTATAACACAAAGGAAACAGATAAGACATGGGACTAAGGAAACCAAAAGAGATCGACACAAGAAATATTGAAGCAACTCTAATCAAGGGAAACATTTCATCTCAACACATCCAAGTCTCCAAGGTCTCCCCGAGAATTCAGATTTTATCTTTTAGCAAAAAACATGTTTTTCACTTCTTAAAGTCAAGGAACATAAGAGTTGCATAAATCTTACAATGGGGTTATATGTTAGATGTGTTCCTAAGAAGAGAATCAACACAAATAACATATGAATTTACTCAAAATATTTGTTTATACTAATAGATTTACCTTTTCTAAGCTAAAGTTCCTCAATCTTTACCAGTTTTACACAAAAATCCAGCAAAGTAGTAAACTTGAAGGCTAACTAGTATATTATACAAGGTGTTCTTTTGGATTTCCCTCACACTGGTGTCATAAACCATCGGGAATATAAACAATTTAGTTCAATAGTTGGGTGATATATATGCTCCGTGGACAAGGCCACATATCAATATAACTTATTATTAAAGTTGAAAGTACATATCAACATTTTACCTCGCATCCTAAAGTATTAAGCAAATATAGTCTATGATACTTAATTTTTATTTGATTTACCATCATTTGAAATTCAGGGAAATTTTATTAAGCATATTCCTTATAGTTGGATCACTTCTTTCCCTATGTTTTACCACCAAAAATTAAATTGAATGCTTCCAAGAAGCTATCTACACCTTGCTTAGCATCAACTTTCTACTTTAACTTCCCTTATTCAAGGTAGCATATCATCTCCTCTCTGAATTGGTCTATGTGATCAACGTAATGTAATACAATGAAACCTTACATCTCTACAAATTTTCCCACTAAGTTCAAAAGGTTTCTTACTCTGTATGTTTGTTTCCAATCCTATATCCACACAAAGGAAAAATTCTATTATTAGCATTATTTCTAGTTATGAGAGTGAAAAGCTTAAATCCTATTTTGATAGATATAGACATGAAGATTGCCTCATTATATTGGGAAATCATTCCATAGATTGGATGTGAGCATTTATATTGATGTGGTTGAAAACAGCTTCCAACATTCTCCCTCCAACATTTTGAAAGTAGATGTCAATACCTATTGGGAAGTACATGCTCATTATATACATCATTATTATTATTACAATATTCATGCTCCAATGGAGCTACCCATGCAGAAGTAAGGCTATAAATGTTCAAAACATACTTGGTCAAAGTTGCATCCCAATATGTCTCTGATTTGTAAGTGAAAGCATCATCAAGCCCAAATTATTCTTTTAGTATCTTGACCTACAAATGAATTTCATCATGCAGCAAGAGAGAGAGATGGGAGGATCATTGCATAAATTGTGATCTGTATTCTCCCACTACTCCTAAAAATATTTTTCTTATAATGGTCATAAAAATATTCACTTGTTATAGTGTTCTCCAATGGTTGTAACTTATATCAAATATACTTTTCATGCAAGTATTGGAAATCACAATGAAAACTGTCAGTGTTATTCCTATGACAGTTCTAATCAATCCAACAAAATACGGATTTGGGAAACCACACCTTATTTGAAAAAAATGGCCCCATCTCTATGAATTCTATCACTCTATCTAGTTTCACAATATTCCTAATACTAGGAGAGAAAAAAATTTACAGCTCTATTTGAGTGAGACTAATATTCAAGGAGGCATAGGTTCAAATCTAGAGTGGCGTAGGGTACCACAATAGCACGTATGGCACCTCCCTACCTAAAGCTTAGACCATACGTCCCACAAATCCCAAAAATAACTTTAAGCCTTAAAATAAAGCATCCCACATAACTTCAACATGCTTAAAAATCATTCCTAGCAGGAACCCCTTATTCTCTAAAAATATTTGACCATTACCATTCCTATAGGGTGGTTTCATGACAATAACAAAAATTAGACGCGACTCAACAAAAAAATGGAATTAGTTCTCTTATTTCCTCTAAACTAGGAGGTTCCAAAGAGTGTTAAGGAAACTAGGCTCGCCCTATAATTTTTAGTTATCTAACTAATGTGCTCACACACAAGGGGGGTGTCTAACAAAGATCTTACTCTAAAGTTGCCCTTTCTATCTTGGTTTTTCTACGAATTCCAAAGTAATAATAAAAAAACAAAGGAGTTAATTAATGAATAACCCACAAAAGTATGCTATGAAAAATCATTTCATTTTCAATGAACAAGAACATCTATAACATTAGCAAGATATAAACCTATAATTAAATCACCCCTAGAGAAAAATGACCCCTTTCCAAAAGATGCCAATATAACACAATTTCATACTCATCCCAAAATAATCAATAAATAACATTCACGTTCATAACAATCATGTCGATACATCTAATTAATATTACATGTATATTTCAATGATATTTCATATTACCAAAAACACTAGCAACGCTAACATCTCCTTCTTGTCCCGTATACCTACAACCATCGCATGGTTAGCACAACTACATGCATGACATCAAACTACAACCAAGCACGATTTCATAGTTATCTAACAATAATGAAACTATATTTAAAATACTTCAAATGAGAGTAAGAATTGTAATGCCATTACATTTTGTTTCCAAAGCCAATGAGAGAGATAGAGAGAGGAGAGAGAAAACAACATTTTTCCATGTTCGATTTATTTTCAAGAAAGTGGCAACAGAAAGTTTCCTACGGTCATGTATTCATTTTTACAATGTTATCTATCGTTATTTTGCTTGGATAAGGCCATAACATAATTTTCACTGATTGGTCACAAGTTTCCAAAAATGTCAAATCTAAACTAGTTGCTCAAAGATCAGAATTCAAAAACCATCTTGGAGACTCAAACACCCACTGAAACAAATTCCTACATATTCCCCTATAATTAGGGAAACACTCGGAGCTAGCAGAATCCCAGACTGGTAAACAGGATTAAAATGGAGCTCATTTTTCGAGAGCTACCGATTGTAAATGCACTCAAGTGGACTTATCGCCCAACGACTAGAGACCTACAAAACCTATCAGGAAAACTAGCTTGCGAGACATTTTTCTCCAAACTGATGGTTTGAAATAATTTTCTCGTAAAAATATTATAGGATTGTGGGAGCCAAAATCACTTTCGACACCCAAGGCCAAAATAGAGGGTCAAAACCAAACTACATTTTTAACTTTCAACAGTTGTTTAAAGCTACAAACTAGCTTGTTGGGCTCCTAAACATGTTCGGAAATGAGGTCAAATAGAATTCCAAGGAATAACCCAATGTTCAGTTGGACACTCCACATGAAGAGGTACACAAATAAAGTTTTTTTTTCTCATTTCGGGGTTTGTAAGGTTATTTTGCACCTCCATGAAAAAATGGTTTTATTAACATTTGCACAAAGTCGTCACAAGGTAGTTTTACTAAGTTTCTCATTTAACACACCAACCACATGGTTTACAAAACCAAAATTACTATATGATTTTTCCAAACATCACATGAGGTAGAATGGGAGTAGACTTTGCAATCCAGGTTACTTTTCTAGTTGCATATAGAGCATAGGTAAATTTGTTATAAGTCACTACATTTCATTTAGATCACCGATAATTTAATTTACTTTAGTTTTATTTTCTACCACATTAAAATAAGAAAACTAAAATCATTAAAATCGTGTAAGAAACGCAAGATGACCATTCCTGGGTTGAGTTGGTGAGAGACCAAAGAACAAAAGGTGCACGGTTTGTGGTCATCCAAATGTTTTATCGAACAGTTTGTGGCCTTGAACAAGTTTCTACATTTTTCAAACATTTGTATCAAGGCATTTGCAACTACCATAACTAAAAAATTCTCTATCCATTATTATTTTGGAAGTCCATATCATGTTCCAAGGCTCCCTTTTGGCACAAGCAAGGAGGATGCTAGCAAGGTTGTGGAGACGGCTTCTCACCTACCAATTTACATTTGATTAAAAGTTTCCAAGAGAAGAAATATATAGAACAAGAGATATAAATCAACACCATATTTAACGTGGTTCACCCAATGTGGGTTACGTCCACCACGAAACAAGCCAATCTATTATCCAAAGTTTTCGGAAGATATACAATGAAGATGTACAAGCTTCCACACCTCTCACAATGTACAATACTTTCTTTCTCTTAAGCTTCTCCTTCTTCTCCAAGAATATTTCTCTCACAATTATTTTACACAATAATCATCAATTCTCTCTCCTCTTGTTACTCTAACCCTAGCTACCAAGATATATATACCTTATATAAACTTAGGGCACTTAGTCATGCAATTATAATCAATAGATCTACTTTAATACTAAAATTCGATCTAATTCTCGTGAGTTAAATAAAACACTCATGTATATGTAGCCAATGTCAGTTATCCCTAACTGATGGTGGTTCCTTCTTGCGTGACCAATACCTGTCCTAGGTGATCGATGTTGGTTAATGTGTTTTCCAATAAGTTGATAAAGCATGCTAAACTTAAGTAATTGAGCTCCACAACTCAATAGGTTCGCATTACTTTGATTAGGGATTTTGTAATGTTACTTTTACTTATAGCTTATTCTGTTGGCTTCTCAATTTATCTTTCCATCATTTTTCTAATTTTACCTGTAGCTTATTTTGTTGTCCTTCCCTTCTTTACCTACTTTCATGAGCCAACTCTTTTCCTTTCTTTCCTATCTCCATGACAAGTCTTGTCACTTCAAAGTTTTGCAAGTATCAATGTTATTTTCTTACCAACAACATAGACAATAAGGAAATGAAAAATAAACAATACTATAAAAAACATATAAGAACAAAACATTATAGAGCACAAATCACAACACAAGTAATGGGAAACCTAGTATACTCATAATATAACACAAAAGAAACAGATAAGACATGGGACTAAGGAAACCAAAAGAGATCGACACAAGAAATATTGAAGCAACTCTAATCAAGGGAAACATTTCATCTCAACACATCCAAGTCTCCAAGGTCTCCCCGAGAATTCAGATTTTATCTTTTAGCAAAAAACATGTTTTTCACTTCTTAAAGTCAAGGAACATAAGAGTTGCATAAATCTTACAATGGGGTTATATGTTAGATGTGTTCCTAAGAAGAGAATCAACACAAATAACATATGAATTTACTCTAAATATTTATTTATACTAATAGATTTACCTTTTCTAAGCTAAAGTTCCTCAATCTTTACCAGTTTTACACAAAAATCCAGCAAAGTAGTAAACTTGTAGGCTAACTAGTATATTATACAAGGTGTTCTTTTGATTTTCCCTCACACTGGTGTCATAAACCATCAAGAATATAAACAATTTAGTTCAAAAGTTGGGTGATATATATGCTCCGTGGACAAGGCCACATATCAATATAACTTATTATTAAAGTTGAAAGTACATATCAACATTTTACCTCGCATCCTAAAGTATTGAGCAAATATAGTCTATGATACTTAATTTTTATTTGATTTACCATCATTTGAAATTCAGGGAAATTTTGTTAAGCATATTCCTTATAGTTGGATCACTTCTTTCCCTATGTTTTACCACCAAAAATTAAATTGAATGCTTCCAAGAAGCTATCTACACCTTGCTTAACATCAACTTTCTACTTTAACTTCCCTTATTCAAGGTAGCATATCATCTCCTCTCTGAATTGGTCTATGTGATCAACGTAATGTAATACAATGAAACCTTACATCTCTACAAATTTTCCCACTAAGTTCAAAAGGTTTCTTACTCTGTATGTTTGTTTCCAATCCTATATCCACACAAAGGAAAAATCCTATTATTAGCATTATTTCTAGTTATGAGAGTGAAAAGCTTAAATCCTATTTTGATAGATATAGACATGAAGATTGCCTCATTATATTGGGAAATCGTTCCATAGATTGGATGTGAGCATTTATATTGATGTGGTTGAAAACAACTTCCAACATTCTCCCTCCAACATTTTGAAAGTAGATGTCAATACCTATTGGGAAGTACATGCTCATTATATACATCATTATTATTATTACAATATTCATGCTCCAATGGAGCTACCCATGCAGAAGTAAGGCTATAAATGTTCAAAACTTACTTGGTCAAAGTTGCATCCCAATATGTCTCTGATTTGTAAGTGAAAGCTTCATCAAACCCAAATTATTCTTTTAGTATCTTGACCTGCAAATGAATTTCATCATGCAGCAAGAGAGAGAGCTGGGAGGATCATTGCATAAATTGTGATCTGTATCCTCCCACTACTCCTAAAAATATTTTTCTTATAATGGTCGTAAAAATATTCACTTGTTATAGTGTTCTCCAATGGTTGTAACTTATATCAAATATACTTTTCATGCAAGTATTGGAAATCACAATGAAAACTGTCAGTGTTATTCCTATGACAGTTCTAATCAATCCAACAAAATACGGATTTGGGAAACCACACCTTATTTGAAAAAAATGGCCCCATCTCTATGAATTCTATCACTCTATCTAGTTTCACAATATTCCTAATACTAGGAGAGAAAAAAATTTACAGCTCTATTTGAGTGAGACTAATATTCAAGGAGGCATAGGTTCAAATCTAGAGTGGCGTAGGGTACCACAATAGCATGTATGGCACCTCCCTACCTTAAGCTTAGACCATACGTCCCACAAATCCCAAAAATAACTTTAAGCCTTAAAATAAAGCATCCCACATAACTTCAACATGCTTAAAAATCATTCCTAGCAGGAACCCCTTATTCTCTAAAAAATATTTGACCATTACCATTCCTATAGGGTGGTTTCATGACAATAACAAAAATTAGACGCGACTCAACAAAAAAATGGAATTAGTTCTCTTATTTCCTCTAAACTAGGAGGTTCCAAAGAGTGTTAAGGAAACTAGGCTCGCCCTTAATTTTTAGTTATCTAACTAATGTGCTCACACACAAGGGGGGGTGTCTAACAAAGATCTTACTCTAAAGTTTCCCTTTCTATCTTGGTTTTTCTATGAATTCCAAAGTAATAATAATAATAAAAAAGGAGTTAATTAATGAATAACCCACAAAAGTATGCTATGAAAAATCATTTCATTTTCAATGAACAAGAACATCTATAACATTAGCAAGATATAAACCTATAATTAAATCACCCCTAGAGAAAAATGACCCCTTTCCAAAAGATGCCAATATAACACAATTTCATACTCATCCCAAAATAATCAATAAATAACATTCACATTCATAACAATCATGTCGATACATCTACTTAATATTACATGTATATTTCAATGATATTTCATATTACCAAAAACACTAGCAACGCTAACATCTCCTTCTTGTCCCGTATACCTACAACCATCGCATGGTTAGCACAACTACATGCATGACATCAAACTACAACCAAGCACGATTTCATAGTTATCTAACAATAATGAAACTATATTTAAAATACTTCAAATGAGAGTAAGAATTGTAATGCCATTACATTTTGTTTCCAAAGCCAATGAGAGAGATAGAGAGAGGAGAGAGAAAACAACATTTTTCCGCATTCGATTTATTTTCAAGAAAGTGGCAACAGAAAGTTTCCTACAGTCATGTATTCGTTTTTACAATGTTTATCTATCGCTATTTCACTTGGATAAGGTCATAAGATAATTTTCACTGATTGGTCACAAGTTTCCAAAAATGTCAAATCTAAACTAGTTGCTCAAAGATCAGAATTCAAAAACCATCTTGGAGACTCAAACACCCACTGAAAAAAATTCCTAACTATTGCCCTATACTTAGGGAAACATTCGGAGCTAGCAGAATCCCAGATTGGTAAACAGGATTAAAATGGAGCTCATTTTTCGAGAGCTACCGATTGTAAATGCACTCAAGTGGACTTATCGCCCAACAACTAGAGACCTACAAAACCTATCAGGAAAACTAGCTTGCGAGACATTTTTCTCCAAACTGATGGTTTGAAATAATTTTCTCGTAAAAATATTATAGGTTTGTGGGAGCCAAAATCGCTTTCGACACCCAAGGCCAAAATAGAGGGTCAAAACCAAACTACATTTTAAACTTTCAACAGTTGTTTAAAGTTGCAAACTAGCTTGTTGGGCTCCTAAACATGTTAGGAAATGAGGTCAAATAGACTTCCAAGGAATAACCCAATGTTCAGTTGGACACTCCACATGAAGAGGTACACAAATAAAGTTTTTTTTTTCTCATTTCGGGGTTTGTAAGGTTATTTTGCACCTCCATGAAAAAATGGTTTTATTAACATTTGCACAAAGTCGTCAAAAGGTAGTTTTACTAAGTTTCTCATTTAACACACCAACCACATGGTTTACAAAACCAAAATTACTATATGATTTTTCCAAACATCACATGAGGTAGAATGGGAGTAGACTTTGCAATCCAGGTTACTTTTCTAGTTGCATATAGAGCATAGGTAAATTTGTTATAAATCACTACATTTCATTTAGATCACCGATAATTTAATTTACTTTAGTTTTATTTTCTACCACATTAAAATAAGAAAACTAAAATCATTAAAATCGTGTAAGAAGCGCAAGATGACCATTCCTGGGTTGAGTTGGTGAGAGACCAGAGAACAAAAGGTGCATGGTTTGTGGTCATCCAAATGTTTTGTCGAACAGTTTGCCGCCTTGAACAAGTTTATACATTTTGCAAACATTTCTATTAAGGCATTTGCAACTACCATAACTAAAAAATTCTCTATCCATTATTATTTTGGAAGTCCATATCATGTTCCAAGGCTCCCTTTTGGCAGAAGGAAGGAGGATGCTAGCAGGGTTGTGGAGACGGCTTCTCACCTACCAATTTACATTTGATTAAAAGTTTTCAAGAGAAGAAATATATAGAACAAGAGATATAAATCAACACCATATTTAACGTGGTTCACCCAATGTGGGTTATGTCCACCAAGAAACAAGCCAATCTATTATCCAAAGTTTTCGGAAGATATACAATGAAGATGTACAAGCTTCCACACCTCTCACAATGTACAATACTTTCTTTCTCTTAAGCTTCTCCTTCTTCTCCAAGAATATTTCTCTCACAATTATTTTACACAATAATCATCAATTCTCTCTCCTCTTGTTACTCTAACCCTAGCTACCAAGCTATATATACCGTATATAAACTTAGGGAACTTAGTCATGCAATTACAATCAATAGATCTACTTTAATACTAAAATTAGATCTAATTCTTGTGAGTTAAATAAAACACTCATGCATAGGTAGCCGATGTCGGTTATCCCTAACCGATGGTGGTTCCTTCTTGCCTGAACAATACCTGTCCTAGGTGATCAATGTCGGTTATTGTGTTTTGCAGCAAGTTGATAAAGCATGCTAAACTTAAGTAATTGAGCTCCACAACTCAACAGGTTCACACTACTTTGATTAGGGATTTTTTTAATGCTACTTTTACTTGTAGCTTATTCTGCTGGATTCTCAATTTATCTTTCCATTATTTTTCTAATTTCACCTATAGCTTGTTATGTTGTCCTTCCCTTCTTTACCTACTTTCACGAGCCAAATTTTTTTCTTTCTTTCCTGTCTCCATGACAAGTCTTGTCACTTCAAAGTTTTGCAAGTATCACTGTTATTTTCTTACCAACAACATAGACAATAAGGAAATGAAAAATAAACAATACTCTAAAAAACATATAAGAACAAAACTTTATAGAGCACAAATCACAACACAAGTAATGGGAAACCTAGTATATTCTTAATATAACACAAAGGAAACATATAAGACATGGGACTAAGGAAACCAAATGAGATCGACACAAGAAATCTTGAAGCAACTCTAATCGAGGGAAACATTTCATCTCCACACATCCAAGTCTCCAAGGTCTCCCCAACAATTCAGATTTTACCTTTTATCAAAAAACATGTTTTTTACTTCTTAAAGTCAAGGAACATAAGAGTTGCATAAATCTTACAATGGGGTTATATGTTAGATGTGTTCCTAAGAAGAGAATCAACACAAATAACATATGAATTTACTCAAAATATTTATTGATACTAATAGATTTACCTTTTCTAAGCTAAAGTTCCTCAATCTTTACCAGTTTTACACAAAAATCCAGCAAAGTAGTAAACTTGTAGGCTAACTAGTATACTATACAAGGTGTTCTTTTGATTTTCCCTCACATTGGTGTCACAAACCATCAGGAATATAAGCAATTTAGTTCAATACTTGGGTGATATATACGCTCCGTGGACAAGGCCACATATCAATATAACTTATTATTAAAGTTGAAAGTACATATCAACATTTTACCTCGCATCCTAAAGTATTAAGCAGATAAAGTCTATGATACTTAATTTTTATTTGATTTACCATCATTTGAAATTAAGGGAAATTTTTGTAAGCATATTCCTTATAGTTGGATCACTTTTTCCCCTATGTTTTACCACCAAACATTAAATTGAATGCTTCCAAGAAGCTATCTACACCTTGCTTAGCATCAACTTTCTACTTTAACTTCCCTTATTTCAGGTAGCCTATCATCTCCTCTTTGGATTGGTGTATGTGATCAACGTAATTTAATACAATGAACCCTTGCATCTCTACAAATTTTCCCACTAAGCTCAAAAGATTTCTTACTCTGTATGTTTGTTTCCAATCCTATATCCATACAAAGGAAAAATCCTATCATTAGCATTATTTCTAGTTATGAGAGTGAAAAGATTAAATTCTATTTTGATAGATATAAACATGAATATTGCCTCATTATATTGGGAAATCATTCCACAAACTGGATGTGAGCATTTATATTGATGTAGTTGAAAACAGCTTCCAGCATTCTCCCTCCAACATTCTCAAAGTAGATGTCAATACCTATTGGGAAGTACCTGCTCATTATATACATCATTATTATTATTATAATATTCATGCTCCAATGGAGCTACCCATGCAGAAGTAAGGCTATCAAAATTCAAAACTTACTTGGTCAAAGTTGCATCCCAGTCTATCTCTGATTTGTAAATGAAAGCATCATCAAACCCAAATTATTCTTTTAGTATCTTGACCTGCAAATGAATTTCATCATGCAGCAAGATAGAGAGAGAGCTGGGAGGATCATTGCATAAATTGTGATATGTATTCTCCCACTAGTCCTAAAAATATGTTTCTTATAATGGCCGTAAAAATATTCACTTGTTATAGTGTTCTCCAATGGTTGTAACTTATATCAAATATACTTTTCATGCAAGTATTGGAAATCACAATGAAAAGTGTCAATGTTATTCCTAGGAAAGTTCTAATCGGTCCAAAAAAATACGGATTTGGGAAACCACATCTTATTTGAAAAAAATGGCCCCATCTCTATGAATTCTATCACTCTATCTAGTTTCACAATATTCCTAATACTAGGAGAGACAAAAATTTACAGCTCTACTTGAGTGTGACTAATATTCAAGGAGGCATAGGTTCAAATCTAGAGTGGCGTAGAGTACCACAATAGCACGTATGGCACCTCCCTACCTACAGCTTAGACCATACGTCCCACAAGTCCCAAAAATAACTTTAAGCCTTAAAATAAAACATCCCACATAACTTCTACATGCTTAAAAACCATTCCTAGCAGGAACCCCTTATTCTCTAAACAATATTTGACCATTACCATTCCTATAGGGTGGTTTCATTACAATAACAAAAATTAGACATGACTAAACAAAAAATTGGAATTAGTGCTCTTATTACCTCTAAACTAAGAGGTGCCAAAGAGTGTTAAGGAAACTAGGCTCGCCCTTTAATTTTTAGTTATCTAACTTGTTAGGACTTAGTATTTACATCATGGTAAATAATTATATGGTTAATTTTATATATGTTGTTGTAACAAATGTATAACAATATATTAATGCGGGTTTTATATTGTTTATACTTCCTACTTTATAGGAAGTTGGTTTTCCTATTTGGATGGCTATTTAATAGCACTCTATACATTGTAATAGAAATAGTAATAATATATTGATTATTTTATGTGTGCAAGTTTGGTTCAAAGTCTATATTTGGTATCAGAGCGTCAATGGTCATGTCCCTGTGAACAATGAGAGTCTTAGGAAGATTTTTGTGTGCAAATTCATTTTATACGTATGGGTGAAGTTTCACGTTTTGCGTAGATCATGACAGTGGGAGATCTGATAGTCCCAACTCTGCCAACTGCTCACTTTTCATTTCTCATGTTCTTGGAGCCTACGTTCTGTTTGAAGGATTTGTTGTGCACATTTTAGGAAAGATGAAGTCATGGCTTTGATAATCAAATCTGCGCTTATCTATTTCTACGTCCACTGGATTAATTATGTTTTACTTCATTCAAAGCTTGTTGAAACCACGAAAAACTCCACATAATCTTTTGTGAGACGGTGAGATAAAGCTTCTGATTCTTTGGCATTATTAGTTCATTATCTGTATTGATTTAAAGATTTGACACCTGCAAACTGGTGAAACATCCATCGAGATCATTTCCCATTTAGAGAGACCTGAGTTTGCATTGAAATTCACACGGTTGGCGAATTCAGAGCTCACGCATTTGTAGTGGCATCCGTATTTGATGAGACTTTTTTTTCTAACGTGATTTTATTCACACCGTAGAATTTGGTAGTGCCAATTTATTCAAGTACTTATGGTAATTGCTTTCATTTTATTTTCTGTGCCCAAAGACTGAATCACAGGGTGAACGAATTGGCATCAACCAATTTACGCCATTATATATATATATATATATATATATATATATATATATATATATATATATATATATATATATATATATTATATATATATATACAGCTGCAAAATTGGGTCACGTGCTTTCTATACAAAGTCGGCGCATGTATCAGGATCATTGTTGGGTCTGGTTCAGGCTTTGAAGTAAAAAATTTTGCTGAGCACCATAGATCTTGGCATTCTCAGTGGTATCTTTCCTCGACATATTCGTATTCTTTGAGAGCTCCATGCCTATGTATTTCTATTTTACTGTAGCGTATCGTGCACCAGAACTAATGATATTTCCATGCAAAATTTTTTGAGTAATCTGATTTCGTTGTTTGAGTGGGATCTCAAGTTTGGAGCTATCTACATCAAATCGAACTCTGTAGTATTTTCCACGTGCAGTCTCATCCTTCTTCCTAACGGCATGATTGTTCTTAGATCTTCATCGACTATATTTACTCTTCCGTCGCAAAATCTGTCCACCATTACGGTTAGCACTTTTGTTTTAAATTAGATTTTCTAAGTTGCTATTACAGGTCTTGATATAAACTAAAAGCCCTGGTTGATTTGGTTTATGTGGAGTAAAGAGCCAAAATAGAATAGTCATTATTGTCTATTTGTTTGTAAAAAGGTGCATTTTCGGTTTCAGCTGACACCTATTTTTTTTAATTTGTGAAGCGTCATAATGGATAAGTTGAGTCACATTGAAAAATTTGAAGGTAAATATTTTCATCCCTGGTAAGTACAAATTCTTTTGTTCCTAATTAAGAAAGACTTGTGGGATATTGTTGATAGAAAAGAGAAGAAACTAACAAATGCAAATGAAGCAGCAAAATGGGCAAGAAGAGATCGAAAGGCTACAGCGATTATTGGATTGGGTCTATCAAATTCCTATTTGCATCATATAGACTTAAAAAAGTCCTCTCACACAATTTGGGAGACATTGAACAAATTGTTTGGATCACAAGCTGGAAGCGCAGCAATATCTTTAAAGCAGAGATTGTTTGGCCTCAAGATGGAAGAAGGCGATAACATGGTAGAACATATTAGTAAGTTTCGTTCTATTTGCAATCAACTAGTAGGAATAAGTGTAGATGTCCCTGATAACGATGCTAAAGCAGTGTTACTCAATGGCATGCCTCCATGCTATTCTAACATGGTCTTTACATTGAGTAAAATAAATCCAAGTTTAGAAGAACTTATTTCTTCTTTGTTAGATGAAGAAAAGAGAATCATGTTTGCGGAACCAGAGGAAAAAGCCCTATATTGTAAGAAACAAGATAAAAAAATATCTAAATATTCTTTCAGACCTGGATCATCTTCTAAAGATTCAAAGAAGTGGCTCACCTGTTATTACTGCAGACAATCTAGTCACTTGTCCTCAAATTGCAAGAAAAGAGCACAAGAATTACTTGACGAAAAACTATAAGATAATGCCATGGCTGCTGATGACGAAGGAGAAAATGAAGAGGAAGGAAATAATGCTTATACAGAAAATCAAAGTGATAAAGATTTTCTCTATTAGATAATTTCAACTGGAGAATGAAGGCATCGGAGGCTAGAGGTCAAACAGTGACCTCTCGTCAGTCACCAACGATAGGGCCGCACGAAGCTATGGTGGCACATTTTATGGTGTGAGTGCGCTTTCAGTATTTGATGTCTAGTGTGATTCTTTTTCAGAGTTCCTATTTTGTGTTGAATAAGTGAAATGTTCACATTGAGGGGGGAACATGATAAACATGATCCAATGTTCCATTTTAAGTTTTTCAGTTGAGTATGTGGTTCTTCCTATTTCCCCAAATGAAAAAAAAACATAGTGCAGAACAAATAACACAGTGAAACACAACATCATGAGGCTTGATGAGGTAGAACAGTCAGATGTGTTCCTGTTCGTACCTAGGTTTGTGGTTAGCCTCCTGAAAACCATTGAAGGCTGTTCAGATGTGTTCCTGCTTGAGTTCCCACATTTCTAGGTCAGATGTGTTCCCTGGAGTGACTGTTTGATAAGCAGATGATTCCTGAGCGTGTTCCCATCCTTGTCAGTTAGATGTGTTCCCGATAGTGCTTGGTCGATAAGAAGTTGATGTGTTCCTTCTTCTACCTTCATTTCGAGTGTGTGCCAAGATCTTGAGCACGCAGAGGCGGCAGGCTGCAAAGGAAGTGTGAAAGTTCTAATGTTACCATGTAAACATTAAGGGGGGGAATGTTAGGAAATTAATATTAATGTTTACATTATATTTTTGTATTCATTAAATACAAATGTTAGTAGTTATATTATTGTTATATTAACAATAATATATTGGTTAGATTTGTTTTAACAACTCATATGATTTGAGTTGTGTATTGTTACATGAGTAACAATCATAACTAAATAAGAGATATTATAGGATTGAGTGGTTCCATAATAATAGGGAATCCTCTCCTATATATGTGTAATGGTGTTCGATTGAATATACAGAAGAAATATATCAGTGTCTGTGAAATTAATAATTCTCATGATTATTTTGTGTGTGTAAGTTTGGTTCAAAGTCTATATAACTAACGTGCTCACACACAAGGGGGGGTGTCTAACAAGGATCTTACTCTAAGGTTGCCCTTTCTATCTTGGTTTTTGTACGAAGTACAAAGTAATAATAAAAAACAAAGGAGTTCATTAATGAATAACCCACAAAAGTATGCTATGATAAATCATTTCATTTCTAGTGAACAATAACATCTATAACATTAGCAAGATATAAACCTATAATTAAATCACCCCTAGAGAAGAATGACCCCTTTCCAAAAGATGCCAATATAACAAAATTTCATACTCATCCCCAAAATAATCAATAAATAACATTCACGTTCATAACATATCATGCCAATACATCTAATTAATATTACATGTATATTTCAATGATATTTCATATTACCAAAAACACTAGCAACGCTAACATCTCCTTCTTGTCCTGTATACCTACAACCACCGCATGGTAAGCACAACTACATGCATGACATCAAACTACAAACCAAGTACGAATTACGATTTTCATAGTTCTCTAACAATATTGAAACTATATTTAAAATACTTCAAAGGAGAGTAAGAATTGTAATGCCATTACATTTTGTTTCCAAAGCCAAGGAGAGAGATAGAGAGAGGAGAGAGAAAATAACATTTTTCCACATTCGATTTCTTTTCAAGAAAGTGGCAACAGAAAGTTTCCTGCGGTCATGTATTCGTGATTACAATGTTTATCTATCGTTATTTTTCTTGGATAAGGTCAGAAGACAATTTTCACTGATTGGTCCAACAAGTTTCAAAAAATGTCAAATCTAAACTAGTTGCTCAAAGATCAGAATTCAAAAACCATCTTGGAGACTCAAACACCCACTGAAACAAATTCCTACCTATTCCCCTATATTTAGGGAAACACTCAGAGCTAGCAGAACCCCAGACTGGTAAAACAAGATTAAAATGGTGCTCATTTTTTGAGAGCTACCGATTGTAAATGCACTCAAGCGGATTTATCGCCCAACAACCAGAGACCTAAAAAAACCTATCAGGAAAACTAGCTTGAAAGATGTTTTTCTCCAAACTGATGGTTTGAAGTAATTTTCTTGTAAAAATATTAAAGGTTTGCAGGAGCCAAAATCGATTTCGACACCCCAAGGCCAAAACAGAGGGTCAAAACCAAACTACATTTTTAACTTTTAGCAGTTGTTTAAATCTGCAAACTAGCTTGTTGGCCTCCTAAACCACGTTACGAAATAAGGTCAAATGGACTTCAAAGGAATAACCCAATGTTCAGTTGGACACTCCACATGAAGAGGTACACAAGTAAAGTTTGTTTTTCTCATTTCGGGGTCTGTAAGGTTATTTTGCGCCTCCATGAAAAAAAATGGTTTTATTAACATTTGCATAAAGTTGTCAAAAGGTAGTTTTTACTAAGTTTCTCATTTAACACACCAACCACATGGTTTACAAAACAAAAAATACTATATGATTTTTCCAAACATCACACGAAGTAGAATGGGAGTAGAACTTTGCATTCCACATTACTTTTCTAGTGGCATATAGAGCATAGGTAAATTTGTTATAAGTCACTACGTTTCATTTAGATCACTGATAATTTAATTTACTTTAGTTTGATTTTCTACCACATTAAAATAAGAAAACTAAAATCATTAAAATTGTGCAAGAAGCCGCAAGATGACCATGCCTGGGTTGAGTTGGCGAGAGACCGAAGAACAAAAGGTGCACGGTTTATGGTCATCCAACATGTTTTGTCGAACAGTTTGCGGCCTTGAACAAGTTTCTACATTTTGCAAAAATTTCTATCAAGGCATTTACAGCTACCACAAATGACAAAAATTCTCTATCCATTATGCTTTTATGGAAGTCCATACCGTGTTCCAAGGCTCCCTTTTTGGCACAGGCAAGGAGGATGCTAGCAAGGTTGTGGAGACGGCTTCTCACCCTGCCAATTTACATTTGATTAAAATTTTACAGTAGAAGAAATATACAGAACAAGAGATATAAATCAACACCAGATTTAACGTGGTTCAACCAATGTGGGTTACTTCCACCAAGAAATAAGTCTAATCTATTATCCAAAGCTTTCAAAAGAAATACAATGAAGATTTACAATCTTCCACACCTCTCACGATGTACAATACTTTCTTTCCCTTAAGTTTCTCCTTCTTCTCCAGGAATTGTTCTCTCAAAATTATTTTACACAATAATCATCAATTCTCTCTCCTCTTGTTACTCTAACCCTAGCTACCAAGCTATATATACCTTATATAAACTTAGGGCATTTAGTCATGTAATTAAAATCAATAGATCTGCTTTAATACTAAAATTAGATCTAATTCCCGTGAGTTAAATAAAACACTCATGTATAGGTAGCCAATGCCAGTTATCCCTAACCGATGGTGGTTCCTTCTTGCCTGACCGATGTCGGTCCCTAGGTGAACCGATGTCGGTTATTGTGTTTTCCAGCAAGTTGATAAAGCATGCTAAACTTAAGTAATTGAACTCCACAACTCAACAGGTTCGCACTACTTTGATTAGGAATTTTGTAATGTTACTTTTTCTTTTAGCTTATTTAGCTGCCTTCCCAATTTCTCTTTTCATCATTTTTTTCATTTGTCATTCCCTTCTTTAACTACTTTCACGAGCCAACTCTTTTCCTTTCTTTCCTATCTCTATGAAAATTCTTGTCACTTCAAATTTTTGCAAGTATCAATGTTATTTTCTTACCAACAACATATAAAACAAGGAAATGAAAAATAAACAAGACGAGAAAAAACATATAAGAACAAAATAGGATAGAGAACAAATCACAACACAAGTAACAGAAAACCTATTATATTCTTAATATAACACAAAGGAAATAGATAAGACATGAGACTAAGGAAACCAAAAGTGATCGACCCACAAGAAATATTAAAGCAACTCTAATTGAGGACAACATTTCGTCTCCCCAAATCCAAGTCTCCAAGGTCTCCCCAACAATTCAGATTTTACCTTTTATCAAAAAAACATGTTTTTTACTTCTTAAAGTCAAGGAACATAAGAGTTGTATAAATCTTACAATGGGGGTTATATGTTAGGTGTGTTCCTAAGAAGAGAATCAACACAAATAACATATGAATTTACTCAAAAAAAATTATTGATACTAATGGATTTACCTTTTCTAAGATAAAGTTCCTCAATATTTACTAGTTTTACACAATAATCCAACCAAGTAGAAAACTTGTAGGCTAACTAGTATATTGTACAAGGTGTTCTTTTGAATTTCACTCACATTGATGTCACCAATCATCAGGAATATAAGAAATTTAGTTCAATACTCAGGTGAAATATACGATTTTGTGGACAAGGCCACATATCAATATAACTTATTATTAAAGTTGAAAGTACATGTCAACATTTTACATGACATCCTAGAGTATTAAACAGATAAAGTCTACGATACTTCATTTTTATTTGATTTTCCATCATTTGAAATTAAGGGAAATTTTGTTACGCATATTCCTTAGAGTTGAATCACTGCTTTCCCTATGTCTTTACCACCAAACATTGAATTGAATGCTTCCAAGAAGCTATCTACATCTTTCTTAGCATCAACTCTATACTTTAACTTCCCTTGTTTCAAGTAGCATATAATCTCCTCTCTGAATTGGTCCATGTGATCAACATAATGTGATACAATGAACCCTTGCATCTCTGCAGATTTTCCCACTAAGTTCAAAAGGTTTCTTACTCTGTATGTTTGTTTCCAATCCTATATCCACACAAAGGAAAAATCCTGTCATTAGCATTATTTCTAGTTATGAGAGTGAAAAGCTTGAATTCTATTTTGATAGATATAAACACGAAGATTTCCTCATTATATTGGGAAATCATTCCATAGACTGGATACGAGCATTTGTATTGATGTGGTTGAGAACAGCTTCTGGCATTCTCCCTCCAACATTCTCAAAGTAGATGTCAGTACCTGTTGGTAAGTACCTACTCATTATATACATCATTATTATTATTACAGTATTAATGCACCTTTAAATCATCTAATGGAACTACCCATGTAGAAGTAAGGCTATAAATGTTCAAAACTTACTTGGTCAAAGCTGCATCCCATTCTGTCTCTGATTTGTAAATGAAGGCATCATCAAACCCAAATTATTCTTTTAGTATCTTGACCTGCAAATGAATTCCATCATGCAAAGAGAGAGAGAGCTGGGATTATCATTACATAAATTGTGATTTGTATTCTGCCACTAGTCCTAAAAATGTGTTTCTTATAATGGCCGTAAAAATATTCACTTGTTATAGTGTTCTCCAATGGTTATAACTTATATCAAATATAATTTTCATGCAAGTATTGGAAATCAAAATGAAAACTGTCAATGTTATTCCTAGGATAGTTCTAATCGGTCCAACAAAATACGGATTTGGGAAATCGCATCTTATTTGAAGAAAAATGGCCCCATCTCTATGAATTCTATCACTCTAGCTAGTTTCACAATATTCCTGATACTAGGAGAGACAAAAAATTTCAGCTCTACTTGAGTGAAACTAATATTAAAGGAGACATAGGTTTAAATCTGGAGTGGCGTAACGTACCAGAGTAGCACGTATGGAGCCTGCCTACCTACAACTTAGACCTTACATCCCACAAGTCCCAAAAATGACTCTAAGCCTTAAAATAAAGCATCCCACTTAACTTCAACATGCTTGAAAATCATTCCTAGTAGGAACCCCTTATTCTCTAAACAATATTTTACCATTACCATTCCTATAGGGTGGTTTCGTGACAATGACAACAAGTAGACGTGACTCAACAAAAACTTGGAATTGGTGCTCTTATTGCCTCTAAACAAGGAGGTTCCAAAGAATGTTAAGGAAACTAGGCTCACCCTTTAATTTTTAGTTATCTACCTAATGTGCTCACACACAGGGGGTCGAACAAGGATCTTACTCTGAGGTTGTCCCTTCTATCTTGGTTTTTCTACAAATTCCAAAGTAATAATAAAAAAAACAAAGGAGTTTATTCATGAATAACCCACAAAAGTATGCTATGATAGATCAATTCATTTCCATTGAATAAGAACATCTATAACATTAACAAGATATAAACCTATAATTAAATCACCCCCTAGAGAAGAATGCCCCTTTTCCAAAAGATGCCAATATAACACAATTTCATACTCATCCCAAAATAATCAATAAATAACATCCACGTTCATAACAATCATGTCGATACATCTACTTAATATTACATGTATATTTCAATGATATTTCATATTACCAAAGACACTAGCGACACTAACATCTCCTTCTTGTCTTGTGTACCTACAACCACCGCATGGTTAACACAACTACTGGCATGGCATCAAACTACACCCAAGCACGAGTTACGATTTCATAGTTCTTTAACAATACTGAAACTATATTTAACATACTTCAAAGGAGAGTAAGAATTGTAATGCCATTACATTTTGTTTCCAAAGCCAAGGAGAGAGATAGAGAGAGGAGAGAGAAAATGATATTTTTCCACATTCGATTTCTTTTCAAGAAAGTGGCAACAAAAAGTTTCCTACAATCATGTATTTGTGTTTACAATGTTTATCTATCATTATTTTGCTTGGATAAGGTCATAAGATAATTTTCACTGATTGGTCACAAGTTTCCAAAAATGTCAAATCTAAACTAGTTGCTCAAAGATCAGAATTCAAAAACCATCTTGGATACTCAAACACCCACTGAAACAAATTCCTACCTATTTCCCTATATTTAGGGAAACACTCGGAGCTAGCAGAACCCCAGACTGGTAAGCAAGATTAAAATGGCCCTCATTTTTTGAGAGCTACCAATTGTAAATGCACTCAAGTGGACTTATCACACAACAACCATAGACCTACAAAACCTATCAGTAAAACTAGCTTGCGAGACGTTTTTCTCCAAACTGATGGTTTGAAGTAATTTTCTCGTAAAAATATTATAGGTTTGCGGGAGCCAAAATCAATTTTAACACCCAGGGCCAAAACAGAGGCTCAAAACCAAACTGCATTTTTAACTTTCAGCAGTTGTTTAAAGCTACAAACTAGCTTGTTGGGCTCCTAAACGTGTTAAAAAATAAGGTCAAATGGACTTCCAAGGAATAACCCAATGTTCAATTAGACACTCCACATGAAGAGGTACACAAATAAAGTTTTTTTTTCTCATTTCGGGGTCTGTAAGGTTATTTCGCACCTCCATGAAAAAATGGTTTTATTAACATTTGCACAAAGTCATCAAAAGGTAGTTTTACTAAGTTTCTCATTTAACACACCAACCACATGGTTTACAAAACCAAAATTACTATATTATTTTTCCAAACATCACACGAGGTAGAATGGGAGTAGACTTTACATTCAAGGTTACTTTTCTAGTTGCATACAAAACATAGGTAAATTTGTATAAGTCAGTATGTCTCATTTAGATCACCGATAATTTAATTTACTTTAGTTTGATTTTCTACCACATTAAAATAAGAAAACTAAAATCATTAAAATCATGCAAGAAGCGCAAGATGACCATGCCTGGGTTGAGCTGGCAAGAGACCGAAGAACAAAAGGTGCACAGTTTGCAGTCGTCCAAACGTTTCGTCAAATAGTATGCGGTCTTGAACAAGTTTTCACATTTTGCAAACATTGAAGACAATCAATCCGATAAACTAGTAAACAAGAAGCTATACTGAACAGAATATTCAAGATAATCAAAGAAAACAAAAGACAACACAAGATTTAACCTGGGAAACCCTTTTGGGAAAAAACCCATCACAGGAACTTCTCTCTCTTATCGCATTAACTTAACCGTTTACAATACAATAATGTGCTTCCAAATTCTACTTTACCCTACTGCATCTCCAGCTATTTGTAAGCAAAACAGTAAAAAATTGTCAAAGCGGTTTTACAATACAATGGGTACCAAAATCATGGGCTAATAAATACCCATAACGGTTCCACATAATTCATGGATTATGACACCACCCATATATACGTATAGATTAAAAAAACATATCTATACTCCTAGAAAAATAGGAATTTCGAAAAAAATTCTTAGGGGCCAGCCCCCGAAACCCCCAGCCGAGGCCAACCTTCGACCCGTGCTAACGCTCGTGGAAGAGGTGTACAGTACTCGTGGATATACACTATACAAAATAACAAACATTTCTATCAGGGCATTTGTAACTACGACAACTAACAAAAATTCTCTATCCATTATGCTTTTATGGAAGCCCGTACCGTGTTCCAAGGCTCCCTTTTGGCACGGGAAAGGAGGATGCTAGCAAGGTTGTGGAGACGGCTTCTCACCTGCCAATTTGCATTTGATTGAAAGTTTCCAAAGTTGCTTTCAAAAGATCAAATTGTGTGCTACCAGTGGATATGGTTGTCCATTAAACCACATAGCATTTCAGGCAATTTACCAAACACTTAGCAGCCTTGCGAATCCTCATAAACAATAATGAGCCCAATCGCTCCAGCTTCTAAACAAACATGGCTCTAATCCTATTCAACGCATCCATTTAGTGAATACTCAACAAACCACAAGCTCCAAAAATCTACATTCTTTTAGGAATTTACTCAAATAGTTTGAACGCCCTAGCGTGGAGTTCCACCTCTTGCCTATTTGAAAAATAAGGGCAGCAACAAAACCAACAGCTCTAATCTAACCCAACTCTGCAATCATAACAGTCCAAGTGTCCACCCTATTTCTCCTTGCAGCAGAATAAACAAAATGTGAAAAGATGGAATTTGCTTCAGTATTTCGGTCATATACCCAGAAACCTTATGCAAGCGCAGTTTGGCATAAGATTTCTTTCCATTTGATTCACACAGTCTCTCTGTCTGATAAGCAACAGGATTCAGAAAAACCCTAAACTAAATCCAATTCCAATTCTAATTCCAACAATGCTTAGCTATCATCTTATTTTATCAGTGTACCATAGCATTGCAAGCATCAAAACAAAATGATACATATCTGTGGCGCCCCAATTTTTAATAAAACAGTCCAAGTGCTCTATCTAGGCTTCCCACGCATCCCTTCGGATTCAATCACATGCAAAATCACAACAACCAAAAACAATTCCCAAAATCTTCTCACGGCAACCAAACTTACAATAATTTTTCCTTGGTAAAAGTTTTGGCACAAGTCTCAAACCATTTGGGGAAAATTTAGGAATATAACATTATTTGATTATTTGTTTAAATTTGGTAGAACTCTCTTCTATTGCAAATTTCATGATCCATTTTATTATTTTAAAATTTGTTTCAACTTATTATCTTCCCAAATGACACTTATTTTATTACGTAATTAATTTTATTAAATTTAATAAGGTAATTAAGATATAATTAACGCAACCTTGTTATTTGCGGACGCACCCTGTGTCAAAGGTCGTAAGACCTCCTAACCACCACGGAGGTGGTAATAACTCGTAAATCCTGAAGGCTTGACTCACAACGAGATAAAACATCTCGGAAGCTTGAATTTTAGAGCTTTCTTAATTATTGATAATTGTGCTCTTGACCTTAGGAAAGACGGGCCATCAAAGATAAAAGATCCATACAATTACTTTTCTCATTTAACACCATTTAATATTTCATTTGTAGAAAGGTGATACTATTTTTCCTATATCGTATTTACTTGTTTCAAACTCTAAATTATTTATATTGTAAGCACGACGTTAAAATAATGAAATTCACTCCTACCAAGGACAAACTCGAGCCAACGTAGCTACAATCAGGAGGTGGTAATGGGAGGGGAATTACATTATCTGCTTAGATTGTGGGAGGAAGAGCTAGAAGACTTGGCAATATTCCATGAGTTTTGGCACCAAGAACACATTCCTTATCTTGGAAGTGTGACACCTTAAGTTAATATATACCTTTTCAAACCTCTTTTTTCTTTCAGATGAAGCATTTAAGAATTATAGTTCTATGGGATAATGGTTTGAGATAATGAATGGAAGAACACTTACTAAATTCCTTGCATTGTTTACAGGGATACTAAGGAAGTATAGATTTAGATAGTATCTATAAAGTTGAGTACTATCTTTTTCCACCTTGTTGATAGTTACATTGTGTATACCATATGTTTTTATTGTTGTAATTGCTTATATATAAGGGATCAGAAAGCTTGTGTGTTCTTTTAAAGTTGGACCCAAAAAAAATTCATTTCCTTTCCATACTAGCAAAGCATCCCCTTACTTATCCTTCTTATCTTCAATCATGTTAAGTCGCCTCTAAATAGCCACAAGGTATCACATAAGTTAGAGGGAAGCCAATTCCATAATTCACCTTTTTCTATGTAGTCATTGGAAGCATAAATCAAGCAAATCGCAAAGTGTTGTTCAATACAAGGTGAAGTCTTGTAATTGCTAACTAATTCAATTCACTTGTGGTCAAGAAAAATAGAAGAGCCTCATTTTCCTTTTGGATGTTTGGTAGAAAACTAAGTTACTTTAGGCCAAAAAAATTTAAACACAATCACAAGAGTGATTTTAAACTCTTTTACTTGCATAATTAGAAAATCTAATTACTCTTTAGTGCCTAAACTGCCTAATAATTGGCCTCCTCTCCATGGTCTCCAATCCCCTCACATTCCAACCAATATCATTCATAAAGAACGAGAAAGGGATTTAGTTTGCTTGTGATGGGGGCTTGGGACCCCCTTTTATCCTAACACAGTCTATTAAAGCATTTCGGCATCTTGTTTTTCTTCTCTTTTTTTGGACTCGACCCCTTTTGGGGGTTGGGTTGGGTTTGGTTTTTTTCTCTTGGCATCCTCAATATGAATAGCATTAACTACATTACTTGTGCTAATCAATTAAAACTTCAGCCTCTTCCTTCCATATTTAGCTCTAATAAGGATTATACCCTTATCCCCAACTAATGTAGGTCGCTCTATTCTAGGTAAAGTTGCAAGCATCACCACCATTTCTAACCCATGTGGAGGTAGGGGAATAGAGGAGCACTCTTGAGTCATCTTGGTCATCTCCTCCATGAATTTTTCTTACAAATTATCAAGGCAAAAAGAGGGAGGGCTCAAGAGTTCAACATACGATTGGCAAGGAAAACAACATAGAGCAACCTCTCCCTATTACCATGACAGATAGGTTCACGCTTACAACCTTTGATAAGATGGCTGACATTATGGCCAAAAAGGGGTGTAGGAGGCTCAACAAAGAGATCAACAACATAAATGGGGGGCAAGGGGGTGTGCTAGTCAAGGAGGGAGAAGGAGATTGCATGATTTCTCTAGGAAGGGGAGGGGAGTCCCCATGCCTCAAGGTCTCCAAAAAAACCAATTGACTATCAAATGGAATTCCACCAAGTGAAGAGGCAATGTTTATTTCAAACATGGGGAAATCAACCATTTCTACATTCATACAAGCACTCTCTTATCAGTAGAGTTCACACTAGCTCCAATTTCTTTGTTATCCCTCCCAAAAAAATTGCCAAGTCTTCTTGGCAGGACTAGGAGATGACACTTTTTTCAAATGACAATCCTTCTTACACATAAAGAATGAATTTAGGCAACCTAGTGCAACAATAGAATAAGAGAGTTTCTCCTTCTTCAAGATAAAAACAAGGGTTTTCAGGGAAAAATCCATTTGTTTCACAAAAATTAGGACCCTATCATTCATGCATCCTAGAGTGACTTTTCTATCTTCCACCTTCAAGATTTCACTAAGTGATTTTGGAGCTTGGGGCAAAAGGTTCTACAGTTGAAGAGGCACATGCCTAACTTCAACCAATCTAGGTGTTGTTTTAATAACAATATCTTGACAATTCAACCTTAAGGTTCGTAGGAATTGCCCTAAAAACATAATGTCCCATATTCAAAAACAATCTTGCTAATGGCCCATCTCTACATGTTGGAATTTTTGAAAAGAACCAAAAAAAACCCCTTTTTGCATCATTCTACAAAAACTTACATAAATCCCCATTTTCGCCGCAAACTGCACTCAATTTTTTTAATCAAAAAAATAACCTAGAGGACAAAGTGTTCTAGTTAAGACAAACAAACAAATCCCCACAATCTACAACCTAATTTATCCTTGTTCTTATCTTCATTACGGAGCACGGTAATACTTTTTAGCAAAGCAATGGACGTATCTTCTTACTCATATACTTGGAGTCCTAATCATCGGCAATCTTTTGTCCATCTCGCACAAATGTCACTCCTTAATGATTTGTCCGTTCTTCCACTAGCAAAGCCTCACTAAAGTATTTCCTTATTGTGATTGGGTTCACACTACTTTAATTAGGGTTGTTTGTAATGTTACTTTTACTTGTAGCTTATTCTGCTGCCTTCCCATTATTTCTCTTCCCGTCATTTTTTTCATTTGTCCTTCCCTTCTTTACCTACTTTCACAAGCCAACTCTTTTCCTTTCTTGCCTATCTCCATGAAAGGTCTTGTCACTTCAACGTTTTGAAAGTATTAATGTTATTTTCTTACCAACAACGTGGAAAACAAGGAAATAAAAAATAAACAAGAAGAGAAAAAACATATAAGAACAAAACCTGATAGAGCACGAATCACAACACAAGAAGTAATGGGAAACCTAGTATATTCTTCATATAACACAAAGGAAACAAATAAGACAGGAGACTAAGGAAACCAAAAGAGATCCACACAAGAAATCTTGAAGCAACTCTAATCAAGGGCGAGACTTCATCTCCCCACATCCAAGTCTCCAAGCTCTCCCCAACAATTCATATTTTACCTTTTATCAAAAAAACATGTTTTTTACTTCTTAAGGCGAGGAACATAAGAGTTGCATAAATCTTACAATCGGGTTATATGTGAGGTTTGTTCCTAAGAAGAGAATCAACACAAATAACATATGAATTCACTCAAAATATTTATTAATACTTATGGATTTAGCTTTTCTAAGCTAAAGTTCCTCAATATTTACCAGTTTTACACAATAATCTAGCCAAGTAGTAAACTTGTATACTATACAAGGTGTTCTTTTGATTTGCCCTCACACTGATGTCACAAATCATCAGGAAGATGAGCAATTTAGTTAACTACTCAGGTGAAATATACGCTCTGTGGACAAGGCCACATATCAATATAACTTACTTATTATTAAAGTTGAAACTACATATCAACATTTTACCTGGTGTCCTAGAGTATTAAGCAGATAAAAGTCTACGATACTTAATTTTGCTTTGATTTGACATCATTTGAAATTAAAGGAAAATTTTGTTGAACATATCCCTTAGAGTTGGATCAGTTCTTTCCCTATGTTTTTACCACCAAACATTGAATTGAATGCTTCAAAGAAGCCATCTACACCTTGCTTAACATCAACTTTATACTTTAACTTCCCTTGTTTCACGTAGCCTATCATCTCCTCTCTAAATTGGTCCATGTGATCAATATAATGTGAGAAAATAAACCCTTGCATCTTTGCAGATTTTCCCACTAAGTTCAAAAGGTTTCTTACTCCGTATGTTTGTTTCCAATCCTATATCCACACAAAGGAAAAAGCCTGTCATTAGCATCATTTCTAGTTATGAGAGTGAAAAGCATAAATTATATTTTGATAGATATAGACATGAAGATTGCCTTATTATATTGAGAAATCATTCCACAGAGTGGAATGCGAGCATTTTTATTGATGTGGTTGAGAAAGTTTCTAGCATTCTCCCTCCAACATTCTCAAAGTAGATGTCAATACCTGTTGGGAAGTACCTACTCATTATATACATCATTATTATTATTACAGTATTCATGCACCTTTAAATCATCTAAATGAACTAACCATGTGGAAGTAAGGCTATAAATGTTCAAAACTTAATTGGTCAAAGTTGCATCCTAGTCTGTCTCTGATTTGTAATTGAAGGCTTCATCAAACCCAAATTCTTCTTTTAGTATCTTGACCTACAAATGAATTCCATCATGCAGAGAGAGAGAGGTGGGAGGATCATTGTATAAATTGTGACATTTGAAAGTCAGAAGAATTCAGTGATGAGGATCATATTGAGAATCACCTACCTTTTCATCACTACCTGTGACCCCAACAACACGGCACCCATTGATTTTAGTGAGTTGTCCAACAAAAAACCCCACTGCACCTGCTACTACAGAAACAAATACTAGTTCTGCGGGCTTGAGCTCCCCGATCTTCATTAGCCCAATGTATGTTGTCAACCCAGAAGAACCTACTCCCACCGAAACAAAAAATCAAAAACCCTAAAAAAATCCACACAAAATAGTATTTCAATCTCACAATCATTAATGTAACTTACCCAAAATCCCCAAGTAATGGGGCAATGTATCCACATCATCATTAAGTTTTGTGAGGCCTAATCCAGGGAGGATTGCATACTCAGCAACCTCAGAATATGCCAGCACAATGTCACCTTCTTTAAATTGTGGATTAGCTGAAGCCATAACTTCAGAAATTGAATGAGATATAATGGGCTGCAATCAGGGTTACAGTCATAACTTAGCACATAAATTATGTTAACCATAGTTGTATCCTCTTTTGTCTACCCCGGATTATGGAATTTGGATCTTGTGATCTAGAATCTTAAATCAAGACAATCGAACAAGGGCATTTATTTTAAAACAAACAATCATAGAAACCATCTTCTAAAACTGTTGGCTAGGCAGAGAGGGGTACAGATTGAATTGATTGAGGAAGAAGAAGAAATCTAGACCTAACCCAATGTGAAATTCTGGAAAATAGTTGCTTCAATAGTTTTCATGGATCATATGAGAGATGGGTCTACTGATATCCACATGTTCTTCACTGCAACTTCCCCTTGTTTGCATCCATTAATGTTGAATTGGATTTCTTTCACATGGAGATGATCATGTGTGACAGACCCTTCATTCACATACGAAGCCAAAATCACTTGCTTGTTCCTCACTATTTTCTCCTTCATTTTGGGACGGATCCTGCAACCTTTGAGCGAATAAGTTCAAAAGAAGAAGATATTTTAAGTTCAGAAGAAGACTAAGATATTTTAAGGTCCGCGAGGCTAGGGACAACAAATTTTGCTGTGAGTTTAATGATCAGCTTCGTGTCTTTTCATTGAAAATATCTTGAAAAGAGGTGGTTGTTGGGCCCTAATTCATTGAAAATATCTTAGAAGGAAACTAATGGAATAAGTAGTTTGGCTGAGCAAAAAATGTAGGTGAAAAGAGGCTTTGGAAATAGACGGGTGCCAATCAAAGTTTTATATTAAAATTTCAAAACTTATTTTTTTAATGAAATGAAAGATTTTAATGACGTCCATGAGACTGAAGAGTCTATGGGACCAAAAAACTGAGATTTTTAATCTAATTTCATACTCCTTTCAATATCATCTCTCCGGCTGTGAATCTTGAGAATGAAACCCGCGGTCGCCTGAAGCTTTGTTCCTTTGAAGAGTTCCTCTAGTCCATCCACCTTCAGGTTGTTTCCGTACTGGATACGAATATCATCATATGCCGAACACTCCATGACGAAATGCTATTCTATCTCAATGACCCCTTTACTGTAAAAAAGATAAATTCTCCTTTCCCAATCTTCCTTTGGAATAGTCCATCTACCAGTTTTACATCGAAGATGGTGTGATCTGGTCCTTAACTATGCCACTAAAATCCTTACTTTACCCTTGATAGCTGCCCCTAGATAAGGTTTTTCATCATGCTCCCCAATGGGATTGAATTCTTTGATATAATGTGCTTTCTTTTGACCAATCTGTCCCATCCACGTCGTAGTTCTGAACTTTTCTATCACATAATTTTTTATTTCCCTGTTGTTGTTAGGACACTCTTGCAAGTTGATGCCCCATTTGTTCATCCATTTATTATTTTGTTTCATCCAAGTTTTCTTTCTATGCTCCAGAGTATCGTCCACAACTATTTTGAGCTAGTGAAGATTGTTCATGCTTTCAACTTTTTTCAAATAGCTTATCATCTGAGATATTGCCAAAGCTTCCAACGAAAGTACCCGCTTCAGCCAGCAGGGTCTCATAAGGAACAGTTGATTTGACTTTGAGAGTGCTTGTGATTAGATGTTTCTAGATTCTTTCTATCTATCTCCACCCGTGACTTGACATTCTACTTCCCCAAACCTCGCAGCCATAGAGAACAACCGAAGTGACCAACAAACCAAAAAGGGTTTTCTTAGTTTTCCATTCCCAAATTTCAGCTTTCCTACACCTGTTTTGAAGTAGGTACGATGCTTTCCAAGCTCCCTGAATCTTTTTTTCTTACAATTCTCCCATCTAAGCTTGTGGTGAAAGTCAATCCCAACATATTTGTATTCAATGACTATTTCCAAAGGGCTTCCCTCAAAAAGAAAGTTAATTTGTCTCTCTTTCCTTTCCAAGGAAAAAATCATGATTTTTGTTTTGCTAGTGTTCACTTGCGTCCCAACTTCTTGGCAGAAGAGCTCTAGTGATTTTAGTTGTGCCCTCAATCCTTGGGCTGTTTTTGAAATTAGGATAAGATCGTCAGCATATAGGAGTAACTTCACCACATAGCTTGCTAACTGTATACAAGATAAGCTTTCAACAAAAAAGTCTCAAAACCACAACTAAATTAGGCCAAGCTTAGGAAAATGACAAACACCTTAGGCAACACCTAGGAAACCATCAAAACACAAAACTAAGTTTCCACAGCAAACATCCTCGAAGCGGGAGGATCATGGTCATCAGGCCAACCCGAACCAAGGAGGTCCTTGCCAACATCTGGAATGTCCCAACTAGTGGGGTTCTCCTCTTCAATGTCCATCGCCACTCGTGTAGGAGAGATGGTAAGGGGGGGGTGAGGAAACTTGTTTAAAGGTGCAGGGGCGGTGGTGGCAGATTCCAGCCATCCAAGATGTGTGCCCCGAGAGTGACAGGTGATCCCCACCAGAGTTGACAAGCAGAGGGGGAACCCCAACGTTCAAAACTTATTTTAGAAAAAAAGACTAGAAAAATATTCCCAGAGTTTTACACTTTTTGTGTAACTATTTTGTATGAGCAGATGTATGCCTGGAAATTGACAGGCTGTAGGCCATTTTTTGTGATTTTAACTGTATATTACAGGGGAAGTTTTTCTAAACCATAGACAATGACAGGCTGCAATTTTTGA
Source organism: Taxus chinensis (assembly GCA_019776745.2). Classification (NCBI taxonomy): domain Eukaryota; kingdom Viridiplantae; phylum Streptophyta; class Pinopsida; order Cupressales; family Taxaceae; genus Taxus; species Taxus chinensis. The sequence goes on along the minus strand of CM034151.1, from coordinate 594,811,188 downwards.
AAACCGTATGTTTTTTAAGTAGTTTATATAAAAACATAATACCTATTTATATATATGAACAAATTACAGATATATCTATAAAAATTACTGGAATTTACAGCCACTTGAAATAGCTAAGGCGTCAACGAATTTTGATTTGACAGGAACAGATAATTTGAAATTCCAGGCCTGAGCAGATGTATGTTTAAATGTTAGTCACAAACTAGGGGTGGGTGTAGTATATGGTCATCACCAATCGTAACAAGAGTCAAGTCCCTGCATTTGAATTGTTTATTATTTGAAAGTAAATGACATTAAATTGATTTAAAGTAATTATGTTATAAAGAAGTGTGTGTGGGTTGTATAAATATAAAATGATTAGTGTTTGTTGAATTGTTTTAAAGTGACATAGTATTTCTTTTTAAAAAATATTTAACATCAAATAGCTTCAAACATGAAATGTTAATTTAAATTCACAAAAAAAATATATTGTCCTCCAAATAAAAAGAATTGCTTAGAAGTGTTCTATGAAAATAGGGAAGTGATCCATGAAAATAGAAAAGTGTTCCATGAAAATAGAATGAAATACGACATAATTATGTTGTTGTATTACCCATGAAACACTAATATTCATAACAACATCATATAACACTAATATTTATATTACCCATGAAACACTAATATTCATATTATCCGTGAAACACTAATATTCATAACAAAAATTTTAAAAAAATCGTTTTCTTTGATTTCATTAGATAAGGTTTTATTCTTAATAGAGAAATAAAACTTCAGAAAATTGGAATTAAACTCTAGTTTTTGGAAAGGTATAGAAAAAGCACTAACATTAATTTGATTTATTAAAAACAAGACATTGACTTTGGAAACATATATTTTTATTTTGAATATGAACATAAAGCTAATAAATCCTCTCAATTTTTATTTTTTTTATCTTTTACTATTTCATGTATTCATAACAATACAATGAAAATTAGAAAAAAAATTATCTCACAGCTCCAAATCAATTATTTTATTATTATTAATGTAGATATTAATTAATAATAAATATATAGCAATGTAATAAATTATAACTTTTAATTAAATATTAATTCAAATATTTAACAGCATAGAAGGGTGGAAGGTTTTTAGCATAGTTTATGGTTATTGAATTAGTTGAAATCTAACATTAAAAATGTGAACCTAAAGATAAAATATACAAGTGTATGTTACTATAAAATTTAAAATTGAATGATGGAATTAACATACTAGATGATGTTATTCAATACTTCATTTAATCCTAAAATTAAAATGGTGATAAAACCCTTAATTTGAGATTGGAATTGGATTATAGAAACAATATATATTCAAAATTATTAACTTAGGGCTGAAATAGAATGGCTACCTCTAACATAGAAAGCGTAACTGTTGGAGATTTGTAGATTTAAAGTATTTTGGCCTCAGATAGAAGAGCTACATAAATGGATTCACTCGACTTGGTCTAGTGACTGTGAGATTTAACTCTGTGCAAAGGGGTTTTTATTATCCGTTTTTTTCTCCTACAGGTTATGAACGAGCTCTCAATGAGGGTCCGTGGTTTTGGGGTAGGGCTGACTTTTTCTTACTATGTGGTTTTTGGATTTCAATCCTTCTACTATGGTAGTCCCCAAAATGTTGGTTTGGCTTCTTCTCCCAAAGCTTCCTCTCCCATTTTGGCACCAGGCAGTTTGTGCGACTATTGGTAACTTTGTTGGTCATTTTATCAAGATGGACATTGATGAACAATATAAACAAGGGTTATTCACATATGCTCATATCTGCATTGAGGTGGACCTCATCAAAGGTCTTTTAGATAAGTTGGAATTACTTCATGATGGTTTCAAATGGATGCAGGTTATGGATATGAGAAAACGACCTTCCGATGTAGATTATGTCATAAAATTGGCCACCTGCAAGAGGCTTGCTTACTCTTGATAAGACTCAAAAAAACAAAAAAAAGTGATTTCTTCATGAGCTAAAGGTTAGCAACCATTCTCAGCGTATGGAACTAAATAAAATCCTCTCCTTTGAAGTTCAAAGACTATGATTGATGAGATTCCCACTGCTGGTGGTCGTGTTAAAAGATCCCATGTATCTGAATCTTCTAACTCCGACCCAGAACATGATCATCCTGGCCTTGATTCTCTGTTAGATTTGCCTTCCCAGCATGAGAGTTGGACGGTTGTCATGAGGTATAAAGAGAAGAAAGGGCACTTTGAGCCTCTTGTTACTCAGTTAGAGATGACATCAACATCTTTGTTTTCTTTTCACTCTGCGGCTCCATCTAGGTCTAGGTTTTTTAGCTCTGCCTTCATAGCGTTTCCTTTTCTAATAGGTCTTTGTTGTGCCCTTTGGGCATTCTGTGTTGCCTTTATGGCATTTTGTGGGAGCCTGATTTTTCTAGTCACCCCTTACTATGTAACTCTCCTTATTTTTAATTAATATAAAGGGCAATTCTAATAGTAAAATTATTAACTTAAGTATTGTTGTCATGCGAATGAGCAACAGGAAAATTGATAATTTTCAAGCATGAAAACTATACCCCTGTGTTCAAACTTTCAAGATCTACCCTTCCAAAACATCTTAGGTCTACCCGGTGAGTCCAATGTCCTACCAGTTGATGTTAACTTAGTCCCCTAGGTGATTTTAGGAGCTCTTGAAAAATGCAAATTTTGGGCAGTTGTGGGAAGGTCTGTCACTAGCCTTCCTAGGACTGGAGCAACCCCTTGGAGTGGAACAGAGGAGAAAAATAGACATGGAGGTGAATTGAAGTCCTAGGAACATCATGGAGGTGATTTAGGAAGATTCGGAAAGGATTTGGAATAGTTGGGGCAGTTTCACCAAAATTAGGGTTCATGGGCCTATGTAGTGCACAAGATCAAAAGAGTTTTGAGCTTCGGGAGGTGATTTTGGGAGCTCTAGATGGAGTTAGGAGAAAAAAATAGCGTTGGAAAGTGAATTCTAATCACTACAAGATGTTGAAATTATATTTTTCACAATACTTTTGCACAATAGGCATATAACTAGTTTTTTCCATGCACAACTAAGCATCCAGATCAAAAATATGATTTTTCAGGGCCCAAATAGAGGAATAAATATCTTATACCTATACCATTGGATTCATAAATCCATTTTAATTCAATATCATATAAAATTTCATTAAAAAATCCCTTCGAGAGCTCAAGTTATCGTTGTTTCAAGTTGCCCTCTAGGAGCGAGTTTGGGAGTTAGTCAAATTTGATGAGGACACGTGTCAGCTCCAGGAGCCTTGCGTAATTTCATGTGCCTTTCATCCCTCAATAAAAGGGATGTGAGAGACATAAAAAATTATCGTAGCCTCTATAAGACCTCTGGTCACCCATATAACCTCTAGGATCGTCAGTTCAGCCCCAAGTGTTTGTTGGAGCTCAAAACCTCAACCGTCAGATCGTTGACAAGTGGTGGCTTCTGGCGCGCTGTGAAAACTAATGACCCTCATGTCCCTTTTTAATGGGGGAAATGATGGACATAAAAAATTTCCCATCCCCCAAGAATCCTTCAGTTCATTGACGTGACCTCATCCAGTGCATTTTCTCAGCCCTCAGGAGCTACTGGAGCCAAAACAGAGGACCGTCATATCGCTACCAAGTGTCAAGTTGAGGTGCCCCATGCAAAATAATGTCCCTCATGTCCCTCTATGTTAAGGGAAATCAGGTACATAAAAATGTACCCATCCCAAGGAATGGCTCCTGGTCCCTCATGTGACCTCTTTCCAACCCTCAAGCGCTTCTAGCCTGCTTTTTAGCTCAAACCCTCAGTTGTTGGATTGTCGCCACGTGTCGCGACCAGGTGCCAAGTGTAAATTGATGTCCATATCATCCCTTAATGCTCAAAGGGACATGAGGGACATGAACATGTGCCTCATCCTTGCTCTGCTTTATTTTAAAATTTTAAAATCCTTCATGTTGCTTTCTTTCCTGCTTCTAACTTTCCATAACTTCATCCTGCACAGTAACTCTGCAACTTGCTCACACCTAGTCCACCATGGTTACACTTAGAACCATCTCCACAAAAATGATGAAATACTTCACTCCATGATAATACGTAGGTATCAGAAGGAGTATTTATCAAACCAAGAAGAAAAACAAAGAACGAAGAAGAAGAAATAGAGAAATCCCTCTTAAAACATCCATTGCCATGAAATAGAAATTCAAAGAGATATTGCAACCCAGCACACAGAAAAATAAACCATTTATTACTATATTCCTCTTTCACAGAGGCCATAAAAACACCACATTCAGATCTCTCATTCGCAACAAGAAGTGTTTGCAGCGAATAAATCTATTTTTTTGCACAACTGAATAAAAAGTTACATCTCCCGTCACACTGGCTACCGGCTTGAAGAAAAAATTCATCGATGGAATGAGAATCAAAAAACTCATATCAAAAATGTGATTTTCATCATGAACAGAGGAGAAAACCAGACCTTCAATTTTTGAGGTCAATCAATGGTTGTCGTGTTCAAAGGTGTCGTCAGGTCAGAATTTTAAAAGTTTAAAATATCCCAAAATATTGAGTGGGTAGGTCTAATATTTCAGAGGGGTGATATTGGGAAAAAACCCATATCAGAAAACTTTATTTCACAGTGATTTGACCACCGGAAGTTCACTTTCTAAAAATAGCAAGTCTTCTACATAGAGAACTATCATTTCAGGAAATTTTTCAATTGAAGAAACTACGAAAGAGACATTGAACACAGAAGAAGTGTTACAGTGGAAAATTCATCGAAACATCATTGAAACTTAGTAAAAATAGTAAGTGATCCCACGAGCACTTGCCAAAAATATAAAATTGATCCAGAATGTGAGAGAAACGTAGGGATAAAGGGAAATCTAAGTTGCAACATCCAGTTGAGGTTCGAGGCAGCTTATTTTTCATACTTACTAAAAATAGTAAGTTACTTTTCTGAAGAAACCATGAAGTATAAGTAGATAGGACAAAAGCTGACACAACCTTTCACTTGCGAGTGTGAGATAGAAGATAGTGATGTCTCATACATGGACCTCATCGATATAAGGGCTTGCATGACAACCAAGGAATGAGGGAAGATCTAGGATCATGTATTCACAAGCCTATTGTTCAGCTGCAGGACACCCTATGTTTTTACAAAGCCTTGTATTGGTCTTGGCTTGCTCTTAGCACTATGAACCGGAAACACACAATTTGAGCCGACAATGGTATGACAAATGGCGGTCATTAGTCTCAGAACCATCTCACTCTCTCTACAAATCCCGAAATCACCGAGCATGGTTGTCATCTCAAAGGACAGGGCCTTGCATGACTGGAAAATGGTGTATGCATATGTGCAAGGGGTTGCACTTGGTTCATGGATGAAGACAGGGAGAAAGCTCTCAAGAATGCCCAAGACCTTTTCGAGGTGTGAGTTTCATGAGGGGTATTCAAATGCAATCACCCTCCTCAACAGGGTGATGGGAGAAGAAAATACAAGCTACTTTTAGGAGTGGATGGGCATGTTCATCTTGACTGTGACTGAAGGAAAGCAGAGAATTGACTGGGGGCATATCATTAGTGACAATTTGCATCTGCAACTACTTCAAGTACCCATGACGAAGAAGTTCCACATGACTTATTAATAGGTTTATTTTATTGCTAGCAAAACATTGCTGCCAAGGTGCCCGCACACGAGAAAATTCCATAGTTTGTAATGGAGGAAAGCCATAGACACTTCACTCGCATAAACGGTGCATTCACAATGTATGTGGTATGAAAGTTGGAAGGTGATTTAGAGGCCAGGATGTCACCACAAGCGGCATCCCTGATCAAGAATCGCGGCTCATACTTCATCCAATTCTCAACCTTCTCCTACCTGCGAGTTCTCGACTTCAACCAATCTCCCATAAGGTTGCCCAAGTACCTTAGCGATCAAATTGTACTATTTGAGCTATGCATGCAAATCATTTAGGTGAACAATAGACTCAGGAACAGGAAGAAGAAGTTGATATCATTTCCCATTTCTCTCAAAGTATTCATGTGCAAGAGTTCAAATGATGCATCTCATCTAGAGACTAATTTCACTCATTTGAATTTACATTTCTATATTGTCAGGCCTAATTTTGACATCTGATATGATCCTAAAACTTTCCATGTTCCATACTTGCAATATGAGCCAAAAATCGAGGACTATTGGGCCAATTGTGCTGATGAATTTGAAGTGCGAGAAAAGGACCATATGAGGATGACAGTCAATGAAATGAATAAATTCAATTTCTCCTGGTGCGAAGATATCTTGTAGGATGATGGGACAGAGATGTATGATACTAAGTACATAGTAGTCAAAATGTCTCCATTGCCTTAAGTCAACTGGTACATTTGTGAATCAGAGGATATAAAGGATCGGAATGATAAGGTGGTGAGGAGAACAAGGAATTGGTTTCAGAAGAAGAGAACCATGATCATCCAGTCACAAGGGATGCCCACATGTTAGAATCAAGCCTCCCATCAGTCATCATCAAGAGCTGTGGAAGTTGCCTCAAGTTCAAGGCATTTAGGATCAAGTTCTAAACGAAGATCCATATAATTGGAAAATTCTTCTCATAGAAGGTCACCAAATAAAGCTAGGTGTAAGAAGGCTCAATTGCAACAATGCAAGAAGAAGATCCAGTGACAGAAGCATGAGTGAAAGAAGAACATGTAGTTCAAGACCCAATCTTTGAACCACCACAGGAGGCCTCACCTCTTGTTAACACCAATGTCTCTCCCATCCAAGATGTGCCTTATCTTCTAGAATAGGGAATGGTTGATGCACATGTCGAATAGCCTGAGTTCAATGAGATGTTCCCTTGGATGCCATAAAAAATTTCCCCTGACACCCACACTGTTCAACAAGTAGCAACCCCTGACTTATCAACTAATTGCTTCACTAGCTAAAGGAAAGAAAATGAAGTTTGCACACACAGCCTCATAGTTCTACAGTGGTGAAATGGGTAACCAATACATCGAGGTAGCCTGACTGAAGGTGATCAAGTTAGTGGATGAGATGACACCGACCGACTATGAGATGAGCACTATCCAACTGGGACCAACAACTCATGAAGGGGATTTAAACATGTATCAACAATATTTTTCTCGTATGGCAGCAAGGAATAATGAAGATAAGAAGAAGATTAGTGAACTAAAGGAACATGTGCAAACTCTGTCATCCTACGTGCAACATCTAGTTGATCCAAATGCCTCAATAATCCCCATTGAAGAAGTTGCACCCATCAACAGCTTTAATCCATAATCTATCAAGAGGACACACGATTTCACAATGCAGGGGCGAGCGAATAATGAATAGATCGGTCCAATTTATGAAAAAGGTAAGTCAATGATCCAAGAATCAATCAAACTCTTCGCTTACATGTGTGCGACAACAAACATGACATGGGCACTTAAATAATACTTAGAGAAAGACATGGACTACTGGGATCCTCTGGGTCTAGTAGTGAATGAAATGAGTAACACTCGTCATCAGGAGTTGATCAACATGAAGAGTTTTGAAACTCCTTCAGAAGATTTATCATGTGTATGGACAAGGTTTTTGGAAATCAGATTTTAATCAGTCAATCAGACCATCACTGAACTAAAAAAAAAAGAAGGAAAAGTGTACAAGTTACAGAACATTATAAATTGTCAAGTTCAGAAACTCAGAGTATTTGCAATGGGAGAGAACACAACTGTTGATGAGCTAATTGGCCCGTTCGAGGAATACTTCAAGAAAGAGGTGAGAAATCCACTGTCTTTCACCAAGAATACCCTGGAGTTCCTCTCATAGATTCGGTCCACCATTGCATTTATCGCAGAGAAGAATATGTCATGGTTTGGGAAATGCAAGGATATCAACAGTGTGTATGATGGATGGACAGAGACCTTGAGTTGTGTTTTCATTCCTCATGCTGAAAAAGTGGAACCTACAACATCTCGTTTCAGTAAGGAATTTGAAGGGATGGAGATCTTCTCAGGAGCGCGAGATGGAAACCAGTTAGGGAGCGAGACCAATTCCACCATAACGGCTCATTCTTCTTGATAGTTCTTTTTCTTCCTTCTTCCTTCTTCTTATTCTCTTTCTCTCTCTTCTCTTCTCACCCAACGCTCTCTCTCTCTCTCTCTCTCTCTTCAATGTTATATTTTAACGTTGGGTTTTGCACTTTTTGATATATCTTAAGTGACTTTAGAAACATAATGTAACATTTAAGTCACCTTGTTTTATAAAAGGGACTTAAATATTTAATTGAAATATGAACAGTCTAAAGTCAAGATATGGTATTTGAAAAGATACAAGGAAGAGGAAGAGTTGCGTTCTCTTCTATAAATTATAGCAAACTCCTCATTTGTGGGTCTTCTTATAATTCTTAGATCTTCATATACTTATGAGCTATTTTTTGTGAATTCATGAGAGAGATATCTTTGTGAAGAGAACAATTCTTCTATTTCCCTCATTCTAAAATGTCTTCCATTTTTATGCTATGTACAATTTCTGCTTGAGCATCAATACAAGAAGAAGGAATATTAGCCTTTTTTTACTAAGGAGTTTAGTGATACTTTGTGTTCATTAAATGTTATTTGGTCTTATTATTGTTATGTAGATTTGTTTCTTCTTAATTTCAGTGCATGTGATGTAATCTTTAATTGGTGTATGCAAGTCTCTGATTTTCTACTTGTAGCATTAGTTTCTCTTTTCTAACTTTCTCACTCCCTTTCCCGCTCTCCTAGAAAATTATTCCCTTACAGAAATATGTAAGCTTTTGCTGCAAGGTCAGTGGAGTGCCCTTGTTGGATCCCCAACAAAAAGGCCACCAAGAAAATCCACCTTTTTACTTGCGTATGCATATACAGTAGTTGCACCAGTTAAGTATAGGGACATAAAATCCCACAGTGTTGGCAAGAAGCCCATCAATCTGTCCCCGACAAATTTTCTCACCAACAAGTATTCACATACAAATATGAACATGTAGTAAATTATGAAGAATGATTTAGTCTATTGAAAGTTTGCTAAAATAATATTTTACGAAATCCCCTTTATCCCTACCCATATCTCCATCCCTATCCATTTACATCCTACTACCCTAATCTAGACTTCTTCTGGTCATGCCTAAGAAGCAACGACTCTATCATGACTAGGAAAGCTAGCTTGATAATAGAAAAGATCACATTGTCTACAATTAAGTTTTTAGAATCATAACATTCAAATTCCGAGACATAAAACCCTTGTAATATCCTAAGGCTTTCATTCCTTTTCCACCCCTCCCATCCATTTGTGCTCATCATATTCCTCTTGTTCCAATCACTTTCCTTTTCTCTCTGTTATTCCACTCCATTTAGTGGAACGGTTACATTGTAAATACTTGTATAGTTTGATTATTTTTATAATTTCTTTAATGACATTATGAAAATTGCATAACTATTACCTTATGTATATAAACCCATTTTCCATTTAAATCAACACATTCATACTTAATCCATGTTATCCAAATCAACACTATAGTACTATGTAATAGCATCCATAATAACATTACCTAACCATTTCTACATGTCATAATCCACATCACAAACCAAGTAATAAAGAAACATCTCAGCATCCATATTATCCATCTAAACATAAACACCAATAATCATTATTATCTTAAATATCATACTCTATCTACACATCATCATTATTAGCGTCATCCAAATTCAATAACATTACCATTACCACCACATCAAAATCATTTTAGCATCACATAATATAATCATTTAAAACTCAATCAAATCACTGTCTAACATCATAATCCAGCAAAAACCCACAATAAACACATATATCATCACATCACCATAAACCTACATCTAAACCCATAAATCATACATGTCTCTAACCATCTAAAATCATCTATACAACATCAACGATGTCAACATCATCTAAACTCATATCAAACATCAAACGCATCACACAATCCCCATACATCAAAAAGTAATAAATATAACCATAATATCACCATCTCATCAATTTCCATACATCATAAACATAAAAAAAAGTACATCATTATATCATCAAAACCATCATATCGAATATCTACATCAAAGAATGATACATATAAATTCAACATCATCCCAGCATAATCACACTATATCAAATAATATCATCACATCACCTTCGACCTACATATAAACTCATAAACACTAAATATCCAAAATCATACAATCACCGTGACAATATCAAATAATCAACTCATCATAAATGATCAAACTCAAATACATCATCATAAAAACATCATGTACATCATCATCTCTACATCAAAATAAAATATCAGCTCATATCATCCATTAAAAAAATCCTACATATTACTCAAATATCATATCATCAATAATACATTGAATGTATCAACATGATACATGTCATCACAATGACCAAGAAATACATTAGTCTAAAAAAATACATATATACATAAAAAAAATGTGACCATCCTAGTCATCATCGAATATCTAATAAAATACATAATGATACAAAAGAATAAGGCTACATATGTAAACATACATCATGATATTTATCGCTACGCTGAGCTACTTATGTCATCTCCTGCCCCATCTGTTCTCGGTTGTAGCACACTGGTTGTACCCCCTGATGTCATTAGCTACATTGATCCCCTCTCGGCTAAGTACTCCACATATCTAGGCTCTTTAGGCATCCTAAAAGTTGTGATGTCCTTGTAATAGCACATCTCCTTTTCCAACACCCGATATCGGTGCAGTGATACTGTTTGTGGTAATGTCATCTTCCATGCTCCCTTTGTCTCACTCACCTCAGCCGTTGTATCCAATATGCCATATCTATATCTATATGCATCTCTTTGGCAATGGTATCTATCATGATGTCACATGGCATGGTCCCTCTCCTGGAAAATCACCTTTAACTCCACCTAAAGGTGGGTTTTCTCGGTAGTTAAACCACTATATCCATCCCCTACCTGATGTTGTTATAAACCATCAATGGATTGTTGTATCTTGTCTCACTCCCCCTATAGGAAAACTATCTATGTCGTCATACTATCCCCCTCTGCCTTCATCTAACTCAACAAAACTAAGAACATATTCCTTGTCCTCCTCAATTCATGTATCTCTCTCAAGAGAGCCACACCTCTTTCCCTCAAACCTGCTATCTCTACTACTCTGGCATGGGCCTCATCCTCTAGTTTGTCAATCCAAGCCTCTAGCTCTAATCCTGTCCCAGCTGATCTTAAAGGACTTATACCAAATGCCCCTGAATGCCCTGCTCATGTACATCATGTACCCAATGGAATTTCTAAATCCACCTGTGATGGCCCAACAACCTTTAGAGGCCCCATCAAATCATCAATCTCCATCACATCAATATAATGTCTCTTCAGGTTCTGGTCTGGTACATCTTGCACTTGCGAATCTGGCCCTGGCTGTTGCACTAGAGGACCACCCAATACAATAACTAATGGTGCTCGGGGTAACTCCTCATCCTTCCTTTCCTGTGGTACATGTAGTACTAAGGCCTTTCCCTGTGGACCCCCCCTGTAAGCCTATCTTTGTCCCATGAAAAAATATCATTCCTCCAAATGGCTGAGTAAGCCTAGCTAGCCTAATCCCTTGCCACCACTCCTCGTAGCCTTGTATTGTCCTTGGATCTACCACACCTAGTAAAGGCCTCCATGGGTCAACCTGTACCTTGTCAAATTTCACCCCTAACCATATCTTTTTAGATAGGTGCTAACCCAATCCTTCATCTCCCAGGTGGTTTGAGAAAATAAAATGGTGATCTGCACGTATATCCTGTATAATCCCAAATTGTTGAAGAACAAGATCTAGTTGATATTGCTCAATCATTATGGGTGACCCTCTACTAAGTAAAATGGAGTCAGAATCCTACTTAGTTGTACCTGATCTCCAACCTAGGCCTCATACTGGCGATATTATTACCATGTAATATCTCTTGCCACTAGTTGATCTACTACTCGCCTGGAGTGGATCATCATTCCTAGATGCCCTCTCCTTGCCATAAACATATGCCACCTGTATAGTGGGGCTCTCCATCCTGACATTGATTTCGGATGCCTATGGGCCTACCCATGGCTATATGATCATAGCTCCAAATTTGTAATAAAATGCCTTCCAATAATGCTCCCCCATCGATAAACTACCATGTGTAAATATCAGTATAAGAACGTTAATACTGCATGTGCCCACACATACACCATCTTTAACTACCACATTGAATGCACCACATATGTGAATCCAATACTAAAATATCACCCTCCACCATTAGGTAGAAAATTACAACTGATCAAGGAACATAACAACATCAAAATCTGCTCCATATACCCTTCTCTAAAATATAACCCCAAATCTATTCACTTCCCCCAACATGGTGTACCTTGTACATATGTCAACAATCATAGTTGAGACTTGGGCCTATCCCTATACCACATCACTCGGTCTCTCTCCACTGGCAACCTGTAAATATGATAGACATCCTCTAATGTCACTGTCATCTCACTTGTAGGCAGCCTGAATGTGTTTATCTACAAATGCCACCTCTCCACTAACGTCCTCAGTAAACTGTAGCATGCTTGCATTATTGACATCCTCTCCACATGTAATAAACTAATCACATGCAAGAGCTTGACCTTCTCCTCCTCTACCTCATCATATCCTCCTAATAATCTCGTCAATGCACCTGATCATCGATGCCTAATATGTAAAGTATCTAATGCCATCTGTACACGCCAAACCACGAATATCAGTTCCCCCCACCATTCCTTAATTTACCATCTATCCCCATCATTCTACCCTATCATTCCTTAAAACACTATAAAACCCCCCAACCCTAGAATATACGTCACTCTATAACATAGGCTCAACTATATTGTGCATAGGGGCCATTTCACCTTCCACTCCTACGCGTAGGTTCCAAACCTAAACAAAGATGCCACTCCTTACTCCTTCTCACATAGGCGACACTATTTTGGCATATGTGCCAAACCTGTGCATAGGCGCCAATATAGGGCATAGACGCCATAACATAACCCTACATTGGCGCATAGGCGTCAAACCCTGGCATAAATCCCCATGCAACACATTAGTGCCACGATATGATGCATAGGCACCATGATATGATGCATATGCATCATTCCCTACCACATAGCGCTAAAACTACCCTAAAACCCTAAAAGCACCAAAAATGCAAAAACTGACAATAATAAAAATCAACTAGATACTTATTGCAGGTCCATTGAATGTTAGTCGTTGATACTCCCTCACCAGATCTGCTCGGTGCCCCTGAATCCTTGAATAAGCCATCATGCTCTCTCAAAGCTCTCGTCTCTCTATCATGCATGGTGAAAATGACTTGCCACGTGATCCCTATCCGAGGCCCTTTTATATCCGTCGCAACGCACTTACGACCCTCTAAACGCTCATTCTTCCACCTTGTTCGTCTGTTTTCCCCCATGTTTCTTCCTACCCGATGCAAATTTTTCCATCTATCATTCAAAAATCCAAAAAATTTAAAAACCATTATAAAAAATAAAAAAATCGTGAATAATCCAAAAAATTAAAAAAAAATCATAAAATATCCAAAAAATTAAAAAAGCATTAAAAATCCAAAAAAATAAAAAATCTTAAAAAATCCAAAAAATTTAAAAATCATAAAAACCTTAAAAAAAAAATCCAAAAAAATCTAAAAAATTAAAAAATCCAAAAAAATCAAAAATCAAAAAAATCAAAAAAGAACAATTAACACCCGAATTTCAAAAACTCATAAAAACTTTTTCGGCAATAGCCACCCCCCCCATTCCATCAAAATCACCATTTCACTCCATTTAGGCACTTTTCCTTTTTCATTTGCATGGCTGACTATGATTGTTTGCTTTATTTCATGCATTTTTATTTTTTAGTCGATGATATGAGGCCCCTTTTATTTCTTTTACGTGGTCTAATGATATGAGGACCATCTTTTTTATCTGTCCAATTATATGTGGACATAAAGCATTTGGCAATTTAATCATCATGGTCTTTATACCTTGATGCATTTTGCTCTATGCCACCACAATACTATTGTTAATGATGACAATGTGGACAATTCATGATAGCACTCACACCCCTTCAATCATCATTCACCACTAATTGTCTCAAGCCATCCTCCTCACATCTTATCATCCACATTTATTAATCTAAATCTTCTTAACCCCATCCCCGCAATCGACCACTCCAAGCAACCTCCAATTTCCCTTTTAATCCAAACCAAAAGCGCAAGAGGCACGTGGTGCAATGTCACTCAACTCAATTAAGCTAACCAACAATCGATCATTGAAAAACTGAGCTCATCCAATATCTTAATCAATCAAATCCTAACCTGCTTTTATAAATCATTGATTGGGGCATCCCCTCCAATTCCTTTATCTTACTCTTCTCAATTGGGGCATCCTATCGATCCCATTAACTCATTCCATTAATTCAATCTCCTCCTCCTAACTTGGACATCCAATTCAGCCCTCATTTCATGGGGCCCATAAACTGATCATTTAATCATTTAGCCACCTTGGTTGGGGCATCTTCTCATAATATCACTTGAACTCGACACTTCTCATCTACTTCTACTAACTTGGCCTTCTCTTCCTTTCGAGTGGTCATCCAGCTCGTTTCCTACCCACCCGACCTCTTGAGGGTGCATCACCCTTACCATATATCCTAACAACCTTCTTTCTTTTAATGGTCATTGTTTCACAATAAACCTTCAAAGAGGGGGAAAATGTACACATGTAAAATGTCGATATAATTAATTAATTAATTAATAAAAATATATTAAACATTAATATATTTCCCCATTACTAACTTATCATTACAACTCCCATCATAACCACATAATAATTAACCACATGATTAATTATTATTAATATTTTTATCACATATCTCATTTATCATAATTATTTTCATTATTTATCTAATATCTTATCTCATCATTAATCCTTTTAATTCATTATTAATATCCTATTATCCCACCTTAATCTTCATTATGATTTTCAAGGAATTTCAAATTCCTACTCATCTACCCACCTACTCTACACCTATCATAGACCTAGCTTCTCCATCAAATCACATCCCTAATCACAATTAATCTAACCTAATCCTAAGCTAATCAAATCCTCCATCTCCAAATCTAGAGGCTTCTATTTCTAGAAGTCTCTCCAAATTTCCCTCCATTTAATTTAAAAAATTTAAATAAACCTCCCTCCAAATTCGATGGAGGCTTCTCATAATTTCTAGAATTATTTAATTCTAAACTTGTTATCCTCTCATGCAACAAAAACCATTGATCCTCATCCTACTTAGATCAATCTCCACCCTCCATTTCTTCTCCCACAACCTATAAATTGGTATACCACCCTCCATGTAAGATAACTTTCAAAGATACTAAGTGCTGCCAAAATTTCTCAAGAAGTTCTCCATATCCATCAAGCCAACTCAAGAAAAATCTCAATCTACAAAGGGAAGGTGCTTCCCAAGAGATTCCACAAATCTGAAGCAAGCTAACACAATCAAGCATCTTGAGCACATCAAATAAATCAAGGGAGGTCTTCATTGGTAAGTGAAGGTATTACATTTTCTCTCCCTTTCCATCTTGCTTAATCTGAAGTAGTGCTTAGGAGTGTTATGTAAGGAATCAAGTTGTTTTGGTTTCTTGTTTGCATTTGCACTAATAACTCTTTTTGCATCTACACAATGTACTATAGTATCACATGAATAACACTCGCGAGATAAACTGAGGCTTAAAGAAAGACATAACAACAATCATAATATTTTAGGAAAAAACTGTTAGCGTTCACATATTTATTTGTTATTGTGTGGTGTGATGAGTTGTAATAACAATGCATATAGATATTACATGTTGTAATAATTAGTCAAAATAATGAGGTGTGAGATTGATATTTTACATTCAATAGTTAGAATTTGATTATGGGTGAGTTGTAACTCACCCTATTATCAAAAATGATTGGTTGAAGTGGTAAGTGTTGAAGCCTTCTTTGTAGGAGATCATTACAATATATGTACTCTTTTCTCTTTGTAAATCAACAAACATCAAGTTTATTGCATGTTTATTGTGATTGTTATTATTTACATTCTAACCAAAATCTACATGTGGTACTAGAATGAGTTAATCTTCTGATATAGTTTGATAGTTTATGTAGGTGTAGAAAAATATTCTAATGCCCCAAACAATGAGGATGTTTTCTTTAAAAATTAGTTAGTTAGATGTATATTTCTTGAGAAGATTTGCAAATGTTAAGATAGTTTGTATTTTTAAGGCATTTGAGGTATATGAGTGTTTACTTCGTGCATAGACTGCCATAGTCATCTACATTAATGTGAGCATTTTCAGTCCTTACATTTTCTACAATTCAGTGTGAAGCTTGACTGTCAGAGTCACCATTTGATCTCTTGTAAACTAATTTTATACTTGTCATCTCTTAGACGTCTCTATTAACACTCCACATTGTTGAAGTTTCTTGTATTTCCAAATCCTCATACATATCGAACATGTCTTTGTGTTTAATTCTACAAATTGAACAAAACCAAGGGTTGATAGATGAACTTGGTCTAGAAAATGATAACTCCTCAATGGATATAACTAAAAGGTTTGAAAGTGATCACAATGGATTGGATGTAAATATGAATCTACGCATCCTCCAAGCTTTTTTCAAAAAATTTATAGACGGTTCATGCATTCCAATGTTTCCTATCACTTCTCACAGTCACCCCATGACATTGCAATACTTTTTTATATGGCCAAGTGTCCTTCCATGTCACTTTCTCTATTCTTCTTTGTCCACTCATCCCCCTAGAAATTTTATCTACCTTCTATTTTATCGTCTTTTGTGAATGCATAATAAGGTAAAATTAAAAAAAAAACACAGATTATCCCATACCCTTTTATTTTTAAATTTAGGGGCGATGATGGTTCAAATGTGACACAAAAGTGAGGTTATTTCCATCACATTTGCGCCACCATAATTGCATTAGAATTTTCATCAAAAATGGTAAAAAAAATTGAAATGGGAATCGATGCGAATTCGACATGAATTGTGAGGTTCCTTGCATTATATGTAGTAGTGACCTATGGCTGAAAAACAATTTCTTAGTGACAGTAACTTTTTACTATTTCCCTTCAAATTGCTCAAAATACTATTATTATTACAATATTGATACAAATTATGAAAAAGTGTTTTCATTTTTTTTTTAAATTTGTTAGTTATATTAATGTAGATCGATAAGCATTGTATATAGATCTATATAAAAATGATGGTCATATTTTAAATTTACAATTCAAAAGAGACAATGACTTTAAATTTTGTAAGTATTTTATTCAATATTGTCCTTCAAACTTTTCACAGTATTACTATCAATTACAATATCGTTAAAAATGAAAAATAGGTTTCATGTGTGTGTGTGTGCGCGCGCGTGCATATCAATAAGACTTGTATGCATATTTATATAAAAAATGAAGATCATGTTTTAAATTTACAAGTTAGAAGAAAGTGGCATTTAAATCATACATGTGTTTAACTACTAGCATACCTATATTATATAAATATATGTAAAATATGCCGAGAGGAATAGTTCACAAGGTGCTTATACATATCGGCATATTTTACCATTTATATAAACATAAATCAAAACATGGTAAAAAATTCCGAAAGGTATAAGCACCTTGCAAACTATACCTCTTAGCATATTTTACATATATTTATATAATATAGGTATGCTAGTAGCAACCGCGAGAGTTGCATTATACATAAAATGATACCAAAAACAAAGGCAAGAAAAGAAGGCGGGAATTTAGTTTGTGCATGAATGAACTTGACGAGAACCTATTAAATTGGTGACTTAAGACTCATATTATTAATAATAAGGATTCCTACCCACGTAGCTCATTGGTGTTCATTGTAGGATCCCCTCCCACGTAGTTCATTTGTTTTCATCGTCATGATCATCATACTCTTCATTATCTTCATCATCATAGTGATTGGGCCATGTTTGTCATCATTGATCTTCTTCATAATCATCATTGTCATCATCCTCGTCATCATTATCACCATCATCACCAAAACCTTCATTATCATCATCAACAGCATCACCAATACTAATCTTACTACTAATATTGATATTATTATTACAATTTATAAGAAATAAAGATATTATTATTATTATTGTTATTAATATTAATGTAGTTATTATTATTAAAAATATTAACATTATAATAATTCTATCAATAGTATTAGTAATATCGTGGTTATCGTCATCTTAATGATCATCATCGTCACAAACGTCATCATCTTCGGTGTAGTTGTCGTTTTTATCATCATCATAATCATTGTCATCATTTTACTGATCAATATAATCATTTTCATCATCACCGTCGCCGTCTTCGTCATCGTCATCCTCATCATTATTATCACCACTATCGCTACCACAACCATCATTGTTGCCATCATTGTCATCATCATTATTATCAATATTAGTCTTACTACTAAAATTGATATTTTTATTAGGGTTTATAAAACATTAAAATTTATTATTAATATTAATATTGTTATTATTACTATTTCAATAATGATTAATGTTATATTATTATTGTTGTTGTTGTTATATTAAGAGTAATAGCAATAGGCATCACAAACATCATCCTTATATCATCGTGGTTATCTTCATCTTAATCATGATCATTTCCATTATTGTCCTCATCTGCGTCGTCATGATCTTCATCGTCTTCAGCGTTGTTGTTGTTTCATCATAATCTAATTCATTGTCATGATCGATTTAATCATATTCACCATTATGATCTCCATCTTCCTAGTCATGGTTATTCTCATCCATCATTATCACATCATTGTCATCGTCATTTTTGTACATGTTTACGGTTTAGGGTTTTTGAATCGGATTTTTGTAATTTATAATATAAACATGAATTATTAATAATAATATTGTTAAAAAATATATATTATTATTAGTATTAATTTTAATAATTCAAAATATTACACTTATTACTATTAATATTTTTGTCATCATCACCATCATCATTTTCATTGTCATCGTCATTGTAATTATTATCATCGTTACGGTCTTCATCCTCATCACGATCATCGTCGTCATCGTCATCATTGTCACGATCATTGCCATCTTCATGATTGTCATCATCTTTGTGTTTGTCATTATCATCATGATCATCAATACTCACCATCATTGACATGATCATCACCATTGTCGTCGTTGTCGTTATTGTCGTGATGATGATGATTGCATCATCATGATCATCATCGTTTTCAATGTTGTTATTTCATCGTAATCTTAGTCATTTTCATGATCTATTTAATTATCTTCATTATTACCCTCATCATTATGATCTCCATATTCCTAGTCATGGTCATTCTCCTCTGCCATTATCACATCATTGTCATTGTCATTGTTGTACATGTTTACAGTTTAGGGTTTTTCAATTGGATTTTTACAATTTATAATATAAACATAAATTATTAATAATAATATTGTTAAAAATATATATTATTATAAATATTAATATTTTCATTATCATTTTCATCATCATTATCATTGTCATCTTTATCATCATTGTGATCGTCATCATTGTTGTGTTTTTCATCATCATCATGATCATCAATATTCACCATCATTGACACGGTCATCTTCATTGTTGTCATTGTCATTGTCATGATGATGATGATGATGATGATGAAGTTGACGATGAAATGAAAATGATTATGATGACAATGATGAAGGCGAAAATGATGATAATGACAATGATGATGATGATGTTGATGATGATAACGAAAATGATGACGATGAAAATGAGGATGATGACGATGACATCAACGACGACGACGATGACCACAACCATAAGAAACATAAAAAGTGTTATTTCCACGTTAAGTATTAAAAATTGAATATTAAGTAGTGAATAGTAAATATTAAATATTTAAATAATATTATTATGATTGACAAAAAATAAATAATAACTACTATAATTAAGAAAATAATAATACTTTTACAAATCTTCTTCACGAGTGCTTAACATGCCAAATGAGTGTTCAAGATGGTTCATTCTTCCTTAGTGGTATCATCATCTTGTATAGTGTTATGTGTTTCATGTTTGGGTTTTGTTGGCTACAACGTCAAGTAATTTTGCATGTTCAACAACCAAATTAAACCCTAATACCCATAAACAAATATTAAACATGAATTCATGTGGAAATGGCCCTCAAATTTTAAAAAAATGGATGATTGATTACACTTGACGAATATGTTTTCTTCCTTTGTTTTATTTAAATATATATCTTACTACCCTAAGACGCATATGCCTATTTCATGTATCTTGGAATTTCTTCTATGATTCTAAAATCCTCATTCATTCAAAAACTATACCCACATTATTTAGTATGTTCGGTTTGTAGAAGTGTAAACCTAAATATATCATATTCAATCCTTATGACCATGGGGTTACAAACAAAAAGGAAGTTTCACATCCACTAATAAAATGGTTGGTCGATTACACCATGAGTATTTTTCTTTCTCAACTTCCCCTCTCCTTATGTATGGCTTAAAATAATAATAACAACAATAACAATTATAATAAATTACCCTTAAATACATGCCTTACCACCCCATGTTGGATATGACTCTTTCGTGCATCCCACATTAGTTGGTAAGTTTTGTGTTTGGGAACATATAAACCTTATTATACCTTGATCCTTATGCAAATTGGGGTGATGCCACAATGGAAATGACCCTCTAAGATAGACCTTCCACTCTCCTTCTTTTTTCCTTACTATGAAAATAAACTTCCCAAGTTGGATATACATTTTTAGTGTATCTTAGAATTTCTTCTACATCTCTAAAAGCTTCGGTCATGCTGAGACAGCCAATGTAGAATAGAAATAGATGTGTATGTGTGGTGATGATGGATAAGATAATGAGGTAACCTTATATCTTTGACACGCAATAATGGGATCTGTGAACTCTAAGGCAAAGAATGCTCTCCTAACTTGAAATGGTGTGATTGATCAATCTGATATGATAGCCACTCAGAGACTCCAGTCAATATCGAGCTCTGCCAAGATTCTATTCACTGGTTGTTGAACACGCAAAAAGTGACCTACAAGTGCCTCATATAGATTTCTAGATAAGGTCATGGAAGTAAGAACGAGAGGCGTAATGAAGCCACAAGGACTATGGACAATTTTATGGTCTAGTCTAGAAAGTCTTACCTGATCGGCTATGTTATATTCAATAATGAAATTTGTGCAATGATATCAGGTGGAAGTGGTGATGATCTAAATATTGATGCATGTAAACCAAGTGTCGATATCTAATTGGTTAGCAGGCCTGTTGGGTTGCAGGACCTGAGGATCATAACCGAAAACTCATGGAGGTTGTGGCCCTGTTATGGTCATGCACATAATCAAACCTTGTTTCCAGGAGTAGTCCAATAATCATAGGCTTGATTAGCTGATGTTTAGCATGTTTAGTTGTTCTATTTTCTCAGAGAATTTTAGAAGGTGTGTGTAAAACTGTCAAACGTAAACTTGTATCAATGTCTGTTATCAATTCTAGCCCGTTGGGTTGTGGGACCAAAGGATCACAACCGTATGTCTTTTCTTGTTGTGGACCATTGATGGTCATGCAGAATGTATTGAAATGATATTGATAAAAAAAACTATCAAAGGAAATCTAATCTATATTTTTGGCATTTTCACAATATATCAGAGCAAAACAATGAAAGCAAACTAATCTAACAAAAGTAAATGTTTTTTATCTTTTCTGGTTTTTAAGAATGCATTCTAATCTAATAAACAAACTAAAGACAAGTAATAAGCTGGATGTAGCTGGTTACTTGTGTGAATATGTGAATCTAAATCTAAAAAAATAACCTAATCTAATCAAAACCCTTCAAACCCTACCTCAGAGGTGAAGAACAAATCATGACCCTAAAAGAGCTATTGTTCCCCACAACTTCCCTGGTAATGTCAAAGAGAAATCTTTTTAATGATTTGATCTACTTGTAATTGCCTAATCAATTGAAATGAACAATTTTACTACTCTATTTGATATGTAATTGAAACTAATTATTCAAAATTGACAATTTGGTAAATGAAGCAAACAAACAAGTAATTCCAACCTTGATAAGAAAGAGCTTTGGAAAATCTAGTTGTATCTATGTCTGTCCCCTCAGTTTGTTCCTTTCTTTCTTTGTGTGTTCATATGAGTCCAAGGAATTGGGAATGCAAGAACAACAACAGAAGAAGACGCTTGAGAAATGGTAGCTTGAAGGTGGTTCTGGTTGCAATGCAAGTAGAAGAGAGATAACACAAGAGATCTGAGCTTGGCTATGAAATTCCTAGCAGGATTTTGGTAGCAATACTATGCAAGATACACAAAAATTCTCAGGCCATTTTCTTGAACACAAGCATGGAATATATAAGAATTGGGGTTGGGATGTGCCTTCATGCACAAGGCAAGAAGAGGCAGTTCCAACTAACTAAAGCACATGCAAAAATAGAAGGGGGAAGGAGAACCAAGCAATCAAAACTATTTTTAGACAATTTGTTCACAAACACATCCTAAAAGTGAATCTTAAGTGAATCATTGCATGTTAAAAACACACATGACAGGATCTGGAAAAAGCAGACAGGACCACTGCCTTGCCTGGGCTGCGGTTTCAGAACCGCCACCCAGGCAGGGCGGTGGTCCTGGCACTAAAGGCCAAAACATGCACAGAATGAAGTGGGAAGCTGGAAAAAGCATGGAAAAGCTAAGTAAGGATGTCTAGGCTACAAATATACACTGCAGATGGGTTTAGGAGCTCAACATCTTCTGAAAGGACATGAATCATCATTGGGGACTTTTGTAACCATTTTTCTGACAATGTAACACATGCAATTTTGGGTGCGTACATATTGCCCCCTCTGAGAAGCATCTTAGCCATGAAAAGGCATAAAACGTAGAGTCTGAGTATGGCGTTCCTGAAATGGGGAGTTAGAAGCTATACCTGACACACCCGTTTGTCGAAACATCATCATCCAAGTCCTAGATACCTGCAAGAGGGAAAGAAGAATCAAGTGCAGATAGATAAAATATCAAAAAATAAACACTAAATCAAAATGACAAGAGGACTTACCATTTGTGCAGGGATATAGAGATATACCTGTTCCAACACTCCAGCCCTTGTGAAAACATACACTCAAAATGAGTTAAAATAGCATATATATATATATAATATATATCAAAACGAACTCATTTTCCAATTCATTTGCACTTATTCGATTTGTTGATTTTGGAGCTCTGGACCCACGGTGACAATTTTTATGAGAGTACAGACAAAATGACCATTACGAGATCGTGATCATGCCACCACAAGCGGGAGATCGACCAGTGCGTTTTAAGGTTGGTTTTTTTCACTTTTATGTTTTCAAACCTAAAATGTAAAAATGTTAAAAAATTTACCTAGGGGGATCATTTTCAAAATTTATTGTCTTAAATGAGTCTCTAGGGGGGGGGGGGGCACCCATGGGGCAGTCTTTTATTTAGTTCAAAATGGTCTTTTTTTGTGTTTTTGAGCATTTTCTAGGGTTAAAGACATATTTGGAAAATTGGTCTAGGACTTCCACCCTAAGCTAAGGTGGTGTTCACAAGACCAATGCCTTCTGAATAGGCGGTCCTAAACAGAATGACCAAAATGCGTTTTAACTTGGATTTTTGATGTTTTGTCATGTTTTTGGTGAGCTTATCTTTTGATATACGTTACTAACTTGCTTTTTTCTATGTTTTGGTGGATGCAGAAGGAGGAGTACATCTGTTGGAGCCGTGAGAGGGAGTATGATTGGCTCCCGGCGATTTTGGATCAGTTGACTCAGGATGAGATGGACACTCTCTAGAGGGTAGGGATTTGGAGGATTGCATGGGTTCCCCATGTCACTCCTGCTAGTCACATACTGTGTGACTTGTTTTCTTACTGGGATGTAGACCAGAACACTTTTCGGTTGCCAGGTGCCAGGGGTGAGTGGACCATCACCCTGGAGGATGTATACCGCATTCTTGGAATCTCAATACTTGGGAGGAGATTGACCCTGGAGACAGCAGGATCTAGAGCCATGACTGACTCTATGGGCCACCTATATGGGGGATGTCATTGATCTCTTTTGGTTTGAAGAAGGGGGTCAAGGTTTGATCCATTCCTACTACTCCCATTCCCACTATCGCAGGCCATCATGGGTATCTTGGCCTCACGGTTAATCGGGGACAAGGGAGGTGATACACTACTCTATTGTTAGGCTCCCATTATTACTCAGATTGAGGCGCATGGCCGTATCTATGCCTTGGGGAGTAGACATATTGATACTACTTATCATGACCTATAAAGGGTCGTCAGGTTATAGGGCCAGTCACTGAGCCACCCTACCTTAGTCATGAGTTGGGTCTATGAGCGCATTACCCCTTATGGGAGGGGAATACCAGTGTTGGATCCAGGGGCTGTTTGGGTAACGAGGTGGACAAGGATGAGGGGTCAAGCGGTCAGGCTGGTAGGGCGGCGCACATGGAGGAGGAGGAGAGCGATCTTCGACTGAGTGGCATGACACTCAGGATATACTGAGAGCGACACATGAGGAGGCAGGAGACCTTGGTCTCGGAGTACCACTTCCTCGAGATGGAGAAGGAGATGACGAGTCTGATAGGAAAACATCTCACCTCTGGCTTTGGAGAGGCCCTGTAGCCACCAACGGTAGCAGCAACATCTTCTAATGATCTAACCTGGATGCCTGGAGATCTTAGTATGTTGACACTCTTCTCTCAACTTTCTTAGTTGGAAATGTTAGTTGGAAATGTCAGTTGGTATTTCTTTTTGTTTTGTTTTTGTAATTTTCTAACTCATCGTTTCTTCTTTTTTCTTTCTTGCAGTGACTTCACAGGAGTGGTGAGAGCTTATTCGACAGGTGTGTGTGGACACCCTATTGATCCCCTCGGGGAAGACCTGAGATGAGTTGACTTTTGATTCAGGCCAGCCACTAGCAGCCAAAAGACACACTGACGTGTTTGCACATGTCTGGAGGATAGCGAAGGTGGTGACCTCTCTTCATACTCAGGTGGCTGGGTATGAGACAATTAAGTGACTGATGAGGCAGAGCCATTCTCACAGTGAGACCTCGACCAACGGCCACCACCACGAGCACTCACACTACTTGGTTCATTCCTATCATCATCATAGCCGCAACAGGAGTCCTGGACATTGCCATGCACCATCCGAGGGATCCCAGAGGGATTGATAGGCCACTGGGCCTTTTATTTCTTTGTCGTGATTTTGTCGAGCGTTATAATGATTTTTTTTGTATATTTTGGGCTCATTGAGAGTGTTTTGACCATGCCTAGCGCGTGATGGTATTGTATACAAACTTGACTCATTATGATATATACAGACTCTTCTTTTTGGTTTGATAATTCTTTGTATCTGAGTTGAATTCCTTTTGGCTCATCTCACATGTGTACTCTATATGTTTAGAATTTCTGATTTTCTATGCTTTTTAGAATGTATGCAGTGGATGTGAATGATAACAAAATGATTTCTTTTTGGATTTTATAATGCTGATATATGATAATGCAAACACATTGTAATGTTGAAATTTAGTTTCTTTAAACAATCTTTGGTACTTCATATTGTTTTGGAAAAACTTGGTTATACAGTGATATGATAAGTGAATGAACTTGCCCCACTCCTAACCCCACGCAACTAGTAAGATGCGAGGGCTCAACACCAAGATCCAAAAAGGGCACAAGTTATGAAATTTGTTGAATGGTAATGATGAGAGAAAGACAAGGTTTTGACAAAACCAAATTGGGACACTACAACCTCACTCTAACTCAAGTTTTCTTCATATTTTAGAATGTGAATTGCTTTCCAGTTTATCTAGACTTAGATCCTACAGATGGCCACTTGGTTGAAAAAATATGGTTTTGAGGTTTTAAGCTCTTTTGGAATTTTGGACATCTAACTCACTTTGTTTTGACTTATGATTTCACAATATTTGAATGAATTGTTTCTAACTTTCAAGTTTTTCAAAGAGACCCCCTACACCTTGCCCCATGCTACTAGTAGGAAGTATGGCTTATCACCATGGACAAGGCATAGGTGAGTAAGGGAATTTCTCTCCTTTCCCAACCCTACATCACTAGTAAGAGATGTAAGCTCAACACCGAAGGTTGGTAGGGAAAAGAAATGTGTAAAATAAAATTTTTTGTGGATTTGCATTTGACTTATTTATCTAGGAAAAATGGCTAGAATGTTCTTATTTCCAAAGAGATGTTTATGGGATAGATGTGACACCATGAAGCTTCTAGAACAGACTATAGGAAAAGACACCTAATCTAGAAAGAGAACTATAAGTAGAACCAAGTATGCAGGCCTTGGTATGGTTACTGTCAAAATTTGTCTTATCTTGTTTGAATTGATGAAATGATTTGGAAACAATTGATGACACTATGGAGATTTGTAGAGGTATGATTTGAATGTTTTTCCAATATTTTTAGAAGTTTTTAGGAATTGCTATAAGAATAAGTCCCTTGATCACAAATTTTACAAAATGAATTGGCAGATGAAAATGCAATGCAGATGTAGTAATGTACATATGAAAATGCTAATGGATCATGTGTAATACCTCTTCAGGTGAAGAGAGTTCACAGATTCGTTAAACTCCTCACCCTCTAGTGTACACAGGTGAAATGCCCCATTTTTGTAGTCTTCTATTACTTGATATGGACCCAACCACCTGGGTCTAAATTTCCTTCCTTCACTGGTATTTTTGTCTATTCAGCTGTCAAGTCTTAGAACCAAATCTCCCTCATATATTTCACGCTCATAGACTTTCTTGTTGTATTGTCGAGCCATCCGGTCAGCGTAAACACTATGTCATTGTTCAGCATTGAGTCTAGCCTCATCAAGAATTTCTAGCTGAGAGAGTCACGCTTCTCGATAGCCTTCTTCTCCCAGAATTCCTTGCAACAATATACAAAGACTAGGTATCTCGACTTCGAGCGGTAAAACCGCTTCTGCACCAAATACCAAAGAAAAGGGGTTGCCCCTATCAGCATTCTTACCAATGTCTGATAGGCCCACAAGGCTGGAAAAAGATTTAAATTCCAATCTCATTTGTTCTCCTTGATGGTCTTAAGGAGAATAGACTTCAATGTCTTGTTCGTAGCCTCAGCCTGTCCATTGGCCTGAGGATAATAGAGAGAAGCTGTGTGGTGACTTATTTTGAATTTTTCACACAGTTCACATACTTCATCATTTTTGAAGGATGTGTCCATTATCTAAGATAATGACGTGTGGGACCCGTACCTACAAATAATTTGGTTCAGAATGAACTTTGTGATTATTGATCCAGGCACGGTGGTAAGAGGCATGGCTTCTACCCACTTAGTAAAGTACTATGTGGTCATGATTATGAAGTTATGACCATTTGTTGATGAGGGAGAGAATTTCCCTATCAAATCCAGGCCCCATGTGGAAAAGGGCCATGGTGTTGCAATTGGTTGTAGAGCATGTTCCAGTATGTGGATCTCATGGGAGAACTCTTGACATTTATGGCATTTGCACACAAACTCTACCACATCATGCTCTAGCATGGGCCAAAAATAGCCCATCTGATGTATCTTCCGAGCAGTGGCATGTGGCCGCCGAAGTGACCTCCACATACTCCACTATGTGATTCATAAAGAATATTTTCAGATTCTTCTTCGTCAACGCATCTTAGCAACATTCCATCAAAGGCTCTACGATAGAGCACTTGTTCCAAGATGACATACTTGGTGGTTATTATACACAACCATCTTCTTTGCTGTGAGGTTTCCCCTTCTAGATATGTATGGTCCACTATGAAATTAATGATATCAGTGTACCATGGACACACAGAAATGGGAGGCTTAGTTTCAACAAAATACACACACTCATTGGGAAAGTCTAAATTTACTAGATCAACTCCATCCAATGGGTTGTTAGCCAACCAGTCCGCAATGATTTTTCCTTTGATGGATTTTTGATTAACAAATGTTAACTCAAACTCACCCATCAGAGTTATGAAGCATCCAACCTTCTTAGATAAGGATCCTTGCATGAGAAACATCCGCAAGTGATTTGATTTAACAATAACCCTTGTTTCTTGGTTTAGCATGTAATGTCTTAAGCGTTTTGTCACCTAGACTATAGCAAGGCATTCCTTCTCTGCTTGTGTATAATGTGTCTCATAATCAAGCAATGTCTGACTAATGAAATATATTGCATGTTCTCTTTTATCATCATCTTCTTGAGCCAACATGCAGGCTAATGAGACATCTGTAACTCGTGAATATAGGATCAAGGGGCGATCTGACCTAGGCGGCATGAGTGTGGGAGGAGACAACAAGAACCATTTAACCGACTCAAATGCCTCATTTCATTCTTTCATCCAATCAATGCAGTAATCATTTTTCAACAAATTGTTGATTGGGTGAATAGAAAAGGTCAAATCAGGGATAAACCTTTGGATTGCACTGACTTTTCAAAGGAAAGATCTGATGCCAAACTCTTCTGACGGTGGAGTCATTTCCAATACACCTCATATTTTGGTTGGGTCTACATCAATCCCTCGTGAATATATGATATATCCCAAAAGCTTACCTCCCATTACACCGAACACGCATTTTTCTGGATTCAATGTGACATCGTATTCGATTAAGCAAGAAAGGATGATACGAAGCACCTATGGGTGATCACAGCATTTTCTGGCCTTAGCCAGAAGGTCATCTATGCAAGATTCCACAATCTTATGTATATGATCATGAAATATATAAGTCATCACCCTTTGGTATGTGGCACCAACGTTCTTAAGCCCGAATGGCATGACAACATAACAGTAGGTTCCCCAAGGAGTTATGAATGTAGTTTTGACATGATCCTCCTCAGAGATTCTGCTTTGATTGTACCCTAAAAACCCATCCATGAGAGAAAATAACTCAAAACCAGTTGTTTCATCGACAATAACATCGATGGATGGTAATGGGAAATCATCTTTGGGACAAGCCTTGTTGATATCCCGAAAGTCTATGCAAATGTGGATCTTTCCATTCTTCTTGAGAACGCAGACGATATTAGACACCCACTATGAGTAGTCAACTGGCTTGATGAACCTTACCTGTAGGAGTTTCATCACTTCTTCCTTCACCATGAGGGCCACCTTTGGCTTCATCGGCCTTGACATTTTCTTAATTGGCTTGACATCTAGCTTGGTAACAAGGTTGTGAACTGCAATGTGTGGTGTGATTCCCATCATTTCCTTATAGCTAAACACAAAAGATTTTTTATGCTCCTTGAGGATATGGGTATGTATTTCAACTTCCTCGGGAGCTAAAGAGGATCCCAGTTTCAAGATTTTTGGTTCCTCCTCTGTCCCAATGTTTATATCGATCATTCCCTTGATTAAGGAGGCATTTCCTTCCTCAAAATTAGGTGGGGCTGGAGGTAACTCTAAATCCCCCTCTTCTCCTACCTCATAAATTTTGAGTTCCTTCCCAGGGGAAGATTCTATCATGGGATTTCCAAAATAGGAAGAAGAGTGTGGAATTAGGGAAATATCAACCTCGTGAGGAGTAAGATGCAATTCTGCAAAAGCATTTAGATATCCTAGAGTTTCTTTGTCAATTTCAATGTGATCTGAAATGATAGACTCACTCTCAGTTTCTATGTATGCCAACATTGGAGTTATCAGTGTCTTATGAACAAAAGGTTCAACACAAACTGAGACCGTAAAGTTTGTATCTTCCAACTCGCTGCTTGGAGTAAAGCGAGAAGTGGAAGTTGCTATTGAGTCTGCGAGGAGGTTCTACTCTCGTGGAATTGATTCAATCGATATGAATTCAAACCCCTTTGTTAGATTTAGCACTGATGTTTTGTAGAGTTGTAAATGCTCAACTCTAGTCTCATATACCTCAGATATCTTATTTGCAAAAAATTATGAACCACCTAGCACCCTAATATTAAGAGCACCCATTCTTTTGGCTACAATGAGACCAAGTATAAGGGCTTCATATTCAGCCCCGTTATTCATACATTAAATTTTTTACTTGAAGGAAAAAGGTAGAATCCTTCCCTCGGGAGAGGTAAGAATTACACGATGAGGCTAAAATATGCTTCATCAATGAACAATGAATGCTCTCATTTTACGTCCTTTTAGCCAAGTTTGTCTGCATTGTTTAACTTTTGTTTGATCTAGAGATAAGTTAGGATGTAATTGTCCATATTTTTCTTGATTTAGTTCTAACGTCTAAAAACTCTGTAATTCCTAACAAAGTGTGTGGAAATTCAGGTTTTTGTGAATAAAATAGGTCACATTCGGACAAATAATCAAAGTATGAAGCAACCAACATTTTTTGGAACATTGGCTTCAATACGACGTAGCTCTGGAACCTCCAGGCTTAGTTCTGGAACTCCATCACACAGCTAAGGAACTCTATCGCTTAGTTCGGAACCTCCAGTTCCGGAACTCACTTAGTTCTGGAACTCCTGCACTTAGCTCTGGAACTTTCACAGTTAGTTCTGGAATAGTTCCCTTTGGTTCCAGAACTTCTCCAAAGTTCCAGAATCAATGGGGATCTATTTATTTTGACAAAATTATCTTAGAGAAATTAATGGGCCTTCCAATCAGGAGCAGATCATGAGATTTTGATTCTTCATACTCCAGATCCAAAATAACTTATGTAGGATCAGATAGTTGTATGTCCAACAAGGTTTCTAAATTCCACATCTATTTTGGGCACTATTTGGTTCCACTTGAATCGGTAGACAACTATGGTTGTAAATGCATCTTTGGATGATGAAATATACATAAAGACCTGTAGATAGATTAAATATATACAGATAGAGAGATATATGATATAGAGATACAATGAAGTTTTGTAAGACAAAACATTTCAGTAATAAGATAGCCATTTCATTTTGAGAGAATCATACTTTGTCGAATCCTGATTCAAGGTGGAGCAAGGGCCCACTCCTCCAAGAAACAGGATCCTTGTTTTATTGGTATTTATATTTCTAAGTAATTCATGTAAATTTGTTAAGTATTAATTCTGTAAATGCTTTTGATTCTTCAGTTGAATTTTGTTATGTACTTATTCATTGCAGGTGTTATAGACTAGACTCTTATTTCCTTGCAAGCATTTTCACAACCATTTTCAAACGTGTGTTTATTTCCAAGAAAGTTTGTTTACTTCTATAACATGTGTTTATTTCCAAGCAATTTATTTCATTCTGCAACGTGTGTTTATTTCCAGCAATTTATTTCTGCAGAGAGTGTTTATTTCCAGCAAGTTTCTTATAGTTTGGCTTCAATAAGGATTTGACCAGGAAATCTTCAAGACACTGCAAAAATCCCCCAGAAAATAAAATAACAAATACCTACAGTCAATTACTAGATCACTAGGATTCTTCTTGTTGCATATAGCTTCAGACACACCCCTGGTTTGAATATGACATCAACTAAGAAGTTGATTAAATGAAGGGAATAATGACACCCATCATTTTTGGCACCATTTTCCGGGGAACCACTAGTTAGAATTGTCTAATTAGGTGTCAACAAGAGCAACAATCATACATCTAGTAATTGAAAAATATTCCCTACGTTATCATAAAATTTATGAGTAGACCAAGAGACTCAAAGGGTAGATTTCTCCCAAAAATATCTCAACAAGAATTATCAGCATCCTCTAGTTCAAATAAGGAAGTTGACCAAGAATTGGAAGCACCATTGTCCCCTGTTAGACAAGAAGCAGAACTGCCACCTTTGGAATTCTTGGATCAGTCACCAGAAGGAAGTGGAACTTTTAGAAGAAGGATTATCTCCCAAGACCCGTTTAGAGAAAGTTTTGATTCTCAATTGAGTAGTCAACCTCCTACTCCTGACTTCTCACCTTCCCCAAAGAAGATCACATACCACATTGATTGGGAGAAAAGTCTAGAAAGTACTGCAGAAATGGCACGAGAAGCTGAAAGAGAACCTGATAGGACCTTTACTTATCCAATTCAGTTGATGATGATGATACACCTATGAAGAATATTTCACCTACACATTTACCCACATTTAGAGGGATGTCATCTGAAGACCCTGACCAATTTCTGTTTGAATTTAAAGTACTGTGTCAAACTTATGATTACAAAATAGATAATCAAAAGCTCAAGTTGTTTCCATCTACTCTAAAGGATGCAGTAATGAGGTGGTTTATGGGATTAACATCCAATTCTATTACCACTTGGGCACAAATGGAAACTTCCTTCCTAGACAAATATCAAGACTAATGTAGAGGGAGAAACATGAAGGAAGAATTTTTCAAAATCAAGCAGGAAGAGGATGAGAATATGGAAGATTATTTGGACAGATTCCTCTTTGTAAGTAAAAGGTGTGGATTTGTACTTCAAGAAGAGTTAAGCAAAACCATTTTTCTTAAAGGTCTGGATGATGAATCTAGGGAAGCCCTTAATTTAATAGGAGGTGGAAACATTGATCAATTGAGAATGAATGATATTAAAGACATTTGTAGAAGCTATTCAAGAACAAGGGGTGGACCTAGGAAAGGAAAAATAGTGAAAAGTTTGAATCTAGATATGAACAAATGATGGATGAACTAGAAAACTTTAAAACAAACATTTTAGTTCAATTAACCTCCACCATGGATGGATTGCAAGCTAAAGAAAATGCTAAAACTGAACCATTAGCTATGTATTGTCCTAGATGCAGGAAGAAGCATGCAATAAGAGATTGTCCTCTGGATAAAATAGAAGTATGTCTTATCTGTGAATCTAGGGACCATGAGATTAATGCTTGTTCTCTTCTTCCATTCATAAAAAATCATCTTAAACAAACCAGCACTCCATCCACAGCAGAAGAAGTAAACTTTGTTCTAGAGACAACCTAGCCAGGGGCAGTTCATGCCAAGGTCAATTCCTAATCCCTGGATGATGCCATGGGTGGCTCAGATAGTACCAAAAAATTGGGGACAACCACCTTGGGCCCCTCAACCAACATGGAATCCCCAGGATTGGGCAAGACAAGCTTGGTATGCTCAAGGACACCAACAACCATGGTCTGGTCAAGGTAACCCGTATGCTTGGTCACAACCTAGGTGGAGCCCTAATAACTATGCTCAAGGGAAGACATATCCCAATCAGAATCAACAAGCCATAATGGGTTCCCCAGCACAAAATTCACAGACTGAAAATGTGGTTCAAACACAAATACCAGCACAACCAGTGGCTAATCCCATAAACAAACAAACAACTCCTGTCTATGGGACAGAACAAGAAAAACTAGTTGATCTTAATGCCATGGATTGTAAGGATATTCAAACCAGATCTAGAAAAATAATTAGCAGTCCACCTGTTATAATTACTGAAATGACAGAAGAAACTAAAAACCCCTAGTTCGGTTGTTCCTAAGAAGGATGAAAAAGAAAAAGATAAGGAGCTAGATAGAAACTCTACTGAAACTCCATTTCCAGAGAGATTTAAAGAAGTTATAGAGACCAAGGAATCTGAGTTGGTGCAGGAGTTGAGGAAATTAAATATTGAAATACCATTGTTGCAAGCAATCAAGGACATTCCAAAGTTAAACAAGTTAATCAAAATGCTATGTTTAAAAAGACCTGGAAGGAAGAAGTAGTACCCTAGGACTATTAAGGTAGATGGGAAACTTGTTGATTTATTAGCAAGAAAAATCTTACTTCCCAAATACGGAGATCCTGGAAGCCCTGTTATTTTTGTCTCTATAGGGAATAAAGATATACATAATGTTTTGGTTGATTTGGGAGAAGCTATAAATGTGATGACAGTGGACACTTTGAAAACATTACCATTAACAGGTATACAACCTACTAGCACCATATTGCAGATGGAAGATCAGTCAGTAGAAAAACCAGAAGGAGTTATTGAAGATGTGGTAGTTATGGTGGAGTCATGGGAATATCCAGTGGACTTCCTTATATTACGGCCAAAAGGTAAAACACTTGGTTATCCCATTATTTTGGGTAGACCATGGTTAGCTACAGTTGCTTCCTTAATTGATTGTAGATCAGGTGATATGACTATCTCAAATGGTAAGAATTCTAAGAAAATTTCCTTATATCCTTCTGCATGACCTTTTATTGATAATCAAGAACAATTATGGGTTGATGATCCTGATACTAATAAGAAAAACTTGTCTTCTTTGGCTATGATAATGTTGCAGGATCACGTACGGGAGGTGGAAGATATGATTAATCAACCATTGAATGAACACCAATTGTCCTTGGAGAAATCGGGGATAGTTCTGGAACCTATGGACTTAGTTCCAGAAACCATTCAACCATCATAATTTAGTTCCGGAAACATTCACACTTATCTCTGGAACCACACCAACAACAATTCCCTGCTGAATGTAAATAATTTCACTCCAGAGGAATGATATTTCTCTTGGGGAGGGGTAAAAATAGCTATGGAATCAGTAGCTTCAGTCTCAAAGATATCAGGAAATGGTGAGGAATTTTTGGAAAGCAACAGTGACGAGGAGTTTGACCGACAACAAGATAAGTATCATAACTCTGCCTACTGTCCTTTTTCCAGTATTCTTTCTCAAGGGAATTTTGGAGATATTGCTACATATCATATGTTATTACCACATTCATGTCCACTAAACACCCTAATGGAACCCTTTCAACAAATCATTTCATCACACACTGGAACCAAACATGTTGAGATTCAACCGGGTAAAATTTTGAACATTAATAGCTTGGTTGAAGAATGATGAAGAAGCTAAATTGTTTGATGTTCTGAAAGATCATACTAGAGTATTTTTCTTGGGACTATAAAGACATGAAAGGAATCCATCCAAGTATTTTCACCCATCACATCTATACTGAAAACATTAAACCAGTTAGACAACCTCAGAGAAGGATTAATCCAGCCTTAAGGGACATAGTCAAGCAAGAAATTGAAAAACTATTACAAGTAGGTTTTATCTACCCTATCTCAGATAGTCAGTGGGTGTCTCCTCTTGTAATTGTTCCTAAAAAATAGAAAATGGAGAATTTGTGTTGATTATAGGGAACTGAACAAAGCCACACTTAGAGATTATTTTCCCTTACCATTCATAGATCAAGTTTTAGACAACCTTGCAGGTAAACAATACTTTTCCTTCCTGGATGGCTTTAGTGGATATAATCAAATTAGAGTTGCTACTGAGGATCAGGACAAAAATACCTTTACTTGTCCATGGGGTACCTTTTCCTACAGGTATTGCCATTTGGACTATGTAATGCTCCAACAACCTTCCAAAGAGTTGTATTAGCAATTTTTGTAGACCTAACAAATGATTGTGTAGAGGTATACATGGATGACTTTACTGTGCATGGAGACACATTTGATGATGCTTTGAAGAATTTGGATAGAGTATTAACAAGATGTGAGCAACACCATTTGTCTCTTAGTCATGAGAAATGTTTGATGATGGTTGATGAGGGGATTGTATTAGGACACCACATTTCAAAAAGAGGAATTCAAGTTGACCAAAACAAAATCAGGATTATTTCAGACTTACCTGTTCCTCAAACCCCCACAGATATCAAGTCATTCTTAGGGCATGCTGGATACTATAGGCATTTTATTAAAGGATTTTAGTAAAATTGTTGCCCCCATGTTTGGTTTACTTACCAAGGATTGTGAATTTTTTTGGGATGAAAAGTGTCAACATGCTTTTGAAGAAATTAAAGAAAAATTAATCACTACCCCAATATTGAGAGGACCTAATTGGGAGAAACCTTTTCACATCTAAACAGATGCCTCAAATAACTCAATTGGTGCAGTTTTGGGACAAAAAGAGGAAGAAGGGAAAATGTATGTTATTTACTACCTTAGTAAAAATATTACTTCCACTGAAATAAATTACACCACCACTGAAAAATAATTTCTTGTTGTGATTTATGCAATTAATAAGTTCAGACATTATATTACAGGTTACAAAATATTTGTACATACAGATCACTCAGCAATTAAATACTTAATGAACAAACCAGTGGTTGGAGGTAGGATAATTAGGTGGTTATTACTTTTACAAGAATTTGATATTACCATTGTGGATAATCTAGGAAAATCTAATGTGGTAGCTGATTTTTGGTCAAGATTAACCACTACAGGGGAGCAAGATCCAGTTAAGGACAACTTTCCAGATGAACAATTATTTGCTATTTCAGCTGATACACCATGGTTTGCTGATATGGAAAATTATCTTGCAAAAGGGAAGTTTCCTCCTTCTTTTACTAAGAAACAAATAAAAAGATTAATCAAAACCAGTGCACAATTTAAATGGTTAAATGGAATGTTATTTAAATGTGGTCCTAATTTGGTTTTACAAAGGTGTGTGAGAGAAGATGAAATATTTGACATACTCAGGGCATGTCATGATGAACCAAGTGGAGGAACACTTTTCAGTGAAAATAACAACACACAAAATACTTGGCACTAGCTATTATTGGCCATCTCTGTATAAAGATGTGAAGAAATACATCAAGCAGTGTGATCCTTGTCAAAGGATGGGACAACCAACTTTCACCAATGAAATGCCTCTGCAACCTCAAGTAGTGATTGAACCATTTGAAAGGTGGGGGATAGATTTTGTTGGTCCCTTTAGTCCTCCTTCACAAGGAAAGGAGCACATTCTTGTGTGTACTGATTATGTGACAAAGTGGGCAGAGGTGCAGGCTTTAACAAATGCTACTAAAGAAGCAGTTGTTGATTTCCTTTGGCACAGAATTATGATGAAGTTTGGTGCACCAAGGAGTATAGTTTCAGATCAAGGGCCACAGTTCATGTCTAATATGATCCAGGCCTTCACAATGTACTATCAAATCAATCATAGGAATTCATCTCCCTATCACCCACAATCAAATGGACAAGCAGAAGTAACAAACAGGGAATTGGAAAATATTCTTACCAAAACAGTTGAGGCAAGTAGAAGAGATTGGGTGAAGAGACTACCTGAGGTTGTCTGGGCTTATAATACAACTTGGAAGACTACAACAGGGTTCTCACCATATGAGTTAGTCTATGGGAAAAATCCCTTGTTACCTATTGAATTTGAACTACAAACATTGAGAACAACAACTAAATTGGGTATTGAATTGGATGCAACACAAAAGGAAATAATTATACAACTCAATGAATTGGATGAGCTAAGATTGGAAGCACTTCATCAGACAAAGATAATCCAAGACCAAAGGAAGCAAGTGACATGATACACATATCAAGGAAAGGAAATTCAAGGTAGGAGATTGGGCATTACTGTTTGATTCCAAGTACCAGCAATTCAAAGGCAAGTTGAGAACCAGATGGTTAGGACCCTATCAGATTGAGAAGATATTTGACAATGGCTCTATTCAGCTACTTCCCATTGATGGCAGTAGAAGGAAACTTTTGGTCAATGGACATAGGTTAAAACTTTATAGGAAGCCTCCTACTAGGGATGAATTCTTGAAGCAGATTGAAGTAGACAAATAATTTGATCATATGGAAGAACCTAGTTCTTCCAAAATGATCAAATAATCAGATGCATGAATCCAAAATAAAGGGAAGAGAATGAAAACCAGAAAATGGCATTCTCTTCCCAAAAAAAAAATAAAAAAAATAAAAATAAAAAGGGAAGGAATGAAAACCAGTAAATGGCGTTCTCTTCCCAAAAAAAAAATCTCTCAGAGACCAATTGAAAACCAGAAATGGCGGTTGGTCTCCTCAATAAATGGCTAATTCAAAATAAAAGGAACTTCTTTGGAATTCCAGTTGTCTTTTCTAACCGTTTCTCTTTTTCATTTTTTTAGGAATGATGAGTCATTAAGGTGGCTGGATTACATCAGCAAGGATGGTAATTATATCTTGATCTTATTGAAAGATTTAAATTAAAGTTGGCATGTGTGATTAGACTTGACTTGATTCAGTGGTATTATGAGTCATTTATTGTACATTATGATTAAAAGAAATTAATCATGAGGGTGATGTCAATTGAACAAGTAAAAGTGGTGGCATATTAATAATGAGATATCATTTGGGTGGAATAAATGAAATTGAGAAGTAGTTACATAGAAAAATTCAAGGAAGAAATAGTAGAATTATATTTGAATTCCATAGCTAAACCCAACAGTTCCGCATCCAAACCCAATAGTTCCATAGCTAAATCTAATAGTTCTGTAGCTAGTTTTGACAGAGTAAGGATTTGAAGAAGGAATAATTTGAATCATCCTCTTTTCCATGGGGATTAAAAAGAAGTCAGAGCCAGAGGATGATACACAACTTCTTGCAGATGGAGAAGTGGCAGCCATTTTTGGACAAGCAGGGTGGCTGGAGTTCCTGAAAAAATTTCTCGAGGTATAATGACGAATTGGTAAGGGAATTTGTTGTAAATTTAGAAGAATCCAGAACTAAAGTTAAAAGCATTGTAATTCCTTTTACTGTCAATACAATGAGTAATGTATCGGGGGTACCAATTGTACATGTTCCAAATCCTGTAAAGGGGACCCTAAAAGAACTGGTGGAAACCTTGATACAAGAGGGGGAATCTGAACCCCAATATATTTATAACACTAATAAAATCATAAAGGGGTCAGAAGATCCATCTTTCCCAAACCCTTTGATAGGGTAGCATTTTGGGTAGTTAAGTACCTAACTTGTGATGGCCAATTTGGGACTGTGGGAAGAGAGGTCCTTAAGATGCTAATATATCTTAGGTATGGGGCTGCAAAACCATAATATATAGTAAACCTTCTAGGGTTCCTTTTTGAATCCATCCAGACAATGGCTCAGAGGTATTCTTGGGGAGTTGGGACAATTAGACATCATGGATTAGTCCATCTGGTCTGTCAGCACCATTTTCTCTCAAAGAAAAATGGAGAAGAAGCATGGGAAAAATTCCTTAAAAAATTCAAACAAAGCCCTGATATTATCAGGAGGGGAATACCAACCCCTTTCTCCCCTAAAAGTAATTTGGATATTGATCCTCCTGCAGAGAAAAAGAAGGAAGTAGGTGGAGTTAATGTGCCAAAGAGGAGGAGATATGAAAGAATGATCAAAGCTGCAAAACCTATGGTGCCTTCAAAAGAAACTCCTTCCTCTGCAGCAATACCAGAAGAACTAATATCTTTCTCTGACAGTGACATTCACCTAAGCTGGATCATGAAGTGAAAATTAGAAGAAGCTCTAGGAGGAAGCCCACTTCAGGGAATTGTGAAGCTCCTCAAAGAAGAAGAGTTCATAAGAGGTCTAGAGGAATTCCAAAGTGGATACTGAAGAACATGATGGTTTGGAGAAAGAAGTTGTTGATATTCTGGGCAACATGGCAATGTCTCCTCCTTGACCAAATCAAACTGAGGTAGAGAAAGAAGATGAAATATTTGAAGAACAGGTTTTTCAGGAGATGGGTGAATCAACAACACTGTTGCATGAAGAAGAGGAATTGGCATTATGGAGATTGAAAGGAAAATCCCCTTTGTAGAAGAACAATGTCCATTCCTTGAGGAACTCTCAGAAAAGGAGGAAAAACAACACTTAAAATAGAACTATTTTTTGTCTAGAGAAGAACTTATCATTAGGGAAAAGGATGAGGAATTAAACTTCCTCAAGAACAAATTGGAGCATAGGGAAATGCTCATTGAGCAACTAAAAACTCAGCTCACATATAGGACTGAAGAATTGACATTGGTCAAATAACAAATGGTATGGAAAAAGAGAAAGAATGTCAATTGGCTAGTAAACAGAATGCTATGTCAAAGATATCTTCAATGAATCAGGTTGTACAAACTGAATTGACTTACTGGCCACTTAAGTAGTTGTGGGATGATACCTGCAGAGAGCTTAATGAATTTAAAACATCAAATGAGGAACTAAGAAGTAAGATGGAAGAGGAGAAGAAGGAAAGGAAAGAATGGGAAGAAAATTTTACAAAATGGAAGAAGACAAATTTAAATGTCTGGTAAAGATACAAATGGTTTGCATAATGAGTGAAAGATTACTCACATGCAGAAGACCTTCTCCTGCATACAATGTCTTTCTGGAAGAGAAATTTATTCACTGGCAGCTATCAAGGATTGCATGTGGCCTTCCACATGAAATAAAGGATGAATCAGAGTTCATGACAACATATTCCTTAGCCAATGTAGAGCAGAAAAATCTCCTCTGCGAATTCTATCTTTGCAACTTTATGCTGGAAAAGAATACAGGCTTCATGATCAATCTGTATGTAGGGGAAAGCCAGCTAAATGCATTTGTTTTATGTACTTCAAAATCAGGTAGCTTGGAAAAAGAGGGATACTAAACATTTACTAAAGGCCAGTTCATCAGGCCTCTGTATGAGAACTCATTATGGGAAGCCATCTGCCTTTGCCAAACATTTCAGAACTCATGCCTTTGACAACAGATTTAAGGAACATTATATTTCCAGCCTACAAAAGAGCATTGATGCCTTCACCTCTTATGAGGAGAATTTTTTTGAAGATATTTATGATGGATGCTTGAAAAGATGGGATTTTCTCACAGTAGCATTAAGAAGAAGAGAAGTGATATCTCCCACGAACTTAATATGGAGTCTGGAAAGAGCTAGAGTTTTGTGTACACTAATCCCTCAGGTCAATGAAAAACACAGGGGCATGTGGATGGGAATGAGAAAAAGGCATCCTCTCCTTCTCACTCCCATGTCTCCATGGAAGAACAGAGAACCTTAGGATCCCACTGAGTTTGAAAATTGGCAGAGAAAGATAAAAGAAGGATCAAGGATACAACACTTCTAAGCTAAAGCACTGGGATATTCAGTTCCAACCATTCGATCTCAGCGATTAGTTAGAATGCAGAATTCATAATCCTACTTTTGAAGAATAGAGTTTGTAAGAGGACTTACAAACAAGTAAGTGTGGGAGAGATGATGAGGCTAAAATATGCTTCATCAATGAACAATGAATGCTCTCATTTTACGTCCTTTTAGCCAAGTTTTTCTGCATTGTTTAACTTTTGTTTGATCTAGAGATAAGTTAGGATGTAATTGTCCATCTTTTTCTTGATTTAGTTCTAACATCTAAAAACTCTGTAATTCCTAACAAAGTGTGTGGAAATTCAGGTTTTTGTGAATAAAACAGGTCACATTCAGAGAGATAATCAAAGTATGAAGCAACCAACATTTTTTGGAACATTGGCTTCAATACGGCATAGCTCCAGAACCTCTAGGATTAGTTCCAGAACTCCATCACATAGCTAAGGAACTCTATCACTTAGTTCTGGAACCTTCGAACTTAGTTCTAGAAGTCCAACACCTAGTTCTGGAACTCCTGCGCTTAGCTCTTGAACTTTCATAGTTAGTTCTACAATAGTTCCCTTTGGTTCCAGAAACTTCTCCAAAGTTCCAGAATCAATGGGGATCTATTTATTTTGACAAAATATATGATCTTAGAGAAATTAATGGGCCTTCCAATCAAGAAGCAGATCACAAGATTGTTGATTCTTCATACTCCATATCTGGAAATAACTTATGTAGGATCAGACAGTTGTATGTCCAGCAAGGTTTCTAAATTCCACATCTATTTTGGGCACTATTCGGTTCCACTTAAATTGGTAGAAAGCTATGGTTGTAAATGCATCTTTGGATGATGAAATATACATAAATACCTGTAGATAGATTAAATATATATACAGATAGAGAGATATACGATATAGATATACAATGAAGTTTTGTAAGATAGAACATTTCAGTAATAAGATAGCCATTTCATTTTGAGAGAATCATACTTTTTGGAATCCTGATTCAAGGTGGAGCAAAGGGCCCACTCCTCCAAGAAACAGGATCCTTGTTTTATTGGTATTTATATTTCTAAGCAATTCATGTAAATTTGTTAAGTATTAATTCTTGTACATGTTTTTGATTCTTCAGTTAAATTATGTTATGTACTTGTCACTACAGGTGTTATAGACTAGACTCTTATTTCCTTGCAAGCATTTTCACATAATTTTCAAATGTGTGTTTATTTCCAAGAAAGTGTGTTTACTTCTGTAACGTGCATGTGTTTATTTCTAGCAATTCATTTCATTCTGCAACGTGTGTTTATTCCTAGCAATTTATTTCTGCAGAGAGTGTTTATTTCCAACAGAATTCTCATAGTTTGGCTTCAATAAGGGTTTGACCAGGAAATCTTCAAGACACTATAAAAATCCCCCAAAAATTAAAATAATAAATACCTACCATCAAGTACTAGATCACTAGGATTCTTCTTATTGCATATAGCTTCAAATACACCCCCTGGTTTGAATATGACATCAACTAAGAGTTAATTAAATGAAGGGAATAACGACACCCTTTGTAGGAAGCTCAAACTCAGAATGGATCCTTGGTCTCTTTTTCAAGTTAGTTATATGTATGTCGAAGGGTTTTGGATCACCCTATGCCACAAAGACCTTTAGGCTGCCTCGGAGGATAGAAATCAAAGCCCACATGGTTTATCGGCACCTCTAGAGGAGGGGTGAAGTTAATCAAATGGCCAAGACCTAGTGCTTCTAATAGAGCGGCTCTATAAGCAGGGGAATTCTTCAATAGATCCAAGAAGGAAATGTGAGAGAAGGTCTTGGTTAGATCATAGATCAAGTCATAAGCTCCTACTGGCTTGCCTAACGTATCGTGAATGTCATCTGATATAGTTGGGTAGATTGGGATTGGTTGCGAAGAATAATCTTTGGTTCTAGTGGTAGCGTTAATCTGAGGTTCAGTATCCAACTCCACCAATCCGACAATTTTTGTTTATTAGTGACCATCCAAAAGAGGTGTCACTTGTGGGTTTGACGAAGTTGAGGCTTCGCAATCATGGATCCCTATTACAATACCCTTGTCTAAACCATTGGGATCTATTCTACCGTACTTTGGGCGTGTGGGGAGAGGATCGTTAAAGATTCCGAGTGGCGTGTTATGTGGGGACATCGGTCCCGTGTAGGTGTTCTGAGTTGGTGATGTTGGGTTTGCCAAGATCATGTTAACAAATAACTATATTTGATCCTCTGGAAAACACTGTAGAAACTTGTTGCAATCGTGGCATGTTCTTGCATCATGCCCACGAACCCTATGGAAACTGCAATATAAATCAAGATCATAATCTCGAAGCCTTTGGTTTGCACCTTGTTGTGGTCCAAAATTATGATTATTGTTCAGTTGCTGATTGTTATAGTTAAAATTTGGGAACCCTTACCCTTGGTCTTGGAATTGGTTTGGATACCCTCCTGGGTATTGAATGGGGCCTTGGGTCTATGTTTGTCTTGATTGTTGAGGTTGTTGTTGTTCTTGTTGTTAATGATTAAAATCTACAACGTTGACTAAGGGTGAGAAGTTATTGTTCCTCTGATTATTACCATTGTTTTTGTTATTGGTAGTATTCGTATTGGGAGGAATAACAACATTAGGCTTCTTGGGATGGTTAGTAACACCATCCTTCGTGACCCCATGGTTCTTATTAAGGACCTTCAGCCCTTGATTATTGCTTGTGTTGATGGAGTAACTAGGGTTATTTTGGTTAGGAGTGACTAACATTCCATTTGCTCCATAAGTCGTACGACCACTGTCAATGGTTTCTTCGTCAATTCGAAGAGAACCCTCTAACATTTCTTCATAACTCCTTAGCGAGAACTTTTGAACTTCTTAATTTGTCTCCCTGTTGAGGGAATGGAGGAACAAATCACAAAGCTCCATCTGATCCATATTTGGAGCACTTGCAGAGGAGTAGAGAGCATGTCACCACATTTAAATGGAGTGGGTTGCGGATTCATTTTGCTCTTGTTTAATATGAAGGAATTCTCTGATTCCTATTCTCAAAAGTTTTTTCATATCAAAAGCCTTAATAAATTCTGATACAAGTTGCTTGAAGGAGTGTATTGAAGCATTCGGTATCTTATAGTACCAATCGAGAGCAATACCTTCTAGGGTCTTAGGAAAAATCTTCGCAACAACTGCGTCCCATGGGAGCAACTCTCAAATGGTCGTTGCGTAAGCTTTGATGTGAGCATTAGGACCACCCTCCCATTTGAATTTCGAAAGATCTGGAAAGGATCTTGGGAGCATGACTATCTGAATGGAGAAGTCCAGAGGCTCCTTAAGATATGCAAAATAGGTCCCCATTGCATACGTTTCCACTATTGAAGATCCTTGTTGGGGAGGTGGAGGTTGCATCGGTTACTGAAATGGAGCAACACAAACATTTGTTGGGGCATATGGCATCCCCTCCGGGTGTCCATACGGACTTGGGTAAGTGTACATAACCCCTTGTGGTGGTTTAGAATACATGTGTACGGAGGGGGGTTGATTACTTTGATATGGAATCGAAGGCACGAAGCCAGGGAACTTTGCATTTCCACCTGGTATGGCGTTTGAGAACGTACTTCCGGTTGGTGCCTATTGTAGATATCCATATGTGGCATGAGGGGGCATACCCAAGGTGCCCATCCCAATCAGCAAATATCTAGGGTTTGGAGCACCCATATAAACTGGAGGATTCTGTGCAGTAGGTATTTTTCCATAATTTTGCAGATAGGGAGAAGTTCTTGCTTCCCCTGCGTATG
Organism: Taxus chinensis; assembly: GCA_019776745.2. Classification (NCBI taxonomy): domain Eukaryota; kingdom Viridiplantae; phylum Streptophyta; class Pinopsida; order Cupressales; family Taxaceae; genus Taxus; species Taxus chinensis. Next base: position 594,766,457 of record CM034151.1, on the reverse strand, counting down.
AACTTTGAGCATTTTGGGCAAGCTCTAACTCTTTGAATTTGTCTACTAACGCTGAGATGTCATCACCCGTTGATGGGGTGGTACTTTTCTTAGGTGCTTGTTGTTGAACTCTTGGAGGTTATTGAGGAGTGTGGTATCTTGCTATGAATTTTTCACTATGTTGCCACTCCTCGTTGGCAATATTTTCGGCTGGTGGAGGGGTAGCGTTATTGTTTTGGAACAGAACATCAATTTTTCCTTGCAACCTATCGAAAGCACGGTTCATATTATGGAAGCGTTGTTCACTCCTAGCATATCGTGATAAGTACTCCTCGTCTAGATGTGGGAGCTAGTCTGATTGTATGCTAATGGGTTGTCGAAACAATACCCGAGGAGATGAACTTACTTCCCCAGTGAAATTCATGTTGTTTGAACTTGATTGTTCGTGAGGATATATCTGTGTGATCTGGTCAAGTTCCTCAATATGCACAGAGGAACCAACATTGGTTCCCTAAAGAAGAGGATTTTGAACAATTGAGCAGTTATCTGCCCATGTTGAGAGTGAAGGTGATTGTTGTGGTATACTTGTTTGATAGTTGTATATGTCGAAACCTGGAATGGGTCGACCGTACTCGTCGTATCCCGACATATTCGGGGGGTATAAGAATACCCGTAGAATAAAGGATGGACGAAGAAAGTGGAAAGGCTTAGAGACTAGCTCTTCATGTTGGGTTCACCAATTTGTATGAAAGAAAATCAACATGTGACCTTCTTCGCACCCGACTTCCCGATGTCGTGCCGAGACAACCAGTGTATAATAGAAATGCATGTGTATGTGTGGTGATGGTGGATAAGTTGATGAGGTCACCTTATATCTTCGGCACACAATAACGGGATCTGCAAATCTAAGGCAAAGAATGCTCTTCTAACTTGAAGTGGTGTGATTGATCGATCTTATATGATAGCTACTTGGAGACTCTAGTCAATATCGAGCTCTACCGAGATTTTATTCACTGGTTGTTGAACACACGGGAAGTGACCTGCGGGAGCCTCATATAGATTTCCAGACAAGGTCATGGAAGTAAGAACGAGAGGCGTAATGAAGCCACAGGGACTATGGGTGATTTTCTGGCCTAGTCTAGAAAGCCTTAGCCTGATCGGCTGCTATATTCAATAATGAAAGTTGTGCAATGATATCGGGTGGAAGTGGTGATGATCTAAATACTGATGCATACAAACCAATGTCCATATCTAATTGGCTAGCAGGTCCGTTGGGTTGTTGGACCTGAGGATCACAACTAAAAACTTGTGGAGGTTGTGGCCCTGTTATGGTCATGCACGTAATCAAACCCCATTGCCATGAGCAGTCCAATAATCGTAGGATTGATTAACAACAATGTTTAACATGTTTAGTTGTTCTATTTTCTCAGAGAATGTAGTGGGTGTGCGTAGGACTGTCAAACGTAAACTTGTATCGATGTCTTGTATCGATTCGGCCCGTTGGGTTGTGGGACCAAAGGATCACAACCGTATGTCTTTTCTTGTTTTGGGTCGTTGATGGTCATGTAGAATGTATTAAAATGATCTTGATAAAAACAAAAAACAAACTAACTATCAAAGGAAGTCTAATCTATATTTTTGGCGTTTTCACAATATATTAGAGTAAAACAATGGAAGCAAACTAACCTAACAAAAGTAAATGTTTTTTATCTTTTTTGGTTTTTAAGAAATGTGTTCTAATGTAATAAACAAACTAAAGACAAGTAATCAGTCGGATATAGCTAGTTACTTGTGCGAATATGTGAATCTAAATCTATAACAAATAACCTAATCTAACCAAAACCCTTCAAACCCTACCTCAGAGGTGAAGAACAAATCATGACCCTAAAAAAACTATTGTTCCCCACAACTTCCCTGGTAATGTCAAAGAGCAAACTTTTTAATGATTTAATCTACTTATAAATGCCTAATCAATTGAAATAAACAATTTTACCACTCTATTTGATATGTAATTGAAACTAATGATTCAAAATTGACAATTTGGCAAATGAAGCAAACAAACAAGTAATTCCAACCTTGATAAGCAAGAGTTTTGGCAAATCTGGTTGTATATGTGTCTGTCCCCTCAGTTTTTTCCTTTCTTTCTTTGTGTGTTCATATGAGTCCAAGGAATTTGGAATGCAAGAACAACAACAGAAGAAGACACTTGAGCAATGGTAGCTTGAAGGCAATCTGGTTGCAATGCAAGTAGAAGAGAGTTAGCACAAGAGATCTGAGCTTGGCTATGCAATTCCAAAAATTCTCAGGCCATTTGCTTGAACACAAGCATGGAGTATATAAGAATTGGGGTTGGGATGTGCCTTCATGCACAAGGCAAGAAGAGGCAGTTCCAACTAACTAAAGCCCATGTAAAAATAGAAGGGGGAAGGAGAACCAAGGAATCAAAACTATTTTTAGACAAATCAGCTCACAAACGCATCCTAAAATTGAAGTTAAGTGAATCATCGCATGTTAAAAACACGCATGATGGGATATGGGAAAAGAGGACAAGACTGACGCCCTGCCTGGGCGATGGTTTCAGAACTACCACCCAAGCAAGTTGGCGGTCCTGGTACTAATGGCTAAAACATGCACAAAACGAAGCGGGAAACTGGAAAAAGCGTGTAAGGACGTCTAGGCTACAAATATACACTGCAGTTAGGTTTCGGAGCTCAAACATCTTCTAAAACGACGTGAATCATCATTGGAAACTTGTGTAACCTTTTTTCTGACAATGTAGCACATGCAATTTTGGGTGCATACAGTGATCATTCCAATAATATAATGGTTGATTGATTACATGATAAGTTCGTTTGCTTTCTCATCCCACATTAATTGGTGGGATTTGTATGAGAAACATATAAACTCTAATATAGAATGATATTCGTTATGCCAATGGGGTGAAAAAAATAGATGTCATCCTTCCAATAATATAATGGTTGATTGATTACATGATAAGTTTGTTTGCTTTCTCATCTTTCCCTTTTCCTCCCATATAACAATATAATCCCAAAAATAATAATTAATTACCTAAAAAACTTCTAAAATCATACTTTACTACCCCAAATCAAATATGACTTTTCAATACATTACTTATAAACAATGGGTCTAGCGTAGTTCCAATTTTAATACCATATTAATCACATTGCATAGTTTCTAGAAACAAGCATACACATTTGGTAAGAATTGAAGAAACTAATTAATATTCACAATATATTGTCTAATCATTCACTTTGAATTGGGCATAAACTTCAATAAAAAAATGTGTTCAGTACGTGTGCATGTTGTTGACAAATGTATATTTTATGTCATTTTCTTTAACTCGTGCTACAATATTCTTTTCTTCCTGTGATTTGATCCCTCGACGTCTGAGTTGACTGGCGTTCCTGCACAGCCCAGCCACGTCCACGTCCCTCTTCAAAAAACATGATTTCATGATGGCCTCCCACTCCACCTCCTTCAGAGTGTCAATTGAACGAATTTCCTCCGCTAGAGCCTTGGCGAGCCATCGCACAGATCTTTACCTAGGGCATGCAAACCGAGAAGAAAAGTGGCGCTTTCAGGGATCACAACACCAAATCTCTCTCCCTCATCGTTCAATTCAACAACTGACTCATTCATTCATAAATACATGTAATGAAATCGAAATAGGGGTAAAATTAACCTTCAGTGCCCACAACATTAGCTACATTTTCAAATGGAAACAATTAAGGATGGAAGTGTTCTTCAACATAGAATTATAAAAATAATTTTTTGTTTTTAATTTTGATTTAAAAAATTGTCACCTGCAGTAATGCCAATAGAGCCAACAACGTAGGTCCATGCTCCCTAGCAAACTTGTATCAATCTTTCATTCCAATCCACTCCCACAGCCCTGTCATTGCCTCTTTTCCAAATCTCTCTTGCAACTTTGTTTTTACAGTATCATGTTTGAAATAAGTATATTAGTTGCAAAAAAAAAGTTAAAAAATATAGAGATATGTATTATAAACTTGCCTGATGCGTACAATGAAACATTCTTTACCAACATGATTGAGCACGATTCTAGAAATCCAACAACCTTCTTGAGGACGGTACTAATTATCCTCAATAATATTTCATGCCAATTGATGGAAATATCATGGCGTGTGCCACAAATAAAACATTAACTTTTTTAAAAAGGACCAAAAAATTTTCAAAAATGTGGGAGGACATGTAAATGTCATGATATTGGAAAGAAATCAGCAAATGTGCAATTTTAATACAAATTTATGAGTTTGTAAGGGGAAAGTAAAATTACTTTCCCCTGTCAATTGAAACGTTAGAGAGCCTTCCCACTCCCGCGGATATAAATGTAATAGTCAGTATAGAAAAATTTAAGAAATGGATGTCTTGTGGAAATAATGCTTATTATGCAAGTTAGTGGGAGAAATGTATAAGAAATCATAGTAAATGTGTAGTATGTACCTACAAAGGAATGCACGAAGAAGCAAATATTGTTCGTGAAATCTACATTGAGAGAGGGATGGCAAATATCCCTCGAAGAAGTGTTGCAAGATGCAGAGAAGCTCGACTCTTCTGACATTGTTAATGGAGTCAAGTTAAAAATCTTATCGCTATTGTCTGTGGGAAGATATAAGGAAGCATTTCATTTCCTTCAAAGTTCATGTGCTCTGATCATGGAGGTCTTTACCACTACCTTATGTAAATGGAGCGCCCAATTATAAATGTTTTTTTTATAGTGCATGCGGCGATCATTATAGTTGCATGCAAAACATTACCAAGAAATGCAGCTACAGTGATTGCTCTTCCTCATCCCCGCATCCCCGCTCGCAAGGTAGTAACAATTATAAATGTTTTATTTTTGCCGTGCATGTGCACTTCCTCATTCCTGCATCCCCGTTGACATTTTCTTTTTGGTAATTATTGTTTTTATTTCACAGGTACAAAATAGGAATTTCATAGGCATGACATCAAACTCCTCCACTCAATATGTGTAAATGTATATGCCTCTCAACATTATTTAAAAACATAAAAGTGTGTAAATGACCATTAAATTTGAACTTTGAAAGAAGAGTGCTTTAGGTTGAATACACATGTTTTATTTTTATCGATAATGTTATCTATCGATTATAAATGACTGAGATAAAATTGAAACCAAAAAAAAAACCTAGAAAATACAAAATCATAGAGAAACAACATGACATATTCACAAAAATGGGGTGAAAATGGTATCCTATTTAGCTTGTGCAATGCAAGTCCAAAATAGTGTTCCCCCATTATTTTGAGAACTACAAATTGTAATAGTTTTTCTAACCACTTTATTGGAACAATGTCATACATGCATAATTCAATAAACCAACAAATGTTTTCATGGATCTTTTATATTTGAAGGTCGACCCAATGCTAAAGACCATTGACAACGGCCAAGATGCACAATTACAGGGCAATCAACTCCAATGGAGAAACACCTATAGGCATAAAGTGTATATGAATCTATACAAAAAAAAAAAAAAAAGTCATATTTCAAGTGAGCAAGTAATAAGAGACCGATATATCAAATTTTCACAAGTATTTTATGGTTGTAAAAATAAAGAACATGAAAATGGCAAATAAATTAAGTAAAGTCCGATAATCATAGATGGGATGGGGGTTGACTTTAAATTTTACAGCCACCTAATCCCATCAAACAATTTTTTAGTGATGATAATTTTTTAGTGTTCCCCTTCAAACTTGGCGCAATAATACTACCATTACAATACTGCTAAAAATAATAAAGGCAAACATATCAATATAGCAGTAGATTAGATAAGTGCCCATGCCCCCCATCATCTGACGTTGCTGATATCCACTATGGTAGCACACAAATTGTCCATGCGAGCAGTGCAAAAATGGTCTAAAGTAAAATTTACATCTAAGGGCTTTCCAATGATTGAGTGAACGGCAAAATGATGAAATTACTATTTATTTGCATGTCACAAATTCGAGCCTCCTTCGTTGCATCTTTAATGATAAAAACCCAAACTTAGTATAGAAGATGGCATGGGCCAAAGCTAGCTGGTTGTCCATTCTAGCATAATGTCAGTCTTTTTGGGATATCAAAATTAAAATGAATACCCACAAATAATCTAGGTTATTTGTAATTATGTATCTTCCTAAACATTTGTTTGTTGCTAAGTACACAAGCAGAGTTTTTTATGACGTTTGTTGTGGCGATGAAGATTACGTATGGCCTCTACAATGAGACTAAAAGGATTGACGATGTCAAAACTGTCGGAAATCAACGCATTCTCACAAATAATAAATCGTTGATTAGTGCTAAAAACCAACTTCATCCCATATGAGGAATGCTCATCAGCGTAACAAGATCTATCATTCATATTAAGGGCAAGTGATAAAAAGGTAACAAGTAGTAAATGTTCTCTTAAACCTTGTAGTATTGTTTAAACATGGCGATAACTTAAATTAATTGTTGGTTGGATCTAAGTGTTAGCCCGTCTTATAATAATTTTGTGGAAGGCAACAATCAAGTGCATAAGGAAACAATTGCTTGCATTCGTATGTTTGAGGTGGCAAATGATAATTTAAGAAATTTAAGTTGATTGTTATTGACTTAAGCTTAAGGAAATCAGTTAGCTCACTCTTGTAATGAGAAACACCTCTTTTATATAAGGGGAATATTCCTTTAATTCATGTTGAGGGAACCGATCACCGATATGAATAATAGTTAGTCTTGCGAAGCTTTGTGGACAAGTTGCTCAAATGATGATACTAAAAAAAGTTGTTCTTCAAAGGAAAAACTTGTAGAAAACTTGTGAGCAAATGGTCATATTTAATATGTTAGTAAGAAATGACCTTCAACTCATTCAAAACACTCAATGTGGACGCAATCACTTCGTGAGAAAGATCAAGTAAACCTTGTAAAAGGAGCAAGTAGGCAAGGGGTAGCCAAGAAGGCACCTAGACTTCTTATTAGATGAAATAAGAATGACTATTATGTTTAGGAGTAATATGTTTGGGTATTTTGAGTACCTTGTTGATTGAATAGAAGCGAAAAACTTGATACATAAAAACTATTCTAAAAGGTTGAGGAAATAATCTCTTTTGAGATGTCATTCGAATTATTGGTGCTCTCTCTCTCTCTCTCTCTCTCTCTCTCTCTCTCTCTCTCTCTCTCTCTCAAACTTCGTTCTTATTAGTCAAGGTTGAAAATTAATCATGGGAAATGAATTAAATTTGTTGGTAGTTAAAAAAAAAATAGTCGCATATTTGCAATCTCTACGTGAGGATGAAATCAATTGTACAATGGATAGAGAAGACCAAATGTGAAGTGAAACATATGCTTAAGTAGATAAATTGAACAATGACCAAAAAACGAGGATGTTGCAATCAAAACAAAGTTCCTACATAGGAAACACACAACAATGGCTTAGAAGAAGCGGGGTGATGACATTTGAATAATAAATTAACACCACAAAAGAACCAAGATGCTAGAAAAAAGGAAAAATAAGAGTACACTTGTATGAAAAAATACCACATTTTGACAAGAATAGATAAGAGGAATTTTGTCAAAGTATTAATGTGCAACCATTAAGGAGTGACACTGAGATGAACAATAGTGGAAACAATTTGAAGAACACAAAAAGGGTTTAATATTAGGATTTTAAGGAGTCTTGGGACAATCACTCAAAGAACTTAGAAAGTGATGTCTAAACCTCCAATGATCTTGTTTGACACATGGATAGCTTGGAACAAGTCCGGAGGAAAATTAGAAAAGAGTTATGAATTCAATGCAAACAAGTGTTGGGATTGTTGACGAGTATGAGGCTACAACTATGCGATAGCTACTCGCGAATGTTGCAAAATCTAAATGACAAGCAATATTCAGCTAGAATTGTGAGACGAAATGTAAATAAAGCAAACAAAACTAATCAAGATACACTAATCTAATCACCTCAAACTTGTGATAACAAACCCCGGCTGGATGAAGAAGGGGTACAATGCAACATCCTCATAATGTCACCCCCAAGAGGGTTTTATCACATACCCGAGAGACTCACAAGACCTCAAAGTCCACACTCCAAACTAATATCTAATTTTTCAAAACTAACCTGCTGTAACAAAAACAACAATATCAATTTGTATTGCACGGGAAACAATGAACAAACTACTTCTACAACTTTTTAGTCCCTCTAAACATCAAATGCATTTGAGCTTGGTGGGTGAACTTCTACAAACTTGAAATGGAATACAAGGCACCAAAGGAGACCCTTTGTGATCAAATTTTAACCCTTTGTTTTTCTCCAAAATCAAATGTGGAAAAACTGCCACTTATGAGGAGGTGGAACTGCCATCGCAATTACACAACTATTATCACAATTGAGGAACCACTGAAGCAATTTTGTCGTCTTTTAAGGAAAAACTTGAGTTAGAAAAATGACCAAGCGTGGAAGGAGCGTGGGAAGCTATGGGCACTAATGAGATGTCAAATCAAGCTCAAACAAGCATTGAAATCAAAAAGAGGATGTCAAGTAGCTGGACAGATTTGGATTAGGAGAGTTTGTGTTTCAATAATGGGAGTTCTAAAACCATCAATTGATGCAAAATTGGTACGACAATTTCTAATGCATACAAAGCCATATAGTTACTCCTAGCATCCAAAGAATTTTTGGTCCTTGATGACATTTTTATTTCATCTCCCTTGTAACAGCTAGGATAATATACAATCAAGACACTGCAGCCACAAACTAGAAGGTAAGATAAGGAAAGTGAAGAAATAAATACTTCAAAAATTCAGACCTCTCCAATGCACTGAGTACTTGATAACAGCACCCACACCATTGACAGCAATCTGAGAATCAATAAAGACAAAAGCTAAGCCCTGGCGAACAGTTTCTACCGATTTTTACACTGTTTTTAAATAATCATCATCTATGAAATATTTAAAACTCGTGCAACGGAGATAAAGAACACAATTTGCATGGACATCTTCTCTAGTTTCCATTATCAACTCTGTTAAGTTCAATACGCCTCATCACCCTCAAATAGTGAATCTATTTATGCAATGATTGGTCGCAATTTAAAGACATCATGAAGTATCCATAAGTGTCTCTTGTGGGCATTTCATGGTACCCATGCTTCTAGCATTCACTTTATTGGCAACAAGTTTACCACAACAATAATCAATCTTTTCAACTAATTCCTCACTGTCATTCAAGTATGACAGTGACCCAGTGTATAGAACACTAACATCCATGCACACGTGGAATCTGGAGACCCCAATAGCTCTCAATCAATATATTTCCTGTATTTGAAATTTATTAAATTTGAGTGTTGTTACCTGCCAATACCCACAACAGACCTTGCTAAGTGTGGTATATTTTATGCCATAACGGCAAATAATCTGGCATGGCCTTTGCACTCGAGTCTTTGTAGCAGTCCCTGGTTTGATCCATGTTGGTCACAACTAACGTAACACTTTTTTATATGATATCTACATGTGTATTCAATAATACTAGTTATATTCAGATTTGTCAAACATAAAAATTTAGGCATGGGGACCTATACATCCATAACTCAAAAATAAAAAACTATACAACCATGTAAGCCCCCATTTGTGATAATCTACAAAATAAATCTTCACGCTTGTTCTATCCTTCATCCCCCCCTTCAATAATTTTGAGGAGCAATTACCTTAATTACTGCGAGAAGATTGTTGAGGAGAGGAGCAGAAGCCATAGATACATAAACATCTTCGAGTTCCTCGTGGTTCTTGGCTTGGAAAATCACTGATGTTAACATCCTGGCCTGAATAAGCAATTCTAGAGTTCATACTTCCTAGTTTTCTAGAAAACAACTATTAAAATGATTGTCTAGCTGGATAAAGTAATAGTTAATAACTGACAATAAGAACAAAATTATGACATGGAACATCGAATTGAAATGTATATACCCTTGTTTGAACAATCTAGGATCCGTGAAAACAATTATATAGTATCACTTTCCTACAAATCAGGAATTAAATAGAAGAGTGATGCAATTTTTTGTAACCTCTCCAGATTTGGTAATTCTCAGTTAGCCACCAAATTTGCTTTCTTGCATCTTAGGTAGAGCAGTCATTTTTTGATCAAGCTAAGAAAATAGAAAGATGACCAACCCACATTCATTAGAATGTCAATCGTTTTTCTTCCTCCAAGGTGTCCCAATACCACGGTTAAGAAAAGTCATCCACACAATACTGGGGAATTTTCAGATCTTGAAGAAGTATAATCTATCAATCTCCTTGTATAGGAGCATTCTTAACAAAACTTGAATATACACATAAGGACTAAGTAACACTATAAAGACTGACATCTGAAGTTCCACTATTTTGTTTATGCTGTTTATTTTTCCTTCTGCTCTTTGGAAGAACAAGAAAATTACCCAATTTAAGCAAAAGATAATTCCAATATATAAACTAAAGAATAAGACTGCAGAGAAACATGAGGAAATATTTCCCATCTGAAGCTCATAAGTTCAGAAAAAAAGATAATTAAAAGGTTCCACAAAGTATAATTTTACTACCTGCAAAATTGTTCGTACAAGAACACACCCATAACCTTTCAAAATCTTCCTTTCAGAAAATTGGGAGAATGCCATTATTATTGAATGGCAGGAACAACATACCATTATTAATGGATGCCAGGAACAAAATATCACTACTAATGAAATAATAACTTTAGATGGCAATAAAATAAAATAAAATCAACTTTAGATGTCAATAAAGCATACCAAACAAAAGCCAAATTAGCTGATTGATCATCCACCATATATTTTACAAATGTCAATCTTTCAGATGATAGCCAACATCACCATACAAATGGTCTTATGTACATATATTCTGGTTATGATGTACCAGAATAGGTCTTTCCTAGTAGACAGAAACGCAATCATCTGTAACATTCTTTCAGGCTTCTAGCTCTATATACACACACATATAAATAAACCAATAATACTGTTCAGCAAGAGAATGGTTGAGAATTCATCACCCATATTGTTTAGGCTAAATCCTTCCATTCTTTTCATTCACACTTATCACCCCTGTTCCTTTATGGTCTTACGCATCAAAATAACAATTTCTTTCATGTCCCTTCTTTCTGCTAGACCAATAGGCAATAGTTTAAGCTTTTTACCTATTTTAGTAGGATGGAGATGATCAATAAGAACTCGTTAAATTTCCAGCTGCATAATCACAATACCATCACAACATGAACAATTCCAGTTTGCATTGTCCTTATCTCTTAGCTTGAAATCTCCCAGGCTTTTAGCTCAGAGAAATAACACCCACTGAAGCTTTTTCCAGCTGCATAATCACAACACAAACAATTACAGTTTGCATTGTCCTTATTTCTTAGCTTGAAATCTCCCAGGGCCTTTGGCTCAGATAAATAGCACCCATTGAAGCTTCTTTCATGGCCTTCTGAAGAGATATAGCTGTCTCTTTGACATCACTTCCTTCTGCAATACCAACAGTTGAAACTTCTATATGCTTCTTGTCAACCGAACCGGGATGAGGAGGATGAACATTCAAAGATGCATGTGCCTCTGCCCTTGGATCATCACCAAATTTGTCATGAATACCCGATATTGCAGCCACAAAATCATGTTCAAGTGCTTCATTATAATCGTCAGTGTCTTTTGATAGGATTTCCCAATTCTCAGTTATTGGGAGAGAGAGGCACTGCTTTCTATGCTCCTTAAACTCGGCCCTAGTTGGCAAAACAACATAGTCAGTGACAGGATCATAGAAAGGATCTGGCTCTCCTGCTTTTAGCCAATGTTTAAGTATTCGAAAAACCCTCTCATCACAGATCAATCCCCGGTGATCTCCAGGTACCCCTATCCTTTCCTCCGCTACAAGCCCATCTGCCTGAACAATCAGAAAAAATAGCTCACATTAAACGATTCTCTGCAGAAACTGTTTCCTATATAATATATATGTGTGAAAAGTGGATGATACATGAAATATGATTAGTCACTCTCTAAAGCAGTTGCTAAATAAAGAAAAAATTATCATAACGTATATGGAATTTTATTAAGTACCAAACTATCTATCTCTACAACTAAGGGAAAATGTCATGCAGTAATGCAGATTAGCATTTAAAGCAAATAGATATAAATTTAATTATTACAAGAGCTACTGATTGAATATCCTAATGAGCTTCCTGCCTTACAAAATCTGGGAACCCCCCTTCCCAAAGAAACTGCAGAAGTTATTAGTGTGGGGATGCTTCCCACCGTTTGCTTGGAGAATAACCTTTTGTGATTGCATATGCAATAATTAATACTCATCCTCGCGCACATGATAGTATACTTCTCAAACCTATCCTTTTCATCATTTCTTATTGGCCAACAGTCCCATCACACGCGCCTTTCCAAAATCACTCTCTTTTTATTGCCTCTGCTATTTGCATGCCACTAAATATTTGAGGTGGTGCAGTGGAACTGTGTGTTCGCAACTCAAGTCGTCTGGTGTGTAGTTCAAGTATGGTTTGCTCAACCCCTTAACTCTCTATGACCATCCTACATTATTTTCATTTACGAATTGCCCTTGGAATGACGGGAATATTGTATACAAGTGGGTTATGGGTTTCCTCCTTTAGGGGGTGGTTATTTGGAATTTGCCCTTCCCTAATCCTGGTTTTCTTGGTTTGCCTTTTTGAGTTTGGTTCTAGGCTATTGAATGGAATTTTCTTAATCCTTTTTTGGTAGTAAAAGACGATTAACTCACAAATATGAAAAATTTGGTGAAAATGAAGCCAGGTGGCACCTCTAGTTCTCATGAGGGCAGGAAGGGGAAGAAAAGAGCCCTCAGTCAGACAAGAGAATGACGGAGGAAAGAATTTTGTCCTACATAGACCAGGAGATTCAAAACCCCTTTATGCAATTATGGATTCTCAAGATGTGGCAAGGAGCAAAGAAAGTAGGGGAACTGGAAGGCACCGATATCGAGAAAGCAATGAAAGTTGTGATTTTCGACCCCAAGCAATCAGTGCAAAGGAAAAATGTTTTTGACATAGCCCAATCCCTCACTTGTGTAAATATGTTATCGAAGGTTGCCAGGTCATTTACCCTGCATGAAGATCATAAGGACTCGAATGCTTGACCCACTCAATGTCCACCAAAAACAATGAGCACCAACATTCAATTTTGAATGGTTTACAAAAGCTCAGTTGGGGCCGGATTTATTTGGCTAAGCATCTCGACACAGAATAACCTGAGGAATTGGTGTTTACTCTCCTGCCTACTACACAAACCTTGAAACCAAAGATGTGGTTGTGAATGACGAGAAGAATGTAACCCAAAATCTTGATCCCATCACCATAGACTAGGTTCATTTTAAGTTGGACATACTAATATGTATATACCAAATTGCCCTATGTTGAGGGCGGGCCGTGTAATTTGCCTTGCCCTCAGTAGGCTTGAGTATTTAATACCCTATGGACCACCCTCCTACTATATAGGTAATAGTTTTGTAATTGGATTACCAATTCATAATGAATATATTCTATATTAAGGGCCCATGCATGGAGGAATTTCTTTTTTTATGGCATTTTGCACACACCTCAGCATGTGATTAGGACCTTTGATAATTGGCTTGTTGCACCAGGGCGGCTATGGCTTCTTTCTCACTTTGCATATATGGGTCACATTGCACACACGGTTGGAAAGGTTTCTCAATGAAATATTCAGTTCCATGCAGAAATTTTTTATACCCTTGGATTTTCAAGTGTGCATACAGCTTTGTACTGATGAAGATGGTTGAGCTCGCAATGCTCAAAGGATTGCAGTAAAGGCTAATTAGGGCTTCCAAATCTTGATGCTCAACTGTTTTTTAAACTCCTGCAGTCGAAAGGCTTTTGGCCAGGGGTGCATAGATACGGATACGGATGTGAATATAGATACGGTATACAATATGGATACGGCTAGATTTTTAGGCCCCCTAATGTAGATACAGTTGGATACAACATTTATATAATATTTAAAATATTATAATAATATAGATTATAAATTAAAATATATTTTAATAATAATTATCAATTTTAAATTATAAACAAATATATACATCAGATTAAAACTAAAAGCAAATTACACACTCCCAACCTGAGGTAAAGGTGGGATTCTAGGAAGTTGTGTATTCAATGGATTAAAACAAAATTGCAGGTTGTTTAGAGTCTAGACCAACTAATAATAGACAAAATGAAAGAAAAGAAGCAGAGTAGACCAAAGAAAACACATCAAAATAATTGCATGTTGAGAAGAGCTAATGTGAGAGTTTGAAGTAAATGAGCGAATCAACACTCTCGCCTCCATATCCTCAATTGTTGCTGCTAAAATGCAGTATGGCAGTATTTTAGCATTTTTCTAGCCTTTTGAAGGACTGTTTTTGTTAATTTTTTTGACTTTTAAATTAGATATGGATATAGTTGGCCCACATACCATATCCAAATGTATCTGATATGGCCTAGTTACGGGTTTGCATCTGGGTACAGCTGGGTACAGTATCCAAGTCATATCTGAGCCTTGCCGTACCCGTATCTGTATCCAGCACGTGGATACGTGCACCCTACCAGTAGGGGTGTTGTATCCTGCAACCATACTTCTAGCTCATGGTTCATGGTTAAAGTGGTCAATGGATGATAATATTCTTGTTTTATCCCTGAAGATGGCGATATACTTCTCAGCTAACCTCTTGTTATTTGATTAGATAGTTCTTCCTCTCTTTAACTTGGTACTTGTGTAACCTTCATTTTCTACCTGTTATGGAAGTTTCCTAGGTCTGTTCTTAACTATAATTTTTTTTTGCAGTCTAGGGCCTATCCCTAGTTATCTCTAGCTTTTAAAATAATAGAGAGCAAAATAAAATGCACGAGAATAGAGAGCATATAATGTTAAGGTAAATAGTATGTACGGATCATAATAGTAAAAAGACATAGGAAAAAACATGTTTTTCACATTTTTTTAGCGGTCATATTAAAAAGCCCGTTTTTTACCCTAATGCCATGCCCTTAATTTTTTTATTCTCTACCAATGCTTTTATATCTAAAAAGTTTGATTTTACATGTTGAAAAAAAATATAAGGGTACTATTTTTGTGCAGGTTTAAAACAAATACAAGAATTTTGTTTATAAACTACATATTTTCACCTATCTATTGAATCTGATCTGCAAAGATCCATGGAGCAATGGTAGCACATCTGATGTTTTAATCTTTAGTATCTGTTTCCAAATGGTAATTGAGGTTTGGACTCGCATCTTCATTAATTCTACTTGTTTTACTCAAATCTATTTTAATACAACGAAGTGGAAGCATGTCATGAGCAAAGTAAAGTGCACTGGTAAGGAGAGTATATAATGTAAAGGTAAATTGTATGTATTGATCATAGTAGTAAGAAAAACAGACTTAAGGGGAAAAAAACACGCTTTTCACTAGGTAGCTGTTACAGGTATGGATACAAGAAAGGGAACCCAGTATGCCGGTATCGCAATATTTTGGGGGGTCTTGGATACGGCTTTGGGTACAGCCATACAAAAAATATATAAAATATTTAAAATAATAAAAAGTAAGCAAATTAACCATATAATATGCATAGAGTAAACAAAAGAAGCTAAAAACCACAAAACATAATAATAATTCAATGCCAAATGTCATGATATTCACTACTCAAACTTAGAATAAGTACTTAGAACTTAGAAAAAGAAAAAAAAAAGGGGGAAAGGCCATTTCTTATGGCGGGTTCCGTAATACTCACACAGGACGTTTCCCCGATGTACTGGAGCACATACCCATACCCAGACCCTGCAGGGTCATACCTGGCTACCCAAGTTTTTCATTATTTTCCAGGTCATATTAAAGCCTATTTTTTACCTTAACGCCATGCCCTTAATATTTTAAATCTGTAACAACACTCTAACATCTAAAAAGTCTGATTTTAGGTTATTTAAAAAAACATAAAACGGATACTTAAATTTTTTAAGTTGAAAAAAATAAGGATACTCTGTTTTTGCAGGTTTTTAAAAAAACAATATATACATATATATAAGGATTTTATTTATAAACATCATGTTTGGGCATATTACAAATCCGGATGTTTTAGCTCAACTGTATTTCATGGTTTTTTGAACCACTTGTGTCTCATTTTTACGAACATGGCTATACCATTGATAAAGACCGTGCATGAGAAGATTGTAAAATTATAACTTGGTTCAAGGGGCTATGAGTAGAAACTCTGTAACTCCAACGTACAGGTGTGCCTTATGGTATACATGTATGTGAGAGCGGGCTGCATATGCATTTCCTAGTTGTATGTAGATATCTCAATATGCAGGTGGGGAATGACCATGGAATACTCTGTCTATATGATGTGGGTTAAATTGAATGTAGAGAAACCGGCTGCTGAAACCCCTCCACTCTGCTCTCAAATTATGTAAAGATTTAAATCTTTTTTCCCTTCTTCTCAGTAAAAAAGGGTATTATATTGATTTATGAGGCCAATGGCAAAAAAGCTTACAGAATTTACATATATCAAAACTGCACAGGTGGCATGGATTTCAGAATATTCACAGTTAGAGAAAGGTTCAAGTAGATAACTATGCAATGGAGACACCTCACTGAAACCTGTTTTGCGATTATTTATGAACATGGCACAAATTAGCATATCAGAACATACACGGTTAGTGAAAGGTTCAAGTAGATTACTATGCAATGCAGAGACCTCACTGAAACCAGTTTTGAAATTATATAATATAAAATGTAGCACACATTAGTATATCCTAAAACTCTATTAAATTTACTGGAGCAATGCACAAGTCTTATTCTTGAGTTGCTGAACTTCATTTGCCAAATGGTATATCTCAATCTGAGCAGATTCCTTGAAGTTGTAACTGATGATAAAAAATAATGCAGCATCTTCATCAATTGCAAATTATTGAAATTCTTCCGGCCTCAGCAGTACTGGGAAGGCAGGAAGAAGCATATCCATCTACAATAAAGAAGCTGCAAATGCTCCTCAAGGTCGGAAATTATTGAGAAATGGATAATCTTGCTTATAAAGAAAATGGTTTTGAGTTACACATGTTATGAATGACACAGGCAAACACGCTGCATGTCTCATTCAGAATATGAAATATGACGTGTTCCACAGCATGTCTTTCCATAATTCCCTAATGCTTAGGATGTCTTTCCATAATACTTGCAATCACATTGTTGGCAGAAAGAAGTATCATTGTGATTTTAGTTTACCATCCTTGTGTTAAGAAGCCTTCGCCGGTGAATACGAGAAAGAAAGATCAGTGGCAGGTGAAGAGAGATGTATCACAATTAATCTGCTTTTGATTCCTTTAATTTGGTACGCAGACTCAGTAAAGTGATTAGCACATAACTGAGAATAATTACAGACATCCCACCAAAACGAGTGCATAAGACAGAAGCTAGAAAGGTCAGGTGGCCAAATTACCAAGAGCTAAGCACGAAGGAAGTGCCCATCCTCATAAGCAGCCTGCCATGTGATTTGTACAATACACAAAATAGGAAAAGGGGAAGCGATTGAAGGAACTTTTCAGATCCTTAGCCTCTAATGTTAGCAGTTGAATTTTCCAATGCAGATTATTTGGCAAACAATAAGTTTGCAGCAAATTGATCCAAAGCTTAGATTCTCCCCTAATGGCTACTTATGAGAATCAACATTTAAGGTGTTGCAGCGTGCCTTTGGTAACTGCTTGAATGTAGTAGATTAAAAGCCTGAAAAAATTTGAGCATGCCTTATTTGTTCCCTATGATGCCCCTGGGACCTATTCTCCCTGGGTTGTATTTGAGGCACACTAAAGTTCAACTTTGGGAATATGTGGTGGATAACAAGACTCGTGTGGCTTAAAGGAAATATCAAATACACAGATTGCAATATTTGTAAGCCACTTTCCAAAACTGCAGGATGAAAATCTCAATTAATGTACAGGATAGATTCATCTATGTCAAACATTTTCCATAAATTTCATAGATCTATTCACATTCTTCTAAGAGTGGATTCCATTGACTGCTCTTCTGAGTTGTATATTTGTGCATTCCTTTCAAAGCCAAACTGCCCAATAAAAGAATAGATGTCCCATGTCCCATAACATGTTCAGAGTTTAGAGCTCGCAGCGTAAAAGCAGAGGAAAAGTCTGATCCATTCAACCAGTAATTAGTTGATATAGCTTTTGACTAATCAAACAAATCAGAAAAAATGACCGAAGTCTTCCATTAGTTGTAGACCACGTGCAGCAGTTCCTTGCAACTTCCCAAAATGAGATTGGGAGAAATGATGTTATAAATATGAATATAATGCTGAAAAGGGAGGCACCTGCAACTTAAAGGTATTCCCGGATGTACACCCCCGACACAAAAGGTCCCAATAGACCAACTTTTTGTTCATTAATGATAGAAATGCAAAAATGATACATAAAATAGGGATTCCCCTCCATTTATACTCGAAGAGGATGAGAAACATTAATTGCGAGAAATCAGGATGAAGCAAGAACAGATCTTTATAATGCGTACAACAGCTTGAGATAGTAAAAACTTTGATGTTCTGGATCCCTTTAGTAGGTCTAGAGGGGTTATGATACATTGGAACCACATTAAATTTGGTCTCAGGATATCTAGTACAAACTCCTGGACTGCTGCTGCTGAATTCTTATCTTAAAAACTTGGCAAACAATTTTGTGTTATAGCAGTGTATATACCTCTTGCAGGCAAGTTTAAGGAACAAGCTGTTATTGTCACAACCCATTCCCAACTGTTGATCGGAAAAGACCTTTCTTTGATTAAATAAACCATGTTTAAATGTATTTAATCAGTTATGATTAGTATTACCTGATTTATGAGAGATGATGCTAATTATCTTGATTGGATTTATTTTCATTATATCAGATTTGATTTAATGCAGAAATTGATTAAGCATTGATTGCATCTGTTTCACAATTGACAAAAATGTGTTGTTGATTAGCATTTTTATATCATGATTCAATTATAGAGTTCATTATTTGTTTTATTATATCACATCTGATGACTCAGAGCAACCACTTAGTGGTTGTCTGAGGTGGATGCACAGCAGCTTTTCCCCTCACGGTGATGAGAACCTAAAAGCAACAGATTAAAGACAAGCCTTTAGTAATGCTAACTTATATGTAATGGCAGGGTTTATGAGGGTTTACAATGCATGAGATTCGTTCAATTATAAGAGCAGGGATTTTGTGCTTGCGCTATTGTTGCCTATGGTTGTCTTGGGAATTTGACCTAGTTGATTGGGGCACTCTACTTGAGTTGAGCAATTGTACATCTCTTGATGCCTGTGATGTTTTTGCAAGGACCGAATCAAAGTCGCTTTGCTTTCACTTTCCTTCATAGGCCTATTTGGCCTGGGAATTACTTATTAAGCATTGTGATTTTCTGGTAATTTTTATCTTCTTTAATGTCTTATAGGGCAGGCAAGATTACTTCCTAGTGAGCTAACTATCTTTCCTTGTAGATGTATCTTGCCATGTTATTGTATGGGTTATAGCATCTTGGATTATTCTTATTTTATTGCCATGTCATATTCGACATTGATATTGAATTACTTGAAAAGTAATCACGTGTAAAAACTGTGGGTTAAATCCCACCACAGTCGGTATAATCATTTAGGTCTTTGACCTGGCCCCATTGAGGGGACATGCGTACTTTAGGGAGATGATTGCTCTTGGTGCTTTCTTGCATGTGCAGTGGTGGCTAGGTGAAAGAAGTTTAAGATCTCCATAGTCTACTCATGGTTCAATCTCTTTGAGCAAGCTTAGTGATTAGAGCATGGTCCCATGGAGGGGGGGCTCCATAAATATCTCAGCGGGTGCTGCTGAGAAAATTTAGGAGCATTTTAGCAGTTTCAAGGTCCCATGATTTTTTATTAGTTTCCTCAATAATACCTGCTGAGATATTATAGGATCCCATTGGATTTTTATGGTTATTTGTAGGTAAATAAAATCATATTTCTCTCTAAAATCACCAAAAAATAATGGCGGGAATACATATTAGATTCTATCAGCCCTAAAGTGTAGGGGGAAGCTCTTGGTGCTTTCTTGCATGTGCAGTGGTGGCTAGGTGAAAAAAGTTTAAGATCTCCAGAGTCTACTCATGGGTCAATCTCTTTGAGCAAGCTTAGTTATTAGAGCATGGTCCCATGGAGGGGGGGCTCCATAAATATCTCAGCGGGTGCTGCTGAGAAAATTTAGGAGCATTTGAGCAGTTTTAAGGTCCCATGATTTTTTTATTAGTTTCCTCAACAATACCCGCTGAGATATTATAGGATCCCATTGGATTTTTATGGTTATTTGTAGGTAAATAAAATCATATTTCTCTCTAAAATCACCAAAAAATAATGGCAGGAATGCATATTATATTCTATCAGCCCTAAACTGTAGGGGGAAACTCCCAGCCCCGCCTCTCCAGCCACCTCTTAAGTTTAGGGGGCTAAAAAGAGGAGCTCTTATTTTTTAGGCGGAGAATCTATTATTTCCCGTAGTTGGCTTTAAAAATAACCATGGGACCTTCTGCTGCAAGAAAATAGGAGCCCAAGCCCCTCCATGGGACCATGCTCTTGGCATGAGATTTTGAGGTTTGGCTTGACTTTTGCGGCAGTTTACAAAATAAGTTTTCGAGGGTTTATTTCTGCAGTTTTTACAGCAGTTATCTGAATATTTTTTAAGAGTGGTTTTTACTGAGCTGGGGGAAATCATGCCAAGAGTAATGTCTTCTATCCTTTTGTCTTCCACTCTTTGTGGGAAGTCATTTATGTGGAGTAAAAGGGGAGAGCCATTCTTGTGGTATGAAAGCTGCAATTGTCACCTATTTGGAAGATTGGCAGAACGTATTGTCTTGTGATGCTTGGATATTGCAGGAAATATCCATCCCCTACTGTGTTCCAAATGCAAACTGAAAATTGAATTGCAAATTATAGAGTAAACTTACTAATAAAAGGAAATATGGGAGCTGTTGCTTCTCCCAGGGTGGATTGCACCTGCAAATCTGACTGGAATAAATGAGCTCTCACACAATGGTGGCTATCTTTTGCATTAGGTTTTTGATATTGTAAAAATAAGATACATTCTTCAAGGCTTTTCCCCCTTTTGAATTCGAACCACCAAAACCCTAATTAACCCATAACTAACTCATGGGCTAATTCTTCACAACTCTAGTAACCCAAAATAAGGAATAATAATGCTAAAATTAAAGACAAATATAAATGTTGTGTTTAGGTACACAACATCCCACCCACATATCGAGATGGAACTGTTTCTTGTAAGAAATGGCGAATCGAAACACATTGGAAATGCAAGTATATCTCAGGCATGTGGCGGAAACGACACAAAAATTGTATGTCATTTCTGGCATGTGCCACGGCATTTCTGGGCCATTTCCAGCTGTGATTCTTCTTTGAAAAGGCGAAAAAAAAGTTTAAAAAATTTAACATGTTGAGGAAAAAACTAAATTTGTTTATCTCACTTGAACTTTGATGAATGCCTTTGGAATATGGTTTGAAGGACAATATGGCTTGGAGATGCCTGAGGGGCATTGAAGGGGGCATGAAGCTTCCACATGATTTTAAGCACGTGCCTGTACCTGCAAATCAATAACAAAACCAACAAAACAAATAGAAACCCTTTACACATGGGGTGAAGCCTTATGATCTTTTACTCCTCAAATAAAACTAACTCAACACTAAAACCATGAAGCCTCCACCTCCATGGCAACTTTAGCTTGAGGGTCCATTAAGGCTTTGTTGAGTTTGAGGGAGGAAGGAAAAGGCATTGACAAGCCTTTCACCTCTCTCCCTCTCCTTCTCCCAACCTTGGTCATGTTGAAAATGAGCTTCCAAACCTTAAGCTGACCTTTATGGGGCATCCTTATGAACTGGGACAACTTTTAGGGTTTTTTAAATCTTACGGTTGTGATATAATTTAATCTAAGGGTGGAGATTGTTTGCTTTACTTTTGAAGGGAAAAGTCTTTTTAACTTAAATTACTTTCTAAGGTGTTTTTTTGTTGACTTAAAACTTTATTAAGTTGTGCACCTTATGTTTTCATGTTGAGTTGCTTTTTTAAATGGGGGTGTCACTTAAGTGACCCCCCTTTCTGACAGACTTCTTTGTAATTGTATGCCATTGAGTTTTAATAATGTGAAACTGAAATCAAAATCTAAAGGTTGCGTTATCAACTTTTGTGAATACCAAATTTTAAGTGTTTTTATCTTTTGTGAACTAAAAATGAGTACTATGTATTTTTTTATCTATATTTATATATTTTTATAATATATTGTATGTGCCATTACGTTCCAAGGGTTTTTTGAAAATCCACGTTTCCAACACATTTCCAGTTCTGTTTCCTGGCAAAGAGGGGACCGTAATTTTGGGAGATAATTGCTTTAGGTGGTTTCTTGCATGGGTAATAGCAGCAAGGGTTTTTGAATGAAGTCTAAAATCTCCATACTCTACTCATGGTTCAACCTCTTTGCACAGGCTGGTTTTTAGGCGTGAGTTTTTGGGGTTTGACTTGACAATTGTGGCAGTTTGGCGAAGAAGTTAT
The DNA here is from genome assembly GCA_019776745.2 of Taxus chinensis. NCBI lineage: Eukaryota > Viridiplantae > Streptophyta > Pinopsida > Cupressales > Taxaceae > Taxus > Taxus chinensis. Next base: position 594,743,832 of record CM034151.1, on the reverse strand, counting down.
CAAGGATTTACTCTCACAGTTTTTACAGCAGTTATCTGAATAAAATTTTATAGTTTTTCCCTTTTCCTGAGCTAGGGAAAATCGTGCCAGGCGTAAGGGATTTTATCCTCCTCTTCCACTTTTTGTGGGCTGTTGTTTCAGTGTGGAGTAAAGGTATGAAAGCCGCAATTGTCACCTCCAGGGAAGAGAGTGATGTTAGTATTGTCTTGAGCTGCTTGGTATTGTTTAAGTTTAAACCTTAAAGAAAATATTTAAGAACCCTAGGCAGGGAGCATTTCTATTAATCCATGAAACTGTAGAGGCATGTTCTGAATGCTCTTAATCCTGCTCTATTCCATGGTCATAAAAGAGATGTTGCTTGTTTTTTGCAAAGTTTTAATGCAAAAACCCTAATCAGGGAATGGATTCTTGTTGGACCTTATGTTCTTCATTGAGCCATCATGTTTAGTCAATGAGACTTTGTCTAAGTTTAAACCTTGTAGAAAATATATAATAACCCTAGGGCCATTGGGTTTGAACTTGTATGCTGGTAAAAAGAGTAACTCTAGATCGATTGGAACTCTACACAAATTTTAAATTGCCTTGAATCAACGTTTACACACACACACAGACAAATAAATTTATAGGCATTTCGAAGTTTAAAACCTGTTGTTTTTTTTAATCATTTATGAGGTTAACAGGTTATGCCTAAGAAGGCCTCTTTTGAAGTATATATATCATTGTATTTAGATATGCGTATGAGGGATTACGTTGATAAAAAATGGACTCGGAATACGATAATGCATGCACAGCTGAAGATGTATGTGTGTGTGTGAGTATGTTTGTGGGATCATGCTATAGGTTAGTTGAGAGCAACCTGTTCACCATTGTTGAGATTGAGAAACTTTCTTTACTTTTCTTTTATTGTGAAAATGGCCATCAAAGATGAGAAGCCTTTATTATGAATGAAATGAGGAATGCTTAATGCAAGGCTATTTCACAGACTTAAATAATTTACCTATTAACAAGTAATCTTCAAGATGAGAAACTTTCTTTACTTTCTTTTATTGTGAAAATGGCCATCAAAGATGAGAAGCCTTTATTATGAATGAAATGAGGAATGCTTAATACAAGCTATTTCACAGACCTAAATAATTTACCTATGAACAACTTCAAAGATGAGAAGGCTTTATTTGAATGAAATGAGGAATGCTTAATACAAGGCTATTTCACAGACCTAAATAACTTACCTATGAAGTAATCTTGGACTGCCACCAACTAGCTGTGGGTTTAGTATATTTGATGAGTTATGCATGGGTTATCCCCTAGTTTGTAACCTTGGGGAGATATCCCTTGTTATCATGTTGATTCAAACAGCATCTAATGCAGACTATGAAGTTCTAATATAAAATCGGAGTTCCTTTCTAAAGAATAAGGTGCTCTTACCTTTTTCAGTAAGTTGGGTCCTTTGCTTCCTTTTCTTACTTGAGGGTTTTTAAATTCAAGGCATTCCTTTCCAATTGCCATGTTTTTGAAAAATGTTGTGCTCCTCCCCAATGACGCATTCGAGTTCCAAAACCAACTTGACTTCCTTCTCTGCCACAAGTAAACTTTATTTGACTGACTATGCTTGTTGAGTGACAGGAGACATGGAATACATCAAGCAGCTTTACTTTGTTCAGATTGTCCAGAGGATTAGCAACTTTTACCACCCCTTCCTTCACCGTGTAGGGCCTATAGTATACTTGGTTGCAGTTATCAATTTTCCTTTCTGCTTCAATGTTGCCTTCTTCCAAGAGTGGAACCAAATAAATACCAAATCCCCTAACTCAGAGGGGAGTTCAGCACTATTCTGATCTGCTTGTTGTTTCATCGTGCTCACACACTGTCAAATTGTTCTTCAACATGTATAATATATTTTGCCAAATTGTCCTTCAACAGGGATATAGTAAATTTTGCATCTCTTGAAAGTTGTACGTTGTCAACTGCTGTAGAACCAATCCTTAGAGATGGAGTTTCACATCCATAAAGTGGCTTGAAGGCGGTCATCTTGATGGTTGACGATATGTAGTCTTACCAATATTCTACTAAGTACAAACATTTTACCCAACTCTACTTGTTATGGGAAGTTAGGACAAACCAACCACTTTGCCCACAGAGCCATTGCTTGAACATTTTCAACTAAATATTGATTGGTGAAGTAAAACATACTTGTGTCGAAGTTGTAGTGACACAATATCTTATGTGTTAGTATAAGAAGCACAGAGAAAATAACAAGAAGACAAAAAATTGCACTGCATCGATCGAATGATACCAGGCAGGGTGATTTTATTATTACATGTAGTTACAAAGTAGTTACGAGATTGTTAGTTACAACTGGTTCTAACCTCCTCAACTGTTTTCGAACCGTACGGTTCATTCTATATATTCAACACCCCCCCTAATGACTAACCTTGAAACAACACCAAGTTTATCTCTAAACTTGACAAACAACAAAGGACCAAGAGGTTTAGTCATTAGATCAGCAAGCTGATCTGCCAGGTAGGACAAAAATGCAGAGAGATTTCACCAGAATCAACCAACTAATGAATATAATGATGATGAATCTCATGTGTGTTTAGTGTGGGCATGATGGACAGGATTCTTCACCATCTTTAGAACACCTTGATTATCACAAAAGAGTGAAAGAGGTGTTGCAATAACCTTGGGAAACTGAAAATTAGTCACAATCTGACGAAGCCATATTGCTTCACAACTAGCACTAACAGTAGCCTTGTATTAACCTGCTTTAGTATAAGAGATGGCAACAGTAGGATGAAGTTTACTCTGCCAAGAAACAACTCCTGAATCAAAAGAGAAGATATATCCTATGGTAGATCGTTGAGTATCTACAAATCCAACCGTACGGTTCATTCTATATATTCAACATGTTGTGCCCTAATGACTAACCTTGAAACAACACCAAGTTTATCTCTAAACTTGACAAACAACAAAGGACCAAGAGGTTTAGTCATTACATCAGCAAGCTGATACAGGCAGAAGGACAAAAATGCAGAGAGATTTCACCAGAATCAACCAACTGATGAATATAATGATGATGAATCTCAATGTGTTTAGTGTGGGCATGATGGACAGGATTCTTCACCATCTTTAGAACACCTTGATTATCACAAAAGAGTGAAAGAGGTGTTGCAGTAACCTTGGGAAACTGAAAATTAGTCAGAATCTGACTGAAGCCATATTGCTTCACAACTGGCACTAACAGTAGCCTAGTATTCTGTTTAGTATAAGCGGATGGCAACAATAGGATGAAGTTTACTCTGCCAAGAAACAACTCCTGAATCAAAAGAGAAGATATATCCTGTGGTAGATCGTCGAGTATCTACAAATCCTCCCCAATCACAAGTCGGTATAGCCAATCAATCTGAAATCTGCAACTCTCTGATATAGAATGCCGAAGTCAAGAGTTCCTTTGACATATCGTAGAACTCATTTTGTTGCTCCCCAGTGAAAGACTTTTGGTTTAGATAAAAACAAAGAGAGATAGCTATGACAGCAAAACACAGATCCAGTCGTGTAGTTGTTAGATAGATCAAACTACCCACCAACTATCTATATAACGATTCATTGACGGGTGGTGAATCATCATGAGCTAAGAGTTTCAACCTGACTTCCATAGGTGTAGAAGAAGAATTACAATCATACATCTAAAATTTTTGTAGCAAGTTCGTGGCATACTTAACTTGAGAAATGAAAATCAAGTGATCTATGTTGCCAGAATTCTACACCAAGACAATAGTGAAGGAGGCCTAAATCAATCATGTCAAAAGCAACACATAAATCTGATTTTACCATATCAATCGCAGCATCTCCACTGCGTGTGATGGTGGAGGTCATCAACATATACTTTAGATAAGAATCACAATGTCGTCATCATTGCTTTTGACATAGAGATTCGGATCAGAATGACTCCACAATGTGTGAAGCCTGAATGTCTGGATGTTTATCTATTTTGATGTACCAGGCTCGAGGAGCCTGCTTGAGTCCATAAAGGGACTTAATCAATCTGCATACCAGATGCTCACGACCACGAGCCCGAAAACCCGTAGGCTGTGTCAAATACACTTCTTCCTCCAAATCCGCATTCAGGAAAGCACTTTTGACATCCATCTGATATACTTTACCACATAAATCCACAGAAATATTGGGATTTTCAGTTATTTGTCGAATAGATAGAAGATTATTTTGTAAAGAAGGTACATATCTAACATTCCGTACCAACAGTTTATGAGCACTATTCAATACAATGCATATATCTCTGATCCCTTCTACTATAAGTGATTCTCCATCATCTAGTACTATTGATTCAAAACAGATATTTGTAGTAAATGAAACATACCAGTCCCTGCGACATGAAAAGTGTGTGGATGCACTAGAGTCAATGATCTAGCAACTAGTACCACTGTCATGCGAGAATGAGGTCGTAAGACAATAAAGAGCATGCTCATCATCGGAATCCCATTCTTCTGCAACTGCTGCCACATGTGTTTCATCACATGGATTTTTGTTCTATTGCAAAAGATCATACTTCCGCTTCCGACAGTGCTTCTTAAGGTGTCCAAACCTTGTGACAGTAATAGCATGTGACCTGATACCGAGTGGAAGACTCACCAGAATGACGTCTCCACTTTCCCTTTGACTGTAATATCCCCTTCCCACTCAAAAACCCTTAGCCTATTTTGTCTACCCAACGGCTAAGGGAAGAAAATAAGGGTGACTTAAGTTTTAATATTTTACTATAAAGTGCAAAAAAAAAAAAAAAAACATTATAAAAAGCACCTATAATAAAGTAATGGACTTAATAATAAAATAAACATAGAAAAAGCAAATAAAAGATAAAGCACTTAGCAAAAAATGTATTATTTATGGAAAAGTGCAACTTGCACTAGGAGGCAAAAGTTAATTATAAAAAAACGCCAACAAAAGGAAGAGCATATAGGCCTAATGATTATTTCTAGGAGAAAATGCGACTTACATGAGGGAGAAAAGTTGGCGGTAAAAATATTAAATGAAGGGACAAATCTGATTGGATGTTGACCTGTAATGTCCCCAAATGGACATATTTGACCCCATCTTGGATTTTGGAAAATCCAAACCCCAGATGCAAAATAATAAAATATTTATCAAATTAAACTCTGTAGATCTGAATTAACCCTGGAAAATGCGACAAGGGCAGCTTGGGAAACTCATGAAAATCAACGATTATAATTGTCTTCTCCCTGAAATCTGATGTGCTGATTTAATAAAGCCAAAGTATGCAAGAAAAATGCAGATTTCTGTTATAAACCAGGCTGAAATAACTAATAAAAATTTGCCTTTGAGTATGCCTAAAAATGATATTTTTAGTGATCCAAAAATTGCTGAAACAGGTTGCTTTGATTTACCAAAATCAGATATAGAGATGGCAACACAAATCAGACCTGTAATGTCTCCAAAACAACTCAGAATGGCCAAAAGGTGGGTCACTCAACCTTAGAAAAATAAGAAACCACTGCTGCAATTTATTTTTCAAACCCCCTTTACAAATATTTGCAAAAATCCCTTCCACTGTTGCTGGAAATAACTGAAATATCCTTGCAAGTACAATGGAATCCCCTGTGTAGAGATCCCTCACATACTCTTGGGATTTTCGTCTGCAAGAGAGTACTCCTAAGGGTTTCCGTCCTTAGAAATAATGCAGACTAAGCTAAAAGCTTCAATTAAAAATCAGATTAGAAGATGATCTGTCTTCTCCAAGCAATTCCCATTGCTTAAATAGAAGAATTGGGCCTAGTGGCCAACTCCAACAACCAATCACATTTTCCTTCCTCGTTAAATGCTTCCACCAACCACTTTTCTTCTCTAGGCCAAGTTGCATTTCTTTACAATGGATAACTTTTGGCCCATTAACCCTTTGCCTTTTTCTATGTTTTTTTGCCTCCATAGTGCAAGTCACACTTTTCTAGAAATAAATAATTTTAGCTAAGTGTTTGTATCATTTGGTTCACTTTTCTGTTTTTTTTAAGTTAATAATAATTTATTATAAGTGCATATGATATTTTATTTTATTTTGCACTTTATAATAAAATATTAAAACTTAAGTCACCCTTATTTTCTTCCCCTAGCCGTCGGGTAGACAAAATAGGCTAAGGGTCTTCGAGTGGGAAGGAGATATTAAATAGATTGTGTGACAAGAGCACTCTCTGATTGGTCACAATTAGATTTTGCCTATATTTGTGTCCACTCTTTTTGCAACAGGTAGGAACTCACCTTGTCAAACGTAAGTGTTTAACTTTCCGCCATTAAATGGAGTGCCTCCAAAAATGGCTCATACAAAGAAGGTAAGTTGAACAAAACCAGAACCACCATATCATTGTCGTCCACCTTTTTGTTGATGGAAGATAACTGGTCTCAAAGGTCTTTCATCTGAAGTAGGTGCCTAGACATACACCTTGTAACTTTACGGAAAAGAGCATATTTTTCAAGTATAAAACCCGACTCTTTTCTGACGTCTAATATTTATCCCTCAGACCAGCCCACAACGTGCTTGCCACAGTAGCATTCCACACTTCCGATATCATATCATCCAACACCGATAACTTGAGAAGTAAAAGTGCTTCCTTATGACGCTTGTCATAATCCGCGAAGTTTGTCGTTGGTCGACTTTCACTACCTGTGATTATTTTATTGCAATCACAAAATTCTACGAGCATTAAAATCTTATGGCTCCATACATTGAAATTAGTGCTTGTTAATTTTTGCGTCTCTGGCAGAGTCAAGTGTGAAATATTTGCCATTTTATTATTCCAAAGTAACGGAAATAAGAAAATAATATGTTACCCACACCAATAATATATTACTTATTCCAACAAATACTATTAAATTAATTACTCATATGCAAATCACCCCTTGAACTGCCCTCGAACTATATTTGTGTATATTAAAAATATTATTACTTACCAAGGCACATGACTTCTGCAAATTCCAAGGGGTACACGACTGTTCATGTTTTTCTTTCCACGACTCTACTTCCGTCACCTATGGATTTGCTTTGCCTTTGTGAAATGCATTTTCCTTCAAACACTTTAAACCACAAACCCTCGCAACTGTGTTTTTGCCCACAACTTCGAATGTTTCGACTTCTTTTGTTTTGCCCACACGATTGTGCTTCTTCCCTCACGACTTTGCCTCAAACTATGAGTTTTCACCAAAAATGACCTTCTACCCTCACGACTTTGCCTCAAACCACGATTTTTCACAAAAACGGCTGGTATTTTGTCGTCGATTTTAATGGCGTTGCTTCCAAAAACCGTTTGAAAATGTCTTTGTTCACGGTATTTACCCTTGTCTACCCTCGAATCATGACTGTTGGGCCTCGCAAATTCTCTAGCGACTGTTGTGCACGAAAAAACTCACGAACTAGATGCTCTTGGTCTGTACGACCTCCCACAAGCTTCTCCTTTGTTTGCACTCTTGCGCCAAGAGCTTCCTCAAACTGAATGGCTTCTTTATTCCTCGAACTGCGTACCTTCGACGCTCTAATACCATAGTTAGCATATGCAAAGAGAAGAAAGAATTCAAAGAAGGCTAAATGCGCACTCAAACAAATGTGACAACGTTTATTATATAGCAAGAGGTGGTTACAAATTGGTTGAATAGTTACCAACTGAATGACAACTACATAACCGCATTATAAGCTATATAATGCTCTATATTTCAACATTATGGTCCTGATAGAGTCAATAATTTTCCAAGGAAATAAAACTAACAAAGCAACACTTTAAACCTACTCTTTCTTAAGACATTAAACATGAAGAAAGATGATTAAGTAGTGAAACAAGTTGGGCACATAATTATGTATTTAGTCTAGTTGTCTCCTATATACATCCATAGGTGACCCTCTAAACAATTATTTACAACCTCCATTAGCCTATATGTTTGAAGGCGATAGCTAAAACTCGTGATAAAGGTGGCCCCTACAAACTAAACAACTCTTCACAAAAAATTACTCTGGAAGAAGAGCTTGAAGCAAGTAAATCCATACTAAAGTCATATCAAATATGAGCATATTTAATTGACTGGTCTAACACAACAAAGATTTGATCTTTACCTTCCGATACTTGCAATCCTAAAGTGAAGTCCATGGATACTACTTTCACTTCTTCTTTGGAAAGGCATTTGATTGAAGAATACCTGGAGAGGTAACAACTTCCACTGTGTTGCATGGAAAAGTGTCATATCCAGCCACAAACCTCAGTATGTCAAACCTTCATGTTTTGGCAGCATTGGTTAGAAGCCGTATTTTTGTAGGTTTACCACAAGCCTACATATCCATGTTCAGGGGTCTTTTGAATGAAATGGGACTGATTCTTGAAGTAGATGTGGCATTTAAACAAGATGATATTATTTCTCTCTAACATAGGTTTCACCTTCTTTTAATCTGTAATCTCTTTCCTGAGATGGAGTACAGCAGAGTCACTTATATAATATTGAAGAAGCCCCTCTAACCACATAGGTTGGCAAGATATTCTCTTTCCTCTTATATAATATCTCAAAGTTGTACGTTTGCAGGCTATCAATCATTTTTTTTTGTTGCTGCCCTATATGTGTCCCAAGTCAAAAGATGCTTTAGGCCAAGGCGGCCAGTCCTTGATGAATAACCTACCCCCTAGGAGAAACTATTGTCATTTGACCTCCAAACACATTATGGATAACGTGTTGCCTTCAAAAGCAATAGGACAATCATCCCATGAAAATATCTCACCAAGTTTGAATTCCAAAACACACCACAGTGAATGACATAGGGCTCAGAGAAATCAAAGATGAATTCTAGAGTGGCAACAAGAGCCTTCTTCAAATGAATTTTAGTTACTCAATGGACCAATATAAAGCATCCTTTTTGGAAGCTTGCTAATCTTAAGAATCCGCAAAGTTTCAGTCTTGGGTACATGCCATTTATATATTGGCCTTATTGAATGGCCTTATCTTTAAGGGTATGTGAACAAAACTTCTTAGGAAATAATATTGCTATGGTACTTTAACAATGACCTGAAATTCATATTTTGATTACTTCGCATGCAATTTTTCCTTGGCTAAGATGTCTTGGATGCTCTAAATGTTCTGCCCGATGATTTATTGTAAACCAGGATATCATCAAAAAAGTCATACAACTTCGTGGAGAAACTTATTGAATACCTTGTTCGTCAATGCCAGGAATGTTGCAGGAGCATTAGAGAGCCCAAAAGGCATTAATTGAAATTGATAATAGCCATGGTGGGTTATAACGGTTCTCTTCTCTTGGTCTTCTATCCAAATTTTCATATCTTAATCTATGTTGTCTTATAAATGTTTGGCTACATATAACTCATCGAACAAATCAACCATGAGCATTGGAAAAAAAATTATCGCAATTCAATTAAGCTTTCTTTAATCATTGAAGTAGACACCCCAAATCCACCACGCTTAAATTACTCATATATCACTCTTAAGTCATCCTAAAAATCATATAAATGTTTTTTTTTTTAAATTCGTAACTACAAAACAACCCAAATTCACATCATTTAGCCATACTAGGCCTCGATTGAAGTTTGCATGGCCCAACAAGGCATGCGCTTAGCGGGAGTTAAACCTAGGAGAAGTGGGAAACAACACCTACTTTACCAACCCATCAACACCTCATCAGCATATAAACACTTATTAATCATCTCTTGATTGATTTATTGATTCCCCTTCTTCACATCCAATTCCCACCACATCTCATGGACAATTAATCCTACTTAATTGCTCATAATCCTAATTAACAAGTTACTAATCCTACATCCTCATTATCCCACATTCATCAAATCAACTAGCATTCCCTATCCAAAATCTACATAAACAATCCCCAAAAAGTACCAAAACACACTTAATCTAATGCATACTTTCTACTTCTAGAAAGCTAAGGTAATTTGAGAAACTCTTGTTGATGTCAGAGGTTGTCAAAGCCGAACATTGCTTCCAATTTGGAAAGACTTCTTGCATCATCAATCCCTCCTTGCAACTACGCTGCTATTATCTTGCACAAGCAGTTTACGAGCATCTGCGCATCAGAAGAAAGTCTATGAATCAAGGGAGGTTTGCAATTTCATGTTTTGTTTATGCAAATAATGGTTTCTTTCCTTTTAGCTTTATCTTGATGTTAGTGTAAGGTTGTAATTTGAGGCTTCGAGGTGGAAGTTCCTTGTTTTAATTAGATACAACTAACTCTTGCATACAATTGCCAACTTATATCTAGGGATAAGTTTATCTTAAATCGAAGGGATTCTTTATATTTTGTTTAGGACAAGACTCTTCTAGGGTATTCTTTAATCTCACATCTTTTGTAGTAATTTTATCATACTTATTAAAACAAAGGCAGAAATATGCCTTTTAATTGGGTTTTCTCTTTTTGGGGGGGAGCATGTCCATAGGGCAAAGTGTTACTAGCTCTAATATCCCCTAAAAGGCTAAAAGCTATGTCCTTATTTTACATTTCTCATGTATGGTAAATAAGCCTATCATGTACTACAAGTATTATTATTTATCATATTGTGTAGCTCTAGTTTTATGATTAAACTAAACAAGCTGAATTTCCAAAAGCTTTCCATATGCCAAAATGTTTGTCTTTCCCAATCGCATGCAACCTTTTCCATATGCTGAAGGGATTTAAACAACATTTGACATACATCCATGTCTCTAATAGATTGAGATACCATGCTAGAACCAAAAAGAGCATGTGTGCCAAAGGCCCAAAGTCCATGATAACATCTTAAAAGTAAGAAACAAGGCTAAAAATAACACTTGATACAAAACCCAAAAGTAAAAATGAAAGCTGCGAGAAAATGAAGGATGCAAACTCTAAAATATTCCTGACCAAAGGTTAAAAATGTCTTCTAAAAACAATCTAAAAATTAGAGTTAGGTGTGCAACCCTTTGAATTACAATAATCTGTGATGCATAAGTGAAAGCAGGGCAAAAGACTCTTCTGAAAGGGAAATATTACAGCCCAACAAAAAGCATTGCTGAATGGAACACACAACACCTTAAACACGAGCACTCACCATAGCAGATTCCATAGGAACAGTTCCATCACCGTCGACACAAGTGTATACAGCCTGTAATCAGAAGAGAGATGTTAAAAGTGACTTATATCCAGTCATGAGATGCAAATAAGCACATGAAACAAATAACTCTTGAGGAATTTAAGATAATGTACAAAAAAGTTATGAGAGAAGAATTTGTCACCTGAGAACAAATATGAGGAAACATGCAAAAAAGGCAGTCACAAACCGTACTTGCTTCACAGCAATACATTTCGACACAACTTCCTCAAGTTTTAATTATGGCATGACAAATGTTAAGTTTAAAGAAGCCAAATATATCCATTGGTCCTAGATTTTGATTGAAAGCATGCAATCATATTCAATAATTAAAAAACATAAATAGATCCCGGTCAAAAAGGTAGGAGATAAGAGAGCACACCCAAAGCAAATGCTAACCAAGAGTTAAATCAGGCAAGAAGCCCAAGAAAAATACCAGAAGGCCCAACGCCACCAAAATTACAACCAGTCACAATAAATCAAGGGCTAACAACACAAAAAGCTATAAACAAACCAAGCTCATGCTGAATTAGGCAATCTGCACTACCACCCCCACCAATGGAGGAGGAGCTGACGTACTATCAGGTTCATCTCCTCAACCACAACCATGAAGTTGAATGTATGAGCTCTCAGCCTTCTTATTTTGCATTTTTTTCATCTCCCTCCTTAACCTAGGGCTTTAAAGTTAAGCCAAATTCAAGCAAGGAAAACTTGCCTTGTGCAGCCCATCCCCTTGATCTGTAACCTATATCTTGTGGGGATGGCCACCAAGTGGTGAGAATCAGCAGCGAGGAGTGGAAAACACAGAGTGGTTGTGCAATCTGTGCCAGCCTCGTCCACATTCTATGCGTCCTTGGCCTCTCCCCAGAGAATCATGTTTGGGTGAATCAAGGGGAACTCTGCTACTAAAATTTAGCAAACCAAATCTCATAAATAACAAGGCTACAAATTTTGCAATACAGGAAAACATTAAAAATTGATTATGCGACTTGTGGAGAAATTACAGTTTTGTATGTATTTTAAATTACCAGTAAAAAGGAGTTATATTAGAGCTAAGTAGCTGGGTACTGCTGTCTAGGGAGACCGGTCTCAGTACGGCGCATATCAAATACCAGTCCTGGTCCGGTACACTTGTGGGTATTGCCAGAGTGCGATCCGACAGGGTCCCGTATGCACAGGATCATCCAAGGATGAAACTGGGCATACCTGGGTAGTAGCCATGGCAAATCGATAACAAAAACACTTCTTTTTCTTAAGTTTTCAATACCTAATCTCAGTGTTGTAGTGTTGAAAGTGTTTTTTATTTCTTTTCTTTTTTTTTACCTTCAAAATCAACTTTGAAATGCTGCAGCCTGGCACCACATCACAAATTGTTTTCACCTTTGAAAATTATTAGAATATAAGGCTTATAGTTTATTATTAAGTCACTACTAGTTATGTATTACTATTAACTAAAGATCGGTTGTAACCTTATCAACCATCTTGTAACTATCTCTTGCAAAATAAAATGATGAACACAAACTATTATGTGTGCATTTCAATTTCTCTTCATTCCTTTCCTATTCACATTGTGAATTTGGTCAGAGTTTTAGTATAAAACTCAGAACAATAATGCAGAAATTAAACACACAATAAACATCTTGATTTCATCCAGGACTGTATACAAATATATAGGATTAAGACATCCTATTTTCAAGCTCAAGCTGCCTACAAACTCTCAACATCACAATCACTTAACCACCCTAGAATCACTCACATCCATTCTACGTGATTGGTTGTAACTCACAAAACAACATTTGTTATAAGTTGTTTATTTAACAACTTTATAACAATATTAATACTTACTTTTTACCGTGAGTAATTACAACATAACTCCACACACCTCAAATTAATATTTAATCTCACACTAACCTATGCAAATAATGTGAGCACTGACATATAGTTTCCTAACATTCCCCCCTTAATGCGAACATCAGAGAAAAACAATTACACTTCCATCTGCAGTGTGCCGCCCCTACGTGCTCATGACCCTGATTTTGGTCCACAACTCGAAATGAGGGTAGAGAAGGAGATCATCAACTTCTCATTCGCCATGCACTGTCGGGAACTAATCTGACCGAACTAGTGTGGGAACTATGAACAAGAACCATCTGCTTATCAACCATTCACTGTAGGGAACTCTGATTCAAAAATCGCCATAAATCGCCAATAAATCGCGTTCTGCTTGCAAAACGATTAAACTTACAAAAAACCGCGATTTTTGAAATCTGTTAAATCGCCGATAAATCGCAGTCAAAAACCCTCAAAAATCATTGAAAATCGCGGCTAAAATCGGCGAAAATCGGGGAAAAAAATGCAGCTAGGGTATAACACGAAAATAAACTAAATTGATTTGTTTTTATGTTGTTTTCTCTTTCCACGGGCTCGTTTTTTATGCTGCGACTTTCTTCGTGTACAGTCGACGCGTGAGGGCACGCAAATACAGCTCGCGGCGCGGCCATTTTCCAATATTTTGTGCGCAATTTTTTACCAGTTCGTGGCGCGGCCATTTTCGAACATTTCGTGCGCATTTTTTACCAGTTCGTGTATACTGTACAGTGTACACTGGTGACTGTATACATATTACAGTGTATAGTGTATACAACTGTATATTAATATTAATAAATACTATAAGTATTAATATTAATATTAATATTATGTATTATACTGCTAAGTTCTAACTATCAAGTATAAATACTGTATATTCTGTATATTAAATCATTTAACATTGTTTTTACATTTAATTTAAGTATATTTTATGAATTTAAATGTTTTTAAAAGTAGTGATAAAGTTGCTGATTTTTGCCGATTCCCGATTTTCGATTCAAATTTGGCCTGCCGATTAATCCCGATTTACGATTTTTTGAACTATGGTAGGGAACACATCTGACCTACTTAGTGTGAGAACTCAAGCAAGAACCATCTAAACAACCTTCAATGGTTTTACAAAGATTAACCAAAAACCTAGGTATGAACCCCAATTCACCCTCTTCAAGTATCATGATGTTGCTTTTCAACTATGCTTTTATCTTTCCACTACATTTTTAGATTAGGGAAGTACATAGGAATCATTGCTCACTTATCACAAATTCTAACAGGAATATATCTTCTGTTTTAATCATACCACACATGAAAACTGAAAATTGAAACACACTGCAAGACAGGTACTCTAAACATATCAGCACAACACAACAGAAAAACAAACTCTGAAAAAAATTCACATTCTGCAAACACACATGCCACAACTTCATTGTGCAGCCTCATCGTTTGTCACTGACGAGAGGTCATTGATCGACCTCCTTCCTTCTATGCCTCCATCCTCCATTAATGATGTCACCAACTCAACGGAATGTGAACATGAGGCTCAATGATTTCCACATTGTTTATTATTTACCCCCGACAATGTGAAATTGTTTATTTTTAGGATGTCGGACAACCACCGAAAATGCATCCGTGAGGATTTTATTTTATTTTTTTGGACTTTTGGACTACACAACTAAGACGACGATTTTAATGACATGACGACATTAACTAGACTATAACAAGACAAGATAATATTTTGACAATAAACACAAAGTAAATTGTAAAATAATCTGGACAAAGACCCGATTAATAATAATCGACTCCAATATTAAAAATAAGACCTGCTATTGAAATGACACCTAAAGAACAAACTCGATAATTTGAACAACTATTAATTTGATAATATGTTCTACGACACACTTAAAACATGAATCTTTAAATGACACACTTTGTCATTAACAAAAAAAAAAAAACTCTTACCATGACTTAACACTAGTTACACACTTTAGGAACAAATTGCTTTAATAAACTTGTTTAACTATTGGCATACATGAGAACATCTAAAATACCCACAAACCTATAAACTATTCGAACTTATGTTAAAAGAACAAGACAAAACCACATATACAAAGATGGGCACATAAAGTGAAACAGACAATATTAATGATGACTTTTGGTGGTGAAATGTGGGAAGTGATTCTTTGCTCTCACACAATCTCGTGATGCTAACCAGGCAAAACACCACCAGCTGCTATAATTTATGTAAAGTAGACAATAAAGGACTGAGAATTAAAAAAATCACATCTGAATAAAAGACCTTTTTCATATGGGTTTGACCAAATGGCACACGTGGTGGATTTTGGCACTGCTAGAAAAGCTTGGATAAAATACCAAACTAATATTTTACAATGGGCATTGGCAGAGCAGTCTCCAAAACCGGAAGTATTTGTTTGATCCAAATCATGCACAGTTGATTAGAACATGTTGCCAGTAAATCAAAACACTAATCCGCAGATCAAAAACAGGTTGTGTTCAATGCAAGTAAACTGCAAATGTACAGTCTGAATGCACAGTTCTGCAATACAAAATGTGGCCGATCCAATGCAGTTTGATTAAAAACAACACGCAAATAATAGCTGACATGTTCCAGGTCAAATGCAAAGTGGAAATATCGAACAGATCTCTGTAAAGTTTTTCACATTTTCTCTTAAACCATGATGTGGGTTCGGCAGAAATTTGTACAGTGTTTTCCTCCGACATCCATCTTGAAACCCATTAAAAATCACAAAAACCCAGATCATAAAATAGAAATTATGATTTGTTCTTTACATGGGAATCATTGAATCCAATGAAATTTAAGAGATCCAATACTACAGCTGCTCTATTCGCTCAGACACCGAAATACATACTAAACTAACTCCACTCTCACATGCACATCCATATGATTATAACGTTGCTCTGATACCAAATGTGAATTTGGTCAGATTTTTAGTATAAACCTCCGAACAATAATGCAGAAATTCAACACACAATAAACTTCTTGAATTCATCTGGGACTATATACAAATATATAGGATTAAGACATCTTATTTTCAAGCTCAAACTCTCTACAAACTCTAAACAACACAACCACTTAACCACCCTAAAATCACTCACATCTATTCTACGTGAGTGGTTGTAACTCACAAAACAATGTGTGTTACAAGTTCTTTATCTAACAACTTTATAACAATATTAAAACTTACTTTTTACCGTGAGTTATTACAACATAACTCACACACCTCACATTAATATTTAATCTCACACTAACCTATGCAAATAATGTGAGCACTAACATACAGTTTTCTAGCACACATCTCCTAACATTGGTATAAGAGCTTAGGGCACGAACTGAGGATGGACAAAAGTTGAAGAGGACATGAATACGTGAGGCTTCAAGGACAAAAATACAGTCAACACCATTGCAAAGATGCAAAAAAAAACATAAAACCACCATTCAAGGGCACAATTTTTGTTCTGTTTTCAGATGAATTAAGCGCATTTTGAAGTGCTAGGTCTCGAAAATAAGAAGTCGGCATTTTTAGGTTTGTTTGTGTTGTTAAGGCACAATAATAAGACGTTTCCAGGACAAATGTGACAGGCAGAATGCAACAAAAAAAAAAATGATTTAGGGCCTTTTTTTCCAAAAAAAAAACACAATCCAAAATTACAAGGAAGAGGAAAAATGTGATTTTCGAAGGTCTTTAGGGAAAAACAAATAAAATACAACCAATATCTCCAGAAGGTCTTTAGGGAAAAACAAATAAAATACCCGAACACATACCAATATGAAAAGGGGCTACTTAATATTACAGATAGTGTTTCTAGAGAAATTGCTAATGGATTTTTAAAAGTAGACATTTCAGACCACACTTCTGGTCACTCATTAGGATGAATGACCAAATTGCAAATAAGGGATCCATGTATTGATAACCCGAGATATGACATTAGATAGGGAAAATGAATGACGTGGAAAACAATTAATGCCTATCAACAAATATTAAATAATTTCTAGTGAGGTATTAATTATTTTCATATACCACATATTTTTCATTTTTGAGCATGTGATTGGATTCCATGAATCCCAAGTTTCAATCCTTCATCCCCATAGAGATTATTGGGATGCTTTCCAATCGCAATAGTTCCTTTTCCTGTAATGCTTTTGTACCAAGATTTTGGCTTTTTCAATACAAATGTCATGAGAAGAGGTGTGAGCATGTTCAGCCAAAACAAAGCTCTTGATGAGGTCACAATGGCTATCAAAACGATGTTCTTTAAACCTTTGTTGAAATGGCATGCCCTGTTCTCCAATATAAGGCATCCCACAAACACAATCAATGCGATATACATCGTTCTAGAGGAGCTTTAGTGGATTTAATCTTGCTTCTAATCTTGTTCTGCAGTATGAACATTTATTTTTATATTCTACCTTCTCAAAATTCTGTCTATCCTAAATGATACTCCCTTGCTGAAAGGTGGGAAAGCTGCGGGGAGCTCCTCCCATGCTTCATGATGAATTTGCGTTGCCATCATTTCCACATTTTGGAAGACCCAAGACACTTGCTTCATGTTATAGTTCTTGATTCTGAATACCATCATCATGTGGTGATTTTCATCTTCAATGCGCTCTTTTTATGAAATCCTAAAAGCTTGGTTAGTGAGTGTATAGAGCACACCTTCCATAAATTTCCGATATACCTGTTACACCAAAGACCCATCACCTTTTCTTGATAAAATCACATCAAGGAATGGCAGTGACCCCTCATTTTCAAATTCTTTTGTCAATCGTATGTTGCTGCAAAGACTATTGAGATGCACATGGAACTCTTCAAGACTTTCTCATTCAAGGGGCCAATTTACATCGGTATCATTACCATATATTTCCCACCACTTTGGTTGCAAACAAAACATGAAGCAAGAGCGTTTTCTTCAAAACTCCATAAAATATTGGTTGCTACTTGTGACAAGGGAGATCCCATGGCTAACCCTTCAATTTTCTCAAAGAAATGCACTTGGAAAGAAAAATGTAAATATAAAACTAAGTTCGGCCAACCTAGAAGTTCTCATTAGTTAATTCTCTAATAAGCAAGATAGCTTCAAATAAAGGAATTTTCATGAATGAAGAAAGAACATCAAAACCGACCAATTCTCATTCACAAACTTATCTTAAACAAAATTTGCAAAACCTTTTAGGGTCTTTTTAATTAAGGTGTAGACACTCAAATTTGGTAATTTACACTTTGCAACCCTACATTTCACTATGCACTCTTGCTATGAAAAAATACACTTCTCCATTCTCACTTAGCACTTTCTGAGGTCCATTGTTTAGCTTGTTTATCATTGCATAGTGACATGTCAAAAAACTATGAGAATATAATGAACAAAATCTAGAGAGAAACGTCATCTCACTAGATCCAAACTTTAGTTGACATATTCCCTACTCCTGACTAGGACCGTACAATCTGGTTAGGGCCATACCATCTAGTCATGACCTCTTTATATGATCTTAGAATGAAATTTCTTCAAACTGCACTATCAAATTCAAATATTTCAATGGGTTTTATACTTTATATGTGTTGAACGTTCTTAGGAAAATCATCTACAGAATCCCTGTATAAGAAATTTAACATGCCATGTCATTTTCTAACATGGAACTACTAAGGAAATGCACTAGAGCACTCACTTCATACACTTGAAAAAGGCATTCAAAGCTCTTTAAATCTTGGAATTTCACATCTATAGTCATTAGGGTAGCACCCACATCAGGTATGAAGCTACAAACCAGGTCAAGGCAGCCATATCTCTCATCTACAAGCATCCAAACATCATCTCTCCAAACTATTTTTTAGAAAGAACAAGTCAAAGAAAGCATGGTCAAAGCAAATGCCAAATCTGATTGATCTATCTAGATATCACATGCTAGGTGGAGAACGATGTGCGGTTTGAGGCCTATTCAAAGTAGTGTCAACATCAGTGCATGGGGGTGCCCATAACCCTTATAATGTTTGTTTTACAAGACTATTCATCCATGAATAAAGTTTGAGATGATGTTTAGTTTATTCAGAGAACTTCATTGCATGTGTGATAACTAGGGTTTGACAACAACAGACAAATCCAGGAAGGTGAGTAACCCATAAAGTTACAGAGGTAGATTCAAAGTAGGTATAAGACCTATAGAAGGGGTTGGACCATGTACGATATATTCCTCACTTAATGGTACAGTCTTGACCCAGGTGCAGTTCACAGTTCCAGTTCAGGTTGTGAAGGTTTCTCAAGGTTTATATCTCCTAGTTTCTCTATTACACAGTCCCAAATCTTTCCAGAAATCAGAAAATCAGCTAAGTGACTCTATACCTTTGTTTTGTGCTTTCAATTGCATGTTAGGTTAATTGATGTATGCGAAGTATTTTTTCCTATTAATATGAGTTGTAAATATGAATTATTTTTTGTACTTGTATCATCTTTGTTAGATTTGTAAATAAAATCTAATATATCCTACACCTAATTAAATTGACCTAAAATATAATTAAGGGTTAAACATTTTGGTGAACCCACTTTTGATCGAATCCTTAACCTAATATAGGATCCATTCCTTGTGTATTAGGCATGTTGATCTCTAAACCCTAGTTGATTTAGGGTTTCTATTTGGGTAAATGATCATTTTTCACTCGGATTGTATATTTCTTTCTTCTTATCATGTTCTCTCAGATCAGCCCATATATCCACTCTTTAATATTGTTTCCTCACACCCTATCATGCAAAGATTATTCTTCAAATCCTCCATGTGTACTCATTAAATCCTAATACTCCTACAAACCATGTGTTCATTCATTTAAGGGATATTCTTAACATTTGTTACTTCCTTCATACATACCTTTTCAATTTCTACTATTGAGTAGTCCCACTTATGTATAAGTATTTGTGGAAATAAATTTGGTCAACCACGTGTTTCCCCTAATCAATAAAATTGCACATAATCTTAGGTTTATACCATAGCCTCCCCATACATGCCATGTTATTCCCAATTCAGTTATTTATTTCCTATTCTTACCATTGTTGGATCTGACAATGTCCCTCACAATTATACCTTCTAATTTTGTCATCTACCCATCAAGTTGGCTTCCTAAGGCATTTTCACCATTAACAATGTTATGTTTTCCCTTTCAATAATCCTATGCAATATCCTTCTTGAGCACCTTGGTTTCATGACTCATACTACTTTATCTTCAATTCTACACCAGAAGTTTTTTATCATCATGGTTATCTTCATCTTCACTTTCACAATGCTCTCCATTTTAAGGACATTGTCTTACCCATATTCCCCTCTACTAGTATGTTTTCAAATAAACCCACATTCATGGATTTACATACTACTTAAGGTCACTTGCTAAATACTCTATCTACTATCTCAAAACCCATTATCTCTTCAAGCTTACTTCCATTATATTTTCAATTTAATTCTCTTGTCAAGTCCACCTCACATTGTATTTAAAATAATTTCTGTCACCCAGTGATAATCTTACATATCTACTTTGTCCACCATTTGAGTTGATATGAGTAGACCTTAATGCTTCTATAGTTCAATCTCTTGTACATTGTGATTATCATTGTGTTTCTCCCTCTTTCCGAGGCTGATAAAGTTACCCTCATTGCATTCAAGTCTTATAATTCTAATGCACTATTTAATGGGATGAGCTACTAAATTTCCTCCACTCAATGATAATGTTGAGCTTAATTCATCCATGATTCATCCTTTTGTCTATAAGGGTTTCCCCCCATACTCCTACATCATGCAATGATATAAGTCTTGCACATGGCCTTTGATTTAGTCCACCTTTCTCTCAAACTCCCAAGGGTTCTATCCATATACTAACAAAACATCAACCCCTTAGTGTATGGAACAACTTCGTGGTCCCATCCTCCCTCTCCCCTGATATGATACTTCACCTTAGGCCTCCTCAATGAGGTTATCATTGGATAAACTTGGTAGCCTTTCTATTCACATATTTTATATTAGTAATGCATTGTGATAATACAAAAAACATTCAAATATTTGTACAAATATACAAAATCAAGACTTATGCATTTACTTGATTTGCTAGCACTTTACATTACATGTGTTGTTTGTCATTTTGGTTTGATAGATGGCAACACACTTTATCTTTACACACATGTGTTCACTTGGTATATTGAGTTGATATGCAGGACACATAGATTGGTACATGCTTATAGGAGCACTCATGTCTCCTTACATTCTCATCATTTGGGGGCAACCCCTCCACATCTTACAGGTGTTATTGTTCTATTATAGTTCATTTGCACTTCCTCATTTACGCTCAATTATATACATTGTGTACTTGTTTCTTTTCAAACTAACAGGACTAACACATGTGTCTTGCACAGCGCTGATATATATTGTTTCATATATCCCACGGTCACCTATGTTGGTTGATACATCATATTATCATGTTTTGACACTTTTATTCATGTATACATGTTTGTGTGTGTTACTACTTTCTTGTTTTGCTTGCTTTGTGGTCTATGTGCCTTGATTGTCTTATGAAACTATGGGTATCCCATGTTTGTGGCATCATGCCTATCTTGTTTACAATTAATTGCTATTATTTTTAGGCCTACGATGCCTTGATTTTCTTGCAACACCATGGGTGTCCCATGTTTGCAGGCCTAAAAATCCTATTTGTATGCTCTTGTATGACTTGTTTGCAAATTGACACATTGAATGTTGTTTGTGTTTTCCTACATGTGTTGTTTTTACTAGTTTTTTTCTTTACTACTATCCTTGTTTTTTTAGAATTTGTTTTTTTTGTGTTTCATGGTTTCCACCATGCACAAACACCTTTCCTTTTTTAGGTACAAGTTCTCCAAGGTGGCCACCTCTTCAGCACTCCACACCAGCTTTTCAAACATCTCCTTCAGCAGGATACACCTATTTATTTTGAGCCACATGCTAAAACATGGTTTTTGCACATGCCTCAAAAGAAGGGGCAATCTATCTGGGTTTATTCTACATTTTACACATACATAAAAAATTGTGGGGGTAGATGTAGGTATAGACAAGGTACAAACACCTAGAAAAGTAGTTTTGACATAGAATTTTGGGAAAACAACACATGGTCAAAACCATACACTTTGGTCTATACCATACATTATGATCTTGAACCCCAAATACTTTCTAACTGGGGGAAATTTCAATAGGTTTTTTAGTATTTTTAGATTTTTTTAGCTACATACACAGGTTTTCTACAAATTTTCACACTCAAATTACTTAGTTCATACCAGTACAAGGGGCATGAAATTTTTCATTCCTTCTTTGCTTAGTTTTAATTTTAGAAATCTTGGGGGCATGGGTCTCCTTCCTAGTTCAATGTTGTTAGACATTTTTTTAGCATATTCCAATATTTTTTTCACTTTATACTTATTTGTTTGGCATATGGGGAGAGTTTGGGGAACCTATTCTCTTTTGTATTATATGTCCTTATTTACAAAATTAAGTCTAGATCTATCTACAATGGTGTGGTCCATGGGGTTATGGAAGGAAATGAAGCAGGCTAAGGGATTTTTGGGAATGATTTCCTCTCCTATTACACTTTCAGGGAAAGATATCAGAGTTGTTGAATAATTTTGATACACATTGTTCTTCCTTTTGTAGGGGTGTATTTTACCTCTTTCTTCTTCTTTCTCTTGCACATTTATGTGTTGGGTTGCATGTACCTAACACTTCAGCTTCTCCTTAGTATTGATTGGGGAGTGATCACCCCCAATATTTCGGTGAAGTTCAATAATAAAAATCTCCAAACAAAATAAAATCACAATAAACAAGTGTATTATTTCCTTGTTTACATATTTTCACTTTACATATATACAAATGCAAATGTTTTTGTTACAAGTTCTATTTGAGTTACGATCAATTATCTATCATAGAAATTGACTACACTACATGTTGCAGGTTTCATCATGGAGCATGCCAACACCAAGCACAACAACGCAACTGCAAATAAACATTCAAGAAAAAGAAAGTGTGTTTACACACTCAAGTACAATTTCCTTTAAGCATGTAATTTTCAATTTCATACTTAAAAGGGGAAAAATGTAGACACTCAAATTTGGTAATTTGCACTTTAGCAACCCTTGATTTGACTATACACTCTTGCTATGATAAATGCAAATTTCTCCATTCCCATCTTAGCACTTTCTAAGGTCCATTGTTTAGCTTGTTTATCCTTGCACACTAACATGTCAACAAACTTTGAGAATGCAATGCACAAAATCCATAGAGAAACATCAGTTGACAAGCTCCAAACTTCATTTGGCATGTTTTCTACTCCTTAGTTAAGACCGTACAGTTTGGTCAAGGCCATACCATACGGTCCTGACCTTCATTTGTACGGTCTTTGACCGACATGTCTTCCAACTGCACTTTCAAATTGAAATCTTTCGTTGGTTCTTATACTTCATCTAGGTTCAATGTTTCTTATAAAAATCTACAAAACCTTATATAAGCTAAGTAAACTTTACTTCATTTGTTAACCTAGAGCTCCTAAGGCAATGCACTAGATCACTCACTTATTACACTTGCAAAAAGACATCCAAAACTCCCTAAATTTCATAATTGCGCGTCTACGGTCATTAGAGCAACATCCACATCAGGTTTGAAGCTACAAACCAAGTCAAGGTGGCCATGTCTCTTATTTACTATCATCTACAACATCGTCTCTCCAAGAGTTTTAGCAGGATCTCAAGTCAAAGCAAGTTTAGTCTACGCAAGTGCCAAATTTGATTAATCTACCTAGATATCACATGCAAGGTCAAAAATGATGTGCGATTTGAGGTCTCTTTAGAGTAGTGCCAACGTTGAAAGCGATGCACAAGGGTGCCAACAACCCTTCTAATGTTTGGTTTGTATGACGCTTCATCCATGGCTAGCGGTTTGAGGTGATGTTTCAGTCCATTTAGAGAGCTTCGTTGCATGTGCAACAACTAGAATTTGATAGCGACAGACAAATCTAGGAAGGCGAAGCAACCCATAAAATTGCAAACACAAATTTAGAGCAGAGTCCAAGATACCGTATAGAAAGGGCTAGACCATATAGATACATTCCTAAACTAATGGTACAATCCTAACTTGGGTGCAGTTATAGTTCTAGTCCAGTTTGCGAAGATTTCTTAGGTTCACTTCTCCCAATTTCACTATTACACCATCACATATCTTTCCAAAAATTGTCTAAAACCATCCAAGTGTCCTTGTACATCTGTTTTGAGCTCTCCACTGCATGTTAGGTTAATTGGTGCATGCAAATTCTTCCTATCTGAGTTGCAAATCTGAATTAGTATTTGAATTGTATCATCTTTGTTAGATTTGTAAATCAACTCTAATACATCCCACACCTGATTAAATTGACCTAAAATTTAATTAAGGGTTAAACATAAGGAGGACGAAAGACCCACAAGAGATTAAAGCTTATTTGTAAGACATACGGATAGAAAATAGGTTAAAAAGTGAAGGGTATCAACAATCAGTCTCAGAGGAGCTCCAAATTTGTGAATAATTGGCTCACTATAGATGTCAAGAGTGATCTCTTTGTTAGACATTAGTTGAATCTTCAGATTAACTGAGTTATATTATGGACAAAATGCCAAGCATGAATTCATATGGAACTAGTAACGGAAAAATTCAAGCTTCGACTGCAAAATGAAGTAAAAACATCCCAACAATACCTAGATAGAAAAGAAATATGGTTTGAAATAGGATTCAAAAATGGTAAGGAGAATTAAGGGTAAAAAGGTAGGATATCAACTCCAATGCTATTATAGCCAAATCTAAGAAGCTAAGTCCCTGAACGTGGGGAATAATCCCACTATGGCGTGTATTAGGTACTGATCCCGAATTAATATGCTTGTCGGTATTGCTTCAATACGTCCAGGAAAGGTTGGGTATGCCTCGGTTTTTCCTTGGACTTCAAAAACCATAGTTCACATACTCATATTTGGAAAACCGAAAAAAATTTGACTTGCCAAGAC
Source organism: Taxus chinensis (assembly GCA_019776745.2). Lineage (NCBI taxonomy): Eukaryota > Viridiplantae > Streptophyta > Pinopsida > Cupressales > Taxaceae > Taxus > Taxus chinensis. The sequence goes on along the minus strand of CM034151.1, from coordinate 594,718,777 downwards.
TCGGCGAATATTCAGGAACATTCAGCAGCTTAAAAAATGGACAAATTTCTTTTAAAAACATACATTTTATGCAAAATATAGCTAGAAAATGTATCAAATGAGTTTGTAAAATGTTGGAGAAGTGTTTACTATTAGATTGCATACAAATACAATACAATATCGTGTCATCATGAGAATACAACAGCTGGCTGATAAGTGCTAGCCGTTTATCTTTTTGTTATCATAGTTTTTTCCTAAAGCTTTGACCGAATTTCACATTTGGTATTAGAGTGAGGTTAAAACTATAAAATGGAAAAGTGGGTTGTTAATTGTTACAAGGGAGATCAGTTTTTATTTCCCCCAATGGATTAGATTTTGATCATTTAACATATATTTTTAATTTTGTAAACACTTTTCCATAGACTACAGTATAATATTAGCAAGGTTTAATGTTTTTTTGTGGTTGTTAAGGTATCGTTGGTCATTATATGGATTAGATATCGCTCCTCTATAATGAACCATTAAAGTATACTTTAAATTGTCAAGTCGATCATAAAGGACAACATATTTTTAAAACAATTGATTATTCATGCATGTGTGATTTGAAATTAGATATTTGTTCATTAGCTCAATAGTTTTATATCATTTCATTACATCGTAAAGTTTGGTATCACCATGTACATCGGATCAAAGTAAATAAGCATTCTGTATTAATATATTTCTTGTCCCGTGTCATCTCATTTTTATTGTCATCGTTCTCTCGGCACTTGTAACGCCAACCATCCAGCGGTACTTGTATCTACATTGGTCAAGCTCTCTGTTGCACTCAGACTCAATATTTCCACACTGGATCTAGAGGCTTTTATTCCATTTTCCTTAAAAAGGACAAATTTTAGTGTTTAATCAGCGTTTTCCCCACGTATTCTGCATTTTTTGTGTTTTTCCGCGTATTCTGTGTCAGACGAGTTTAAGGCTCAGACTTACCAAGTATTGGCGAATATTCACCGAATATTCCCAGCAAATATTTGCTAATACTCGGCAAGTCCGAGTTGGCGAGTTTTTTTTTGCGAGTATTCATTTTCTCAAAATTATGGCGAGTGCTCGCCAACTCAGCAAGTACTTGCAGAGTTTTCCTACTATGTCAAAAAAAATTAAGGACTAATAAAAATATGGGAAAACCATAAAATCTACTCTAGATAACAGCACATCAAGGAATGGTACTAACCCTTTTCTTTGGTGAACCGTATGTTTCTACAATTAAGTGCAACAAGCTAGCAGTGAAAAACACAAAGGAGCTGGTCTATCTGCATCCCAACATGTGCCTTCTTCCACATAAGAAAGATGAGTACATGCAAAGGACAACTGAATATTGGGATGTAGACCCAAAGCATCCTGACTTGGATTCTTCCATTGCTTGACACAGAGCTATAGAGTTTTTTGTAGGACTTGCATAACAGAGCTAATGGGAGTGGCACTGGTACTGTTTGTGGTTGTAGTAAACCACAGTCGATGCTCTCAATGAAAAGCAATACACTGATTTATTTGATGAGTATACATTTGCACTATGTACTTGCAGTTCTAAGTTCAACCAATGAATATGTGTTTTTAACTATTAATCTATCCGTGTTGATATCATTACAATTGCCATTGAATTATAATTAGAGCTTTTAATTGTTTTCTAGTTAATTAACTTATTTTATTTACTCTAACCATACCGGGTAAAATAATGGCGTACAGGAATACCCGAACCCCGTACCCATACCTGTACCAACACTAGAATTGGATACTTAACAACCAAATAGATGGACTACCATCAAAGATTTACCGACAGGCAAACAAAAAGAGAACAGAAAACCTTCAATACATTCATCTATGTTCACACATGATAGCATACAAACTCTAAGAAAAAATCATAAATATAACTGATGAGCAACAAGAATATTGTTATGAATCAGGTTCTAGATACCTCTGATTGTAGTATTTGCTCCAAATCCAATATAGCGTTTTGCTTACTTCCATAGCTGTACAAGACATTTACCATCATTGTCCCATTGCAAAACTTCAAAACATCCCAAGCTTGCATGGACTTCAATGATTTAAAGTCAATAATAGGAAAGTGTGTAAAGGATAGAAGCTGAAGAGAAGAGAATTCAGACAGAGTAGGAAGCACGTACCAGACGCTGAATGGTGTCTCATTGCAAGTGCCATATATATTATAAAATTTTACAGAGGTTGGGATCTGGGCAGCTGACATTATTTTTCGAGTTTCAATGGCCCATTTCAATATTTCACAATTGAATGGTAATGGTATTGTTGTACCATCATATATGATCTGTAATAAAAAATAAAAGCAATCTCTGAGAAATATAGTTGGAGAATCTATTGCAAAGTCAAAATGTCATTTATTTATAATATTTCAATAAAAAGCAAATCATTTCTGTTTTGAGACCAGATGCAATATAGTTCGTCATATTCTCTAGAATATTCTTTCTAGTATGAGAGGTTCATTCTACTCTGTGATAGGATTTCTGCATGTCATCTTTGTAAGATATTTCTTAAAATCCTGAGAGCAAAAAAATCAAACATTGATGGAAAGTTCTCATAATCCATGGTACCTACGAATGTATATTTTGAACCTACAATTAGGCATTGGGTCAATCTACAAAATCCTCTCCAGCTATATCACATATCCATATGGTTTTATCACCTTAACAATGAAAGAAATGTTACAAAAAAAATTACCTTGCTTTAGTGTTAGTGTGTCAAGGGTGATACTTTACTATCCACGTCTTGTGGTATTGAACCAATAATGCATACACATCTGGGTGGGATGGTATATGCTACTAGAGGCATATTTTCACTACCCAAGCATCCCAATCCTTCCCAGGTATCACCAATCTAAGATGTCTCTTAAGATCCTTTAGAGAAAAAACTATCAAACTTTGATGAGAAAGTTCTCACAGTCCATGAAACCTATGAATTTATTGTATAAACTTACAATTGTGAATTGGGTCAATCTACAAAATTCTCTCCTAGTTTTTTTCAACTCGTAATGGTTTTATTATGCGAGACAGCCAACTAGCAAACATTGCATGAGGAAAGTGTCAATTTACAGTCCATGAAACCTATGAATTTAGTGTATAAACTTACAAGGGTGATTATTTTGTAATTTGTAACCTCATGACACAAATTCTGATCCTAGTTTTTTTCAACTCGTAATGTTTGGGTGTTATGGTAAGACATCTATAGCAGACATTGTTTCACTACCCAGTGTCAATCTTGGTCCATTCTCAGAGTACATTTCAATAGTGAAAAAATATCAATTTGTACCTCATGACAAGAAATTTCCTAGCACATCGCATGGTACCTGGGGTGAATGTCTGGTATCTACAACATATAGCTTGAGAAATTGTGTCACTATACAAGCATCCTCTAAATTCCTATCTCATATCTCGATGATTTTCATCAAGGTGGCAGAGAAAATAACATTACAAACTTTGACAAGCATCAATTTGCTTTCATTATTAGGGTGTCCAAAGGTGATGTTTTGTAATCCACACCTGAATGACTTATCTAAACCATATATTGCTAAACATGTACAAGTGGTGTCACTAGATACTAATATAGGTATAACTCTAAATTTCTACCTCAAGCATCTCGGTCATTCTCGGCGACAATTGTGGGCAGAGATACATCTCATAAGAGCCCTGAAAGTAATCAATTTGCTGACATTAAATTTGATAGGTGTCAAAGTTGATCGTAATTTGTGGCATCCTGAGAATGTCTTGACACTGAACCAATATTGTAAACATCCTACTTGTGGTTTCTCTCAAATACTAATATAGTTTTATAATTTTGGTGGAAAAAAAAACACACCGTTGCAAAAAGTGTCAATTTACTTTTATGTTATTGTGTTCAAGGTGGAGATCTCTTACAGATCCTCGCCTGAAAGTGGAACCAAATTGATATACACACATGTTGATAGGAAAGTTATCGTAATTTGTGGCAACTACTAGAATGTCATTGTATGAACCAATATCTACCCAAGAACTTGATCCTCTCTGTGGTTTCTACATCAAATCCGATGATGTATCTTACGTGCCTTGAGAGCAAATACACCGTTGCAAAAACTGTCAATGATGAGAAAGTTTTCATGTTAGGGTGTTCAAGGTGAGCACTGATTACAATCCTCGCCTTGTAAGGAACAAATTGATAATTTTACACATTGTTAGCTACATTAAGTTATAGAGGTCATTTAGGGTCTACTAGAGGCATTATTTTCCAACCCAAGAACTTGATCCCTCTAATACTATGGCTACATTCTTCAAATGATGGATTTTACGAGCCTTGAGACCAAATAACTGTGAAACATTGATTGAGAAAGTTCTCATGAATTAATTAGACTGTTGCAAGAACATTAGGTTCAACGATCTTGAAAATTTTGAGGCATTGTTTACCCACATTATGATGCCTATAGAGGTCATATAGGGTTATCCTTGACTAGAAGGTGATTCCAATCCCCTATTTTCCCTGTTAATATTTCTAGCATTCTTCAAAATTGGAAATTTTGGTCCAACCAACAACTAAGTCCACACTTGAAAATTTCTGAACTTTCATGTCACTATTAGATGTTTTCCTCTAGGTCAACGATGCCCATTGTGTTTTCATCATAATTATGGCCAAATAGGAAGGTGACTAAGAATACATTTCATGCGTGTTTCCTTGCACAAGGATTTATTCACCTAAGGTGATTGAAGAAGTCGTTTGAATTTCTATGCAAGTAACAACTCTTCCTATTTTGGTCATGTAGAGACTAAGGGCCACACTTTGGCAATTTCTTCTCTGCAGTCACTAGTAAACCCTACCTCTCAGCCAAGCTGCCCACAAGGGAAGATTCTAAGCCATGGCTAGTAGGAAGTTGTATCTAAGAGATAATTTCAAGCGTGTTTCATGCACAAGGTATTTATTCCCAAGGTGATTGAAGAAGTCGTTGAATTTCAATGGAATAACAACTTTCCTAGGAGGTCTAGAGAAGGGCTTGAATTTTGGCAATTTGGGTAAATTAGTGGGCACCCTCAGGAACGCTGAAAGCTCTAACAGGTGAAAGCTAACAAGAAGTTGTATCTAAGAGAAATAAATTTCTACAAGGTAGCTCTTAGGGAATTTTTTTTCGGAAGCAAATGAAGTCAAGAACAACTTAGAATAGGTATTGGGTAAATCCTGGGCACATGGAACGAAAGCTCTAACAATTTTTTTCTAAGTCTTCAAGGTTGTTCTAGATGATATCTGGGAGTTCTCTGTCAATGCTCCTTCGTGTTAAGAGGCTAAATAAGTAGCCAAAAATAGAAAGGTTAAGGAAGATTTTTTTCCACATAATGGTTGTAGTGATATCAATAGGTTTCTAAGTTGGATTCAAGTTTTCTGTGATATCCCAGTTCACTGTCAATGCTCCTTCGTGTTAAGAGGCTAAATAGTGCCAAAAATAAAATTTAAGGAAGATTTTTTTTCTGATAATGGTTTGTAGTGATATCAATAGGTTATTTGGATTAAAAATTAAATAAGGTTTGACCCAAAAAAAATCTTCCATCCTCTCGAGGCCGAAAAAGCACTCCCAATGTCCTCAAATGCACTTAAAGAGTGACATCATCATTTCAAAATCGTTAGGTCAAACTTTTCCACCCTTTTTTACCCCTTGGATTTTCCCTGAGGTGAAAAGGGGACACCAAAGTGTGACCCCCGGTAATTTCAAGAAGTTTTTTCACTTAAAACGTGACTTAAGGTGTTAGGAGTATTGTAGCCATAATGGGAGGAGTTGAGTTGAGTTGCAAAGCCCACTTTTCATGAGAGATGGACCCCATGGTGAAATTCCTTGAGCACATGTTGTCCCCTTTAGATTATTCCCAAGGTGTAAGGGGACAAGGGGGATGTTCTCCAAAATAACTCCCCTAGTTATTTTGGAAACTTACATCTCAATTATGGTTTTGAGGCTCAAACCAAGGTGTAAAGGGGGACAAGGGGGATGTTCTCCAAAATAACTCCCCTAGTTATTTTGGAAACTTACATCTCAATTATGGTTTTGAGGCTCAAACATTCCAAGTTACATGCCCTTTGGTTGCTTGATTAGCACAATTTTCTTGGCTACAACTCCTTGCACACCATCTCGCACTCTCCATTTGCTTCGCACATTCCACTTCCCCTGCTTCTCTTCTATATCTTTTGTGCACTCCCTGCACATTCACCTTCCTCCCAGTAGCTCATGCACCCTTATGTGCGCACATGGGGACTTGTTTTCCCATATCTAGCTAAGTCTTTTGCACATCCCCATGTCCCTTTTCTTCTTGTTTCCGCAAATTACCTTGTGATGACCGCACCTATTTCCATACTTTCCTCCTGCAAGAATTATTTCCATTTCATCCACATGTGTTACCTTGTATGCGTCTGGTACCTTTCTTTTCTTCCGCGCCTCTTCATTTTGCGCGCCTTCATGCCTTCTTTTGTGTTAGTTACCATGTCACCTGGAAACCTGTCAAAATGAGTGTATCGCATGCAACCTATCAAGCACACCAACAGGGCACCAAATCCTTGTAACCAACTGAAATGCGAGACATGGCAGAAAAATGAAAAAAATTGTTGATGACGTTGGGCTACACTCCAGAGCACTCAAATTCAAATCTTGGTAGGAATAGGTAGGTGAGAAGCTATAAAAAATCCCTCACATCATTAATGCAGGATTTGATCACTCCAACCAGCCAATTTGATTCATATCTTGCCCTCCTTCCTTCTCCCTACACGCTAAACATACATGGGGAAGCACATTTGACATATTTACAGGAAAATTTGTAGACGTTCATTGCTAGTTGGTAGTTGAAGATTCAAATCAAAATTTTCCTCCTCCTCTTCTTATCTCTTTGATTCATCTATAAATGTAAGATCATTTCTCATTGAAAAGGGTTGGATTTTTTTCAGTTTGTATAGGCATTGCCTTACATTTTGAGTTGCAGACCTTTAGATCTAGTCATTACATGTGGATATCGGCATCATACACCATTGTAACGGATTTGCATCTCTGGAAGTAATAAAAGCATTTTTTATGGCTAGTTTTTTGTCTTAACCTATTTTTATTCTTCTTTATTGCCTTTCCCTTACGTTGTGTGTTTGTTGTGTCTTCTCGCATCCCTTGCATCTCCTTTTTTATCGTCCCATGAAAACGATTGTGTGGCTAGGTTTTGATTTTTGTTAGGCATGTCTAGCCTTCCTCTACGCATTCTCCTTTATGTTCACTGAAAGTTGTATCATGGTCATCCCCCTTCCTTTCTGGTGATATCACCTCCCTTACATTAGTTTTTCCATTTTCACATATCCTTCTATCTCTGGTCCCTTGGCATGTCTAGCTTAGGATTTCCATTTCAGCATTAGGTTTGAGTAGCAGTAGCAGTAGGAGAAATAGGTATAGGATCTGGCCTTCTCTGGAGGTTTGTCTCAAGAGTACAAGGTCCCATAACTTGGAGACAATCCCATTGTTTCCTCAATGACCCAATTCAGCCTGATCTAGGATGGGTGCAAGTTTGAGCTCTAACAATTTTTGGCACGTTGGCACGCCCGGTGGGACCAGCATTGAAAGCTTAAATTTCATCATTGCTAAGTTTTGGTGTATGACTTAGTGATTTCTAGCCTTTAGAGGCTTATTTCAACACATTTGTATACTCCCAACACTCAGGTCTATTGTTTCCAGCAGTCTACACATCTGGTGTCCCAAGATTTCACCCTGAAATCTGGGACTACCCATTTTAAAAAACATAGTTCTTTTTAAAATAACAGGTCTTTTCATGTTTTTATTTCCAGAAGATTTCTGCATTACATTAATATATCCGTAGTGAATCATATGAGCCAATTTCGACAGATACCCAGATGTTGAAACTCATTTTATTCCTCCGCCAAGTTTTGTCTGTAGGAAATTTTTATTTAATTATTTATTGAATAAATAATGCCCCGTTTGAAGTAAATTGTGCTCCGGTTGAATCCTGTTGAAGTTTTGCATGCTATTATTCACTCATCTCATTAGGGTTTTCACTAGGAATGAATTCACTGCATTATCTACAACTTCTTGCAACGTTTTTTGCTTTTATTTATTTCTTTTGCTTTTTCTCTAGTTTTCTCTATAGTTTCTCTATGAAATTCCCCAAGGTTAATTCCTTCACTAGTATAGTTTGTTTAATTTCCTGAAGAATCTATAGATCATCTAATGACACATCATCAGAAGGAATCATCCTCAAAATGTAAGCTTCTGACCAAAAAAGATGAAGTCATGCACAAAAAGCCTCTCCCAAGCAAGTTGCATTTTCTGGAATTAATGAGTGTAAGCTGCAATGGGATTTTTAATAGTGGCGAAGCAGGTAGGTGGGAATTTCTTACCTTCCTTGCAAGGTACTTTTTCCCATGAATTCAAAGTCATTGTAGCTGCAATGGGAAAATTAGAGGAGGCAAACAGGCGGGGAATTTCTTTCCTGCTTTACAGGGTGAAAATTCCCATTATAAAATAAAGAAAAAATCACTTAAAGCACCGATGCGAATTTTCTACTTTCTTGGCAGACTAACTTTTCCCACCAAAGATATTTATTCACCCATGCAAGTCGCACTTTATCAAAGGAGGCCAGTTTTAATGCAAGTCCACACTTTTTGGAAGGAAGACTTTAAGCTACCAGTGGGAATTTTGGTAGTGACAAGAAGGCAGGAAATTTCTTACCTACCTTAAAGGGTAATTTTTCCCATGAAGTCAAAGTCACTTAAGCTGCAATGGGAATATTAGAGCTAGGTGGCAAGTAGATGGGAATTTCTTAACTGCCTTGCAGGGTTAAAAATTCTCATTATAAACAATGAAAAATCACTTAAAGCACCGGTAAGAATTTCTTGCCTGCCTTGCAGTGGTAAAAATTCCCAATATGAAAAGTCAAATCACTTAAGTGGAAGAGGGGATTTTTGGGAGCTGCAAGAATGCAGGGTGGAAATTCCCATCAAGTTGAGGATTATATAAGCATGGGATACCATAATGAAGAAGCAATTAATTCTTTTTGCAAAGGATTTCAGCCCATATAGGTTTTGGTGCCAAAGGAAGGAGGTTTTTGCATTAAAGAGTGTTTTTCATTGTTAGGGAGCTTCAAGGTTTGGCGCCTAGGGTTGGAATGGCTTGATTCTTGCTATGATAATTTCACCCAATTTTGGAATAAGTGCTCTGGTGAATTAAACAATATTTTTGCTTGCTTTGCATGCAAGCAAGACCTCAAATTTTAGGGAAGCAGACTTTATATGCAGATTTTGGTGATAAAAATCAAGTATTCCTACCATGGAATCCATCTTTGTCTGAATAAAATTGCATTTATTCATCACATGTGCTCAAATCAATGTTAGATACATTTAATATATCTTATAAATCTGAATAATTTGTTAGATTTTCACAAATGGATCCAATTGCAAGGGATTCCGGCATAAAAGAAAATTAAAGAAAAAGAGCTCAGATAAAGATTGTTCTAGCCATGCTGAAGCGTGATGAAAGAGAAAGATCAACAGAATCATGCATAGCTTCCAGATTTGCTGAAGTCAATGATACATACATAGCCCCTGAACCTATCACCGATTTAATTGATAGATCCATATCTCATAATTGCAAAGGCTTCTGACAAAATTCGTCCTCTTGTTTCTAACACAGCCCGGTGTAGAAGTCAGATGCATGGAAAATTCCTTCCAGGATCTTGTGCATCTGCTCCCAATCTTCCAGTTGAAGCCTTCATCGAATTTATTTTGCATGTACTGAAGAAGAATTGCAAAAGCTTCAATGATAGAGAGGGAAGACAAGGCAAAGACAATACCCACAAGCAAAATCACAGTCACCTGCTTCTAGATCCAGTTTGGTGAGCAATCAAAGGCAAAAGAGTTAACCGCATGCAAAATATGGAAGAAGAACAAGACTGAGAGGGTTGTAGCTTTCTTCTAATGTTTTTCCTCTGTCCTTCTTTCTCTTATTTTCTCTTGACAAAGTAATTGAGTTATCAATTAAATTATAAAACTTAAGTGATTGGTTTAAAAGTTGTTACTTGAAAAAGAAAGTCAATTACTTGGAAATAGGTGGCAGACATGCAAATTAGAAGGTTCTATTTTTCAGCTACAAATCATGCATGTCATGCAAATAGGAATTCCAGGAGAAAGATTGTCAGTCTGTTTCTCTTTTTCATAGCTTCAGCATGCGGGAATTCATTTAAAACTTCCTATTTGTAATTTCCCTTGATACACTATAAATAGAGGAAGGACCTATGGATTAATAAAGGAGAATTTGTCAGCAGCATTCTTGTGTTCCAGACTTTGTACTGAAACCCCTGATAGCTATTTATAGCAGAGGAATAGAAAGGAGCATATTTCCAAAGAGCTTTGTGTCAACGGTGCATTTTGTTTCTAACTTTCTGTCTTACATCTATTCATAAACTTTGCGTTATTCTAAATCTAGATCTAAAAATTCCCTTTGCTTATAATTTTGTATGTTAATATCTATCTGTTCTGTTTATGTGCATGCAATCAACTTTGTAACCTATTGATTGGGTTGCACATCTTCCCTCTTTCTTTTCTGTGTTTTTATTATTTCCTTCTCCATCAGATATTTCATTTCTTTAACAGTTGCTTACTTGCTGCAAAACTATACAGCTATGGTTCATGAGCTGCATGGTTAAAGTAATACCCACAAATAAATACTAGCATATTTAATTGACAAATCTTACACGGGAGCCTCACCGTTAAATGAGGGAGATTTATCTCATGACTGCCTAGGTTTTCAGCTATGCAGAAAATCTAGCCAACAGGAATTAATGGAGATTAATTGAAGTGAATGAAATATGTGCAAGATTTGAGTTAATATATTATATAATGTAGTTTCTTCCATTTATCCTAATATATTTTTCCCTTATAGTGGTATCAGAGCCCATGGTGGCCATTGATCCTTGAGGAGAAATATGGAAGATCATGAAAGAGAGATGCCTGAAAAAGAGTTTTTGGTGAAATGTTTACAAAGCTTTTTTATTTTCTTGCTTGGAATTTTATTTCTTTTTGAAGAAATAGCCATTTCTTAGTTTTATTTCTCCGTATGGGCCCCATCTCATTCTTGTTGGGTGTCATATTTCGCTTTTTGGTGAAATTTCATTATTGTTTGGTGTTGCATCTGCTTGCCTCGGGCACCATTGAATGGCATGAAGCGTTATTCTGTGTTGGGCATGCTTTATTATGAGCCATTAATCCATTTGATCACCGGAAATTGTTCAGAAATGCATTAAAATACAGGGCATTAGTTTTGCATACAACAGCCAAAAATTCTCATCTGAGCACTCAGTTTTCATGGAATTCAGTTTCTAAGTGATCAGTATGGTCAGTTTCTGGTTCTGGCATCTCCGCTTATGAATTTATATTGAAAATGAAGAAACTAGGCATTGTAATGTACTGAGGGTGCATTTTCAGTGGAAACCAGTACCCTACTTTTGGGTAAAAGTTGATGTACTTCAAATCCATGATTTTGACATTGTTTCATCATGCTTGTATTGTCAGAGTTGATAAAGCTGCACTTCATATGTTACAGGTCCCTAGGGATCTGCCAAGCCAATAGGGCCAAACTAAAGGTTGGAGGACACATCGGACGCTAAAGGATAATTTCACTCCTCCCGTTAGCTATTGGCTAAATTTTTTGGCTAAATACTTGAATATCAATATTCGTAAAAGTAGTATTTATATTTTTCAATTTGGTGTTGTAGTGTTGCAGTTGCTATGTGTTCAATTTTGGGTTTCTTTCATTGAGCTTTGATGAGTAGACAAGGTCGTTGTGATTGGTTTTGTAGCTGCAAGGACTTCTCACCTCTCGCCTGATAAGGGGAAGAGACTTTCAATGGCCTTTAATCAATTGTCGGTGATTGTACGAGTTGACATATAGTTGCTAGCATTGGAAGTATTGAGCAAAGGCTTGTTAGCGATTGTTGGGCATCAAGAAGAAGTGCCATACAGAGTACAAGAGAATCATTGGACAGGTTTCTCTATGAGACCTTATGTGGACCAATGTCGTTGAGAAGACTTTGATCATGCTTATACTGCAATACAGTATGGAATGGTCAGAGGTGATGGGTATGCTCGTGTAGTATGCATATTCCTGTAGTGTGTATCATTCATGTAGGATGTTCATCATCATACCACAACTCGCAGGAGTAGCGGGCTTCTAAAGGAAGCGGCATAGGTTGATCAGTACCACGATGTACATTGTGTCAGGTTACAAGGGCGGCAGAGATCATTGATTGACATCATAGTCATGAGCTTCGAATCTTCCTCTTTTACGCTTAAGGAGGGTTTGCTAGGACGTGTGTGATCCAAAGTGTTTAGTTATATTGTTGGTCTAGTTTAATAAATACATGTTATTCACTTTATATTAGTGCTGAAGATCTGATTCAATAATATATTATTGTTCAGTTCATAGGATTGATTCATGTTATAATCTAACACTAATATAAAGTGTTTACAGGAGTTAGGTGTAATAGCATGGGCCCGGTAGTTGGTTGGGTCCCGTGTAACCTCCAATGAAAGCTTATTAAAAGCTTGGGAACAATGTAATAAGAAATTAATAGAGATTGATTTATGTGAATAAAATGTTGTGCAAGCTTTGAGTTAATATAATGTAGTTTCTTCCATTTATCCAGTCTATTTTACCCTAACATTTGACAGGTGTAGTTTGCACAGCTCATAGTCGCTTTCTTTTTTCCTTGAAACTCTAATGTCTCCCATGTGTGGTCTTTGAGTTGAATGTATTTCAAAAAAATAGAATATTCAAACAGCAACTTGGGCCGCTATATACCTCTAGAGTTACGCCACATTACAAAAATATCCAAAATCAGGCCTGCAGGACTCTTTGGAGCTGCTTGGGTGATGCTCAAGAGCTTCCTAAAGTACTACAGAGCCAGTTCTAAATAAATGCTCCGAAGCTGGAATACTCTGGAGCTAGTTCTGAATGGTCGCTCCAGAGGTGAAATACTTTGAAGATTGTTTTCTGTCAGAGTCAAAAAGGCTCAGAACACTCAGGAGTCAGTCTTCAATATTGTATCCTTGTGCTCAAAAACTTCAACACTTATGTTTGTGACTAACTTGATATGAATATGCAAGATATTATATTTATATACCAAGAAACATTAGAAAACATCAAGAATCCATATTACAATGATTTCCAAAGAATAGACAAAATAGATAATCTTATATTTCACTTTAAAGTTTAAACAAGTCATAAGTTCTTGAAATTACATCTAAATCCACTTTAAAACTATTCCATGGAAAAGAAAAGGATGTTACTTTTTTGGTTTAAATGAGACGGTTTGTATATCCCCTTAGGGCATAAAATAGTAAATTCTGGAAATCCACATAAAACCCTTATAACAAAACATGACGTTAATCAGATTTTAAGTCAAACTCTTAGGATTAAAACATAGCAATCTGAATTCTTCCTTTAATTATCAAATATCATCAAAACAAAGATACCCATCAGGGGCAAAGCACCTATAAACCCTCTAGACTCATGAATATGAAGGATAATAAAAAAAAAAATTAACCATAAGAGGAATTTATTTCAATTTGTTTCAAATCTGAAAATAGAGAGTGCATACAGTTAACCGTTTGATGCCAAAACTGAAGAAAGAGTGCCTGTAAATTTTGTCCTAGGGAAGATTTGACTTGGTGCAAACCCTAGCACTCATTGCATCTAAAATTGCCGCTGTAATGGCTTCCAAAGGGGGGTCATCCAGCTCCTCAAGGAGTTCACCCAGCCCTGGGAGAGCTCCAAAATTCTTCAACAGCCCACCCAGATGAAGTCTCAACTGATTGGTGGCTGCCCTAGCTATAGAAATTTGGAAAACTGCCTTGAAGGTGTGCCCTAGCTGTCAAATCTCTGAAATTTGCCCTGAAGTGTGCCCTAGTTGATGCCCTAGCTGTTAAATCAAGTCTGAAAATGAAGATCCTTGACTGAAGCACAGATATAACCCTTGTAATGAAGTCACCTCTAAAGATTTGGAGAGTTTTTGTCCTCAAATCTCCAGATTATGAGGGTTTTTGTCCTCTAACCTTATTGCAATTGAAGGTTTCCATCTTCAAACTGCAAAATTGTTGAAACAATAGCTCAAACACCCAATCTAAAATGATATCATGATCAAAACTCTCTCAACTGACCCCCACAGTCTTCTTTTATAACTTTTCATATCACGTTCCACAATGAAAGAGTCCCAAAAGCAACTTTACTTTTTCTATTTCGGCATTGATATTGTTTTATCAAAAAGTAACTTTTAAATTTAATAAAACTTTATCAAAAGTTACTTTTTATAATAATAAAACATAGTGTCTTTTATAAAGTTACTTTTCAACACTTAAGTTATATTATTAATTGATTATACTTTAATTAAACGGGGGACATGACACCATTTATGGTCTTGTCATCTCCCCCACGACTAAGCTCTTGTGAGTCCTCCTACATATTGTTCTCTCCGTCGATTTAAAGTTTCCAGAAGTTTGTTGGAGTCATATTATCTTTGCAAGTCTGCTCAGTCATTTTGCCCGAAATCAGTAAGTCCCTTGTATTTGTCAACCCTTACTCTCCATTTTAAATAATATTCACAAGCCTATTTTGTGGTGCTGGTCCAAGATGGGACTAGGACTAGGAGCAATGGAGGTATGAACATCATTCCTATCTGCTTATTTGTGAAGTCTCCGATCATTCTAGCAGTGGCTTTTTCCTTTCTAAGAGACTGTCTTAAATTGGTTGGGGAGATTAACTCCCTCTTCTTTAGTGGATCTTCTAATCCTTCCCATCTCCTACTACAAATCATTTAAAGCTAAATTGAAGAATCCTTATAAGTATTCTTTGAAGTCATCAATACACCTTTTTGAATTCTGGAGGTATTTCTCTTTTAGTCCAAGTGTATGTGCATGGGTTCTGAAATCCTTGACAAAGACATCTGTGTTGGGGTATTCATGCCTTGTTAAGAGGCCTACACTTCTTTCCTGAACATTATGTTCCCTTACCCTCTTTCACTAGGCCTCCTACTTTTGTAAGATGCAGATAAAGGCCCTAATCAGAACCTCCCCCACAAATAGATTTACCATGAAGTCTGTTTGATGACCAAGGAGATACTTATGCACAAAGCATTCACATAACAAATTTTACTGCTCATGTTTGCTTCATAAATATGCCTCCAAAAATTCCTTTTCATCATCAAAATCATAAGGCCCAAATAGTCTCAATAACTACCATCTGAGGAATTGCTCCCTTAAGAACAAACTATATACATTGGAGGGTTTTCTTTATGCCAACAGATTCTACCGAATGTGTTAAGTTGTTGTTACCCTTACTTCAAGGTACTTTCTTTGCTTTTTCATTTCTTGAATTTCCTCCAATTTTCTTCTTTCACTTCTTTCAAAAAGTGGCACCTTTGAATCCATTTAGCTGATCCTCGAAGAACTATCATATGAGGATACACAAAAAAAAATTGTACTATTTTATCTTCCTCTTCTTGAGGAACAACCATGGTCTCTTTCTACCTTTCTCTAACTCTTCCTCTAGCTAATTGATCCTATTTTTCTTTTCCAATAGTTTTTAATAGCTCTACTCTTAACTCTTATTGGGTGGAAAGAATAATATTTTCTTACCCTTGAACATTTTGTGTCAAAGTTTCTATTTTATCCTCCTTTTCTTGAGGAAAACTCGTGACCTCATGTTTAGCTTTTTCTACTTCTTTCTCTAACTGGTTAATTTTATCTTCTTTTGCAAGAGTTTTTATCTGTTCTTTTAACTCTTTTAGTAGGGTAAGAATAGTACTTTCTTTCCCTTGACTGTTTCTTCTTGTTGCTGTCTTATTGAAAATTCAGCTATGGGCAAAGCCATAACCTAGAAAGTCTGTTGTTCCTTATAGGTGGGATGCAGGATTGCTCCTCCTCTTGCATTGGTGCCTTTCCTTTGTCCAAGCTTCTTTTTGCCTAGAGGGAGGTTTCAAATGGCTTGTTTATTTCAACAGTAGGTCGCTAAACCTCCATCATTGGAACTTCAACAGGAATGGCATTAGATCCTCCAGCTTGGGGCATGTTATCCAGTATTTTAGCAACATCCTGTTCTTCTTTAGTGCTTTAGTAAGGAGACAAAATTAGCTTCCTCCATCATATACTTCTCCTAAGGGTGGGCAGAGTGGCAGGAATTGTTTCTTTAACATGCCCCTCCCCTATTTCTTGTTCTCCTAAGTCGGTCCTTAGAATCTCTAGAGTTGAAACCCTGGCTTTAAACTGTAGCATATGACCCTTTGTTATTGAGGGGTACTACAAATTGGAAAACCACTTCCTTTTAGCCTTGCCTTGACAGGTTCTACTCTCCGAAGTTATTTCCCCCCTTAGCCTTCCTCTGACTCCTTGCTCCCAAGAAAGGCCCTCTGTAGCTTCTGAGAGTTTTGAAACTCACCTCCTCTTTTCATGTTTGTTCTCTAAAAAAATTTGCCGATTCTCTTCCCCTCCAAGTTTTTTAGAAAATGATGTTAACAAACCAATTGGACTAACCCATGATGTTTTAAGGGTCCCACTCCTTTTCTATATTTATCAGCCATCGCTTGAACAAAGGTATACAAGAAACTAGAAAGGTTTAACAAATACTTAGTGTTTTCCCCACCATATCTTAACTGATTCAGCATCTTCATACTTGGGCCCAACACAATTGCATGTTAGCCATCGTAGGTGAAGGATTTAATGGCCTATATAACTATCATTTTCTAGAGCTCAAGTAGACTATCCTTGTTAATTCCTTCGCATTCTCCCTTTTTAGTGTAGATTACCTTGGAAGTTGACTTGCCCTCTTTATAAAAAATATTAATCAATTAATAATAAAGGGCCCTAGAATTTGCAAAGTCTTCTCCTTCATTAGGAATTTTGGAAATACCACTCCAGATAGCAAGGGTTACATTAATTTTGATGTCGCGCACCACAATAAAAAAAAATTGATGTTCTAGAAAAATTCCTCCACAATCATCTCATCATAGCCTTCGGACTTGGTGTCCCCAGATTTCACCCTGAAATCTAAGATTACCCCATGTAAAAAAAATTGTACTTTTAAAATAACGGGTCGTTTTGTGTTTTTATTGCCATGAGATGTTTGTATTGCGTTTAGATATTCCTAGTGAATCATAGGAGCCAATTTCGACAAATACCCAGATGCCGAAAATTGTTTTATCCCTTCGTCAAGTTTTGTCTGCGGAAAATTTTTATTTAATTATTTTATAGTTACCATGTTCGTACGAACACAGGCGAAATTCGGTTCAGACCGAATTTTCAGGGAAAACCGAACTTGTTCGCTAGGTTCGGTTGGGGACTAAAAAAAAAATTTCCTTTTTTGGCAAAAAAAATTGTTTTTGGATTTTTTCAAAAAAAAATTGCCATTTTTGGAAAGGGTCCGGGAAGATGTAGCAGCAAAAACTTTGTATGTGCCATAACTTTCATTCTATGGCTCAGTTTCCGGTGTCGTTTTCTCTAAAAGTGTATATTTTCTCGAGCTCTACACATTGATGGCAATATTTTTCTTATTTTCATAAAATCCATTTTTGCACCTTTTTGGACCAAGCAACTTCTTATTATTTATAATAATTTAATAGCAATATGTAGAGATTAATACTTAATAATAGTAACACTTGAATTTATTACCGAATGTTTAAGTTACTTTAGTAACTAGTTACATAAATTTAATTATTTTAGGTTTAACTTTTAGTATATTATTAATAAGTATTTTAGTTTTTATAATTTTTTTGGTAATTATTCATATTTTATATTTTTTTTAAATTTATAATTTTTTCGAGCCAAACCGAACCGAACCGAATTTTTACAAAATTCCGAACTTTCGAACTTTTTTCCCTATCCGAACAACCCGAACTTTTCGAACATGGTAACTATGAATTATTTTGAGCCTCGTTTGAAGTAAATTGTGCTCCGGTTTAGCCCTATTGAAATTTTACATGTCAATATTCACATACACCAGCAGGGTTTTCATCAGGAATGGATCATAAGCTTTATCTGTGACTTTTGGCAACGTTTTGCGTTTTTGTTATTTTTCTCATTTTTTTTTTTCTCTGTGAAATTCCCCTAGGTCAATTCCTTCGCCAATACAATCTATTTCCTTTCCTAGAGTTTCTAGAGATCATCTACGGCCGTCATTCCAGAAGGAATCAGCCTCAAGAAGTCAGGTTCTCTTTAAAAAAGACAAAGTCGTGCACAAAAAAGCTTCTTCTGGACAAGTCACATTTTTGGGAATGGATGGATTTAAAATGCAGTGGGATTTTTGGCCACAGCAGGCAGGTGGGATTTTTGTACCTGCCTTGCAAGGTACTTTTTCCCATAAAGGAAAAGTCACTTAAGTTATGATGGGAAAATTAGAGGCAACAGGCAGGCGGGAATTTTTTACTTGCCTTGCAGGGTGAAAATTCCCATTGTGAAATAAAGAAAAAATCACTTGAGGCATTGATGGGAATTTCTTACCTGCCTTGCAGGGTAAAAAATCCCATTGTGGAGGGCAAACAACTTAAGTGGATAATGGGATTTTTGGAGCTGCCATGCAGGGTAAATAATCCCATCCAAATTGACTTTTAAATATAGAAACCAGCCTTTACCAAAAAGTGCGACCCCTTTTGAAGCATTAATTAATTTATTTAATGGCACTTATTGATAGTCTCTCTTCCAATTTTGGCGCCCAAGGATGAGGAAAAGTTAATGCATAAAGGGAAGTCAGAGAAGACTGGAAGTAGAATGCTAAAAATAAATTAAATTAATTTATTTAATGCAGCCCTAGAGCATGCTAAAAAGTGTGACCCATCTGGAGGAGAAATAATATTTTTTGAAGTATTAATTAATGGTTTATTATTCCTATTTTTGGTGCATGGAAAAATAGAAGGTCAAAGCATGATGTTAAGTGAAAGTAGAGGGCTAAAAATAAATTAAATTTATTTATTTAATGGCAGCCTTGAGCATGCACAAAATAGGCACCCAAATTGAAGAGAAATGCATGCTTATTAATTAATTAATTGCCAAAAATAGGAAAGGCAATTATTAATTATAGAATGATGAAAGTTGTATAAGCATGGGCTGCCATAATGATGAATTAATTAATTCTTCTAGCAAAGGAGTGCAGCCCAGACAGTTTTGGTGCCCAAAGGAGGAGGATTTTTGCTCAAAGAAGTGTTTTTCACTGCCGGAAAGCTTCAAGGTTTGGCGCTTAGGATTGGAGGAGCTTGTTTTAGGCTTGGTTAATTATCTGCATATTAGTACAGGTGCTCAGGTGAAGTTGAAAATATTTATGCTTGTTTGGCATGCAAGCAAGGCCTCAAATTTTAGGGCAGTGGGCTTTATATGCAGATTTTTATAATAAAAATCAAGTGTTCATGTTCCGGTTGGTGTCTTTGTCTGAATTAATTGCAGGTATTCATTACAGGTGCTTATATAATTGAAAGGGAGCTTAAATCAATGTTAGATACATTGAATATATCCTCCGAATCTGAAAAAATTTCCAGATCTGCACTAGTTGTAAAAAATTCCGGCCGAATAAAGAGAAAGAGTTGCTCAAACAAAGATAGAACCAGCCATGGCAAAGAGGGATGAAAGAGAAAGCTCAGCGGAATCATGCATTACTTCCAGATTTGCTAACATCGGAGACACAGATCTAGGTCCAAAACCTCTTTCCGAATTGATTGACAGATCCAGAGCTAGAAATACTTCTCTCATGCGTGCAGTCAAAAGCAGTGGAATCATTCGAGCTTCAGCATTCTCATTCACAGCCCAGTTGTCAGAATTCGTCATGGAGTGTGCAAGGTCGTACCACCCACTATCCGGATCAATCCGGGGTGTTGCAGGGAAGACAATAACCCGGCTGGATGTATAGTTCATCAATTATTGTCTGAAGATACCAACACGACAGGTGGTGACTACTATTAGCATGCTGGACGCCGGCAACAGATGGGAGAAGCATAAAGTCGACTGTGTGGGCATAATGAATAGCAGGTATATGAAGAAGCCCAGATCTCCATCAAAGTTCCCCAGGACTCTTCCACGATCCAATCTGGTGCAGGAGGTGGATGACATTACCAAATTGCTATGCAGGGTAAATGGCGAAGCTAACGCTCACAGATTTGCACGCATGCAAATGACATGCAATAGTGTGGGAATGAATTCCCTCCTCAATGAAGGTGAGGCTGCCTTCATTGAAAACCAAAATTATATTTACATCTGTACATTCAAAATTGTATGTGGGGGGTGTTTTGGAACATCAATGGAAAGAAAAGTGAATGAGGGAGATGGAATGGAATGAAGGAAAGGAGTGGAATGGAATGAACTGAAAGAACATGCAAGAGTTAGGTAAAAACAAAGCCTAATATTGCACAAACAGGAAATATGGAATAACTAACACAAATAAAATGGAGTTTGAGTTAGCTAAACAAGAACGTGTAAAAGGGAACACACATGAACAAGTAAATAATCAAATCTTGATCACTGTGAACTAGAACAACCGATTAATAACGTTGACAATAAGATCAAAGATAATATTTGCATGCAAGATTCAAACACCTAACATCTAATGAACATAAGAACATCAAATGTTACAAGAGACAATGAATGAGACATAAAGTTCGTATTTCATTAACTCCAAAATGTTTTTCACAAAAGAACACAAAGTTTCATCCAGAAACAAAGCTTACACACAAAATTATTTCCTTCTCCTCTCTCAAAGTCACCCTTTACAAATGAGCCCCTCACTTCCTTTTATAACCCAAAAGTTGGTTACAAAGTAGTTAGGGTTTTACATGATCATTAAATAAGGCACTTAAGTGAGCTTTGAATTTTTCAACAACTTTATTAAAGACAACCCAAAAATAGAAATTACTTAAAATATCCATAGTTTCCCGAAAACAAATAACAATACCTTTTAAAATATACAATAATAACCAGTGCCTTATCCATTGAAATGGGGTCCGCCTATCTCAAGCATATGAGAAATGGACTCTCCCACTTCATTAGATACCAAGAAAATTAACTCCTTGAACCACCAGTGAAATTAGGATCTGCCGCTTTTGCTAGTTGAAAGGATCTAAACCTTCCTAAGGTTTCAAACATATTTTCTTCTTCTGGAGGTTCACTTGGTCGAAGAATAGCCTCACAAAATACCTGTAATTCAAGAATTCTACTTGGCATATCATTTAAATTAACAATTTTGGATTGAGCGTTCTCAAATAAGTTATTTAATTTGATGCACCATTCCATTGAAACTGATGAGAAATTGTTGGCGGGAGTGTACATGTCCTTAAACAATTGTGAAAATTGCTCTTCCACCTGCTCCGATGAACACCTTTGATTATGCTCATTTACGAGGTTGCAAGGAATCTCAGCCATGAATTCTTGAATCAAGGAGATTGAAGTGAAGGCTTCATTGCACATGCTCTCATAATGGATCATAGAATCCTCGAGAAGCGTATTTCTTGATTTAAGATGCAGACACCAAAGAAAACGTGTCCCTCGATATTCAAATTCGAGAATTCCTTCAATGGCTAAAACTGAAGATTCCATACTTGTCATCTCCTGCAAACTGGGCAATAACTCATCCAAATTTGATATAGTAGAAACAAAAGTTCCTTTGAAAGAAAGAATTGGATCAAGATACGCACTGACATCTTCATGAAGCTTAACTGCGGTCTTGATCATCCCCTGGCCTAAAACGAGAATCTCTGAAAGCCAAGTTTTAGTGACATGGCCCAATGTGTTTATTTCTTTTGACAAATTGAGAGTATCTTCGTCTGGGGCAACCACTACATCAGGTACGAGGAAAGTGGATGGTATGGGATTTATCAAATGTTGAACATATTCCAGCTAATTGATTCTTTTCGGCCTTGAGCTGAGAGTTTTGAGACTTATATTTCTCAAGTATCTTTAGCACGATATCAATTGAATCTCGAGCCATCACCATGCCACTTTCTAATGTAGACCTCCCAAGTCCAAGTCTGGAAACTTCATAATCAATCAGGTGTCATGGCATCACACTCCTTATCAACTTGTGGGATGGTGAGATCTGCAAACCTATTTCTGTCACTATCCACCATTATTCGAGAAAGCACCTTAGGCTTCTTTGGAATGACGCCATTTGAAAGTTTGAAAAGGGCGTCAAAATCAATGTCAATTGCCTTGACAACCCTCTTCCTTTTCTTAACCTCAGAATCAACCCAGGAAGGAGTATCATGCACTATTTCCGCATACAAAATCCTAGAGCTCGAATCAATATTCTCATTATTCTCGACATCATGAGATCCTGCTTGACTCCTATCTATGACCTGATTTAAGGAGAAACAACCTCAATATCCACTTCCTGATTATTCGGGAGAATTTGGGAAATCCCTTCGTGAACTACATGCTCCGAAGTGTTTGATATTTGAATTACCTGCACCTGAGTGGATGCTTGTTCGAAGCATGGCTGAGGATCATTTGTTACTAGCCTCTGAGCACTATTAACGATGTGGGTAGAAGAATCTCTACTCGAGGTGGAAAATCCAGACACACGCTCTCTTCCTTCTTCGGGGTTAGGATCTTTAGATCTTTCTCCTCGTGACACGTTACTTGACGAAGTGGATTTTGGCAACCACTCCTTTCTTGCTTGTTGTGTATGATTGGATGGTACAGAGGTCGATCGAGAAGAGACTTTGGTTGAATGAAGGCCCCCTCGTGTTGGTAATTTTTGTGATCCTGAAACATGATTTGGAATTGATTGCAACTTGGCAAGTTCTCTGACATACCAAGATATGCTTCTTTCAATAATTGGTTGGTTCTTGCCATCAAGAGAAAATTCATCTCTTTTGGTCCAGTCAATTCGAGGCAATGGGGTAAAAGAAACTACATCATATGAGGGATCAATGACATCCTCATCATCATTTATGAATGAATCGGGAGGGCTCTTAATGCAGAAGGCCTTGATCTGAGAAAGTGTTAGGCGAGAGTACTCTCGTCTTCTTACCACATGTTCGTCTGAACAAGCAGCCCAGAAATCTTCCATGCTAAGATTATGTTAATACTTTGCTCCCAGAATCTTTTGCATATATCCATTGATATCAAACTGGGCTCTCTTCATATATGGATGGATGGTTATGAGAGCGAACTCTTTTTCCATGAGTTTTGCACTGAAAAGATTTGGGCATTGGTATTCCCCAATTTGGATTGGGAA
The DNA here is from genome assembly GCA_019776745.2 of Taxus chinensis. Taxonomy (NCBI): domain Eukaryota; kingdom Viridiplantae; phylum Streptophyta; class Pinopsida; order Cupressales; family Taxaceae; genus Taxus; species Taxus chinensis. The sequence goes on along the minus strand of CM034151.1, from coordinate 594,695,526 downwards.
ATGAATTCATGAATGGTGCTTGTCACTAAGAAGGCAGTGAACTTGGAATAATTGTCACGCCAGCTCCATTAATGCCCATCTGTCACTGACATACTTAGGAAGTTTCCATGGGGTACCAGTAAAGCCACTCACACGAATGTAGGAAAAAGATGAAAATTGAATAAACCAGGTTCCCCATTGGGAAATGACACTCATGGCTTCTTTAGAAAACCTTTCCTCAGTATTCCAATTTAGGTTCCGAATCACGTGGAAGGTGAATGCATCGTTAACTCTTCTAAAATGGTGAGAACTATTTTTGAAATTGAGTTGAGGGTAATAATGAAAAACACTATTTGATGGCCCCATGACTCCTCTCGTTTCAAGTCTCGAAAATAGATTTCTTCTTGCTACCGCATAAGTCAGATATGATGTCATGTAGAAGCATCTAGTCATCTTAACTTCTATCAATTGTTTGTGAAGGGTGTTACTGATGATGGTGGCCCAATCCACAAACTCTTTCTTGGCTAGGATAATATAGATAAACTGATACATCCATGGGTGGAAAATCCTAGTAGAAGGTAGACCGAAAACTCGACTTAGGAGAGTAATCATGTCCCCGATTTCTTCCACGAACTCAACACGGTACAGTTCTTTGGGAAGCCTGTCAATTCGAGGTATCTTAGTTACTAACCAGTTGTTATTAACCATCTTGCTCCATCTCAGGGGTTCTTCATCCCAGAATTCTTGTGCTAACTGGCGAGTGATATCCGCATTCTCGAGAAAGTTGGGTATGCCGAGCAATTCCTCAATGTGCTCTGGTGTGATTAAGAGGAAAGGCTCGCGATTATCTTTAAAATTTCCTCATCTCTCAGGATCATAATGCTCAGCACAAGTGATAACCAATTCCGGACACTGCACCGAGACAGGAAATGTTGTTGCTTGGGGTAGACCACTATGGTAAAGTCTATATGAGAAAATGGTTTTGCCTTCAGTTTTCACCCGCTCGTAGAATTGTTGCACATTGATGTGACCTAGATTTGTATCAGTGATGTTGTCATATACTGACTTAATGGAATTGGGAGGGATAATTCCTTGAAATTCATACTTCAGGGCGGATTTGTTTGATTTCTCCACTAGCTTCTTTGATCTCCCTGCAGATTTGTTAGATTTTTCAGCCATTATGAATTTCACAGAAGAATGACTCAGGCACACAAAACAACGCAAGTGGGGTCAGGTCTTAGTCTCCAAAACCCCCGTCAGTGTAAGAAAAATATGGTTCACTTTAATTTTATTATTATTATTATTATTATTATTATTTAAAAACAATAATAATAATAAATAATAATCCCGGTTACAAAAATTATTATTTTTATTTTTATTTTATTTTTTAAAATAAAGTCGAGCAATTCCGAGTTACAATTTTAAAGTGGCAATATGAGTTCGATATAGAGCTCGGATCAGTTTGAGATGAAAACTCGACATTGGAGGCAATAAAAATATCTTGTTTTGATTTTCTTCACGTTTTTAATCATGCATGATCTCTCCCTTACATCGATGTTTTTGCATGTAACATGAACTGAAATCCTCGAACTTGAAGATAACTTCAGTCTCTGCGAATTCCCCTATGGCAATCTTCTCTAGAAAATGCATTGGAATTAAAGGTCTTTTTTAAAAAAAAAAATCAATCTGCCTTTCTTATCTTCCACGTGGGCTTGTTCTTTCTGGCTGGGCATTGGAATTCTTTGTGTTTTATGGCTGTGTATGTGTGGGAACTTGTTTGATGGGTGCATGGTGATCTCCTGTTCTTGGCACGTGGTCTTTTCTTCTTATTTCCTCTTATGCATGCATGGGTATTTTGTTTGCCTTGTCTAACTGCTTGCCTGCATGGAAGTATTTTGGATTGTTCTCCTGTGATGAAAAACTCCTGCTAATTACCCTGCTGCACATGGATCCTTCTTGCCTGGGCTGCGTTGAAATTTAGCTTGGATTGTTTGATGTCTGCATGAAATTCCTCCTACAGCTGATGTGTGGAAATGAATGAGTTGTTCTTTGGCTGTGTGGAGATTGTTTTTCTACCTGATTTATTGCCCGAACTGCTCAACCTTCCCCTTGGCATGTGGAAACTCCCCTCCAGGCATTGGAAAAATGGTTCCTTGCTGTCCTCCTTTGCTATTTTTTCCTTTCCTATGTGTGGAAAGCTTCTGCCTTCTCCTCCTTCAAGCTGCATAGACAAATGATGGATATTCCTCATTGGCGTGAATTTCTCTCTTCCTCTTTGGCCAATGCGTGGATTTTAGTCTTTGTCTTCTACTTTCACCTGCATGGGACTATGGATAGGTGCGTGGAGCTTGGATTTGGACTGTTGGATGCTCTCTCATGATGTCCCTTCCTACTGCATGGATCTTGGATCATTATGACTTCCTTCTTTAAAACCTGCGCAAATCATATGTTCTCTTCTTCCTGCTTCTTCAGTGCCCAACCTCCTTTGAATTTGTTTTAATTTTTGATTTCTTTCTTCATTGAAAAATTGTCCTCCTTCTCCAATGCATATGGCTTTGGCTTTAGATCTTGCATGAAGATTTCGGAAATAATATTCTTGTTTCTTACACTGCCTGGTGAATGCATTAATTTCTATGGCTGTGTTTTATCCTTAGCAATGGTCCTCACAATATTGTGGGATGTGATAAAGTATTATGTTCTTAGAAGAAGTGAGAAGCTTTGTACAACTCTTTCCACCGAGTCCGACGGAGGAATTTATAAAGCCTAAACCAACTTCCCTTCTTCCCAGGTAGTGGAATTAAGTGCCAGGGGGAATTGGGGAAAGCAATGGCCAACTGCCAACAGGATTGGCAAAGTGGGTTGGTAATCTCCATTCAATTTCCCCATGTGGGAAATTGGGAGATTTCTTGCCCATTTGCCAATCCATGATTTGGCAATTGATGGAGAAAATCCCACAAGCGAGAAATTAAAATAAAATTGCCAAGAAAAGGGAAATCTAGGCTTAGGAAACCAAATTGGCATTCCCGGCAGTTAGAAGCACAAAGCTTACTTTCCCAACAACAAAATAAAAATTTGTCGGATGAATTTTAATTAATATTTATTTAATTAAATACTCCCAAGTTATTTAAAAATTAATTTAATCAAACAAAGACCAATTAATTAATTAAATATTAATTAATTAATTTTAATGTAATTTAATGCAATTTAAAGCCTAGCGAGAGGAGTTCTCACCTGAAATAGACGAAATGAAGACTAGATCGATCACAAAAATGAGACAGTCATCATGAGGGTGATAAACTACGCAAAGGAACACTTTTGAAAATTTTCAAAAATTCCATTTTTTTGTAATAATTTTTTTTAAAACAATTTTACAAAGTCAAAATTGGCTGATAACAGATTCAGATTCCCTAAGTTCTTGCACCCGTGAGGATTCTACATCAACTTCTCCTTTTGATTTGTGGGAGATGAAGGTTTTGGAATAATGCTGTGGAGAATATAATGTGTAACAAACTCTTTTGGTTTCAGACCTATCGTTGTCACCTAAAACTAGAGGCCGACCCAACTATCATTTCAGAAGACCTAGAGATGAGTGAACTATTGGCTCATTTTTACCTGGGGGGATTTCTCGCTGAAGAGAAATTTTTGGACCCACCTATGACTTGGGTCCCATAAGATACTTGACCAACTTGTTACCAAATCCCTGAGTATGAGAAGTCTAGCCAAATGATGTATTCCATGGGCTACAAAGGTGTAGGATGAGGAAATAATGAACAAAGAGAGAGAGAACCAGTTCCTCTCCCACATTTCAAGATAGAAAGATATGGTTTCAGCATTCGGCCCCTATGGATCATACCCCAATGATCAAGATGCCACCTGTTCTGAGTGCAAAGATAGTTCTGATTATTTAGAAGCGAGTACGAAGTTAGGAAGAAAGACTTTAGCAGGTTATCAGCGTGACAAGTGTTTGATTATGGATTAACACGGATACCTACGGATCTTAAAGATGATGGGCCTGTGTTACTTGACACATACCATCAGATGGGAGGGGATAGAGCTGTACTTCAGGTGAACATTGGTGGCTGCCACACGATCGAGGAGAGGTCTGCCACTGTTCTGGTCAATACTTTGAACTGGTTGCTGACAAAGGGATATTGCCTTGAAGAAGCTTTGATGAATCAGATCACAGGCAACCTCAGCACAGGAGAGTTCCTCAAAAGGAAGCACGAGGGAGAAAGCAGCAAAAAGCCTGAAAAGATTAAAGTGCACAAGAAGTCTCATTCGAGGAAAAAGGTCACTTCTACGGCTATGGTGCTAGTTCCGACTTCTCCAGTGTCAAGTACTTCACCAACTATTGCACCTCAGCAAGATACTACCGTTCCTCCATTGAATCCGGTAACATTTATGTTTTCAAATAATACTTTTTAAAGTATTAAATGATTAAATTAATTCCTATTTTCAATGGCTAAAGTCAAAGCATACTGTGAGACTTGATTTAACTAGAAGCAGAAGTCTAAAATTAAATAAATTTAATTTATTTAGATGGACCAGAGCATGAGCATGGTGGTACAAAATCAGGCGCCTTCTCATTCTCCAAGAGTGAAATATTATCTCAGATTAATTGGCTTCACATTCGGTCCCAGATGCTAGGAAAGGACATTAACTTGGAGGATTATAGAATTGCAGTTTCTCCTGAGTTATGGGCAGATAAGACAGGGGACCTAAAGTTGCATATGGATGAATTCAAGGTTGATTCATAGGCAGAGAAGTGCAGCCCAGAGGAAAAGTGCGCCTGATTTGGTAGAGGATTTTTGCTCAGAATAAGGTGAAGAAGAATGTTGAATGCCTCCAATTTTGGCAGCGGATAGGTAACAGTGAGGAAAGTACCCATAGTGTCTAGCCACTAATTGTTTGCATAAGTGATAGCAGGTGCTCAGGTGACATTTGGTAAAATCCATCCTTGCTTTGGCATGACAAAGAAAAGGCGGATCAAATTTTGGGGCAGCATGCTTGAAAATAGGTGTCTCAGATTTTGCGATGATTAAAATGCCAAAGTTGTTCAAATGTTCCGATTCAGCCATCTTTGTCTGCACATTAGCAGATGTAGTGAATTCATTACAGGTGCTTTTAAGAAGAGAAAGATGCAAGTTAAATCAATGTCCAATAGCTATCGAATGATATCCTCCAGAATCTAAAGAATTCATCTAGCTTTTGTACAACTCAGTTTTGAAGAATTCTGGCTCGAATAAAGAGTTATGAAGAATTGCATCAATTCAAGATAGATACGGCCAGTGGAAAAGCAGGATGAACATGAACACAGTAGCTGACAAGTAACATCATGCATTCCTTTGGTCGAGATAAATAAGTTGACACCAGGGAGATACAGACTGCAGAAACAAATTATGCTCGATGGATCAATCGAAAAGGGGAAGCTTCTTGAGTTCAAAGTTTCATTCCTCTTGGAGATCTTCAGAATGCATGCCGTGAAAAGAATGTAGGTGCTTGGAAATTTTGGCATCATCACTATCAGATCAATGTGCATGTGCTTTCACCAATCTTCCAGTGGTCGGGAACGTTTCTTCATTGAAAAGTTGACCATTCACTAACGGAGTGCCTGATTCCCTAGAATTTTTAGATTGCTCATACTGCAATGGTGCAAGATAAAAATGCTGAAGTTATTAGACAGTGAACGATTGCATTCCATGCATGTAAGCTGGTAACGCTGCAGTCAGATATTAAGAAGCTTCAAGGCCTAGCTTGAAGGATGTGGAAGTGTGCATCAAAGGAAATGACCCACAAGGCTTGCTACAATTCCAGGACACTTCCAAAAGTCCATCCGCTAAAACAGATGGGAAGTTGTTGAATTACATGTTCGACATGCAGATTCAGTATGAAAGCAAGGACAAGACTGTAGACTGTTCCTCTTGGCGGATCTTTCTTCTTTCTACTTATTTCCTCCGACAAAATAATTGAGCGATTCCCGGATGTAATTATACAACTTTAAAGTGAATGGTTTGAAAAGCCATTACTTGAAGTTGTGTGGAACAATTCTATGGAGATAGGTGACAGACGTGCAAAATATAAGGTTCTATTGTTAGTTGCAAATCCCGATGCATGTCACTGCAAAGAGAAATTCTAGGAGGGATGATTGCCAGATGTTATCCTTTCCGACTTCCACATGTGCAAGTTCAGTTAAAATCTTTCGACTTGTAATTGCCCTCTCTACATTCTATAAGTAGAGGAAGAACCTTTGGGTTAATGATGAGAATTTGTAAGCAGCATTCTTGTGTTCCAGACTTTGTGCTGAAACCCTTGAGAGCCACTTGAAATAAAGGAATATAAAGGAACGGGTTTCCGAGAGAACTTTGTGTTGACGATGTAATTTTGTTTCTAGCTTTATATCTTAGATCTACTTAATAAACTTTGTGTTATTTTAGATCTAGATCTGGAAGTTACCTTTTCTTATAATTATGTGTGTTGATATCTATTGGTTTCTGTCTATGTGCGTGCAGTTAAATCTATGTAATCTATTGATTGGGTTACACATCTTCCCTCATTTCTTCCCTTTGTTTTTATTACTTCTTTCTTCTATCAGAGATTTCCTTTCTTAAAACAATTGCTTACTTGCTGCAGAGCTATACAGCTATGGTTCATGAGTTGAATAGTTAAAGTAAAACCCACATATAGATATTAGCATATTTTAATTGACAAATCTGACATGGGAGCCTAAACCGGTAAATGAGGGAGATTTATCTCATGATTGCCTAGGTTTTCAGCTATGCAGAAAATCTAGCGAACAGAACTTTTCCAAAAACCTAAGCCAACTTGCATCTCCGAAAATCTGAGTGGTGGTTTCATCTGCCAACAACTTTTGAATGGAGTCCGTTTCTGATTTCATTTTGTGTCCCATTGTTCCCAAATCAAACAACGAACTCAAGAGCACAAGATTGTCAATGGAAGAGCAACAAAGAAGTAGCTAGAATACTATGAAATATGGAAGCTCCTTAGTGGCTGACATTAAACTGTTGTTGTAGAACAACTTATAAGTCATTTTAAAGTGATTGGAATGTTGAAATCGCCTCCCACACTTATTAACCAATTCATTTCATACAAATCTCGTGTCTGTTTTAATTTTCTCCTTTTTGTTTTATTATGATTGTGACAGATCTTCCTTTTTGTACTTTACACACTTCGTGGGTGTTTTTCCAACAAGTACAAACACATCAAAACGTCTTGCCCCTTTTTTGGATGGTCAGCATAAGGTAGATAAGTTTCTCTTTTTGGGAAGTTCATTATATAGTGGACTCATATGAAATTAAAGTAAAATAATAGAATAAATACCTAAATCATATTCTCAATTGTCCTCGTGTTCTTCATGTCAACGTGGTCAAAGTCCTTTGATTCTAATAACAAAGATTTCATTAATAGATTTATCAAGGGTAGAATCTTTGGGAAAAGAGCCGCCATATACTTGTTTTCAACCCTTTTCCTTTATGCATGTTCTTCATAAAACAAACTCAAAGGTATGTCGTGGTGAAAAAGGGGGGCCCTTTCACACAACCGAACTCTGGGTATGATAACATTTGGTTAGTAAACTCCTCTTTGGTAGTTGGTTGTTGGTACAATCATAACCTATGCCCATTCACTAACAGTGTCCTTTCTCCATCAATAGTTATTAACGGAACAACTCCATTGTCAAAGATCTCCGCTATCACATATGGTCCTAACTAGCAGGTGCGAAGCTTTCCTTAGAAGAATTTGTATTTGGAATCAAACAACAAAGCCTAGTCTCCAATTTTGAACTCTCTTGAAATCAATAGGAAGTATAGGGCTTTTTTCATATACCAACTCATATAAAGTGAATCCAGTAGTTGATTTTCAGGCTGTATTATAGGCCCAAACTGCTTCAAACAACTTATTTTCTCACTCATTCCTACTAATAGCTATTGTTTTTGATAGAATATTCTCTAGTTTTGTTTTGATGACTTCAACTTGATCATTGGCTTGAGGATGATAGGGCATGATTTCATATGGTTGATTTGATAATGTTCAGTGAATGTTCGGATCATATTGGACATGAACTGCAGTTCTTGATTTGAAACGATGGATCAAGGTGGCTCCAAATTGTTGAAGAATTTAGTCATACAAAAAATCAGCAACCTTTTCTTCTCGAAAAAGTTGTATGGCTTGTGCTTTAACCCAATTGGTGACATAATCAGTGCACGCCAAAATGTACTCTTTCCCTTGTGATAATGCATCAATACGGCCAATGAAATCTAGTCCCCATTTCTCAAAGAGTTCTAAAACCACTTGAGGTTTGAGGGGCATTTCATTGGTAAGTGTGGATTTACTCATTTGCCAACCCTTTGACATTGATCGCATTGCCTCACATATTTCTTTTCATCCTTATGTAATGAAGGCCAATAATAACCAGCACCTAAGACCTAAGTCACTGCATTCGAATTCGTGGAGCATTAAATTCGTTATTAAAAATATTTGAGATAAAATTTGTGATTAAATTAGACTAACCAAAATATACTTGTATTTTGAAAAATATAAAATATAGATATATAAAATACAAATATACATATATAAAACATAAATATATAATAAGATTATCATCTATAAATTTAAATTTAATAAAAACATAAAAAATAAAATATATACTACAAAGCTGATAAAAACATTAAAATATATATATATATATAATAAAAATGTAAACTATAAATATATAATAAAAATGATAAATATAAAACCTAAACAAAAAAGTAATGATAAAAAACAAATCGTATTTTCTAAAAAGTAATGATAAAAAATAAATCGTATTTTTCCTTGCATCTTCTAAAGCTAGGAAAAATAAAACAAATCATATACGTGTTATAAAACAAAAAATAAAACATCGGGCTGTCCTTGCGCAACATACGACAATGAAGGTTAAAGCCTGTGACAGAGATTGCATCTAGAACCTCTACAAAAGCTCCCTGCAGTCTAGGGCACGTAGCTACCAGTCGCGTTGGGGCACGTAGCTCCCAGTTGTGTTAGGGTACATTAGCAACTTAGCTCCCAGTCTTTCCTCCAACTCCAAACGTGACGGCTAGGGACAAAAGGCCATACTATCAACATATTTTCGATTTTTCAACGTGGTTTTGGTAGAGGGGTATTAAAATCACGATTTTTGACGAATTTCTTGCGACGAGTTGAGTTTCGACGGATTTCGATTTTTTGCCTTTAAAATCGGCGAATGCAGTGACTTAGCTTAAGACTTTATAGATGGTTACTTTGAGTTGAATAATGCCCTCCAAGTGGTTCATCATGACAAGCCCTTAAGATGTCATAGACTTCATCTTCCTAGACACACGTACATAACATAAAATCCGGTCTACATTTAAATAGGATTCCACAAAGCCATTGCAAATTTGGGCTTCCTTTAACAAGGCGTTTCTTCTGCTTGTTAGTAAAATTAAATGGAAACTTCCTTGTGGCTAAACTAGTTGGCCATATCTACAAACCAACGACGAACATGTTGGAATTGCAAATAGCTCTGTTCATTTGGAAAGTTGTGTTCAACAGGTTCATTCTCCCCTGAAATGGTCAATCTAAATAGCAAATTTGTACAACCACATTAGCCTTCCCAGGTTCGTCAATTACTGTTACATTAAATTCTTGCTTAAGTAACAACCATCTAATAGATCTGCCCACTCATTTCTAGTTCTGTTCATTAAGTATTTAAATATCTGAATGATCTGTGTATGCACAAATACTTTATAACTAGTAATATAATGGCAGAAACTTGTTGATAAGCATAAATAACAGTGAGGAATTCTTTTTTAGTAGCTTGTATAATTTCTTTCAGTTGTAGGTTTAGTTTTTATTGGTAACATAATAAATGACATTTATTTCACTTCCTTCTGACTTTTTGTCCGAGGACCTGCTCCTATTTAGCCTCATTAGAAGCATCAATTTGAATGTAGAAAGGAAGTTCCCAGTAAGATCCTTTTAATATTTGGAGCAGAGGTAAATTTGTTCTTCTTCATTGTCTTGAACAGGATTGTTGGCCTATTTATCTTGTTCACAAAAACTTACACTATCCTCAACAAGTAGGGAAAACATTAGGTGCTATAATCTTACTAAAATCCTCAATGAAGCGTCTGTAGTATCCTGCATGACCCAATAAAATTCTAACATGCTGTCTAGTTTTTAGGTGAAGGCAGCTATGTATTAACTTCAATCTTTCTTAGGATCTAGTTTTATACTTTCAAATGAGATATGAGGGGCCCAAGACAATGCCTTGATACTACTATTACTCAAACACTTCTCATGACTTTAGGGTACATTGATGTTTTTCACACCCTGGTGAGAACTTTATCTAGATTTTTGAGGGACTTCATCAAGAGATCCTTCATACACAGTGAAATCGTCCATGTACACTTCCACACATTCATTAATTAGTTCAACAAAGATAACTAGCACTACACTGTTGGAGAAGTAGTGGGTGCATTGCAAAATCTAAAAGGTAAGACTCTATATGCAAATAGTTCCCCATGGGTAAGTGGAATGTAGTCTTATCTTGGTCTTCCAGGTGCTACTTGCATCTGGTTATACTTGTTGAATCCATCTAGGAAAGGGAAAAATAAAACTTTCTTCCCGGCTAAATTATCAAAAAGCTGACCAATGAATGGTATTTGAAAAATAGTCTCTACATGGGTAGTTTTTTTCAGTTCTCTCTAGTCTGCACAAATTCTCCTCTTACCATTTTCCTTTGGCACAATGACCAATGGGGAAACCCACTAGTTGTCTGACAATTGGATATATAGGCCCCAATTGTTACAATTTTTGGATTTCTAAATTTGGATACAGTAAACCCCCACTTGTAACAATTTTTTGTTTTAGGTTTTGACTGTTTCTAAGTGCAGGGTATATTCTTTGTTGGGATTGTCTTACCGGTCTCACATATTTCTGTATAGAGATGACGAGTGCAGATGTTAAGATAGAATTCCCATTATATCATTGTACTTCCCATGCAAATGCATTCGACATGTGTGTAGTACATCAAATAACTTCGATTCTTGTTCATCCTGACAACTAGCTATTTATGTTCAATGTTCAATGTCATGTCTAGTTGTATTGTAACGTGTTTGGTGCCAAGATAAATGGAGTGAATCCTCTTACATTCGCTCATTAGTGCGTACAGAAAACAAAGGTGAGGTTGTAAGATATAAAAATTTATTTCCTTAAAAAAGCTTCCCTTAGAGGGATTGCTCCTATCAAAGAGCACCGAACTGCCATTAGGAAATGTTGTTGGCTGCTTTGTGCCCCAATTGACAACACTTTGTTGGATGGTTGTTTGATGATCTTCTTCCTCATAGTCACCTAAGCCATCTTCTAATTCAACTGCGTGTTTGTTAATCGTGATTGCTGCTAAGGAAGAAATACTTTTAGCATTATCAATCTTATTTGGTTCACCCACCCATAAATTATAAGAAAAATCTATCGAAAGTCTTGTTGGTGGATACAAACAAAAATCTTAGCATTGAGTTCATTTGAAATTGTCATGTTTCCTGACCTAGAATCTATAAAAGTACCTATTGTTGAAGTGTCATAAAATCTACATGATATTTCCAAGATTCTATTGTAACCAAAACAACTTTTATGAACCCCTAGGTTTCACAATTGATTGATCAACCATTTGTAACATAGTGGATGTTGGTTGAATCCCAAATAGAGAGAACGTTTTTAACATGTCGGTTGTCGTAACATTGATAGCAGCACCTAATTCTACCTAAACATTAGGTACTTTTGTTTTCCCAATTGATATTGTTATCAATGGACTTCCTCGATCTCCAAACTTGGGTAGGATCAATTTTTCTGCTAAAGTGTCAACTAACTTAACTTCTACTTAAATGGTTTTGGGGTATTGTTTCTTCTAGCCTAGTGTCTTGACACACTGTTTTGATAACTCGGTTAAGCTTAGGGACATCCCTTATGGCTTGCAATAATGGAATTTCAATGCCCAGACATTTAAGCTCATGTATTATCAGTTCAAATTCACTCACATGTGATGTTCCTTTTTGAGTCGTGCAACAAATGGCATTGTTGAGGAGATAATAGGAGTGTTTTCTTGAATATCACCCTGTTGTACTTGTTTTGCACGAAAAGCATGTTTTTCCCCTTCATTAGGTATTTCAATGATATGTAGTATCCCCTTTTACGATATTATTTAAATCTGCAAAAATTAATTAACCCAATCACCCTAGAAAGATTAGATCTTCTTAGTTTGACCTCAAATAACCCAATGTCGGCAATAATACAACCCAAAATGGGGTTGGAGTATGCCAAAGTAGTGGGTTAGATGGGAAAACTAATTAGAATGCTAATATCACCCAGATCTGATTTTTAACAGCAGTTAATTAATTAACTAAATACCCAAACTGTTGCAATCTTCCAAAATTATTCCCTGCTTAACCATCCAAGCAAAAATTCTCAAACTTTGGATTTTGGGCCACAAAAATATGAGGAACAATGTCCCAAAATTAGTTTTTGCACAGCCAACATAAAACCCTAATTTTGCCCTAAAAATTAGGTAGCCCAGCACATTTAGGGCATCAAATTCACTCCAAAAATTATGAAATCACTTCCTCCTTATTCCCTCTAATTTCTACCACCAAATTCAACATTAACTTGACCCCAAAACTGCAGATCTGAAATAATATTAATTAATAATGTCCAAATAGCTTGCCGACAACTGAAATATTCAAAAATTCATAACTCATCCAATACTCAATGTTTTTCTATAAAATAAAATGCAAAACAAACTAGAAACCAATGTCTTTCCAATGCATTATGATTCTGAAATTTCTGAGCAGTAAAACCTTGCCAAAACAACCTCAAAAATCTACTTTCAAGTCGTTAGGGTTAGAGTAAATCATATAAATTAATTCCAGCTCATACACCCCTTCAAAAATATTCAAATAATCAGTCATTGCTCTGAAATAATTAATTAAACATAACAGCAAATAGATCTAGCATAAACAACCTCAAAATATGATAGATCAAACCCCAAACCAATTCGATTTGCTAAATAAATTGCAGCAGCAATAATAATCACCAAAGTACATCAAACCCTTCACAAAAATGCATATTTATGCTTCATACAAATATGACCATACCCAAGACCAAGTCGCCAAAGCTAGAAAGGGAATCACCAACAAGTAGATTTGCAAATCTCATGAAAATACTTCAATTCATAACTCAATAAACTATCACGAAAGAGAGAGAGAAGGAAAACATCAATGGGCATGCATCCCAATTACTCCAAGCATGGAGTGAAATCAATAATTCATCCAACATAACCCTCTAAGGAAATGCGACCTCCCTTTTATAGAATTAAGGGGTGCAATATCCAATAAAGACCGACCTTTCCCTTTGGAGGGAAAACATAAACTCTCATTAAAATATTTAATACTAAGACTATGTGCACTTTATTTATTTTTTAATCAAATAAATAAAAGTAACTAACCTATGTGCACATTAAACTAACTAAAGAGACTCCCACTTGTAGCGCTAGGCATGCCAAGGGGTTACAATGCAAATGAAAAATAAATATTAATAATGTCCCGAAAAAGGGGACATTACATGATATGTGGGGAGGAAGGTTTTAATAGGATTTTCCCCAAACGTAGTTGGATATTGTCACAATCTATGGCATTAAGTCCGGTTGTGTTTTCTTGGTCCACATTGTTGACAAGGGCTGCATGTATGACATTCTTTGGATTTGGCACAAAGTGAACAACTGTGGATGATTTACCTGCTCCATTTGAGGTTGTTGGGCATGTTGGAAGGACCGGGCAATAAAGCTTGCTGCTGGTTTGGAATCATTTTTTGCCCTTGAAATTGTTGATTGAATGCTCATTGAGACATCCATTGTTGTTGAGGTTGTCGAGGAACCCATTGTTGTTTGTATTGGTTTGTCCATTATGGGTTGGACCATGATTGATTTGCCCATCCTTGTGGGGGAAAAGGGTATGATCCCCATTGTTGTGGAGGTTAAGGGGTAGAGCATGGCACAGACCACTAATTGGAAGACCAGTTTCTAGGAGCACATGGAGTGAATTGATTTGGAAATTGATTATAGGAAAACGTTTTTCCTTGTCTTTGTCCTACATAAATAAGCTCTTCTTCAGATTGGGTTTTTTAATACGATTTTTAATCGCATGGATTAAATTGCAAGGATCAATAAAATGATTTTTCTTGAAAATGTTACAAGTGTCTGTTTTATCAAGAGGACAGTCATGAAGTGCATGTTTGTCTCTGCACCTTGAACAATACATGGCTAAAGGTTCACTGCTTTTGGTTTTTTCTTGGATCATGTCTACTGTGGTGTTTAAATTTACTAGGATATCAATTTTAAGATTTGTAAATTCCTCCATTAGTTGTCCTATCTCATCATGCCCTTTTCCTTTTTTAGTTTTTTGAATTCCAGCCCTAGTTCATGAGTAATTTCTACAGAGCTCTATAATATATGAGATTCCAGGCTTATTCACATCTCCTTTTCCCATTAGGTTTAATGCTTCTCGAGACTCCTCTTCTAATCCTCTTAGAAATATTGTTTTGCCCAATTCCAGATGTAGTCCTTTTCCGCATCAATGATGGACAAACAGAAACTGATCAAGATAGTCTTCCATGCTTTCATACTCCTTTTGTTTCATTCAAAAGAGTTCTTTACGATTGTGTACCATGTAGTAACCTGATACTTATCCAAGAATTATATTTCCATCTCATCCCATGTGTGGATGGAATTCGGTTGTAATCCCATTAACCAACACATGGCTAAATCTTTGAGTGTGGAGAAACAACTATAGTTTTTGGTTATCAGTTCCATAATCATATATTTAACAAAGCACTTTGAATTCAAGCTAGAACTGATCAGGGTCCTCTGAAGCTATCCCCCTAAAAGTAGGTAATATTGATGGAGATATGTTTTTCATAAGAGTTTCCTCATTTGGGTTCAATATTATAAGATAAGTAAAGGTTCTCCCTGCATCAGCCCCTGCATTTCCTATATTATAGTCTGTGTCTTCCATATTATCCCAATAGACATTATAGATGCCCTTCCTAGGTTTTATAGACTCGTTTGATGTAGTTGGAAGAATACTTGCTTGGGTTTCAGTCTGAATGCTTTGTTCTAAAATTTATTGAACTGAGGGTTGCCTCTTTTGAATAGGTGTAACTACTTCAAGGGATGACTACAAAAATTCATGTGATGATAGTTGTGATTCTCCCTCTAAGGTTTCTTCTTGTCCAACCTCATCTAGTGAATTTCCACTACCTATGGCTTGTTGTTGGGGGTTTTGGCAAATAAATCTTGTTTTTGAATCTCTTTTCCTATTCATAAATTTTATTTTCCCTTTTCTATAATTTTGCCTTTTTTGACACAAAGTTCCTAAAAACCTGTTGACTTAATGTTCTTTTTTAACAAAATTGATATCTTATGGGAGAACTCCTATAAGGTTTCACTTACTCCAATTGGCACAGAAATGTTCATCTACTATCACTACAAATAACTTTTGATCTTTAGTGAAGTAAAGAAATATGATTTCTGAATGAAAACTCTCTAGAAATTCCACCACATAAACCAATTTCAAATGAAAACTCCCTAATATCACCTATCCCAAGGAACAACACCAAAAAGTGATAAGGGTCGTTGAGACTCTCGCTTTAGTTTAATAATAATATAAATTCAAGGCGGTGTCCAAAGCTATTTGCAATAGGGGAATAAGACTTTTGGAAAATAGTTATTTAACTAACAACATTCACAATAATAACTGAATCAAGACTTTTATTGGAATCTAATTAAACTTAAATTTTTGATATCAAATTAAATCTAATCTAATTGCTTAAATTAAATCAAAACTTATCTAAGTGCTGGAACAAATATTAAAGCAATTCAACTCGAAGCATACGGAAATAAATAGCTGAAAGTAAAGTGATCCAGAAAAAATCTAAGTAAAGCAACTGCCACACACAAAACTGCTGCAGGTTATACAACTACTTAACAATGATAAAAGAAATGGTCATAAATAGAAACAAATCTACTCCAGAAATACCAACAAGTTGTCCTTCCTCTTTGAGTTGAGTGGGAATGGGACTGAGAATAATAAAAAAGAAACTACAAAGTATTCAAACGCCCCCAATTCTCATTGATCAGCAAAGTCCTACAAAGATTAAAACTTATGTTTTTTCTTGTTCTCTATTGTATTCTATCTTCACCATATTTCCCTAGAGCTGGGAGGTTATATTTATAACATGACATTCTCAACCAACTCCTTTAAAATTCGTCAACGTCAGCAAAACCAAGCCTGCACAAGCATAGTTTGCATCCTCGTACTCGGCAAATACTCGGCAGACCAAAAAAAAATTGACTCGGCAAGACTCGGCGAATACTCGGGAATACTCGGAAACTTAAAAAATACGCAAATTTCTTTAAAAAACATAAATTTTAAGCAACATATAGCTACAAAATGTATCAAATGAGTCCATAAAATGTTGGAGAAGTATTTTCTATTAAATTTGAATACAAATACAATACAAAATCGCATCATCATGCGAATACAACAGTCGGCTGATAAGTGCTATGAATTTATGATGATTGTCATTGAAAAATAGTCGGGAATACTCCCCAAAACTCGACAAAAACTCGGTGAACACTCGAGAATACTCGCCAAAACTCGGTGAAAACTCAGGTGGCGAGTTTTCCAGGTGAGTATTCGTTTGGGTTTTTCTTTGGCAAGTACTCGCCAAGTATGCTAACTATGTGCACAAGTATCCCTATGTTATAGGGATGATAACCATTATTTCTTACTTACACTTCTTAACAATACAAGTCATTTGTAACTTACCCTTCCAAATTTGGTCAACATACCAAGAAACCATGTTGGAATGCCTTTTTCTTATGTTGTAGGTATGACAACCTTTATTTTTATGTCTATTTTTATGCAGATGATGTTGAAGAAGTTCAGCGAATATGGAATATTGCAGACATGCGATGAGATATAATACATCGTTCTATCCATGTTGCAGGGTGCTATTTAAATCCTAAGCTTATAGAGGTGGATCATGATACAAATGAGGAGGTAAAGAACAGTATATTAAAAACAATAAACAAGTTGGTTCATGATGATAATGAGAAGGCAATTCACTACATTCAAGAACCAAGAAGGCATGTTTTCTTGTAAGGAGGCACAAGACGACATCCACTACATGGATCCCTATTTACAGGGGCAGAGATTGAGTCTTCTACTTCAAACCTACAAAAGCTTGTGCATGTCCACAAACAACGTATTAGAGCTTCTGCATGTGAATGAAACTAGAGTAAGCATGATTTGATCCACACCAACAAAAGGAATTGAGTGGGAGCTAAACAAAATCTCAAATCTTGCGTTTTTTCATAACAATTTGCATTTGCTTGAGAACAATTTTCCAAAAGAAAATGGTGATTCTCACTTTGGAGAACTATTCTCCAAAGAAATTCAGAAAAATATTGATAGTAATGATGTGCATAGATTAGATGATGTTGAAACATGCTAGTGCCAGTTTTGATTTTGAAGAAGGTTTCAATGTTGAAGCAAATTTCGATGTTGGAGCAGGTTTTGATGTTGCAGATGTTTGAAACTTTTAAGTTTCATTTCAATATTGAGCTTAGCCTCTAAACCATGGCTCTCTTTTAAAGTTATTCAAATTTCAAACTCTTATGCATTTCTCAATTCTACAAACTTTAATTTTATGCTCATTATTTGATAGATAGATATATGTTTGCATGTCTTTACATGAATTATGTTATGTGTGTGTATTTGTCTAACATATATTTTATCTATACATGTGTGTGTATTTGTTTCCGTTTTTTTTTCAGGATTTCCAGATTTTTTGCTCTTCTAAACCAATTTGGATTTCCAAACCTCGTAACTATGTAAAAAAGTAATATTTCAGAGTTTTATTGGAAAACAGAAAAACCCAACAGTGGGTTTCAGAATTCTGTTTGGCTCATTTCCCCTTTCTTTTTTGTAATCAGATGCTTCCTTGTTGTCACCTTTGCAGGTAATAAAAGTACAAACTGAAGTTTGAGAGGGGCTCTGGTTTTGGGATTAAGCAGTTTTGTGGTTGAAACTCTAGTCACCAGATTTGATCTTCTCAAAAATCATCTATCTTATCCATTTGTGGGGGAACATTGCAAAACCCGCCCTTCACTTCTGGATGTGTGATACATGAAAATATGTTGAACCTCCATACAAGAGTATGTTTTCTTGTGAAAATCTGAATGGAACTTAAAAGAGGTGCTTCGTGCAAAATAGAACTAACAATGTTATAAACATTGTAGAAGCAGGTCCTTGACTACAAAACTATGGCTTTTGGTGCAAAGGATACCACAAATACGGCTATTACAATTTGAATCCTTCCTGCTTGACGGTAGGAACTCATGAGATAAAAGGAAGCAAAAGTCAGCATGGCAAAAGAAAACTGAGGAATTTGAAACTTGAAGAATTGGAGTTAAAATCTAAAGATTAGGTTCAAAAATTATGAAAGAGAAGCCAATACAGATTTTTTCTAGAAGTCTTAAAAACTGACACTTATAGTGTTTTGCCCCCTAGGTGAAGCAAATCCACATGCTGATGGGAAAGTAGAGGAACAAAGAATTGAAATGTATACTTTCAGCTCAAGATAAGATGAATCTGATCCTTGCCTTGAAAAAGAGGGCTCGGTCTGGTCTCAAGAACAAGAACCAAAAGGATCAAGATTACAACAGAGAGAAAAAGATAGGTAGCCTTCACAAAGTCCAAGAATTCCTCTCATTGCAAGAAGAGTTGCTAGCAATATACAGGTTAAATTGGCGTCGTAGCTAGTACTCTTACACATTTGGATTCTAGCACCCAACGTGCAATTCTCTATGCTGCTCTTCAGCCAGGCTACTTTCTATTCTATGTAACAAGAAAATACTTATTCAAAATGAATATACTCTTATCAACTATTAGTTTGGTTACCTCACAAATGCTGATAATGTAGCTTTACAGAAGTCGAAAATACAAGAAGGCAAAAGTGGGACTAAAGCTGAAAACCATTATCCTTCTCCCCCATGTAGGAAGAGACAATGACACTGTGCACATCCTCCAGTTACAAGCCTTAAGATACAAGTTAACTTCTGTTTCTTTTCATAACGCTAAATTAGTTTGAAATACTGAAACTTCAATCCACTACAGCACCATGAGAAGCAACATAAGCCCTTACCGTATTATTAACAAGAGCATCCTTTATGACATTAACACTGTTCTGTGGACCATATGACTCAAGCTCGATTGACGAGTGGCCAAAGCCATCATTCTTCTTTTTCCATATTTCAAGAAGTGGAGGAGAAGGCCAATCAAAATCAGGGCAAGCCATCATCTCATATATTGAAGGGCATTCCAGCAGCTACAAGGAACAACATTATAAAATCAAATCACTGATCAACTATCAACAGATCATATACATCAAAATAATTGATATGCATTTCACAAGTCAGGTAAACATTGTCAGAAGGGCACATTCAAATCAAAAATAGCTTCAAAACTAGCTCAAACTGTGGATACATAGTTTCTTAGGAGAGGTTTCAGTGCTTAAACATTTGTAACCATCAAATATCATTCTAAATTTCTAAAGATATAGGCTAGTTAAGTTAAAAACACTTCAATCACGACACTAATTATTGCTAACCAAAAAACATTGAATATTGATATCAAATCAAAAAAAAATTATGACAATATACATAGAGATGTATTCTGTAAGCAGAAGGAATACCAGCTGATGCATGCTCCATTTAGAAATGAAAAGGTCACGTTGCCATCCATCTACAAATGCAACTCCATTCAATAGAACATCCATTATAAATCCAGGTGCACCTGTGACACAAAACTAAACAATTAGGACGTGCTGACAGTTAATTTTACCATTTGCAACAAATTACAAGGAAATGGAAGAAGCCGTGTAACATTTTGGCAATGTAGTTAAGATGAAACATGGATTTTCAAGACTAACAAATACCTATGAAGGAAAGCTGAAACAGAAAATAGAAGAAAAGCAGTTTTTAAAAATTACAAAAAAAACTGTCCCTTTGTTTTACAGGTTGATGTATTATGGATTTATGCCTAAGGGCAAATTGTAATGTCAAGTGACCCTAGAATGTGACCAATCCACTTTCATACCATATCAATATGTACTTTCCATTCTTGATAATTTATAAGCAATAATTGCAAACAAGAAAATAAAAAGCCACAGATATGCAAGGATGTGAATTTTGTGCCCATTGGGGTATGGGCCCAAGTGCTTTCTTTATTTGTGTATGTAAGGATAGATTTTACTTCTAATCTTAATGCTCCACTGATGTAAATCATTTGATCTTTGGAGTAATATGAGTTGTATTTGTCAGAAAAAAAAACAATAAGAATTGTGACTTCTTACCTTATATCGAAGGGGTGTCCACTAGGATTTCAAAAAGCCCAAGGGTATACCACTTTCTTTCCACAAAATAAGAAAACCTTTGAAATCAGCGAAGGACCCTTTGAAGTTGGGCTTAAAAAGTGGGATTTATTCAATTGAGTGCTCTTGTGGTATGCCTTACATCAGAGAAACATGGAGGTCCATTCCCTTGAGGATTGAAGAACATGCTGCTGATATGCGAGTGGAGAAGAAAGAAAAGTCAGCGTTAGCTGAGCAGTCCTGCAAAACAATGGATTCTATCTGCGCTTACAATGCCAAAGTTCTTGCGAGAAGAATCATTATCATAAGAGAAATTTAAGAGAAGTCACTAAAGTTGGTAAAAACGCTCATAACTGGAATAGAGATGATGGCTTCAGGTTAGGTCTTGTGTAGAAGCCCATCATTTATAGATTGAAAGAACCTCGCGTTAGGAGATGAACATTTCTTTAGACGACTACATTTTTCCTATACGTTAATACTTATCGACTTACAATCTTACTGCTTATTTGGCCTACAAGTTAAAACCCTTGGTGGGCAAGTCTTCTTCCTTTATTCGTGATTTAAACCAACTTTATGGACTTTGTTGAAGACAACAAAGTGGAGGAAGATAAATTGTTGGTTAGCTTTGGTGTAGTGTCCCTTTTTAAAAGGGTTCCTATTGGTGATGTCATTGATGTAATTAGAGCTTGCACGGGTGAGGAAAACTATGGGGCTAGTAGCTTTTTGTCTAAGGTCAACTTTATTTTCATTTAAGGGGGACATTTTTTAGCAATCAAAAGTAAATGCAATGGGTTCACCTCTGTCACTAGTTGTAGCCAACCTCTTCATGGAGAAATTTGAAAAAGGGGCTCTTAGTTCCTTTCCTCTTAGGCCAAACTGGTGGAAGATGTGGAAAAGGTAGAAGAGGTATGTCAACGATACAAATTTATATCGGCAGCATGATATAGAAAACCTAGAGGTCTTCCATGCCCACATCAACAACGTGATTCCAAGCATAAAATTCACCAAGGAGGTCAAGGCCACAGGAAGCTTACCATTCTTAAATGTCCTCCTTACTCATAAAGAAGATGGCTCTTTGGATTGCAGTGTGCACAAAAAATACACCCACAAGGACCTCTATTTAGATGTTCCCACTCATCACCACTCAACACATGAAAGCAAGAGTACTGAAAAACCTGGTTACTAGGGCTTTTAGGATTTGGAATGTTGACAACCTTGAACAAGAAATTTAAACGAGGTTTTTAGGAAACAATTAAAATAGATAGAGGAAAAAAGCAAATTGGTAGGGCTTTTAAACAGGCAAGAAGCGTCTCAACAAGAAACAAAGGGTGGAGCCTTTAACAACGGCCCCAATGGCTTTCTTACTTGATATAAATGGGTGTCCACTAGAGTTACAAATATCCGGCATCAAAATAATAAGATCGCTTTCTTACCACAGTAAGTTAAGAAAAACTTTGAAATCAATGATGGACCCTTTGGAGTTGAGCTTAAAATGCAGGGTTTATAGTATTGAGTGCTCTTATGGTATGCCTTCATCAAAAAAAACAGGGAGGTCCATTCGGACAAGGATTAAAGAGCACGTTGTTAATATACGATTGAAGAAGAAAGAAAACTAGCCACTAGCCAAGCACTCCTACAAAACAAAGCATTCTGTCACAATGAAGATGCCAAGGTTCTTGTCATGGACAATCATTATCATAAGAGAAGCCATCATAAACATGCACATAATTTGAATAGAGATGAAGGTTTTGATTTAAGTCCTGCAAAAAGGCCCATCATTAATAGATTAAAACAACCTCGCGTTAGAAGATGAGCATTTAATGTGCATTAAGTACGTAGTTGAAATAATATAAAAGTAACAGTTGTATAAACCTAATTTTTCACTCTTACTAACTTTTTCTCTTCACAAGCACTATTGGTGCATTGGCTTCCTCAAAACGATGTCCTTAGGGTAAGTGGTGGTACTTATAAGAGAGCTCTGATGTGCAATCAATTTTACGATACTTTAGATATACCTTTTACACCCTTATAGTCATCCTTTTACAATCTCCCTACGACATCACCTTGTTATCCTCTTACGATCACCTCCATATCTACTTCATATCACCTTTCAATAGCTCCAAAGTCTTTCACCATCCTCTGAGACTTCCTTCTAAGACCCCATGATGACACATTACCCCAAGCCGAAGCATTGACCATGGTTAATGTTGTCTAGCTTTTATTTCTGACAACTACCACCAGCTAAAGGAAATTGTTATGTATAATCATGTTCCCCACATATACGTGGCATTTGAGTGCTACTACTAACATGTCATCATTAATCATTTTCTCTACTTGCGCTCACAAATTTGCTCTTAAGGTCTTGAACGTAGTCTTGCATATCTTTTGAAGCCTATACTTAGAGCATTAGGTATTTAGGATTCCCTAGCATTCCATGATCTACCCAACCTTTGGAGTCTTTGAAGTTTTCAATAAGTTGTTTTTCTAGGTCTTCTTCTATAAGTTTGTGGTCCCCAACATCAATGCTCTCATAAGGTGTTGCCAAACTTGGGGGAAGTTAATGCGCCAATGGTATCTGCACAAAAGTATCTCTAACCTCTCATTTCTTTTATGTTATTTCAGATTTGATTGATTTTTTGATTGGTCATAGCGGAGGTTAGAATAGAGTAGCATATTCTCAAATCTATTGCATTACTATCTATTGCATTACTATCTATCGGTCCTTACCTTCATATCTACTTATAACACATTTATTCCTCCATCATGTAACCTTTCAGCAGCTCCAAAGTCTTTCTCCATCCTCTAAGACTTCCTTCTAGGACCCCATGATAACATATTACCTTAAGCCGAAACATTGACCATGGTCAACATTGTCTAGCTTATATTTGTAATAGCATTCGTCGACTAACCAAAATTGTAATGTATAATCATGTTCCATATATATACGCAGCATTTGAGTGATTCTACCAACACATTATCATCAATCATTCAATCTACTTGCGCTCATAAATTTGCTCTTAAGGTCTCAAAGGTCTTGAAGTTAGTCTTGCTTATCTTTTCGAACTAATACTCAAAGCATTGGGTACTTAGGATTCCCTGGCATTCCAATATCTGCCCAACCTTTGGAATCTTTGGAGTCTTCCATAAGTTGTTATTCTAGGTCTTCTTTTGTTCATTCATGGTCCCCCACATCAAATCTCTCATAAGGTGTTGCTAACCTTAGGAGGAAGTTAATGCACCAATGGTGTTTACACATAGGTAAGTATCTTTAACCTCTCGTTCCCTTTATGTTGTTTCAAATTCGATTGATTGTTTGATTGGTCATGCATAGGTTAGAATAGAGTAGCATATTCTCAATCTATTTTATTATTATCTATTAATCCTTATCTCCATATCTACTTACAGTACATTTATTACCTCCCTCGTATCACCTTTCAGCAACTCCAAAATCTTTCTACCTCCTTGGAGACGTCCTTCTAGGACCCCATGATGACACATTACCCCAAGTTGAAGCATTGACCATGGTCGATGTTGTCTAGCTTGTATATTTGGCAATTGTCATTGGCTAAAGGAAATTGTAATCTATAATCATGTTTCCTATATATGCGGCATTTGAATGCCTCTACCAACATGGCATCACCAATCATTTAGTCTTCTTGCACTCGCAAATTTGCTCTTAAGGCCTATAAGATCTTGAAGTTAGTCTTGCTTATCTTTTGGAGTCTAAACTTGGAGCATTGCGTAAGCATTCCATGATCTGCCCAACCTTTGGAGTCTTTGGAGTCTTCGTTAAGTTGCTTTTTCTAGGTCTATTTCTATTCGTGCTCCCCCGCGTAAACTCTCTCATAAGGTGTTGCTAACCCTAGGGGGGAAGTTAATGCGCCAATGGTGTCTCCATAAAGGCAAGTATCTCTAACCTTTCATTTACTTTATGTTGTTTCAGATTTGATTGATTGTTTAATTGGTCATGCAGAGGTTAGAATAGAGTAGCATATTCTCAATCTATTGCATTATCATCTATTGGTCCTTACCTCCATATCTACTTACAACACATTTATATATTTGTCATATCACATTTCAGAAGCTCCAAAGTCTCTCTCCATCCTCTAAGACTTCTTCCTAGGACCCCATAATGAACATTACCCCATAGCCAAAGTCATTGGCCATGGTCGAATGTTGTCTAGCTTTTATTTCTAACAACTGTTGACATCAGCTAAGCAAAATTTAGTGCATAATCATGTCTCCCTATATATACGTGGCATTTGAGTGCTTCTACCAACACGTCATCGTCAATCATTTGGTTTGCTTGCACTTGCAAATTTGCTCTTAAAGTCTTAAAGGTCTTGAAGTTAGTCTTGCTTATCTTTTGAGAGTCTACTCACTTGGAGCATTGGGTCATTAGGATTCCCTAACATTCCATTATTTTCCAACCTTTGCCCAAGTCTTTGGAGTCCTTCAATAAGTGGTTTTTCTAGGTCTTCTTTTATTCGTTTGTGGTCCCCCACATAAACTCTCTCATAAGTGTTACTAACCATGAGGGGAAGTTAATGCACCAATGGTGTCTACACAAAGGTAAGTATCTCTAACCTCTCATTTCCTTTATGTTATTTCAGATTTGATTGATTGTTTGATTGGTCATGCATAGGTTAGAGTAGAGTAGCATATTCTTAATCTATTGCATTATTATCTATTGGTCCTGTACCTTACAATCTGCCCTTTGGGCTTTACAATCTATCATTGATCCTTACAATCCATGCTTACAACCTAGCATAAGTATCTCTATCTTGTTACATCTTTGCACAATCAATTCGATAATCAGGACCTAGTTAGAGTCACTCCCCTATCCTAGATCTAGGCTTTGGAATCCCTAATACATTTCATAGAGTGTGGACTATCGCCTACTAGATCCATCGGTTTAACAACCTACAACCCTCTTGTCTGTATCTTTAGAATGGTTGCCTTCATTATCCTAGTCTATATTACCCAAAAGAGAAAGAGGATATTCTATTAGACCATTCTTTACTTCACTACATTCTGGTGAACCCGACATGAATCTTACTCCACCTCTTCCGATTGAGTCTTCTTCACATTTATCTCTTATTATCTCTTATCCCTTATCCTTATAAAATCTATCCTATCTTATCCTTCAAAATCTTTTCAAAATATTTCCTAATCATTCCTAAAATCTTCTAAGATGAATCATCTCTTTATATCAAAATACTCAACAAAATGTCAATTTCCCAAACCAACAATTGGGATTCCTCTTTTAAGTTAACCCCCTTCTACTTTGATTGCAACATGGCAAGACGAACAATGTCAAGAAGATTGCCCATATTGCAGCCAATGGAAAGGAATACTATATCTAATCTCAATAATCTCCAAGAGGAAGAATTCAGAGCAAAAGGATAATGACATAGATCACATCTATGCCAATTATACTCCCGCAATGCAAGAATTCATCCAAAGTATACTATGATTTGGCCGAACAACCTCCTAAGGCTATCCAAGCACTTATGTATGGAGGAATATAAATCCACTTGGGACAACTCTTCAACCAATGGGGCAAGCCAAAGCATGTCTTTTCCTACCTATACCTCTAACACCACTTCTTCTCAGCCTGACAAGTGTACCACCAATGCACCTTCCCAATCTAATCCACAAAATCCTCTACTACTTCTAATGATCCAACTCAACTCATCTTGCAACTCATTAACCAAATAAGCCAACAACAAGCTACTACTAACAACCAATTTCTTCAAATGCATGCGAACCTTTCTCACTTGAATAATAGACCTCAACAAATCAGTGGGGCATGCCAAAGCAATGTCCACCCCACCTCCTCTTGTCACTCCCAATGGGATTCTAATTCCACAACCTCCCATAACCAATAAGGTGCTCCAATCTATTCATAAGGAACCTTTGGCTCCCTATATAGCCGCTATGGATATCAAAGGTATCACCCCTTCTCTTACTTATAACGGGTCAACTAACCCTAATCTTCACATTAAGGCCTTTGGCAATGTCTACAAGGACTGGATCAAAGATAACTCCTATGCCGCTACCAAGCTCTTATCTCCAAGACCCTTACGAGAAATGCTTTAGATTGGTACCATACTCTTCCAGCTAACACCATTGTCAAACTTGAGGGATTAGTAAATGCACTACTCAAGGAATTTCATTCTCAAGATCTACCCGAGAACAATTTGAACATCTTTGTCAATTGTAAATAGGGTGAGAATGAAACTGCCCAATCCTTCATTAAGGGATGGAAAACTCTTTGTAACATAACCGATCAAACCTTTTTTGACAATACTCTCTACCAAATCTTCCTTGTTGCCTTAGAACCTCACCTTCAATACAAGGTTGTCTTTTTCTCCTACCACTTTGGAGGATGCCATCTAGCAAGCTAAAAGGCAAGACTATCTTATCCGCACATTTGAGAAACCTCAACCCAAGCAATCTCATTTGTAGGCTCAAAAGAACCTATCAGTTCTAATAAGACCTCGAAATCACAATGCTACAGGTGTCGAAGTCACAAATACCCTTAATCTTAGCAACGCCTTCCAAAAAACCATTCACGGCATAGATCCAGCCCCTCCTCAATCAAAAGGAAGCCAGAGCAAGCTAAAAGGCAAGACTATCACATTTGAGAAACCTCAACCCAAGCAATCTCATTCGCAGGCTCAAACGAATCTATCAGTTCTAATGGGACCCTAAAATCACAATGCTACAAATGTCAAAGTCACAAACACCCCTAATCTTAGCAACACCTTCCATAAAACCATTCACGACAAAGATCCAGCCCCTCTCAATCAAAAGGAAGCTATTTTCCTCCTTCATCCCATACAGATTGTCAAGCCTCTTTCCATAGGAGAATTGTGAAAGCATCTTCCTAGACCTTATCATTATGGATACCTCCCGCCTTCTTCCCATGGTACATTGAGAGTCTCTTTTGTTGGTGGCATGCCAATTGGGGCCATTCACACTAAATATCTTCTTACTTGGTGCTAACTTTGATCATGATAGGTATGGCCTCGTAAGAGACTTGAGGAAGTCGTTGCAGTACATGACCATGCTCAAAAGTGACAACTCACAATGTTGTTAATCAAGCCAATGAACATCTTAAAGTCTATATTGATCCCTTGCCTAATCATTCCAAGGCTAAGGCAGCTATTCAACCTTGGAAATGAGAAACAAGGAACATCCTTTACTAACACCATAGAAATCACTTATAATCATGACCTAGAGCCCGTTGAGAATGTGGTTAGCATGAATGGCATGAGATGTGAATTGCCACTTTTGATACCACATTCGATGCTCCTCGTCTTCAAACATACAGGACTGTTCTGGCCTACCCAATAGGTCAAAATTTCCATGAATCACCTTCAAAACACCAAAATTCTAAAAAACTTGTCCAAATCAACAACATCAGCCATTATAAACCAATAGGGCCGATGTCATTTGTTTCAAAATTTGTCATCCCCGACTGTATCAACCACTATACATCTTTGGGATCAATACCATATGCCTGGCATGGCTCGGCCAATCTTGCTCAACCAAGCTCGTATAGTCTTCAATATCAAATTCAAATAAAGAAACTCTCTAAACCTAACCTCTCATCACCTCTTCAAATCAGATTCAAATCAATAAAATCCCTCAAGTTAAACCCTGTTCAACATTACCCTATGATTAGCCATCCTTGGAGGTGGGATCCAATGACAGAGCTCTCAAACCTTCCAAGTCAAATTCCTTTCTTCAAATTAATCTGATGCACTCCTCACAAAACATTGCAATCAACTTATGACAACCCTCGTCAATATGAATATCTATTATCTCCTCACCACCAGTTCTTGGGCCAAATCAATACACCCTATTGCATGGTTCTAATGAGAGTATACTTCAACAATACAAAGAACTTTCTATCCAAAACAATCTTTTACCACCAATCAATCTTTATCCATTCACTTTCCTATCAATTTTTTGATGCCAAGAAAGTTGCTCTTCTACGGAGACAATCCTCCTCTCTTCATCTTAAGTTAATGCAAGTCAAACGACCTCTCATCAACTAGGTTTCAGGCAGATGCATCGCATCTTTGGAATTCATCAAAGCATTGGGACTGTTCAACCGATAACCTAAAATCTATATGTAGCACGTGTGAAGGGTATGACCACAAGCAAATGCCCGCCACAAACTGCATTTTGCTCTACCTATTACATTGCCTTCTAGCACTATTAGAGTGAAAATTATGATCTTCAACTTTTCCCTTCCATATAACATCCTTTTTAGCTAACCATGGACACATCGGATGCATGCAATTGCCTCATCCGCATGTCAATGTGTAAAACTTCCATACCTGAGCTCCATGTATACAGATTCAAGGTGACACAAACCCGTGGAACTATGTATACTTTTAGCAACACAATGTCTATAAGATCCCCGCTCTCGAAGAACTACCTTGTGTACCATTCCAAGAGTACCACCGCTTTAACTACCCTATCAACCCCCTTCAAGGATATAGTGGGCACCACGAACTTGTCGGAAACATCCTAGCTAACCTCCTCAACTCGGATTATGACAAACCTAATGAGATCAACCTTAAGATCGAAACCTCATACCTTCCCTAATTCGCTTTTTGCTCAAATGCCTCCTTCCCTACAACCCCATTCTCGTAAGAAGGCAACATATGCAATTCCCATCACTATATCTTCTACTTCCCCTCCTACCAAGGAGTTACCTTCTTCACCATCTATTTAAGTTGGCGTTGAAGCCCTTAACATCAATATCACTACACCTGAGATATGATGACAACTATTCGTTTGACAACCCCTTCTTGTTTGGCCCAAGTTAAGAATGCATAGAGGTCCTTTGATACCATCCATCATTACGTTCCTCTTTCGACACTTGCAATTCCATCTTCTCCAAAATCCCTACAATCATCTTTTAATTGCAACATCATTACCATTCATCCCACACCTCCTTTGGCTCCTAAAGAACAAGACTTTGAGACCATACGCAATGATTTAATGTGGGATGACCCCAAGATTCTACCCCCTCACCTAGAAACACCATCTCAGGTTGAGCCTTATGACTTCCCTCCACCGAGCGACTCAAAGCCCAAGTCACAATCTCTAGTGGTTCCTCCAACTAGCTTGCCCATTATCAATCAATCCCTCAAGACTCAACTGCCTAAGCCACAACACATTTTGGCTCCTTCAGCTTAGCTCATACTAACTCTCCTCGCCTTCCTCTACACCTACACCCGCACCTCTTGTCATGACAATGACTATAGATTCCCTAGAGCGAGCTTGTGTACCGTATTGTACATGGCATGAGGTGTCTAAGCATGATGTAAAGGATTGTCAAGCTTATCGGCGACACATGAAGAAACTGGAAGTTGAAGTTCGTAAGGAACAAAAGCAACAACCATCTCGTTTTGCCTCCTATCCTTGGCACTTTTATTCACATCATGGTGTTTGTTCTCATTCATCCACTAACTATCAAGTACTTTGACAATAGTAGTAACAACAATTACCTTCTCCTCCACCTCGAGACTAAGAAGTTTAGTTTCCCTTATATTACCTACTCCGGTCCTTCCTCCTATGGACCACCCATCTACATGCATACCCTTTAGACCAGCTAAGGTGTACCACATCCTCACTTTTATCCTCCTCCAGGTAGAGATTTGTCCTTTCTTCACCTACCATCCCACCCTCTATGATGAACATGCACCAAGAGATCCTATCATGGATTTCCATGAGAGTGGAAGAATCTATGGTGGTTGTGCATCATGAGATCAATCAGAAGGTCTCCTATGTCCTTGAAGACACCTGCAACTACCTTATAGGCTCACAAGGTTATCGAGGACACCTGCAACTACCTTGCATACCCTTTCTGACCCCATTTCATTGTCATTATACTACCTTTTTATTTTCTTGTGTTTTACTTTCCTACATTTACTACTTACACTACTCAGTTACAATCTCTAGTTTAGAATAGTCTAGTTCGTCCGACGTTTTGGCTACCCTTAATATCCATAGTTTTAAATAGGTTGGTTAGCCCAATGTTTCGACTACCCCTTAAAATCCATAGTTTAGAACAAGTCAGTTAGTCTGATGTTTCGGCTACCCCTATCATCTATAGTTTTTAGAACAAGTTGGTTAGTCTAATGTTTCGGCTACCCCTATCATCTATAGTTTTAGAACAAGTTAGTCTGATGTTTCGGCTACCACTTAAAATCCATAGTTTTAGCACAGGCCGATTAGTCTAACATTCCCAGCTACCCCTTAAAATCCCATATAGTCTACTTATTACACAGGATGGTTAGTTCACATCCGTTGGCTACCCCTTTACATCCCAGTGCTTTGATTTACAGACTCCTTGAGACATCATTTGGATTTACTTTAACCATTTGTGTCTTCTTTGATCATTTGGTATGTTGTTTATCTATGATTTAGACTCTTCGCAACATTCTTTGAATTTACTTTTACTATTTGTGTCTATCTTGATCTTTTAGTATTGTTTATCCATAAACGACATTTTTGGATATATTCACAATTTATAGACTCCGGGTGACATTATTTTCAATTTGTTTCTGCCATTTGCGTCTTAATCTTTTGGTATGTTGTTTATCCATCTTATGATCTTATATTTCACTGGATATTATCACCTTTTATGCTTGTGTTGGACCTATCAAAAGTTTACACCTAGGTAGCCGGTATGGGGTACGGTTCGGGCACAGGTACGGGGATCTAATATACTCGTACGTCAAGTTTTGGAGGGGTCGGTACGGCATTTGGGTACGGTCATATAATATATATAATATTAAATATATTAAAAAATATAGCCAAATAAGTAAAATATCAGCCTTATACATGCATCGGGTAAACAAATTATTAAATGAGTGAAATATCCACAGAATATAAGTGAAATGGCCACAAAACATATTGATAATTCATTGCCATTTTGTCATGATATTCAGTGGTCGAACTTAGAGCAAGTACATTGCTGCAAATTTTACAATGTATATACAAAAATCAAGATAAATCAGCATATTCATAATCTAATTATAATCATGATCAAATGGCTTTGCAATGTTCTCCAATGTCGTCAATGAGAGCATCAACACCATCGTGTGGTTTATTAGAACCACAAGCATCAAGAGCAAAACCACAAGCATCAACAGTGCCACTCCCGCTAGCTCCACCATGGAGGTCATGTGAAGTATGCGTCTAGAATCCGAGATCTGAGCAATGAAAGGTGAGCCAATGAGAAGCATCCAAGTCATGGAGTCTCTGGGTCTACATCCCAACACCTTCTTGGCCCTTTGTTTTTATTCATCCTGTTTGTTTGTTAGAATGTGCGGGTTGGAATGCACAAAGACCAAATTCTCTGCCTTTTTCACTGTCAGCTTGTGTGCAGCTTAACCAAGAGGTTAAAGGAGTATGTACATCAGTTCAACTCTTACTTGAAGAAGGAAACTCATAACCTATTTGAGGCAAGCCACAAAGTCCATGCAGAATTAAAATCTTAATTTAATAAGCAAGTAACAACTTGAAACAGTACATTGAAAAGAAAGAGGTGGGTGCATGCTTTCTCATGGAGATACCACCACATATGAGTTCCTTATCTATGCTTGTGACAAAGAGAGGTAATGGAAGTCATCCTCGGAGGCTAGGTGAAATTCGCAAACTCTACCCTAATGGAAGTACCTACACTTCTAAATTGAGGATCCAGTCTTAGAGAATGTTGTCAAGTTGTACCCCTCACTAACATCAACATCCCTATATGGTGCCACCCTTCTATGAAAATAACAGAATCTTTGCTGCTAGTGGGTGGTTATTTTGTTCCACCGGTCAATGAGATGCAATTGCACTTCCTTGAAGAAAGCTCTCCATGGGATCTTACTCTTTGGCATTTATGATGGACTTAATATTCTCAATCATTTAATTGATTCCATCATAACTCTCACCCAAACATAGATGATCCATATCAACAAATATCGAGCATACTCGTGATGGGCTCGGTAAAACTCTCGGCATGTACTCCATATGATCCCAACATGCACGTCATCCAGGATTAACCCTTTAACCTTTGTGGCCCTCTCAGTCATTTACCTGCCTTCATACACCCCAAATATTACTAATAACGATGTTGCTCAATGCCTCTCGCGCCTTCAGCATGTTGTGTCAAGATGAGCATGTATGTGTGAGGCAAATCGAGTTTTAACAGCCTAATAACAAATTAGAACAAATAAAATTAAGCCAAGTAAAATGTTAAAAAATTCAAAAATCAAAATTCTGCAAATTATAAACTTATAAAATTAATTTAATGAATTTATTAAAATGAAATTGAAAAATTATATAGAAAATACAAAAAGACATGTTACCATTTTAATAGCTGCAACTTCAAGAAGCTACTGAAAGATGTCTTGGGACATGTGGTGGTTGATGACGAACATTTGGATCTCACTCACCTCGTCATGGACTCGTTTGATCCAAGCAATTTCAGTGCCCCAATTTTTTGTAGCATTAAGATTCATGGCATGACATGGCACAAGATGTCCAAAATATGTGCCCGTACCTTGCCTCAACCAACCATCGCTGCAGATTTGCAATTTTTTGTGTTGTTCGTTATAACTTGGACAATGTTTTGAGACCCCATCAACATCAATAGACTCTACGAGGATGTTGGACAATGAATTGGGCATCCTTTACTTGCCCCTCACAAACAACAACCTTGAAAAAACATTGCCCCCTATAGAGCACATTATAACCACATCGATCAATGGCCTATTCATGTCATATCTTTCCATCCATCAGGAAATGACAAACACCCTTGTTTTGAGCCATTGATTCTTGATGAGAAACAATGCCTCTTCAACTTTTTTTTTCTTTTGACAATAAGGTGGTGCGCACCATTTCATACCCTCGGCTAGTGTACCTTTTAAAGCTTCATTAATACATCTCACCATATCCTGCCAATATGGTGATCTAACAACATTAATAGGGAACCACATGCGTAAATAAAATGCCCAATACCTTGGTCGGCTATGTCTCTACTTTCATTCTCCAGAATGCACTTTCTAATGGGCCTACATCTTTTGTTCTTTTGTTAGAAAAAGGTGAATCCTCTCCCCCTCTAGCTGCAACGGGTGTAGACAAAAATGTGTGATCTAAGGCCACAACATCAGCATAAGGAGAAATAGGTGGCTTGTTACTTGATCTTCCTTTGTTTGCCATAGGATGCTTGAATTTTAGGACAGTTGTTACATTCATTTCCTCTTGCTATTTGATGCATGAAAGGGTCTTTGCGCGTAGGCAACCCCTTTCCCTCCAACCCTTCGCATGGTCTAATTTCGTGGCCAACTGCCCTCACACAAATGGGCTTTCTCCTGACTATAAGAGCTCTTAAATTGTATATTACATTGTGAGCAAACAATGCCCCTCCACCTTTTAGTTGTTCTATCTGTGTGACATGCCTCCAAAGGGTAAAGTATGGATCAAATTTGAAATGGAGACCTTTAATACCTTGGCCCACAAAACTAGAACATCCATAATGCATTTAAAAAAAACAATTTAGTGTTGAGAGAATGCTTAAAATCAAGAGTCGAAAAATAAGGCTTCAAACAATATTACAATAACAAAAAAATGAAGACAATTACAAAATAGTAAATATAAACTAATTTTTAAAAAAAACTACAAAATACTTACATCAAAGCACCAGAAACCATTTTTGCAAGCTCCTTGAACTATATGACACTTGTAATCAGCCCTAAGTAATTGATAATTAGAGAAAATATGAAGGTGAGATTCAAGTATGCAAATGTCAGGTTAATGTGTTGTTGAAATAGAGTTTGGGAGTATGTTTTAGGGTTTAGAAAACTTTTATAATGTTAAAAAATCCACTTTGAGCTTTATTGACCCAAAAAAAAATTGTTGCTTTTACTGTGGGTATGGCCAGGGTACCTCCACCAATACCCAGATGTAGACGGGTTGTAATGTCCCAACTCCGGGATCAATGGGAAATAGGCAATCAACAACCCCTTCAATACTCAAATCAACTAAAGATAGCAAAATATAATCACAACCACATGAACCAGTTGAGTAGATGACTCAATAAACCCAAATACAGGGGTTTAATGGCCTCTAGCTCACACAATTACTTCCAAACTGAACTTAAAAACCAGATCTATCCAAATCACTATTATTGAGCTTCAAACAAAGAGTGACACAGCTATATCAAATACTTGTAATCTTCCTCAAATATTTTCCTACAATTTCCAACCAGCCATCTATTGTTTGCCTGAAATTAAGTAAGCACAGCTGAAATAAAACAACCTCCTAATTATATGAATTACTACCAGCTTTGCCTTGCACCAATCATGGGAAAGAAGACTGAAATACTATTCAAAAACCTCAATCAAACTATGCTCAGACATCAAACTATTATTACCAGACCAACCACAAGTGGATC
The DNA here is from genome assembly GCA_019776745.2 of Taxus chinensis. NCBI lineage: Eukaryota > Viridiplantae > Streptophyta > Pinopsida > Cupressales > Taxaceae > Taxus > Taxus chinensis. Next base: position 594,660,575 of record CM034151.1, on the reverse strand, counting down.
GCTGCCAATATGACTTCAATTCACCCTTAAATCATATGTCAAACCCAATCGCCATTTTTAGAGATCAGCCATACAAACAAACATAGAAATCATTGCCAAGAGCACATTAAGGAAGTCCCTAGGCATATGCAACCCATACTACCAATCTGTTGGACACATGGAGCTCAAATATGCATTAATAACCTTCAATATTTACTTCCAAGTAAGTTGTTGACTCTCAGGAAAGAACAGCTCTATTAATTGATTACTATGTCCCTCTAGATGAGCTAGCTGGGCAAGGAAAGAACAGCAAACTCTATTGATAGAAATCAGATTATTTATCATGTAGATGCACTACCACTTATCCAATAAAGAGACTAAAACTCATGCACAAGTTTAGTCAATCCATTCCAAATAATACTCCAAATCAGCCCACATACATAATGGAAGAAGTCGCTGCCATATAGAAGGTATAACTTCACATATACCATGCATATACCCAAGTCGTGTCGCTCTAACAGTGCATTAAACATCCATGAGGAAATTCGCTGGGGTTAGAGAATCACATAACACAGATCTAATTGCTAAAAATGCTCCAAAATAGTCACTAAACATGCCCAGGCTGGTCGCTGCAATTATGACACATGAGCATACAAAAATCTGATCAATTACTACTCAAAAACAATCCACAAACATTAGGGAACAAATCGCTAGGGCTGGCATACAAGTCACAACCCAGTCGATTTGCAATGCTCATGAAAGATTCCAATTGCATATCACAAACCAGCTACAAGATCACACAAGCTAACTGAAATTGCATTCAAATCAATCTCAAAACATCATAAAGCAAGTCGTTGGAACTAGAGATGAAGGATACCAACAAGTAGATTTGCACGCATACAAAAATACTTCAATAGAACATCAAAACCAGCTCAATAAACTCCCACGCAAAAGAAAGAAGGAAAACATCAATGGGCATGCATCCCAACTCCAAGCATGGAGTATCAATTTAATCTCATCATAACATAAGTTTCACAATGATCCCAAGCTCTCCTTTTATAAACAAAGAGGCACAAAATTCGAAATCCCTATGAGAGGGAAATTATTAAATAAAAATAGTTTATCCTCCCTATGTGTGGTGTCCCCTTCATAAGAGTGATTTTAGCATTAAAAGCCACCCAAATATTATTTAATTAATTCCCCTTTTAATTTTGCATTTTGGGAATTGAATTAAATAAATTACATAATTAAATAATTAAATAATTGTTGCTTTATAATGTCAAATGATAAAAATCACTCTCCAAGCAATATTATTTAATTATTTAATATAATTTTCCCCTTGCAACATCCCAAAGCCCACGGGGAAAGATAGGCTAAGGGTCTTCAAAAACGGGGACATTACACAAGTACTACCAGAGGTACCCTGGACGTACCCCTAGCGTACCATACCCATCTTGCATACCAGATGCAGTACGTACCTATACCCATGCCCTACATTGGCGTACCTGATAACGTAGGTTTACACTTATATCTTTTTGCCATCTCTAGTGATCTACAATTCTTATACTACCTAGTTTGTCTCTTTTCTACCCTTGATTCTATATAAAACACCCTTTATATATCTTATGATCTATTGTCAACCTTATCCATCATTTATCACTCTTATATCCTTACAGCTTCACCTATCCTACTACTCTTCTTAGTTGAGGCACATTTAGGTCAAAGATGAGATCGCACTCTTTCCTTAGGGTAGTTCTAGAGGTGAGGTACCAAAGCATCATGGATTTTAGGTTCTCCTTGGTAACGATTAGGTGTAAGCTCTCTTATGTTAGTCATCTTTTATACACACATGATCCGCCTTCCGAATCCATATGGGGAAGGAACCGTTAAAAAGCTAAAAGCCATATTATCAAAGAAAAAAAGAATAAAAGACAATAGAAAAAAATGCAATTATTACAAACAAATCAATCACAAACAAAAAAGTGATAATCATATTTCGCACAACCCCTATCCTAGTCGAAAGCTCAAACTCCATGTTGGCCGTGATACATAGCTTGAGGTCCTTTGGGGTGTGTACACCAGAAAAACTACATGTTATTCCAGGTGCACTCGACTTCCCGAGGTCGTGCCGAGACGGTCGAAATATGAGAAATGAAGTGGAAATAGGATGGGTATGTATGGTATAGATAGGGTAGGTGGGAATGGTAATGATTTGAGAGCCTAGGATCAAGCGAAACACAAATGCTCGTCGAGGGCAACGAATACTCGTCTAACCTCTAAGGGGGTGATACTACGATCGAGAATGATAGATGTCTGCAGTTCTCGGTCAATGTCAGTAAGACCGAGGATGTCTCAACCCGGTTGCTGAACTCGAGTGAATTTCTCTTCCGCCTCCAGATATGCCTCTCCAGAGAGGGTCATGCAAGAATAAGAGGGGATGTTTTAAAGGCAAACTCGGAGTTTTGTCGCCTAATCCTATTTGCTAGATCATCCCAGTGTTGTTCGGCTATGGTCAATTGCTTGTTGAGAGCATCAAGTGGACTGATAATTTGTGTTGGCAAAGGAGTCGATCTGAAACTAAAGCCTGCAAACCCAAGTCTATGTCCCCTTGGTATCGGTCAATGCTTGACAGGTGGATGATTGGTTCAAAAATCCTTCTACAAGGTTCAAGTGGGCCCAAAATGGTCATATGGGACACCAACTTGTGAGCAAGGTGAAAGAAATTAGACAATCGATAACAAATGAGGGCTAAGGACTAAGTACGGGTAGTCTAAGCCGCTAAGGACGGGTGTTGCATTCTTTTTAACCTTTAAGCAAATTTTAAGTTCCTAACTTTAAATAAGCAATGTAAATGACTTTAAATTAAACAAAAGACAATCAAAATACCTTTTAATTTAACTAAACTACGTTTACTAATACTTAAATAAAGTGACATTGCATTAACTACACTAATCCTTTTTTGTTGTTTTCGATGAGTCTTTTCGAAATAAAATAAATCAATTAAACAATCTAAATTTCTAATGTCTTTTTTTGTATTTTCCAAGATTAAATAAAATAAAATAAATAAAACAAGCTAAGTCTCTGAAATCTTTTTGTATTTTTCCGAATTTAAATAAAATAAATAAAGAAACAATGCTACAGACACATACACAAGGAAATAATTAAAATAAAAGCAATTACTTCTTAAGAAATCAACTGAAACAGAGAATACCCGGATATAGTTATTCTTTGTTGCAGGGTTGTATAACAAAAGCTATTCAAATCACAGAATGTACTCGAAAGTTATTAATCTAGGCAAAGTGAATTTCTTCTAATAGGAATTCTGCCTCGTGTTCTCTGGAAAGGGCAAAAGTTTCTCGAAAGCAATTTCTTTTTTGTTGTAAAACTTTCCCAGGAAGAGTGAATTTGAAACACACGAGATAATAAAAATGAAGAAATAAAAGAAGATTGTTGGCACTATATCTTCCTCCAACCTTTTTCCCGTGTAGATCCACAGGGATAAGCAGGGAAAAGGATATCAACAAAATATTTATGCAAGCAACGTTTTAATAACAATACAGAACAAGGAATGAATCTGGGAAGTGATTGAATATTCCACTTCTATTCATCTAAACAAATGATTTTCTTCTAATTAAAGTAAAGAAAGAACCATGCAAAATTTTAAAAGAATTCAATTACACCTCCAACCTGGTTACTATTGTTCTTGATAGCTTCCCAGATGTGAATTTGCATTTGTTGTCTCAACTTTGTGTCCTTTTCCAGAGTTGAAGTCCAATTGATCCTGGGATGTGCAGATGTTGGTTGGTAGCAAAGAAAAGCAAGAACTTGGTTGTGGTTGGCTTGGTTGCAAGAAATGGCTAAGAGCATATAGCAAGAAAGAACAGAGCAAAGAATTGGTTCTCTGTGTGGTCCCTCTAAATTTCAGTAACATAACACTTCATAAATGTAAGACATCCAACCCATCATACAGGTTAAAACTTGGCTTTATAAAATCTTGGGAAAGAAGAATTCCAACAAGTGTCGATCAAGAAGTGACAGATCATCCAAATGAGGGGCAGTCAACTTTCTAAACATAGTAAACAAGGAAGAGAATTCTAATACAAATCCAACGAGCCTAAAAATAGATGAAATGGTTGAGAAACAAGTGAGAAAATCACTCCTAAAATCCAAATACGCATTGAAAAACGAGTGTTTTAACTTTCGGTTTTAAGGTGAAAGGACCGTGGTTGCCGCTCTGTCAACAACGGCTGGTTGCGTAACCGCCACGGTGGTTATGCAACCGTCGCAGACAAAGAAGCTCAAAAGGGGCATAAAGTGGCCTACAAATAAAAAATGAATTACTTAACTTGGAAAAGAAGACAAACTGAGTCATAAAAAGCATGGAAAGGGGAAGGGGAAGGGTCTGGACTTCAATATTACCCTAGAAAAGGTTTTCCTCATCATTGGACACTTATCGCATTCTTTCCTGTTGCACCGTGTAATTTTTGGGTGCGTACAGAGTGCGTTAGGTTTTTCTGACTGAAGTAAAAGGTCACATATTTATCATTCAGTGGCCCTTACCTTTTCACACCAATAACTAATCCTCGCAGTAGGCCTATAGCTCCTTAAGTGAGGTCTCGAGGAACTGGAAAAATGTCATGGGAAGGTAGGATACATCATTTACTGCCATATACTATCATACATAACTTGGAATATACCTTCATACTTCATTAGTTAACCCAAGTTGAACCCACCTACTCAAGTTACTTCTCACTTACATGAAGAAAAACTTTAGTCATACACTTTTGATTAGAGTGTCTCGTCTCCACTAAACATCTTGTATTCGCTATCACGGCACCTTACTTCATCCACTTTCATGTTCACTCCCTTTATTTTCCCTTGATGAACATTGCTAGTAGTTGACCATGAGTTTATACGTCTTTTACATTCTACTATCTTACTACACATTATTATCTATTTTACGACCCTGTCACCCTTGTTATAAATTTGTGAGTAAGATTGTAAGACCTTTGGGCCTTCCTCACAAATATATATCTTACATCCACTCCATTTTTATTCATCCTACTCATGACATTTGATGGTAGCTTTGATTCAAGAATTGCCGAAAATCGACGATAAAACACGATATAGGCCTTGAAACAATTTATCTTTATAAAAATTGTGATTCATGGAATGGCGATTAATCATCGATTTTTGGCAAGTAATTTCATCATTACTAACCAAAAAATGCTAACTAAATCATTAAAAATCGCCATTAAAAAGTATTAAATTCCCGGAATGGAAAGAACATCATTTTTCAGTTGTGTTATTGTAATTATTCTCTCAATGATTTCTCTCTTGGAATTTGGTGACTACATGCTAGGGTTTGAGTCTATCAGGGTTTCAAAGATCAAGCTTTGCCTTCAGGGAATACAGAGGAACAACCTTGGTAAGGTAACAGCTTACAAAACAACAATCATTTTAATTTGTTTTCATTGTTCACGAATTAGTATCTGTCTAAGTGTTTTCGAAAGTCAACATTGCTCCAAAACCTTATATATAATAAACAAGCTTTGTGAAAAAATTACTTGGAAGAAGATAATAGTATCAGTGTTTTCAACAACACTTTTTTGTCCATCACCGAGATGAATGACAAGATTATAGATTAAAGCTCCTTGTGTAGATATCTCTACATTATGTGGTGGGAATCCTTTACATACATCATAGAGGAAATAATTAATGTTTGTAAAAACAATTATTGTTTATTTATCCAGGCATTAATTATTATCTATAATACATGTGTTCCTTAGTTTGTGAATGATAGCCTTCCTTAATTTCATTTAATTCCAATCCCTCGTGCCTGCCCAGATTATTGGGATGCTCAATAATTGGAATTAAATGACTCATGGAAAACCCCGTCATTCACAAAATAAGGAAGTTTAAGTATTAAATTATTTCTTCTATAGTAATTGTAAGGGACTTCCACTTCATGATGTACATGGAGTTAGCTATATAAGGAGCTCTAAATTCACCAGCAAAAAAAAATATGAAAATCAAATTGAATGTTAGCAATCTATAGCTCCCAAACGAATTTCATTTTTTTTTGGTCAAAATTAAAAGAAAATATACTCATAACATTCATTACATTCACTTCTCATGTCATTTAACAATTTTTTACATTTAATTTAAGTTTGTTTCATCAATTTAAATGTTTTTTAAAGTAGGGATAAAATTGTCGAGTAATGCCAAGAAATTGTCAATTCCTAATTTCCAAGTCAAATTTTGGGCTCCTAATTAATTGCCGAGTACAATTTTTTGAACTATGGATGGTAGTGTTTTATCTCTTAAAAAAATCAGCACAAGCCTTGATTGCGATCATATTCATTTTGGTGCCTTCTTTTGTCATTATATCCTATGTTTTCTTTGTCCATTGCTTAGATTACATTTGATATTTACTATCATCCTTTTTAGGCATATCTTATTTTGTTTTGCATGTGCCTTATCATTTGATATTTACTAAAGCCTTTCTTTCACATCTTTTAGTTTCTTTGATTTTACTGGGTGTCTTACAATTATTACCATGCCTTGTAATTTCTCTGATCATTTTCTTTGACTTTATTAGGTGTCTTACAATCATTACCATGCCTTGTAATTTCTTTGATTTCTTTCTTAGATTTTAATAGGTGTTTTACAATCCTTTAATTTATCTTTTGATTTCTTTGATTGATTGCTTAGATTTCATTAGATATCATCTGTACCTACCGATTAACACATCTTTTAATCTACATTAGATGTCCATCTTTATCATTTATTTTTATCCTTGGCTTTTCAGTTTCTTTGACCATAGATATCATTACATTTGTGCAAATATAGAAGTGCAAACATATGTAAAATATACAACCATAAAATCCAACATAATACAATCACAAAAGCGATGTACACAAGTCAAAAATATTGTCATATACATTAATTTAAAATCTAAAATCATATTATTCCCTTCAAAAATCTAAAATCTTAACGTAATGACCTCCTAATGTAATATGCTCCCAAACCCACCTAAAGTTTGTCGACACCTACGTTTTGACACCTTTTGGGGAATATTTCACTACCCGGATATGCTCTAGGACTGTATTTTGGTATTTTTCACCTAGCTACCCATTTCCCAATTTAAAAACAAAACATACCTTTGGATCCGGCCCCGATGCACCCTCCTCAACTTTTGCCTCATCCACCTACACCGCCTCGAAATCTAATCATCGAATCTGGATTTGTCTAAATCGGACAATTCAGAGCTCTAGAATCTCACAATCAATAAGCAACAAAGTGACAAAAGAATAGGTTGACTTACTATTTATAGGTTTTCAACCAAATATTTCAAACCTTCTCTCACAACATCAAAATTTCGTAAAAATTGCGATATCTTTGCAACCATAACTCCGATTCCTATTTCGGAAGAAGCATTCGGAACTTTGGATTGTATTCTCATAACAAATCCAATCGTATATTGCAAATATTTTTCCAAAAAAAAATTAAAACACTGATTTTTCAAGCCCGTAATCCTTACATTCCTAGTTTGTGTTTATGCCTTCTATCATCCTTTTTCCCTATTTTTCTTATCTCCATGCATGTTAGATGGCATTCCTCCCATCGATGTGCCTTTTATCACCTTTATTCATCTTACTCATACTCAGGACCTACCGTACTCATCTACCTACTTACCTAGCACCATGTTATAATCCTTCCACGAGCTCCCCCTTAGCTTAGGGTCTATTGCTTATTTATCTAATCTATCCTCTAGCGTTTCTTTTCAATTATGTATTACTTGGGTTCACCTAAACAGCTCTCTCTACATTCTAGTGATTCACTATGCAGACACACTCGAAGGAAGGTATGTTTTATTTGAGTTCGTGTTTTTATTAGTTTTGATTTTGGTATTACATTTTCTTTTCCTGACGACCATCACATGTACACTTTTTGTGACATAATGATCTTTGAGTGAGGTATATGTGTACACCTAATTTTTCACTCTTACCGACTTTTGCTCTTCACAAGCACTATTGGCACATTGACTTCCTTGTGGCGATGTCCTTTAGATTTCGCCGGGGGGGGGGGAAGGTCATTTCTCCGCCCCATGCCGACCCAGCCCCAGAGTTCTATTTGGGGAGGGAGAGGGCCCCCTTATCTAGAACTAAAAGATACGATAGTTCGAGGTGGGGGCACTCGATTGATAAATGATAAATCGTGGGCCCCCCTCTCTATATAGCCACCCAATATCCAATCTCTCTATAGGGGGACCCTATAGAGAGATAGGCCCGTCCGGTGACGAGATCTTTATTTTCAGAACTATCGATCTAATCAAAAAATATATTATCGTAATAGGTCCTATTCCTGGTCAAAAATATAGTCAAATTGTGTTTCCCATCCTTTCACCAAAAACTGCTACTAATAAAGCAGTTCACTTCCTGAAATATCCAATATATTTGGGTGATAATAGAGGAAGAGGACAAATTTATCCCGATGGGAGCAAGAGCAAAAATATAGTCTATAATGCTTCAGCAACGGGTAGAATAAGTAAAATTGCACGTAGAGAAAAGAGTGGATATCAAATAACTATTGGAAATGGTTACATTGGGTTGATTAGTGGTGGTACTTGTGAGAGAACTTTGATGTGGAGTTGTTATAATACCTTAGATACCTTTCACACCCTTATAGTCATCCTTTTACAGTCTCCCTACGACATCACCTTGTTATCCTCTTGCAATCACCTTTATATCTATTTACAGCACACTTATACCTTTGTCCTATCACCTTTCAACAGCTCCAAAGTCTTCCTCCATCCTCTTAGACTTCCTTCTAGGGCCCCATGATGACACATTAACCCGAACCGAAGCATTGACCATGGTCGATGTTGTGTGGGTTCTATTTTTGACAATTGTTATCAACTAAAGTTGTAATGTATAATAATGTTCACTATATATACGTGGTATTTGACTGCTTCTACCAACACATCATCATTAGTCATTTAGTCAACTTGCGTTTGCGAATCTGCTTGTAAGGTCTTGAAGTTAGTCTTGCTTGTCTTTTAGAATCTACAATTGGTGCATCGGGTACTTAGGATTCTCAAGCACACAGAGTTGCACTTTCCATGATTTGCCCAGTCTTTGGAGTCTTCCACAAGGGGCTTTTCTAGGTCTTCTATTCATTTGTGGTCCCCCATATCAACTCTCTCATAAGGTGTTGCTAACCCTGTAGAGAGTTAATGCGCCAATGGTGTCTGCACAAATTAAGTATCGCTAACCTCTCATTTCCTTTTTGTTTCATATTTGATTGACTGGTCATGCTAGGTTAGAATAGAGTAGCATATTCTTAATCTATTACATTATTATTTATTGGAACTTACCTTACAATCCACCCTTTGGGGTTTACAAGGAATCGATCCTTACAAAACTAACTTAAATATCTCTATCTTGTTAAATATTTGCACAATCAATCTATAGTCGGACCTAGTTAGACACCACTCCCATGTCCTAGCTCTAGGCTTTAGAACCCTATACCTTTTATAGAGTGTGGACTATCACCTAAGAGATCCACAGTTTCATTAACCTACAACCCTCTTGTATGTGGCTTTAGGATGGTCCTTTCATTATCCCGGTCTATGTTATCCAGAAGAAAGAGAATATTCTATTATACCATTCTTTACTTGCATACAACAGCTACTTTTGCACTTAATAAATTTGCTCCTATGTGATCCCTTAGAGGTCAATCTAGATAGGGAGCTCAGGTCTGATGTTTTAACATATGTTTTAATAATGGATCACAAGATGTTATCCAGAATGTTGATCAAAAAGTTTCTCACAGTTTCCCAAAGGCCTCTTTTCTCAAATAGAAAATTAGTTTTCCTAGCTACTAATTTAAGGCTAAAAATCTAGCAACTGCAAAGGAAATGAGCATTGTAAGAATTTCACCATGGGAAGTTATGAAAACACAGAAATAATCCACAGAGATAAGAAAAACTATTGTTTCTTGCCTATATATTAAAGGTTGCAAAGTCTGAATAAGTTTCACCTTGTATTTTGAAAGATAAGCGAATGAACCAGAACTATCTGCTATACATCTTAGCACTATTATGGTGGACTGACTATCTCTTTACATGCTAGGAAAGGAACCTTTGCACTGATGCATGTAGAGTCTTTAGAAAAGTAAACTTCCAAGGCCATCCAGACCACTTACTGCTTGACCTCTATAAATCCAACTTGATAATGATATTAAACCCGCACTCATTTCTACTGGCTCTGGGCTAAGATATCATTTTCACCTAATACAATTGAAGTAATGCCTATGAGACCAAAGTGTGCCTTAGTTCTGAATTACAGACACACACAAATGAAAGAGCAAAAGAAAATTCTGTTAGGCAATCAAAACATAAGAAATCATCTCATACTGTTTTGAAATACCTTGAAAGGGTGCAGCAATTGCAATCCAAGTACTCACATACTTCTCAAATACCTGCAAAAGAATATTGTATTCTACTTATATCTTGCATAATCAATTGTACAAAACCCAGACACAATACAACTGCAATGCCTATTAATCTGAACGCCTCTAAACATATAGCTGAAACGAAAATGCCAAACAGCATAAACATTTTCCTTACATCGCTGTAGAGAGATGCAAAGCATTTTACAAGAAGGCCTCCCATTGAATGGCTTACAATGTTAACTTTCTTTCCTCCAGAAGCTTTATGGATGAACTCCAACTTCACTCTTAAACAATCCATGGTTTCTTGAAGCCTTAAAAACAGGCAATTAGATAAACTATCTTAAAGCACCATTCACAATAAGCCTTCTTAAACCTTAATCCTAATATAGAAATAAATATGCAGATATTCATACAGAAAGTATATTGAGGACATGCACTGCTGGACAAAAAGTTAAAAAGGTCGAATCAAAATGTGAGCATCTGTTCAGCTTCATTCATATCCATGTATTACTTATTTTATAGACCCATTGAGAGGGATCAGTAATATTTCCACCACCACCTAAATTAGCTGAAATATCTAAGTCTCAAGAAGACAGCCTTCAGCTTAAAATGACCATTAATAGCTTATCATCTTGTTTAGTATGATGCTTTTTGTATACATAAAATTAAATTTGCAACATTTGTATATTAAAATACCATTGCAATTTCACATCTTTTAGCTGCTAAACAAAATATTTATCTGGTGCTACAGAACATGCAAAACAAGTTAAAATGACCATTCAGGGGAAACTTAAGGCATTGAATAGTGGCAAGGAAGGAAACTTAAGTACACTGCCCATGAGAATAGAGAAATACAGTTCATACGGTGGTTAGATGTGGCATATTTAATAGACCATTTGCAACTAGAAATCTAAGCATGCTAAGACAATACATGACAAAAATATAACATTAAATATATGAGTTAAAACTAGAACTAGTTCCATTATTTCGGCCCTCTAGATCTATTCCCTGGATAGACCTAAACAAGGAAGAAAATATGCATGGTAAGTAAGCATGTTTGGGAAATCAAGCCCAAGGTATGAGCTCAAATTTTGGAAGAGTCTGGGAGAAACAATTAAAAGGCTTTTATCTATTGCTTCCATATCATTTCATCCACCGCATAGTGTACTACTACAGTTCCAGAAAATAAACATATAAGTTTTTCATCAAGAAGCAATAAATCATACCTGTTACTTTGACGAAAGTCATAGCCAAAGCCAAAAAGTGTGGTACCCTCCTCATATCCCCAACCCAACATTTTTTCTATCATGTCATGAAAATAGCAAACTACATTCATCCGAATAATCTGCAAGAATGAAATGCAAGTTGAGTAATCCCTGATCAGAGAGACCTTAATTAATCAAATATAGTAAAAAAAAATGCAAGAATGGAATCATGCCAAGAACAAAGCATGAATGTAAGCTTATTGGTATGTACAATGGTGAAAAAAGGGGCAAATGATAAGACAAGATTAAGTAAGAAACTATACCAAATCCGGATCCAGGATGTCACAAGCATACAGACCAAATCTGTCTTCTGGTACTTCAATCTTTGTTTTTGGGTCTAAGGACTCAGTTTTTCCTGTGGGGAGCAAAAATAAGTATGTATTTGAGACAAAATAGCATGTTTTGCTAACTTAATCATTTACCCGTTCAACCATATAAAGAAGAGATACATAGCATACAATAAGAAAGGATACCATGCATGTAGGAAAATTACAATATCAAGGTCTAAGGCTTGTGCCTAATATAAGCTGGTACAAATAGTCAGAGTTGATTTCTGGGATCTATCAAACATATGTTCCTTGATTGCAATTGGTTCCTAAGTAAAACCAAAATTGTTTTCCATGTCCCATGGAGGTATACTTCGTTGAGTGCAATTTTGAGTTCACGTGTGGAAAGTTAAATATATTTCTTTACCACTTCTTCACCAATGATTACATTTAATTCCTAAGAAACACCAAATTTGTTTTCTATGTTCCCCGGAGGTATACTTCCTTGTGTACAATTTTGGGTTCACGTGTGGAAAAGAAATATATTCCTGTACCACTTTTTTGCCAATGATTAGAAGCCCCAACCAATGGAAGTTGTTCTCAAAAAGCAGTTTCTGTAATGCAATTACTTAGATAGATCTGAATATCAGCAGCAATATAACACCAAAGAACACCAAGATATAGATAAATGATCACAATATGCAAGTATAATGACTTAGCCACTTTGAGGGTGCAACCTCCAAACCATACAATAAGACTCAAGTGCTCAATATGATGATCATCTACCACTTACTAACTAGTATATATACCCTACTATGTTATGTAAAGCACCAAGGCCAACCTACTAAGCATATGAAAGCATAAATAAATATGATATGACATGTTAGGAGATAATGTTGGTGTTGGAGCACGTAATGTTTGTGGGGATCCATTTATGTTGACCTCATTATAACAAACATACAATTAGAGGAGTCATTAATGTTGACCCCTTTTATATCCTTCGGGGGCCAATGATGTTGGCCCCACTTATACTCTCAATAAAGAGATTCATTTATGTTGACCCCGATAAGAGTTGAAATAAAAAGTGTATTAATATATTACACTTACTTATGTTTATTAAAAAAGGTGGAACAGTATGACCGCAACAGGTGCAACCAATTTACCCACTATATAAACATACTTACCCTTTTTAAGTATTTACATCGGAAGACAAATTTATTACATTTAGACATACATGAGAGGTATTTGGATGTATAAAGGAGAAGTGAGAAGAAGATATGTTGGATTCTCATGGTCTATAATTAAAAATAATTGTATGTTCCTCTTAAATATGTTTAATATATCTGAATAGTGCCTCTGGTGGGGTTTTTTTAACCCAAAAGGGTTTTCCCCACATAAATGTTATTTGTTCTTATTTCAATTCATGCTGTATTCAATTGTTTATATTCAAACTTAATTGTTTATTCACAGTAAATCATGCAACCTGTATAATTCCTTGATTACATCAATTATATGATCCTTGAATTGTTCTCACATTGTATCAGAGTAGGTGGTGTTGTCTGGGAGTTTGCTAGCTACAGAAAATGGTGTAAAGTTTCTACTGTAAATTTTAGTGGTAGAAGCAACTAAAAATTTCTTCCCTATCTTTGACAGTGTAGAAGAAATTGAAGTATATAAAAGCAGTTTCAATCAATTTTTCCCTTATTTCATATGTTTGTGTTCCTGCAAAAGTAGATTGACTTTTTAATAAAAAACTACCTACAATCTGATTTTTAATATAATACAAGGATAACAACAAATAAATATATTATAATTCCTTCTTTGTGTGTTGTAGAAGAAGAGTTTGCTGCCCTTGTGTTGTTTTGTGTGCATTCTTTCTCATAAATAAACCTGCTCTTCTACAGATCTGCTTCTCTCTCCTGCAAGGGAAACATGTCCTCTGTTTGATCCATTCGCTCCTCTACATGTGGCAGCCAAATGAAGAGCAAGTAAACAAAGCATTATCTTATAAAGCAAAGGCAACAGAAAATAAAGCCTCGAACGTGCCCACAAAATCCGCAAACCCTAACCATGCATTAAGAGGTCGGTGTTTATTTTTCATTTTTTTTAATTTCATTCCTTATACCATCGACCACTGTAGAATTGCATGGTCGATCTTGTTTGAAAGAATGTATATATATTCCTACACCATCGGCCACTGTAGCCTAGCATAGCCATTGTTGTTTGCATTAAATCTTTTTCCTTATGCCATTGGCCACTGTAGTCTGCCATGGCCATTGTTGTTTGAATTTGAAATTTTTTCCTTACGCCATCAGCCACTGTAGCATACCATGGCCATTGTTTGAATTTGAATTTTTTTTCTTATGCCATCGACCACTGTAGCCTAACATGTCAATTATTGTTTGAATTTGAAATTTTCTTTCTTACACCTTCAGCCACTGTAACCTTGCATGGCCAGTGTTTGAATTTGGAAATTTTATTGTTACACTATTAGCCACATAAGCCCTATTTAGTTGAAAATATCTTTAATCATAAAATTAAGAAATTAAGATATGATAATGGAGATGAATATATTGGTAAGGAATTTGATGCCTTTTGCATACCTTGTGCAATTCGAAAAGACCATACCACTCCCCATTCTCCACAACAGAATGGAATTGCAAAAAGAAAAAACCGAACCATTCTTGAAATACCTAGAACCATGATTCACTCTACCCAAGTTCCTAAATTTCTACGCACGAAGTTGTTGGTGCTCAAATTTGTCTCGCCCCCATTTTTCATTAAAATTCTTTAGACTGCGGCCTCTGTTAAGTTTTATGTCTCCCCGGGCTCAAATGGTGGTTGTCTGCATTTTAAGGTTTGACGGGTGTAATTTCCCGGTCAAAATTACTTCTTGGCATCAATTGAAAAGTGGCCCTTTCTGGTTGGATGCGGCTCTGCAGGGCATTTAAAAAATTTCAAGGCTCACTTCAACACAAAACATGTCCACGTAGAGGCTTCCGTCGGGCCTTCCCATACTTAAACTTTTCACGTAACTTCCTAAAGGGGCCTGGGACACGTGGAGGGACCCGCGCATGTTTGGGGTCTCTACTTTTCGGGGAATCTCTTTGAATCACACAAACCTCAATCCTTGTGATAGTTTAGTGGCATCTACAATTTCAATTTTTCAGAAGAGCTTTCATCTGGGAATGAAATAAACGATTTAAAATCACTTTTCTTTTATCTGTTGACAGAGATTGTTTGTAAGCCTCTGGGTGTACCTCAGGCGTGACTGATCTTAGACTTTGATGTTTTATTGGGTTTTCTAACTCAGGCCTTCGTACTAGAATCTCCAAAGATTGTGTGAAAAAGTGCATGTCTGGGCCTCCATTGATGCACACCTTCTGGTTGAAGGAATGTTTTAAACTATTTTGAAGCTTTCTGTTATTGAGTTCTCCATTTGTTGTGAAGTTTCTCAAGGATCTGGCAAAGTCCAATCTATCTTGTTGATCTCCCACCAAAACTTATTTCAACTAACCAATCCTACCCCGAACTACCCCTGTCTTGCTCTGTATATCCACAAAAGAACAAAATCCATTTGGTAAAGTATGCAGAACAGATCAGGGTTCCAAATGTCTTGAGTAACCTTAGCCTTGTGTTGAAAATATCTCCTTATTCTAGAAGTGACATTTTGACAACTCGTGAGAGTCAGATTTGGGGAGTTGATCATATTTTCCCAAGGTCTTCTATATAAAATTTGTGCAAAAGTAAGGTATCTGCGTCTCCTTCAATAACAGAGGTTACAAAATAGGTTCTCTTACCTTGGTTGAAAGGCACAACCTAAAATAGTTAAGATAAGATCACATCCTTTTAAGGTGTTATCCATCTCTCCACAAACCCGAGTAACAAAGGGTCAGTTAGATTTCATCCCCGGCTACAAAACGATACACATTTATGATCTATCTGCCTCTAAGCTCCCTGTCGAATCTGTGTTGCTGCTCGGCTTGAAAAGGAGAACGAATTTGGATACCAACAGAAGCTATAAACACTATTGTTCATATCTTAAATAGATTTCCTACTAAAGCCTTACATTAAACCACTCCTCTAGAAATATGGACCAATCAAAAACCAAATGTCTCTCATCTTAGAATATTTGGTAGCCCTGCTTCTACTTTCATTCCTAAATCTAAAAGAAAAAAACTTGATTCAACCCCCTACCCTTGTATATTAGTGGGTTATGGAGGGAAAACTAAAGGTTTAAGAATCTATGATCCATCTAAAAGACAAATCATTGAAAATAGGAAAGATCGTGTCCTTTATTTAACATTTTGTGTATCCCCCTCTGAACCTCCTCAAATTTCTCTAAATGAAGAAAGCAATGACTTGATGAAGGCAGTCCAATTATGGATAGTCTAGATGGCGAGGTTAAGGGGGAGCTAACTCAATACTAGTCTCAAAGATCTAGATGGGCTCAATCTATTTTGCAAGATTATGACCTTAGTAATCGTAATAAAATGACTAGAAGTCATCATTCTTATCATGCTCTAATGACCTTGTATCAATGTGAACCTTAAACATTTAAGGAAGCCAACCAAGAAAAGAGATGAAGGGATTCTATGAGATCTGAATATGACGCTTTAATCAAGAATCAAACATGGTATCTAGTCCCTCCTCCTAAAAGAAGTATTGTTGGATCTAGGTGACTATAAAATCGAACATACCTCCATAGGTGAAATTGAAAAATTTAAAGCAAGGTTAGTTGATCATGGTTTCACTCAGAAACCGGGCATTGATTCTGTGGAAACATTTTCTCCCATAGCAAAAATGAACACAATCAGGATTCTGATTGCTCTCGCAGCCCAAAATGGCTAGTAAATACACCAAATAGATGTTAAAAATGCATTCCTAAATGGTGATCTAGAAGAAGAGATCTATATGTCTTAACCTAAGGGATTTGAAGAACCTAATAAAAAACATTATGTTTGTAGGTTAAAGAAATCCCTTTATAGCCTAAAACAAGCTCCTAGAGCTTGGTATTCAAAAATTAACAGTTATTTTATTAAACTAGGGTTTATAAATTGTTATTCTGATAATGAATTATTTGTCAAAATAGAAAATCATATTATTCTTATTGTTTATATGTTGATGATTTTATTATAACTAACAGCCAGACTAGCTTAATTATTAAATATAAATCTAAGCTATGTCAACAATTTGAGATGACTAATTTAGGCTTGATTCATCACTTTCTAGGCATGGCCATATCTCAGGATAAACACTTGATTGTGGTATCTCAAATGCAGTATTCATAACTTACTCATTAAGTTTAATATGACTGACTACAAACCTATTTTTATACCTACCGAAGCTAGTATTAAATTGGATCCTAAACTTGCATGTGAAAAAGTTGACCCTACTTTATACAGGTAACTAGTTGGAAGTTTAATTTATCTAACCATTACTAGGCCAAATATTTCTTATGTTGTAGAACTTGCTTCTAAATTCATGCAGGATCCATATCAAGACCATTGGAAAATGGCTAAAAGAATACTAAGGTATATTAAAGGTACATTTAATTTTGGTCTTTATTATTCCTTCTCTGATAACGCTAAATTATTTGGTTATTGTGATGTTGTTCATGCTTGATAGATAGAAAATCTACTTTTAGATATGTGTTTAAATTTGGTACAGGTGCTATCACTTGGAGTAGTAAAAAGCCAACCAACAATATCTATCTCATCTACAGAAGTTGAGTATAGAAGTGTTATGGAAGAAGCCAAAGACGCAATGTGGCTTAAAAGATTTGTCAAAAGAACTCCATATGGGCGTCAAATGAAGTACTACACTTCTATGTAACAACCAAAGTTGTATAGCTCTGACAAGAAATCTAGTTCAACATCAAAGAATAAAGCATATTAAAATACATATGTAGTTTATCAAAGAAAAAGTCCTCAATGGTGATATTGATCTATCAATTTTTGTCCTACATCAATGATCAAATTGCAGATATCTTCACAAATCTCTGTGTATTGCAAAATTCCACAAATTCATAGCAATGTTAGGCCTTTCAAAGGCTGCCATTGAGGGGAGTGTGCATGACAATGCCACCTCCTAATAGCTTTTGTATCTTCTTCTCTATACTTCTATATTGTAAAAGCATTGTAAAATCACTGTTTGCATCACTCTATAAAAATATCAAAGTGATTTTGTGTAAACATAACTTTGTTTACAGAGAACCCAGTGAAACATTGTAATTATGGAAGTCCTTGTATTATAAAAGGCTCTATGACCCAAAGGAAGCTTAGTATGTATGTGATTACTAAAAGAATAATATTAAATGCATATCACTTGACAATTGGGGACACCCATCATGTCTGTATCAGGAGACGACTAATATTGATGGCATTTAATATAATTCTTTTCATGTATTGTCCACAAGCATGCTAGCCTAAATCTTCACTATAGTTTATGGATTTGTAAATCGTTTTATACAAAAGGTTATATTGACATGTATCCCCACTTAACATTAATAGGGGGAGTGTTGGAACATGTAATGTTTGTGGGGATTCATTTATGTTGACCCTGTTATAACAAACATTACATTTAGGGGATTCATTAATGTTGACCCTTTTAATCCTTAGGGATTCATTTATGTTGACCCCATATAATAAGTTGAAATAAAAAAGTGTATATAATATATTACACTTATGTTTATTAAAAAGGGGTGGAACGGTATGACCTTCAACGGGTGCAACCAATTTACCCACTATATAAACATATTTACCCTTTGTAAGAATTTACACATGGAGAGATAATTCATTAAATTACATTGGACATGCTGACGAGGTATTCGGATGTACAAAGGAGAAGTGAGAATAAGATATGTTGGGTTCTCATAGTCTATAATTCAAACTGATTGTATGTTCCTCTTAGATATTTTTAATATATCTGAATAGTACCTCTGGTGGGGTTTTTTTTACCTGAAAGGGTTTTCCCCACATAAATTTGTGTTTACTGTGTTATTTGTTCTTATTTAAAATTCTGTTGTATTCAATTGTTTATATTCAAAACTAAAGTTTTTTATTCACAATAAATGATACAACCTGTATAATTCCTTGATTACATCAATTCTATGATCCTTGAATTATTCTGACAGTTAGCCACATGTCGACTATAGGTTTACTAATATAGGACCTAGGATTAAGGGCATAACGTGCCCCTCCCTTCAAAGTAACATTGTCCCCAATGTTGACCATTTCAAGAGGCTTCCTCAAACAAGTATAGTCCTCAATGTTGATGATCCTATGGGTGTCGGTACACAAAATATTTCTCCTCCCATATTGTTGCGGTTGCATTATCTTGATTCTTCCACTTGATTAGATACTTAGTAATTACTCTCTTATTCACCCTCTTAATGTGCATCTGAATAATTTACTCATGTTTCAAATTGATTTGGATTTCTGTATCCAACTCGGGTAACTCTATCTAGGCTAAAATGCAATGACATTCTCCGAGCAAAAATGTGTTAAGGTGTGACAAAAGTAGAAAGCTCTTTTTCTATTCTCACCATACAATTGAACTTCCTTCATATTCTTTTTCCTATGGATGCACTCTTCAAATTCAAATATTGAAGCTTCCATATTTGGAGCTACACTTTTTGAACTCTTATCCTCTATTTTTTCTTCAACTGTAATCCTCTTCCTCCCCTTCTACATCACCCATAGCTTCTTCTTCTTCTTCACCTCCGCCTCCTCCTTTTTCCTTCTCCTCCTCCTCATTCTTCTTCTTAATCTTCTCCTTCTTCATCTCCTCCTCCTCCTCCTCCCTCTTCTCCTTCTCCTTCTCCTTCTCCTTTTCCTTGTTCTTTTTCTTCTTCTTCCAAAACATCATTATTTTCTTTCTCACCCTCTTCTTTTTTCCACCCGGCTAAGAAAACATGTTTTATTTCCTCCCAAGACCAATATGAACACTCTTGATTCAATTGAGAGACCCAACTCTATGCTGGACCACCAAGCAAAAATGAAAACCAAAACCATGTCCATCTAGATGAAATTAATTCGTCTTAAATTTGACCACCATTCCCTAGCATTAATCACTCCATTTTCATAAAAAAGGTCCCATCCCCATGATGCACAAAAAATTAGGGTTTCACGAACAAACTCCTCTAACCAAGATTTAAGTGTTCAATTTCATAATTATTTCAGTCTTAATTCAGAAAATACAGAGAATAAACCCCCTTTTATTTTTTTTTATCTTTCCTAAAATGTTAACTTTGAAACATTCAAACAAATTCAGCCTGTGGAGTGAATTTATGAAAAACCCTAAAATGGATATAACTTGTGTAAAGTAATTCAAAAAAAAATTGAAATTTTTAGAGAACCTTACTTGACTAATTTTACAACTTCAAGTAACAAATTGCAGAAAAATTCGCCACCTATTTGTAGATATAGCCGAATTTTCAAAATTAAGTTTTGACCCAATTCTAGCTATAGATCAAGGCTCTAATAACCCCTGTAATGAAATTACTTAGGTCTAAATATCAGCAGTAATATAACACCAAAGAACACCAAGATATAAATAAATGATCACAATATGCAGGTATAATGACTTAGCCACTTCGAGGGGGTAACCTCCAAACCATACAATAAGAATCAAGTGCTCAATATGATGATCATCTACCACTTACTAACTCATATATATACCCTATTATGCTATGTAAAGCACCAAGGCCAAACTACGAAGCATATGAAAGCACAAATAAATATGATATGACATGTTAGGAGATAATGTTAGCTACATGTCGTCTATGCATATCCTGATATATGGCCTAAGACTAAGGGCGTAGTAGTTTCACCCATCCCATGCATAGAAAAGAATCTCAATGATTAACATACATCATTTGTTGTTCTCTATGAAGATGAAAGATATACCTTTAGTAAACTTACCAAAAATTGTGGAGTCTCATCACATCATTTATATAAATTTCTCAATCACATCATTTCTTATAAAAGTGTCAGCATACATATGTTTCTGAAGAAGAAAACAAAAAATATCTTCCATAGAATGCACTCTACACCTCTTGTAATGTCACCAATTCCGAGCAGATGGCCTAAGAGGCTTTTCATCCGTCTTAGCCTTGGTCATGCCCAAGAGGCTAGTGACGTTGATGGTTATTGGGTATGGTTTTGGTGTCTCCAGATTTTACCCTGAAATCTAAGACTACCCCATGTTTAAAAAAAAATCGTTCTTTTAAAATAACGGGTCTTTTTGTGTTTTTATTGCCAGAAGATGTCTGTATTACATTAAGATATTCCCAGTGAATCATATGAGCCAATTTTGACAAATACCCAGATGCTCAAACTCATTTTATCCCTCCGTCAAGTTTTGTCTGCGGGAAATTTTTATTTAATTATTTATTAAATAAATAAAGCCTCGTTTGAAGTAAATTGTGCTCCGGTTGAATCTCTGTTGAAGTTTTGCATGCCAGTATTCACACATCTCAATAGGATTTTCACCAGGAATGAATTCAGAGCATTGTCTGCAACTTCTGGCAACGTTTTTCGTTTTTATTTATTTCTTTTGCGTTTTTTTTATCTTTTGGTTTTTCTCTGTTTTCTC
Organism: Taxus chinensis; assembly: GCA_019776745.2. NCBI lineage: Eukaryota > Viridiplantae > Streptophyta > Pinopsida > Cupressales > Taxaceae > Taxus > Taxus chinensis. Next base: position 594,639,010 of record CM034151.1, on the reverse strand, counting down.
CACAGTTTGTCTGTTAAATTCTCTTGGGTCCGTTCTTTGTTCTGTATAGTCTGTTTAATTGCCTGGAACATCTGGAGATCATTTACGGCCTCAGCATACCAGAAGGAATCAGTCTCAAAAGGCAAACTTCTAATCAAAAAAGATGAAGTCAAGCACAAAATAGCCTCTCCTAGGCAAGTCGCACTTTTTGGAATAAATAAATCTAAGCTTGCAATGGGAATTTTGGTAGTGGCAAGCAGGCAGGAATTTCTTACCTGCCTTGTAGGGTACTTTTTCCCATGAAGTCAAAGTCACTTAAACTGCAATGGGAATATTAGAGGTGGCAAGCAAGCGAGAATTTCTTACGCCTTGCAAAGTAAAAATTCTAATTATAAAAGAAAAAATCACTTAAAGCACTGGCGGGAATTTCTTACCTGCCTTGGAAGGTAAAAATTCTCATGATGAAGTCAAATCACGTAAGTGGAAAGGAGGATTTTTGGAGTTGCCTAGCAAATTGAATTTTCCCATCAAAGAAGTTTAACCCATGCAAGTCTTTTTGAAAGGAAGGATTTAAGCTACCAGTGGGAATTTCAGTGGCACAGGCGAGAATTTCTTACCTGCCTTGCAAGGTAAAAATTCTCATGATGAAAGTCAAATCACTTAAGTGGAAGAGGGGATTTTTGGAGCTGCAGTGCAGGGTGAAAATTCCCATCAAGTTGACTTTCTATTTTTAGCATCTACCCCTGCCAAAAAGTGCGACCCACCTTGGCATTAAACAATGCATTTAATGTTATTTATTAATGATTTTTTCACCCAATTTTGGCGCCATGTATGGAAGGAAATTCAATGCAAAAAGACAAGCCAAAGAGAACTGAAGGATGCATGCTAAAAATAAATAAAATAAATTTATTAAAGAGCAACCAGCAACATGCATAATTGGGCGCCCAAATTGGATGAATAGACATGGCTAGTAATTAATTAAATTGCCAGAAATAGGAAGAGGCAATTATTAAAAATAGCATGATGGAGGTTATATAAGCATGGGATGCCATAAAGGAGAAGCACTTTTTTTTATGAAGATTGCAGCCCGGACAGGTTTTGGCGCCAAAAGGAAGGATTTTGCATTAAAAATTATTTTCCACTGCCGGAAAGCTTCCAGTTTTGGCGCCTAGGGTTGGAATAGCCTAATTTTTGTCATTCTGAGTATCTGCATGTTGGTATATGTGCCCAGGTAATCATCACAGGTGTTCATATAAGTGAAAGGGAGTTCAAATCAATGTCAGGTACATTGAATATATCTTCTGAATCAAAAGAAATTGTCAGATCTGCACAAATTGATCCAATTGCAAGGGATTCCGGCAGAATTAAAAGAAAAAGAGCTCAGACAAAGATTGTTCCAACCATGATGAAGCATGATGAAAGAAAAGGATCAGCAGAATCATGCATAGCTTCCAGATTTGTTGAAGTCAATGATACAGACATAGGCCCTGAACCTATCACCGATTTAATTGACAAATCCAAATCTCATAATTGCAAAGGCTTCTAGCAAAAATTCATCCTCTTGTTTCTAACTCAACCCGTGTAGAAATCAATGCATGGAAAATTCCTTCCAGGATCTTGTGCATGTGCTCCCAATCTTCCAGTTGAAGCCTTCATTGAATTTACTTGTATTTGCATTCACCCAGAGTGTTTTCCAGAATTTTAAATTGCTCATATGCAATTAAAAATAAAAATGATGACTTTTGTCTGAATTATTTACGGCAAACATTGCACTGGTGCATGTACTAGAGAAGAACTGCAAAAGCTTCAAGGATAAGAGGGAAGAAAAGTCAAAGGCAATACCCGCAAGCAAATCACAGTCAGCTGCTTCCAGATCCAGTTTGGTGAGAATCAAAGGCAAAAGAGTCAACCGCATGCAGAATATGGAAAAAGAACAAGACTGGAAGTGTTGCAACTTTCTTCTAATTTCTTTTCCTCTTTCGTTTTCTCTCTCTTATTTTTCTCCGACAAAGTAATTGAGCAATCAATTAAATTATAAAACTTAAGTGATTGGTTTAAAAGTCGTTACTTGAAGAAGTCAATTACTTGGAAATAGGTGGCAAACATGCAAAATAGAAGGTTCTATTTTCAGTTATAAATCATGCATGTCATGCAAAGAGGAATTCTAGGAGGGAGATTGCCAGTTGTTTCCTTTACAACTTCCACATGTGCTAGTTCATTTATAGTTTCCTATTTGTAATTTCCCCTCCATACACTATAAATGAAGGAAGAACCTACGGGTTAAAGGATGAGAATTTGTAATCAACATTCATGTGTTCCAAACTTTGAGCTGAAACCCTTGATAGCTTTCTGCAAGCAGAGGAATAGAGAAGAGGCAAATTTCCAGAGAACTTTGTGTCAACGGTGCATTCGTTTCTTATTTCTTTTTTTAGATCTTTGCATAAACTTTGTTGTCTTAGATCTAGATCTGAAACTTTCCTTTTCTTCAAATTCTGCATTTTAAGATCTATTTGTTTCATTTATGTGCATGTGATCAACTCTGTCAGCTATTGGTTAGGTTGCACATTTCCTTTCCTTTCTTCCCGTATTTAATTATTTCTCTTTCCTGCACATATTGCTTACAACTGCTTACTTGCTGCAAAATTGCATAGTTATGGTCCATGAACTACGCAATTAAAGTAAACCAACAAATAGATATTAGGAAATATAATTGACAAAATCTTACACGGGAGCCTCACCAGTAAATGAGGGAGATTTATCTCATGACTGCCTAGGTTTTCAGCTGTGCAGAAAATCTAGCCAACAGGTTTAATCAATTTCAATCATGTTTTGACGTTGGACACATACTTTGAGGTGAATTAAGTGAAATACCAGGTCTGTCTCATGCTACCCTAATGGTATCTTCATGTCCTTATAAATGCATTGGGATAATTTTGAGTTACTTCTCTAAAAATATGATAAAGTAGGAAGTTATTTTATTATTATGTGGTTTCCCCTAAGGAGGTCGATTAGAGTTCTTTTGGGCCCTTTGTTGCAATGAGCAACCAATTATGTAGATTCATGCAGGGAGAGTAAGGGATTCAGTGGATAACTCATGCTAATTTAGAAATTGAAGCCACTAGTTGGTCTGCATATTTATAAAATCAACTTATCCAATACGAGATCCCAAACAACCACAATCAGCCTGTGGAAGATGCAAGAAAACACAAAGTTTGCTTCCTATCTGTGAGAAGCACTCTGAAATACATGGTGAGAGATCCTCGCTAGAACGGTTAATTTGAAACAAAATGGTCAAAGCAAATTGTTAGGGCTCAATAGAGTTACTCAACAAAATCAAGGGTTTGCTTCAGTGTCAAAGAGATTATTTGGTCCATACTTCAGCCATCTACAGATCAGATTATTTACAGCATTTGAGGCAAACTTGGCAATTCCCAGGAGGAGTTTCATTCAATTTGGGCTTTATTTATTTTCAAATCTACTCACTTAGGGTTATGTAGCAATGTTTTCTAGGGTTTCTGGTTGAATTTTCAGTTTTCCAAGTTGACCAGATCTAATTCGTTACAATTTAAATCTATTGTCATAAATTTCAGAATTTATAAAGATCATTTCAGCTCCTTGTGAAAATCTCTCTTGTTTACTGTTCACATATTTTTTATGAATTCATTTGAAGCTTCTAGATATGTTAGATATTATTACTTTGGAAAATACAAATTTTTCTTTGAATCTAGCATATTGCTGTAAAAATCAGAATTTCAGTTCACTGTTATTTTTATATATTTTGTGAATTTCAAGTGATATCCCACAAGGAATACTTCACCTCTTTCTTGTGCAAGCAAAATATTCTTGAATATAAAACTCTAGAATGATTTGGATAGCTTTTCAAACTTGCCAACAAGAAGCTGCAACTTTTTTTCGCCATCTCTAATAGGTTGTAATGCCAAAACAATCAAAACCAGCCAAATAGGAAGGGAAGAACCATATACTACCATGACAATAAAACATAGTGCCTTGTTTCTGTGATTTTAGAACTAAAACAATTCTTACCGATATCATTTCCTAACCATGTAACTGGTGGGTGTAAATGCTACTATGTATCCATGTTTCTTTTAGCAAAGAATATACAGAGAAGAGCTCTGCCTATTCCTTTCCAAAGCCTTAAAAGTTAGTACACAAAGATCTGGAAATCTGAATGTTATAATTAGATCAAGAGTGCTGATGCCTAGTATACACTAGCCAAAAGATACCACCAAGGTTTCATTGTATAAGACTTCCATGGTTGGTGTCCACTAAAAACCATAATTTAGGCTCACTAATCTCTAGTATTTATGATTAAAGTACCTCACGTTAAGCTCAAGATATACATCCTCCCCACCCACTTGGAAAAGAATATGCCAGAAGTGTATGCTGGCATTAGCCATGTAAAACTCCAAACAAGACATTGGGTCTTCAGTAGGAGGAACATAGCTCTGTTGGGGGATCAGCATGTCACTACTAAAGTCTACAAGTCATTCAAATGTTGTTGATGATGCTGTGAAATCACTCCTATCACATCCACCACTGTGTTTGACGAATTCAGGATTAAGTCTATGCCTTCTAGATATGACACGATGTATAACATCTGCAGCAGTGATTTCAGGTAATACTCCAAAAATTGCTTAAATGTAGTCTTTTTCAGCCACTTGCAACTTCAAATTAACATTTCCATACTTTGAAGTGACCTTTTGATGTTGATGTTTATCTTCTTCAAATTCTCATTTTTCTCCTGCCACTTCTAATTACATATTTTGGACTCATGTAGATTAAATTCACAAGTAGACTACATCTCCTGCATCTAGTTCTTTAAATGCTGATCTTTAGTGGAAAATATGCACAGTCCAGTTTGTAAATTCTGAAAATACTTGAAGTATTCTTGGTACTCCTCTGCCACAATTTTTAACTGCGTAAGGCAAAATTTAATATAAATATTGTTAATGATGTTTTCTGAGTAAGGCACCAGGTAACAAATACCTTACTGTATGTACTCCCCCAATCCTGCAAAGCCTTAAAGTAGACAGGAGTCCAATGACTTGCATCCTCAATAAGTTCAATGTCTTATATCCTTAATCATAGATTAAATTCTTGGTAGCGACATGGATGAATTTTTCTTCCCTTTTAACCATCTGCATTGAAGATTGTGTGCACACATCCTCTCGACTAATAAATGTGTTGGGTTTCTTTCTTTCATCTCTTTAAACACCCAACTTCTCATCTACATCATTCTGCCTATACTCCTCAGGATTTTGAGCAGTACCCGTGCTTTCCCTCATTGTAACACTGGTCTTATATCTGACCACCAACTCTTACTCCAGGACTATAGTTTATCCCAGTTCATAGATCAATGGTGTACCAAAGTTGGTGTAAACAAGGTATTCATGAATCTAGATGACCCCATAAATTAGTTTTTACTGTCAGACATAAATGACACCTAGTAAACACTTTACAATTTAGAAAATTTACTCACATCCAGATCTCAAACAAGAAATTTTGTGTTAATAGCTACCGAAAGAAATAAGTTTAGACTGCTCAAATTTGGCCACCAACCACCACTCATGAAGTGTATCAATAAATAAGTACTATAACCCCTCTCCCTTTATTGTTAATTTGTTCATACAAAATGGTACAATGCATTCAAAACATAATTTTTGTTGAATGGAAAAATGGGAAGTTGCAAACGAATAGTTGTGTGAGTGGCCCCACCAACAGGTTTCAAATTTGCACTCAACCGCTGGTAAACCATGGAATCCCGACCCTAGCCTCATCTTTCTTTATCATCATAATCATGAAGAAGCACCTCCACTAAAGAGATATCCACTATCACCATTGCCATTTTGATCAATTCAGCTATCTTCCCGTACCGAAGCTTTATCACTTTTCGTCCATATAATTGTCACTGTAACTGACATTGAAGGTGGTAATAGACCTATCATCGCTATGTTACTGTTGAATAATTCTTTTGTACTCCAACTTTCAATCATTTTGCAAGAAACATGTTCAACCAACTCAATAGTATGTAGCTCTCTTCTTCAAATTCTAATTACATGGTAAATGAGAACAAATTTTGAGGAGTCTTTTTTATTTTCACGAAGCTGATGTGTCTCATTGGCACACCATGCTTTGACTTCTAAGTTATCATTTTGCATGCAATTGCATTGATTTGCTGATTGGCTATCATTGTGTGTGCTTGCCAATACGTGAACGTTGAATATGACCATTCTTCGTTAAATAGAATCTGACCGCATCAAAGTCTCCTTCATCACTTGATGATTAATAGCATCATGTTACTCATTGTTAGAATATGCAGAGAGAGAGAAAGAATAAAGAAAGATTAGAATGTACAAAGAACGAATGAAGAGAAACCGGAATGCACACATTATCATTGTGCGTCCATCATTTTATTATGTGAAAGATGGTTACAAAGTGGTTGAAGTAGTTTCAACCGTTCATTAATTAATATTTAACTAATATTAAAATAACTCTAATAAATAAGCCTTATATTTTAATACCCCTCTTAAGGCTTACACTAGAGGACATACTGACAAAAGATTAAAATAAAAGACCCAACCAAGACCACACATTCTTCATAAGCTTTCCCTTTTGAAACAATGCTTTGACCAAGTAGAACTCCATCAAGCTGCCTCCTTGACCCTCGTATGCTGAACTCCCAAGTTCTTGGATTCCACCTCCCCGAACTCCCGAATTGTTGGACAACCATCCATACTGAGCTACTGCCATAGTGCTCCATCAAGTTGTCTCATGACCCTCATAAGGATAAATTCCCAAGATTCACAGACTCCCAAACTACCTAGACAGCATCCATGTCGAGTTTTACCTACACTGGACTCCTTCATGTCTTCAAAGTGTTGGGATTCTTTTAAAATATGCATTCTCTATCAATGAATTCAACAATTTCAGCAACCAGTGGATTTTCAACAATGGCTTCATTTGGTTTGTCTTGGAATTTTCCCTTCATCTTTTTCCTCACGATCTTAGTCCATCTCTTGAAAAATATTTCTCTCAATAACTTTTAATGTAAACTTTCTTCACAATTCTTTATCATTGGCTCCAAGAGTAACATCTTTGGCATGTCACAAAAATCAAGATTCACATGTCCAGTCATTCCTGTGCCCTTGATATTTGAAAAATGCAACTAAATAACGTGCTGATCAGGGTTTGTAGCGACTGTATTAGCAGCAATAATGGTGAACAGTGCTTCAGAAATTATGACTGAAACAAAAACATGAATACTCTCAAAATGTTCGATGTAAATCAGTAAACTGCTTCCTTGCGATTTGCAGGCCCTTCCGATGACTGTAAACTTGAACTATGCCCTAACAGAACTGACTTGACCTTTTTCCCTTCTCTTTTTCCTTGTTTTCCGCACTCTGATACCAATGTTAGAATATGCGGAGAGAGAGAATAAAGAAATATTAGAATGTACAAAGAACGAATGAAGAGAAACTGGAATACACACATTGTCATTGTGTGTCTGTCATTTTATTATGTGAAAGATGGTTACAAAGTGGTTGAAGTAGTTTCAACCATTTATTAGTTAATATTTAACTAATTTTAAAATAACTCTAATAAATAAGTCTTATATTTTAATACTCATGACGAGTTGCGGATCCCTCAATAATGATTGTTTTCCAATGGATGAATGATTATATTATTTTCCCAAAAAAGATGTCAACATCCATTTATATCTTCTTTTTGGAGTGAGTTTTTTCAATTGACAATTTCTTATTATGTTTTCCAAGTAATGTGTTTTCATTTATCCCCTTTTCAAAACACCCATTGAATGTTTGTTCACAAAACGGTAAAGGTCCGCCATGTTCATTAGTAGGCAGTTGCTACTTTTGACTGTGGGTCAGTAATCATTCTATACCTATCAGTGTTACGCAGGTACACGTCCCCTAGATTTTGGTGACGTCCCGGACATCCCGAACATTTCAAGGACTTGGGAACTTGGAGGGGATGTCCCCAATTTTTAAAAAATCTTTCAAAAGTTTTATGATGTTTTTACTAATAAAAAGTTGTTATTTTTACCAAGACCATTCAATTATACTCTTGAAAGTACCTAAAATACATTAAATACAGTTTAAATCCCTAAATGTCATTGAAAAAAGTTGAAAATATTGAAATATTAATTTTTATGTATTATTTTAATAGCCGTCACCTTGCCGTCCCCAAAATTTAGGAAAAATTTTGCGTCCTAGAAACCCCGTCCCCCCGTCCCCAAGACTTGGGTAACTACGATACCTATTACCAAATCACATCCTTGCATTGTTGCTAGGGCACTCATCCACCAACCTAGGGAGCTTTTTTGGGCTGACAAAATCCCAAGCACTTGGGAAATTTCATGTGCATGCCAAAAAATATGACTCTAGGGAAGTTTCAAGATACACTCGTCTCCAGGATCAAGGGACACATCTCCCATGCAAAGAAAAACTCGACAGGATCAAAAGAATAAATAAAATACAGCCTTACAAAAGTTCAAAACAAAAACAAAAAATGATAGAGAAATCCTATTACATTTTAAATATAGAAATTATATTAGTATTAAACTATAGCATAAAAATAATAAGTTTAATATGTAGAATAGTCTTACCCATATAAGATATTCCGTAAGTTGTTCAACCAAGTGGGGGATAAGATTTGTGAGACAAATCCCGCAGTACAGCTTTATGATGAGGGAATAAGACTCGTTATTCGGCATAGGCAGGACCATATGAACACGCCCTTGCAAATGGCAGCCTATACATTGAACCCAAATGGTATTAAGAGGGCGAAGAAGCTGGTCAGGGACTGTGTCATGCAAAGCGACACCATTTATTATGCTGCCTGCATTTCACCATTTGTTCTCCCTTTTATCTTTTGTACTGGGTGCCATTGATTTCTGCCATTGTTACTATTATTAATGTCAGAGCATTGATTTCTTTGACTATTACAGCCCCCACTTATCAGAACTAGTTGTGAGAGCAGCATTTGTTCTTCTTTTGTCTTAATCTTCACATAGCTTGGACAGTCTTTTGTATCGTGTAACTTCACCTCATGTATGGTGTCTAGCTTCACGTGACATTCTTCCTCTTGAGTATTCTTTGGTTTACTATGCTATGTGTTTTTTGGTAGACAAAGAAATGAAATTACTTTATCTCTAAAACATTTATACAAGAAGGCTATGGGCAATCTTAAACGTGAAATCTCTAATATATATTTGACATGTTGTCTCTAATATATCTTTCACAAGAAACTACAGAGAGTTGCGAATCAGAACCCCAAATCTTTAATAAGAGGATATATCTTGAAGAACTATCAGACCACAAACTAACAAGAGCAAATGCCAGAGGAACATATCTTCATATCAAGATATTGAGTCTGTAAATGCAAAATACAAGGAAAGAAAACAAAACCTCCGTAAACAAGAATGTTCCTACCAGTGCTAGGATCGAATAGAGACCAAAGCTTTGTTCGAAATTCATGGTCAGCAGCAAAAAGACGAACCCAAATTCGTTCTCTGTGGCCATTTTCATTTACAGCTGTTAATATAGAACCTCCTATGCCTGGTACAAGTAAGACTGGATCCAAATCAGGATTTACATATGGTTTCTCTTTCTTAGTCAGACGAAGCCATTCTTCAATCTTTTCAAGTATTTCCTGCAATATAGCAGCCATTTTCTCTCTGACAATGTCAGCACAGAGTTTGCAGAAATTAATACCTGCATTCAAGAAAGCAGGAGCTTTAATCAATGAAATCATGACAATGAAAAAGTATTAGATAGCCTATCTATAATTTGAATCACAAGAGGGACTCCAATGAATCATCCAATTAAGCACTCCCAAAATTAAATATAATTTTCCTGAGAAGACTACCCCTGTACCTAAGTTGCAAGAACCACAAATCCCCTGCATTTCTGAAACCTGGGGGGTTTCCCAAAGGCCTGCAAGATAGGAAAGTTCTGCACTGAAAAGAGAGGGTTTAAAGCAGTTCTAAGGGGAGCCACATGGACATGTATGACCCACAATGACCCATCAAAAATAAAATTACAGAACTTAAAAATAGATTTTTAAATACAAAAGATGAAGCTTTCTAAAACAACAATATATTCTATGCCAAAGAAACCCTAATTGTTTGCTAGCCATTTTAAATTTGCAAATGATTGAAAAGTGGTAAACAGGGAGCAGAAGGAGGAGTTAGGAGCAGAAAGAGATTATGTGAAGCTATCAGAATTTTGTCTTTGCTGCAATGTTGAAGTGTTTGAGCTGTGTGTTATTTCTTATTTTGACAGACTGAGATAAGTGGAGAGTGTTACTCCCATAGAACACATTCAAGATGTGGCTAGCATCTGTGCAATACACAATATCACAGAAGATAATGTTGCAGTCAGACTTCTTGCTACTTCCTTTGAGGGAAAAGTACTTCAATGGTTTCGCGGGTTAACGGCTGGCACTATACGCACTTGGGATGAGTTGGGAGAGAAGCTCCGCAAACAGTTCGAGGATAAGAGTGATCACCTGTCGCTCATGGAGCAGTTAACCTCTATAAAGAGAGCTCCTCAAGAACTCATGGGGGATTTCAACTTTCAATTCCAGAAGACCTGGAATAGGATTCCAGCATTGATAAAACCATCCCCAAATAACGCATTTTTGTACTACCTAAGAGCTTTGAACAGCGATGTTGCGGTCATGATCCAATCAATTGGTGGGACAACACTACTTGACGCCTATGACATTGCCATAAGAGCTGAGAACTACTTGATCCAAGATGGGAAAATAGCTCCAAGACCACCAATGCCTCTGTACCTTGAGTTTCCCACTAATCAACCAACTATTGCTACTCTTCCTCCAATGTCTAAGCAGCTAGCTCCGTCTATACCTTCCCCTCCAAATGATCTTTATGAGGCTAAATCATTACTTCAAACTTTTGGAAATGAATTGGTAGCCCTTAAGAAGTGACAATCCCAGTATGCTCGTCCTTACCAACCCCAGCACCAACAGTATCAGTCTAACAGGCAACCCTTCCAGAATAACAACCAAGCTCGGAATCAAGTTGCCAATGTCAAACCCTTGAATGTTAAGAGTCCCCTCCCTGCTAGTTCTTCTAGAGCCCTTGTCCCTGTACAAAACAACTTGGTCCAGGATTATGAATGGTGTTACCCATGTTCTCAGCCACACAATTAAAACTTGTGCCCTAACGGAGTACTTAGTCAAGCCCTTATGGTCCAGAGCATATCTACACTTACTGAACGACCAACAAAGGCTCCTTCACAAGAAGAGGGTTGTCAACTTCAAACATCAGAAGAGACCACTTTGTTAAATTGGCAAGAGGAGGATTTTTGTGGATTCAATATGGAACCTACATCAGTAGCTTCCAATACTCGATCAAAAAAGAGAACAATAGAAGGCAAGCCGCCAAAGGTTGATCAGGCATCCTCGTCCCAACCTCGTTTACAAGAAGTTGCAAGCAAAGACACAGGGAAGAAGTCGTTAAAAGCCCAGGCTAGTCAGGCTGTGAGGAAAGAAAATCCTTCCAACGTTACAGTGCCAAATGCCCATTTTCTGAAAGAAGATACCAACGCTCAAAGAAACATTGGCAGGGTAGGAAGTATCCCTTTCAGTATTGTGGAACAAATGAAGAAGACAAACTTAAATGTCACCATGTGGGAAGCACTTTCAATTCCTTCTTAGAGAAATATGTTGCAGGAAGCTCTAAAAAGTATTGGTACACCTAACAAAGCGGTCAAGCATGGTTCATCTACCGCTACCAACTTGTGTCAACCAGAAGAAAGGAATGTTGCTAAGACCAATAAGCCACCACCTTTCTACATCTCCTTAATCATTGGTAAGAACTTGGTACACAACTGCATGATCAACTCCGGTGCTAGTAGCTCTGTGATGCCTAAACAGATTGCAGATGTGTTGGGTATTCAATATACGTCAGTATCAAGGGGGATTGTTCAGTTGGATGGTACAACAGTTCAAACTATTGGGAATATAAAGGATCTCAATCTTACTATTCATACGTGTCCAAGCTTGTCATTCACATAGGGCATATCAGTCATTGATCTTCCACATTTTTTCGCTATATGTCTCTCTAGAGATTTCACTGCTAAAGTGGGAGGTTATTTGTCTGCTGATTGGTCGCACATGCTGCTCCAAACTAGGTATGGAAAGAAAGTAACCATAAGGGTAGAACCGATTTGTCAAAACCATGTAGAACCTTATACTTCTAATGCCATCAATGGAAGTTATGTCATACATGATCGAGAAGAAGAAATTTTAGATCATGAGTCTACTACTCCTGTTGAAGAAGTCCTTGATATTTTACTTGATGATTGGAGTACAAAACATCAGTTTGATCCGAATGCTGAAGCATTGGAACTTGAAGAGACCGGATTGAGAACTTATTGTATCCACGAAGAAGGAACTACTATTTCCAACCTTTTCAAAGCCCGGGACGATCTTGACGGTTTATGGCAACTCTTCTTTGATGGGTCGAGAAGCAAGAATGGAGTCAGTGCTGGTGTTATGATGATTTCTCCGCAAGGTAAGAAATATTTCTCGTCTTTCCAACTTCAGTTCGGTTGCACAAACAACGTGGCCGAATACAAAGCTTTGATACAGGGAATTCATTTAGCTCAAAAAAAAAGGAATTAAGGCATTAACCGTTTTCAGAGATAGCGAGCTTGTTGTACATCAAGTCAGAGCTCGAAGCGCAGCAAAGAACGATCTTTTGAGTTCATACAAAAATAGGATGTGGGATTTGATTGAGGAGTTTGAACCCTTTGGTATTCATGTTATTCCCAGGAATCAAAATCAAGACACAAATAGACTTGCCACAGTAGGTTCTCAGTATGATATCCCTGTCAATATCATGATGGGACAACAGTTTGTCAAAATGGTTGTCAGACCAGCAATACCAGACAGTGCAAGTAGCTGGCAAGTCTTCAATTGTGATAAGCAAATTATTCTTTTTCTGTAGGAAGAAATTGAGTTCTCTTCGAAGAACCAATCTAGGCTTCAAGAAGTATACAATGATCAAATCATACAGTTGAAGACTAATAAATTGCTGAAAGGTTTGGTCACTCTTGAGTCAATCTTCAATTAAGATGACCAAATTAAAAGACAAAGCGCCAACATGGTCATTAAAGAAGATGATTTTGAGCAAGTTGAGGTCACAGAAGATATGTTTTTGAAGATTGGAAAAGTATGCTCGTCGAAGGAAAGACAGGCCTTTGTTAGTCTTTGTCAGGAATTTAATGACATTTTTTCTTGGAGCTATGAAGACCTTCGCGGTTTCGATCCAGGATTGGCTCAACACACTATTGAACTTGACCCAAATGCTAAACCAGTCAAGCAAAAGCAGAGACCGGTCAATCCCAAGATTGAACCTCTTATGAGGAAAGAGCTTTCGAAGCTCATTGAGGTTAGTATCATCTTTCCAATAAAACATTCCTCCTGGGTAGCCAGTTTGGTTCCAGTCAGAAAGAAAAATGGAGAGATCAAACTATGCGTGGACTTCAGATGACCTGAATCAAGCTTCCTTGAAAGATCGTTACCCTCTTCCGTCCATGGAACAGATCCTCCAGACAATGGCAGGTGCAGAAAGATTTTCGCTACTTGATGGCTATTCAAGATATAATCAGATTTTGGTCAAAGAATCTGATCAATTCAAGACAGCGTTTACTACCAAATGGGGCACATATGCCTACAATAAAATGTCGTCTAGGTTGTCCAACGTTGGGGCTACTTTCCAACGAGCTATGGATATGGCCTTCAAGGGGCTTATAAACGACATGATCCTTGTTTACTTAGATGATATAACGGTATATTCCAATCATGCACAAGATCACATTGGTCATTTGAGAGAGGTTTTCAACATGTGAAGAGAGTTCGCGGTTTCATTAAATCCAAAAAAGTGTATTTTTGCAGTTCATGAGGGGAAGTTGTTAGGGCATATTGTTTCAGCGGAAGGGCTTTCAATTGACCCGAAAAGGATTCATATTATTCTGCTTCTTTCACTTCCAAGCCACAAGAAGGGCCTTCAAAGCTTCTTAGGCACCATCAACTTCATGAGAAGATTCATACCTCAGTTCGCTTCCTTGGCTAAACCATTAACAGCCATGTTGAAAAAGAACATACCCTTCAGTTGGACTAAAGAAGGAAAAGAGAGCTTTGAAGCTATCAAGACAGCTATTTCCCAGGCTCCTATATTGGTGAACCCCAAGTATGAGAGGGATTTCATTCTCTACGCTTTTGCGGGATAGGAAAGCATCTCGGGAATCCTTACTCAACAGAATGATGATTTAATGGAACAACCGATTGCCTTCTTCAACCAGTCACTCAAAGATTACGAGCTCAAATACTCGTTTGTCGAGAAACAGGTTTTTGTTGTCATTCAGGCATTAAAAAAGTTCAAACACATGTTGTCCAATAACAAGATTCAACTGATGGTATCACATCCAGGGGTCAAATATTTCCTACTAAATAAGGATATATGAATGAGAAATGAGATGGATGAATCACCAAGGTGATGGAAAATGATGTACAGATTAAAGGTGGCCAAATTAGTCAGAGGGAAAGGTTGGTGTCAACATACTCGCCATTGATTTGGAAGAAGGAAAGGTTGGTGTCAACAACTCGCCGTTGATTTGGAAGCAAAGGATGGATGTGATAATTTGTTTCATAATCACTTCCAGGAAAATATTCCTACTAATTGGATATCCAAAATGAGGAATTTTCTGTTATCAGGAGAATATCCTATTGACCTAGATAGAACCCAAAGGCAAAGTTTCCGACTTCAATCTATTCCTTATGTTCTCGTAGATGGCATACTCTTTCGAAGAGATTTGAATGGGTTCTCCTCATATGCATAGATCCTAAACAAGTTGAGAGAATAAAAGAGGATTTTCATAATGGATTGTCAAGAGGACATTATTCAGCAAGAACAACTACTACGAAGATTATACGGGTTGGTTATTACTGGTCGGATATGTTCAACAATGCTAATCAATGCGTAAGGAAATGTAAAGAGTGTGCTTTCTTTACAGGGAAGAAAATACTTGTTGCTCTTCCTCTACATCCAATCCAGGTAGACCAACCCTTCGTACAATGGGGTCTGGATTTTATTGGGATGATAAACCCGTCGTTGAGCGAAGGTCATAAATGGGTGCTAACAACGACCGATTATTTCACTCGGTGGACAGAGGCAAAAGCATTGAAGGAAGGAAATGAGAAGTTTATTCTGGATTTTCTCGAAGGAATAATGACAAGGTTTTGCGTTCCCTACACGGTTATCTCAGATAATGCCATGGCCTTCATGGGTACAAAGCTCAGTGAGTGGGCTGTCAAGAATGGGGTATATTTAAAAACTTCATCTAACCATTATGCGCAAGATAATGGTTTGATCGAGTCCAGTAATAAGAACCTGATACGGATTATCAAAAGGGCTATGGAGAATAATCGACGAACTTGGCATACACAACTGGCAACTGCCTTGTGGGCAGATAGGATTACACCCAAAAGGGCCATTGGAAATTCCCCTTTCATGCTGGTATATGGCAGGGTGGCAAAGCTTCCTCTGTTTCTGGAATTGCCCTCTTTAGAGTTAGCACATCGGCTGGAAGTTATGGAAAGTGATCCTATGACAGTGAGGTTCGCTGAGTTGATGGAGTTGGAAGAAACTCAGAACAAGGCTACGAAAATTTTGGATCTGCATCAGGCTCAAACAAAGAAAACTTTTGATAAGAAAGCAGCTCATAAGTCTTTTCAAGAAGGGGATTTGGTTCTAAAATGGAATGCGCACATCGCCAAGACGGGAATGTGTGCAAATTTTGATGCCCTCTAGAGCGGGCCATACATAATCACAAGTTGCAAAGAGGCAAATTCATTTTGCGTATCTAAGCTCAATGGAGAAGCATTGCCCATCCTAGTGAATGGGATACATCTCAAAACTTGCTTTTGAGAAGGTTTCACCATATACATTATTAGTCTAGTTTAATTTCCTCCAAGTGCTTTGCACATTATTTGGTTTGTTTTGTCCCTATCTTGTTTGTTTTCTTTTCTTTTGTTTTTGTTTGTGCTCTATTTTGTATTTTGCTTGAGGTTAATGACTCTTGTGCCCAATGGACTGCATAGGGCTACTGGGATAATGCGTAGCAAACAAGCATCCCCGAGAGATCGCCAAAAATGTTAACTTTACAAGTTACCCTTTAAGAGAGCTTGTGAAAAAATTGCTTATAGCTTTTTTGCTTTTACCCATTTTTATTTTTTCAAGAAATTTGCTTTTGAATTGCTAAGTATTGATTTTTCACTGAATTTTGGATTTCAAAATTCAACATACATTTTGCGTGCAAAATACACGTTGAGTTCTGGAACCCGAAACCCGCCCCAAATACATTTTAGAACCGGAATTCGAAACTCAAGATGAAGTCAGAACATGGGAACATCTCCAAGGTGTGGGACCTTGGCTCCTTGGGATGAACCTCCAGAGAAGGCCGGTTTCCTACTAAACTATGTACGTCCAATTTAAGATCAAGGTGCATAAGTACAATACTCTAAAACAAACTAATCTATCTATTCTTGGGAAAAAGTGATAGAAGAATAACTGAAATATACAGAGAAGAGGTGATGCACCAAAAGTTTTAGGAACAAATAGATCTACTTCACATGCACAAAGTATTATTGCAGAACACTATATAATATGCACATCTCATTATAATCCTTTTAGTCAATGCTTTTAAAGAATACAAAACTTGGAATAACAGTTTAGGATTCAATATCTTCCACAACTAAAACAGTAAAGATTGTATACCACAACTTGCAAATTGACTGAGAAAGATGATTAATATGAAGGCAAGATAAATCACTACATACGAGGAATTGAAAACATCCACAAGTATTAAATGAGTTATTGAAATGCACAATACATCAAGTATTCAAAGGCAAAATATTGTTCTGAATATCACTGAGGCTAAAGCTTGTTTGTGGACTCCCAAAAATGATATAGCCTCCTTACAATAATGGTGTCACTCAAATTTCATTCTGAAATCTGTGACCACCCTATTCGAAAAAATTTCGTACTTTTAAAATAATGGGTCGTTTTGTGTTGTTATTACCTGAAAGTTCTTGTATTGCGTCAAGATATTCCCAAAGAGCCATATTAACCTTTTTCGCCAAATACACAAATGCCCAAAATTGTTATATTCTGTCGTCGGGATTTGTCTGCGGGAAATTTGTATTTAATTATTTTGAGCCCCGTATGAGGCTATTTGCGCTCCATTTTAACTCTGTTATGATCGAACATATCATTATTACCTTGTACCAGAAGGATTTTAACTAGGAATAAGTTTTGGGCTTTATTTGTAACTTTTGGCAATTTTTCGTGTTTTTGTGTTGTCCTGTTTCGTTTTCTGTGAAATTTCTCTAGAACAATTCCTTTGCCGGGTAAGCCCGATTTTTGGCCTGGAGCAACTGGAAAACATATACGCACATTATGCCTGGAGGAAGTCACCATCGGAGGTCTGGGTCACTGGGAAAAAGCGAAGTCGTGCACAGAAAAGCCCCTGCGGGGTTGGGCGCATTTTTGGAAAACAAAGGATTTAAGCTGCAATGGGCAAAATAGAAGCCGCAGGCATGATGGGAATTTTATACCTGCCTAGCAGGGTATTTTTTCCCGTGTTATAAAATTCACTTAAGCTACAGTGGGAAAGTTAGAGGCTGCAGGGAGGCGGGAATTTATTGTCTGCCTTGCAGGGTAAAAATTCCCATGGTGAAATAAAATAAAAGTGACTTAAGTGAAATCACGGGATTTTATTGCCTGCCTTGCAGGGTAAATAATCCCAATGTCAAAGTCAAATCACTTAAGTGGATCATGGGATTTCCGGGGCTGCCTTGCAGGGTAAAAATTCCCATTGTCATGTGACTTTTAAAAATAGAAATTCCTTATTCCAAAAAGTGCGACCCACCTTGAGTGAATAATGATGCATTAAATAAATATTTGTTAATATTTATTCACCCAATTTTGGCACCCAGGCTTGTGAAAAAGTCAACAAAAGCAAAAGGGAATAAATCAATTGGAAATAGAATTCCAAAATTAAATAAATTTAATTTATTTAATGCAGCCCCTTTTGAGAAGGAATTAATACTTTTTAGAGTATTAAATGATTATATTAATTCATATTTTCAGTGGCTATGGTCAAAGCACACTGTGAAGCTTAAGTGAAGTGAAGTGTGAAGGATTAAATTGGATTAATTTAATTTATTGGATGGTTGTCCTTAAACATGCTATATTTAAAAGAGAAGAGCTTGATTTTTAATTAATTAATTGCCTTTAATTGTTAGAGCAATTATTAATTATAGAATTGTGAGGGTTATATAAGCATGGGCAGCCATATGGGTGAATTATTTAATTCACAGGTAAAGAATTGCAGCCAAGAGGAAAAGTGTGCCCCCATTTGAAAATGGATTTTGCTCAGGCAAGGTGGAAACAAGGCATTTGAAGAAGAATTTTGCTTAGGCAAGGTGGAAACAAGGCTAAAAGCTTCCAAATTTGGCGCATGCTTTGAAGGAGGTTGATTTTTGTCTGCATAATTGTTTGCACAGGTGTTACAAGAGCTCAGGTGTTGTTGAAAGGATTCATGCTCTCTTTATGTGCAAATTAAACACCATTTTTTGGGGCAACAAGCTTGAAAAGTGCAGATTTTTACAATTAAAATTCACTATTCATGCTCCGGTGGCCATTTTTGTCTGAATAAATTGCAGGAATTCATTACAGGTGCTTTACAAAGGAGAAGGAGCTTTTATCAATGTCCAATACATTGCATATATCCTCCGAATCTGAAGAATTGTCCAGATCTGCACCAGTATTGAAGAAATCCGGCCAAGTAAGAAGAAAAAGAATTATTCAGACGAAGATAGACAAAGCTATGGCGAAGAAAGATGAAAAAGAAAGCACAACAGAGTCATGCATCACTTCTAAATTTACAGATATTGGAGACACAGATCTAGGCTCGAAACCTCTTGCTGAATTGATAGACAAATCCAGAGCAGGAAAGACTTCACTCATGCGTGCGGATTAAAAGCAGTGGAATTATTCGAGTTGCAAGCTTTTCCATCCATAGCCCAGTTGCCAAAGTTTGTTATGCAGGTGCAGATCCATATCCAGATGCAGATGCAGATGCAGATGCAAATCCATATGCAGATCCAGATCCAGATCTCATAGTTGCAAAAGCTTCCGGCACAAAGGCTTCATCCTCTTGTTTCGAATGCAGCCCGTGAAGAAGACAGTGCGTGGAAATTCCTTCCAAGATCTTGTGCATGTGCTCTCATCTTCCAGTTGAAGCTGTCATTGAATTTTCATTCACCCTAAGTGCTTTCCAGAATTTTTAATTGCTCATATGAAATTAAAAATAAGGATGATGAGTTATCTACGGCCAACCTTGCATTGATGCATGTACAAAAGAAGAACTGCAAAACCTTCAAGGATAAAAGAGAAGACAATGCGAAGGCAAAATTTCAACTTGCTTCTAATTCCAACTGCTTGCAATTCTAGCTTGTTTCCAGATCCAGCTGCTTCCAGATCCAATTTGAATCAGCTGCATGCAGACATGAGAAAGGACAAAGTCAGGTTTCCTCTTCCTTCTTCTTTCCTCCGACAAAGTAATTGAGCGATCAATTCAATTATACAACTTAAATGATTTGGTTTAAAAGCCATTACTTGAAGAAATCAACTACTTGGAGATAGGTGGCGGACGTGCAAAATAGAAGGTTCTATTTTCAGTTGCAAATCATACATGTCACGCAAAGAGGAATTCTAGGAGGAAGATTGCCAGTTGTTTCTTTCTGACTTCCACATGTGCTAGTTCAACTAAAGCTTCCGACTTGTAATTGCCCCTCTACATTCTATAAGTAGAGGAAGAACCTTCGAGTGAATCAATCAGAATTTGTAAGCAGCAATCTTGTGTTCTAGACTTTGTGCTAAACCCCTGAGAGCAACTTGGAGCAAAGGAATACAAAGGAGCAGGTTTCCGGAGATCTCTTGATAAACTTTGTGTTATTTTAGATCTGGATCTAGAGCTTCCTTTGTTTTATAATTTTGTGTGTTCATATCTATTAAGTTTCTTCTATGTGCATGCAATTAGCTCTGCTATCTACTAATTGGGATGCACATCTTCCCCATTTCTTCTCTGTATTTCCTTTACTTCCTTCTTCTATAAAATACTTCCTTTCTTGAAAAGTTGCTTACTTGCTGCAGAACTTCTTAGTTATGGTTCATGAACTAAGTGGTTAAAGTAAAACCCCTGATAGATAATAACACATTTTTATTGACAAATCTGACACGGGAGCCTCACCGGTTAAATGAAGGAGATTTATCTCATGACTGCCTAGGTTTGATGCTATGCAGAAAATCTAGCCAACAAATAAGATCCAAATGTCCCTTAAAAACATAATGCATTCTCCTAATTATAGACTAAGAGGATTGAGCAATTATAGCTATGTCTCTTAACTGTTACATACTAAAAATAGAATGCAATTATACTAGGAAACATTCTCCCGTAAAAATAGCGAAACGGTTGTGCAGGTTTGACTAAGTCAAACCTGCAACTCCCAATGGTGTTGCATTTGGAGACTCTGCAAAAAAGGCAGCTTGGAGACTGTGCAAAAAAGGCTGCCATGTTCAGCTAGGGTTGGCGCCACCCTTTTCTCGATCTGATTCTTCCTCCTTTTCCTCAACATCTACCCTGAGCCTGTATTCAAGAAACCGCTTGACGATCCCTTGAACCTCTTCATCATCTGGTCCACACGCGTGGCGATTCAGGACCTTTGCTGATTCGATTTCTCTAGCCAATTTCCTTGGCAATCTTTTAGTCTTGTTTGTGACTTTCTTGAGCCGACTCGAGAAGTTTTGGTATGATACCAATCTGTGAATGGAATCGAGACCAAAAGATTCCGCTGTATCATTGTCCTGGTTCACCAAACTCTTGAACTGGGTAACAATTTGATCGACCAGAAGTGCATCAACATTTTTGTTCAAAAACTTGCAATGAATCCTGTCAAACTCATCCATAATATCATTGAGGCCATCAACTGCCTCGATTCTTCTTTCATCCAACTTAGACATGGCTTCTTGCAATATTCGGACCCTAAACTCCTATGATGTTAGGAAACGCCTGGGGCGCCGTTTCCCCTTAGAAACGTTTCGGAAATGTTTCGTGCAATGGAAACAGGGGGGAAAGGGCAAAAATGTTTCCGGAAACACCTGTGTCATTTCCTACGTTTTTTACTTTTTAAAAACGACTTTTCTTTTTAAAAAATGAAAAACCTTTGCATTAAATGAACCTAACCCTAATACAACTACCTAGACTTCCTAAACACACTTCCTAAAAGCTATATAATGACGTCTTGAGTCCATTCTAAATCACACTCTCATTTTTCTCTTGCTAAATACAGTTTTCATTAAACTAGCATTTTGCATTGTGAAGAGGAAAGAGACATCAAGGAGCAGCTTGAAGGAAGAGTTTAGGACGTGTTGCTAAGAGCTAAAGGCTTCAAGGAGAAATTTCAAATCAGATTTGGAAGGTGGGATTGACTTCAAGGAGGAAAAGCCAGGTATTTTTCAAGTTTTTTTTTTGCTAAAGAAAATGTTAATGTGATCAATGATCACGAATGATGTGTGCATTATGCACACATCATTCATGATCATTGATCATGATGTCAATATGTAGGTTTAATTTAGTGATTTTAAAACTCTATGCTTAAAAAAATAAAAAATGTAACATTTTCTTTTCATTTTTTAAATAAAAAGCATACATTCTTTTTTAAAATTATAAATATCATCCAAAATCTGTGTATGCTCTCACCTCGCACCTATACGCTGATCTTGGTGATCAAAAGAAGAATAGAATGTGTAAGGTTTTTAAATTTAATTCTTTTTTGTTTTTTTTTTAAGTTTATTTTGTTTTTTTAAATTAAAAAATCCGAACTCTGTGTATGCTCTCACCTCGCACCTATACAGTAACCTTGGTGATCAAAAGCAGAATAGGATGTGTAGGGTTTTTTAATTTAATTCTTTTTTGTTATACGGTGACCTTGGTGATCAAAAGCAGAATAGGATGTGTAGGGTTTTGAAATTTAATTCTTTTTTGCTTTTTTAAAAAAGTTTATTTTGTTTTTTTTAAATTAAAAAATCCGAACTCTGTGTATGCTATCACCTAGCACCTATACGGTGACCTTGGTGATCAAAAGCAGAATAGGATGTGTAGGGTTTTTAAATTTAATTCTTTTTTTTTAAATTTATTTTGTTTTTTTAAATTAAAAAATTTGAACTCTATGTATGCTCTCACCTCGTGCCTATACGGTGACCTTGGTGATCAAAAGCAGCATAGGATATGTAGGGTGTGGTTCTATTTAATAATTTATTGTTATCTGAGTTTATGTTTTTATTTTTCAGTGCACGTTTGATTCAATGGCATCCAGTTCAGCTTCAGTGGGAGGGCATGGGGAAGGGGAAGAAAGCCAAAGTGGGGGTGTGGATCCTAGAGCTCCTCTTTAGAGACATGTGCAAGTTGTGGAGAACCTTGTTGGCGGTGGCTCTTGAGTTTGGGTATGCAATCATTGCCAAATACAAAATAAAACCTCTTATACCCGACTCAAAGCTCATTTAATGGGGAAATCAGGAACAAGGATTAGAAAATGTGGCAAGGTTGAACAGAAATACATATTGGCATATCTGAAAGAGCAAGAGGAGGCTGATATGCAAGCTTCAAGAGCTAGATTTAAAACTGCTCCTTTGCAAAATAGGGGCTCACAAAAACCACCCAACCCATCAAACCATCCTTTTATCTAAGTTGCAGTTGAAACTCCAACAGAGGGAGAGTGTTTTGTCACAAAAGAGAATCGATCCAAAGGCCCATCAAAGCAAGCATTTGCAAATGAGAAAAAGGATGTTGCTGATGAGTTGGTTGCTCGATGCATTTATGCATGTGGGCTGCCCTTCAATGTGTTGCGCTCACCTTATTGACAACAAATGGTGAGAGGTATTAATGATGCACTGAAAGGGTATAAAAGCCCTAGTTATGAGAAGGTGAGAACCACATTGTAGGCGAAAGAAGTGGCCCATGTACATACTTCTTTGCAACCAATTAGGGATTCATGGAAGGACTCAGGGGTATCTATCATTTTAGATGGATGGAAAGATGCCCGAAATAGACCCCTAATCAACATTGTTGCAGTGTGCCCTAAAGGGGCAATGTTCTTAAGGGTTGTTGATGGTGAGGGTGAAGTGAAAGATGCTCAATTTATTGTTAATATTTTGATTGAGGCTATTGAGTCAGTAGGCCCTACAAGCGTTGTCCAAGTCATCACAGACAATGCCAAAAATTGTAGAGCAGCAGGGATGATTGTTGAGGGGAGATATGAGCACATTTTTTGGACACCTTGTGCAGTACACTCCTTGAATTTCATGCTGCAAAAGATTGGCAAAATACCATGGATTGAGTAAGTTTATACAAAGACAAATGAGATCCAAATGTTTGTCACAAATCATCATATGTCACAGGCTATCTTTAGGAGGTTCTCGACATTGGAGTTGCTGAAGGTAACCAAACAATTTCCTAGTTTCTAATTTTTATTTGCTAACTTTTTATGAAATATCAAATTATCAATTGAATTCCTTTTAAATTTAATTTTATATTTTATTAACTTGCTTTAATTTATTTTAATAGGTTGCTGAAACAAGATTTGCCTCTCACACGCTCGTCTTGAGACGACTTGTGAAGGTAAAGCAAGCCTTGAGGCTTATGGTGATTGATGATGTTTGGACCGTGTGGAGGCAATCAAACACAAAAAGAGCCATCAAAGTAAAATCAGTGATACTTAATGATATTTGGTGGGCAAAAGTTGCATACTTGCTTAGTTTTACTGAACCTATTTTATCTATGATTAGATTTACAGACACATAATGCTTGCATAGGAGAGATCTATGATGGCATTGACTCTATGCTTGAAAAAATTAGAGACATCGTACAACAAAAAGAGCAAGATCCTGAAGAAAAATTCTACAGTGAAGTTAAGAACGTGATCATGAGAAGGTGGAATAAAATGACCACCCCATTGCATCTCCTAGCCTATGCCTTGAATCCCAAATTTTATAGCAGTGAAATACTTGCACTACCTGGTAGGCAAAAACCATATTATGACCATAAAGTTGCAAGTGGAGCTAAGGCAGCATTCCGGAGGCTTTTTCCTGATCCAGATGTAACTAGTGCGGTCCACTGTGAAATGACGCTCTTTGTCTCTTCATCTAATAGTAGCATGGGTGAAATAGATGCAACACTTGACAAGTACAAGATGACCCCATGCATGTGGTGGTGTGCACATGGCCATAATGCCAAGTGGTTGCAACCTGTTGTCATTAAAATCCTTTCACAAGTATCAAATATTAAAATGAAATCAAAAGTTTGTTTATTAATTAAAAATGTATGTTCTTACTTCTTAGTAAATTAATATTATTAGTATTACTAATTGAAAATTTCTAACTTCTTTTTTGTAACAGGGGGCTAGCAATTCTTCAGCAGAGCGGAATTGGAGTACATATTCCTTCATCCACTCAGCCAAACGGAACAAGTTAGCATCCAAGAAGGCTGAGGATTTAGTGTATGTGCATTCCAATTTGTGCATTCTATCACACAAGAGTGAAGCCTATGTTAGAGGTCCCAACAAACTTTGGGATATTGATCCTGAGACTAGCGACTTTGATGCTTCTGCTGCAACTCTTAGCCAACTTTCACTACTTGGCATTGATGAAGAAGAATCAAGATCTTTTGCAGAAGGGAGGGAGAGTGGAGCTAGTGGGAGTGGAGATGTCGGTGCTAGTGTTGTTCATGGAGATGATTATGAGGAAATCTAGATGATATATTCTAGAATCTAGATTATTATTATGTATATGTGAATCATTGCAATTGTAACCATGTTGAATGATGACTCTTTAGAACTCAGAAGTTCAAATTTCAATGAATTCAAAATATTTTGAGTGCTTTATCAATTATCTCGTATGGTCTACAATTATAAAATGAGTACTATGCATATATATATATATATATATATATATATATATATATAGTACGGACGTTTCCGTAGATGTTTCGTATCCAAGGTTTTTTGAAAATTGTCGTTTCCCCGCGTTTCGTACCCGTTTCCGTTTCCGTTTCCGTTTATTGGCGACATAGGAAATTTTTTAAAGAAGTACAATCAATCCTCATTCAGCAATGGAACAAAAAGATCACCCCGCTACGTCTACTTACCATTGCATTAACTCCTAGATTCTACAGCACTAAGATCCTTTCTTTGCCAGGGAGGATGGCACCATACAGGGATGTGGAAGTCAGTAAGGGATATATGTTGGCATTGTCTAGGCTCTTCCCTAATCCTAAGGTCGAGGACATGGTTATGATAGAGTTTGTAGAGTTCATAGCAGAAATAGTTCATAGCCTTCTTGCTCTTGGAGAAAATACAAGATGGATGCTCATATGTGATGGTACCTCCATGGTCATGCATCTGTGTACTTGCAGCCTCTTGCAATCAAGGTCTTGGCACAAGTAAATTTTTTATTTTTTTAATTCTCTTTCCTTTTTTTGTTGTAACTTTTAATTTTTTATAATTCAAGTTTGAGTGTTTAAGTTTGCATTAACTTTGCCTCAATAGGTTGTGAATTCATCTTCCTCTGAGCACAACTAGAGTACATATACCTTCATCCACTCACAGAAACACAACAAGTTAGAGGCTAAAAAGGCCAAAGATTTGGTATATATACATTCCAACTTGCAACTTTTATCCCACAAGCAGCCGAAGTACAAGGAAGGGTCAACAAAACATTAGGATATTGATCCAGAGATAGTTGACTTGGATGCTTCCATTTCCCACCTATCATTAGATGACGAGGGATTAGAGACTTTTTTGGCACCGCGAGACCTACATATGCAAGGGGGTACAACTGGTAACGGCCCTAGTGGGAATGATTCGAGTCCATGTGGTTCTAATGAACCACATGATGATGATGATGATGATGATGATGATGATATTGAAAGATAACTTGAACTTTGATAACCGGTGTAATAAATTGAATTTAATATATCATGACATTGTGTTCAATTTAACTTTTTAAGCTTTTAACAAATTATGAGTTGTCTTTTGTGGTTATTTAGCCTATAAGTTATGTTGTCTTTCATATGCATAATGTGGTTAATAACTTGATTCCTATTTAATAGGCTGGAAAAAAAAATTAATACATATTTTGTACGGCCGTATCCAATGTTGTATCTGGGGCCAAAAAAAATTTGTCATATCGGCATATCGGATACTCTATGCCCACACCTGTTTCCAAAAGATATTGGATACTTAGGTAAAGAGCCGCACACTATTGGTCTATATATCTAAAGAAAGTAGCTACAATGTTGTTTGAGTCCCTATAGAGGCAATGATATCTTCCCCAAATCTCAAAATAAATGGGGCATCTAAAAATGAAGCAGTCCTTGATCTCGATCTCCTAAAGGGAACAAAGACAACAGATGTGGTCTTGATAGAGAATGTGATAATTTGTTTCAACCTATAACTGGTGAGAACATATTCTCATCTGACCAAGGGGAAACCTCAAGCGGTGGGTCCATTGGCCCTAGAGATAGTGAGGGTGATGAATAATATCATCCACTACTTGTAAACAATGCTCAGCATAAAAAGCAAGCTTGGGGTTGAGCGGCTCATGGGGAAGATCTAGGTGGCCTAGATATATATCTTGTAGATGTCCTCTATGGCAGCTTTAGTGATGACATCCTTTGTGGGAAGGATCATTTGGGGTTGAATCTAGGGAATACATGAAAGGAAGTAACCTATCAATAGAGATGCCAATAGAAAGGGGCATCCTAATCTCAAAGTATCAACAGTGTTGGCATCTGGTGGGGACTAAAGAATTGAAATTTAAATCGAAAAGGAAACACCAAAGGATCCACAGTCAACAATCTCTTGCCATGCATTATCAAATATTAGTACCCCTCAAACCATCAATTTGTGGGAATTTTAAAGAAACAAATAGTGACAGTGTTAAGTGATTTGGGAAGTGATCTCAATTTCATCTACAAGTTCGTAATGAAAATTAATTGCTTTATTCTTCCCGATCTAGGATTTTAAGCTCACCGTCAAAGATAAGTTTCCTATTCCTATATTGATGATTTGTTAGATAAGTTCCATGGAGTTATTTTTACAGCTTCACAAAATTAGATCTCAAATCTATGAAGACAACAAACACTCTTCTATACTAGAATAGAGATAAATTTTCACAAGTAGCAAACCCATACCCGCATTCAGATAGTCAAATGCCACAATACAACAATATTTTTAAATCTCAAATTTTTGAAGACAACAAAGACTCTGGTATAAGAATAGAGATAAATTTTCACAATTTAGCAAACCCATAAATCCAAAACAGTTCATTAAAAGTTAATGCACGTTCTTACTACACATAATGATCAAAAAGGACTAAAGCAATTCAAAAGATTTCCTTCCTTGGTTCCTTATTTTCTTTTGGATGAGCTCAAGATGTGGGCGGATCTCTAGTTTCTCTACACCCAACTAGCTAGAATTTTGTTCAATAAAATGGAAGAATTATAAATCTTCGAGATAATAGATAAGAACCCCTACCCTATCCTATACCCTGTGGTATGTGTTTTCTATATTATCCAAGGATCATTCCCCGAGGAGAGAAGTTTTCCAATTCCTCAGAGAGTTTTCCTATTTATTTCACGGGGGTTTTGGGGTAGTTCGGCATGAGCCAGCTCCATAGATTAGCTCCATAAACAAATAGTTGATAAAGTTGGGGTCTAGAGTTAACAAAGTTGGGGTCTTTGATACCATATATATTCTAAGGTCAAAAAGTTGGGTCCAACTCAATATATGGACAAAACCTTAGGGCTCCTTTCCTTCATATCCGAGGGTACCTAAATCAGTTGGCCCACTATCTACTATCTATAGATTAGCCTTGGCCTAATGTCCCTCAATTTGGTTCAATCCATGGGTTAATGCAGCTTAATTGTGGTACCTATACTTGTAACCAACCTAAACCATATTCACCCAAACCCCCTATACTATCTATTGATATTCAAAAGGTCCCTATGTTCCTCGTATAATCAAATCAAAACCTAAGAGAGGATATCCCTAAAACAACATTCTAAACATGAGGGCCATTATGAGTTTCTAGTTATGCCTTTTGGTCTTACAAATGCCTCTTCTACATTTCAAGGTTTGATGAATTCCATATTCAAGCCTTTTTCTAGGAAGTTTGTCTTGGTGTTCTTTGATGATATCCTGATCTACAACAAAACATGGGGAGACCATCTATACCATGTTGAACCAATTTTACAAACTCTCAAATAACATCAACTTTATCCAAAGCCTTGTGAAAGAGGTGAAGTACTCGGGTCACATTGTCTCTCAGAAAGGAGTCAAAGTGGATCCTAACAAGATCAAGGCCATGGTAGAATGGAAAGTGTCCAAAACCCTCAAGAACTCACAAGGATTCTTAGGACTTGGATGATACTACACCAAATTTGTCAAAATTTGGCAGCACCTCTCACAACTCTACTAAAAAAGGATTTGTTCCAATGGGGTGAGACAACAACTAAAGCATTTGAGAAACTTAAGGAGGTCACGTGTACCATCCAATTCTTGCCACTTTAGATTTAACCAAAACTTCCACTGTGGAGTGTGATGCATCGGGCTGCAATTCTCGTGCAAGAAGGTAGACCCACTTCTTTTGAAAGTTTCCAATTCCAAGGTAAAAAATCACTATTTATGAGATGGAAATGTTGGTTATTCTTCATGCAATCAAGCAATGGAGATTTTATTTGATGGGACAAACTTCAAGGTAAAGATGGATCACAAGTCTGAAATAATTCTTGCAGCACAGGTTGTCATCAGAAGAGGAGCAAAAATGGGTCACTAAGATGTTGGGATTTGACTTTGAGATCATCTACAAAAAAGGATAAAAAATGTAGTGACAAATGCACTCTGTCCCAAGAAGGATGAACGGAGAGGCATTTTAGTGCATCATGCACATTACTACAGGCAGATTGGGTGGTTGAGGCGAGATCAGAATGGCAACACGACACAGTTAGGCAGAATTACACTTAGCGACTTCAACTGGATTCAAAAATTGTCATAAATTTGTGGGGGCAAGTTGACTCCTTTTTGTACAAGGATAGGTTATACCTTAGCAAACACTCGAGCCTTAAGCATTCAGAAGGTTCAAAAGGAGTTCCATGCTTTGCCAGTTCAGGGACATTCAGAATTCCTGAAGACATATAATGAGTCGGAGAGGTCGGGATCATCCAACGTATGTAGGAATCCCTTCAAACAGGGAATATATACAGGGGTGGGACCCTATATAGATATCGGGCCTCCCTCGATTATCTGAATAGAGTTGTTGAGTGGTTGAATGGTTTGCTACGCTCACTCCCCAATATAAGTTAATTCCTTGTTCCAATCAACTATCTCCTCAGTAACATGTTTCCTAAAATTTTCCTTACCCTCAATTTTAAGTTTTGTTTGTGATCTTCCCACAAGATGGGTTGACAGTCTTAGGTTTTTGGTCTTCTTGTTTCAAACCTAATAAATCTTGCTTCAGATGGATGGCTATTAGTTTGTGCTCTCTAAATGTGGCATGTTTGTCAATTCTTGTAGTGTGTGGGCTCAATATGCAAGATTGCTTATTTTCTCAATTTGCCTAGAAAAAATTTATTGATAATGCTTGGAGGAATGATTGTCTTTGGTATCATAATCTACAATAGCTTTGTCTTCCAGTCCTGAATATCTACAACTTTTAGTTTACTAGAATTAAATACAGCTTTATTGGTGCTGACAAGTAGTCAAAAAGTGAAAAAGACAGACAACAGATACACCCTAACCTTGCGAAGACCAAAAAGAGAGCGTAGAAGAGTCTATACACTTGTTTTTAGGATACAAAAATGTTGGGACATTTGTAGAACAAAGCTCGTGAATGAGAGAGAGGGTTGAGGACCGATGGATGTGCTCCCCCAAATTCGGAAGCAAAATGGTCAAGCCGTAAGATCGTAATTAATTAGTAATTGCCTTAGGGCCATTTTCAGCTCTTTAGATTTTGCAACACTAAGTGTGTGCTGAAATACATTTCAAAGTAGGTAATATAATCTGCATGCATGTTCGAAACAGATGCACATGGGAACCTGCAAAAACACTCTTCTTTTTTCTAGTAAGCATGTGCGCCAGATAATGATAATAAATCCTAAATAATATAAAGTACTGAATATTAATTATTGCTAACGAAGTTGATTTGGGTACCATGCTGAGCAGGCTTTACAAATCTCAAGCAGCATCAACAATTTATAAGCAAAGAGGTGGGTCTCATCTCACAAGAAGGTAAAAGTTTATCAAGGCCATGGTAGAATGGAAGGTTTCTAAAACCCACAAGAACCTATGGTTCTATTAAGGATACTACCACAGTTGTGTCAGAAATTATGGCAACAGCAATCTGATCTATTAAAAAAGGATTCCTTCTGATGGGGTAAGACACCAACCAAAGCATTTGAAAATTTAAGGATAGTGCGAGTTTTGCCATTCCATATTTCACCAACACATTCATTATAGTATGCTTTGGGATAATTTTCATGCAAGAAGGCAGGCCTGTTGCTTTTGAAATAGAGGTAAAAATTCATTGAAGCCCATTTATCAGAAGGAAATCTTGGTTATTCTTCAGCATTCAAGAAATGGAGGTCTTATATGAAAACACTTCAAGGTAAAGACATCACAAGACTGAAAATACTTCTTGCAACAGAGGTTTTCATCAAAAGGTGGGTCGCTAGGATAGCCAAAATCATCTAAAATAAGGGTAAAAATTGTAGTGGCAGATGCACTCTTATGATGAACACAAAAAGGCTTTGCATGTCCATACTGAAGGTGGATTGGGTGGGTGAGGTAAGATCAAAATGGCAGCAAGTAGGAATCTTATTCAGCAAAGTATGAGCATATCGGATAAATTTGTGTGGCATGGTGACTCCCTTTGGTAAGGTTATACCTTTGAAACAAGGTTCAAGGTTATAGAGGAGCTATGCTTTGCTGGTTGGGGGACATTCAAAATTTCTGAATACTTATCACAGGATCAAGCAAAATTTCTTTAGGGAATGGCTCAAAGTTTGTGGAAGTCTAGTGTGTCGGCATAAAAGACTATTATGAGGTATTTTGCAGCCTTTGTCTACTCCTAGCCAATGAGTCTCCATGGAATTCATCTTGGGATACTAAAATTAGAGGGGAAAAATTAACCATGGTAGAAGGCTCACAAAATATGCCCATTTTTGCACTTTGTCAATCCTTTTGCAGCAATACAGTGGTAGCAACATTTATGGAGACTAAAAAGCGACATGGTAAAAGATTATAGTGACCATGATAGTTCTGATTTGTTTGCTTGCTTGGATACTTGGTTCATAACTCTTCATATCACCCCCAATGGGAAAACTAATGGTCAAAAGTGCTTGGAAGGTTATCTACAACTTATGATAAACACACGCAACAGTTAACTAGCTGCATGAGCAAAATGGAGATAACACTTGATACTAACCCCATTTATTGCATTATATGTTTACCACAACCATGCAACATATTTCTTGAATGTAACCAAGATGTGGAAGTTAAACACCAATAACGTAACCTCAAAGAGAACAGCAAATAATAGACAAGCTGATTAAAAGAATTTTGGGAAATTGGAAGGTTGCAGCCATTTAAGAAAATGTTTGTTCACAAGGTGTCAAGTTTAATCATGCTAAGCTTTATAGCATATCCCAGGTTGGAGAATGCCGTAGACAAACTCACAAAATACCAGATAGAGCTTGCAAAGAAAATTTTGTATCTATGATAGTGTGAGTAACTATTGCAACTCTTTGTAAGGATATAGTTTGTACAAATAATAGATTAGAAGGAATAGCTAGTGAATGTGTATATGCTAAGTCACAAGGTTCGAATTTGAGTTCGAGTTCGAAGATAAAATTTAGTTCGATGTTCGTCATTAGAAAATTCAAAAAAAAAATCGCCATTAAGTTCGATTAATATATAAAATTAAAAATTAAAATAATCATAAATATTTAAATAAATATCAATAAAATTAATATTAAAAACAAATGAATTAAAAATAAAAAATAAAAACAAGGATAAAATATTAAATATGTATTAGTAAAGATATATAAAACATATTAAAAAACTTATTAGCATCCTAGTTTTAAAATATATTTAAAAATACGTATTAGTTTAAACAATAAAATATATATTATATATAGGAAAATATTAGCATACTATTCTTTGAATAAAAAATAGTATATTATATTAGGATATTATATAAACTAATATTTAAAAATAGAGTATGGTTTATTACATATTTAAAAAGGTATTTAAATATATAAAACATATAATAATCCGTATTAGTTTAAACAAATAAAAAAAAAAACTAAACTTTGAAAACTTTAAACAGATCGTAACTAACATATAAAATAAAGTTATAATAATGAATGAATAATAAAAAAAATTATAATAAAGCGAACGCAAGGAAAAGCTCTTTGTCGAATGATGAGCTCCTATGGGCTGTGTCAGGACAGGAAACGCATAAAAAAATCCCTGCCGTGCAACGTGAAGTGTTGAACCAGAAAACGCAGCTCCTCATGCCGGGCCACATGACTACCTCCATGTCTGACAACGTGCTCACCTGCAAAAACACTTGATGAACTAAGCAAATTTGGACGAACTTATGGTGCCGGGATTTTAATCATCCGAATTTCGAATTTTTAGGAAAAAATTCGGCGAGCCTTGTGACTATGTGTATATGTATGTTGTGTAGAAGTGTAAGTGCGTGTGAATATGAGTAGTGTAAAGAGTGAAGTAGGTATATTACAGAGTAGATGTGTGAATAGGATATAGAGTAAGGTAGATTTGAAGAGTATATGTGTTCGGCTGTATTTGTAATCTGAATAGTGTACTTGATGAATAAAAAGGAGTTAGTTTAGGGAATTTTGTATCTCTAAGTTATCTTACTTGATTATCGTTATATTGCATATGTTGAATTCAAAGTCCCGCTTCAAAATTTATTTGAATTTGTATAATCAGTTATGTGCTTATGTTTAGTAGTCAAATCCACCTTTGTGCAACGTCAGCTCTAACTAGAACAACAGAACATAATAAACTAACAGCAACGTATAGTTTATGCCAACATATGCCAACATTTGGTGTCTAAGCCTAAGTCTTGTTACCTGATGTCAAAAGGTGAGTACCCATTACTATTCTGAAAACCTACAACATCTGCATTAGAAGATCAAAGGGAAGAGAATTTTAAAAAATTCCTACAACACAAGGTGAAAAGGACTAGGTACACTCACAACCAGCTTGCAGGCATATTCTTTAGGTAAAAAGATGAGAAGTTATAGTCGTCCTTTCCTAACTTACTGTGGCCATGGATTCTGAGAATAGCAAAAGCAACTTAGTGGTCTAAACTTTAATTACATGAGCCTATTCAATGGACTAAGGAAAAGATGCAAAAACTCGAAGACTTAGATGAACCTTGGACCTGTGTTGTTGACTATTGGTTCGAAATTAAACTAGACTCATTCATCATTACATAGGTGATCCAAGGGTGGACAAGCTTCAACGTTGAGAAAATCAACCTTCTTGAAAGGAAGTGGGGATAGTTTATAGAAAGAATTATGTTCTTAATTTGAATTCTCCTTTTTGAGAAGGGCTTGATAAAAAACAGTAGTTAGTTCATTTGGGGGAAGGAAAATACGGGATGAAAAGCAGAAAGAGGGCTGATCTAAAAGATGCAACATTTAATAAAAAATCTGAATTGACAATGGGGGAAGGTAAATGGGGAAGAATGAAATGAAGAAAATAAACAAGAATTTTATAAGAGATTGTAGAGATTAATGTTAATTTCGTAGTT
The DNA here is from genome assembly GCA_019776745.2 of Taxus chinensis. Taxonomy (NCBI): domain Eukaryota; kingdom Viridiplantae; phylum Streptophyta; class Pinopsida; order Cupressales; family Taxaceae; genus Taxus; species Taxus chinensis. Next base: position 594,605,001 of record CM034151.1, on the reverse strand, counting down.
AAGAGAAAGGATTAGTAAAGAAAAGAAAGTGGTTGAGAAGATTAAGGGTTGAGAATAGTATCCTATTTACCATGGAAAGAAAATAAAAAATTAATAATATAAAGATAGCAGGGAAGATGGGGATTGAAGAAGAGAGGATTAGATTAATGGAAGAGAAGGAGGAAAATAAAGGATGGAAAAACAAAGGTTATAAAGAGAAGAAAGGATGAGACAACTTAACATAAAACAAGATAAGTTGGGAGGACCAACGAGTTGAGTTCCCGCGAGATTGGAGATAGGACTAGTGAGACCCGCGGACCTGAAAACAAGTGAATGTAATGTCCCCTTTTTTGAATTAATCCAAATTGAAGGCTTCTTCCCGTGGACATGAAGAAGATGAACACAGGAAGCCCTTGGGTTGCATTTCAGATTTCTTTCATTAATATATATACTTTTACTTTGTATTTTGCCCTCTTTAGCAGGTTGGTTGGGTTGGAGAGCATTCAAAGTCAAATTAGAAATTAAAAGCAAAGCTTCTAAGAAGGTCCGCCATGGGGAAATTAGCCCTTTATGACCTTTGGCGCCACCATAAGGGTATAAAAGGAGTTGCATAGACTCATTTTGGGATCACTTTTGGCATATATACTTTTCTACTTGGTTCTGGGGTTGATTGCTCTAATTCAATTCCACTAAGGAGTGAAAATAATTGTTACCTAAGACTCCGGGACGCTGAGACAGTGAGACACGGGGATAGACTTTCCGGGACGGCAAAAAAAATTCAAAATTTTGGGACAGCAGGGGGACAGCACGAGGACGGCTATTAAAATAATATATAGAATTATAAAAAAGATAAATATACAGATAAATTTAAATTTTTTAATGAATAGCAGTTCATATTTATATATCAGTCCACCATGTGCATACAGTCCACATCCAAACGTCCATATTAAAAACTCAGCAGTATACATATAGCTATACTAATGTTATACGTCCATATAACTTTTAGTATTAATATGTATGCTACTGATTTTCATAGCATGTTGTGACAGTCCACCATGTTCTTGAAAATTTTTGTATTCATATATCACTCTTGATTCTTAATATGTCTTTGTAATAAAATACACTCGGGTTATGTTTAACAAGTAAATGTTTTTAAAGAGAAAACAACAAAGAAATTAATTTTAAAAAAATAATTTTAAAAAAAACAGAAGCCCCCAAAACGTACCAGGGACGTCCCCGACGTCTCCAAAAAAAGGGGGACATCCCCAAAACGTCCCCTGGTGTTCAAGGACGTCCCGAGGACGTCCCCTTTTTTTACCGCCCTTTCGAAAACATGGGGGGGACATTTCCCCCCCCCCCCATCCCGCCGCCCCCAGGACGTCCGGAACGTCCCAGACTCCTGGCTTTTTGGGGGGGACGTGTTCCCACGTAACACTGATGAAAATCCATTAGTGTGGCATCCAAAGAGGACGAGACCCTTCCTTGTGGGATATTAGAGAACAAAAACTCTCCAAATTGGTGGTGTAAAGGCATTCATTAAAGGCCACCTTGCTGGTTTGCAACTAGGGCATCAAGGAGAAGTCATAACAAGGGTTATGGCATTGTTGGGAGCCCCTCTCCTAGGGAGAGACTGGGGTAGGAGTGCATTTGGGTGCCTTCTAGGGCATGAATCTACATTCTGAGTTGATATTTGGACTTCTCATATTTTACAAAGCTGATATACTGCATATTTGTCATTTGTTGGGGTTTGGTGACCTCATTTTAAGTTCATTTTGTGGAATGCGCTTCTGTTGTCATAAAATTAATTGCAGTTTAGTAATATTTCATATTTTGGCACATGTTTGGGTTGTTTTGGCTTGGTGTTTGTTCCATTGATTAAATATAATTTGGAGAAGGATTTGTACACTTGTTTTCACCTTATTTGGAGGGTGTTTGATGCCCTAAAGTGCAATTTTCAGTGCTGTTAGGGTTTCTATTAATGTTGGAACTGTTGTTATAAGAATAAGATTTCATTCATATTTGGAATTGTGTGAATCCCTTGTTTGTATGTTTCAGCCCTAGAAAGGGACATTACAGTGAACCGCAGCATTCAAAGGAACTAACAAACAAATCTATTATCTTACACTCTGATGATACTCAAAAACTAGCTTTGACTATTGCCACAAAAGAAAATAAACAAGAAATAGGAAATATATTTATAGATAGCAGGTGGGCACAAGAAGCACACACTATTCATAGGAATTTGTTGACTGATATATCCGGGATAGTAACTAGAATGGTAGGAATTTCAACAAGCACACCAAGAACCTTGGGAGCAAAAGACCAAGGACATCGATTGTCAGTAAGTAGATTTAGCTTAGCTAGAAGAGAAGAATTAGACTAAGGTGATGAAGAAAGACAAGAAGAAGAAATGAAAGGGAGTAATGAGGAAAGAAATGAAAGGGAGTAATGAGGAAAGAAATATTAGAATCAGAGAAATAGATGATTTAGCAATGTCAATAGAAAGGGCGGTAACTCGCAAAGCAAGGAGAACATAGCATAGAGATGGTAATGAATTAGAAAAGATGGCTAGTTTGAAGAGATTATAGAAATAGAAAGAAAAAGAAGCAATGAAGGGGAGATGTGGAAGATGAAGAGTTTAGACACTATACAAAAAAGAAAACCAAATTAAAGCATGTTAAGGGTAGGAGATTATTTAACAAAATGAGTGAAGAAGACAATGGCAATGAAAAACATGTCAAGAGTAGGATATTATTTAACGAAATGAGTATAAAGAAGAAAGTGGCAGTGAAGATAGCAAATAGATAAGAACCAACACTTCCTCCCAGCTGAAAGATGTCGTTTGAGGAAATGGACTCCTCAAACCAAATGTCATCCCCCGTGTGTAGACACTAAATTATGCACTTTGGGTACATTTCTAGATCTTGATCACATACCACAATTCATATGATTCCTAAGAGAGAAAAGTACTAATTGACCACTGTCTTTGGCCTCTTTGCTTTCTTTCTGGTTTCCTTCTTGGTCTTACACACCCTACTGCACAGTCTGACTTTCGATACTTCAACTTTTCCGAATCTGGACACCAACACCCATGGGCCCCCGTCCTCCTGGGCGCCCCCGTCCTCTTTGTATCTTGCTCGCCTCTTTTGGTCCTCTTCTAGCCGTTGGGCATCTTGTTTTCTTATGGGTCGGCCTCTTCGTGGTTAATTACAAAATTTAAACAAGGGAATCATATAAATACAAAGCTATGTGACCATTACGAAGGACCAAGCACTAAGCATCTACTACTATCACCTAAGGTTGCATCCAAAGGCATTTCAAGAGCATCAAAGTACAACCTATCATTCAAGGGACAAGGGACTGCATTCTTCTGCATACACTTCATAAGACGGGAAGTTCATTTTTCCATGCACACATCTATCTACATCTAGATATTGCTCGTTATTCGAGTGTGTTTGGCACGATTTTACACACACACAGGCAGAACTACATGAAGTCTAAAATGTAGTGCAGTGCCCGGGTCGTAAGTTGACTCAATCGGGTGACCGCCAAGGTAAGTCCAACTCCCCATTTGCATCTTTTTCTTTTTAGGATTTGTTGTGTTTTGGGGTTTTACAGGAGCTCTTTTGTTTTGCAGGTTACAAGCGAGCTCGTGTAATGTCCCCAATGGACATTATTTTACCCCTAAAAGGATTTTAGGCAATCCCAACTTTAAATATGCAAAATACAGACAAATTGCAGCCAAACAGATTTCTGATTTTTGCAGAAAATTAAATCTAGGGCAGCGAACAGAAAATAATGGATAACTCCAAAAATACTTGCTCAAATCTCTTGAAATTTTAAATGGAGCTTGCTAATACAATAACGGATATTATATAACTGTTTTTGGAATTTTTCGAATAATAGAATGCTGCCAGAAATTTACAGCATGCCCTAAACAGTTGAAAACTTCTAAAATTAATATCTTTTGCTAGAGAAGTCCAAATGAGCTGAAACTTTGGATCTTGGGCCACAAAAATATGAATAATAATATCCAAAAATAGTTTTCGCATAGCAAACACGAAAACCTAATTTTGCCCTAAAAAGTAGGTCGCCCAACACATTTAGGGCATCAATTCAACTCCAAAATTGACAAGCTAGGGTAGATCTCTCACTACCGAAGAATGCCCTGCTAGCTAGGGATGGATCTCTCACCACCGAAACTAGGGTCCCTGTGGGATCTTACTCCACAAGCTGGATATTTGCAAACAGCAGTTGCACATGAAAGAATATGCATAAGCTACAAGCTTAAGACATAAATTAGAAAATATCGAATGGTATGGAATATGTTTCCCTTCAAGTCGACTTCTCCTTATAAAGGAAGAGAAGACCCAAAACAACCTCTACAATATCCAATTAGTTCCCAAGGATTTTCCCTATGCAAGCATTTAATATTTTCCCATATTAAATGCTTTTCCCAACAACTTTTTCCCTCCTAATGCAAGTCACATTTTTCTAGGGGAAATACATAGTAAAATGGGCATTTATCCTTTCTATGTTCCCATTCCCCTTTTTAAGGCAAGTCGCCCTTTCACCTAGGATGGATAACAATTTATATTTGGGCCTTTTCCATCCTTGATTTAATAATTATTAAGTCATATAAATTATTATAAGTGCTCTATATGGCACTTTATAATAATTAAATATAACTTAAGCCACCCTTATATTTTTCTTTTGGCCATCGGGTTGACAAAATAGGCCAAAGGTCTTCGAATGGGAAGGGGATATTACAACTCGGCAATCATACAACGACATACAGGCGACAAAGAGCGAAGTCCAGAGACATTAAAGCGACACAAAAGAAATCACTTTCCTCCAACTATTTTCACAATCACGGGCGCCTAGTAATGAATGGTCTATAGAGCCCAGGCACCCCTGACCTGATCCAAGGGCCCCATTCCAGACAAATCCTACGGTCACATAATTTTCTAAGCTCGGTTACACCACTTCCCTCCTCCTGTTCATTAGTTCTTCAATCTGGCACAGTTCAGGATAAATTGTGAAATCAACTGTCTTATTCTATCTCTTGCACTTAGGGTTTTAAGTTTTCATTTGTTTATTGCTCAGGTCAGATCTGCACTTAATTGCTTATTATTTCGTTGTGACTCTGCAATTAGGGTTTAGCATAAATTTTATTTTTGTTAAATCATTTGGTGAACCCATTGTTCAAATTCCACCTTTTTGGATATTCTTCTTCTGTATGCCCATTACCCGTAGTGGTCCTTTTGGGTCTTTGGAGCAAATCGAGCTTCCTCCATCTTCTCGAAGGGTTTCTAAGTCAATGACTAAATCTAATAATCCCTTCGCTAACTCTCAAAAAGTGCCTCTTGAAAACATGGAAGAATTTGATAATGAACACTCATATGATGAGGATACCAATGTTGATCAAGAGAAATTAGGCAAGCTAACAAAATTTTCGTCAAGCTTTGCGTGACAATCCTGCCCACCTTTCTTATATTCTTCATTATTTGATCGCTGCTAAAAAACTCTCGACGATGTTGCTCTCGGCACCCCTTGTTAGTTCTTCCTCGAGCTGCCATGGCCTCCACTCAACCCCTTCATATTCTATAATTCCATTCCTACTACCATACCGCTCCCATCATTCCAACCTCATGCTTCTAATGCACAACCTAGATCTTCTTTGAATACTCCTGATTTAACTTCTCTATATCAAGATATGCAGACTCAAATTCACCAACTTCAATTGGCTACCTCTCATGCATCTCCATCTTTGGATTCCACTTCACTCCTTCACACTCCTTTTGTACACCCACCATTTCAACCTATCCACTTCCTCTAAATTTCATTCACCCCCTAAGCTTCCTACCTTCAAAGGCCATGGTGACCCTCAAGAGCATCTCTAAGAGCATTTCATGTAGCATGCTTAGATTATGCAGATGATCACACTTTACTTGTCAAAGCTCTTTCCTAGAAGTCTTCAAGATTATGTAATGTGTTGGTTCTATGATCTACTTGTCCACTTGGTAACATCTTTTACAGCATTTAGCCGATGCTTTTCTCACTCATTTCTCTATTAATATTGGCTCTAAACTATCCTACGCTCAACTAGCACAAATTAAACAAGGATCCAATGAGCATCTAGCAGATTATGTCTTGCGATATAAGAACAACTTAGCTAAGATGTCTAATGTACTCGTGGACTCTGAGCTTTAAGATTTATTTCGTCCAAAGTTATCTTAATCACCTCTACAGGAGAGTGTCATCTTTGAGACATCTCCATCATTCGATCATTTATGTCATACTCTTAAGCTACGCGAAAGTAAACTATTATCTATGGGTAAGCTTAAGTATCATGAGCAAACTTCATCTTCTATGCACTTTCAAAGCAAATCAACTTTCAAGCCCTCTACTAAGCCTATTGAAGCTAAATGCAACTGGTTAACATTGTTACTACTCCTGAGAAGCTTTAATAGACAGCCTCAGAAGCGTACATTTACAAAACCTATTACTCCACATATTGCTCTTCACATATTTAGGTTATTGGCACAATTGGTTGACATTTCGCAATCTAGGTATTACGCTTCCTCCTCCAAAATCAATATGGACCCATCTCGTCCAAAAGGTCTACTAGCAATTGATGTCAATGAAAATATTTTCGATGTGATTCGTATCATCAATGGCAAGTTGGGTCATTCTACTATGGGTATTTTTTAGATGTTTCTTAAACATTGGTTGAACAATCTTATTACGCTTCCTCCTCCAAGATCTTATCGATTAATAATGTAATTGAGCTCAATGCATTGATTCTATAGATGGCTTCTTCATAATCGCCAATCAATGAAAATCACAAGCTCAAGATCTTCAATAATCTTCTTCCTAAGCATGAAAATAAAGCAGCTGATTCTTCAGCTAATCATACATATCATGTAGTGCCTCCTCCTTCATCGGGGGCTCTTGATTTTCTCATGTTTCTCACATTGATGCATCTCCACCAATCATTACTTTCTCTGATCATGACTATCATGCTACATTCACTTCAAACACATTACATATCAATCATTCTATTTGATCTTATGTTATTAACAATACCATGATCAACTCGTCATCTTCTGTGTGTGTGCTCTATTGCACTTCTTGTTATCAGCTATTCATTATCGAAATATTTCATATCCACTGCCTAAATCTTACAGTTATTTCAAGCTTCCAATTATTGCTGGTCCTCTTACCATGCTTGTGTCATTTCTTGTGGCACCTTCAATCAAAGGGTGTGACATGTTTTTAGGTGTGACATTCCCATGGCTTTTTCCTACTCACACTATCATTTCCATGAATCACTTATGTCTGAAGTTCATTCACAACAAGCAGGTCATTTCTATCAATGGTGTTCCACCATGCACACTGTGGTTGTAGCCTCCTCTTGAGGTTTCCATTGCATGCTCGCTAGAGCATCTAGGTCCCCGCAACCTCTCGATTCTAAAGCACAATCTGCTCCTAGCTCTCATGTTCACACATGACCTATTCAGTCTCATCAGTCTGCTAGTCCATCTCATCATTCTAGGTCCACCAGAAAACTCCTTCACATAGGTATACAACTCCTTCACATAGGTATACATCACCTCCTCGTTTCCTTCACATAGGTGTTCATCACCTTCGTGCTCTCCTTCACATAGGTGTCCATCACCTTCATGCTCTCCTTCATATAGGTGTTCATCATCTTCATGCTCTCCTTCACATAGTTCATCACCTTTGCGGTCTCCTTCATATAGGTGTCCATCACCTCATAGGTCTCATGCACATAGATCTCATTCACCACTACATCATTGTTCTCACACATCACCGATCTCAGAGCATGGTCACACACCTTTATCTTTGCAAGCATTAGGTGGAGGACCCTCTCCCTTTACTTTCATCGGATAGATCACTTATCATCATACACTTGGGGGCATCATGCTTACTCTTCTTCCCCATACACTTCTATTTAGTCTTTCATTATCAGGTATCTCACATTTCTTCGCATCTAGTCTTCAGTTCACATGTGCATCTAACATATCTTACATACAATGGGTATCTCATTACCCTAAGATGCACTCTCATGCTTAAGGTTCACACTTGATTTTTGAGGGCATACTACATACATGAACCTCACATTCACTACACATTTCACACATTCACTGCATTCATGACATCTCTTTCTAGTAGCTACTCTTGCTATGTAAATCTACACATCACGCTATGCACACTGCACACTATGCTTCACAATACATCTTTCTTGCATCTACATTTTCACACCATTTTTACCCGATGACACACTCTAGTTCCACGGTTCATACTCGATTATTGAGGGTCTAAATCTGAAATGAACCTCACAATACTAACTCACTCTCTACACTCTACGCTTTCTTCTCACATATCTTTCTAGCACACAATTCAAACCATTTCCCTGATGATGCACTCTTGTTCTATGGTTCATTCTTGACTATTGAGGGGTCATTTATAAATGAACCTCATCTCATGCATACTCATTCACATCGCTCAGGGGGCACGCTGCTCCTATCATACTCACTTTGCATTCCATTCCATCTCACTCCACAACATACTTTCATATCTTGGTCACATTTACTCTTGCTTTCTTATGCTTACATGTACACTTTGTTACACATGCTAGACATATATTTTGTATGTCATTATCTTTCTATATACACATGCATGTTCACTTTCCTTCTAGTTGTGAATGCAAATTTTACACAGATCCTTACACGCAACATAGATGTTTGGCACTGTACCTCTTACCAGTCCCACAGCATATCCTGAGGGCATCTACTTTTGTACACATCACATGTGCTATTGTTTCGATTTTTATACTACTTCCTATTCTTACTAGCACACTACCTATATCAGATCATACACGCTTTGACATACTTTTTATCTTTCTAACATGCTAACAGGTGCTTCATGTGCAACATTTGCTTTGCAGGTCTATTTACCACCATGGTTGTCTATTACTTTGCTTGCTCTATTTGCTTTTTCATTGTATGTCATTGTTTGCGGGCTTTGCCCTTTGTCTTGATGTGCACACTATATGCTTTTGGACAACTTTGGCCTTGATTGTCTTGCGACATTGTGAGAGATGTCCCATGTTTGAAACCATACTTTTTGTGGTCTACTTTGTCTTCTTGTTTACTTGCTAGCTAGATTACACTTTGTCTTCTATATGCATGTATTTTTCTTGTTTGCACTAACATTTGTTTCCAGCCACTTTGCTTGCATGTGCCTTGGTTTCTACCAAGCACATTCCCTCCCCCTGCAGGGTATCAGTCACAATTCAGCGATCGGTCCTCCTTTGGGCCGCATTCTCCTAGCAACGTCGCATGCACCCCAAACGAGGGGGGCATACATTGGGTGAATTAGTCACCCCATTCAGCAGTATATAGTCACAATACAACATAGTTCAGTACTGGTACAACACAGTCTTCAGTCTCAGAAATGGCCAAAATATGACTTGGGTCTTCAGCACAACACAGACACCAACGCCTAGACACGGACATGAGTGCCTGGGTGCCCCTGACCCTTCCTGGGCACCTATGACCAAGGGGAAGTTACAACAGTTTTTCTCAGATCAACACATTTTTCATGGTAGTTTACACATTGGTTTTCTCAGTATAGGCACAGTCCTCCAGTAATCAACATGCATGCTTTCACCTTTTTCTATTTTTGGATCAAATTGGATTGAAATGGATCAGATTTGAACAAAACACACATCTGCAACGGTGTATAAATCGTCGAGAAGCAGTCAAAGGATGGAGAATAACACTAGACCTTTCTCCCTACACTTCTTCTATCATGGCGTGAGATCACCCAAAAAACTCGCACTTGGCGTGAGATCTAAAAAATGATATCATTTTCTTTTACAACATTTTCAGATCTTTTCTATCACTCATCACGGATCAAGTGCACATGTTCCCTTTTCACATTTTACACACTTTTACATGTTTTTACATATTTGGATCAAATTTATCACATACACGACTTTGACTACTCTTTTGCTCTTCTCTTTTGCAGGTTATTCCTTATGGGAAGTAGCAGTCACATCATCAACACATCAAGTGACATCAACAACAGGTACAACATGACATGGTACACATACGCTTTCACCCCTAGGGTCACTTCCTCTTCTCTAGCTTCCACATTTCATATTATTCACTTCACGCTTTTTCTTATCTCCTTGGCACACTTTCACCATCGATCTACATGGTTATCAAGTACGCATCTTCTATCTACTTTATGTTATCAAGTATTCACTCAACAACATAAAGTGGGGGAAAATGTAGACACTAAATCACACACTTTGGGTACATTTCTAGGTCCTGATCACATACCACTATTCATATGATTCCTAAGTGAGAAAAGTACTAATTGACCATTGTCTTTAGCCTCTTTACTTTCTTTCTGGTTTCCTTCTTGGTCTTACACACCCTACTTTCCCAGTCTATACTTTTGACACTTTAACTTTTCTGAGTCTGGACACTAGCGAACCAAGTGTCCCCGTCCCATCCTCTGGGCACCTCTGACCTATTTGTATCTTGCTCACCTCTTTTGGGCCTCTTTTAGCTTTTAAGCATCTTGTTTTCTTATGGGTTGGCCTTTTAGTGGTTAATTATGAAATTCAAACAAGGGAATCATATAAATACAAAGCTATGTGACCATTATGAAGGACCAAGCACTAAGCATCTACTACCATCACCTAAGGTTACATCCAAAGGCATTACAAGAGCATTCAAAGCATCCATCTAGCTATCATTCAAGGGACAAGGGACTGCATTATTCTATATACACTTCATAGGAGGGGAAGTTCATTTTTCCATGCACGTATTTATCTACATCTAGCTATTGCTCGCTATTCAAGTGCGTCTGGCACAAGAGCCTCCTAGGGAACAATTCTACACACACACAAAACTACATGGAGTCTGAAATGTAGTGCAGCACCCAGATCAAAAGTTCACTCAGTCAAGTGACCATCGGGGTCAGTCTGACTCCCCATTTGCATATTTTTCTTTTTATTATTTGACGTGTTTTGGGGTTTTGCAGGTGCTCTTTTGTATTTGCAGGTTACAAGACAAATCTTGTGCGATCTTAGTATGACATACATGCAATCAATAATGAAGGGAAGTCCAACGACATTAGGAGAGACACTATAAGATATCATTTTCAAACTGAGGTTCTGCAGTCAGTCATGCACCTAGCAGTGGTCTATAATGCCCAGACGCCCCTGATCTAATCCAGGCGTGCCCTTGTCCAAGACAGATCCCGCAGGTCACACAATTTTCTGAGCTTAGTTGTGACACTTCCCTCCTCCTATACATTAGTTCTTCAATATGACACAATTCATGATAAATTGGGAAATCAATAAAGTATCTTATTCCATCTCTTGCACTTAGGGTTTTACGTTTCTATTTGCTTATTGCTTAGGTCAGATCTGCACTTAATTGCTTATTATTTCATTGTGACTCTACAATTAGGGTTTAGCATAACTTCTATTTTTGTTAAATCACCGTGCAGCTTCAAAAACTTAAGAAAACAATTTTTGAAGAAGTAGATATAGTAGAAAAATTAAAAGAGAGTTACAAAAAACAAAAAGAGGAAAGTAGAAGAAGAGAGGAAATAGTGAGAGATTCCACGAAGTTTAGGAAGGGAAATTCCAATGGGATGCTAACAGAACTATAGGAGAATAAATTAAAGCCCATGTGGATACATTGAATGGGGTAGAGGTAATTACCTTTGTACTCGAATGGGGAGAAAGTATTAAGGCTATGGTAGCTAGAAGGCAACACATTTGTGAGCAAGTGGTGGACAATTATGGAAATAAAATTACATTTACGATCGATATAGACAACCTCTATATTCAACCTTTCATCCTACAGACTACTATGGTCACCCCACTTTCATATGAGATCACATATGAGCAAATCGATCGTGTGATGGCAGCAATACATACTTTTTCCATAGATCCACGCAAGAAAAGGCCACCAAGTATCAATGAAATAATGGGAGAGACGTGGCAGTAACATGGAGGAGTTCAGGGGATGCAGGACCCTCTACAAAAGAGGTAGAAATTGAAGGAATAAGGGTTGGACCATCTATCCAATACCAATTGATAGGTCGTCTCAACAAGGCCAAACAAATGTTGAGGAAGGATAAAAGGATTTAAGTTTGGGGATCAGTTGTAGAGTCCAAGAACAATAATTTGAAGTCCAATCCTCGGTTATAGGGGAGAAGCTAAATGAAGCTCAAATGCAAAAACTAGAGACACTCCCATCTCACCCAAAAAGCAAAGGTATTCGTGGTTGGAAGTTCAAGACCACAGCAAAAACAAAAAGGTAAGGAGAATTCTTATATGAAACATTCCCAAAGGAGTCGTGAAGAAGTGCACGTGAAACACTAAAGGCTTGTTCTCACCCCAAAAGTGCACACAGAAACACCTACGTGTGAAGAAACAAGTGGATTAAATTGAGGTCATCTAGGAGGGACAGAAAAAAGAGGACGATGCAAGTACTAAGGATGAAGGGGTGGAAGGAGATGATTGGTGGCTAGAGGATGAGGAGGAAGAGGAAGAAGCCACCACCCAAATTACAGGAACTTTCTTAGAAACACACAGACAAAGAGGCGGGTAGATACAGATCGCAAACACGTATGACAACACCCCATCTCTAGAGAAAATGGAAATAGTTGAAGTAATTATGGATTACATTAAGGAAGCCCCATACTTAGTAGAAGATATCATGGAGGTACTACCGCCCTCGGTGGAAAAGCATATTAAGAAGATCAGAAGGGAGGCTGCCAAGGATGCACAATCAAAACAAAATGTCAAACTATCCAAACTCCTAGCTAAAACCAATTTATCAACCAAGAAAGCGGCAAAACTAAATGAGCTGCAAAATAAAGAGTTATGGACAAAGCAATGCAATGAAACTTTTAGAAAGCAACTAGAACAACAAGAGGCAGTGGAAAAGCCCAAACAAGTTGAGGAGGAAGCGAGGCCGCAGATGGAAGTACTGCAAAAATCTTTGAGAGTAACAAAAATCCCAAGCTGATATGGCACAGGCTACTTTACGGGCACAACAAATAGATAAGGATAGAAAAATGAATGAAGAAGAAAAGAAAAAACAAAGAGCCACAGAGGCTCAAAAGAAAATGGAAGAAACCAAGAGGTTGGAGGAAGAAACACAAAAAATCGAAAAGAAGTAGACAACAAGGGAGAAAACAGCTGAAGGACATAGAAAAATTAGCCACAGAGGCTATAACTTGAAAGCCGCAAAAGAGAAAAAGAAGAAATAGGAGCAACCCACGAAAGATGCCCAAGAGAAAACAGATAAGGCAAAAGCCACTCAAGAAACAACCAAACAAAAATTAGTAGAAGAAGAGGTGGAACAACAAAGATTATCCGCAGATTAGTACACCGTTGACAATGCAAGGAAGGAGGCTGAAAAGAAGAAGGTTGAGGATGCAGCAACAATGGCACAAGTAGGAGGTATGTCCCCACAACCAACTTCGGCATCCCTAGGATTGGTTGCTTCCTAGGCAATAACTACAAGAGACCCCTCAAAACCATTAGAAACATCATCGCCCAACGGAAGCAAATTGCCTAAGTCCTCCCGGGTCAGGTGTTAAGAAATAAACAGAGAAAGGGTCAACAATACATTTGGGAAAAAACACATCTTGGTAGTATTCTACAGGACAACGCACAAAAAGATTTGATGAAAAGATGTGTGGTTCTGGAAGAAACAATGGAGAAAGTGGTTTTTGATATCTCCGCAGTAAGGCACTTGGCCGCACTTGGCCTATTGAGAAATGGTTAGAGGATACGATCATTAGTCCACTCAACCATGTGACTCCCAATGAAGTCCATGATCAACAAGTCCACAATAAGGCAATGGAAAATTATAAAGCATCACAAATGATCCCACTCAATATGGAGAATGCTAAGCAAGGGAAAAAATAATAGCACAAGCATAAGGACTAAGGACATCATTGGGTGATGCAACAGCTTACTTCGCATATTCTATGGGTTGTTCAATCGCGACTCAAACTAAGAAACAAGAATTGGACGCCATTGAGCAAGAATTAAACCAGGCATCTATCACATATGACATCAAAACAGATACGAATAGAGCAAAGCGTAAAAAGCTAGTGTAGTTAGGAGAAAAATATAGACAAAGCAAGTTGCTTGAACTAAAACGATAAAGGATGCGGATAAGTGCAAGAGTCTGGTGCATGGGCTTATGGGAAATTGGAGAAGGCAATAGCCGAGCTCGACAAGGAGATTGGCCACATTTCAAAACACCCAACACGTTTGGAGATACCAACACTCTCATCCAAAATGCAACATTACAACAACTTGAACAACGATGAACAACACAATTAGCAGCCTGGAAAGCTTTTGAACAAACACTAACCACCTGGTTTTCCAAGTACCTTCTGAAAGGGGTGAGTTAGCAATTTTTTTGATAAAACATAAGTAGATTTTTTACCCTTCTTGAAGCGGCATTACTGTCCCACATACCCAATCAGGTAACTCGAGCGAAGGGGGTACTCTGTTTCCTTACACCAAATGTCTAAGTCCTAGATGATTGATGGTGTGGCGTTCCCCCGAATCGGTTCAGCAAAGTTGGAATGGGGAGACCAAGTGTAGCTAAAAATTTTCGAGGCTTTAATGAGTTCTTCATCTGAAGTTGTCTCGAGAGCAAGACAAGGTTTACGTTCAGAGATAATGTTGACAGGGTTCTTCATCAAGACTAATTAGAATATGTTGACTACGGAAGATTTATAGTATATCGTGGGTTGGAGAACGCCATGCAACACTAGATGAACCCGCACAATAGTAAACAGTGCTTCGCAGCTTGGAACGAAAACTCTGTATGTACGATAGAAGCAAGTAACAATCACAATTCTTTGTAACAGATATAATTTCTACAAATAAGAGAGGAGGAGGAATAACTAGTGAATGTGTATATGTATGTGTGTAGAAGTGTAATTGCATGTGAATGTGAGTAGTGTAAAGAGTGAAGTAGGTATATGGTGGAGTAGATGTGTGAACAAGATAGAGAGTAAAGTAGATTTGAAGAGTATATGTGTTCGGTGGTATCTATAAACTGAACAATGTATTTAACTTCTGATATGTGAATAAAAGGAATTAGTTTAGGGACTTTTGTGTCACTGAGTTATCTTGATTACTATTGTACTGCATACGCTGAATTCATAGTCCCACTTCCGATTTTATTTGAGTCTGTATGTGCTTGTGTTTAATAATCAAATCCATCTCTGTACAACATCAGCTCTAACTGGAACAAAAGAATATAATAAACTAACACCAGTGTATAGTTTATGCCAACAATGTCCTTGAATTATCAAAAGAATGGTAACAAAATATCTCCAAGTATTATGGCCCTTATCAGATCTTGCAAGTAATTGGTAGTGTGGCATACAAATTGGACTTACCTCAATCAAAAAAAATGCATCCATTCTTTCATGTTTCATGTTTGAAGAAAGCCATTGGCCAAAAGAACCCATCCCAATAGAGTTACCTGAGGTTGATGAAGAGGGGAGAAATATCTTGGAACTTGAAGCAATTCTCCAAACATGCACAAAGAGGCTGCAAATTAGGGTGATCACAGAATATATTATCATGTGGAAGAACCTGTCCATAGAAGATGCAACATGCGAAGATAGGGAAATCATGTAAAAGTATACACAATTGGTCAACATTGAGGATAGTTCCTTTTTGGGGCATGCTACACACTCACACTGTTGGTTGTATTGGGATATGAGTGGTCAACATCAGCTCCAACTGGAACAAAGGAATATAGTAAACTAACAAAAATGTTTAGTTTATGCCAATAATGTCCTTGAATTGTCAAAAGAATGAATAAAAAATTGTCTCTAGGTATTACGGCCGTTATCAGATCTTGCAGATTATTGGAAGTGTGGCATACAAATTGAAGTTACCTCAATCAGAAAAAATACATCCAATCTTTCATGTTTCAAGTTAGAAGAAAGCCCTTGGCCAAAAGATTCCATTGCAATACAGTTGCCTGAGGTTGATGAAGAGGGGTGAATTATCTTGGAAATTGAAGCAATTCTCCAAACACACACAAAGAGGCTGCCAATTAGGGTGATCACAGAGTATATTATCATGTGGAAGAACATGTCCGTAGAAGATGCAACATGGGAAGATGGAGAAATCATGTAAAAGTATCCTCAATTGGTCAACATTGAGGATAGTGCCTTTTTCAAGGGGCATGCTACGCCCTCACACTGTTGGTTGTATTGGAATATGTGTGGTCAACCTATGGCACATAAAACCTTTGACTTAGTTATTCGGTGATCTCTAGATTGCATATTGATAAGAATAGTCAGCCTAATTGGATTAAGGAGTCCCCATAGCCCAATTATGGTATATATATAGGAGGCGGTGCTTGAGTATTAGATCATCATATTATATAAAAAAATCTTATTGTAAGGATTGTGAGGTTGCCCCCTCGAAGTGGCTTAGCCATATATCTCAGCAATTTGTTCTTTATTTCACTTACATCACATAGATCCTATCTATTTGCAATTTACTACTATAAATCTGATCATGCCATCTATTGAATTGTGATCAATTGTTGTCAATCTACTCTTACAATATAGTAAGTTCATTACACCCCCTGCTTCTGGCCTTAGACTGGACTTTGATACTAAAATTTGGGACAGTGTAAACTGGATTGAGGGACCTCTCCTACTTTGAATCTCCTCAAACAGTTATATACCAAACTAGCCTGCTCTCCTGAACATTTTCATGCTGCAATAGTGTAAGTGGTCAGTGTATGGTCCCAGAAAATAGGCCGATAAATTCTCAGCTATCCCATCTTCTTGTTTAGAAAATAAGAAATCCTGCTTTTGATGAATGCTCCTTCATCAAAAATTAGCTATCGGATTTGTGCTCTCTAAAAGTGGCACATCTGACAATGTTTGTAATGTGTGATGTCAATACGCAACTATAAAGCTTGTTTTCTTTGATTGCTTATTTGCTCAATCTGCCTCAAAACTTTCTTGAAGGTTAGTCTATTAAAGCTCAAGAGAATCTATCTTGGAATGATACTGTCTTCGGTATCAATAGGTACCGAAACCTCTATCTTCTACTCCTTCATATCTGCATCTTTTGGTGGTTACTAGAATTATCTACCGCTTTATTGATTACAACAGTTATTAAAATGCCTATAAGTATAGCATTCTCCTGCATCAAGCTCGAGCCATGGCAGCTTCCAGGTTTTTTAAGCAAATTCTTATTCAATTCTTTTGTTTCTAACAGAAATATTGCCACTGCAAAAAAAACATTCTCTGAAATGAAAACCAATATGCCATTGAATATTGTCAACCATTAAAAGAAAACTACAAATACATAAGGAAATCAGATATTTTGGTTAAAAATTCACAGTTTGACAGATACAACATAAATGAGATGATCAAACGTCTGATTTTGGTTAAAAAATTCACAGTTTCACAGATAAAACATAAATGAAATGATCAAACGCAAGCATTTCTATGCTTATTTGAAAACGTTATGTTTACAAGAAGTAACCTAGCCTATCATGTCTGGTAAGAGAGTGACCGATGTTCAAATTTCCCCACTGCAATAAGGCAGCCCATAAATCCAAAGGACATGTGATGAGATTGGGATGTAATGTTAATATAGCCTTAAATTCAAATCTGTAGTCTTACTGCACAGCATGTTAAAGGCAACCTACAGCATCGCCTGAGATTTACCAAACTAAAAAGGCAAAATAACCCCATGGATCTTGACAATCTGCACTAATTCCTCAATCTTCGGCACCACTAAACTCGCTACCATAAGGAAAATTTTCCATATACTTACAGGTGGAAGGCATTGTATTAGGGAAGAAGGGAATGTGCTAAATTTAACAAGATATTGACAGGGGATTTGATAGTTCGAATTTCAAGAGGAAAACACAAAAGACCAGACAGATATGTGGAATATGAGAATTCATTACGAGATCGCCTCAATACATGAAACCCTAAGCATAACTAATTATAAGCGAAATTCTCCAAGAATTTTTTTAAAATAGACCAAAAAAAAAAAAACTTACACATTTGCATTTAAATCAAAATTAAACCAAAACTTCTTGAGCTACAGAAGAAATAAATACTGACCTGTTAGAGCGAGGCTTGATTATGAAGGGGCAATTAATATCATATATTCCAGCGTATAACAAAACGCCTCCTTTTTAAGTTCATGTGCCTCACGCAATATCAGAGTGTCCGGCTCTCCAACTCAACCGCTAATTTGGAAGCTTTCATAAATCACAAATCATGGCCTGTCGCTGTTAACAACTACAATTACAATTACAGTTCCATATTCTTTAATTACTTTGTTCCAGGATCAAGAGCAGCCCTATTTACCATCGCCGGATAAGAGGGAGGAATCCGCACGTCCTGGTTTTACTTTCACAGATTTATTTTCTGCATGGTTTCGTGCAAATCCAGGTTTGTGGACTTTTCTGTAGGCAGCGGACAGGGAGGTAACGAGTGATTGCTTCTTGGCTATTGCTATTTAATGCTCATCACTTCACGTTATTGGAACAATTAAACACTTCCCTCAATAATATCTATTTATAAAATATTAAAATATAAAGAGAAATATACAATTATAGATATAGAATATAATGTTATAAGTTAGATATGAAATCATTTATAGCGAAAGTTCAAGTGGCATAACTTGTGCATTAAAATTTGCACAAATATATTGTGCTTAGGTTCGTTTGCAAATGAATGGATTTCATTGAATGTGACACCAATATATTGAATATGACCGGAATATATGTAATTAAAGATGTTGATAGGGAGGCCTCGAAGAAGGTAAAGTTGAAGGAGTGAAGGTGAAATATTGTAGGAGGAAGAGGGGTACATCACAGGGAACAAAAAGCACGATAATGTTATTCAAATACAAAGAAGAGGCCCTAAATGGAAAATACGACACTAAACCAAGGGAAAGTAAACTAAGAGAAACAAATTGTGTGTCTCGCGATTAAAGAAGATGGGAGAGGACCAAGTGTATGGGTTTTCTAATAAAATTTCTAAAGAGTTTATCGAAATATGATCAGAGAAGTAGATGTAAGGACTACATCTACAGTGAAGGACATGTGGCAAAAGTTGTTGATCTTAAGATCAATGATCTACATCCTGCACACCACCATTCTTCCTTTCAACAATAATTGACAAAAACATATGCATTATCAATGTTTTTATTCATTATATTGGTTGCCATCTAGATACATATTTGACATTATATGGAATTATTTTTAATATGGGACTTGAGAATGTATGAAGCTTCCATTCTGATGCAGAAACTCGAATCGTAGGGCAAGATTTTTCATACCAATATTGTTCACATATAATTTTGATAAGAAGGATGTTTCATCAACTTATTTGGGTACATGAGACCATAATAGGCCTTGAGACTCATCTTTGGCATCATATAATTTTCCTAGACTTAACCAAGAAAGAAATGGCAACTTACTAGGGAATTTTCCATAGACTATAACAAAATCATTGACAAAAGGCTTGAGAATTAAAGCTTTCGGTTATACTTCTAGCGAAGCCTCGCATGTGGCACAAAGAATGTTACACATTTTGTTTACTACAGTTAGTTCCACTAAAATGTCTTCTAAAAAACTTTAACTAATGAAGACCTTTTTACACGTATAATAATGAATAATACAACAATATCGTGGATGTTTGTGAAGTGGTAGAAGACATATACGTCATAATGTGGCATTGATATCATTTCCCCAAATACAATCAACAGGTGTCTAACTTGTACAGATCACCCATACACTCTTGCTCCATATTCCTATCCAACTGACACCTTCTATTTGAGGTGGGGGTAGATGGATAAACGATGCACATTATTCAATGCTTCAATTTAATCCTACAACACCAATGCCATCCACTACCCCTCTAAATCTAAAAATCTTGCATTATCTAAAAAGGCTTTATAGAAATGAGGCATTGCCCATTCTACTCACTACACAACACTCTCATGGGCCTCCCTGAGCAATGTTTACCCCTCACATCAAATTCCTCCACGTAATGGATTTTGTGATTGCACATATGAGAACATCCTTTAACCTTCTCATACACATAGCCAAAATTCTTCCTTATAAAAATAACCCCTTGACAAAAAAACCCTAGTTGCAAATGAAGGGATAAGAAAGACTTAGTTGATTTACAATTGATTCTGACATGTGCTGAAGTGGCAAAACTGATAAATAGAAGGATGGAAGTATCACACAGAGCCCAAAAATTGTGTGAATCAAAAAGATTTTGTGGATTGAGGTGCCTAAAATGGATCAGGGGCACTTACAGGTGCTGCAGGCCTGTTCTAGGTGCCTATGACTGCTCAAAACCTTAGAAAACTAGATTTTGAGAGGGTCGAGAGATGTTTTTTTCCTTCGCTTCTTGTCACTAGTATTTCACATCAATTTTTTTGATATTTCACTGATAACCTACAATGAAGAAATGACCTGCATAAAACCCTCATAAGCAATCAAATCCTAAAAATAAAATAATACAAATGAGGGGTAGACTATCCTCAGTTGTCAAACAAGTGAACTTACGACCAAGCATTGGACTACATTTTAGACCCAATGTAGTTCTATGTGTTTGTGTGTGTCGAAATCATTCCCTAGGTGGATCTTGTGTGTGTCGCACTTGATAGTGAGAAAGTAGCTAGATGTAAAAAATGTAGATAGATGTGTGCATGAAAGAATGAACTTCCCCTCCTATGAAGTGTATGTAGAAAGAATGCAGTCCCTTGTCCCTTGTGTGGAGCTAGATGGATGTTTGAATGCTCTTAGAATAATCCTTTGAATGCAACCTTAGGTGGTGATAGTTAATGCTTAGTGCTTGGTCCTTTATTATAGTCACATAACTTTATATTTATATGATTCCCTTGATTGAATTTTGTAATTAACCCCGAAAAGGTTGAATACCAAAAAGATAATATGCCCAAACAGCTAGAAAGGACCCAAAATATGTGAACAAAGTACAAAGAGGTTAGGGGCACCCAGAGGGGATAGGGGCATTTGACACTAGGCGTCCTGGTTGGGTGCTGGTGTCTAGAGTGAGAAATGTTGAAGTATAAAAAGATAAACTAGGAAAGAAAGAGTGTAAGACCAAAAGTGGAAAATAGAAAGCAAAGTAAATATGGCCAAAGACATGGGTTAATTAGTACTTTTATTACTTAGGAATCATATGAATAGTAGTATGTGATCAAGACTAGATAGATACCCAAAGTGCATGATTTTAGTGTCTACATTTTCCCGCACTTTATGTTGTTGAGCAAATGATCGATAACATAAAGTAGATAAGAGATGTGTACTGATAACCATGTAGATTGATGGTGAAAAGCATGTCAAGAGACAAGAAAAAATGGAGTGATAAAAATGTGAAGCGTGGATGCTAGAGAAGAGGAAGTGAAAAATAAGTGATAATGATGACCCTAGGGTGAGAGCGTATATGTGTAGATGTCACGATTGTACCTATTGTTGATGTTGATTGTTGTTGATGTGATTAATTGTGTGATTGATGTGTGATGATGTGACTACCACTTCCCATAAGGATGAACTTGTAAAAGAGAAGAACGAACAAGTAGTCAAATACATATATCATTATCAAAATGATGTAATAAAGTATGTAAAAAATGTGAAAAAGGAACATGTGCACCTGATCCATGATGAGTAAAAGAGTGTAGAAAGGATCCTGAAGATGATGTAGAAGAACAAGTTTTTTGGGCAATCTCACGCCAGTTGCGTGCCAAATGCGATTTTTTTGGGTGATCTCATGCCAAGAATGGAAGAAGTGTAGGGAGAAAATTCTGGTGTCATCCTCCAACCTTTAACTGCTTCCTAAAGTGTAGAACACCACTGCAGATGGTGTGTAAAAATCTGATCCTAGTTCGAACAATTCCAATCCAATGCAAAAGTAGAAAATAAAGTGTAGTGCATGCATGTCGAGTGTTGAAGGACAATTGTCTGTAAAATTCCTATAAAAGTGTGTAAAATGTGTTGAAATGAAAAATGTTGTGTAATTTCCCCCTGGTCACAAGCATCCAAGGAAGGGTCAAGGGCATCAGGTGCTATTGTCTGGGCCTGGGTGCTGGTGTCTGTGTTATGATGAGGACTTAAGTCAAGTTCTGGGCCATTGCTGAGACTGAATGACTGTTGTACCGGTACTAAACTGTGTTGAATTTTGACTGTAGACTATTGTATGGGGTGACTGATTCACCCAATGATGCCCCCTCATTTGGGGTGCATGTGATGTTGTTGAGGAGTATGTGACCCCAAGGAGGACCGACCACTAAACTATAATTGATTCCCTGTATGGGGAGGAATGTGTCTTGGTAGAAACCAAGGCACACATGCAAACAAAGTGGCTGAAAACAAGTGTTAGTGAAAGTAAGATAAACATGCATGTAAAAGACAATGTGTAAGCTAAGTAAACAAGAAGATAATATACAAGAAGACAAAGTAAACATATGAAAAGTGGGTTTCAAACATGGGACATCACTCACGATGTCACAAGACAATCAAGGATCAAATGGCCAAAAGAATACATAGATAATGAACAAGACAGACATAGGGTAAAGCCAACAAACAATGGAAAACACAGAGCAAGTAATGACAAATAGTAAGCAAACAATAGACAACCATGGAAGTAAATAGACCTGCAAGGAAAATGTTCACATGAAGCACCTGTTAGCATGTTAGAAAGATAAAAAGTATGTCAAACATGTATAATTTGATAAAGTAATGTGCTAATTGAATGAAAAATGAAACAATAACACTTGTAGTGTGTACGAAAGTGGATGCCCCAAGGAGTCGTTGTGGGACTGGTATGAGGTATTGTGCCAAGCATCCATGCTGATGTATTGATCTATGAAAGATCATGGGATCATAACTAGAAAAAGTGAACACGCATGTGTATATGGAAAAGATAATGACATACAAATATATGTCTAACATAGTAAGCAAAGTGTACATGTAAGCATAAGAAAGAAAGAGTAAATGCGACCAAGATATGCAGTATGTTATGGATGAGATGGAATGGAATGCAGAGTGAATGATAGGAGTAGTGTTCCCCCTGAGTGATGTGAATGAGTATGCATGTGATGAGGTTCATTTATACATTCCCCCTCATCAGTCAAGAATGAACCGTAGAACAAGAGTGTGTCATCGGGAAATGGTTTGAATTATGTGCTAGAAAGATGTGATCATGAAAGCGTAGAGCATAGAGAGTGTGAGTGAGTGAGGTGGTGAGTTCATTTTAGATTGATACCCTCAACAGTCCGAGTATGAACCATGGAACTAGAGTGCATCATAGGGTAATGAGTCATGTAGAAGTGTGTGAAGAAATATATAGTGTGAATGTGAATAGTGCGCATAGTATGTGATAGAATTTGTAAGAAAAGATATGTCATGCATGTGTGATGAAGTGTGTGTAGTGTGTGAGGTTCATGTATATAGTATGCCCTCAATAGTCAAGTGTGTACCAAAGCACAAGAGTGTGTCATTGGGTAATGATGATACAAATGTATCGAGATGTTTGTAATAATTCTCAAGGATGTGAAATAGTAAAGCACGAAGTGTAATAAGTAGAAACTGATAGCCACCTAGTTGATAACAATAGCAAGGGGGAGAAGTAAGAATGCTGCCCCCCAAGTGTAATTATGATGGAGATTTATGCAGCAACACGAGAAATATTTTGTCCATTATGGGAGAGCGTTGTCTATGTCATGATAAGAGAGAGGGGGACAATAATGTGTAGGCTGAAGCAACAATATGACCATGCGATGATGTGCCAAAGTTTGAAATGGGATCATCAGTAGAAGGAGTAGTTGCTTTGAAAAAAGTGAATGGTTGGATCTTATGTGGGATAGATGACGCTGCAGAATACTTGAGTAGGAGGAGTGTTGACTGATTTTGTGGTTACTTAGGTTGAATAGGTAATATTATGGATGACTTGAGAGGAGGAGGAGTGAGACTATTTTTGAGAGGATGATTGCTTAGTTTGAGTGGATTGCATAGTAGTGCTTGGGTGATGGAAGAAGAAAAATTAGAAGTGATGACATGATGATTATTAGAAATAGATGAATCATTTAGGAACCCATTGAGATGTAACAAGTGAAGATGTTGCGCGTTGTGAATGAATGATATAATATCCTGACACTCAAGATGTTTGATTCATCATTATAGAGCATAACAATCATTATCATTATGTCATTGATTGATGATAATTGCAATATGGAAGACCTTGATATCTTGCAAATGATAAGAGGATAACAATGAGTAGTTGGAAAATTGATCAATTGATGAGTAATGAGATTAGTAAATAATATCTTGTTGCTTAGAATTGAGTGTAAAACTTGAGAGGCTGCAGGGAGCGAAAGATACTTGAGGTTCACTAATATGAGCACATGTAGAAGACATAGAATGAGGATGAGAAGAAGAACTAACATGAGATTGAGAAGTGTCCTTAAGATGTTGGATTTCATATTTAAGAGATGTAATCATGGATTCCATAGCCTGGAATTTATCTTGAAATAAAGAATGAAAAACTTGAATGTGACACAAACATAGGTTGATTGGAATTAGAATCAAGAGAGTCATCAGAAATACAATCGAAGATAACATTAACTTGAGCAGGTGGCTGTATCTCTAGAAAGATATATAGTGTTTAGGGATTTAGAAGAACATATTTACAAGATGGGTGCATTTGAAGTAATTGAAGCAAAATAGACTTGAGAGACCTTAGGAGCCATGATAGAAGAAATATGAGGATCCGAGAGTATTCAAACATGGGTTCACCAAAATGATTAAGAAAACTATTGAAAATGAATAAAATGCCTAATATAATATGTAACAGTGTTGTAAATTAAATATGCAATGAAATATAGATTTGACCCAAGAAAATAAGCTAGTAAAGTATGAAACCCTAGTTGCAAATGAGGAGATAAAAGACTTAGTTGATTCGCAATTATCTATGGCCTATGCCAAAGTGACAAACTAATAAATAAAGGAGGGAAGTGTCACACAAAGCCATAGAAAATTGTGTGGCAAAAAGGCCTTTCCTAGACTGGGGCACCTATGGAATGGGTCAGGGGTGCCTGTGAGCACTAAAGACCCACTTTGGGCACATGAAATGTTCAGAACCTTAGAAAAATTCTTTAGATTCAAAGATGTCATGAAATGTTCACTTTTGTTCACTTGTATGTCACTAATATGTTCATCGATTTTCTGATGTAACCTGTAATGCAAAAGAATGGCCTACAAAACCCTCAAAAGTGCATCAAATCCCAAAAAGAAAATAATGCAAATGAGGGGTCAGACTATCCTCGGTTTTCAAAAAAGTGAACTTATGACCAAGTGTTGCACTACATTTCAGAACCAATGTAGTTCTATGTGTGTGTGTGTCAAAATCATGCCCTAGGTGGCTCTTGTGCGTGTCACATTTGATAACGAGACAGTAGCTAGATGTAGAAAATGTAGATAGATGTGTGCATGAAAGAATAGAATTCCCCTCCTATGTGTGTATGTAGAAGAATGCAGTCCCTTATCCCTTATGTAGAGCTAGAATGTATGCTTTGAATGCTCTAGAATAGCCTTTGAATGCAACCTTAGGTGGTGATAGCTAATGCTTAGTGTTTGGTCCTTTAGCTAAAAATTATGACTACCAAAAAAGATAATATTACCAAAAAGAATATAAAAGACCCAAAATATGTGAGCAAATTATAAAGAGGTCAGGGGCACCCAGGGGGATGGGGTCGTTTGGTGCTTGTTGTCCTCTCAAAATTCCCCCTCTTTTGAGAAGTTCAAAATTGAATTTTTTTGAGTTAATGCCTTTTTTGTTGTTCTAGTAAAGGGAAAAGTCGAGAAGTCAAAAAAACTACGTTTTTTGAGTCATTTTGTGTGATTTGCCGGTCTGTCAGACATTTTTGTCCCATGTGTTCGAAGTTCATTTGGGCTCCCTGTCCGCCGATCAGCCGCTTTACCCGAAAATTTGTTCTCTTGCGGGCCCATCAGAAATTTTTGTTCCAAATGTCCCAAGTTCACTCAGGACTCTCTATTCACCTTTTGCCCGCTTTGGTCGCATCGTGCACTTCACGTACTTTCATCCCTCATGTCCCGAAAACATTTGTGAATTTTGTACCCACATGTCACCCGCATCGACCGAATCACTCTTTCACGTCCAACGTGTCCCAAACGAACCAAAGGCCATTTGGGCTAATTTTTCTCGATCTTCCCGAATATCTTGCTTTTTAAGTTGGTAGATGTGTATTTAATGCACATTTATTATATTTCTCTCTCCTAAACGGCTATTTAATAAGCTGCCCCCCTATGCATTTTTGCACACTGCTTTCTTGTTATCAATTGCTCATACCCTCACAATCGAAATTTCTGTGCGCATACCCATTCCCCCTGTAATTTCATCAAGATTTTAGATTGTGACTTTGTTTTTTGGCTTGCTATCAACATGAAGATCAAATTCCAAGGTCAGGAGAAAGTTTCACCGCTCGAGTCTACCGTTCCCGATATCGGGGACAGTGAAGTTCATCACCTGGACTTTGGAGATTTATGGACTAGGATGACAGACCCGAACCCCTCTCCTATGGCGACAAATGATTCACGATAGTGGCTTGGCATTTGCCACTGGTTTCCCAATCTCAATGCAGTGTGTAGACATGGTACTCGCCTGCGGTGCTCATTTCAATCCCGACTCGAGTGAACTAACAAATGTGCATGGGGAACTCATTGCCAAGCTCGATGTTGTCCTGCCATTGGCACTTCCCTAAGGATTCCTAAAATGGACAATTCTATAGTAATCTCTCAGAACCAAGCACAGGCACTCTTCGACCAGGACAGTGAAAAATACAAGGCAAGGGTGGCGAAGTCTTGGCTTAAAAACCCTAAAAAGGGGGCGTCTCATCTATCCAAAGCTCTGTTTCGTGTTGATTTCAATGAGGAGCTGTCAGATTTCATAATCTTATTAGCTCGCGTCATGGGCTTACCCTCTACCAACGAGTTCCATTTCTGGATGTGCCCACTTATCAACATGGTGTGCGAGGGAACTTAGAATATCAACTGGGTAGAAATCATCAGCATGAACTTAGCAGAGTAGTTGTCCAATGTACAACAAACCAAGAAGTTTTACATGACTTCATATCTGATGTATACCCTAGCAACATCAAGGCAATGGTTTGGATTCACATACATTGATGCTCATAAAGGTGACCCTATATATGCTTACTGCCCTCAATTCACCCTGGACACTAGCAATCATCAACTTCAGGAGGGTGAATGATGCTTTCACCATGTACATTGTAAGACTTCTGGAGAGTGACACTGCAAGGAGGTTCTCTGACAAAGCCATGAGCCTAATATCGAAGTATGGTGCCTACTTCATCCAGTTCAGAAAGTTCTCCTATATCAGGCTAGCAGGCTATGAGAGCACCCCTCTCAAGCTCCCTATGTTTTGTAATGATAAAATGGCCTTGATAGAGATATGCAGGCAATTGGACAAGTTACACAGAACCTGTAGGGATAAGAAAATCACTGGCCTGCACTTCCCTATATCTTTGGGAAACTACACCTGCAAGACGGCTCTAGATGCACAAAACATAGAGAGAGCCCTAGCTCCCATCACTGTCCATTTCTTCAGGCCAAGAACTTGTTTTGACTTGAAGAAATTTATTGAGCAGAACCTCAGAATCAATTACCATCATATGGCAGACACAGAAGACTATTGGGCTGACTGTGCTGATGATTTTGAGGCAAGGAGGAGACACTATGACAGGTTTTCTCTCCAACTGATTCAAGAGCTTAACTTGTACCAAGTTCCTGAAGGGCTTCAGGATGATAATTCCGACCTGTTTTCATATGAATATGAAAAATTGGTCAAACACACTCCCTTGGAGGATTTGGATTGGTTCAAAAAGGAGAAGGATGATCTGGCTGAAATCTTAGCCCCTGTCCTAGTAAGAACCAAAATCTGGTTTGACAGGAGAGTTCGTGAGCTTAGAAGGCATTCAGGTGAATCCTCCTCCAGGGATACTTCAACACCAAGGAAGGAGGCATTGACACCCAGTTCAGAAGCACCTGTACAGACCCCTCCCACCTCATCAACTAAAGGTCCTACATCCTCCACTCCTTCCTCATCCACCCAAGTATATCAGAAGAAAATCAAGGAAGTCAAGAAGGAGCCTGTTGAAGAAGATCCCCTGATGAAGCGTTCAGAATTGCCCTCAGGACCAGAGAACATTATTGTTCTCAGTGAAAGTGAAGAGAGTGAAGTTCCAGTCTCCGTAGGCATTCCAGAATCCCCTATGGATAAAGAGAAGGAAGTTCAAAGCACCGAGCTCCCGAGCACCATTGACTCCTCTGTACCAGAAACCCCGAGTGCCCCACTCATATCTCAACTAGAGGCAATGGCAATGCACACTTTGAGTGCAATGAGTTCTCTTTCTCTCGGTCCTCTTGCCCCACCTTCTTCTTCCTCCTCCTCTTTTGCATGGGTACAGCCTTTTGTTGATAGTAGGAAGAGAAAGTCTTCCTCTCGGATCTCGGGACCCAACTTTGATGTTGTGGTCGGCCTTATTGGGTACTACCCCTCCTACTCCTGCCAAAAAGGCCAGGACCACCTCACGAATAGTATCTGATGCTCAGGGCCAGTAATTCCTAGAGATAGCCAAGCCCAAGGTTGACAAGCCAGAATAGGATTTTGCAAGCATGTCTGATCTAGAGCTCTCAAGGATCCCCATGGGAGAATCCACCCCTGAAGGTGAGATTCACAATCTTCAAGAAACAGTCACCAGAGTCATTGGAAGAGTGGAAAAAGGGAAACAAACAATAGAGCAGTTGGAAGAGCAGGCTCAGGTTCTTGTAGGTTTCATCAAGTCACTGTTGTCCAAAGATAAAGTTTTAGACCCCACCCCATTGACTACTCTTCCACCACCTGTGATCCTCAGCCAAGAAGAAGTCCAGAGTATCAAAGATATACACAGATATTCCATCTATGGAAGGGCTATGGAGGCCATGGTGGATGATATGCTCGTTGCAGGGTTGAATTTCATTAGTGAAGCCTTCAAACTCAATGAGAAGGTAACTAATCTAGCAACAGAAACTCTCCTCCACCATTGGAAATATAGATAAAGAGCTCAAACTCTGGAGCAGCTGTATAGTAGACCTTCACCTCATGGGGCAGGCTGATGAAAATATTTTAATGGCAAGCAAGGTCTTTGATGATGCAAAGGATAACTTGTCAAAATCATGGGTATACAGTGTGGAATGGAAAATCAAGGTGCTGGAGGAGGCTTTGGGAGAATTGAGAAATAGCTGGCAGAAGGGTGAGGCCTTCAAGACTTTGGTGGTATCTACTTTTAAAGACATCCATTTCCACCTCCACGATGAGACCTCAGGTGTGCCTCTCTCCTTGCAGGAAATTAAAGCTCAATTAAGAGCTTTTGTCAAAGGAAATATGTTCAAGGAGGAATCCATCACCAAGGAGAAGATGAAAGAAATCTGCTCTCTCCAGTCTGCTATTGAAGAAGCAAGTAAGGATTATCATACACACGTCAAATTCGACAAAGAGATGGAGAAGTGTCTTAGATTTTGGACCCATTCCACTGCCAACACATCAGTCCCACGTGGTAGAGACATAGCAGAGGCATTAAAAAGGTTTAGACAATGGATCCTCAAATCAGTGGGCCCTTCTCAATCATGAACACTTGTCTTCTCCTCCTGAGTTTTCTCCCTTCTTTCTTTCCTCATCTCGGATTTATTGTAATTAGTTGAGGTTTTGCGTTAAGCAGCCCTTTAACTAAACATTAATTAAAAGAAGTAGTTACCAAGGGTAACTGATTTGTAAAACTATATAATGGTCTCTCTTCGCCATTTTGAAGGCGGGGGGAACTTGGCTTATTTTTGAAAGTGTAAGAAATAGTAAAGCAATCAATACAAAAGGATCTTCTTTCTTTGTCCATCTGATTCTTTTATTCGCAAGCTATCTGTTGAATATTGTTAGATCATTTGTCTGCATTATGCTAAGAATCTTTGTATTCTTGTAGATGTTATTTATGGAATTGGGTGTCTTTTCAAATTGAATCTCATTAATTTGAGTACAAATGGTCTTATTCCAATTCGTTATATTCTGGCACGCATAAGGAATTATTTTGTCATCTATAATTCTGGAGAATGCTTTTCTGCTCATTTCCACATCTTCATTCCTCTGTACTTTTGTGATTGATGATCTATTAAAAATGCTTTCATGATATCCAAGTTCCGCGGTAAAACTATGCTCTGTACATATGTAAATAAGTTTTGCTTTTGAATAAGGGAACCTCTCCCACTAAAGAGGAGGGACTTCTTGTCCCCTGACTGTTGTTCTTCTTGAAGTCCTTTTTGATGACCAACAACGTTGTCGTCCTAACTGGGTGTTAGTGTCAAGGGTGAAAAATGTCGATGTGTAAAAATGCAGACTATGTAAGCAGGAGTGTAACATCAAAAGAGGCAACATAAAGCAAAGAAAGATGGCTAAAACATGGGTTAATTAGTACTTTTTTTACTTGGGAATCATATGAATAGTAATATGTGATCAAGACTAGATAGATACCCAAAGTGTGTGATTTAGTGTCTATATTGCCCAAACAAAGAAACAATATTTATAATGATAAAATCATGAAAGAAATACCAGAATAGAGCTCCAAAACATGATGGAATAATTTTATAAATTTTGCAGACAGACTGCCCTCAGACACAACTGTAAATTATACTTCTAGGACTCAAAAAATGGGATGATCTAATGTATAAAAAATAGGAGTAAGAATAACAACTAGAAACAACTCCAAAAGAATCCCTAGAATATCATGAATCATCTTCATAGGTGGTCACTCTAATTGGAATAAGGGCATATAAAAAATGATAACAATTTTTCCTTCAAATCCTTGTGAAAAATCTGTAACTTGTTTTCCCTATACTGCTGGAAAATATCAAAATAATACCATTGAATCAATGATCCATAATGGAAACCCTGAGGTAGAGAATCCCCTTGATCTCTTGGAGGGTTTTTGTCCTCAAGAGAGTATTTCTAAAGGGTTTCGTCTTTACAAATATTTTTGACAAAGCTATAAGCTTAAGACAAAATTAAAAATAAGAGAATAGTCAAGTGGTGTGTTCCTAAGGCGAGTCGACTTGCATGTATAACATTTATGACCCAAATAGCTACCCATGATGACCAACCATATTTCTCCCTCATTAAATGCCTTTTCCTCCCTAATTTTTCTCCTTAAGCAAGTCACATTTTCCCTCGGGTAATTCATTTTTGGCTATATGCTTTTAGCTTTTTCTTTGCCTTTTTCTATTTTTAAGTTTATAATAATTTATTATAAGTTCTTATAATATTTTATTTTATTTCTGCACTTTATAATAAAATATCATAACTTAAGTCTCCCCTTTATTTTATTCCTTAGCCATCCAGAAGACAAAATGGGCTACGAGTCTTCATCATGATTAACTTAGGAAGTGGGACATTTTAGTCCTCTCTTCCCAAAATTGTTTACCCTCAAGTGATTCCGAACTGTTTTGTCTAAGTGTCATGCACAATAGACAAAACATGTTGAAATGTTTCAAAATATTAGAACATGTACTTGTTAAATGAGCTAAATCTTGGCACCAATTATCACTCACAAGATGCTCATATATACATGGTTGCATCCAAGGTAGTGCATGATTCAGATTGAAAATTTTATCTTTGAACTCATAATTTTTCTCAAAATAAATCTGTATATGAAACATATATGAAATTATTTTTCTTGTCCCATACCATATGAAGTCACCATGATCCACAAAACGTTGAATTGCTTCACAAATCAGTTACTGCAATGTTATGCTTCTTTCTTCACCACTCACCTTTTGTGTAATCTGCCCTTCGTGGAATACTCCTATCATGCTCTCAGCTGCCATTCTTTGAGGATCTCCCTTCCTCATACCTTGCAAAAAAATTTGCTTGTCTTGCACTTTGAATTTCAACTCCATGGTTTGATAGTTGTGGTTGAATTCACCCAAGGATTGAAGCCATTATACACCAAGTAATAAATCAAAACCATCAATATCAACAACATAAAACTCATCACTTACCTCATGACCTCCCATGGTGAATTGGAGTTGAGGAATCTTCTTGGTGCATGTGATTGAATGTCCATTTGCCAATTGGTTACCCAATTTAGTGTCCCCTGGGTTCGCTTATCTTCTCGGGTAACCCGGGGCACCTTTATATCACCACTTCTCCCTTAGGGTATTAATTAAATATCTAATTTAAACACCTATCCTAAGTTTATTCTCCACCCATTATATTTCACCCATGGTGATAATTAAACATTAACCATGTAATTATATCTTCTACATTTATTCTACTTCTACTTATTCACCCCATATCACTTCCCAACCTCCCGTGTTATTATTATCCATCTATCCCACCTATTTCTCCTCTCCTGGAACCACGCAGTGGGATTCTTCCCATATTTGAGTGGGAGGGATACGTTTATTATCCCCACAACTCATTTCTTTGCCTCTTTGAGAAGTTGTTCCCTGATCGGCGCTGACTGATTTTCAGTCGACGCCGATTATTCGGAGCGGTGCCAATTTCCGGTCAACGCTGATTCTTCCAACGCGCCAATTTTATCTTGGTCGGCACCGATTATAAATTTACGACCTAAGATCCTCTATGGTTAGATTCAAAAGAGCTGGTTGCCTAGAGATTACTTTTTTCTGAGTGATTAAAGAGATTATCAGAGAAAGAGAATGAGTTTTGTGCAGTTTAATCCCTGAGAGGTGTACTATTACTCTGTCCTCGTATCTACAGCTCTTGCGGGTCTCCACAGACTCCCTTGGTCATCATCAATCATCAATCAAGCATTTTTCAGGTATTCCTCTTTGTTAGTTTCTATAATTTCCTTTCGGTCAACATCAACCCAGTCCGAGTCGAATCCGATTAGTCTTCAATCGACGCCGGTTTATCCAAATCGGCACTCGATCAGGCCTTTCTTCAGTTTTTGGGTTAGAATCCATCAATTTCTACCTCGGATCCCCTTTTTCTATCTTTAATCTCTACTTTCTGATCAATCTTCAGTAATCTGGTCTTACGTTTAATCCATTTTAGCTTAGCTTGCTTTCTTCTTTTACTCTCTAGGCCTTCTGTCTGCCTGTGTGTCCAATTGACATCGATCACTGTTTGATCGACACCGACCCAAAAAATTGATGCCGATCACTGTCTGATCGATGCCGACCCAAACAATCGATGCCGATCACTATCTGATCACATGCCGACCAGTCTATAGAAAGGTATAGAATTCAGGTAACCCAAGTTCAGTTTTGTTTTTACAGTTTCCTGCTTTCTTTCAGTTTTTTCTGTACGGTTTTTACATTTTGTCTGCTATTTTTAATCAGAAAACCTAAATATTTATTTACATCTTTCATCATGTATGTCTTTACTCATGATTGAAAACGTGAACTGACATCCGCCGAGGAAGCTCATTGCTTCCTGGACCCGCTTTCTGGGTAGTTCACCCATATATCATCTAACGTCATCTTTTTCTGTCAAGGATTTGTGCATCGCAAGTTTCTTGGATCTACTTTACAGGATTGTTCATGTGTGCGCCTTGTCTTATCTCCATCAACATTCTTTCCATCTAAATCTTCGGATCTTATCCAATCTATCAGGTATCGATTTCATTTGAGTTTTTTAGGGTTTTTGTGTTTAGTTTGGTGCATTAACTTGGACAGGTAACAAGCGCGGAAATTCTTGATCTACATTCTAGGCACGCCCGGTGGGACCCCACCAAAGTCCCTTATTGGTAAGTTCATTTCTTTTCTAGTTTTGAGCTTTGTTCTTTTTCTTCACTGATTTTCATCAGTTTCTTAAGTTCCCTTTCATCTTTCGGTTTTGCTTCTTTCATTTCTAGTTTACTTTAAAATCTCAATTCCAATTTCTATTTCTATTAGTAAATTCTTCATTTGATTTCAAAGTTGCATTCTTGATTCTTTCTTTGTGCAAAATTGTCATTTTCTTGAAAGTTTTCCTAGTTTCTTAAAATAGAAATTTCCTTTCCACTAGTATCTTGTTGGATTTGTTTGTGTGTTCTGCTTAACCCTGTTCTACAGAGCGGTTTACTTGTTCACGGGATTGTTCTGGGGAAGAGCTCAACAACGTGCTTTTTGAAGTCCACACACCTTGGAGAGCTAAATCTACAGGTATTTCTCTTTTGCGGTGTTTTCTCCTTTTTAAGAACTTAAAAAGAACTTGTTTGTTTGTTTTTATCACACTCAAACACTTCAGTTTTGGTACTTAAAAAGAATTAATCACATTGGGAAAGAACTTGTTTGACTTGTCTTCATTGAAATCAAACACTTCGGTTTTAGTGCTTAAAAAGAACATTTTCTTTTTCATTTCTGTTGTATGTTCTTCACCTAGTTTTCTAAATAGGTTGGAAAATTGATCAAAATCGGTAGTGACACTATTTTATTTTTATTTTTCACCCTTGCACACAAAGCCAAAATCACTAGGTATAAAGCATTTAAACAAAAACTCCTTCCCTGGCCTCGCCTACTTGGAAGTGACATCTAAGAGGAAGAGCCTACGCGGTACTCGGGCCGCGCTATAAATTCACAGAAGTTCTGGTATATATTGGCAAAGCACCTAACTCCCTTATCGCAGCGGTGTGTGAAGTGCGGGGGTAGGCCCCTATATCAAGCCACGTACCAGTATTTTACTGAAGTGCCTTTGGGACTCCTCACCAAAACATTCCCCAAACCATCCTTAGTTTGGCCAATTGAGTAGTCCCCGTTCTAAAAAGCCTTCCCAAACATTTTCTTTCTTAAAAAGCATGAAAATTTAAAAGAGATAATCACCTACGCTGCTTGAATTATCTGTGCATTAGTTAGGTTAATCTCTTTCTATGTTTTTGCTTGTTTATGACGGTCATCACCCGAGTCGCAATCTAGAAAAATGGCTCAACTGGCCTCTTCTTCATCTGAGACCACCGCTAATGTGGATGTTTCGGCACCCCTCGGGTCTTCTTCGGGACCGCTGTTAGTTGGTTCCCCATCTTGGTCATATAATCCTTTCTATCATCCTAAAGTGATCCCATCATGACCAGCTTCCCCCAGTCCTTCAGAGGTGTCATCTGCTTCTGATATAGAGTATGTTCCTTGTGGAGATCCTGAATTTCAGGCACTCCTCGACCACAACCCGGTAGCCCTTATGGACTACTTAGTGCATAAGTCTACTCACATATCTGATCAGGGACCACCGATCCAGCAAGTTTACGATTATTCTCATGAGCCATCCCAAGATTTTATAGAGTAGTTAGCATGATTTTTCTCGCCTCAAACCATGAAAGAAGGTGGCGCATCTATGCCTCCTTTTTCTCTTCCACCGACCATGTCGACTGGTTCTCAAATGACCCTGCCTATCCCTAGTGCCATGGCTACCTTGGCTACCCCACAACCTACTTTCGAGAGGCCCTCTTCTTCAGCTATGATGAGTGCATCCACGCTCCCACAAATTGCTGTTAATTCTTCTATGTCATCTATTGTGTCTCAGGGTCAGTATCTCTCTGTGAACCAACCCCCTCCTACGAGTCAGTCGGTTCCTCCTTCTCGTCCTCCAGCTGGTCTTTCTTCTAATGCTCCAGCGACAGTGACCTTTACCCATCCTTTGGCGTCGGCACCCCTAATAACCAATCCAACAGTCAAAAGCCTCATTCAGAGTTTGTTTCCCACCATATCAAATCAAATCAACACCCACATTCCTCAATCCATTCTGATTCAGTCGGCAAGTGTAGGAACCCACCAATCACAGGCCCCATCTTTCATTCAACCACCTTTCTCTCAACCACTTGTCATCTCACAGCCTGTTTATACTCAGGCTCCTTCAGATCTCAAATAAAATTGCAGAATAAAATAACACAACACAAAGAGACAGTCAAATACCTCATCAGGCATCACCCAGAACTATTGCCTGGTTATTCCTCTTATCATCCTGTTAATCAGCAGATGAATCCCCCATTAACACCTCAACAGAACATACCATTCGCTTCTTATACGGGACATACCAACATGCCCCCTCCTCAATCTGACGTCATCCAACTTCTTTTCAAGAAAATCACAGACCTAGAAGCCTCCACCAAAGGGGCTCACCCTTCATACTCTTTTGAAGAAGTATGTAATGAACCGATTCATCCATCAGTGGCTTTTAAGCCTTATCCTCCCCAATGGGAACTTCCCAAGTTCTCAAAATTTCATAGTCGGGAGGATCCTCAACAACACCTGCGAGCATTCAAGCATGCTTGCTACCTTATAGTCCAGGATCAAGAGCTTATGCTCCGTACCTTTCCTATGTCTTTAGTAGGGCCCGCTTTAGACTGGTACAATAACATACCCCAACACTCTCTATTTTCTTTCTCTCAATTAGCTCAGATGTTTGTTGAAAACTTCTCAATAAACATCGCACATAAGATCTCGATTACAGATCTTTATAACATTCGTCAATTCGATGACGAGTCTATTGCAGACTTTGTCACTCGTTGGAGAGGAATAATAAATCAATTGTCTTTCTCCCTCCCTCAATCTCAGCAAATCGAGTTGTTTACTCGATCTTGCGCCAATCATATTTCTTCCACTTTAAGGATTCAAACCTTTCATACATTTGAAGAAGCCTTTACGATGGCATGCAAACTTGAGTCTCATGCCATTGAACAAGGAAAGTTAAAACTTCATTCTAAGTCTAAACCAGATTTTTCTCGGTTTACAAAATCAAACCCTTCCACTTCTAACAAAGACAAGAATCAGGGGTCCACAAATGCTATCGTGTTAAAAACATCATGAGATGATAACACTTCTAATCAAACACCTCGGAGAGACTCTTCATCTTCTCGAAAAGGACCTCCGTCATCTCGGTCTTTTACTTCGTTGGGGGAATCATATGCTTCTATCTTAGAAAAAATGTTGGAAGTTCACATGATCGAACTTCCTCCTATTAGAAATTTTGATGAGAGCTAAGAACGACCATTTTGGTATCGCGAAAATGACTTTTGTCATTATCATAGAAGCAAAGGCCATGACATTGAATGATGTCAGACCTTCAAAAATCTCATCCAAAAATTCATTGATAAAGGCGAGCTCATTCTGGATAACCCAAATGCTCCCCCAAATCAAGCGCTTGATGTTTTTAAACAGCCTTTTCCAAATCATTCCCTGAACAATGACGCTTCGGGGTCTCAAAAACCAAACACACATACTATCAAAGCTTCATTTCTACTGATAGTTCTTCTTCTAATTCTGAGCCATCTACAAACATGTCGACTGAATCAGAACTTCCTTCCGCTCCTTCAAATTCCAAGATTCCACCATCCTCAGATGGTCCATCTTCGAGTCTTCCTTTATTAGAAATAGAGTCGTCTCCCTCTGCCTCGCCATCTGATCTTCCACCTATACCTGAGATAGTGTCATCTTCATCTGTCTCATCATCAGATATTCTTTTGGTGCTTGAGTCATTTACATCCCTTCAAATTCCCACTACGGATACTTCTACTTCTGTCGCTCCCATTTTTTCTACGACCATGCCTTTGGTTAACGTACCCATAGTTGTACCAACTTCTATGCCTTCAGAAGCGTCTTCGATCTTGACTCTTCCTGTCTCTTTTCCTACAGTAATTACACCCACAATTACTGCATCTGAAGTACCCTCCTCACAAGAGACAACTTCTTCATTACCTACCTCTTCCACCATCAATGTTTCCTTGCCTATTAAGGAAACATCTAAAGAGATAGCATCGACACCTATACTTCCGAATCCTGGACTCAGACATAAACAATTGGAGTTTAAGCCTAGGGTTACATCATCGCTATCATCTCCTTTACTTCCTCCAAAATGGTTACAATCACCTTATGCGGTTGAAGTTGTCACCATCCCTGAAAAGGGAAAACCAATATTTCAGACCATCAAAACTCTTGGTGCTTTCCCTCAAAAATCCCTCTCTGCACCTCATAAAAGATTAGATTTATCCACTAGAAAGGCGTCTTCTTCTACAACACCATCTTCACCGGTGCCTCATAAAGTGGATTTACCTACTGGAAAGGCGTTACCTCTTTTATCAGAACCATCATCTTCGTCACCAAAAACCAAGGCACCCTTTGTGCCTCCTATCAAATCTATTTTGGGAGCTCCTCCCCCATCTAAATCAGTCTTATCTAAATCATCATCTGTTTCAGCCAAGCAGCCTTCTTCATCTCCAAAGACTAAAACATTTGTCATGTCTTCGTCATCTTCAAAATCTATCTTAGGAGCTCCTCCTCCACTAAAATCAATCTTGCCTCACTTGCTTCCATCTCAAGCACCTAAGGCTGCTTCTCCCAATGTCAGAAAAGTAAAACAGTCCCTAAAAAGACTGTCAAACCAGATATGCAGGTTCTTTTACCTCGGTAGTCTGTTAAGGCTAAAGAGGTGCCTTCTTCACCTCTGTCCTCATCTTCATCTACCAGATTCTATACTGAAATCCTTTGCCAACTTATCCAATCTTCATCTATATCTCTTCCTCCAATCAAACCCTATAATCCCAAAGGAGTAAAACCTTCATGGTTCAACTCTGATTTGATTTGTGCTTACCATCGCACTCTAGGTCATGACACCGAGGGATGTAAAGCCCTTCAATCTATCGTTAACAGCCTCTTGGAAGAAAGTGATCTTCTATTGGAAGAGGAGGAGGAACAAGTGTCTCCTGTCATCCCAACTACATCTGAGCCTGAACGGTCTACTCAGGCCTCTAATTCTATTGATATCACTCTGGATGATCTTCCACCTTCTCAAATCGACGCAATTCGTATCGCCACTAGAACACAACAATATGATAATCCATCATCTTCTACAGCCTCTCAACCACGAGTCATCATTTCTGTTACCCCCGAAGGAGTTCCTCCTTCCTCATCAGCCCCAAGACCTCAGGTCTCTATTCGTGCTTCACCTCAGGCTCAGATTCCCGTGTCAGTTGAGGAGAGTGTTATGAAACAACTTACCCATGCTCCGGTCAAAATGTCTCTTTTTGACCTCATTCAGTCATCTCCCCAGCATCGCCAGGCTCTGATTGATAATATGCACCGTATCGTGGTGAATTCAGATGAGCCCCAACCTTTCGAGATGGTTGTTGGATTGAATAGACCGTCAACCACCATCTCCTTCGAGGATTCTGAAATTCCTCCCCTTTCTTCTGAGGATTTAGAGGCTCCTCTCTTTATCACAGTTCAAATCAATAACACTACATTAAA
Source organism: Taxus chinensis (assembly GCA_019776745.2). Classification (NCBI taxonomy): domain Eukaryota; kingdom Viridiplantae; phylum Streptophyta; class Pinopsida; order Cupressales; family Taxaceae; genus Taxus; species Taxus chinensis. The sequence continues at coordinate 594,565,600 of CM034151.1, read as the reverse complement.
ACGCACTATGATCGAAAGTGGTGCTGCACTCAACGTCATTTCCTCCCACACATTTGAGCAACTTAAGTTACCAAAGAACGTAGTGTCACCACCTCCTTTCGCCCTTCGATCATTTAACGATCAGCTGGCAGTTACTTTAGGAATTGTGGTCCTGCCCATTCGAGTAGGCAAGAAACTGCTTCACGAGATTTTTTACATTATTGAAGGAAAATTCCACTACAATATGATCCTCAGACGCTCTTGGATCTGTACAATGCACTGCGTTCCATCAACCCTCCATCGATGCATAAAATATCAGTATGAGGGAAAAATTTATACTCATCCAGGAGACCCTTTTCCGTCCGCACAATGTGACATGACCACAGGGTCTGCCCCTCCAAAAGAGAACGCTGACTCTCCTGATGAGGCTTCATCCTCTTCCATACCTGCAACAAAACTACCAGATCTACAAAATCTAGAAGAAATGTTGCAGCATTTTTCGCTAGGAGAGCTTCCTCTTCTCTCTTTTGACGCCCATCTCAAACCTAACGAGTATGGTAGGCCAGATAAAAAACCTGAATATCAACCAGATCTTGGCTGCATTGTCACCATTGGTCTACCCAATCAACATAATAACTTCATCTACGGTGGTCTTGATACACCTCACTATCTTCTGGATTCTCCTCTTAGAGCCAAACCCTATTCGGCAAGGTTTGATTGTCTACAAAATCCCGTGTTCGCAAAAACTTATCTATATTGATGCACGTGGAAAGGCTTTGGCCTGGGAAAGTATGAACAGGGTGTGCATGACCTCACATCCATTCCAACTCTTAAACCACATCAAAAATTTGGTTTAGGGTTCAAACCTCTCTCGAAAGCCACCATCACCATTCTCGATGAGCCTCTTTCCATTGAGGAACCATCTTCTCCCATCAGGTCTGAAGCATTGTTTGATGCGGATGACACCATCTCCATCCCGCCTAACTTTTTTTTAGTCAATAACATTTCCTTAGGTCCACTGACCTATAAGACTAATGGTAAATCCACTTCCATACCATTAGTCTTCCCCGAAATAGTCGGAGACGACTCTCCCACTATCAATACTATCCACTGTGCGGATGATGATTTTGTCCTTACCTATCTAGGGGTAGAGGATTCTTATCTTCCTAAAACCATTCCTTCTGACACGTCTACGCTCCTCAATGAAGCCACTGTCGACCTTAATATAGGGACTTCTGAAGACCCTCGCATCATTAAGGTCGGCCAATCTCTTAACCCACAAGAGTTAGGAGACTTCACCGCCTTTCTTTCTCACCATCGCCAAGCATTTGCTTGGTCATATGAAGATATGTTAGGCCTCAATCCTAATATCATGGTCTACAATATCGTTACTCTTCCAGACATCAAACCAGTTAAACAAAAACTGCGTAAGATGCATCCTCGTGTAGCTCTCCTTGTTAAAGAAGAGTTACAATGCTTGCTTTCTGCCACCTTCATCTAACCCATTGACTATCCACAATGGGTTTCAAATATATTACCAGTAACAAAAGCTACTGGGAAAATTCAAATTTGTACCGACTTTCAGGATCTTAATCTCGCTTGCCCGAAAGATGATTTTCCTCTACCTAATATCGACCAACTCATGGATTTAACTGCAGGTCACGAGATGCTTTCTCTAATGGATGGTTTCTCTGGGTATAATCAAATTCTCATCACACTAGAGGACCAGCATAAGACTTCCTTCATAACTCCTTGGGGGAATTTTCGTTATCACGTCATGCCCTTCGGTCTTAAGAACGTAGGAGAAACTTATCAACGTGCAATGACCTACATATTCCATGACCTCTTACACAAAACTATAGAAGATGACATCGACGACCTCCTCGGTAAGTCCAAACACCGTCAGGATCATCTTCTCATTCTTACGCCTCTCTTTGAGAGACTCATTCATTTTTTTCTTCGCCTAAATCCATCTAATTGCGTGTTTGGCGTTCTTACCCTTAAACTCTTAGGCTTTATCATTTCTAGTAGGGGTATTGAAGTCGATCTCGCAAAAATAAAGGATATCCTTAAGATGCCTCCCCCTTCCAACTTAAAGTAACTCCGTAGTCTTCAAGGATGCCTTTAATCAATGCATCGTTTTATCTCGCAGCTTTCGGATCGTTGTCAACATTTTCATCATCTCCTCCGTAAAAACATTCATTTTGAATGGGATGAGCGTTGCCAAAAATCCTTTGATGATCTCAAATCTTATCTTCTTTCTCCACTTGTGCTTATACCTCCACGCGAGGGGGAGCCATTCTATCTTTATATTTCTGTGACTGACCATGCTCTGGGAGCCATGATCTTGCATCGAGATTCTAATGGTAAGGAACAGGCTGTCTATTATATCAGTCACACTCTTCATGAGTATGAAATGCGCTATTCCGAAGTTGAAAAACTGTGTTGTGCTCTCTTCTTCACAACTTCTAAACTTCGTCATTACCTCCTTAATCATAAAACTTACATTGTTACAAGTGTCAATCCACTCAATATAATGCATGCAAAACCTTATCACAATGATCATATCACTCGTTGGCTTGTGCTCATGACAGAGTTTGACCTCGAGTTCATCTCACAGAAATCTATCAAGGGTCAGGTCATTGCAGATCAATTAGTTGATGCTCCTCTTCCAGACACTCAAGTCCCCCTTGCTCATTTCCCAGATGAGTACATCCAACAAATCGATTTCGGTCTGTCTCCATTTAAAGTAAAACTCTTCTTTGATGGGTCTAAGTGTCAGCAAGGGGGAGGCGCAAGTTTCATCATGATTCCTCCTTTGGGTGCACCTATCCCTGTCACACACAAGCTTAACTTTGAATGTACCAATAATATGGCCGAATATGAAGCCCTCATTTTAGGTCTTCAAAATGCCATTAATCTTGGTGCTCGCCATATCGACATCTTCGGTGACTCTGAGCTCATCGTTAATCAAGTCACTAGAGTCTATCAGTACAAAAATGATATCCTTAAAAAATATCGCGATATCATTCTCTTTCATCTTCAATCTTTTGATAAATTTACTATCCAGGTTATTCCTCGCACTGCAAACCGATTTGCAGATACGATGGCTTCTTTAGCCTTGCTTATTCCTCCATTCACTGAAGACTCGTGACTTTATGTGGTTGTTCAGCGTTTAGACCAACCATCTCATCTCAGGCATTTGACTTCGATCAACGCTGTCACAACTAACACTCAAGATGAGTGGTATCAACACATTTTGATTATCTATCCTATTCAGTGCTTCCTCCAGATCTGACTTCTAATGGCAGAAGATCTTTTATCCAACGCACAAACCGCTAATACTATTCTAGGCGGGGTCCTTTACAAACGTGGCTTTGATGGTATTTTGCTTCGGTGCCTCAAAACCCCTGAATCATCTAAAGCCATTCAAGAGGTCCACGATGGTATTTGTGGTGGACACTTTGGTGGTTTGTCCATGGCTAAGCGCATCCTACGTTTAGGATATTATTGGCCTTCTCTTAATCAAGACTGCTGCAACTATGTCAAGAAATGTGTCAAGTGTCAACAACATGCTAATCTCACACATATCCCTAGCCAGACCTTGCAACCTACAGTGGATTTGTGGCCTTTTTCACAATGGGGTCTTGATCTCGTTGGCCTCATCAATCCACGCTCTTCGCAACGACATCACTCTATCATTACTGCCACAGAAATACTTCACTAAATAGGTGGAGGCTATTCTTCTTTCATCGACCAACGCTAAAGCTATCGTTGATTTTATCTATCAACACATCATTTATCACTTTGGTGTTCCTCACAAACTCTTTACAGACAATGGCAAGTCTTTCAAAAACAAATATTTGCAGAAAATTTATGACACCTTCAATATTAAACTCAGCTTTTCTTCTCCATACTATCCACAATCTAACGGCCAAGCTGAGGCTTCTAATAAAACTTTGTGTAATATCCTCTCAAAGGTAACTAGTCGATCTGGTAGGGATTGGCACTTACACATCCCTTTTACTCTCTGGGCTTATTGAACTAGCATTTGTACCCCTACTGGCGCTACTCCTTTCTCTCTCATCTATGGTTCTGAGGTTGTCCTTCCTTTGGAAGTCCAGATTCCCTCTCTTCGCGTCTCTCTTAGAGAGCTTGTCTCTGATGAGGACTATCGTCAAAACCGTCTAGCACAGCTTGAGTTGTTAGATGAACGTTGTCTCAATGCTCTTGAACATCATCAAGTCTATCTTGAGTGTGTCAAGTGTGCTTATAACAAGCATTTGTAGCAGCGTGACTTCCAAGTTGGTGATATTGTTCTTAAAGAAAACCAAAATGTCACTACTCTAGAACAGAGTCAATGTGGTAAGTTTGCTCCTAACTGGATGGGACCGTACATTGTCACTCATAAGTATGGGTCTGGGGCTTATCACCTGTCTTCCATAGATGGTATACCTGAAATGGAGCCTCTTAATGCTTTGCATATAAGGCCCTTCTACTGTTAAAATCTATCTTACACAATCTTAGTCGCACAACAGATCTTTCATCCATCTGCAACCAATCATGCATTTCGTAGTGATTCAGAACTATGTGGTTCTCTACGTTATTTCTTTTATACCTTAAATATGAGTACCGCGGCTCTATTCATGGCATTTTCCTTACGGATTTGTTCCTTCTCATGGTAAGAATACCTTAATCACTACTTCATCCACCCTAGGTGTTAATATTGATCAAAACCACTTGGGGGCATGAGTACGTGTTTATACACGTTTTCTTCCCCTCTATCTGATCTATATGGTCTAAACTCAGCTTCTTCCAAAGCTAAAAAAAAACAAAAAAATTCTATCCTAGTCCCAAAAGATAGATTGTTCCCTCGAAGGACAGCTATCCATGCCTTATCAAATAAAATAAAAAATATAAACCATTCCTCGAAGGATGACTACCATCAAAATCAAAATACAGACCACTCCCTTGAAGGATTGTTGTTTGTTTTATGGGATTTTTAGCCTTTGCAGTAACAAAATTCATCTATTGGCCAGTTTTTTCACTTTTTAGCATCTCTAAAAGACTTTCCGTATTGATCAGTCTTTCTATATCTAGCAAACTTCCCGCATCGATCAATTTACTTTTCTATCAAAAAATAAAAATAAAAAAATAAAAAAAAATCATGAAGTTGTGATATGAGACCTTTTCGATCATATGGAGATCCTGTTTTCTGCATATGGGCATGTATTTAATCCTTCATGTGTTCTAACGAGATGCGTACTTATCTCTCATCCTTATCTACCTCCTAGAACTAATTTGCGACTAACTAGTGTCAAGTTTATTTTACCTATGTCTATGGCCTTGTGTGCATCACCTTTTGATTTACCATTAAGGTCTCTATTTATGGTCGGTTAGGGGAATAACTTATCATTCTTTTTCCTATCTAGGTGTAGTGATTTTTATTTCTAATGGATAAGAACATTGCATCACTTTCTTTTCATCTAATCAAATGGACGCTACCCATGTTCATTTGTTATTTATCAAGTTAAATTGACATTTGACATGTTAATTTAATCAATCAAATCTATCATCTATCTATCCTCATCTTATCTACTTCATCTAAAAACATCAAAACAACATATATCATGTGGATACTGTACGTACCCAAAATTGTAAGGTACTGTACTTCCAAAATAACGTGACATGTGCCCCAATGATGATACAGGTCTCCTCGCAAGGTGTTCGGGATCCGTAAAAGATCTCCAAGTGTGCGTTAACATCCCGCATGCCCCGCTTAGCCCCCGCGTGCTTTGTTTTTCCCCTTTTCCCCTCTTTTCTTGGCCTTTTGCTCTTCAGTGACAAAACCACCGCCCTGCCTGGGTGGCGGTCCTGTAACTGCTGCCCTGCTCAGGGCGGCAGTCCTTTACACATTTTCCAGAAAAAGCTCTTTTAACATGACTCATGTAATTTCAACATTTTTACCAGCTTTCTTTCACCGCCATAGGCTTGCATTTATGATTCTGGTTCCCTGGAATAGTGTTTTGCCATTGTTTATAGTTTAAGAGTTCTATTTGGCTTTTACCTTGGGTAAATGCAAATGCTATAAATAGTTGGCTTGTGCTCAAGAAAATGGCCCCTCAAAATTTGCCTCTGATTTCTCTTTGCAATAGGTTTAGTTTTCATTTTTAGAATGCTTAGTTTCTTTCATTGCATGCTTAGTTAGCATTGTTTTACTGTTAGTAAGCCACATATCCATCTTGTGCAAGTACTGCTGTTATTCTATCCAATCCATTGGAATAAGATAGTCTGTTTACCAATAGGAAGCCATTAAAGTTGTAGGTTTTGTTCTTCAAACAAGGATAGTTTCAGGTTCTGGACGTTTCATGTTGCATGACTCGCAATAAATCCCGCTAGGAATTACATAAGCCAAGCTCTGTACTCTTGCGCTATCCCTCTCCTACTCGCATTGTATTCAGTCTGTACCTTGAGCTGCCTTTGTCCCAATATCTACTTCTGTTGATGCTAGCATTACACGCTTTTCTGGATCCACGTGAATACAAAGGAACGAGGAGATCACACTGAGGGGACAAGATCACACACACCATCGGGTTCGCCACTGTTCTGCGGAATCCAGGTTCTAGCTTTCAAAGTTCTAAATTAGAATCATATCAAATAGAGTAGTTGATCGCTTTATTTCAGTTAATTTTACTTTCGATATTACCAGGGAAGTTGTGGGGATTGATAGTTTCTGAGAGACTATGATTCATTCCTCACTTCTGAGGTAGGATCGAGAGTCTTGCAAATAGATTAGATCAGTTATTTCATTGTTTAGAGTAGATCTACAAATTACACAGACAAATAGCTATACTCGGTTATCTTGTTTGTTTTAAATTGTTATCTTAGCTGTCAATTTCTAGATGTATTAAATTAGTTGCTAAATTCATTCGAATAGTTCATCAGAAAATACAAAAATAGAGAAATCATATATGCTACAGATATATTCAACGTAGTTAAATTTTATTTTGCTACAGTTCGTTTTACATTGTTATTTTTGTATGACAATCACGGGACCTAGGGAGCCCAGGGATTACGTATTCGAGCCAATCGTGCCCCAGCCCAATCTCATCACAGCAATAACTGATATAGATCAAAATCTTATGATCCAAGTCTTCCGAACAATGGTAAGCTTGCAACAAATCAATTCCCAGTTGAGCGGGTTAAACATAGAGGATGACCAAGCGCACACATTTTGGTCGAATCAACCAAACTACAGATTACCCTAGGTAACATCCATATGACTGTAGAAGGGCTTGAAAGAGAGAAAACATTCGGTTGCGATCCTTTGGTCCCACAGCCAGACGCAGGAGACATTCTCACAGACATAGATACTAGCCTAAGAATTCAGGTTGCAAGAATGCCTGTGAGGCACTCTGAGAAGATCACACAGCTACTAGTTTTGAATATAGAGGCTGAGAAAGCATATGATTATTGGGTGTTAGGGATTAGGAACTAATTCTACGCATGACCATAGCAGGACCACAATAAACGAGAGTCTACGGTTGCGATCCACAAATCCCGCAACCCAACGAATCCGTAAGTCAATCAGACATAGACATTGGCCTACGCACACTAGTATTCAGATCCACTCCACTTCCACCTATCATCATCGAACAGTTATCCTTACTAGATACAATAGCTAACAAAGCTAGAGAGTTCTGGACTAGGCCAGAGAATCGTCCATAGAGTCAACTATATTTACCATCCACCGTATGACCTTATCCGGAGACGTATACGAAACTATCCCAGGTCATTTTCCACGTATTCCACAACCCATAGATCGAATCACACCAGAGCTCGATATTGATTGGAGCCTTCTAGCAGTCATCCTTGCCGATCGATCTATCACACCAGTTCAGGTTAGAAGGGCCTTCTTTGCCTTAGATTCACAAATTCCACTAGTGCGTATTGAAGACATTAGATTGCCTAACTAGTTTGTCTGCATCCCATACATATTCCATCCCCACCGGCTGTCTCGGCATGACCTCGGGAGGTCGGGTGCGAGGAAGAGTTGCTTGTAGATTCCCACGCTCGCTTGTCACTTTTCCATCGTACAAAATTGGTGAACCCGACGTGAACAAACAACTGTTTCACCTTCTGTACCTCATTAGCCTTCACATCAGCTTCACCAACAAAATTGGTGAACCCAACGTGAACTTCCTACTTTCTAGTTCGGAGTCATATTATTACGTGTTCTTCCAAATTAGTATACCTTTCATCTTTTCCGCCTCATTAGCTTTCACCATCACCTTCGCTCCTTCCCATTATTCTGCGGGTATTCATATACCCCCCGAATATGTTGGGATTCGATGCACATGGCAGGCCCCTCTTGGGCCTTGAGGCATACTATGCCCAACAAAATAGACAATCATCACCCTCACTCTCAGTATGGGGTGATAACTACTCAACTAGCCAGTTGTCAACACAAACTCCAAGGATCAGATATAACTCATCTTTTCAAACTGAGGAGTTAGATCAGCTCATTCAAACACAATAAATAGAGCCTTCAGGCTCGAATAACATGACGTTCACCAGAGAATCTGGTTCATCTCCTCAGGTGTTACTTAGACCACAAATTAGTAGACAATCAGACTCATACCGAGGTTTAGACGATGAACATTCGGTACGTTATGCCAGGAACGACCAACGTTCTTGAAGTATGTACCCACCTATAGGAGGTTTACAAACACAACCCGAGGTCTCTTTTCAAGAAAATACCTCCATGCCACTACATATAGGAAATGCCCTCGGTGAAACTTGGCAGGGAAGCAATCAGTTCATAACAGGATATCACATGCCTATATAACACCATGATATACAACAAATGCCACTACGGAAAAACACCGTGACTTCACCAAATGAAGTCATTTCAACGTTAGTAGAAAAGGTGAGAGGGTTAGAACTTGCTCAAGCAAATCACCATTCTCAATTCATACAAGTAGGAAATTCTAATCCTCCACACCATTCTAGCCAAGTAGACCTCCTCACAGGAGTAGGCACGTTAGGCATGACTCCTCAGTATTCACAACAAACGCCAACTAGACCCACCATCTCTAACGCTGTTCCTCCCGGTCTAGTACAAAACAATCCATTCCTGGACAACACCCCGTCATACTTAAACATGTACTCCAAATCACCACAAGGGGATATGTTCTCCTCTCCCAGCATGTTTGGTCAAACACAGGTGTTTCCTTATGCCCCTACCAACGTATACGCTACGCCATATCAACAACCCATTCCACCCCCGCTCCCTCAGCAAGCATCATCAATGGTCGAAACCTATGCGATAGGGACTTATTCAGAATATTTGAAAGAACCCTTAGATTTCACCATATGAAGCGTCACGCTTCCAAGACCTCTTCCTGATTTGCCCAAATACAAAGGTGAGGGAGATCCAAACGCACATATCAAAGCTTACGCTACAGCCATTCGAGAACTACTCCCATGGGATGGGGTTGTTGCTAAGATATTCCCAAAAACTTTGGAGGGCATCGCTCTCGATTGGTATTATAGAATACCTGAGGCTTCCATCCATTCGTTCAAACAACTCGTTTCAGAGTTCATTAAGGCCTTTGACATGAATAAACTATTAAGGACAGGAATCAGGGAGTTCTTACACATCAAGCAAGAACACAACGAATCTGTCGCCCATTTCATCCAAAGGTGGCGTACAGTTCTTTATTCTTCGGCAAGTGCTCCAAACATGGATCAAATGGAACTATGTGATTTATTCCTTCATTCTCTTAGCAGAGAAGTGAAGGAAGAAGTCCAGAAGTTCCCATTAAGAACTTACGATGAAGTACTTGAGAGTGCTCTTCGAATAGATCAAGCAGCAATTGATAGTGGTCGCAAAACATATGGAGCAAATGGGAGGTTAGTCGCCTCCAACCAGAACACTACAACTTATCCTACTACCACGAACGTCAATCAAGGACCTAAAATCCTTAATAAAAATCGGGGTGTAACAACAGACGGAGTAACCGACCAGCCTAAGAAGGTAAATATTGTCAATACTCCATCACAAATAAACAACCAACGAAACAACAACTTTACCCCGACAATCAATACAGTGGATTTTAACCATCCACAACAACAACAACAACGACAAAACCCCACACAGGGTCCTAGCCAAAATTCAACTAGATACCAAAACCAGAATTCAAACCAAAGACATCAAATGCAAAATTTTAATCCTAATAGACAACGGTTTGATCAAAATTTTGGGCCACAATATGCACCAAACCAACAAACAAGGAATTACAATCCTAATTCGTACTGTGGTTTCCACAAAATTCGGGGCCATGACACTAGAACGTGCCGTGACTACAATAAATTCATGCAACGCTTGCCAGATGAACAAAGACAACTTTTCATGGATATGTTCTTGGCAGATCCTACGTCACCAGCATCAAATACTTTTTCAGGGGCAGTTTCCCCTCAAAACGCACCTCTGAAGATCTTTAATGATCCATTCCCAAATCACGATAACAACAGGCTAAATCTAGCTGGGACAAACAAAAGTGTAATGACAGGAAACAATGATCATGAAGCCTCAACTTCACTAAATCCATTAGTTGCGCCACAACTAGGAGGTCAGCCACGACCTAAGGTAGTCGGTTTAGTGGAGTTAGACGCCGAACTGCCCATCGAAGCTGTAACAAGGACACGAGAGTATTTCTCTCAGCCAAGTCCAAGCCACCTGCCGGAGACGGATGACATCCAACAAATCGTAACAAAAACTGTGGGTGCCTATGTGGGACTTACTAAAGCCTATGATTTAATTAACAGATGACATCCAACAAATAACAAAAACCTTCTCGCACATTTCATTTTTAGACTTACTAAAGAACTCTCCTGCCCACAGGGATGCTCTTTTAGAAGCATTAGGTTTAGGCCATTTAATTAACATCACTCCACCTCCTGAAACATAGGTAAATCATATAGACTTTGATGTTCATCCTCCGGGGCAGGCAGATAGGGATGTCGAATTCATATTCGAGATAAACAAAATGCTGACAGATGCTGAGATTGCTCGTTGAGGTGATCCATCCTTACATTTGCAAGTATGGGTTTATAACAACTATGTAAAGCGTGCAATGATAGATGATGGGGCGGAAGTTAACATAGTCCCCTTCTCTTTCCTTCAAAAGCTAGGGTATGGAGAAACCAATTGTTCCACAACTCGAAACACACTAAGGGGCTATGATAGCCTTAAAGCCACCTCGGTTGGAACTATAATATTACCGGTCACTTTAGGACCCAAAACCATCTTGACTGAGTTTTATATTATAGATAGGGAAACTAACTATAATATGATCCTCGGCCGACCATGGATACACCGCATGAAGGCAATCCCTTCTACGCTATTTCAAGAAGTAAGGTTTTTACACTTAGGAAAGATATTTGTGGCCAAAGGTGATCCAAAACCATTTGATGTACACCTAGCTGACTTAAAGAAAAGACCAGGCGTGCACTCGGAGTTTGAACTCCCAACAAACCAACTTAATAAGCCCACCAACGCAAAACCAAAAGAAAAGTTGGTACCTACGACAGATCTTGAAACTATGAGCCTAGCCAAGGCAACCCCAACCTCCAAAGATGAGGCTGACACTGTAGAAACAATATCATTAGGAACTACTGCAAAGATCATTGAATTAATAGAACAAGATCTACCAATGTTCTTACCATTTGATTCTGTAGGCGTGGGATATTCCCTGGGTGTCGGTTCTCTCCCAGCGGTAGATCTCTGTATGGTAGAAGTAGAAGATGTTAACACAACAGACACCCCACCATCCACATTCCCAGCTAAATATTGGACGCTCCATTTTGATGGAGCTAGATGCCGTTACGGAGCGGGGGCAGGTGTAATCTTTACTTCCCCTGAAGGGAAAGTCCTACCATTCGCCTTCAAACTAAATTTCGAATGTACAAACAACGGCGCTGAGTACGAAGCCCTCCTCCTTGGCCTCATCTTAGCTAAGAGGATCGGTGTTAATAACATCAGGGTGTTAGGAGACTCACAATTGGTAGCAAACCAAGTCTCTGAGATATATGAAACCAAAGCCGAGCACTTACAGCTTTACAAAACAGCTGTATTAGATTTAAGCAAGGAGTTTGACTTCATATCAATTGAAGCAATCCTGCGAGAACACAATCTTCTCGCTGATTCTATAGCAACCTCGGCATCACGTTTTACTCCAAACAGTAAGTTGGAAGACACCCATTTCATAGTATCCCTTCGTGATGAACCATTGATAAAAACAATGACAAATTCTCTTTTAAACGAAAATGAAAACAAATCTACTATCCTAGACCACATTGATAGTGATATGGCCACTCTGAATTACTTAAACACCTATGCGGCATTACATCTCTCCTATCATATGGTAGATTTTTCCTTAATCCCACATTCGTCTTCCTACTTCGGAAATCCCATGATGGAGCTTCCCTCGCCAATAAAGCCTAACATAAACACATTAGAAAATGGGGACGATTTGGACCTACCTCCAGCCCCACCTGAGTTTGAAGAAGGTAATGCCTCTTTAATCAAAGAAACAATTGATGTTAACATCAGAACGGAAGATGAACCAAGGATATTGAAGTTAGGATCCTCGCTAACTCCAGAAGAAGTAGAAATACACACTCGAATCCTCAAGGAACATCAGAAGGCTTTTACATTTAATTATAAGGAAATGACAGGCGTTGCACCCCACATTGCAGTGCACAACCTCGTCACTAAATCTGATGCAAAACCAATTAAACAAAAATCAAGACCCATGAAGCCCAATGTAGCTCTCATGGTAAAAGAGGAGGTAATAAAACTCCTCCAAGTAGGATTCATCAAAACGGTTGATTACTCTCAATGGGTATCTAATATCATTCCCGTTCTAAAAAAAAATGGAAAGATACGCATCTGCATAGACTTCCGAGACATTAACAAAGCGTGTCCTAAAGACAACTTCCCGTTACCATCCATTGATGTCATAGTTGATGCGACAGCTGGATTTGAACTTTTGTCTCTCATGGATGGATTCTCGGGATACAATCAAATCAGAATATCTGAACAAGATCAGGCTAAAACCACGTTTATAACTCCTTGGGGAACCTACTGCTACGCTGTTATGCCATTCAGTCTCAAGAATGCTGGCGCTACATACCAGCGAGCTATGACATATATATTTCACGATCTAATTCATAAGATCATGGAATCCTACGTAGATGACTTGTTGGCTAAGGCCAAGAAGCGTTGTGACCATCCAGAAGTACTTCGCATAATTCTTTCACGTCTGATAGAATACGGAGTCACGCTAAATCTAGAAAAATGCGTCTTTGGTGTAACATGAGGGAAGCTCCTAGGATACATCATATCGTCACGAGGGATAGATGTTGACCCAACCAAAATTCGAGCTGTCCTCGAAATGGTCCCACCTTCGGATGAATCTGGAATCAGGTCATTTATCGGAAAGCTTGGTGCAATTCGGAGATTCATCCCGGACTTAAGTTTTACCATTCATCCAATCAATAATATGCTCAAGAAAGATTATAGCATTGATTAGACTGAAGATTGCAATGAAGCTTTTGACGTAGTTAAGCGTTTCTTGTTATCACCACCTATGCTAATGCCACCTAAGCTAGATCACCCGTTAATTTTATACTCGCGAGCTACCGATGTCTCGCTAACCTGTATGCTGGCTCAAGAAGACGATGACAAGAGAGAACGTGTGATTTATTTCATTAGCCAAACGTTGCTCGATTATGAAACACGTTATACACAAGCAGAACGAGAATGCCTCGCCATAGTCTTTGCAACCAAACGCTTAAGACATTATATGCTAAATCAAGAAACAAGGGTCATGGTAAAAACAGACCATTTACGAACTTTTCTCACACAAGGGTCCTTGTCTAAAAAGGATGGACGTTTTATAACCTTAATGGGAGAATTCAAATTAACATTTGTAAATCAGAAATCCGTTAAGGGACAAATCATCGCGGATTGGTTAGCTGATAACCCATTAGATGGAGGCAATCTAGTAGATCTGGATTTTCCAGATGAATGCGTATACTACATTGAAGCCAGACCTCCTATCTCTGAGTGTCCCTGGTACACTGATATCATTAATTATATCATGGAACACACGTATCCAGAAGGGACTACACCGCAACATAGAAGGCGGCTACACATTATCGTAGCAAAATACATCATTATAGAGCAAGTGCTCTATCGGAAAGCATTCGATGGAATACTTCTAAGTTGTGTCGACACAAAAGAATCCAAGAAGATTCTCCACGAATATCACAGTGGAATGTGTGGAGGCCACTTCAGTGGCCATGCCACCACTCACAAAATACATCGAATGGGCTATTTCTGGCCCACTCTAGAACACGATGCAGTAGAGTTTATACGCAAGTGTCATAAGTGCCAAGAGTTCTCCCATGAGATCCACATGCCAGCACAAGCTCTATAACCAATTACTACTCCATGGCCCTTTTCTACGTGGGGTCTCGACTTGATAGGGAAGTTCTCTCCCTCGTCTACAGATGGCCATAATTTTATAATCACGGCCACCGAATATTTCACCAAGTGGGTAGAGGCTATACCTCTTACTACTGTACCGGGTTCTGTAATCGCCAAATTCATTTTGAACCAAATCATTTACAGGTACGGTGTCCCGCAAGTCATTATCTCAGATAATAGGACTTCTTTTAAGAATGATAAAGTTCACGAATTGTGTAATAAATTTAAAATAAGCCATCATACGGCTTCCTTGTATTACCCACAAGCCAACGGACATGCTGAAGTGACAAATAAAACACTAAAAGCCATTCTCCTTAAAATGGTAAAAGAAAACAAACAAGTTTGGCACTTGAAGTTATATCCGGCCTTATGGGCCCACCAAACCTCAATAAGAACACCAACGGGAGCAACTCCTTTCTCACTAGTATTCGGGGCAGAGGTAGTTCTCCCGCTTGAGGTTGAAATACCCAGTCTCCGTATTTCCTTACAAGGGATTCTGGATGAAGACGCTTATAGAGAAGCACGTCTCTCCCAACTAGAAAGCCTAGATGAAGCTAGGTTGGATGCTGAACAACGGCACAGAGCCTATGCTGACCGGATGTGCCGGCAGTATAACAAGAAAGTCTATGAACGCGACATATATGAAGGTGATCTAGTTCTAAGGCTAGACAACCGGATCGACAAGAAGACCGGCGAAGGAAGGAAGTTCCGGCCTAAATGGTTGGGCCCATACCGGGTCATGAAGGACTATGGAAATGGTGCATACCTCTTATGTACACTGGAAGGTGAGAAATTTGGCAAAACTATCAATTCCCTACACCTCAAGCGGTTCTACGCGTAAGCAACTAGCACTATTTATAATTACATTTACATTGCATCTTCATATAGATTAAGATCATTTTGTCCACTTGTTTCATACACAAATTGTGATCAAGGAATCTATTCTCAAAGCAATTCATTACAAACTCATGATATTGTTGGCATAAACACTCTAATCATACTTCTCTATTTTCATGATATCATCAGATTATCTCGGAATCATTTTATCAAGTAAAGACTAGATATGACAAAGTCTTGACGGTAACCATGCCAAGATCTGCAGGTTTATTCTCACTTTTGTTTCTTCTTAGGATAGGTGTCTTGCCTATGGTCTATTCTAGAAGCTTCATGGTGTCACATCTATCCCATATATATATATATATATATATATATATATATATATGTCTCTTTGGAAATAAGCACATACTGACATTTTGCTCAAGAAAACGAGTCAAATATTGATCAAACAGAAAATTTTAATTTTACACATTTCCTTGCCCCACCAACCTTTGGTGATAAGCTTGCGTCTCTTACTAGTGACGTAGGGTTGGGAAAGGATGGAAATGCCCTTACTCGCCTATGCTTTTCCTGCGGTGATAAACCCACGCTTCTTACTAGTAGCATGGGGCAAAGTGTAGGGGGTCCTCTTGACAAACAAATGCAAAAGGTCATAAGCAAACAATTCAAATCTCGAAGTCTTTGAGTCAAAAACAAATGAATCAGATGTCCAAAATTTCAAAAGAGTCCAAAATCCTAAAAACCCAGATTTTGTCTACCATGTGGCCATCTAAGGATCTAAGTCTGGATAAACCGCAAAGCAAGTTGCATCCAAAACTATGAAGTCACTCGAGTAGAGTGGGCTTGTGGTATCCTAATTTGGTTCCTCCAAAGATTTGTTTGTCTTTCATCAATATCATTTCAACACATCTCATAACTTGCGCCCTTCCCAACTCTCGGTGATGAGCCCTCACATCTTACTAGTTGCGTGGAGTTGGGGGTAGGGGCAGGTTTATCTACTCATCATATCAGTTTATTTTCATCACTTTGCCAAAACAAATATGAAGTATCCAAAATTGCTTATAGAAACTAAGATTCAAAATCACATTATATCTACATTATCATATATCAGCATCACGAAATACAAAAGGAAGATAAACATTTGCATCATTTGTTCTCCATTGCATACATTAAAAAAGAGCATACAAGTATAAATATCATAATCTACATGAGGAAACTAGAAAAGAAGCAGAGCCATAAAAGCCAAAGGTTTGATCCAAAAAGAATATATATACATATGAATGATCAACGTTTCTGTACAATGCCATCATGCACTAGGCATGGTCAAAACGCTCAAAGAGCCCGGGATATACAAAAGAATGTATCATGCAAAATCTAGGAGAGCCAATCGGCTTCTCAATCCCTACGAGACCCCTCTAAAAGCGCACGCCCACGCCGGCGCTCTGAGTGCACGGAGGGCTCAGGATCCCGAGGGGAAGCCACAGTCTGACCACGAGAGTGGCTCCTCATCAAGCGCTCAGCAGTCCTATACCCCGCTAGCTCCGTGCGGAGAGTCGATACCATCCTGGCCACATGCCAGATTGGGAAAAAGACGTCAGTGTGCCTACCAGCTACTGAGGGCTCCCCAGCATCTACGGACAGCTCTGCGCGGGTCCTCTCCATGGGGATCATCAGGGTATCAGTGCATATCCTGCGAATCAAGTCCCGCCACTCATTGACAGTCTCTGAAAATAAAGGAGAAAACAAATTAGAAGCCAAACAAGAGATTAGAAATACAAGATAAATAAAAGGAGAGATAGTAACTAAGGAGATCCTAACTAAAAACAAACATTAAAAGGAGAGAGGGTAACTTACTCGGATCACCAGGCCTCCAGGATGGATCTGTAGGATCGGCACCTGCCATGGATGCCGCTACCGACTGAGGGGCCGCTCTTGTGGCTGGAGCAACGTAGTGCACCGCAACAGACTCATCCTCCCCGCCATGGCCCTGGGAGAGTGGCTCCTCTAAAACCAGAGTCACTCTCTCTGCACTCTGCTCGGCCCTCTCTGCCTACATGATATCCTGAGTGTCATGCCACTCAGGATCGGTGTCCTCCTCTGTCTCCCCCCCTATAAACTCCTCAGACTCAGAGTCTATGTCAATAGGGTCATCGCTGCTATGGGCAGGACCCGCGGCAATCTGAAGCAAGGGTGCCTGAGGCGCACCAGCTCTCCCTCTGGCACGTACTATCCTCCTAGCTGCAATAGGAATGCTAGGAGTAACCACTGTCCAACCCCGACCTCTAGGCCCCCCTCTGGCCTCTCGGACTGATCTGTATACTGGCGCTATCAGGGGAAGCATACCCATGTATGGTAGGCCAAACTGCTGAGGAACTCGGGCAAAGGGGTGCATCTCCACTCGCCCCACTCTATCAATAAGTTGCCCTGTAGTGGAGCAGGAGATCAAAGTAAGAGCCTCCTCGCCCCATATACCTGCCATAGTCTGGTATGGTGTGGCCTCCATGTCGGCAGTAGTCAAAGAAGCAAATGGATGATGAGGTGCTCAGAGCACTGACATATCTGTCCATCTGGCTGCCCTCACAGCTCCGGGATCTGCCACCTCCACACCTCTGCCGTAGGGGATGAAGTGCTCATAGACCCAACTCATGACTAGGGTCGGGTGGCTCAAGGACTGCCCCTATAAACGGACTACCCTGTATAGATCATGGTAGGTGGTCCCAAGTATGTCTACTCCCCAGGCATATATCCGACCGTGTCCCTCTATCTGTGCAATAATGGGGGACCAGCAGTATAACAATGTATCTCCTCCCTTGTCCCCGATCAGTCTCGAGGCAAGGATCCCCATGATGGCCTGGCGAATTAAGGGGATGGGAAAACTAGGAATGGATCGAACTCTAACCCCCTTCTTCGACCTCGTGGAGACGACTTCATCTCCCATGCATGTGGCCCACTGTGCTATCTAGGCCCGCGAACCTGCTGTCTCAAGGGTGAGACGTCTCCCAATAATTGGGACCCCCAAAATACGATAGACATCCTCCAAAGTAATAGTCCACTCACTGCGGACCCCTGGCAATCGGAAGGTGTTCCGATCAGCATCCTAATATGAGAACAAGTCACAAAGAATGTGACTGGAAGGAGCAACATGGGGCACGCGTGAGATGCGTAGTATCCCGGCCCTCTGAAGAGTGTCCTCCTCATCCTGTGAAAGGGCATCCAATACTCTTGGGAGCCAGTCACACTCCCTCTCTCGGCTCCACCGGATATACTCCTCTCTCACCTGCATACACCCAAAAACACACAAAAAAGAGCAAGTTAGCATCCGAGTAACATTGGAAAAATCATGAAAACATGTAGAAATGCTAAAAAAGTAAAAGCAATTTCAAAGAGATGATCTTTTTGCATTCTGTTCAAAACCGCCGCCCTTAGCAGGGAGGCGGTTTTGTAACTGCCGCCTTAAGGGCGACGGTCGTGGCCCGAAAACCCACGCGGGTTTTTAAACCTAAAAACCCCAAAAAATGACAAAACAAGACCATTTCGACTAAAACAAGGCCTACCCAGTAGGGTGCCCCCCCTAGATGAACCTTTTAACACTAACATTTTCAAAAATTACTCCCCCACGACAAAGATTTTAACATTTCAAAATTAAGGGGATAAAAGGGATAAATTGAAGAAAACTAACCTGTGATCTCATGGGTCGATGTTCCGCACATGGAGGCATGATCGCTATCTCGTCACGGACGTTTTGACTCTACTCACGCAAGAAACCGTCACCGCGGGTCCCAGAGCTCAAAATCAATCAAATCAACTCGCACAAATGAATAGAAAAATGGGCCCACTTTCATATATATAGCACCCTGATTCATTTTAAATGCCTTTTTCACAGGTTTGGAGCGCTGACGGAGGTAAGTTCTTATCCCCGCACAAATGGTACGTTCTCATTTCCTATTGTTTTAGTGTTTATTTTCCAAACTATTGTATCTATCTGCACTTGAGTTCTCTTTTCATTTTGTGGGTAGTGGGAATTTTGGACGGCATCATTTCAACACACGGACGTATCAGGTATAACTTTTAATTTCCCATTTCGGGACCGCCATACTCGGACCCACCGTTTTACGCCTCTTCATGGCTAAAACGCTTCTCCGAGGGGGCAATATATACGTACCCAAAATTGTAAGGTACTGTACTTCCAAAATAACGTGACATGTGCCCCAATGATGATACAGGTCTCCTCGCAAGGTGTTCGGGATATGGAAAAGATCTCCAAGTGTGTGTTAACATCCCGCATGTCCCGCTTAGCCCCCGCGTGCTTTGTTTTTCCCTTTTCCCCTCTTTTCTTGGCCTTTTGCTCTTCAGTGACAAAACCGCCGCCCTGCCTGGGCGGCGGTCCTTTACGCATTTTCCAGAAAGCTCTTTTAACATGACTCACGTAATTTCAACGTTTTACCAGCTTTCTTTCACCGCCATAGGCTTGCATTTATGATTCTGGTTCCCTGGAATAGTGTTTTCCCATTGTTTATAGTTTAAGAGTTCTATTTGGCTTTTACCTTGGGTAAATGCAAATGCTATAAATAGTTGGCTTGTGCTCAAGCAAATGGCCCCTCAAAATTTGCCTCTGATTTCTCTTTGCAATAGGTTTAGTTTTCATTTTTAGAATGCTTAGTTTCTTTCATTGCATGCTTAGTTAGCATTGTTTTACTGTTAGTAAGCCACATATCCATCTTGTGCAAGTATTGCTGTTATTCTATCCAATCCATTGGAATAAGATAGTCTGTTTACCAATAGGAAGCCATTAAAGTTGCAGGTTTTGTTCTTTAAACAAGATAGTTTCAGGTTCTGGACATTTCATGTTGCATGACTCACAATAAATCCCACTAGGAATTGCATAAGCCAAGCTCTGTACTCTTGCGTTATCCCTCTCCTACTCGCATTGTATTCAGTCTGTACCTTGAGCTGCCTTTGTCCCAATATCTACTTCTGTTGATGCTAGCATTACACGCTTTTTTGGATCCACGTGAATACAAAGGAACAGGGAGATCACAATGAGGGGACAAGATCACACACACCATCGGGTTCGCCACTGTTCTGCGGAATCCAGGTTCTAGCTTTCAAAGTTCTAAATTAGAATCATATCAAATAGAGTAGTTGATCACTTTATTTCAGTTAATTTTACTTTCGATATTACCAGGGAAGTTGTGGGGATTGATAGTTTCTGAGAGACTATGATTCATTCCTCACTTTTGAGGTAGGATCGAGAGTCTTGCAAATAGATTAGATCAATTATTTCATTGTTTAGAGTAGATCTACAAATTACACAGACAAATAGCTATACTCGGTTATCTTGTTTGTTTTAAATTGTTATCTTAGCTGTCAATTTCTAGATGTATTAAATTAGTTGCTAAATTCATTCGAATAGTTCATAAGAAAATACAAAAATAGAGAAATAATATATGCTACAGATATATTCAACGTAGTTAAATTTTATTTTGCTACAGTTCGTTTTACATTGTTATTTTTGTATGACAATCACGGGACCTAGGGAGCCCATGGATTACGTATTCGAGCCAATCGTGCCCCAGCCCAACCTCATCACAACAATAACTGATATAGATCAAAATCTTATGATCCAAGTCTTTCGAACAATGGTAAGCTTGCAACAAATCAATTCCCAGTTGAGCGGGTTAAACATAGAGGACGACCAAGCGCACACATTTTGGTCGAATCAACCAAACTACAGATTACCCTAGGTAACATCCATATGAATGTAGAAGGTCTTAAAAGAGAGCAACGTTCAGTTGTGATCCTTTGGTCCCACAGCCAGACGCAGGAGACATTCTCACAGACATAGATACTAGCCTAAGAATTCAGGTTGCAAGAACGCCTGTGAGGCACTCTGAGAAGATCGCACAACTACTAGTTTTGAATATAGAGGCTGAGAAAGCATACGATTATTGGGTGTTAGGGATTAGGAACTAATTCTACGCATGACCATAGCAGGACCACAACAAATGAGAGTCTACGGTTGTGATCCACAAATCCCGCAACCCAACGAATCCGTAAGTCAATCAGACATAGACATTGGCCTACGCACACTAGTATTCAGATCCACTCCACTTCCACCTATCATCATCGAACAGTTATCCTTACTAGATACAACAACTAACAAAGCGAGAGAGTTCTGGACTAGGCTAGAAAATCATCCATAGAGTCAACTATATTTACCATCCACCGTTATGACCTTATCCGGAGACGTATACGAAACTATCCCAGGTCATTTTCCATGTATTCCACAACCCATAGATCAAATCACGCCAGAGCTCGATATTGATTGGAGCCTTCGAGCAATTCATCCTTGCTGATCGATCTATCACACCAGTTCAGGTTAGAAGGGCCTTCTTTGCCTTAGATTCACAAATTCCACTAGTGCGTATTGAAGACATTAGATTGCCTAACTAGTTTGTCTGCATCCCATACATATTCCATCCCCACCGGATGTCTCGGCACGACCTCGGGAGGTCAGGTGTGAGGAAGAGTTGTTTGTAGATTCCCACGCTCACTTGTCACTTTTCCATCGTACAGATACATCTATCCATCTATCTATAACATGTTAATTTAATCAACCATTTATCCATGACAAATCAATTAAATCACATCTATTCATCTATCTATAACATTCATCTATATCCATCAAAATTACATAACATCTATCCAAAACATCAATCTCTATCTATCGAAATTAAATGCATGAGTCCAATCACATAACACAAAATGATGAATATATATACATATATCTATCTGTACAAAAGAATGTATGGCTTCCAATCAAGCCGTATACATCATATCCAAAAATGCCTTCAACTCGAGGCTACACCAATATATCTCTACAAATATCATCTCTATATAGTAAAATCCAACAAATGGAAAACACTGTCTCCTCCTCCCTCCTCAGGAATGGGCTGTCTCTTCTGACTATCTCTTATAGAGCTGGAGATGCCCACTTCCGTGGCCCTGCCACCTCCTCGATCTCCCATGGTGCTCGCACCCTTCGATGCACCATTGGTTATGGCTGTTGTCATCCTCCTCCTCGCCCCGTAACGAGGCACATCTGGGGCATGCTGTGTCAGGGCATCCTTGTAATATCTCACCTCGACAAGGAGAGCCTGATAAGTGCTCAGAATCACCATGCCGGGTGCTCGTAATGGCGTTGCTGGTGGTGGTGGTCCTTCTGCTACCGCACCCTGTGCCCCTGGCTCTGAGGTGGTACCTATATCACCATATTTGGCCCTAAGGGCCTCCCTATGTTTGTGATA
Organism: Taxus chinensis; assembly: GCA_019776745.2. Taxonomy (NCBI): domain Eukaryota; kingdom Viridiplantae; phylum Streptophyta; class Pinopsida; order Cupressales; family Taxaceae; genus Taxus; species Taxus chinensis. Next base: position 594,542,920 of record CM034151.1, on the reverse strand, counting down.
TCGGTCTCTCTACTGGATCGCTGTATCCCACTCCTAACGAGTGATGTCTCTCTCTTGTATCAAGGTGTCCCTCTCCTCTGTCAGGGTCCTAATCTCCTCAAGGGCCATCTGGTGTGTTTGGATCAAGGCAACATGCTCTCCCTCAAGTCTCTCTAGTGTTACTACTAGATCCTCCTCGCCTGCCTCTGTAGATGTCGGGAGATGCCGTGGTAGCTCCTCGTGGTACCACACCTCGTAGCCCTCATCTAATCCTACATCATCATCCTCATCTGTGGGAGGAGGGGCCTCCATGAGCGGATCTGCTGGGATCAGTATCGACAGGTCTATCTCTCTGCTATCTCGTCTGTATGACATATAAATAGTCAGAATGATCTATATCAAACCAAACTACCTCATCACCCGTATAAATGGGACTCACTCTAAGATCTCTGGCCTGCGACCCTTGACCACCCCACTGCGTCTCAACTCCACCAGGTGGGCGTTTTGTCTAGCCCATATTGATAGACCTTGTATGGTCTCCATATCACCTGTGTTAGTGTCAGAGTCTTGAATCTCTTTGAATACCACTCTGAGGATCTCCCTGTATCTCCTAGGGCCATATCTACCCGCCATCATCGAAATCCATACTCAAGGGCTCCCTTTACTCCTGACATCCATGGAAGCCCAGATGGCCTGATCACTGATATAATGCTCATATGCTCAGTAATGGAGCACAAAACTGACGTCTATCCCAGTTTTCCTACCTGTGGTATACATCCACAGCTCATAATATATCTGTGCCAGTAATGCGTCAGAAAATGCAAATACCTACATGAACTCTAGGATATCGCAGACACAGTCAAGTAGGAGTAGTGGGAACCATCCACCTCCGAAATCTGGTAATGCATAATATGAGATAGCCATCTGGATCAGGGCTATTAGTCTGCTCTTGGGGTCATCTTGTCAGTATTGTGAGGCTGTCCTCACAGCCCCGGACACTATCTCTGCATCATCTACCCTGTCACCATATAATCGTACCAGGGCCCTCCTATGTTGCTCCCATGGGGTAATTTCTATTAGGTCCCCTGTAATCGGTAACCTGAGGATCTTATAGATGTCTTCATGGGTGATGGTCATCTCACCTGTCTGAAACCAAAATGTGCAGGTCTGGCTATCCCACCGCTGCATCAATGCTCGCATGAGCTCCACGTCTCGGGGGTACCTGCCTATAATAACGGAAACCCCCTAGTCCGGATAACTTTAGATGGCGCCACTCAACATCTGTTACATCTGGAAGTATAGTCTCCAGTAGCTTGGGAATAACATCCCGCATGTGTAGGACCTCTCGCGCCTGCATTACATCAAATAATGTCATTAGTTTTGATTTTATCAACGTCAACACCATTAAATTTTCATCAAAATCTTTCTCAAAAGCTTCCAAATGTCTCTTTTTTTTCAATCAGCGCCGACTCATTTAAATCGGCGTCGTTTACTTGACGGTCGATGCCGATTGTATTACAATCGGTGCCGATCGCATTCTATTTGGCGCCAATTTTTTCAATCGACGTCGACTACGAGGCAGAGCGCTAAAAAATCCCTCTTGCCTCCTATTACAAAAAACATGAAAAAACGCTAAATCTACGAAGCTAAGGAAGGACCACTTACCCTTGGCCATGTCCTCTTCCTCTTCTAACCGCTTCCGGAAGCTTCCATGTTGCTCAAATTTAATTTTTGACTTTTTCTAAATCAATCGTCGTAGTGCAAATGAATCGTTACCGTTCACCTTTTCTATACTTATAGGTTTTCGGAGCGGTCGGCGCCGATTATTTTGATTAGCGCCTATTTTTGTGGTCGACGTCGATTAGGGGTAGTCGACGTCGATTGGAGCCCATTAGTGCTGATCGGGTATATTTTGATATATTTCCTCCTCTGGTCCCACCAGGATGTGTTTCGTCCTCATTTGTTATCCTGTCTTACGCATGTGTCACCCGTAACACATTGCCACCATCATTAAGCCATTATTTTGGGTACTTGTACCTGGTCACCTTGCATAGCCTCACGTGCATCTCACTCGTAGCTCGACTTTGCTTGTTATTCCCTACCCGGGGCATCTCATCATTATATCTTTTGCATGTGCCACCCATAGCACACTTGTTCTGCCTAGTCTGACAATAGTTCAATTACAAAGTCCACTAAAGTGGCCATATGTTGATTTCCGCGGTAGCTCTACTCTCAAGGCCGTCGCTTCATCCTCCTTGCCTAAGCATTGATTCTTGACTTGTTTATTTGATTGTTTTTTTGACCTTATTTTTGCCTTTCAATGCATATTTTCGGTGTTATCACCCATTTCGAGTTCTTCCTTGTACATGGGTAACTCACGTTTTTTGCAACCTAAAGATAGCATGTTTGTAGGCACTAACGTCGTCTTGTATGAGGACCGTCTAGTTGTCCCTACCAATGTGTCACTCTTTGGTTGTTACTATTTTGCAGTCACATTTAACTCACCAGTCTGTAGCCACTTACGCTGTCTCATACAAAGACCGTCTAGTCTGCCTTACCAATGTGAGTTCCTTAGGTCGCTGCCTTTTTTGTTTTTCACGTGCGTCATCAATGATCAAATTTACTCCAGCTATCTCGCTGGGGCATCATCACTTCTTCTCTTTCTCATCTATCCCTTTCAAACTCAGGATCGGTTGGCTCTTTTGGGGGCCACCCCCATCCCTAGTTTAAGGGGGGGAGCGCATCATCAATGTTCTTTCTCTTCTTCCAACTCCTTGTTTTTGTCTCGTGGCATTGCTTATCACAAGTTACTCGACAAAAAGGGGCAAATGTAGACACCTAAAATTGGTTACCCAATTTAGTGTCCCCTGGGTTCGCTTATCTTCTTAGGTAACCCGGGGCACCTTTATATCACCACTTCTCCCTTAGGGTATTAATTAAATATCTAATTTAAACACCTATCCTAAGTTTATTTCACTCCATTATTTTTCACTCATGTATAATTAAATATTAACTATTTAATTATACCTTTTACATTTTTTCCAACTACTTATTCACCCCATATCACTTCCCAACCTCCCGTGCTATTATTACCCATCTATCCCACCTATTTCTCCTCTCCTAGAACCGGTGCAGCGGGATTCTTCCCATATTTGAGTGGGAGGGATACGTTTATTATCCCCACAACTCATTTTCTTTGCCTCTTTGGGAAGTTGTTCACTGATCGGACGACGACTGATTTTCGGTCGACGTCGATTTTTATTCCAGTCAACGCCAATTTTATCTCAGTCGGCACCGATTATAAATTTACGACTTGAGATCCTCTTTGGTTAGATTCAGAAGAGTTGGTTACTTAGAGATTACTTTTGTCTAAGCGATTAAAGAGATTATCAGAGAAAGAGAGTGAGTTTTGTGTAGTTTAATCCCTGAGAGGTGTACTGTTACTCTATCCACGTATCTACAACTCTTATGGGTCTCCACAACTCCTTTGGTAATCATCAATCATCAATCAAGCATTTTTCAGGTATTCCTCTTTGTTAGTTTATGTAATTTCCTTTCGGTCAACACCGACCCAGTCCGGTCGAATCTGATTAGTCTTCAATCAACGCCAGTTTATCCAAGTCAGCACTGATCGGGCCTTTCTTCAGTTTCTGGGTTAGAATCCATCAATTTCTACCTCGGATCCCCTTTTTCTATCTTTAATCTCTGCTTTCTGATCAATCTTCAGTAATCTGGTCTTATGTTTAATCCGATTTAGCTTAGCTTGCTTTCTTCTTTTACTCTCTGGCCTTCTGTCTACCTGTGTGTCTAATCGACACCGATCACTATCTAATCGACGCTGACCCAAACAATCGATGCTGATCACTGTCTGATCAACGCCGACCCAAACAATCATCACCGATCACTGTTTGATCGACACCGACCTGTCTGTAGAAAGGTATACAGTTCAAGTAACCCAAGTTCAGCTTTGTTTTTACAGTTTCCTGCTTTCTTTCAGTTTCTGCTGCGGTTTTAACACTCTGTCTACTATTTTTAATCAGAAAACCTAAATATTTGCTTACATCTTTTATCATGTATTCTTGGTTGAAAGCGTGAACTGACATCCACCGAGAAATCTTATCGCTTCCTGGACCCGCTTTCCGGGTAGTTCACCCATATATCGTCTAACGTCATCCTTTTCTGCCAAGGATTTATTGCATCGTAGGTTTCTTCAATCTACTTTGCGGGATTGTTCGTGTGTACCCGTCTTGTCTCCATCGACATTCTCTCCATCTACATCCTTCGGATCTTATCCAATCTATCAGGTATCAATTTCATTTGATTTTTTCAGGGTTTTTGTGTTTAGTTTGGTGCATTAACTTGGATAGGTAACAAGTGCGAGAAATTCTTGATCTACATCTTCTTCTTGTAAACCCAATTTGGCAACCAAATATTCATCAATGAAGTTGTGTCTTACTCCACTATTAATCAATATGGTGATTTGTTGCCCCATGAAGATCACCTCTCACATGGAAAGCATATAAACTAGGCAACACTATCAATGTAGCTAAGTAGTACTTGTGACAGCCACGTCCACCTTTATTTGCTTGATCTTTTAGATCAACATTACCTTCATCCTCATCATTATATGAAATAACTTCAATGTAATGGATAGATCCTTTACCTTTACAATGATGATTGGGTGTCAACAGGTCCTTACAATCAAATCATAATTTCTTCCTTAGTTCATTTCTTGCTTCAATTTTAGACTTGTTTCTTTCCCATTCTTGTACTCTTCCTTGCTACCCACTAACTATTGTACCTTGCTTATCATTTGGGGTTGTCCTGGGTGGTTCACATGAACTTGTTTGCTGCCCCAAAGGTGATGTTTTCTACTTCCCAAACTGTAGATTTCTATACTTTCCTGCTCTAAATTCCAAATTTAGTGATCTTTTGATAGAATCTTGAAGAGATGGAAGCTAAAAATCCTTTACCAAACCTCTAAGGGGTTCAATCAAGCCTTCCATTAACAAAATAATTAATCTTCTTTCACTAATATTTGAAACCATGACTGCTAATTTTTGGAAATCAACAACATACCTTTTCACGGATGGCTCTTTCTTGAGTTGTTCTAACTACATGAAGTGTACCTCTGGATCTTTCCTACCAAACCTTTAAGTTATACTTTTTTCAAACTCTTTAAGAGTGGTAAGAAAACCATTTCCTTGTGTTACTAGACCATGATACCACCATTCATGAGCCACACCTTCTAAATATAAGGTGATAAATTTAAGAGAATTTTCCTAATACATGGGATTTAGTGATATATAAGTATCTAACCTTTTTAACAATGCTCTAGCAGAACATGTATCTTTACCATCAAATGTAGGAAGAGTGATCTTACCCAATCTATGTTGAATATCTTTCCTTGGTTCTTGAGGATGACTTGCCTTCTTACTTGGTCCCTCGCTTCTTTTAAGCTGGAAAAAGTCTCTGAATGAAAGCAAATCCCTTGTGTTGGGATTCAATGATGCATACTCATCTCCATATAGATTAATTTCTTCAACAAACCCATGTGTTGGTGGTTGTTCCCTCTCCTTTAGTGGCTCATTTCTTTGAAGGAAACTAACACGAAAGAACTTGGAAGGATTCTTGTTTGAAACTCTTTTTGTATGATGAATAGAAGAGCTTATTTCACCATGATTCCCTTGAGATTTCTATTTATCAGTACTTATCCCTTATAAGGCTCTACCCAAATAAAAAATGGCTCTTATAAAGGGGTCACTAAGATCTCTAAGCGATTCCATTAAATGGTTATGCAACTCTCTATTAACTCTAGAGAACATCTCATTCATATAACTCAACTCATCATTGGGAGGAGGTCTTTATCTATCATCCATATAGTCCCCTTCTTTGGGGTATTTCTTCTTTGATATAATATATGGTTTTTTGTTGATTGCATTCAGATATGACCTTGCTTCTTTTCCTCACAGGTTGGGAAGGTTAATTGCTCTGATACCACTGTAATGTCCCCCAAATGGAAACTTTTAACCTCCAAACAGATTTAAGGCAAATCCCTTGAGCCAAAAGCAAATTATAAAAGATATAGCAATTATTTTTAATGGAGACTCGATTTATAAAGGAGAAATGCGACTAGTGCTAGATAAGAAAATGCATAAAATATGTCATAAACCCATTGGATTATTTTCCCAAACAAAGCAACATTATTTATAATGATAAAATCATGAAAGAAATACTAGAATAGAGCTCCAAAACACGTTGGGATAATTTTATAAAATATGCAAACATGGTGCCCTCAAACACAGTTGTAAATGATACTTTCAGGACTCCAAAAATTCAGAAAATGGGATGATCTGATGTATAATAATTAGGAGTAATAACAACTAGAAATAACTCCAAATCAGCCCTAGAACATCATGAATCATCTCCATAGGTGGTCTCTCTAACTGAAATAAAGGCATAGAAAAATGATAACAATTTTTCCTGTAGACCCTTGTAAAAAATCTACAACTTATTTGCCTTCTACTGCTAGAAAATACTAAAATAATATAACTAGATAATTTATCCACAATGGAAACCCCAAGGTGGAGAATCCCTTTGATCTCTTGGAGGGTTTTCGTCCTCAAGAGAGTATTTCTAAAGGGTTTCCTATTTAGATTTTTTTTACAAAGCTATAAGCTTCAGAAAAAATTAGAAATAAGAGATTAATCAAGTGGTTTGCTCCTAAGGAAAGTTGGCTTGCCTTTATAACACTTATGACCCAAATAGCCACCCATGATGACCGACCAAATTTCTTCCTCGTTAATTGCATTTTCCCACCTACTTTTTCTCCTTAAGAAAGTCACATTTTCCCTTGGGTAATTCATTTTTGGCTAAATGCTTTTTGCTTTTTGTTTACCTTATTCTATTTTTAAGTTTATAATAATTTATTATAAGTGTTGATAATATTTTATTTTATTTTGAAATTTATAATAAAATATCATAACTTAAGACTCCCCTTTAGTTTATTCCTTATTCATCGGGAAGACAAAATGGGCTAAGGGTCTTTGTCATGATTAACTAAGGAAGTGGGACATTTCAGTCCTCCCTTCCCACAATTGCTTTCCCTCAAGCAATTCTGAATTGTTTTGTCTAAGTGTCATGCACAATAGACAAAAAATGCTGAAATGTTTCAAAATCCTGGAACATATACTTGTTAAATGAGATAAATCTTGGCACTAATTATCACTCACAAGATGTTCATGTATACATGGTTGCATCCAAGGTAGTACATAATTCAGATTGTAGATTTTATCTTTGAACTCATCACTTTTCTCAAAACAAATCTGAATATGCAACATATATGACATTATTTTACTCGTCCCATTCCTTATGAAATCACCATGATCCAAGAAAGGCTGAATTTATTCACAAATCAATTGTTGCAATGTTATGCTTCTTTCTTCACCACTCACCTCTTATGTAATATTCCCTTCTTGGAATACTCCTATCATGCTCTTGGTTGCCATTATTTGAGGAACTCCCTTCCTCATACCTTACAAAACAATTTCCTTGTATTGCACTTTGAATTTCAACTCCATAGTTTGATAGTTTTGGTTGAATTCACCCAAGGATTGAATCCATTGTACACCAAGTACTAACTCCAAACCATCAATACCAACAACATAAAACTCATCACTTACCTCATGACCTCCCATGGTGAATTGGAGCTGAGAAATCTTCTTGGTGCATGTGATTGAATGTCCATCTACCACAATCACATTAAATCCTTGGAATTATTCTTTTTATAAACCAACACACCACTGGCCAAACCACCCACATCGGCATCACGATGCGCTTCATCACCATTAAGTAGCACAGTTGGCTATTATTGTCATGGTTGAGGCTGAAGTTGCCACCCAAAATGGCTTGTAGTGAATAGTAGTGCTCCACATCACAATTTAGTGCCAAATATTTATCTTCAGTGATCTCTCCCTTCATCATGGTGCTTTATAGTAGGTGATCGGAGTTTGTGTCTTCTTTTTTCCCCTCTTAACACTCAAGAGAAGTGTGAGAATATCCATAGCTTGTGTGGCTGCCACATTTTTGTTTTCAAACCAACAAGTTTTGACATCAAACCTTGAGAGTGTAGACACTCAAATTTGGAAACTTACCCTTGGCAATGATTAGTTTGGATTTTTTTATAAGTTTGGATTTTTTCCCATGCTAAGATAAATGCTTGCATTCCAAGCTCAATTGACATATCTTTATATCTCTCTTATGAAATGTTCACCTCTACACAATTTTTTTCATTCCTCTAAGAAATATTAGTTATCTAACATAGTAATCCATGTACAGGCATCAATCCCATAGTCTGTCTCTTTCCTCACTAATTACCTATTTAGGACTTTGCAACATAGGTTTGGGCCATACTACAGTCCTGAGTAACTTATATGGTCCTAAACCTTCTCATATAATGACTTTTTTTCTAATTTTAAAACCTTACGTGAGTCAGTTCTTCTTCACTATGTCGACCATAATGTGAATTTTTTACCTATGGAATCCCTTATAAGCAAGTTAATTACCATTCATAACTCGTCTGACATTCTCATAAGCTCCCATTATAAATATAAACACTAAAGCACTCAAAGATCTTTAAAATATTCCAAAAGTAGTTGCACAATTTACATAAGCCACCACATAAGTTTGAAACACTCAAACCATATTCAAGAGTCTTGCTTCCTTTGTTATCAAACATGCAAAGGTATTAGATCCATGTCTTACCAAGGGCAAGTCACTCCGCACATTTCCAAAGGTATTCAATAGAAAAAAGGGATTAGTTTAAGCATGTGAAGAACACCACATCACACTATTGTCACATCGGGTACATTTTCTACTCTTTAATTAACATGTTATCATTGTGTCAAGAGACAAGAGGGTGCCGATAGGTGGTTCAATTAGATAATGCACACTTTTACCTACATGAGGAAAACTTCACGAGTCTTGCTCTGAATTAAGGGGATGTAGTAGAACACTTGGATTTTTCCAACATGGGTTGACCTCCAAGGATATTCTAACCTCTCTCTCTCTCTCTCTCACACACACACACACTGATTTCTCCTTTTATTATCTAATGCTTTTATGAATTTTTCTATAAGTATCTACGGTCTCTATTTGTTGCAGATCATTACATGTGGTTTTTAAGTTGTGCGAGCCCTATTGACTAACAATGACACTCATTTTCAGGAAAGTGAAGGACTAATGAAATTGCATAACCCCATTTTGCACAAGTCCAAGACAATACAAATCATGCCAAAACCATACTACTCCTAGAGTGAGTTGCATAGTTCTACCTAAGAGCAATTTTTAGTTACAAATCTAGAGATGAAGCATTTCCATATTCAGAATAATTTTTGAACCCATTCTATACCCCGAGATCATCTCTGTACCACTCTAAACAACTAAGTACTCACCCCTTTGTGTGTTTTAAGTAACCATTTTATCATTTCATCATAGTTACGAGTATTAAAAGCCTTATTCTACATTTGTTGAAATACTTTTTATTGATGTCAAAGGAAGATGAAGGATCTAACAATAGAATAAATTATTGGAAGAAGTCTATTGTCATTGTTGTCAAAGGTTTTCTCTAAATGGTCTGGAGCAGCTCGGTCACAATTTCTATCATTTGGAGCTTGCCTAGAAGGTGTTTGTCTGGAGCCCGGTTATGATGTTGATCGTTAGGAGCGCAAAGTGTAAATGGTCTGGAGCTCGGCTATGATGTTGATCGACTAGAGCTCAATGTGTAAATTGTCTAGAGATCATCTACAATGTAGCTCATCTAGAGCTTGCCTAAAAAGTTTGTCATCCAAAGCTAGAAGCATAAATGGTCTAGAGCTCGGTAGTATGCTTGGTATGGATCTCGGTCACCAAAACTTGCTTACAATGTTTGATGTCTGCAGTTGGCAATATGATGGTTCGAAGCTGATAGTTGAATTAGTTCGATGATAGTAGAATGATGTTTGAAGTTAGTTGTATGAATGATTTGAGGTCATATTGACACATCTAGAGTGATAAGAAGATAAAGCTATGTGAATTAAAAGAAGATTATTTAAGCGCAAGAGACCACTAATTGTTGTCCAAACATAATCAATTTTGATTCTCCATTATTCAAGGAAAATCACATCATTCCATGATAGAGAATGCATTATTTATGATCATGTAGGATGACTATTTTAAGGCATTGAAAATAGGGTTATGATCTTGAAGAATGCAAGCCGACCTCCTCTATTTTGGCACAAGTATATTTCTTGCATTGATATTCAAACTATGGCTGACTATGTTGATGTTTATATTCAGTTCATGGGCCGAGATTTAAATGTTTAAAAGGTATAATCAAGTATAAAAGAGACTCAAATTGGAAATAATGTTTGTGCTCACGAGTGGAGAAAATGGTGAATTAGAGGAGGAAAGGTGAAAGGTTGTGTGCATGAAGCAGTATGGAGTAAGTATGGTGTGAGAGAATGCGCAAGTGAGGAGAGATAACAACATTTTGTGAGAAGGAGAGAGGAGTGAATAATGGAAACAAATCAAGAAGACTTGGGAAGATGAAAGTAATAAGGAAACAACAATGGCATAGCTCAGAAGGTAAGAGTATGTGAAATGTGATACAAGTAACTAACAAGTGAGTGAAGCATGAAGCAAGTTTAGAAAGTGTGTTGAGGTATGCAAGTATGTAGAGGAGAGAAACTATGTAGTCTATGGAAAATTGATAAGTGGAGTATCAAGTGAGTTGTGAGTTTGAGTAGAGGTGGAGAAACATTACGAAGATGCATTGTTTAAGCTCAAGAAAATTTTTGAGTGAGAGAATGTGCTTGGGAGATATCAAACTGTTGTGAAGATGATGTGGTTAGAGGATGTTCCTGAAAGGAGAAATAAGAAAATTGAGCTGACTAGAATGGAAAATTTTTGAAGATGAAGTAAGAGTGAGAAACACATGGAGTAGAGTGTAAAGATGGGGAATGAGTAATTTTTTGAAGTAGATGTGCCTGAAAGGAGAAATAAAAAAATTGAGCTGACTGGAATGGAAAATTTTTGAAGAGGAAGAAAGAGTGAGAAACACATGGAGTAGTGTGTAAAGATGGCGAACGGGTAATTTTGTGAAGTAGAGCTATAATGAAGATATCATTCAAAGCATTTTATATAAAAGGGAACATCAAAGAAGAGAATAAAGAGAGAGATTTCTGGAACAAAAAAAGTAAGAACTGAAATATAAAGTAATTTGATCAGAACAATGTCTAGTTTGGAAGTATGTGTTGATTTCCATCATCAAGTTAAAGAAGTAACTATTATTATTGTTGAGGTTGGTGCCTCACATAATTGGGGATTGGTGTTTCCGGCGAGTTGGTGCTCACGAATTTGTTGAGTTGGTGCTCAACATTAGGGATTGGTGTCTCTAGTGAGTTGGTGCTGACAAATTGGCTCAGTTGGTGTTTGACATTAGGGATTGGTGTTTCCAGTGTGTTAGTGCTCACGCAATGGCTGAGTTGGTGCTTGTAGACACAAAATCATGCACTTGGGTACATTTCTAGGCCCTAACAACATACTTACATTCATATGATTCATAAGTGAGGAAACTAGCAATTGACAACTATATTTGGCCTCTTTTCTATCATTCTAGTTTCCTCTTTGGTCTTGCACACCCTACAACCTAGTTTGAACTTTATTGCTTTATATTTTATGACTTCAGACACTAGCGCCCAGGAACTCTCGTCCACTCCGGGTGCCTGTGACCTCTTTCTACCCTACTCACCTCTTTTATCATTTATGCATCTTGTTTTCTTATGGGTCGGCCTTCTAGTTGTCAATTACGAAATTCAACCAAGGGAATCATATAAATATAATGTTATGTGATCAAAATAAAGGACCAAGCTCTAATAATTACTATCTATCACCTAAGCTTGCATCCAAAGGAATCTAAGGCATTCAAATGCATCCATCTAGCATCCATTCAAGGGACAAGGGATTGCATTTTCTGCATACATGCATAGGAAGGGGAAGTTCTTTTATTCCATCCACATATTTGCATCTATTCTAGCAAATCTAGCCCACTATCTAGTGCATCTTGCACAAGGGCTTCCTAGGTCACAATTACACACACTTCACAAGAACTACATGGAGTCTGAGATATAATGCAATGCTTGGTCGTAAGTTCACTTAGTCGGGTGACCCCTAAGGTTAGTTTAACTCCCTATATTACATCTTTTCTTTTTGGGATTTGATGTAGTTTAAGGGTTTTGTAGGTCTTCATCTCGTTGCAGGTTACATGAAAATTCAACAATCATCTAGCGATATACAAGAGACCAACGATGACTATCAGTGACCATCTTACGACACCAGAAAAACCATATTCCAAGCTATTACACAGTCACAGGTGCCCAACAGAGGTCTCTGGTGCTTAAGCACCCCAGTTTGTTCCAAGTGCCCTAGTCTAAATTCATCTAATAGTTCCAGAATTTCCTGAGCATGATTATGATAGTATACCCTTCTTGTTTATTAGTTGTTCCAGTCCAAATCACCTTCAGGAAAATGAAAATCAGCTAATTCACTCCTTCCCTCTCTTGTACTTAGGGTTTCATATTTATCTAGCTTATTGCTTGTGTCAAATCTATACTTTAGAATCTATTTATCATACATGACTCCGCAATATAAGATTCATTTTTTAAAAAATAATTTGGTGAACCCCACTCATGATTGGTCTTTCATATCCTTATTTTACACATTTCTTTTTTCATGGCTTCTAATGTTCGTCAAATTTCTTTGCATGATTTGCTTCAAATGCATCCCAATTGCAAGGTTATTCTCTAAAATACCTAGACACTATAGATCTACCTCACAATATGCCATCTTACTAAGTAAGTATCATTTTCAATCATCTTTTCAACGACCCTAGCCTTCATGATCCTCCATCCAATCAACCCATCTTAGAGTCAATTAAAAATTTGCATTCTTTATTTCAAGACAAAATTCTAGCTATGGAATCAATGATTACATCTCTTAAATTTGAAATTCAACATCTTAAGGATGATTCTCAAGCTCATGTTATTTCTCCTTCTGCATCTCATTCTCCTTATCCTAATTCTATTTCTTCTACATGTGCTCATATCAGTGAACCCAAAGTCTTACCACTACCGACACCTCTCAAGTTTGAGCTCAATAGTAAGCAACATGACATTCTTTCTGAGCTCCTTACTCAAAAATTGATCAATTTACCGCCTACTCATTGATATCCTCCTTATCAGCTTGAAAATTATCAAGGTCATCCATATTGCAATTATCATCGAATTAATGGACATAATGCCAATGATTGTTATGCTCTAAAATGAAAAATCGGCCTCCTTAAGCATAATGGTCTCATTTCATTTTCTACACAAAATGCTGCTATGTGTTCATCTCCAATTGCTACATCTCAATGGGTTCCTAAATCTGATTCATCTGTGTCTCATGACCATCATACCATCATTACTAATGTTCCTTCTATCATAAGTCAGGATCCTCCTATGCAACTTCCTCTCAAAATTAGTTCAACCTCTCCTCCTTCTCAATCATCTACACCATTACCAATTCAAACTAAACAACCACTTCTCAAAATCGGTCCATCTTGTTATCCCAACATGTCTTCTGCAACGTTGAATAAGCCATCACCATTCAGGGTCCCTATCCTCGCTCCACTTCAACAATAAATCACTTTTGTTAAACAAACCATTCCTTACATTGACGGCTATGACAAATTTCAAACGCCTTCATAGATCTCCATCTCTTACACACTTGGGGGTATCATGTTTACTTCTCCCCCTCTTAACATCATCAAATGTTTATCATTCCATTTCTAAATAATCTTGTATAACTTGATACACTCTTGTATTGTCATTACCCTATGACGCACATGGTTCATAATTGACTGCTGAGGGTCTAAATATGAAATGAACCTCACACCATTCTACACTTTGGGATTTTTGCTTCATGTTACATCTTTCTAACATACACATCTATTTCAAACCATTTCCCTATGATACACTCTTGTTTTATGGTTCATTCTTGACTGTTGAGGGGTCTTTTATAAATGAACCTCATCTCACTCATACATGCACATCCACTTGGGGGCACGCTATTTCTATCACATACGCATCGTGCATACCATCACATCATTCACACGAATACATTTGCATATCTTGGTTACACATACTCTTGCTTGCTTGTACTAACATGTATACTTGCTTACTATGCTAGTCAGATATCTAGTATGTCACCATCTTTTCTATATACACATGCACATTCACTTGGTCTTTAGTTGTGAATGCAAACTTTCTACAAATCCTCACATGCAACAATGATGCTTGGCACTGTATCTCTTTCTCATCCCATCGAAGCTCCTGGGGGAATCTGCTTTCTCACTCATCACCTGTGCTATTATTCCATTACAAGTTACTTTCTACTTTTACTAGCACACTACTTACATACACGTCTTGACATACTTTATATATTTATAACATGCTAATGGGTGCTTCATGTGGAATATTTTCTTTGTAGGAACTATATACCACCATGGTTTTCTATTACACTTTTCTTGATATTGTTTGCCATTATATGTTATTGTTTGCAAGCTACGCCCTTTGTCTTGTATGCACCCTGTATATTTTTGACCGCTTCGACCTTGATTTTCTTGTGCTATTATGAACGATGCCCCATGTTTGAAACCTATTTTTCATGGTATATCTTGTCTTCTTGCTTGATTACACATTATATTCTATAGACACACTTATCTCAAGATTGCACTAACACATCTTACTAGCCACTTTGTTTGAATACGTTGTGGTTTCTATCATACACATTCCCTCCCCCTACAGGGATCCATTTCAGCATCACATCAGATCAGTTACAGGTCCTCTCTTTAGACTGTATTCTCCTAACAATGTGGCATGCACCCAAAATGAGGGGGGGCATACATTGGGTGAATCGGTCACCCCATAAAACAACTCAGAGCTACAGTACAAGCCTGCACAATACATGAACATAACAAAATTTTAGTCATAGAACGACCCATATTATGACTTTAGTCCTCAACATAGCACATATAACAACACTTAGAACCAGACAGTAGCACCTTGATGCCTATGTCCTCCCCTGGGCGCCTATGTCTTGGGAGCAGATATATAAATTTAATTAGATCAATATGGTTCATAGCAGTTTCCAGAGCAGTTTTCATAGTATAGGCACAGTCCTCCAGCAAGGAAAATGTATTTTATCTCTAATTAGAACAAATTATTCAATTAGTAAAAGGAAACAATATAGAACTAAACATGGGACATATCATCTATAATAGTGCTCATTCGGGAAGTAGTCATGGAGGGAGAGTAACACTATACCTCTCTCCCCAACACTCTTTTGTCGTGGTGTGAGATTGCCTAAAAAACTTGTTCTTGGCATGAGATCACCCAAAAAATCTCCCACTTAGTATGAGATCACCCAAAAAACTCACTCTTCTACAACAATTTTGGATATTTTCTATCCTTGTACACTCGTATACATTAGGTGCACACTTTCTTTTTTGTATACTTTTACACACTTTTTGGATACTTTTATAGAGTTTTCATAATACATGACTTTGACTACTGTTTCGCTCTTCTTTTATAAGTTTTTCCTTAATACACAATAAGAAACAACCCTACATGAATAAGCATAAGCAAAACAATAGGTACAACATAGTACAACACGTACACTTCACCCATAGGGTCACTTCCTATTTATTAACTTCAATGATTCATTTTTATCACTTCATGCTTTTACTTGTCTCTTCGGCACACGATTGCCATTGATATACAAGGAATAAAAGGTATGCATCTTCTAATTACTTTATGTTATCGATAATTCTCTCAACAATATAAAGTGGGGGCAAATGTAGACATAAAATCACACACTTGGGTACATTTCTAGGTCCTAACAACATACTTGCATTTATATGATTCCTAAGTGAAAAAAATAGTAATTGACAACTATCTTTGGCCTCTTTTCTATCTTTCTATTTTCCTCTTTGGTCTTGCACACCCTACAAACCAATTTGACATTAATTTCTTTATCTTTTATGACTTAGGACACCGGTGCCCAACCAGGACGCCAACGCGCAAGTGCCCTCATCTCCTCTAGGTTCCCCCAAACTCTTTCTACCATACACATCCCCCCTGCAGGGATCCATTTCAACTTCACATTAGATCAATTACATGTCCTCTCTTTAGACTGCATTCTCCTAACAACGTCACTTGTACCCAAAACGAGGGGGGCATATATTGGGTGAATCAGTCACCCCATACAACAACTCAAAGATAGAGTACATGCCTACACAATACATGAACATAACAAAATTTTAGTCACAGAATGACCCATATTATGACTTGGGTCCTTAACATAACACATACACCAACACCCAAAACTAGATAGTAACGGATGGGTGCGTATGTCCTCCCCTGGGTGCCTATGTCTTGGGGGCACATACACAAATTTAATTAGATTAATATGGTTCACAATAGTTTCCAGAGTAGTTTTCATAGTATATGCACAATCCTCCAACAAGAAAAATGTATTCTATCTCCAGTTGGAACAAATTATTCAATTAGTACAACATGAAACAATACAAAACTAAACATAGGACATAGCGTCTGCAATAGTGCTCATTCAGGAAGTAGTCATGAAAGGAAAGTAACAATATACCTCTCTCCCCAACATTCTTTTTCCATGGCATGAGATCACCTAAAAAACTCACTCTTGGCGTGAGATCGCCAAAAAAATCATTCTTGGCATGAGATCGCCCAAAAAAACTCACACTTGACGTGAGATCGCCCACAAAAAATCACTCTTCTATAGTTGTTTTGGATATTTTCTATCCTTTTACACTCCTATACATCAGGTGCACACTTTCTTTTTGTAGACTTTTACACACTTTTTACACACTTTTACAAAGTTTTCATAATACATGACTTTGACTACTCTTTCGCTCTTCTTTAATAGGTTTTTCCTTAATACGCAACAAGAAGCAACCTTACATCAACAAACACAAGCACAACAATAGGTATAACACAGTACACCACATACACTTCACCCCTAGGGTCACTTCCTATATCTTAACTTCCATGCTTCATTTTTATCACCTCACGTGTTTTACTTGTCTCTTTGGCACACTATTGCCATCGATATATAAGGAACAAAATGTATGCATCTTCTAATTACTTTATGTTATCATTAATTCACTCAAAAATACAAAGTGAGGGCAAATGTAGACATAAAATCATGCACTTGCGTACATTTCTAGGTCCTAACAACATATTTGCATTCATATGATTCCTAAGTGAGAAAACTAGTAATTGACAACTATCTTTGGTCTGTTTTCTATCTTTCTGTTATTCTCTTTGGTCTTGCACACCCTATAAACTAGTATAACATCCATTGATTTATATTTTATGACTTTGGACACCAACGCTTAGCCAGGATGCCATCTTGCAGGCACCCTCCTCCGCTCTGGGTGCCCCCAAACTCTTTCTACCTCACTCACCTCTTTTTGGCCTTTTTTTATCATTTGGGCATCTTATTTTCTTATGGGTTGGCCTTCCAGTTGTCAATTACGAAATTCAACCAAGGAAATAATATAAATACAATGCTATGTGATCAAAATAAAGGACCAAACTCTAAGCATTACTATTTATCACCTAAGTTTGCATCTTGGTGTCCTCGAGATTTCACCCTGAAATCTAGGACTGCCCCTTTTGAAAAATTTCATTATTTTTAAAGTAACAAGTCGTTTTGTGTTTGTTTTTGCTTGTAGTTGTTTTCATTGCTCTAAGATATCCCTAGAGAGTCATAAAAGCCAAATTCAAAAAATACCCACATGCTAAAAGTCACTCTATCCCTTTGTCAAGTTTTGTCTGAGAGAATTTTATTTATTTATTTATTAAATAAATAAAGTTATTTTAAAAATAGATCGAGCTAAAATTGGAGGATTTAGGTTATATAAAGCACTTCACCCCATCATTATTACCATAGAACATTCACCTGGGGGGAAGAATTTTTGCAGATCATCTAATTGGAGAAATTTTCAAGCAATTGCCTGCAACTTCTTTTGTTCTATTTTATTTCTTTTTGTCTGTGTTTTGGTTTGTTTTCTCCAATAATTCCTGTAGCCTATTCATTCTTCTTCCAGATCTTTTTCCAGGCATAGGGTTTTGAAAAGCTATCTAGTCTTTTTAATTACTAATCTGTCTAAAGGCGATAAGAGCTCAAAATTCTTTCAGAAGATTGCAAGAAGTCGCTTGGTCCAAAAAGGTGAAAAAATGGATTTTATGAAAATAAGAAAAAAATTTCCATCAATGCGTAGAGCTCGAGAAAATACACACCTTTAGAGAAAACAACACCTAAAACGTAGCCACATAATGAAAGTTATGGCACATGCAAGTTTTTGGTGCTACATCTTCCCAGACCCTTTCCAAAAATGGCAAATTTTATTCTTTCCTTTTGTTTTCTTCACCAAAAATATGGAAAAAGGGAAAGAAATGTTGTCTTCATGCTAGTTTTTCAAGGTTACCTTCTGCATCCAATTTCCACGCTGCCTTAAGTGACGAATTTTCATGCAATTCTCAAGGCGGAAGTCATAATGCAAGTCACACTTTTAGAAAAGAGCTATCTATAATGCAAGTTGCATTTTTTTGGTAGGAATCACTTAAGTTGCCAATGGGAATTTTGGAGGTGATAGACAGGTGGAAATTTCTTACCTGCCTAGTAGGGTGAAAATTCCCGTTATGATAGTAAAGTCACTTAAGTGAAAAGCAGAAATTTCTTGCCTGCCTTGCAAGGTGAAAATTCTCATTATAAAAGTAAAGTCACTTAAGTGAAAAGTGGGAATTTATTGCCTGCCTTGCAGGGTGAAAATTCCCATTATAAAAGTAAAGTCACTTAAGTGAAAAGCGGGAATTTCTTGCCTACCTTGCAGGGTAAAAATCCCCATTATGAAAGTAAAGTCACTTAAGTGAAAGCGAGAATTTCTTGCTTGCCTTATAGGGTGAAAATTCCATTCCTTTGACTTCTTATTTTTAACATGACTTCTAGCCAAAAAGTGCGACCCATTTTGGCATAGCTAAATGTCTAAAAGTTGATTTTTTTTAAATTGTTGGGAAGCATCCAGTTTTGGTGCCTAGGGTTGGAGAAGCTTTCTTTTTATTATTCAGAGTGTCTGCATGTTGATGTGAGTGCACAAGTGAATAACATAATATTTTTTAGCTTGCTTGACATGCAAGAAAAGTCTAAAAATAGAGGGAAACAATCTTTATAAGTAGATTTTGGTGATGAAAATTGAGTATTCATGCCATGTACTCCATATTTGTTTGAATCAATTACAGGTATTCATCACAGATGCCCATATTGGTGGAGAAAGCAGAAGTCAATATCTGATACATTGAACATATCTTCAGAATCAAAGGAAGAAATAGATCCAACTCTCATAATTGCGAAGGCTTCCGACAAAAAATCATCCTCTTGTTTCTAATATAGCCCATGTGGAAGTCATTGCATGGAAAATTCCTTTTAGGAACTTGTGCATGTGCTCCCAATCTTCCAGTTGAAGCCTTCATTGAATTTACTTGTGTTTTCCTTCACCCGGAGTGCTTTCCACAATTTAAAATTGCTCATATACAATTAAAAATAAAAAATAATGAGTTTTGTCTGAATTGTTTACGAAAAACATTTTACTAATGCATATACTGGAGAAGAATTGCAAAAGCTTCAAGGATGAAAGGGGAAGACTAGTCAAAGGTAGCACCCGCAGGAAAATCATAGTCAACTGCTTCTAGATCTAGTTTGGTGAGAATCAAAGGCAAAAGAGTCAACTGCATGTAGAATATGGAAGAAGAAAAAGACTGTGAGTGTTGCAGCTTTCTTCTAATTTCTTTTCCTCTTTCTTATTCTTTCTCTTATTTCCTCCCAAAAAGTAATTGAGAAATCAATTAAATTATAAAACTTAAGTGATTGGTTTAAAAGCCAATACTTGAAGAAGTCAATTACTTGAAAATAGGTTGCATACATGCAAAATAGAAGGTTTTATTTTCAGTTATAAATCATGCATGTCATGCAAAGAGTAATTCTAGGAGAAAGATTGCCAACTATCCCCTTTTCTATAGATTCCGCATGCGGGAATTCATTAAAAAATTCCTATTTGTAATTGTCCTCTATACACTATAAATAGAGGAAGAACCTACAGGTTAAAGAATCAGAATTTGTAATAAACATTCTTGTCTTCCAGACTTTGAGGTTAAACCCTTGATATCTTTATAAAAGCTAAGGAATAGAGAGGAGGCAAATTTTTGGAGAACTTTGTGTTAATGGTGCATTTGTTTCTTATTTATTGTTAGATCTTTGTATAACATTTGTGTTATCTTAGATTTGGATCTAAAACTTTCCTTTGCTTTGAATTATGTATTTCTAGATCTATTTGTTTCATCTATGTGCATGTGACCAACTATGCCAACTATTGGTTAGGCTGCACATGTTCTTTCTTTTCTACTCGCATTCAATTATTTCCCTCTTTTGCATATATGTAATGTCTTACAGTTGCTTACTTGCTGCAAAACTACCTAGCTATGGTGCATGAGCTACGCGGTTAAAGTAAAACCAACAGATAGATATTAGACAATATAACTGACAAAATCTTACATGAGAGCCTCATCGGTAAATGAGGGAGATTTATCTCATGACTGCCTAGGTTTTTCAACTGCGCATAAAATCTAGCCAAGATATCCAAAGGCATCTAAGGCATTCAAAGGAATCCATCTAGCATCCATTTAAGGGACAAGGGACTGTATTTTCTATATACACCCACAGGAAGGGTTAGTTCTTTTATTTCATCCACATATTTGCATCTATTCTATTAAATCTAGCCCACTATCTAGTTCATCTTGCATAAGGGCTTCCTAGGGC
Organism: Taxus chinensis; assembly: GCA_019776745.2. Classification (NCBI taxonomy): domain Eukaryota; kingdom Viridiplantae; phylum Streptophyta; class Pinopsida; order Cupressales; family Taxaceae; genus Taxus; species Taxus chinensis. The sequence continues at coordinate 594,521,953 of CM034151.1, read as the reverse complement.
ACAATTACACACACTTCATAAGAATTACATAAATCCTTAGATGTGGTGCAACACTCATTCATAAGTTCAATCAGTCAGGTAACCGTTGGGGTCAGTTCTGAATCCCCATATTACATATTTTCTTTTTAGGATTTGATGTACTTTGAGGGTTTTACAGGTCTTCATCTCTTTGCAAATTATAGGCAAATTCGGTGATCATCCAGTGACATACATGCGACCAACGACAACTGTCAGTGACCATTTTACGACACCAAAAAATCTAGATTCCAAGATCTTGCGCAATCATAGGTGCCCAACAAAGGTCTCTAGCGCTTAGGTGCCCCAGTATTATTCCAAAAACCCTGGTCCAACTTCATCCGACAATTCCAAAATTTATTGAGCATAATTACGACAGTATGCCTTTCTTGTTTATTGGTTGTTCCGGTCTAGATCACTTTTAGGAAAGTGAAAATCAACTAAGTCACTCCTTCCCTCTCTTGCACTTAGGGTTTCATATTTATCTAGCTTATTGCTTGTGTCAAATTTATACTTTAACATTTATTTATCTTATGTGACTCCATAATATCTTAGGGTTTTTACAAAAAAGTCTATTGCTGTTAAATCAATGCTCAACATTGGGGATTAGTGTATCTAGTAGATTGGTGCTCACAAATTCATATTGAGATATTTTGGGATTGGATTTGGATAGTAGATGCAAGCATTATTTTCTTTGTGATTTTCTCCCGAAAGGATTTCCACATAAATTGTGTGTTTGCAATTGTTATAACTTGTGTGATTGTTGTTGTTATGAATAATAAAGTTTTGAATAAGTAAAATATTGTATAATATTTATTCACCCCCTCTCAGTGTTAGTGTGTGTATAAGTTTTGGATCAGACTTGCACAAGAAAAACACACTGAATAATTATATTATTTCTTCATATATTCAATCTATTATTTATCGGGGATACAATACAAATATATAGGAATGTGATTCCTATTATCTCTCCACCATTTTCTCACAAGAATATCCTCGACGATATATTGTTACAACAATATATCTCGACAATCTATATCTGAACTATTGTTGTTATACACAACAATATTACATCAAACCAATATAACTTAAATATATGAGTTTGATACAACTCATTTACAATTACTACATGTAAATATTATTATCCATGTAAATATTAAATTCCTAACATTCCTCCCTTAATGTTTACATGGTACAAAAGAACTTTCACACTTCCTCTGCAGCGTTCCTCCTCTGCGCGCTCATGATCTTGGCACACACTTGAATTGAAGGTAGAAGAAAGAACACATCAACTTCTTATTGACCATGCACTGTCGGGAACATATCTGACTGACGAGGATGGGAACACACTTAGGAATCATCTTATTATCAACCAGTCACTCTAGGGAACACATCTGACCTAGCAGTGTGGGAACTCAAGTAGGAACACATCTGAGAAGCCTTTAATGGTTTTTAGGAGGCTAACCACAAACCTAGGTATGAACAGGAACACATTTGACTGTTCTACCTCATCAAGACTCATGATGCCGCCTTTCACTATGCTATCTGTTCTTTACTATGTTTTTGCATAGGGGAAATAGGAATAATCGCATACACAATTGAAAAACGGGAAATGGAACATTGGATCATGTTGATCATGTTCCCCCCTCAATGTGAAATTTCCACTTATTGAAAACTGTAAATTGTAAAAACTGAAGCTCACGACTGAAAGCAAACTCACAACACAAAATGTCACCATAGCTTCGTGCGGCCTCATTGTTGGTGACTGACGAGAGGTCGTTGTTGACCTCCAGCCTCCGATGCCTCCATCCTCTAGTGTCATACTGCTTATCTCAACCGGATTTGGATATGAAGCTCAACTATTTCCACATTGTTTATTATATCTTCCCTCTCGTAATGTGAAACACTTTATTTCTCTGGATGTCAAATAACACTGAAAATGTGTCTGTGAGGCAATTTGTTTTTAGGACTTTGACAAAAGATGACACATGACTAACGACTCAATTTAACATTAACTAAACAAAAATTGACTTGACAATCTTGACAAATTGATAAATGATTTGACGATTTTTAACTCTAATGGCATTTTTAGACTTTTTACAGTTGTCCTTACAACAACTTACAATGACATATTTACACAAAATGATGACTTAGATTTTTCAGTCCAAGACAATAGACTATTTGAAAACTCAACAAACAATACTTTTTTACTACTGACAACAATAATAAATAACTATACCCTTATACTTGACATACATTAATTATATGTATATTATTTTTGTGAACAAATAATGGTCGACAATTACTACAAATTAATAAAAAATAAAAAACTAAAATCCAATAGCCATATGGGCGAAACACACTAAAGAAGACCGACCTATTTGCTTTGAATCGTGAGGAAAATGGATGGATTAAACAAATAAAATTCCAACCTCGTAGGTTTCTCCTTAACACCAAACGTGGATCAGAAGATGTGGTCAATGGAGGTTCCGAGCCAAAGGATATTCATGCAATTTCGACTCAAAATAGCCAAATCTAGATCGATAAACCCAAAAAATACACCAAACATGAATGGAGGATATACACAACCCCCAAAGATAGGCACAGATCTCAATGAAATGCTTTCACGCACTAATGTCGTCACTCCAATGAAGCTAATTGAATACTTTAAACACATGCGAATCAAATCTCAACTGCCAATGTTACAAGGTAGTATTTTCACGAGACTGTGAACAAAGATATACGAGCTTCAACTAGAAAGATGATTAGAATTGGATGTTGAATGCCAGGAGTGAACTGAACGAACAACTATGTAGGAATGGAGTGGACCGAATAGGACAAAATGATGCATGGGCGTTTGGGTCTAAACATCTAAATACTCCCGAGTCCTCGTAATAGATGAAGGCGTGAATGCATGAGATGTCCAGGTTGCCGTGTGGAGATCCAAATGGGGGGTGTTATGTGGCTATACTGTTGATCACGTTTTTTAGATACATGCAGACCTCGATGCAAAATGGATTGCAAAGTATAAACCAAAATCTTTCCAAATCAAATGATGAGATAAATCCAAAAAGATCCACGCCGTGTATAAAGCTAATATACCTTTCACTCGGATGCTCCATGAAGTTATGCTGCGAGTTGATTTTGTTATAGGGTACACAACCTGAATAATTCGTTTCAAATTCTCCTTGATTTGAATGCCTTAATTAGAATTTCACGCAGGCAAAAATCAAGTGACAAGGAGGAATTTGGAGCTCCCGAACCCGAAAACAGGAATGACAAGCCACTAGAATTTTAATCCTTCATCAATAACTACTGCTAAGATGTAACCAACAACTACAAATTTGTGAGCATGCCTTTTATTTTTTGACAAACCGTATTCTTCAATACAAAATGTCAATGCTATAAATAACTCACTGATTTCTACGCAATTTATTTTTATTTTTTTCTCATCGTTTGGGCAAAACATAGTATGGCACTGCCCCTAGTTTTTTTAATCTTCCATCAGGAGAGCGAGAGTGAACATCAATCTGATACCAAATATAATTTTTGGATCAGACTTGCATAGGAAAAATGCACCGAATAATTATATTATTTCTTCTATATTCTCCATATGTCTTCATTTGAACACCATTACATATAAATAGGAGAGGACTTCCTATTATTAAGGAATCTCTTGAAACCACTGAATCCTACAATATCTCCTAAACTCTTATATTCGTGAGTCAGTTCAACAACTAAACTCACGTACAATATAATAGTAAACTATAAGAGATATTATTTATAACAATATAATATTAACAATAATACTGTAATAACCATACGGTTAACAACTATCATTATTATTTACCTTTCAGTAAATACCAAATTATAATGTATACATTAATATCCATGTAAATATTAAATTCCTAACAGCGTACTCTTAAAAAATGGTGTGGTTAATATTTATTAATTTATTTCGAATAATCAACTTGTAACATACCTTACATCCTACCCCCATATATATTTTTCAGGTGTAAACGTTTGGTGAACCCAATGGTTTCTCTTGCATAATTTTATTTTACCTTAGGGTTTCAAAAAATTTCAATATTCTAGGGTTGGTATTCAAATTTATTTATTATTTCTATTTATGTCATGCCCTACATCTAGTTTTCAAAATTTTCCTTAGGGTTCCATATTTGGGTCTCTTCTTAGGGCTTCATTCTAGGGTGTCCCTTTTTGGTAACAACATCTTTCATCACATATCTCTAAATAAACGAATCTATTTTCAAATTTCTTAACTTTTTCTTTATTTTTATAAATTAAATGAAAACATCTTTTTTGTTATTCCTGATTTTTAGCACAATTTTCATAAATTCAAAATTGTTAATTTTAGTAATAAGAGTATAATTCACAAAATATACATGTATTTAAAAAATCCTTAGAGGTTTTTGTTCCTCATATTTAGATCTTAAAATATCTCTATTGGTTTTGTAAAATTCATGTTTTATTTTAAAAAATGACCATTTTACTAATATGATGACTTACACTTTTTGCTAAAAATCACTTTTGGGCCTACCTTTTATCGGAGAAGCACCACGTATCTGTTGGTTTGAAAATGCACTTGTGAATGATGCGAGACATGAATTGTTCCAAGATAAAAATAATAATAACGTACAAGACTGAAAAATTATGAAAATACAAGAGAGATAATTGCAATAACACATAAATAACTCCAACTCAATACAATCAAATAGAACAATGCAATAAATGTACACATAAGAGGTGAATATGTAACCTCCTCCTAGAATCATGGCAATCTCCACCTAGAATAGTGGTAACCAACACTTAGAATGGTGTAGTCAAGTTGTAACCAACACCCAAAATAGTGTAGTCAAGTGTATACCTAAGCAAGCATATCCCATGAGTGTAGGGAAACTCCAAGTGAGGTGGAATATCCCAAGTAGGATAATACAGATAAAGTAAGGAAAATAAATCCTACATTAACACCCCCCATAAGCATAACTTAGATGGGTAGTGAAAAATGAAAGTGGGTCCCGACAACAAGGTTTGATGAGGTACCCACATATAATGCAATCTTTCATAAGATATAGTAAAAGGAGAATACCCAGTGGGAAATAATCCCTCCCAAAAGAGAGACATGAAGAAGTGAAGAGGCTAGAAGCCCCCCTGAAGATGATGAAGTTGCTGATGTAGACCACACCCCAAGAAGAGCTCGTAGATGAATGAACTTGCTCTCAGTGAAAGGTTTGGTGAAGATGACAACAACCTGCTCTGAAGATTGGAAAACTATTAAATCGATGACCTGCTCATGAATGAGCTCCATAATGAAGTACATGTAAATATCAATGTGTTTGGTACTCTTATGAAGGACCGAATTCCTGAATATTATCTAGATGGTGCTCTGGTTATAAAAAAAGATGACTATATGTTTCCTTATCTAGATGCCAAGCTCAAAAAGAATCCCCTAAATCCAAATAACCTCAGTAGCTATGTTAACAAGTCCCCTGTACTCTGCCTCTATGGATGATAGAGCAATACCATTATGCTTCTTTCTTGACTAACTGGGGGTAGTTGGTGTATGATGACATGGTGTAGAAGGACTTGGAGTGTACGAGAGTTCTCCAGTTATATGAATTTCCCTTCTTCAAAAATCCTAAGTGTTTGTATCAATGGCTGTTGTCACATGTCCACGAGGACTACTTTTATTTTTCAGGAAGGAGAATGCGCATCACCACACAATTGATTGGATGAGTTCTATGGCTGCATAATTTGGGATTTGAAACAGAGCTATATTTGGAGGAAGATATAGGAGTAAAGGCCAATGCCACTACATTTAACTATTAGAGGGGAGGTATTACAATGGAAATTACAGATATCAGTGACCTTCGCTGCATGCCTTGTTAGTTATAAATTGGGCACATCGGAGGGGTGGTATCAGGTAAATAAGAAGTGGCTACATATATCACATAAAATACACAAAATACTATGTATAACATTGCCTCCTTCATCATCTAAGGAATCATTGAAGAAGTAATGGTGCAAGTAATGAAAGGTGAGAAAATATCGTGGGGAATTATCCTACTTTTGATTGTTTTCTAGGAGATAGGGGTATCAGATGGGCCTAAGGAAAAGATTTGTAAATACTTGATGGAGAACAAGTCCCCCGTGTAGAGGTTCATAGAGTACACATGCGATAGAGGCATAATCATGCATATAAGCTCTAGGTGGACAAATGGTACATGCAAATGTGTGAAGCATTTGAGGACGAGTGATGCATACCGAGGGAGCTACCCTCGATTTTGGTCGGTAAAGCAGAATTTACAATATATCAACATTTTTATTTGGGATGATTTTACATGAGTAATGGGAAGAAGAGCCCATGGTGCAAACTACCATTTGCCTTCACTACCAAATACTTCCAGGCATCAGTGAATATGATCAAGGATGCACAAAAGTTAATTTTTGATGCACACAAGGTAAATGTTGAGTGCCACACATTGTGTACCAAGTTTGTATATACTTCTAAGTCAACTTATACGGAAATGATGGAGTTCGACAATATGGATATCACTCATGTAACTCTTGTATTAGGAAAAAAGTAGTGAGAGTCTACATCTACTTGAGGCTTGTAATAAAAGATGGGCTGTATATTGTTGGGATGGACCATAACCTCCCAAAACTGCCAAAAGGAAAACAGACTGTGGGCACAAAAAGGGTGCGCGAGGACACTCCTCACTGAAAAGAAGAAGAAGAAGAACATGAAAAGGGCAATCAGAAGGAGGAGGTGGAAGAAGAAGAGGATCACTATACCAAAGAGCAAGGAAGAAGAAACAATAGGTGCACAGGGAGAAAAGTAGAGGCGCAAGCATTTCTGTAACACCCAAGAAGCCGCTAAAGAGACCAAGTCCAAAGAAGAAGACCCCACCAAAGAAAAATCCAAGGGTAGTTTCTAGCAAGAAGACTGAAGAAAAGGGGAAGTCAAATGAGTAAGAAGTAAAACAAGATTCCCCGATTATCCACAATTTAGATGATGATGATGAAGAGGAGCGTGATGCGCATGATGAGGAAAATTTGGGGAAGGATGGTGAAGACGAAGAAGGCAATGTTGAGCCAATTAAGGAAGATATAGGCGAAGACAAAGAGCATGAAGAAGAACATGAAGATGAGCATAAAGTTGAGCATGAGGAGGGGGGGAGGAAATTAAAGGTATTGATACAGTCGTTGGAGAAGATGTATGCACGGGAGAAGCCAACGGTGCTGTGTATACTATTGCGTAGGAGGTGACTTTATGGAAGAGAGGAAAGAGAATAAGGAAAAGATAGATACTTCAGGGCCCTCACTTGCAATATATTGATGATCATGTGAAGGTCCTTAGGGTGAACTACCAGAGCTTGGTGGCCACAGAGGACCTATTCTGTTGGTCATTTCTCGAGAAGAACAAAGCTTCCCACACATAAAAAAGATGATCTCATAGAATATTTGATAATGATCTCATGGAATATTTTATAATGATGTCGTGATCAAGACGATGTGTGAGGAAGAACATTGCAAAGATCAAAATATTGAAGAAGTTGAGTTGGACTTAAAGGGAGAAATAGGATGAATGCATGTGGCATACAAAAAGGTAGAAAATATTGTAAGTGCCATCATAACCACTTGCCTAGAATTGGTTGAGCAAGCCAAAGATGAGTACCCCTCATCACTACACTATCTAGAGGACTTGGTGAGGATGTTCTTGCATGAGAAGAGGCTAGGGATAGAACCAATGGATGAGGAGATATCCCTGCAGAAGAAGAATAACATAGAGTAGGTAGAGATACACCTTGTGTAATATGAGGCCCTAACAACTAAAGCCAAAGAGGTTACACGAAGGGAAGGGTTTTTCTTTGTCAAATTCCAAGATTTTGATTAGGTTGTGAAAGCACTTGCTACAAATGAAGAGGCATAGTTGAAGAAAATATAGGACAAAATGAAAAATAACAAGGTCAAGTGAGAGAAGGTGATGGCTGAAGTGGAGCAAAAGAGAGATTTGATAACAACCTTAAAGTTCATGCTTAGGGACAAACCTAAAGATCTTTTCACTTTAGTCATGTGCAATATGGATGCACTAGATTATGTGGCCTCATAACTTAATAAAATGATCATAGAACTCAAGGGAAAGATCAATGAGTTAACCCTCACAGAAGTACCTACCATTGTAGATGCCACGTCAGTAAAAGCAACAAAGTAGTCGGAAGGCTAGAAGGAATTATACAATATTCTGGACAAGGAATTTCCAGGGCTCCTTCCACCTAAAAAGGCTTGAGTATTGATACGCGCATGAGTGATAGATCAAAATTTTTATTATTCTTGGTGCGCAAGCTCATATTCGTATTCTTTATTAATTCATTTATTGAAGGCATTCCTTGTTGACCTATTACTAAAGACAAATAATATCCCTAGTGTGGGGTAATATTGGTCATGGGAAATTACTAAGTACTAGTCATGATGCACACAAAAGGATATGTGCGGAGGAAAAACATATGTAAACATGTATAGAAGACCACGCAAGGGTACACACATAGGGGGGAAGTAAAGATAGAGAAATGTGCGATGATGCACGCACCAGGGGAGGACATGTCAGTGTGTGGGGTTACATGCATACAAGTAAAATACCGAGACTTAGCCATTTTGGAGATTTGGATAATAATAGACAAAAGTAGAATAACTTGAGGCACACATAAACTCTGAAATTGGGAAAAGAACATACAACTAAGAATAGAAACGATGCATGCAAGGAGACTAAAAGAAGGAATCAAAACATGAGTAAAGAAAGTTATTAATAACTAGGGATATTATTAGGAAAGCATGCAAAATGTTAATGAAACATGGATATTATTAGGAAAGAAAACATGTAGGTAGTGAAGGAAAATTCCCCACCCTATAAATATAGCATCCATGTTATGACTAGTTTGAATAAAGTCCAAAATTGTGGTATAGAGATTCTATATGTGCACCAATGATGATAAATTTTATATGTGCGTATGGTCCAATGCACTGATGTGATGGACTATAATATATTCAAATTCTATGTTATGTTATGAATTGTGGTTCTAATAGATAATTGTGTTTGGGTTGCCAAGTTGACTAGATATGAGTATGGAATTATGGGAATCTAGATAATATTGATCATTCTCCATGTTGATTAACTTTCCTTATTATATGTGTTGTTAAATTGAACTAGTATGATGTATCTTTTGTATGAATGATATGATGATTATGAATATGAACATACATGCTAACATTTTGATAAGAAAAGAAAAGGAGGTACTTTCTGGTTGCACAGACTTTGGGTGAGCTTCTAGACTTGTCTGGATGAAGTGCTAGTGCGCATACCTCTATTGGGAAATACAAGACTACACACTATCTGAAATAACCATGTAGTGAATCCCATATCTATGTGAGCCTTGAATATAGTGCAAAATCCTTTTAGCTACTTTCCAATATAGCTCATGGAATTCCTACATGAACCTCAAAATAATACCAACAACATATGAGATATCAGGTATAGTGTGAGTCAAGAAATAAGGCTGCCAACAAGTTGTCGAAACAAAGTAACATCAACTAAGGGTGTAGAATATTCACCCTCAAGCTTAAATCCAGATAAGATTGGAATCGAATATGGCTTGTAGTTATCCATGTGAAATTGATCCAGAAGATCGAGAGAGTGCTTTGGTTGTGTAAGTGAAATCCCTAAATTTGAGTGTATGATCTCAACGCCAAGTAAGTAGTGCAGTAGACCCAAGTTAGTCATGATGAATCTATCCTGAAGAGCTATCTTCACTACTAAGATACCTAATGAAGTACTCCCTATGATCTAAATGTCATCAACATAAAGTAGACGTATCAGTAATGAATTATCCCATTGCAATCGATATACATTGGGATCTGAATGACTCTGAGTAAAACCAGAAACTAGGAAGAAGGAATCGATCTTGGCATACCAAGCCCGAGGGTCCTACTTGAGGCCATAGATGGATTTCCTAAGTCTGTAAACTAAGGATGAATCCTGAACAAACCTGGGTGACTGCTCCATGTAGATCTCCTCCTATGGGTCTTTGCGAAGAAAAGCACTCTTCACATCCATCTAGTGCACACTCCAACCATGTGCTGCAGATAAAACAAGTGTGATTCTAATCAAAGTCATCTTGGCTATGCGTGAAAAGGTCTTAGAGTATTCTATGCTAACTACCTATGAAACACCCTTGGCTACTAACTGAGCCTTGTACTTATCAATTGACCCATCTGCTGCAAATGTGGTCTGATGTATCCATCAACATCGAACCATCTTCCTTCCCTTAGGAAGTGAAGTCAAATCCCAAGTGTGATTATTGATTAAGGAATTATATTCCTTATAGATAACAATTTCCCACTTAGGTACGCCTGGTGCCTCTTAGAATGTCTACAGATCTTTCATTGAAGCATAAAAGGCATGTCGCATACTCTAATAGTATTCCCGAGTACATCTTTCATCCTCTAGATCCCATGCCCAAGTTCTTAGACTATGAAGTGTTTACCTAGCCCAAAAAGGGCCTGAAATGGGTGAGTCATGTGTTGAATCCTCATCCTCTCAAATATGGCTAGAAGTAGATGAATCCTCATTACTTTGCTCACTGTCAGAACTGGAAGAAGTAGATTACTTTACCTTAGGAACTTATTGCTGATGATCTGAATCCTCAGGCTGCTCATCAAAACCGAGTGAACTCAAAGTAGATTGAGAAGTGTCAAATAAAGATTCAGTGGGAATCTCCTAAAACTTAACATTTATCTTGATGAACAACTCATGAGTAGTATAATGTAGAAGTCTATATCCATTGACCCCCTCTGGATACCCAACAGAGATGCAACATTTGGATTGAGGCTTGATTACATTGTGTTTATTTTTGGGGATGTGTGCCATTGCTGGTGATCTAAATACTCCAAATTTATTAACTTATGGTTTCATGTTGTGTCAAGATTCAAAGGGAGTTATACCTTTCAAAGCTTTGTGGGGAACTGTTAGAGTAGGTATTTACCTTAGCTCATGTTTACCTAGGTACTTTATTGACCTTTATTGTATTTATCCTCACCCACTTATGTGTGTGGATATTTCTTTTATCTTATTTAGATATTAGGAGATATTATCTAGTTGTTAGGTATAGTTATTACCTTGATCTATGGTATTGACTAGATCCTTGATGTCTAGTTCTCAACTAAATCTATTGTCTTGACTAGTTCTTTGATGACTAGTTATTTCCTTCATTTATGGCTTGATCTATGACCTTGAATGGTTCTTATCCTTGCCTATATAAGCAAGGCCCATTCTCATTGCATTTCATTGAGTTCCATAAAAATATATGATATTGCTGCTCATTTGTTTGCAAAGGTTTTATGTAAAGTTATTCTGGCGAATTGCTTTCATCTTATTGATCGTGGTGTTTGATTAGCATATGTGTTCTTGTCTTGGTACGATATGGTTATCATTCCTTTTAAGATCCACATTATGTATATAACAAACACAATTGATGGCTTTTTCCCAAAACTACGGAGACAAAGATTTAGAGTGGATCATATAGTTTTACATCTCTTTCAAGGGTGAATTTTTACGTTCTGCCACACCATTCTGTTGAGGATTGTAAGACACTATGTGTTGTAGATCAATAGCCTATTTGGTGTAAAAATAGTCAAATATGTTGCTAACATACTCCCCCCATTATCTGTTTGAATAGCTTTGATGTTTTTCCCAGCTTTTTTCTTAATGAGTGCCTTGAAGTCCCAAAATTAATCGAACACTTCAAACTTTTGCGTAAGTAGACCTATGTATATATGGAAAAATTGTCTATGAAGGTGAGAACATATTTGGCCTTGGTCAAATACGGATTGGGAAAATCCCCTATGACATCATTGTGAATCAAATATAAACATGTTGAAGCTCTCCAAGCCTTGCCTTTGTAAAATTTCTCTTCAGGATGTTTTCTAAGAGCACTATCCTCGCAAAATCCCTTCGAGAAATAATATCTATGAAATCCTGTAACCATGTAATGCATACTAAGCTACTCAAGGTAGTGGTAGTTAGGGTGGCCAAATCGCTCATGCCATAATCAAATAACTCCATCTGAATGTGTGAGCAATGTAGTAGGGAAAACATTAGGTGAGAAGTGTGAGAAGGTATATAGCCTAGCATGGTGATCTGCCCTTCCCACTGCTAATGTAGTGTCACTATGCAACTCCATGATCTCAACTGAATTTGGATCAAATAGGAATCTCATGCCCTTCCCTATATGATTCATTTGATACAATGACAAGAGATTAGTTGAAAGTGAAGGTACACTGAGAACATTTGTGAAAGTTTCACCTTGGACTTTAATAGACCCTCTCCCTAAAACTATGTCTAGAGTTTCATCACCCAAAGTGATGAAGGACATGCTGAAGGGATCTAAGGAAGAAAAATCAACCTATGATGAACCCATGCAGTGCAAAGCACCATAGTTAATAACCCAAGAAGGAGTAGATGAGGATGTAAATACAACTAGTGACTTTCCCTTATGTTTCTCTTTATCTTTTTCATTTGCCTTAGTAGATTCTTGGTAAATTTATGAAGATTGTTTGATAGATTTAGGGACCTCTATGTTGTTATTCTCAAAGAGATGTTTGAGGTGGTCGATTTGCTTCTTCATATATTTGTGCTCAACATGTCCAAGTTTCTTGCAATAGGCACACTTAACCTTTTCCTTCTTAGGTTGATCCTTTTTTTCTTTCTTCTTTTCAGATCCTTGCTCTTTTGCTTCTTCTCTAGTTTGTTAGAGGATTTCTATTTCCCATTCCCAACAGTACGGGCATGTGAGGTTTGGATGACTTGAAGAGTACCCCATTTAGAATGAGTTTTTCCTGTTCTCCTTAGTCTAGATGGGATGAAAAATAGTCATCTAAGGAGGGCATATTCCAATCCTTTCTCCAAGGAAGATGCTCTTAATAGCATATAAAAGTCTAGACACAAAGACAGAATAGCTCAGGACCTAACTTAGAGAGAATCGACTAAAGATCTAAATTGAGAATCCTTCTATTCTCTACTTCCACATTCCTTTAACAATGCAATCATAAGTGACTGGAAAAACTTTGTAGAAGAAATGCTTGTAAAGTTTTCAAAGTTCATGAGGATTTAACCCTGAGTAGTTCTATTTTCCAACTCATGACACTTCATCAGTGTCATCATGTTGTCCAAACAAGGTTCATCTAATGTTGTCCATTGATCAGAGAACTTAGGTGTTTCAAATGATTCAATGTGGAAGTACGCAAGTTGGGAGAAACAGACATGCAAAGAAGACCTAAAGGCTTCGATCACTGGACAGGTTTAACCCACTTATGGATTTTTCAAGCTCAGTCATTAAGGTTCAGTCTCAGTTCCCATGGTGATGCGGGATAGACCCTTTACCCCTTAGTTTCATAATTATTTTCGTATGGAACATTCAAAAACGATTTAGAGACGTGCGTACCATGCAAAGTCTATATTTGGAGGATAAGATCGCATCCATAGTGATGAAGAGATGAGCTAAGAATAGGATTGCCAGAAAAGTTAACTACACCCACCCAGGACAATATAGATAACCCCCTTGCACTGTGTCGGCTATGCCTTTATACGTTTAGTGGTTATTGAATAGCAATGCAGGTCCAAGAGTATGGCGTAGATAAGCACTGAAGGTAAAGTCCCCACCTTGCATATCATAGGTAATGAATACGCAAAAGATGAAACCACAGATCGTGTTATCATGGAGCGCATATGTAGAGTGTGACACCATATACATATGACAAATATGTGCAAAAAACTAGGAAGAAGGTGAAATCAGATCCGTGCGCGTATCGGTGAGAAAAAGCCATCTCATTGTCACAGGATCGTACCCCCTTGCTACAAACTAGATGGCAGTTATTGCGCTCACTATCTCACGAGTGTCAATAATAAGTGTGTAATTGAGTAGTGCAATGATCTTAGATTCAATTCAGGATGATTATTTGAGCTTGATCTTTCTTAGAATGTCGGATATGGACATGCGGAAGTTAAGAATGATGGATAAGTTAGTGGCTCTGCACATGTTGAGCGCACGATTCAGTAACACTAACATCTTGCTATAATAACGTGTTAAAGAGATTTACCGTTTGGCAACGTCTGATTGTATGCTTCATTTAAGAGCTCAATCTAGACTAAGTAAATGATGCCAGTACATCTAGGGTGTTAAATGATAAATTCTAGGCTTGAATTACTAAATCCGTTTCCAATGAAGTCTTGATCAGTAGAAATTAATAGAACTAGATTTACGATTAAGATTTAAATCTAATTAATTCTAGCAAATATTGAGAAGTGGATACATAATTTAGATTTAATTTAATATCCTAATTACTTATTTTAACATATAGTTCCCCCCCTTTTTTGAGTTTAAACTTCACTCTTTTAAAAAAAACACAATATTTTAAAAGTAGACAACTTGCTTTAAATAAGAGATTAATCGCCCATCTTTCCAGTAGAATTACACCAAAAGATGGCTGATTGCTTATGCATATAAGCGGAATATGGAGGTATCATGCACAAAGATTTTTGTTTTAAAAAAAGCTTACCAAAAAAAAGCTTAGGCCAAATATGATGGTAACTTGCAAGGAGTTGGAGCTCAGTAGGTGGGAGGAGGCGGTTGGATGGCTGACTCCGTAGAAGGGGTTTGGGGTACTCTGGAATATTCAATCGGCGAGGTATCTTTGCATGGATCATGAGCAGAGATCCCGAGTTTTTGCAGGAAATCCCAAAAAACTAGTTGGAGGGCGAGCATTATGGATGGCTATGTTGAGAGGAGACTCAAAAAATGGCATGGTAACTCGATGCACACGTAAAGAGTAGACCGAGGTCTAAGCCACGGAAGGGGAGCACCATGAGTATAGGCCAAAGTAGGATCGAGCATGGGGCAGGGGATGGCATACCTATATGGAGATAGACTCGTCTCGGCTAGGGAGATGTGAACTAGGGTGGATTAGGTCATAATGACTCCGCATGGCTTGGGATAGCTCGGAGATAGGGAAGGCTTACCAGGGTTACAGGGTTGTAGTAAGTCGTAGGCATTGAGGAGAGACTTGGCTAGAGAAAAAAATCACTAGAACACAAGCCAAGTAGAAGACGTGGTAGGTTCTCGATCAGAGCAGAAATAAAGATGACTCAACCATCATTCGAAAACATAGACAGAGATCCCCCATTGGCCTCACCATGAAAGAGTTGCACCAATCATATCAGACTACCTGTGCACCATGATTGAGTTGCACTCTATTTGAATCATACCTGGCTGACCAAGCCCTAATCACAAGGTTTTCTAGAAACAAGTCAATAACTAAATAACTTTCATAACAGAACAAAGCTTGGGACATGTAGAGAAAAGATAGCGGAGTAAGTCTTGGGAGTAAGCTGCATAAATGTCAGGACATGAAGGGACTACATATAGGGTACTTGGAGTAACATTCTTAGGTGTATGATATAGCATAGCAAACCCTAAACCGTAACCCATGTTGAGATTCACCCTCCATATGTGAAGTGGAGGACTACATAGGATAGACTGTACACCAACAAACTCTTCACCTAACTTCCCTTAGAACTGAGTACCAAGGATAAGGTTTGTCCTTACATCAAAAAATTCCTATGATAGTTTCATCATTGCAGTTTTGACAAGGTTTAGTTGTAACCTGGAAGAGGACATGAAATCTCTTTCAAGATTCGATGATGCAAAATGATTAGAGGAAGAGGAGACTTCCCTCATGGAACATCCCTATACATTCAGACCTCCTTACCGACTATAGGCATTCCTTTTATACCTCAATACTCATTGCTTATTTTTCTGACAAATCAGAACTATAGTCTTCTAGAAAAGTGAATAGACCTATATGAACTTATGAGTAAGCAACATAAGCAAGATATGTTCCAAGTGTATTCATAGGATGGTTAGGACATTACAACATGCCTTATAATATTCTCTGGATGACCTCTTCATATCACTTCAGGGCTTGAGCCATTTATACAATCAAGATTACTACATAAGAGCACACAGTGACACGCATTAGAGAGGCATTGCACTAGAGAACACAATATTAAAATTACCAAGAAAAGATGTTTTGAACATGTTAAGGTACCAAAACATTCCATTCTCATTATGAAGGAATTTAATCCTATAGGATACCATGGAAGTGCTAACAAATAAGAGCTTAGAGATCTTCAAAACCTAATAGAGAATAGAGAATTTTACACATCTCTTCTTCACAGTCCTTCAACACACACATCTATCATTTGAGAGATTTTTAATAACCACTAATAATGAGTCTTCAGGAGAACTTATTCAGAGCTATGGATATGATGTTTATGTTAAAAGTGTAACACTCCTTGAACTAACAATTGAGACCAGACGACAAATCCTAGATTCTCATTCACCCTCATGGAGTATGACATTTGACTAAAGTTGTTCACTCTGAATGCTGTTGTAGATGTATGACAGTTGAGAAATATTATCTGATTAACACAGGATGTGAGCCAAACCAATGAACTTTATCAGTTGGATGCATGGGTATCCAAATGGGGAGGCCTACATTTCAAGAAGGGTCATCTAATGTTTTGTTTACTGGCACATAGGGCAAGAGCTTGCTTCATTTCATATAAAATAGGTGTTGCATGATGCATCCAAGGCACACTCAGACAAGGTTTTTGAAAAATTCAAGACCTAGTTGTGTTTTTAATTTGAATATAACCACTTGCAGAAGTAGACAGTTTTCTAGCCGATGCATTGGACGCCCTTTGTCATATATGAACTCAAGGATAACTTGATGATTCATTAAGGGGTACACCATTCTTTGACATAAGGAGCTATGAAGAAATAACATAGCCTCTAACAAGGGATGTATTGCAGACCATATGTTGAGCTATCTCAAGAAACTAGTTTGGAGCATTTGTACTTACAACACAATTTATGTACACTTCTTTTCAGGACCCAGAGGTCACATGAGCCATGAGTAGATTGTACAGGACCCATACCATCCAGTGGGAGGATTCTCACTCTAGTAGTGCATATTACGATGTTATTTCTAGGGTTCACATTTAGGCTTCACAAGACTGGTTTTAGGCCTAATTAGCCCCTTAGTGGTAGATGGGAGAGTTGCATGAAAAGAATCACACTTCATTCTGTTTAACTAGAAAGGTAGTCTGTACGTACCCAAAATTGTGATGCATGAATTTACACTCCCCAAGAAATTGGTTCCGATAGCCCCAATGATGATTCAGATCTTCGAAACCGTCTTCGACAAATCTAGAAAATCTCACACAAGTATACCTTGAAATCATAGAGATGAACGTATACCAGCTTTTACATGTCATGTTCTAAAGACCAAAAATAGCACCACTGATGAACTAGAAGGTCTTAGTCTTACAACTCTACAGGACCGTTTTCATAGCTTGAAAAAGTGTTTTTATGCTTGTTGCAAAGGAAGGGCATTTTTCCTCATAATCATTGTAAAACACAGGGCGGTGGTCCTGTGCGCATTTTCCAGATAGTGCTAGAAAAATTTTGTCAAGATAAACATTCAATGTTACTTCCACTTTTCTCAATCTCAAAATCTTGCTTGAAAAAAAATGTTTTTTAATGCTTGATAAAAAAAGAATTCTCTATGATTTATAATGAAGAAGGATTTTCAATTCAGAATTAAATGCTAAGAAGTTAGGTCCAAATGTTTTAACATACCTTTCTTATCCCGATTTGCAAGTAAAACTTTGCCCCTCTTCAACAATGAACTCAATTATTTGGTCCTCAAATTTTGAAGTTCACACATGAGTTTCAAAACTACCTTATCCGTAATCTCCAATGGTTTATCATCATAGTCCTATTCTGATTTAGAGCTCCACCCCATCGATCTTCACACTTTCATTTTGCTCCATTGTTATCCAAAATACAGTCAGCTAAGCATAAGATAATTTCAGTTCTAAATTAGAAGTTCATTTGGTAATCTTAGAATTGTAGGTTGTTGTTTTGTCACAAGAAATAGATCCTAGAATTCTCGATATATTTACGTTGTATCCCTATAATAAATCATTGCTAGGAATTGCATAGTCAAGCTCTGTTCACTTGCACTATCCCTCTCTTACTTGCATTCTATTCGGTTTACATCCAAAGCAGCCATTGTTCAAGTATCTCCTTCTATTACCATGCTATCACATTCCCACTTTTTTGGATTCATGAGAACACGAAGGAACGAAGAGATCACACTAAGGGGACAAGTCACGACACAACTGGAATTTACCACCATTCTGTAAAAATCCAAGTTTGAACTATAGAAGTTGTAGTTACAATATATCAAATAGAGTAGCAAATCATTTTATTTCAATTAAAGCTTGCTTTAAATATTACCAAGGAAGCTGTGGGGAATGATAGCTTCTGAGAAGATATGATTTATTCCTCACTTCTGAGGTAAGATTGAAGGTCTTTCTATCAAATTAGTTAGTTACTTAAATATTTAGGATAAATTCACAAATGCACAGGCAAATAGCTATATCAGGCTAACTTGCTTGTTTTAATTATGTTATTAGATTAAATTGTTCATTATCTGAATATATTAGAATAGCTACTCTTTGAATTTCATTCAAATACACATCATTGAAAAATACAAAAATAAAAGGAATATAAGCATAGTGTATATATATGTTTCATAGTTAGTTTACTTGTTTCAGTTAAAGTTTTATTATCTCTTGCATGACAATTACAAGACCCAAAGATCCCAGGGATTACGTATTCGAACTGGTAGTACCTCATCTAAAATATCTTCACAACATTAACGGATATAGATAAAGGGCTTAGGATTCAGGTCTTTCAAATGGAAATAAACCCACAAGTACAGTTAGTGAACAATTGAGGCAATTGAATATTGAAGATGACAAAGCATAAACATCCTGGTCAAGTCAACCCAGCTATAGATTGTCTTGATAAGATATCCGCATGACCATACAAAAACCTGAAAGAGAATAAATATTTGGTTGTGATCCATTAGTTCCACAGCCAAACATAGGAGACCTTCTCATTGACATAGACACAAGGCTTACGTATACAAGTTACCAGAACACCCATAAGGTATTCTAAGAAGATCGCACAACTCCTGGTATTAAACATAGAAGTTGAAAAGGCTTATGACCATTGGATAGTCAGAAGAAGAGATTGATTCTTCACATGAACATAATAGGTCCAAAGCAACCATAAACTCATGGTTGTGATCCCCAGGTCCCACAACCCAATGGGCCTACAAGTCAGTTAAATATTGACACTAGTTTACGTACGCTAGTATTTAGATCCTCACCACTCCCGATAGATATCATAACGTAATTTTATGCATTAAACATAGAAGCTAATCAAGCTAATATTTTTTGGGCTAGACCAGAAAACCACCCATAGTTTCTTATCCACTACACCTCTCAGTACCATTTTCCATGACCTTGTCTGGAAATATACACGAAACACCTATAGGTCACTTTCCATATATCTAACAGCCAATAGATAAGATCTCGGTAGAGCTTGACATTGATTGGAGCCTCCGACCAGCTATTATATCTATATGATCCATTACACCAATTTAGGTTATGAGAGATTTCTTTTCCTTAGATTCACAGATCCCATCATTAAGTGTTGAGGATTTAAGATTTCCCAAATAGTTTGTCTATATCCACATATATTTCATTTCCACCTGCTGTCTCGGCACGACCTCAGGGAGGTCAGGTACAAAGAAGGGCTACTTATAGATTCTCATGCTCGCATGTCACTTTTCTATTATACAAAATTGGTGAACTCAACGTGAATGAAAAAATTGTTCCCCTTTTATTTCCATTTCTCTCATCCATCTTCACTCTCTCCCATTATTCTATAGGTATTTATATACCCCCCAAATATGTCAGGATACGACACATATGGCAGACCTTTCTCAGGTCTCAAAGCATATTACGGTCAAACAAATAGACAACCATCACCCTCACTTTTTGCATGTGCTGACAACTATTCAAGCAACTACTTATCATCACAAACTCCTCCTCAAAGAACTAGCTCTAGTTCTTTGTTCTCAATTGAGGATCTGGATCAACTCACACAAACACAACAACCAGAGCCCTCAGGCTCTAACAATATGATGTTTACTGGAGAATCCATTTCATCTCTTTGGGTTTTATTCAGACCAAAAATTAGTAGGTAGTCAAATCCACTCCCATTTTTAGATGAGGAGTACTTAGCACATTACGCTAGAAGCTAACAATGCTTCCAAAACATGTACCCACCTATAGGAAGTTTTCAAACACAACCCGATACCCTGCTCCAAGAAAACACCCCCATTCCTCTACCTATGGAAAATACTCTTAGCGAAGCTTGGAAGAGTAATGATCAATTCATAGCAGGGTACCATACACCTCTACAACCTCAAGGTATACAACAACTGCCATTAAGGAAAAATATTGTGTCTTCACCAATCAAGGTTATCTCAGGCTTAGTTGAGAAGGTTAGAGGACTAGAACTTGCTCAAGGAAATCAAAATTCACATTTTGGGCAAGTAAGAACTTCCAACCCTCCGCATCATCCCAGCCAAGTTGACCTCCTCACAGGAATAGGCACATTAGGCATGCCTCCTTAACATTCGTATAACTATCCATAGTAAACACCAACTAGAACCATTTTTTCAAACACTGCTCTAGTTGAAAGTATGATACCTCCTCGGTGTAGTACCAAACAACCCATATCAAACCAATGCTCCTCCCTACTTAAACATTTATTCAAAATCACCATAGGGAGACATGTTCTCCTCTCCTGGGATGTTCACTCAACAACAAGGATTTCCGTATGTCCCTACAAATACATATGTTATGCCATATCAACAACCCATTCCAGCTCCACCCCCTCAGCAAGTACCATCGATGGTTGAAACCTATGCAGTATGGACTTACTCAGTATATTTAAAAGAGTCTAGATTTCACCATACGAAGTGTCATGTTGCCAAGACCTCTTCCTAATTTTCCTAAATACAAAGGGGAGGGAGATCCAAATGCACATATCAAGGCCTATGCCATAGCCATTCAAGAATTGCTCCCTTGGGATGCAGTTGTTACTAAGATATTCCCTAAAACCTTAGAGGGTATTTCCCTTGATTGGTATTACAGAATACTTGAAGCCTCAATACACTCATTTAAAAAACTTGTGTCAGAATTTATCAAAGCTTTTGATATGAACAAATTGTTAAGAACAAAAATCAGGGAATTCTTACATATTAAACAAGAGCACAAAGAATCTGCTACCCATTTTATTCAAATATGGAATACATTCCTCTACTCATCAGCAAGTGCTCTAAACATGGATCAGATGGAACTATGCAACTTATTCCTTCATTCTCTCAATAGCGAGATAAAGGAAGAAGTCTAGAAGTTCCCACTAAATACTTATGATGAAGTACTTGAGAGTGCTCTCTGAATCGATCAAGCCGCAATAGACAGTGGTCGTAAGACATATGGAACAAATGGTAAATTAATCGCTCCCAATCAAAACACTACGACCTATCCTAATGTTGGGAATACCAATCAAGGACCCAATATCCTTAACAAAAACCATGGGGTTATAATAGATGGAGTCATAGACCAGGTTAAAAGGGAAAATGTCGTAAACATTTCACCACCCATTAACAATCAGTGAAATAACAACTTTACTCCAACAATCAACGCGGTAAATTTTAATCATCCATCACGACAACAAAAATAACAACAACAAAAAATCTAGACACAAGGTCCAAATCGAAACCCAACTGGATATCAAAATAAAAACCAAAGGCAACAGCCTCAAAATTTTAGCTCTAACAACCAGCAACCTAATTAGACTTTTGGACCACAACAGGTTTTAAATCAACAACCTTGAAACTATAATCCAAACTTGTATTGTGGTTTCCACAAGATTCAAGTCCATGATACTAGGACTTTCCACGACTACAATAAATTCATGCAACATTTTCCAGAAGACTAAAAAACAACTCTTTATAGATATGTTCTTAGAAAAAATTTCATTACCCATGCCAAACACTTACACAGGGGCAGTTTCCCCTCAAAATGCACCCCTTGATATTTTTAACAATCTACTCCCAAACCACTCTAACAATAACAGGTTAGATCCAAATGGGATGAACAAGGGTGGTATGACAGGAAACAATGATCATGAAGCCTCAACTTCATTAAATCCACTGGTTGCACCCCAATTAGGAACTCGACCAAAACCCAAGATAGTTGGTCTGGTGGAGTTAGATACCAAACTACACGTAGAAACTATGACAAGAACATGATATTATTCTTTCTCAACCAATTTTAAACTATCCATTAGAACCAGACAACATTAAAAAAACTTTGGTAAAACCCATAGGTGCTTACAATCTAATTAATGACCTAACAAAGACCTTCTCTCACATTTATTTCTTGGATTTATTGAAGAACTCTCCCACCCATAGGGCTGCTCTCTTAGAAGCATTAGGTCTTGGTCATCTAATTAACATCACTCCTCTGCCTGAAATGCAAGTAAACCATATAGAATTTGATGTCTACCCTCTAGGGCAGCCAGATAGGGATACTGAGTTTATATTTGATATAAGAAAAATGCCAACAAATGCTGAAATTATGCGCAGAGGTGACCCAGCCTTGCATTTACAGGTATGGGTTTATAATAACTATGTTAAGCACACAATGATTCATGATGGGGAAACAGTTAACATATTCCCCTTCACTTTTCTTCAAAAGCTTGTGTATGGTTCTCAAACCGTCATTCCCCTTGAAGTTCAAATTCTATCTTTGTGTGTGTCCTTTTGCAACTTCATCTTTGATGAATACTATCGCCAAGCATGTCTAGTACAACTCGAGTTGTTAGACAAACTTTGCCTCCTTATTCTTGAACACCATCATGTTTATCAAGAGCAGATTAAAAGTTCTTAAAATAAGCACCTTAAGGAACATGACTTTAATGTTGGAGACCTTGTCGTCAAAGAAAATCAAAATTTCACCACTATAGAAAGGATCCAACGTGGAAATTTTTCCCCTGACTTGATTGGGCCATACATTATCATGCATAAGTATGGGTCAGAAGCCTATCAATTGGCCTCCCTTGATGGTAAACCAGAAATGGAACCTCTTAACGCATTGCACTTGCCACCATTCTACTGTTAAAACATCTACCAATGCTCTTAGTCATATTATTTTTATCATTTCTCCATCTTAGCCTCTTCCATCTCTCATTGTGATGATTTGGAATTATGTGGTCTTCCGTCACTTCCTAGATGTGACCTTAAATTTGGGCACCATGGATCTACCCATAGCATATTCTTTATGGAAAAGTTCTCCCCTCTCGGTGAGAACCCAACCATCATCACATCCATCACCCTCTTATTCACCTATTCAAACCATTCAAAGGGTCCATGGTTGTTCCTTGTACATTCATTATTCCTTCTTAAGTGGTCTACTTAGCAAGTCCCAACTCTCCCCCATGTAAAAAAATCAAAAATCAAGGATGATTTTGTAAAAAATGAAAGTTATCAAAATATATTGATTCCTCAAAGGACAATTGTTCATGAAAAAAAACATGCAAATATAAAAAAATTCAAAATCAAATCACAATAAATAAACCGATCCGTCAAAGGACAACTATCATATTATTCTTTCCATCTATATATTGTATAAAGTAGACCATACCCTTAAAGGATGGATACTCCTTATGGAATTTGAAGGCTTCCCTCATTGATCAAACTTCCATTCTATTAACATCCTAAGGAAGCTTCCCATATTGATCAACTTTCTCTCAGCAAACTTCTCGTGTTGATTAGTTTGCTCTTTCCCTTCCTAGAGTTGGGGCATAGTTTTAGGGAACACCACTTTTTGAGAACCCTCTTCCTATGTACAAGTTTCATCTCAAACCCCATTTGTCATGTTGAAAGTAGTTTTATGAGTTCATTTCATCCATGCTCCTCATGATCTTTGGTATGACCAATTGTCGTTGATGGCATACTAATATTTTTTCTAGTCACATATGCCTTGTGTTACCTAGATCCCCTTCTTGTTTACCTCGAATGCAGTTTGAGGAATATTTTTCTCATACATTTCTTGATATGACGTAGTTTCTTCCATACCCATAGGTCATCATTGTTAAAGTTGCATGTTATCTTGTACCTCATCTGATGTTATTCAATCTCTATGACATTCAAGGCCTCCTTTGAGGCCATATTTATTCCCCCTAGGGAGTTTTACTCAATATTTCATTTCTTTCGTCACCTTCGCAGCCCTATGTACATTTTTCCCTCTAAGAATTTTATTCCAATCTACCCATGAAGTCCACATTTGTGGCCATATTCTTATTCTTCTTCATATTTTTGCTTCAGGCATTTAGTTTAAACATCCAATCCCATTCAATCTAATCCCAAAGTCCACATCCATGGCCTTATTTATTTTCCCTCCAAAAATTTTAATTCTACATTCAAATCATTAATTTATACCTTCAAAGTCCTATTGGGCCATACCTATTCCTTCCTTAGGAATTCTATGTTACAACCATATTTGATTTGCATTCAAATTCCACCTTGTGGCCATACTTCTCTCCCATTTTGGGCATGTTATTTCATCACCCTCTTTTTGATTTTTCCTTCTTGGCCTTTTTTCGTGTCCTGTGATGGGGAACCATACCTTTCATCCTTGTCCCTTGTGGACCCATACCTTTTATCTCGATTCCTTGTGTACGAAGGATTTTTCATACCTTTCACATTTAGTTGTGCATACTTTTATGTTTTCCTATGACCCATTGGTCATCACGGCTTGCATCCTTTCTGAAGTGGTATTCACCCAATCACTCACCCATAAAATTTTGTATCCCATCTCCATTGAAACTGTAATTATCCTCTACCAATGTGATATTGTTAGACCCTAAAATTGACTAAGTCTAAAGGTAGAGTAAGAGCACCCGTGTGTAGGGAAAGTAAGGTAGAAAAGTGCTCAAGGAAAGGTGTGCAAGGGAGAAAAGGTTAGCACGTGTAGAAGTAGGAAAGGGTTTGGGGACTTAGCTGCATTTCTAAGGTGGCATCACAGGAAAAACACGTGAAGGCTCGAGTAGGCATGATAAGTGGATAAGGTGTCAGCTCTGGAGTCTTGGAGCTCAAGGAAATAATATTCCATGAAGGGAATATTCCAAAGGAGGATCATTACAGTTAGTGGAGGCTTTTGCAAGCTGACATAAGCACTTGAGTATGGAGGAGCAAGTTTCCACCTGGCATGAGATCTTCTCATGGGTGAAACTATGGCGGTGAAGGAAAGATCCTGATTCTATTTAAAGGAGTGCTTGGGTCCAAAGTAAGAGAGGATTTAGAGGTAATGAAGTGCTGCAAGAATGTTGTGGGATAAAGGGGTTGTGATGTTGGGGGCTTCCATTATTGTGGTAGGTTGATGTTGTTGTTGTTAGTGCTAGAGAGAGGCTAGGAAAGGATGATGCTATGCATAGATGTAATGCACTCGGGTTTGAAACCAGAGCTAAGATGGAAGAACATAGCTAGGGCTCTCTGTGAAGAGTAGTTTTGTAGGGTTGGGATGTTATTCCTTGATGTATATGGTCTGATATGACCCTTTTTATGTAATATGGCTACTATAAATGATTATAATCAATATATGAATCTTTGTTCCAAATATATGTGTTTATAGACCAAACCTTAGTGTGTTTTCATGTTATACTTGGTTCAGATCTGATTCTATTATGTCATTGTGATGTTTATGTTTATCTCATGGTGCATTTGTGCTTAGAACTAGTTCCACTACCTCTGTATTAGATTACATGCATGAATTATATTATGCAAACCATTCCTCCATTAATGGAAAAGCATTCTTACAAGGCTCACATAAAAGAGGGGCTTCGACACCCATGTGTGCCTTGGGTGAGCACCCAACTTATGTTGGGTGATAGGCTAAGCTGTGCTTGGGGTCTAAAAGAGGAGTTAGAGGTAAACAATGACTAAATTTTGGTTCCATTTTCCAGGACCTCTTTTGAAGTTGTTGTAAGAATGGTGCGTGATGACAAAATGCTTGACCTTGGACAGCTGTCGAGGTTTGGCTTAAAATCACGAGGATGAGTTTTCTCAGTGATTTAACACTAGATCTGAGTTTGATGCACGTAAATGGGTGGAGGAGAACCTGTATCACAAGCTCTATGAGACATTCTTCTGTTGTTTCCCAGTAGACTTGTATGAATGGATCTCAGCATATGCATCAAGGATGAGTTGGTACTATAGACCTCGTGTTTGGACCTAGGAGGAATATCAGATAGTTTCAGGATGTTGATCTGACCTGGACTTGTGTTGTTGATCACTTGGTGGAAAGGTGTGTTGACTAGATATACATTGGAATATGTGATATCTATGTATTATTTCCTAGAGATTGTTGAGTTGGAGTTCTTAAGGGAGCCAAGAGGATCATTCTTGCGTGTTATACCAGTTATCCATCAAGATCCTGATTATCACTTGAGTTTGGAAGCATTTCCTATGGCTAGGTAAACTCTCGCTAGGTGCAGGGGGCGCAAGCTGGTGTGGTGGAGATGGCAGACCTTGCAGTGGAAGCAGAGAGAGGAGAGGCGGCTCAAGTACAATGAATCATGAGAAAGGGAGTTGGTGAGAAAATGAAGTTATCAGTGTGATGGACTTATGGAGGCAAATGTTTTGGGAAGGATTTGAGGTCTGTAGTGTTGAGGGTGTGGAACCTGAGCAGTCTATGTGCTACCCCGTCTTTGGAAAGTGTGGTAGAGAAGCCCCCTTAGCTTCTGGAGAGATCCCGTTGTGTGAAGGAAGAAGAAGAACCGTAGGTGCACATCATCCTGACCCACATAGTAGACCAGACCCTTGCGCTTAGTTTTCTAGTTCCTGAGGCAAGTTTTGTTCTAGTTTGGCATTGGTCTTGGTAGTCAGACGACACCTAGGAGGCATAATTTTTCATTTAGTACATCTATGGACATACATACTTTCCCTATGTTTGGAGGCATATTTTCTGCCCACATAATTTGGGAAAAGTGGGGGTACACAAAGTTTGGGCATCACATCTATGAAGTGGTTCGACATCATAGACTATTGGCACATAGTTTAGCATGAAACGGTAGGGAATTAGGGTGTAACTTCTTTAGGACCCTTACCTACTACAGGAGGAGGATCTGGTGGATCAAGAGGAGTAATAGCTAGGGATTTAGTGGATCTAGTGGTGGACATAACACAGGAGGAAATCAAGGTCTTGGATCTGTTAGACAAGGACCTCAGCCACCTCAACAGGTGTTTTATGAGATGTCACTCCACTTACCTGATTACAAGGGTGTTGAGGATGTTGCAGAGCATGTCCATAAATGTGAATTTATATGGCATGCTAAGGGGATCACTGCCCCAAAGTAAAAAACAAGTCATAGTTTGCAACTACATTGCAAGGGCACACGTGCATAGCTGGTACCAGAAATATGACTCCCATTAGATGGTGGTGGACTATACCATGTTTAGGTGATGACTTCTTGACAATAGAGTTCCACATTCTCTAAGTTCAAACAGAAGAGCATCAACGTGTTGAAGGAAATCCAGCAAGGTATGGCAGAAGAGCATGCATGGGAGTATGATGCACATTTTAAGACTCTCCTGTCAAATTTATCCTATGATATCCATACATCCCAACATGTAAAATGGTTCATTGGCAAGGGGCTTGATCATGCCCTTCAGGTCGAGCCCTTTCACACAAAACTTTCATGGATCCGCGTGAGGCCTTGGAGGTTGATTTGTACACTGAGGCCATGAGGAAGAGTTGACACTAGCATGAGTCCATTTTTGGAAGCTCAGATTTCTTCCATGGCTAAACAACTTGAGAAGTTTGTCTTTGAATTTGGCTCATGAAACACATGGTGGACTTTGGTGCACGGATTGTGAAGTGGAGGGGTACACATGAAGGATAGTTTCCCTCGAAGATCAGTACATGCCATATCATTGGATTGTGAGATCTATCACAGAGATCATGATCCTAGTAGATGTCCTTTGTTGTAGTGTGCGCACTACTAGAAAAATGTGTCCTCCTATTGTAAAATTTACACATCCACTACTCACGATACGAAGGACTATCAATTGATAGACCAAATCCATGACCCCATTTATCTCAGTGTGTGCGTCAGACTAGCATTGGTAGAAGTTCTAAGGCCGAGGATCATCAGATATGAAGGGTACATGTAGATGGAGGAGGTCGAGGAAGAAGTTTTTTTTGCAGAGGCTTCATAGGCCTGTAATGATTGCAGAGGAAGAGGTGACTTTCCCTGTGGGACCCATGTTACAATTGTGGATCAACTGAACACTACAAGTGTGAGTACCCTAATTTTTTATAGTGCTCATGGTGTGGGAAGAAGCACAAGTATGAAGAATTCCCGTAGTTATATGACCACATGAGAAAGAACCAGAAGAAGGAAAAAGGCATATGGGATGGTGAGTGTAAATAGGACCAACCCACAATGGATGCCGAGGGTAGTGCTTAACTCTGAGCTAGAGCCTTTTTGTCACTACAACGCGTTGAGGTTACACGCCTGACCCAAGAGGTACTAAATGCAAAGGTCTTATTATCACAAGAGAAGAAGTGTTACATGGGAAATATCCTGATCCTACCCACCAGAAGGAGGTATACCAAGAAACCATGGAGGTGATTAGGAATTTGCAAGGAGAAATCCAGTGTCTGAAGGAGTAATTACGCAAGTTGGAGCAAAAGAAGAGTAATTGAGGTTCCTCATATAGGATATGGATGAGGTTAGGGAAGTGTTTCAAATGTTGCAGTAGGAGAACATTATTCCTCTGTTGGGATAATGGCTGAGAGGAAAGGTACCACGCGTTAGAGGAGAGCATGAGAGACAAGTCCTACATGCTAACCTACCTCCTCACAACATTGATTATGATAAGGAGATCACACTGAATGTAGTTGTTGATGGGTGGCTCCTGAGTAATATATTGATTAACACAGGTACAGAGGTCAATGTTCCTTACTCTAGATGCATGGAATCAAATGGGGAGGCTCCCATTGCAACCATCTTTGAATGTGTTGTACATGGCTAATAGGAACAAAGGCCATGCCTCTTGGAGTGTTGAAGGGTGCATCCATAACTATTCAAGGGGAAAATTTTATTCTTTATTGGAGATTTTGAAGTTCTAGATCTTGTTGAGGTTGATAGTTTCCCAACATTACTTTGGTTCCCCTAGTGTTACATGAATAACGCTGACTTGCACTTCAATAAGGGGTACATAAGCTTTGAAAAAGAAGGAGCAACATGTGATTATCCCACTAACTAATGGAAGGTCTATGCGCCTTATGTGGAACCCTTAGGAGAAGAGGACCTGGATAGAATCTATGTGCAAACCATCATGGACCCCAATGTCATTCATCCATCAAGGGAGGGAGTTATTCAGTGGGAAGACACTCAGTCTATAAGTGACAAAACTAGTATTGCGTGTAATAATTGGGTGCATGGGACATACAAGTTGGTTGGAAGGCATCTGAAGGATACTGAGACTTGAGTTGTCAGAGCACACTCATTGAGGCACTTGGGAGGAAGGTAGTTACCACAGTATACACTAGGGAGGGCAACCCTGATGTCTTTCTACATGAAATGGAGATCCAGTGGAAGTTCCAAGTGGAGAGAAGGAATATGCTTACCTATACCTTACACAAAATGACGACACGTTGGTGGGTGACCCATCGAGACAATATTTTAGAATGGCGCGAGATGAGAATCACCCTCTCTATAAGGTTTCTCTCCAAAGCCATGCACCATCTCAAATTTTTGACTATGATGGGAAGGGATCCACCTCATGCCATGTTCAGGAGTGTGAGAAGACTTGGATGGGAGGCGTAGAAGCTTTACCTCCTTCCCTATGGGTTCATAAATTTTATTCCACATTGCAGGGTTGTGCACATGCCTAGTACATCCATTTAGAGTTACGTCGTCAGATGGGGAATTGGCAGGAGATGACAATGGATATCATCCAAAATTTTGAGTACCAATCCCCTAAGGAATCAGTGAATGAGGCATTACAGGTAGTCAAGTGCCTTACCTTGGGAGATTGTATGCCATGGCCGAGGACCAAATTTTGGAGTTGATAGGAGAACCTAAGTTGGGGGCATGCTTTTTTGAAGATGAAGTAAAAGAAGTACAACTTGAGCGCACCTACATGGAGAGAGAAAAGGGTAAGTTGGTGTACCTTGGTGGATGGCGAGGAGATGGAAAATTTATTTGTTAACCATACTGTAGGTACGCGTGAAAGTATTGGAAAAATAAAATGTGCAAGTGCATGCCCTACCATGAACCCTTGAAAACAAAGAAGGTTAACATTGGTACTGAAGCAAAGCCCAAGGAAGCTATTATTGGAGACCTACTGGACATGACCAGGAGGTTTCGAAAGTGGTTCAAATACTGTGTAGTTTCCAATATTTGTTCTTGCGTGCAGGTACCATGAATTAAAGGGATTTCATCATTCATTGGGGGAAATGAGAATCAAGTTAAAAGAAGGTTTACACCCCATCCAGAAAAGGCCATATAGAATGAACCCAAATTTGTGCATGAAAATTAAGGAGGAAATTGATAAGATGATAGAATCTAGGATCATTGAGGCCATTGAGGAATCTGAATCAGTGAACTCGATGGTCATTAGTATCAAAAAGGATGGAAGAATAAGGATATGTGTAGACTATAGGGATTTCAATGCTGCATGTGTCATAGAACCTTTCCCTAACCCCATTTACTAAAGAGATTCTTTAACGTGTAGTTGGGAAAGAGATCTATTCTTTTACAGATGGATTCTTGGGTTATCACCAGGTGAGAATTATGAAGGAGAGACTAAGAGAAAATAACTTTCACCACTAAATGGGGAATTTTTTACTTATACATGTCATGCCTTTTGGATTAAAGAATGTGCCTTTGTTGTGTTTTTGTGCATTGTTGTGTAGGCCTTTCATGACTTCATCCATAAATTTCTACAAGTTTATCTGGATGACTGGACAGTGTATGGGTTAGTCAAAGATCATTGTGACAATCTACAGTTGATGTTTGAGAGATGCAGGTAGTTGAGCATCTCCCTGAATATTAGGAAATGTGTTTTTGCCACTACTTTTGGCATGTTTTTGGGACACATTATTTACAAAGAAGGCTTACTAGTAGACCCCACAAAATTTGTTGTTATAGTGGGATTGGAGGAGCCTACCAGTCAAAGCGCAATGTGAGGATTCCTAGGGCATACAGGGTACTACAAGAAATTCATCAAGGGATATGCCTAGATTTCCATGCCCCTGGAAGATTTATTGAAACCTAAAAGTAAGTTCTATTGGGGAGAGGCGCAACATGTGGATTTTGACACCTTAAAGGAGAAACTTACTATTGTGCACCATTTTGTGCTTTCCCTCTTGGGATAGTAATTTCCATGTACATGTTGATGCATTAGATATGGTGATAGGAGAAGTGTTAGAACAACCATGGAGAGGGGATTGTTGATCATCCCTTATGTTTCACGAGAAGGAAATTAAAACAAGCTGAGAAAAATTACTCCACTGATGGAGCTGCGGGGTGCTTTCTATGATCTATGAGCTGTACAAATTTAGGTAGTAATTACTAGCAACACCTTTTATATTCTACACAGATCATATGACATTTAAGTACTTGGTGAACAAAATTTTCTTGCAAAGGTGCATATATGTCGATGGATTTTGTTGTTTCAAGAGTTCAACTTTTCAGTTGTAGTAGAACCGGGTAAAAGCAATTTGCGACCTAACCATCTATCACAGATTAACTCAGGTGAGGATTTGCATAAAGCATCAAGGACACAATGCCAAATGCAAAATTGTTTAGATTGCAACACGTGCCCTCTTAAGTTAGAGGATATTGTTGTTTTCCTATGAATGGGTGTAGTGCTAGAAGGAATGAAGACCTTGGAGAAAAAGTAGTTGGCTATACACGTTGTGCCCTATATGTTGATCAAAGGATACCTATACAAGTTAGGACGAGATGAGGTCTTGTGCACTGATGTGTGTATTGAGAACATGAGCATACTAAAATCATGGAAGAAGCTCATGGTGGCATTGCAGGAGGTCACTATGTGGGGAATGCCACCATGGACAAAATCATGTTGGTAGGCCTTTGGTGGGAAACAATTTATAAGGATTGTATAGAGTATTGCAAGGCTTATGACCATTGCCAGCACCTTGGTAAACCAGGACGAAGAGATGAAATGCCACTAAGACCTATTGCATTGCTGCATAAGGTGTTTGAAATGTGGGCAATTGACTTAATGTGGCCCTATTTCCCCCGCCGTACGTAGGACTAGTTTTGCACTACATTATCACTTACACAGATTATCTTACAAGATGGGCAGAAGTGGTGCCTATCAAAGGATTGCACAATGGCTACAATGTTCTTATGGGAATATAATTAGAAGGTATGGATGTCCTATTGAGCTTAACAAGTGATAGGGGTACACATTTCTTAAATGAGACTGTTTGGATCTTATTGGCAGAGTTCATGGTGTCCCATCAAAAAACTACGCCCTTATCACCCTCAGGCTAAATGGAATTACTGAGGCATTTAGAAAGATACTAAGACACAAATTAGCTAATATTTTTGATGTCAGAAGGAGGGAATTGGATGGCAAATTCTTTGCAGTGCTATGGGCGTATAGAATGACTTATAAAAGTGATTGAACAAGGCCATGCACATTTTCAATTGGTGTTTGGTGCGAATGTAGTTCTAATTATGGAATTCATGTTTCCATCTCTACGTATTACATGTGTAGGAGGATTGGCTGATGAACAAGCATTAAAGGAGCGCATTGATAAAATTATGGAGTTAGATGAGAGGCGTGCCATTGTCCAAATGGAGTCAGAAGATAGAGAAAACATGACAGAAGGCATGACAAGATCATCATATTAAAAACAATAAGTTTGAGGTTGGGTATATGGTCCTATTATATGATTCATAATTTTCTGTGCCACCCATGGGAAATCTCAAGGTGCATTGGTTAGGACCATATACTTATCACTTACATACTCGATGTCAGATCTTCCCAGTTACAAGCGAAATTGATGGACACAAGGTTGCCCGGTTTCTTTAATGGAAGTAGGTTGAAGCCCTACTATAAATATGTCTTGTGTGGTGTTTGTAAATAAGGTAGTATTACCATGTAGCTTAGGATTTCCCTTAATGCAATTTCCTTTCTATGTGTTTCCCTTCTTCATCACTTTGTCTTGTATTTTCATTTTTTTGTGGGCACATTTGCACACCGGTAGACAATTACTTTTTGAAAGGGTTTTTATGCATAAAGGACCACACATTTGTTTAGTGTGGGGTGGAAGGTGTCAAAGGAGAGTCTTTGTGAAGAGTATGGTAAGAATAAAGTGTTGAAAATGATGTGGATTGGCGGCCCAAGTTGAAAAATCAAAAGCACGTAAGGTAAGAAGAGTGCACATAGTATAAGTGTATATGGGTGGAGATTGGTGTCAAAAAGCTTTATAAAAGCCATGTACAAGGATAAAAGTGCAAGAGAAACGTGAGGTAGGAGGTATCAAGAACTAGGACTACAGAGGAAGATTCACTTCGGCACTAGGAGCATGCGTAAATATCTGTGGTCAATGTAGTTTTTTCACACCAGAAGTTTGCAGGAGGTTTCGCGCAAGATTGGGCGCGGAGGAAAAGCACTGAACAAAACATGCGTAGAAGGATGATATTGAAAAAATCCATCTTTAATGCATGGTTGTACATTGGTAGGTGGCATGGGATTTTGTGTGGGAAAATAAAAATGCTATAAATAGAAGGTCAGGGTAAGTTATTTCTTTTTACCTTGCATTTCTTGTTGAATATCTCTCGCAAGCTAGGGCATCCTTGCGAAAAGAAATTTATGGATATTTATATGCGTAGCGGAAGATTTAGTAGAGTTGTGAACCAAAGTGGAAAGGGAGTACATTGAGGGTGAGTGGAGGAGTTACTTTGGTGGATTCCCATGGATTTTACGCTGTCTTATGGAAGGAAAGTTATCTGAGTTAGGGTTTCCAGAGCTAGGGCATAGGTTTTGGAGGAATTTCACATAAGAGTGAATATGAGAGATTGAGTAGGGTTGAAGAAAGAAGAAAGGAAGAAATAAGAAGAAATGGATGAGGAAAATTACACCAAGGAAGGGATTGAACACTTCACCTAAGAAGGGCAAGGGAAAAGGTAAGGGAAAACCAGTTGCATTAACTAGTTTTAATGAATAATGGTACATGGAAATGCAATACATTGATGACATTCTATTGGGGATGGAATGGGTGTCTCATGTGCGGAAGATGGCTGTAAGAAATTACAACCATAGGACAAGTAATGCGGAGAAGGAAATGGCGTTGGAGTTATTTTTCCTGACGAGAGAGAGGACATAGGATGATAAGCCTTTTTATGACAACTCGGTGAAAACCACATTAGAGAAGGTTGGACTCTTGCAAATCTGTGAGTTGCCATATTTTGGTAAACTTGACAGGTTGTACCATTGGTTGATGTTGTGCATGCATGAGGATTATTTTTACTTTTTAGGAAGGAGAATGCGCTTGACCGCCCAATTGATTTTTAAGTATAATGGAATTATGTGTATGGGAGAGTCAATGGATGATGATTTGGGTGATAAGGATGTAGTCAAGGAAATAGCCATAGAGTATGAGTATAAGAAGGATTCACGCTACTTTGATATTAGCAAGATCACCAACCTAGTTATGAGGATGGTAGTGTACTTACTAACCAAGGTGAATGTACAAGAGCACTGGACGCAAGTGGATAAGACATGGTTGAATATTTACAAAAGGATTTCAGAGGGAACACTCTATAACCTCTTAACCTTCATTGCAAAATATATCATAGATGCATCGTGTGATGGGGAAAATATTATGTATGGTAATTTCCTTCTTACAATTTTGTTTTCAGAGATTGTAGTGCTTGATGGGCCAAATAACTATGTCTGAGAGTTCCCTAATGAGGACCCTTCCCCTGCGAAGATATTTGAAGCAAACACTTGTGACACAATGATTGTTGCACATTAGGTGCACTTAAAGAAGTGGTATAAAAGAATGTATGATGCGTTTGGGGTAGAATGAAAATCCCTAATCAGCTATCAGCCCTAGTGCATGGTGACGTTGAGTTCGTTGTATACCAACACTTCTGCATAGAAATATTTACTTCGACAGATGGCTCAAAAATCCCATGGTGTAAATTTTCATTTTCCTTCACAACAAAATATTTTTAGAGCACCGTCAACAGGTTCAAGGAGGCTAAGAAAATTAGATTTGACCTAAGTGAGGTAGAACAAGATTACCGTGCATTGCGTATAACGTTGGTATACCCTAATAAACACACATATGTGGATAAGTATATCTCTCATGACATACACATGGTGAATTCCATGTCAATACTTATTGTAGATAAGATGATGGAAAGGGTGTTTATACACCTAAGGCCCAATTTTGAGAAGGGAACGTACATCGAGTATGATGTATCCATCCCCGAGGACCTTTCCATGAAGAAAAGGAAAAAGAGAGAAAGGGAGGAGACTACAGCAAGCAGGGTGCCGAATGTGCATATAATTCAGACTGTAATAGCGCAAGAGTCAGGCCCTGGTCCAAGTACCTATATAAGGAGGAATAAATCCCCCATTAAGGAGAAGTCACCTGAAAAGGGATTATCCCCTGCTAAGGATAAGTTACCAGAAAAAGAAGAGTCTCATGTGTTAGAGGAGCCACTAGTAAAGAAAAATCAGAAGGTGGCACACAGTTTAGACTCCGAGAATATGGAAAGTATAAAGGATGACAAATCTAAGGAGTAAAATGAAGAGTGTGAGGAAGGTAAGAGTCCCCTTGTACATGATATACACGAATCTATTTTTTTTACACAATGTTCTCTGTTCTAAATAAAACATAATTTAGAACACACATTCCATGCCAATCAATCTCATAACAGATAACCATATGCAGCTGTAAATGACTCGGTAAACTATCGATCTCTCATTTCATGACTCAGGTTTCTAACCGATCTCTCATGTTTGTCTTTAAGTATTGAATACTTTAAGTATACTACGTATACTTGGTTTTCTTACCCTATTCTGGGTACTGAGTGATCTATTTAAAGAACCTATCTGAATATTTGTTACCAATATTCATCTGAAATCACGTTCCTTAAACTAGGTGACATAGGACAATGCAACCAACAACTTGCGATACTTTGGCCAAAGATTTCCAACATACTGTTCATGTTACTATTCCTAGATGACATACTCGTCTAATTGGAATATGTCCTTCACCTCACTCATCTGTTATCTAGAATGGTCTTTACTGACTTCTGTCAGTCCACTTGTCCAAGGTTTGACCCTAGCCCAGATTAGTGACATAATTTGGTATAGGGAGCCACTCACGATGACTTAGGGTATATGGGCATACTCATTCGACCTAATTCGAATGAATGTGCCTGGTTACCCTAAGTCATAGTGCGTTACTTCCTATGCTAAATCATATTGCTAATCCTGACCTAAAGGGAAACTAAGTTCAAGTCCAGATTTGAGTAGATCTAGATGAACCAACGCTAAAGGGTGTTGCAACATGTCAACTGCAACACTGTATCCTCGTGAAGACCCAAGTCTTCACAAAGGTACAGTTCTACAGTTGGCGTGTGCCAACATCCATTAGAACCACTTCATCATGATGTACACACCTCAAGGAGGTCATTTCCCTTAATTAACTTAGAATTAAGATTCAATTTACAGAAACCTTGCAAAACCCTAAATCCAACATTCCTTAAGTTCTTTATCCATATTTGGGTTGTTTATAAATTAAATAACTTCAATATCTCATGATTTCCTTAGTGTTCATTAACTTTAGCTTATCAAGCAGTTATTCGAAAACTAGAACAACATACATCATAAGGTTTATTTAATGTAATTCAATCATTCGAAGGAGGTGTATGAACCAAAACAGGTTCTATTAAAATAGACCTCATAGGAATGAAGTCTAAATGGTTTATGGACACACACACCATTCATTTGTCTTACATACTTTTGAGAGGAGAATAATCTTCCTCTTTACGTTTAAGTGTTAGGGTTCATATACCCTCTTTCCTTTCACACTCCTTATAACTTTTAAATGCATGCTCATTTAACATCCCTTAATAAACCATACTAGTTTAGGAAAAGAACATCAATACCTACAACTTATCAAGTTGCATTCCAGTAAGGGAAATTACACTATTTCCCATTCATTCATTTCATTAAATGACAAAAGAATAAGGATCCAATCAGTTAAGAACAATAACAACAAGATAGGATTATAAATTTCCTTCTAGTAATGAACAAGAGAATTTACACAACAAGTCAAAGTAACTTCCAAACTTTCAATTCATCATGATTAAATACACCTTTTACAAGACTATGCATTTCAGACATATTGCATGTCAAACAACATCAAGATCAATAAGGAATACAACTTTTCCTCTTTCAATACATCTAAACAATGAATCAGAATTCTCTATCAAAGATCCAGACTTTTAAGCAACCAATACATCATATTAGTTATTTCCTTCCTTTATCACTTACAAAGTCCATCTGCAAAAATTGCTAGCACTGGGTCAGTTCATTGAACTGAGCATGATAAGCACTAAGCATTAAAACAAAGTGCCTTCAAATAACTGTTTCATTAAAACAACTCTGCTTTTATGAAACAACAAGAGTAAGCAAGGAAAATCCTTCATAAGTAATAACAATTATAAAAGAAGCACAATTACTCAATCTGAATTAAATTATAAGAAAAGGATCTTAGCATAATCAACAAACTACAACATCATATCAGATAAGTAATATCCCATACAATTACTTATCTATGCCAAATAAAAGTTCCTACCAATTAATTCTTTCATAATTCTATCTGAATTTGAAATTCAGAGTTAACTTCATTACATAAACAAAGAGAGTTAATTTCAGAAGTAAAGACCTTCTATCTCTGCTTACCAAGTTTCATGAAAAGACATGTACAACCAAGTTTGTTACAACATCGTAAAGGCTTTTAGGATGATTCGTCTAATATCTTAAACAATAAGAGAATCACATTTCAGATGTGGCATCCTAATTCTAGGTCTGATACATTGCCTAGGTTCACAGATAGGCCTCATGTTAACATTAGACAAGTATTCACTCAGTAACAGTGTATCACTTCAATCAACTATAACAATATTTAATTCCTTAAATACAAGATAAGCGGAGAAGTAAGTAGTAACAACTACTACCCATTTACTTTAATAAAAGTAATACATTTGAGTCAATGGAACCTACAACAAGGTTTATATAAAGGAAGGAAGAACAACTGAAATAAACCATCTAAAACTTCCTTTACCTTTCAGTTAACCTGCATTCCCTTATTCATCTCAGAAAAGAAGAATCAACACCTAACTCCTACAGTTTCCAAAAAGGACAATGGAGAAACTTACCTCTGAGAGTGACAGAGGAAGGAGTTATGCATTAGAAGGGATTTCCAATATTCATTCCAAAATATAAAGGTAGTAAAAGGACCAGTACAGACCATTCACAATACCCACAATTCTTTCAAGAGATAGAAATCATGTACAGAAGATACAAAACCGAATACATATATAACTGTATCATTCAAGTCAGCCTACAAAGTGATTCACCTTTCAAGAAACAACAATGGTTATCGAGATGCTTAATTCATTCTAAGAAGGATGCATGAAACAAGCATAGAATGAACCTTTATCAAAACTAACAATCCAAGAGTCGATTATCCATTCAATGAATCTCCATGAAGTTACAACAGTCAGATCATAACATGTTATACTAACAATTTACCAAGTAGTTTCCCAGCTCGGGAGCAAGTAGGTTTACATCAACCAACCCAGTTCCTAAAAGTGACAAGGATAGAAAGATTGACCTTAAGAAAGTCAAATAGAGCTAAGAAATATGGTCACAAAATCAACCTGGAGAAAGCCGACTTCCAATGTATTTTCAAACAACATAACTTCAAAAATATACCAACAGCTCAACTTCCAAAATCTCATAGGAAGGTTCAAAACAAAGTGATCAGAAGAGAAGACTTCATCTAATGTTGTTTCCACAATAACATTCCAAAACCCAACAACCCATAAGTTATTTCACAGAGTTTCGGAAGAGAGAGAGAAAACCATTACCAAATGACAGGGTTTACGTCAAACTTTCCTTCTTGTTTCCTCACGAGCTCAAACTATAAACAGTAAGCCTGAACACCATTACCTACTCAGCTTCATTAAGTACAAGGTTTGAAGCAGTGGAGGTTTATACAGTTCAGAACAAGAACAAGTTACTCCTTCATGGTTTTTATACAAGTTGAGTACAAGAATACAGAAAAATCCATAATTCCTCATTCACCCATTAACCGTTTTAAAAACCAGTTCGAGTTCACACTTGAAATCACAATATACTAATACAGTCCCAAAAGGGGAGTATTTAAACTTTCAACAAAATGAGATACGAAATAGAAGGGTATTCTTTTACCTTCAAAGAAAACAATCAAAGGCATCTAGTTTGAACAAAGTAGATTTACACAGTACAGTCAAAACACGTTACCCATTCCTTACTTCCATACAAGTTTGAACTTATCCATCACATAGAAAAGCATTTATCACATGAATATGCACAGAAGCTATAATACTTTGTCATAACAGAGAATCAACAGAAAAGGATGAAGTTCTTGTTATCTACCAACCAAAAACAACAACTCCATTGCTACCTTATCAACTTCATAACTATAAACCATTATGGGTAGACAAGCCGAATCACACAAGTTCAACTTGACTCATTCACAAAGAGTTTCATGGCATGATTTACCATTAACCCACTCAGGGAGACAACCCATTAACAATATTTTAAGCAAGATTCACCAATCAGAAAAATACAGAAAAAGTATTCAAGCAAGAATCCCAATATCCATCACAAACAACTACCCATTTGTTTTACAAGAGCAGAGTTATTTTAATGAGACATTTAGAGAAAAGAAAGCAATCTTAATGGATAGAGCCTATCATGCCTGATAGTGCTTCTATCGGTTTGAAGAAGATTTCCAGCCGAGCCTCCAAAACTTCTTCTTCTCCAAATGAGATCAACAACCAAATACCTCTTTCTCAATTGTCTCAAATACTTCCCTTGAATCGAAAATAGACCAAGGGAATCAAAAATAGCCACAAATTGAAAGTAGAACTACTGGTTCGAAGAACCAGATAGCTCCATGCAGAGAAAAAATCAGAGAGCATGAATGACCAAACAACCTCCAACAAATCCACCCGCATGGTTTCCAAGGTGGTTTGCTCACCAAAAATGAGGTTCATAAATGCCATTAATTCTCAAACTCCCACCTA
Source organism: Taxus chinensis (assembly GCA_019776745.2). Classification (NCBI taxonomy): domain Eukaryota; kingdom Viridiplantae; phylum Streptophyta; class Pinopsida; order Cupressales; family Taxaceae; genus Taxus; species Taxus chinensis. The sequence continues at coordinate 594,481,448 of CM034151.1, read as the reverse complement.
TCTCTCCATGCCACCGCCATCCAAAATTGGTGAATCCTAATTCAACTTCTACATGCATACTAAATTTTAGTGATGACTCCACGTAGACTTCCTCTAATTTACATGCCTCTGCCTAAACTGGCAGTACGTTGTCCCTTTATTTCAAAAATCAAATCAAATTAATAACTTAGGAACCATCGCCAAGCTTCCACTTTTCCATACGACCCTTAGGTCCCTTTCCAATACTTCATTAGTTTAGGATAGATACCATTAGCTTAGGATATGACCATAGGATAGTTTAGAAGTATTTACCATAGGTTTTCAACATTACAATAGGTAAATTTCCATCCTAGGATAGGTCATACTTCACAACAATTTAGTATTAGGTATAAGGTTAGAAATAGACCTAGCATCACCTTAGGTTATTCCCCACATCCCAACTTAGAACAAGCAACTTAAGATAGGATGCTATCCCAAAAAAAGTAGACATAGATAGAAAATAGGTACCTTTACCTTAGTTTAGAATCCCGTTAGGATAGATCTCATAGGTCTAGGACTTAGATTTTTCCTCAATAGTCCTGAAGCAGGTCTCGTTCCACTTAACACCATTAAGCATCCTGAAGAGATCAATCAAAAATATCCAAGCACATAACATACAACAGAATGCAGGCACGATCTTTCAAGAAGATAAAAGAATTTGTAAACATACAAGAGTTCAGTCCATTATGTCCTCCAACCTCTGAATGTCAGTTTACCATTCAGATCAGGTAAGAAGATTTAAAACATACCTTGGATCAATGGAATTGATCCAAGGATTTGTTAATAAAAAGAGATAAGTTTGCAAACTTCATTACCAGATTACAACTTATCTATCAGAAGAAAAAATGGATTCTTTGCAAGCAACATCATTTCAGCCCAATGAATCCAAGAGTAGAAATGACTCATCCATGGCAAGCATGATTTCCAACAATCAAAGGAACACACCTTATCAAGAAAAATCACATGTCAATGCTTGCAATGAAAAAGGGGAAAGATAACAGTTTGTCAAAGATGTTACATGCTTCCCTCCTAAAAGAATCATCGTCCCGATGATTATCTCTTTAAAACAATTTGCATCAAGGACAATCAATTTATTAACTTTCTTTTCATATGTTCAAAACATATCAGAATTTTAAAATTCCAAAAACAATCAACATTTACTTAGTTGTTTAATTTAAACAATGAAATATCTACCCAAAACTGGCAGGTTTATTGTCATAAAAGAATAAAATCACAAATTTTATCAGTCAACAGAATCAATTCTGTTCAAATAAATATGGAAAAGTAGTTTTCATATCTTCCATATTTTCCCAGGTTGCACTTTCTTCATTAAACTGGTCCCACTGGACCTTACATTGACTTATTTCATGATTTCTTAAGTGCAACTGGTGAGTTTCCAGCACTCGCAAGGGTTTAACCATGATTATTCCTGGGTCTTGGACCTACAAGGAATTCCAATTTAACACATGTGATAAATCTGAAACATATTTCTTAAGAAAAGAAATATGGAAAACATCATGCATTTGTGACAAAGCAGGAGGTAATGCTAAACGATAAGCTACAGGGTTGATTACTTCAACTATTTCAAAAGGTCCCACATAACGAGGTGATAACTTGGCAGCCTTGCCAAATGTTATAGAACTCTTTTTCGGTTTAACCCAAAGAAAGACCTTCTCACCAAGTTCAAATTTCCTATCAACCCACTTCAAGTCAGCATAACTCTTTTGTCTATCTGTTGCTTCTTTCAAGCATTCACGAATCATTTTAACTTGTTGTTCCATTTTCGTAAGGATTTCAGGTCCAATTACCTCTCTATCCTCAATGTTGTCCCAACTAACAGGGGTTCTGCATTTTCTTCCGTATAATGCTTCGAAAGGTGCCATCTTAAGAGAGGCATGATATGTGTTATTGTATGCAAACTCAACTAATGGAAGGTACTCTTCCCATTTATACTATTGATCCATGCAATACATTCGTAACATATCTTCTAAAACTTGATTAACTCTTTCAGTCTGTCCATCCATTTCCAGATGATATGCAGAACTGAAATTTAGCTTAGTTCCTAGAGTTGTGTTAAGTGTTTGCCAAAATCTTGAAGTCATTCTAGGATCTCTATCAGATATGATTAATTCAGGTACTCCATGTAATCTGAAAATCTCATGTACAAACCTTTTTGCTAAAACAGGTGAATCATCTTTAAGATTACCAACAATAAAATGTGCCACTTTTGTTAGTTTATCCACAACAACCAAAATAACATCATGTTTATTTCTTGACATAGGCAACCCTTGTACAAAATCCATGCTTATTACTTGCCATTTGTACTGTGGTATGCTGTGAGGATACAATAAACTGGCTGGATGCATATGTTCAGCTTTAACACGTTGACATTCTAAGCAATGTGTCACAAAATCAATAACGTCCTTTTTCATCCCTTTCCAGAAATATTGTTGTTTTATATCAGCAAGCATCTTTGTAATACCAGGGTGTCCAGAAAAAGGTGAATTGTGAAATTCTGCTAACAATTTCTTTCTTAAATCATTTAGCGAAGGTATGTATACTCTGTTTTCAAATCGTAAGATTCCTTCATTATCAAAGTGAAAACCTTTATATCTCACATCATTTGGTTCTGCAGCAAGTGTTGTTTTTACTTGCTGAAAATAAGAATCAGATTCCATAACACTTTTTACTTCATCCTTAAACTGAGTTCTTAATGTTATAAGAGCAGAAATATGCTTCCTACGACTTAGAGCATCAGCTACCCTATTTTCCTTGCCTTTAATGTAACTTATGTCAAAATCATATTGAGACAAAAAATCTAACCATCTTCGTTGTCTTGCATTCAGATTTGGCTGAGTGAAAATATACTTCAGCCCAAGATGATCAGTTTTTAATTCAAAAGGTTTACCAAGTAGATAATGCCTCCAAACTTGAAGTGCATGAACAATGGCAGCAAGCTCTAGATCATGTGGAGCATAATTCAACTCATGTAACTTAAGTTTTCTACTTTCATAAGCTATGACATGATCATTTTGTAACAAAATACCTCCAAGACCTTCCCCAGATGCATCCGTTACAACAGTAAAGTCTCCATTAGGGTCAGGTACAACTAAAATAGGTGCTGAAGTTAACTGATCCTTCAAAGTTTTAAATGCAGATTCACATTTCTCATTCCAAACAAATTTCTTATCCTTTTTCTGTAATGAAGTTATTGGTGCAACAACTTTGGAAAAATCTTTACAAATTTCCTATAGTAACCAGCAAGACCCATGAAGCTTCTAACTTCATGTACATTCTTTGGTGCAGGCCACTCAGTTATAGCTACTATTTTAGAAGGATCTACAACAATTCCATTCTTACTTATAACATGACCCAAATAGTGCACTTATGTATCATAGAAAGAACATTTAGATAGCTTACCATATAACTGTCTCTTTCTCAAAATTTCCAAAACTATCTTCAAATGCTCATGGTGTTCCTCAATACTTTTAGAATATATGAGAATGTCATCCAAGAATACAAGCACAAATTTTCCAAGTATTCTTGAAAAATATTGTTCATTAAATTCATAAAATTGCTACAGGTGCATTTGTTAATCCAAAGGGTAAAATGGTGAACTCATAATGTCCATACCTTGTTCTAAAAGTTGTTTTATGAATGTCCTCATCCTTAATCCATAATTGATGATATCCAGATCAAAGATCTATCTTAGAATATACCGATGCTCCATGCATCTGATCAAATAGATCATCAATTCTAGGGAGTGGATATCTGTTCTTAATTGTTGCTTTGTTTAACATTCTATAATCAATACACAATCTAAGTGTTCCATCTTTCTTTTTCACAAAGATTACCGGTGCTCCCCAAGGTGAAACACTCGGTCTAATCAAACCCTTAGAAAAAATTTCTTGCAACTGTGCCTTAAGCTCTACCAATTCAATAGTAGTCATTCAGTATGGTGCCTTAGAAATAGGCTCAGTTCCAGGCTTGATTTCAATTGTGAAATCAAATTCTCTTTTGGGTGGAAGACCTGGTAACTCTTCCGGAAACACATCACTGTAGTTTCGTAACAGTGGATAATGTTCCATGAAATTGTTGTTTTCCTCAGCAGATTCTAAAATTTTTACTGCATATAAGGTACAACCTTTATTTTTGGCCTTTTTAAGTTGCATAGCTGACAGTTTCCTAACTGAAATTTCACGTTTCACACCCTGAATCTCTGTTGTTTTCTACAGATCATCTAAACAACTAATATGTTTTTCAAAATAGTCCACTTTTGCTTTATGCTCAGCTAACCAATTAACACCTATGATTACATCATAAGACCCCAAAGGAGCAACATAAAGATCAACTTCGGTGGAAAAACTAGGTAAGTCAAGGACTTCCCCAAAAAGACACATACTAACTGTATGAACAACATTATTTCCATAATGTACAGTCCATGTTTTATCCATTTTTCCATCTTTTATTTTTAGTTTCGATGCTAATTTACTAGAAATAAAACATTCTGTAGCTCCTGTATCAAAAATAATAGTTACAGGTATGCCAAATAACTTACCTCGAACTTCTATGGGTGTGACTTGCTTTTCAGCTTGTTTGTCAGCTACTGCAACATATATCTTGTGCTGCTGATTACGATCATCCTTTTTCAAAGGACATTGGTTTGCATAATGATCTTTTCCACAGTTATAACAGCCTCCTACAGGTCCCTTTTTAGGCTCAGATTTATTTCCAGCCTTAAAGTTATCATTCTGACCTCCATAGGACTTCTGTCTGTTATTATTATTCTTGACAAAGTTGTTTCATGCATTTCCTAAAGACTTATTTGTTGTTGTTTTCTTATTATTATCAGTTGAAAACTTACTTTTCATACCAAAATTCTTCCATGGTCCTTTCTTAGGTGCAAGAGATGATGAAGAGGAGTTTGGAACTTTCTTTCTTACTTCTTCCTTGTGAGCAGAAATTGCCTTTAATTTCTGTTCCTGCCTTATGGATTTTTCAACAACCCCTTCCATAGTGGTTGGGTTGTGAACATCCACCTCTCCTCCTATAATGGGATTCAATCCCATGATGAATTTTGTATCCTGAACTTCTCGTCAGTTTGATACTGAGGTACATACTTAAGAAGTTTAGTAAACTGCTCCTAGTACTCAGTTACAGTTAACTTTCCTTGGGCTAAGTTCTAAAATTCAGTCATTTTCTGATCATAATAAAGTTGTGGCAGCCATCGTTGCCTAAAATAACTTTTAAATTGATCCCAAGTAATATTAGTTTCATCAATATTCAGCTCAGCCTTACGGCTGTCCCACCATGAAGATGCTTCATGGGAAAGCTGATATGCTCCCCATATTGCCTTTGTTTCTTCCGAGAAGTTCCTTATTGCAAAGTACTTCTCCATTTCACTGAGCCAATTCTCAGCTCCATCTCCTAATGTGGTGCCATCAAACTTAGGTGGACTTATCCTTTTTATATCATTAGTGAGTTCTACTGCCAGCCTAGCCTTTTTGTTTTCTGGCTGATCAGGTATGTTCACATTGTTATTATCAACACCCAAATTGGCATTGTCCTTAGGAGGTGGCTGATTATTATTACCAGCATCTTCTTCCTCCTCATTTCCCATTACTTGTTGTTCAAGTACAACCAAATGATCTCTTGTGTCAACAGGGAAGCAAGGATCTCATCAATTTTTTGGGTAGTTGCTGCTTCTTCACCAGGTGGTGGATTATTTGCAACATTTCCTCTTGTTCTAACCATTTTATGTTAACAAGAAATTTAAGTTTTATCAGATTATGGACACAATAGGTCCAAGAGCTGTAACCTTCAGCTCTGATACCAAGATGTAACATTCCCATTTTAAGACTTTAGAAACAAGGGAAAAAAAATTTTACACAATGTTCTCTGTTCTAAATAAAACATAATTTAGAACACACATTCCATGCCAATCAATCTCATAATAGATAACCATATGCAGTTGTAAATGACTCGGTAAACTATCAATCTCTCATTTCATGACTCAGTTTCTAACCGATCTCTCATGTTTGTCTTTAAGTATTGAATACTTTAAGTATACTACATATACTTGGTTTTCTTACCCTATTCTGGGTACTGAGTGATCTATTCAAAGAACCTATCTGAATATTTGTTACCAATATTCATTTGAAATCACGTTCCTTAAACTAGGTGACATAAGACAACGCAACCAACAGCTTGCGATACTTTGGCCAAATATTTCCAACATACTATTCATGTTACTATTCCTAGATGACATACTCATCTAATCAAAATATGTCCTTCACCCCACTCATCTGTTATCTAGAATGGTCTTTACTGACTTCTGTCAGTCCACTTGTCCAAGGTTTGACCCTAGCCTAGATTAGTGACATAATTTGGTATAGGGAGCCACTCACGATGACTTAGGGTATATGGGCATACTCATTCGACCTAAGTTGAATGAATGTGCCTGGTTACCCTAAGTCATAGTGTGTTACTTCCTATGCTAAATCATATTGCTAATCCTGACCTAGAGGGAAACTAAGTTCAAGTCCAGATTTGAGTAGATCTAGATGAACCAATGTTGAAGGGTGTTGCAACATGTCAACTGCAACACTGTATCCTCGTGAAGACCCAAGTCTTCACAAAGGTATAGTACTATAGTTGGCATGTGCCAACATCCATTAGAACCACTTCATCATGATGTACACACCTCAAGAAGGTCATTTCCCTTAATTAACTTAGAATTAAGATTTGAATTACAACAACCTTGCAAAACCCTAAATCCAACATTCCTTAAGTTCTTTATCCATATTTGGGTTGTTTATATATTAAAGAACTTCAATATCTCATGATTTCCTTAATGTTCATTAACTTTAGCTTATCAAGTAGTTATTCGAAAACTGAACAACATACATCATAAGGTTTATTTAATGTAATTCAATCATTCGAAGGAGGTGTATGAACCAAAACAGGTTCTATTAAAATAGACCTCATAGGAATGAAGTCTAAATGGTTTATGGACACACACACCATTCATTTGTCTTACATTCTTTTGAGAGGAGAATAATCTTCCTCTTTATGTTTAAGTGTTAGGGTTCATATACCCTCTTTCCTTTCACACTCCTTATAACTTTTAAATGCATGTTCATTTAACATCCCTTAATAAACCATACTAGTTTAGGAAAAGAACATCAATACCTACAACTTATCAAGTTGCATTCCAGTAAGGGAAATTGCACTATTTCCCATTCATTCATTTCATTAAATGACAAAAGAATAAGGATCCAATCAGTTAAGAACAATAACAACAAGATAGGATTACAAATTTCCTTCTAGTAATGAATAAGAGAATTTACACAACAAGTCGAAGTAACTTCCAGACTTTCAATTCATCATGATTAAATACACCTTTTACAAGACTATGCATTTTAGACATATTACATGTCAAACAACATCAAGATCAATAAGGAATACAAATTTTCCTCTTTCAATACATCTAAACAATGAATCAAAATTCCCTATCAAAGATCCATACTTTTAAGCAACCAATACATCATATTAGTTATTGCCTTCCTTTATCACTTATGAAGTCCATCTGTAAAAATTGCTAGCACGGGTCAGTTCATTGAACTGAGCATGATAAGCACTAAGCATTAAAACGAAGTGCCTTCAAATAATTGTTTCATTAAAACAACTCTAATTTTATGAAACAACAAGAGTAAGCATGGAAAATCCTTCATAAGTAATAACAATTATAAAAGAAGCACAATTACTCAATCTGAATTAAATTATAAGAAAAGATCTTAGCATAATCAACAAACTACAACATCATATCAGATAAGTAATATCCCATACAATTACTTATCTATGCCAAATAAAAGTTCCTACCAATTAATTCTTTCATAATTCTATCTGAATTTGAAATTCAGAGTTAACTTTCATTATATAAACAAAGAGAGTTAATTTCAGAAGTAAGGACCTTCTATCTCTACTTACCAAGTTTCATGAAAAGACATGTACAGTCAAGTTTGTTACAACATCGTAAAGGCTTTAGGATGATTCATCTAATATCTTAAACAATAAGAGAATCACATTTCAGATGTGGCATCCTAATTCTAGGTCCAATACATTGCCTAGGTTCATAGATAGGCCTCATGTTAACATTAGACAAGTATTCACTCAGTAACAGTGTATCACTTCAATCAACTATAACAATATTTAATTCCTTAAATACAAGATAAGTGGAGAAGTAAGTAGTAACAACTACTACCCACTTACTTTAATAAAAGTAATACATTTGAGTCAATGGAACCTACAACAAGGTTTATATAAAGGAAGGAAGAACAACTGAAATAAACCATCTAAAACTTCCTTTACCTTTCGGTTAACCCGCATTCCCTTATTCATCTCAGAAAAGAAGAATCAACACCTAACTCCTACAGTTTCCAAAAAGGACAATGGAGAAACTTACCTCCGAGAGTGATAGAGGAAGGAGTTATGCATTAGAAGGGATTTCCAATATTCATTCCAAAATATAAAGGTAGTAAAAGGACCAGTACAGACCATTCACAATACCCACAATTCTTTCAAGAGATAGAAATCATGTACAGAAGATACATAACTGAATACATATATAACTGTATCATTCAAGTCAGCCTATAAAGTGATTCACCTTTCAAGAAACAACAAATTGTTATCGAGATGCTTAATTCATTCCAAGAAGGATGCATGAAACAAGCATATAATGAACATTTATCAAAACTAACAATCCAAGAGTCGATTATCCATTCAATGAATCTCCATGAAGTTACAACAGTCAGATCATAACATGTTATACTAACAATTTACCAAGTAGTTTCCCAGCTCGAGGAGTGAGTAGGTTTACATCAACCAACCCAGTTCCTAAAAGTGACAAGGATAGAAAGATTGACCTTAATAAATTTTAATAGAGCTAAGAAAGATGGTCACAATATCAACCTGGAGAAAGCCAACTTCCAATGTATTTTCAAACAACATAACTTCAACTATATACCAACAGCTCAACTTCCAAAATCTCATAGGAAGGTTCAAAAAAAAAGTGATCAAAAGAGAAGACTTCATCTAATGTTGTTTCCACAATAACATTCCAAAACCCAACAACCCATAAGTCATTTCACAGAGTTTCGGAAGAGAGAGAGAAAACCATTACCAAACGACAGGGTTTAGGTCAAACTTTCCTTCTTGCTTCCTCATGAGCTCGAACCGTAAACATGTAAGCCCAAACACCATTACCTACTCAAATTCATTAAATACAAGGTTTGAAGCAGTGGAGGTTTATACAGTTCAGAACAAGAACAAGTTACTCCTTCACGGTTTTTATACAAGTTGAGTATAAGAATACAAAAAAATCCATAATTCCTCATTCACCCATTAACCATTTTAAAAACCAGTTCAGTTCACACTTGAAATCACAGTATACTAATACAGTCCCAAAAAGGGAGTATTTAAACTTTCAACAAAATGAGATATGACATAGAAGGGTATTCTTTTACCTTCAAAGAAAACAATCAAAGGCATCCAGTTTGAACAAAGCAGATTCACATAGTACAATAAAACACATTACCCATAGTCCTTGCTTCCATACAAGTTTGAACTTATCCATCACATAGCAAAGAATTTATCCACATGAATATGCACAACAGCTACAGTACTTTTTCAAACAAAGAATCAACAGAGAAGAATGAAGTTCTTGTTATCTACGACCAAAACAACAACCCTGTTGTTAACTTATCGACTTCATAACTATAAACCATTATGGGTAGACAAGACGAATCACAATTTGAAGTTTAACTTGACTCATTCACAAAGAGTTTCATGGCATGATTTACCATTAACCCACTCAGGGAGACAACCCATTGACAATATTTTACAAAAGATTCATGAATCAGAAAAAAAACAGAAAAAGTATTCAAGCAAGAATCCCAATATCCATCACAAATAGCTACCCATTTGGTTTACAAGAGTAAGTTATTTTAATGAGACATTTAGAGAAAAGCAAGCAATCTTAATGGATAGAGCCTATCATTGATAGTGCTTTTGTCGGTTTGAAGAAGATTTCCAGCCGAGCCTCCAAAACTTCTTCTTCTCCAAACAGATCAACAACCAAATACCTCTTTCTCAATTGTCTCAAATACTTCCCTTGAATCGAAAATAGACCAAGGGAATAAAAAATAGCCACAAATTGAAAGTAGAACTGCTGGTTTGAAGAACCAGATAGCTCCATGCAGAGCAAAAATTAGAGAGCATGAATGACCAAAAAACCTCCAATAAATCCACCCGCATGGTTTCCAAGGTGGTTTTCTCACCAAAAATGAGGTTCATAAATGCCATTAATTATCAAACTCCCACCTATCTCTCCATGCCACCGCCATCCAAAATTGGTGAATCCTAATTCAATTTCTACATGCATACTAAATTTTAGTGATGACTCCACATAGACTTCTGCTAATTTACATGCCTCTTCCTAAACTGGTAGTACATTGTCCCTTTATTTCAAAAATCAAATCAAATTAATAACTTAGGAACTGTCGCCAAGCTTCCAATTTTCCATACGACCCTTAGGTCCCTTTCCAATACTTCATTAGTTTAGGATAGATACCATTAGCTTAGGATATGTCCATAGAATAGTTCAGAAGTATTTACCATAGGTTTTCAACATTACAATAGGTAAATTGCCATCCTAGGATAGGTCATACTTCACAACAATTTAGTATTAGGTATAAGGTTAGAAATAGATGTAGCATCATCTTAGGTTATCCCCCACATCCCAACTTAGAACAAGCAACTTAAGATAGGATGCTATCCTAAATAAAGTAGACATAGATAGAAAATAGGTACCTTTACCTTAGTTTAGAATCCCAGTTAGGATAGATCTCATAGGTCTAGGACTTAGATTTTTCCTCAATAGTCTTGAAGCAGGTCTCGTTCCACTTAATTCAGTTAAGTGTCATGAAGAGATCAATCAAAAATATCGAAGCACATAACATACAACAGAATGCAGGCACAATCTTTCAAGAAGATAAAAGAATTTGTAAACATACAAGAGTTCAGTCCATTATGTCCTCCAACCTCTGAATGTCAGTTTACCATTCAGATCAGGTAAGAAGATTTAAAACATACCTTGGATCAATGGAATTGATCCAAGGATTTGTTAATAAAAAGAGATAAGTTTGCAAACTTCATTACCAGATTACAACTTATCTATCAGAAGTAAAAATGGATTCTTTGCAAGAAACATCATTTTAGCCTAATGAATCCAAGAGAATAAATGAATCATCCATGGCAAGCATGATTTCCAAAAATCAAAGGAAGAAACCTTATCAAGAAAAATCACATGTCAATGCTAGCAATGAAAAAGGGGAAAGATAACAGGACAACATGCACTGGTGGTAAGGGCATGACAATGACGGAAGGACACATAAATTATGTCAATGACCCTAACAAAGTTGTTTGCATGCACTTCCAGACCACAATACCCATAGATTAAATCTTTTTTGGTCATCATTTGATAGTGGTATCTCATACACGAGCACCAAGAAGATGTTGTCATGGAATTTTGAGTATCATGTTGATGATCCTGAGTTCAAAGTTATTGAGGATGTAATAGTAGAAAAAGAGAACCCCGGTGAGGTGAATCCTATTATGGATACCTAATGGTTAACTGATGAACAAGTCTGTAACACACTCAAAAAGGTGTCAGTAGAAGTAGAGGCTTGGTTATTTAGGAGGAATAACAAAATCGAAGTCCTGGAGGATGAATTGTAGGAAAAGAATAAGGAGATAATAGAGAGAGACACCGTGAACTAAAAGGGAAGGAGTTTGTAATTGCACAGCTGAAGGCTGAGTTGATAGAAGAGAAGGAGAAGGTGTGTAAATCTTACCAAAAGGCGGAGACTATCTCAGAATCCATCACGCCCAAATTTGGCCCTGCCTAAGTAGAAGTATGAGTTATCTTTTCTCCTCCTAGAAGATGTGACATGCTTGCTCATAATGGATAATCCACCGCTTGTGCTGGAGTCAGAAGAGGAAGTTTTGGCATGATAGAGGGCCGAGGAGAAAGTAAATATTGAGGAAACCATAACTCGGTACTCTAAGATCCTTGCCTCAGTAAAAACCATGACGCACATGGCCAAATTTGTTTACAAAAACTGTGGGGATAGGGATTAGGTGACAGGTATATTGGTTGCTACCCATGAGGTGGACCTGAAGGATTTTCAAGAGAAGAACAAGAATAATTGGGAAGAATGGGACAAAATAATCACAGAGGTCAAGAATAAGTTTGAGGTGATTGAAGGCCTAAGGGTCTTGATTAAAAATATAGTTAAAGAATTGTATCCCTAGGTCACTCATAGATGGACGTGCTAAGTGACCTTAGCAAGAAGACGAAGAACATTGTTGATACACTGAAGGCTATTGGTAAGGAGTTATCAATTGATGAAGGTGGAAAATTGATAGGGGATCTATTTCAACAAGCAAAAAATGAGGTAGACGCTTGGAGTAAGATTGAAGTAGGCTTGAGTAAAGACTTCCCAATTCTTCTTTAGCAGTGGTGGAATTCTTTCATTCTTTGGCACAAGCCGAAAGAAGATTATTGTTTCCTTCCATTCTTTATTCTTTACAAAAGATCAAGTTATTTCTAAGGATGGACAACAAATTTAGTGTGGGGTGATGTTAGACCCTTAAATTGACTAAGTCCCAAGGTAGAGTAAGAGTGCATGCACACAGGGCAAATAATGTAGAAAAGTGCTCAAGGAAAGTAGCATGGGAAAAAAGGTTAGTACGTAGAAGAAAGAAAGGGTTTGGGGAGTTATCCTCATTTCTAAGGTGGTATCACAGGAAAAACACATGAAGGTTCAAGTAGGCATGATGAGTGGATAAGGTGTTATCCTAGAGTCTTGGAGCTCAAGGAAATAATATTCTATAAAGGGAATATTCCAAAGGAGGATCATTACAATTAGTGGAGGATTTTACAAGATGACATAACACTCGATCATGGAGGACCATATTTCAACCTAGCATGCGATCTGCTCATGGGTGAAGCTATGGGGGTAAGGAAGGATCCATATTCTATTTAAGAGAGTGCTTGGGTCTAAAATAGGAGAGGAGTTTAAGGATAAAAAAGTTCTAAAATAATGTTGTGGGATAAAGAGGGTTTTAGAGGAAACGAAGTGCTGTAAGAATGTTGTGGGTTATGATGTTAAGAGCTGCCATTGTTGTTGTATTTTGTTACTGCTAGAGAGAGGCTAAGAAAGGATGATGTTATGTATAGATGTAGGCACTCAGATCTGAAACCAGAGATGAGATGGAAGAACATAGCTAGGGTTCCATGTGTAGAGTAGTTTTGTAGGGTTAGGATGTTATTCCTTGATGTATATAGTCTGATATGACCCTTTTGTATGTATTATGGCTATTGCAAATGATTATAATAAATATATGAGGCTTTGTTCCAAAAATCTATGTTTATGGACAAAACCCTAGTATGTTTTCATGTTGTTCATGGTTTAGATCTGATTCTATTATATTGTTGTGATGTTTATGTCTATCTCATGGTGCATTTGTGCTTGCAACTAGTTCCACCACCTATGTATTATATTACACGCATGCTTATGTTCTACAAACCATTCCTCCATTAATGGAAAAGCATTATTACAAGGCTCACATAAAAGAGGGGCTCGACGCCTGCACCTGCCCATGGTGAATGCCTAGCTTCTGTTGGTTGATAGGCCAACATGCTTGGCATTAAAAGAGAGATTAGAAGGTAAGAGGTAAATGATATTATAGATATTGGAGTCATTGCCATAATTTTTATTGATATTAGGATTCCTTTTTACTCGAGGCATCTTTCCTTGGTAATCATCTTACCCATTTTCTTTACCCACCTGCCCTTTATCATTAACCTTTTTCAAAAGTGCCATCAATTTTCCTTAACATCATCAATCCCCCTTTTGAGGGGGATCTCGTTATCTACCTTTCCTCAATACTTATCCAACTCTCATCATTTTTTTCTGATGGTTTGTTAGTGCAAACCACTCAACAAAGAGGGGAAAAATGTAGACACCTAAATTTAGTATCTATACTCTTAACCGCCCATGTGCGCATATTCATTTAATTCATCCCCTTTATCTAATTAAATGAACATACCCCATCACATCTAACCATAATTAATTCATTGTAATTAATTAAATTCCTATTTCTTAATTAATACCCATCACCTTTCCCTAATGGAATTCCTATTTTGCATCCTTGTTCTTTTCTAACCTATCTCTACCTCCAACTCACCTATTACACATCTTCTTCATGCCTACATGCTTTAAAGCATTCGTCCAACTCTTAAAAAATCCAAAATCATGCCAAAATCACAAAATTTAGTCCCATTGGGGAAACTTTCCCTGCAATTAGAGGTGACCCAATCCAGTCGCCATCGAGCCTATAAAAGTGAATCCTTCCTTTCCATAGTCAGAATCATAAATCATCAGATGCATACAAACATCCAAGCTTCCATGTGACCTGTGGACTCTCTCTCACGTACCTGAGCATTCCTGAAGCAACCACAGACCTCCATCATACATGTTTTCATCACTCATAATCATCCTTTGTGATATTATCACTGATTTTGTATTGATTTAATAATATTTTTAATCATATTATCATTTTTCTTCTTGTAGCTAACATTTTGTAGGTACATATCAGTTTCTGCAACATCTAAGGATCAATCTGTAGCCTTTTGTTTCAGCTCCTTTTCTTGCAATTTTCTTTTCTTTCTTTTTCTTGGTCATGTTAGATCTGCTACAATCATCATCACCCAAATTGAGTCACCACCGAGTTGGCCCTATGTAACTATGATTTTTTACTTCCAGATCCATTTCTAGTCTTTGCATATATTATGTACCTTATTTTAACTTGCTAAAACCACCATCATGTCCCTTTGTTGCATCAGATCTAGCTTATTTGCACTCCAATCACCGTTGACCATGGTCTTGATTTCCAATCCACCCTTCCAATATCTGTTTTATGTTATCTTTTAGTTTTCACTCCCTTAGATTGCTCTTATAGGCTGATTCTAGCATACACAAGCCCTTGTTATATCCAGATTACTTTTAGATCTTGCAAGGTCTTCATACTTCACTCATTGTTCCATATCCTCTTTCCTAGGTCACCGTTGACATGCCTATACATATTCTGGGTCACCGTCGACCCATACCACCTAATCGTTAACTTATTGTTGTTTCAATCTCATATTAGATTTTAATTATTCTCAAATTTAATATATTCTTGTCTCTTCCTAATATCTGTTGCCCTTGTTTTATTTCACTCATTCTAAATAAACAAGGGTTGACATCTGCTAAGGAAGCTAATCGCTTCCTGGAAATGCATCGTCGACCAACCCCCACATAAATGTATCTAAATAATTATGTTTCAGTTCATCTTATTTTTAGGTAATCAATAGTGGAATCAACCATTGTGTGCCTGTGCATCCATCATATCACATCTGAGGCAACATAAACCCTCCAACATCTCCGATTTGTGTACTTTATTTAGTAGCTAACTCATGAATTCGAAACAAACGAGAAAATACTACAAAATTTGTAGATTTTTAGGAGGGGGGATATTTTACAGGCTCCTCTTTTTCTAAATATTTGCATTTTTCTAAATCTTCTGTCTAAATCTTCTACTTTGTCTAAATCTTTAAATCTGTAGGAATCTTCAATGACTAAATCTTGTATGTAAAACCCGCGTTCATGATAATATGATCTCCATTTTTGTATTACCTAAAAACAAGAATGTAGATCTTGTTTATTTTGATGGGTTCTAGAGGGATTTTGTTCTGTGATTTGGAATTGGATTTTTCTCTCTAATTTATTAATTAAAGAGTTAAACAATTTTTTTACTCACTGTTAAATAAACATACGATCATATGAAAGAGAGCTAAGTACCCACTTTTAACTGGTTTTTATTAAAACATGGGTACCTAGCTACCTCTGTTGCATGCCTTAGAATAAAAGAAGAGTATAACATACACATATTAAAACCTCATGCTTTTGAGAAAGAGGTTTACAAACTTATTGTATCTTTGCTTTGTAGGTAGAGGAATATCCATTTTTTTATGATTTGGTATAATATTGTTGTAAAGGAAACTTTAGCCCTTTAATGAAAAAAAATCATTAGTGCAAGGATTTGAAAACTTATTTGCCATGGTAAGAATGGTTTTTAACTTTACTCACTTATGTTTTTTAGGAAACAATGATTCTTTATTCTCTTTTGGTCTTAAATGAATCTTGTTATGGCTTACATGGCTTTTTCATTCTAGATTATGTAGTGGGTTCAACTTAATTTCATAAATTTAGTCTCTTTTTATTCATGGAATCATACCCTTAACTAGGTTAATAAACTAATTACTTTCTACATACAATCCCCTAATCATATTTAGGTTAAAAATATAATATTTCTATACATTTGTTTATAGAAAATGAATTTGCGTAAGATTTATTTTGTCTTTCAAATAATAAGATCCGGTGGGTTTCTCTAAAATTTCATAATTTAAGTTCATATTTGTTCTGGAAATAATGTGTAGTTTTGGAATTCAAGAGGAATGTAAGACAATTTATTCCAAATACATTATCTACAATGCCAGAGATTGTAAAAAAACTATCTTTTTTTGTTCAGAGTATCCTCAACATGCCTAGGTTAAATAATTATTGAGCTTGTGACCTAATTCTAGGTGTTTCATTTGTGGTGACTTATTATTCACCTCTGTAATTAGAATTGGGAATAATGGTTATGAGAAAAATTGACTTTTTTCACCCCAATATGCAAACAAAAAATGACAATATAAAGTTTATGTATCAATAGGAGGTGAATCCTAATGTGGATGTAGATGAATTGGAAAAGTTGAATGAATGGGTTATTTTGTGTCATATTTGGCAAATGTAATTCATGGTATAGATGAGGAAATGTGATTTGCAGAGAGGTTGAAGTAAGTTTTTTAATTAAATATTTGAGATTTCCATAGTGCGTAGACTTTATAATAAATTTTTGTGGATGAAACTGATCTGATATTTGTAATCACCAACAAATCCAATCTAGATTCATGCCCCTTTATCAATCAACATCAGGATGAAGGGTCATAGACCTAGACCTGCAGAAGGTTAAATAAGTGACAATAAAAATTACTCCACCGTTCGTTTGGCAACACTAGCTGTGTCTCAGTGATATGATATAGGAGTGAATATAGAATGTAATGAAAGCAAACTTGTACCATGAATTGGGGTATATATTGTACATTAATGTAGGAAAACAATCAAATCATATATTTATGACTAATTTTACCAGAGACATGTTAGAAGCTAATGTTGAAAGCACCCAGATGAGATGCTTGAGCCTTGTTTTTTTATGATGAATCTGTAACATTTAATATCTGGCAGACATGTTGTTTCTAGTTGTACCTTGGTTATACATATTGTTTTATGTAGATTTTTAGGTCACAACATCATAGTTCTTCTAATTAATGCCATGTGAAATGAAATTGTGTAAGGGATAATACTTTAAGATGGACTGCATTCCATGTAAATTGTGAGTTTTATTATTTATAAATAATAAATTTGTACTTTCTCCTTTAACACTAGCATACAAATGGTGTGTATATGATGTAAGAACTCTACTTTTATGGACAATATTTTTGCAACATGATGTCAATGCTCTAAGTTTCTAAACATTGGCTATTAGTAGTTAAGATATTGAATGTGGGTAAATATAATCTATTCTTTCCCTTTCTCATACATGCCCTTATTTTAGTCACTAAATCATGCACTTTGAGTCAATATCTAGTCATGGTCTCATACTACTATTCATATAGTTCCTGAGTGAAAAGTGTAATAATTAACCCATGTATTAGGCCATTGTTATATTGTTTGTTGTCATATTTTTTATCAAACACCTGCACTCTCCCAGTCTATTTTATCATTCTGCATCTTTCCTATTACCGACTGGGGCACCCCAGGAACCCTGGTCCCATTTGGGGTGCCCTGATCCTCTTGAAACTTTACTTGCATATTTTCGACACTTTTTAGCCATTTGATCTTCCTATATTTTTAGTGGTCAACATTTTTAGGGTTAATTACAAAATTAGAACAAGAGAACCATACAAATATAAATTTATGTGACCATAATGAGGGACCAAGTATAATGCCTCTAACATGACTGGTATCTATGATGAATTCCGTTAAAGAAGGTTCAAACGTTGACATGTGATTTTATCTTAAGACGGTGTACTCTTATGACTTATGAAATCATGTTTGCAGTAGGTAATATGTTATCTATGGAAATAGGTACATTAATAGAATGTTTTGCTTAATTTATAATGATGTAACCCATCTCTATTTGTGCAGAATAATTTACTACTTGGGATTGAGAAATTGAGTTTCAGTTTTCATAATTTATAAGATTCAGAACAACAACACCTTGGATCAAATTCATTGATCCAAGGTATGCTTATAATTTTCAATCTTGTTGTCATGATGTCCAATTTGGACAGACAGAAGACTTATGGACCTTGAATGTGCAAAGGCCATGAACGATCCTCTCCTTGGATCTCTGCTTCGAATTGGAATGGGGTTAATAATATGGTTCCTCTTTTCTATTTAAGGTATGATGTAAATTTTAATAAGGAACTTGTGACTTATTTACACCATGTTCCTTAAATTTGGAACCTTATCATAAAGGAGTAATCTAACCTAAGTTACTAATTTCATTGTTATTTAGGTTATTGATGGACCTAAGACTAAATACCTATGGACCTATGTTGATTCCTAAATTAATGTTGAACCTAACTTAAGGGAATGGACTAACCTAAAGGGGCCTATGGAATGACATGGGAAGGGGTAAGTGGGAGGTAAACAAATCCTAGGAAATTAATGGCAAGTTATTAAGCCCTTATCTCTTTTAACAGCCAAATTTGGCAAGGGCATTCGGAAACATTAGAGGAGTGAGTTGACATCTTCACCAAAGTTTTGGATGCATGTATTTTTCGAAATAAGTATTTGCTAGAATTGGAGGTGGCAATGGCGAGAAGATAGGGAGGACTTACAATCCTACTCTACATTTAATATTTTTTAAATTGGTGAAACCGCCTAGGAAGAAGATAGAGGGTTTAGTTTTGTTGATTCATTTGGTTTTGGAGCTTGAGCTCTACATGTGGTTGTTTTGTTCTTCGAACCTCCAGTTCGATTCTTAATGTAAGATAGTTTTGCATTATTATTTTTTCCTTGCATGGCGTGGAGAAAAGGAGTTGGCACTGAGAAGCTATAAGGAGTTAGAGGAAGTTTGTGTCTTTTTTTCATTTCAAAAGAAGGATTGAAGCTCTACTTGGAAATTTCTGTGAATTAGAGAAGGAGAAGCACTATCAGGCATGATAGGCTCTATCCATTAAAATTATGCTTTTACTTAAATGCTCATAAAAATAAAACTCTACTCTTAGGGAATAATCTGGATTTGTTCTGTTGATGAGATTATTTTACTTCTGCATATTTTTTGTGTTGTTTTAATGGAATACTTTATTGACCTTGTTTGGATTATGGAAAGTGTGTTCTGGGTTTTCAATTTTCATGTTTGGATAGTTGAGGTTTTTCTTTAAATCTTTCTGCATAGGCTTGAAAACAAAGCCAAAAATTTATATGAGATTATAGTTAAAACTGTTTAAACCTTGTTGGTATTTGGTTTGCTTAAACATGAGAACTTTGGGTCTAATCAACCTTGTTGATTCACCTTTGGTAAAATTAAGTTAGGAAATTATTGGAATGTTTTTTTGTCATTATGATCTTACTTAACTCCTTTGAGAAGATAGATTCAATGGTTCTTAACATTTCCTTTTTTTTATTGAAAGAAGACTTCAAAATGATAAGCATGTCTTGAATCTTATCACTGTCTGTGATTTTTTTATTCTGATTTTTGTGTGTATTCTTGTTGTAGTCATTCTGACCATGTGTGTGTTACATAAGGATAAATTATTGTGGTTTTTTCTTGGTAATCGATTTTACGTCTATTTGGACTTGCATAAGTTCTTTCGGTTATTATTTTAAGACTTAAAAGAATATCTCATGTTAATCTCTAGAAATGAATAATTATTTTTATGAAGTCTAGTGTTTGGAATCAAGTAAGTGGATATGATATATTTTTTCTAATCTCTTGGGTATTTAGGTAACCAATGAATTTTTGGCACTCGGTGCTGAGAGGGAAAAATCTCTTGTGTATTGGATAATTGTAGCTTGTTTATTAATTACCCTGAACTTCTTGACTTCTCTATCGACCTTGATATGATGTTTTTGTATTGGCATGTTTTTTAGACCTCTCAGGCCAATAAAATCAATTTCAGTTCTTCTAAAACTTAGGAAAATGCTTTCTTCATGAAAATGGAATACTGACTCTTTTTTTGTTATATCGTATTCCATACTTCTTTTCCTTTAAGGATCTGAGTTATAGGAAATTTATTTCAGACTCATCCTTCTATTCATCTCTTTCTTTCCTCTCTGAGTTTTTTAGGGAAATGAATTATTGGTTATCTTAGTGGGAATTGAGGTCGTCTCCTAGAATGATGGTAGGTAATGGAATATTGTTTCTCTTCATTTCTTTCCTTTCTTTTGGATTTTGGTGTTCATTTAATTCAAACCCGGAGTAAATCTTTGTTTGGTTTTTGGTTTGAGTCGTTAGTAAACTGACCTTTGTCATTATAGGTTCTTGGTTACTTAATGTTCTATTTTAATCATTCAAAGATTTGTGAAGTTTGTAACCTCTCTCTCTCTCCTTCCTTTAATCTTATTACAACTTATGAAACTTGATTAAGTTGTTTTCCCTTCACTGATTTGTTATGTTTATGCAACTTCTTGACTATTTGATAAGACTGAATGCAGAATGTTCTTAGGGAAGTATAGCTAAAGTTTGAAAATTTGGATTTGGATTTGAAAATATTTGGATGGATTATTGTCTAAATTATAAACTTAACCATTCTACTCACTTAAAGTAATGATAGCCATGGTGTATCTTTTTGGGATTTGAGCGTTAACTTGTTTTTCTTCTTAAAAAGGAACCTTACTTTTGATGAGGTTTGAAGTATCTTGTTTTGGATTTTAACTTAAAATTGGTTCTTAATTATGAGCTTGAGTATTAGGATACTGCAATAAGGGACACATTAAATTTTATGATGATTTGGATTATCCTAACTTAATTCTTAAGATTTTTAGATTTGATTGATGGCATCTCAAACTTTAGGATGAATTTAGGTTAATGAAATATTTGGATGGAAATTAATGTTTATAAATTTTCCACTGTTGAGTTATGCCTAAAATATAGTTAGGTAGTTACCTTCTTCAGATAAACAGGTTTAACTGAGTGAGGAACTTAAAATGAAATATAAGAAAGTAATAATGAGGATCAGATGAATGTTTATTTCTCTTAACTTACTGTTTAAATTATTTTGATAAAAGGAAAATAGGAAGGAAGGATAAAGTTGTTTTATTTCATGACCTAAATTTGTTTTGATTTGAAGCATATCTCTTTCTCTCTTTTAATTGGAATTGTGATCTCCTTTTTAGTTGAGTCTTTCCATTTTTGCTTTCTGGACTGTTTCATAACAGCAGGGTTCTTTTTATGAAACAGTTAGCTAAAAGTACATTGTTTTAATGATTTAGTGCTTATCATGCTCAGTTCAATGAACTGACCCATGCTAGCAATTTTGCAGATGGACTACAGAAAAGATGAAAGGAGAAAGACTTATTTTAAGTTACGTTTGTTTTATTTAGGATACTGAATCTTTACTTTGATAAATAGAAAGGGGCTTTCATTACTATGATGTACTTAATGAAAAAGAAAGTTGTAATGAGAAAATAATAGGTGATGTTGTTTGGAAATTTTTTGTCATGTATGAATTGTTTTGGACTTTAGCAAATGTATCACTCTTCCCTGATGAATAAAAGATGTTTGAATTCTGTTAATACTTGTAGAAATACTTTCTTGCATGAATTGGGCTGAAATGATAAGTATTACTCTAATTAAGGAAGGTAACTTACATACTTAAATATTATGTAATGGTTGGGATAGGAGTATGAGTTGTTGGTTGGATAAGTTTCTCTAGATGAGATGCAACTTATAAAGTTAATAATCTCATGACACTCTATCATTACAAAAGGTTTGTAATTAATTTACATGGATGTATGTGTTACAACCTTTGTTTATAATTCTACATATGTAATTTGAATTTATTAGGGACATATGAATTATGTTTTTCCTTATTGGGCATTAGCCCATGAAATAGGAAAAAGGGGAAAATCCCTTGAATGTATACATTAAGATTAAGTTATTAACTTACTTAGATGTAAATAAACAAAAAGGTGAATGGGTGCAAATGTGCTTCCTTATGCATATTTCCTTAATCTAAAAATGGAAATTAATTAGCTCAATCACCTTTATGTCTAAAAGAGACTTAATGTCCCTTTCATTTGTAAGTGGTATCAGATAAATGGTAAAATAATGCAAGAAAATAAATAGGTTGGGAAGCATATTTTATCTGCTTACCTACCTAAGATATAGTTATAAACTTGTAACCTAATAGGTTAAAGAACCTGCTTGAATCATTAAGGATGTTGACATTAAATTTTAATGAAGAATTTAATATAACATCAACTTCACTTTAAGTTATTTTTATCCAGTTGAGGATACTCAGTTGGATGTTGACACATGCCAACTGTAGTGAAGTACCTTCGTAACTACAAGAGTCATTACGAGGTTACTACATTGCAGTTGACATGTCTCAATACCCTTCAGAGTTTGTTCAACTAGACTAACATAAGTTATTGACTTGATCATTGTTCTGCCTATGCAAGGATATGAACATGACCTAGTGTCGGAGTCAACCCTTGATGAACTTAGGATAACTAGACACACCTAATCAATGTGAGTCGATTGAGTATGTCTATGTACCCTTAGTCACCTGCGGGAAGACCCCACACTAGGGCATGTTTCTAACCTTATCTAGGGTTATACTTTGAATCACGTGGACTGACAGAGATCAGTAAAGACCAATCTAGATAACAGATCAAGTGTAGTGAAGGACTTATTCCAGTTTGACGAGTATGTCGTCTAGGAATGCAAACATGATAAACATGTGTAAATATTTGGCCAAAGTATCACAAGTTGTTGGTTGTGTTGTCCTATGTCACTTAGTTTAAGAAGCAAGATTTCAGATGAATATCAATAACAAATATTTAGATAGGCTCTTAAACAGAACACTTGAGTACCCCTAATAGGGTAAAGAAACTAAGTATACTTTGTATACACATTACTGAATAACATGAGAGATCGGATTGCACCGAGTCATGAAATGAGGGATCGGTGTTTCACCGAGTCATTACAGCCGCATATGGTTTTATGTTATGGGATAGTTTGGCATTTGAATGTGTGTTCTAAATTATGATTTAGAACAGAGAACATTGTGTAAAAAATTCCTTGTTTCTAAAGTCTTAAAATGGGAATGTTACACATCTTGGTATTAGAGCTGAAGGTTGCAGCTCTTGGACCTATTGAGTCCATAAATCTGATAAAAACTTAACTTTTCTTGTAACAGAAAATGGTTAGAACAAGGGGAGATGCTGCAAACAACCCACCACCAGGTGGAGAGGTAGCTACCACCCAAAAACTTGATGAGATCCTTGATACCCTGTTGGACACAAGAGACCATTTAGGTTGTACTTGAAAAAAAGTAATGGGTAATGAGGAGGAAGAAGATGTTGGTAATAACAATCAGCCACCTCCTGAGGATAATGTCAATATTATGGAATCAAGGAGTTGATAATAACAATGCTACAAATGCTAATGCTAATGTACCCAATCAGCCTGAAAATAAGAAGGAAAGGTTAGTAGCTGAACTCACAAATGATATAAAAAGGATAAGTCCACCTAAGTTTGATGGCACCACCTTGGGGGATGGAGCTAAGAACTGGCTCAGTGAAATGGAGAAGTACTTTGTAATAAGGAACTTCTTAGAGGAAACAAAGGAAGTATGGGGAGCTTATCATATTTTCCCATGAGGCATCTTCCAGGTGGGACAACTGCAAGGCTGAATTGAATATTGATGAATCAAGCATCACATGGGATCAATTTAAAAACTATTTTAGGAAATGATGGCTTCCATAACTTTATTATGATCAAAATATGACTGAATTTCAGAACTTAACTCAAGGAAAATTAACTGTAACAGAGTACTGGGAGAGGTTCACTAAACTCCTCAAGTATGTACCTCAGTATCAAACTGATGAGAAGTTTAGGATACGAGAAATTCAATTATGGGATTAAATCCTATCATAGGGGGAGAAGTATATGTTCACATCCCAACCACCATGGAAGGGGTTGTAGAAAAATCCATTAGGCAGGAACATAAATTAAAAGAAATCTCTTCCCATAAGTAGGAAATCAGGAAGAAAATTCCTAACTCTTCTTCATCTCTTGCACCAAAAAAGGGGGCATGGAAGAAGTTTGGTACTAAAAATAATTTTTGTGTGGATAATAACAAGAAAAAAACAAGCAAATAAATGTTCTGCTAATGTTCGAAACAATTTTGTTAAGAACAATAATAATGGACAGAAATCTATGGGGGACAAAACAACAACTTTAAGGTTGGAAATAAGTTTGAACCTAAACGAGGACCTGTAGGAGGCTACTACAATTGTGTAAAGGATCATTATGCAAATCAGTTCCCTCTAAAGAAGGATGACAATAATCAACAACATAAGATACATGCTGCAGTAGCTAATAAACAAGTTGAAAAGCAAGTTATGCCTATAGAAGTATCAGGTAAGTTATTTGGTATACATGTTACTATACTTTTTGATACTGGAGCTACTAAATGCTTTATTTCTACTAAATTAGCTTCAAAACTAAAAATAAAAGCTGGAAAAATGGATAAATTTTGGGTTGTACATTATGGGAATAATGTTGTCCACATAGTTAGTAAGTGTATTTTTGGAGCAGTCCTAGATTACCTAGTTTTTCTACAGAAGTTGATCTTTATGTTGCTCCTTTAGGGTCTTATGATGTGATTATAGGTGTTAACTAGCTTTCGAACATAAATCAAAGGTTGATTGTTTTGAAAAACATATTAGTTGTCTTGATGATATGTAGAAAACAATAGACATCCAAGGGATAAAACATGAGATTTCAGTCAGAAAATTGACATCTATGCAACTTAAAAAGGCCAAAAACAAAGGTTGCACCTTATATGCAGTAAAAATTTCTGAAACAACTGAAGGGGATAGTGATTTCTTGGAAAAATATCCATGTTACGAAATTTTAGTGATGTGTTTCTGGAAGAACTACCCGATCTTCCACCCAAACAGGAGTTTGATTTCATGATTGAGATCAAGTCGGGAACCAAACTTATTTCCAAGGCACCATATAGAATGACTATAATTGAACTAGTAGAGCTTAAGGAATAATTACAAGAAACGTTTTCTAAAGGTTTGATAAGACCAAGTGTCTCGCCTTGGGGAGAAATGGTAATTTTTGTGAAAAGAAAGATGGAACACTTAGGTTGTGTATTGATTATAGGATGTTAAACAAAGAAACAATAAAAAATACATATCCACTTCCTAGAATTGATGATCTTGTTTGATCAAATGCATGGGGCATCAGTATATTCTAAGATAGATCTTTGGTCTAGATATCATCAGTTAAGAATCAAAGATGAAGATATTCATAAAACATCCTTTAGGACAAGGTATAGGAATTATGAATTCACAGTTTTACCTTTTGGTTTGAAAAATGCACCTACAACTTTTATGAATTTAATGAATAATATCTTTCAAGAATACTTGGACAAATTTTTGCTTGTATTCTTGGATAATATTCTCATATATTCTAAAAGCATCGATGAGTATTTGAAGATAGTTCTCGAAATATTAAGAAAAAGAATATTGTATGGCAAGTTGTCCAAATGTTCTTTCTATGAGACATAAGTACACTATCTAGGACATGTTATAAGTAAATATGGAATAGTTGTTGATCCATCAAAGATTGTCGCTATAACTGACTGGCCTGCACCTAAGAATGTACATGAAGTCAGAAGCTTCATGGGTCTTGCTGGTTATTATAGAAAATTTGTTAAGGAATTTTCAAAGGTTAGTTGCACTAATAACTTCATTACAAAAGAAAGATAAGAAATTTGAGTGGAGTGGAAAATGTGAATTTACATTTAAATATCTTAAGGATCAATTAACATTTGCACCTATTTTGGCAACACCTGATCCAAATGGGGACTTTACTGTAGTAACATATGCTTCCAAGGAAGGGTTTGGAGGTATCTTGTTACAAAATGAGCATGTTATAGCATATGAGAGCAGAAAACTCAAGTTACATGAAATGAATTATGCTCCCCATGACCTAGAGCTTGCTTTCATTGTTCATGCACTTCAAGTATAGAGGCATTATCTTTTAGGGAGACCTTTTGAATTAAATACTGACCATCTTGGGCTGAAGTATATTTTCACTCTGCCAAATCTGAATGCAAGACAATGAAGGTGGTTAGAGTTTCTATCTCAGTATGATTTTGACATAAGTTACATAAAGGGAAAAGAAAACAGAGTGGTAGATTCACTAAGTCATAAGAAACATATTTTTGCACTTATAACCTTGAGAACATAGTTTAAGGATCAAGTAAAAATAATTATGGAATCTGATTCATACTTTCAGCAAGTAAAAACAACACTTGCTGCAGATCCAAATGACTCAAGATATAAAGGTTTTCACTTTGATGATGAAGGAATCTTGAGATATAATAATCAAGTGTATATACATTCAGGTAAATGGGTTAAGAAAGAGGTTGTTAATTGAATTTCATAATTAACCTTATTCAGGACATCCTGGTATTAAAAAAATGCTTGTTGATTTAAGACAACAATATTTTTGGAAAGGGATGAAAAAGGATGTAATTGATTTTGTGACACACTACTTAGAATGTCAGCATGTTAAGGCTGGAGCATATGCATCCATTTGGTTTATCATACCCTCATAGCATACCATAGTATAAATGGCAAGTAATTAGCATGGATTTTTTACAAGGGCTACCAATGTCAAGAAATAAGCATGATGTTATTTTAGCTGTTGTTTATAAACTAACAAAGGTAGCACATTTTATTACTGGTAACTCTTAAGGATGATTCCCCTATTTTAGCCAAAAATATTTGTGCATGAAATTTTCAGATTGAATGGTGTACCTGAATTGATTATATCAGATAGAGATCCTAGAATGACATCTAGATTCTGGCAAATGCTTAATGTAGCCTTAGGAACTAAATTGAATTTTAGGTCAACATACCATCTGGAAACGGATGGGAAAACTGAAAGAGTTAATCAAGTTTTGGAAGATATGTTACGAATGTACTACATGGATCAACAGTACAAATGGGAAGAGTACCTTCCATTAGTCGAATTTTCTTATAATAACATGTATCACACCTCTCTGAAAATGACACCTTTATAAGCATTATATGGAAGGAAATGTGGAACTCTGGTCAGCCGGGATAGCCTAGAGGACAAAGAGGTAATTGGACCTAGAGATCCTTACTGAAATGGAACAACAAGTTAAAATGATTCAAGTTTGAAAGAAGCAACCGATAGGAAAAAAATTATGCATATCTAAAAAGGGTTGATAAGAAATTTGAACTTGGTGAAAAAGTATTTTTGCGGGTTAAGCCGAAAAAGAGTTCTATAACCTTTGGCAAGGCTACCAAATTATCACCTCGTTATGTGGGACCCTTTAAAATTATTGAGAGTAATAAATCATGTAGCTTATCATTTAGCTTTACCACCTACTTTATCATGAATGCATGATGTTTTCCATATTTCTCTACTTAAGAAATACGTTTCAGATTTATCACGTGTGTTAAATTGGAATTCCTTGCAGGTCCAAGACCCAAGAATAATCATGGTTAAATCCATTAAAGTGTTGGAAATTAGTTTGTTGCACTTAAGAAATCATGAAATTAGCCAATGCAAGGTCCAATGGGACCAGTTTAATGAAGAAAGTGCAACATGGGAAAACCTCGAGGACATGAAAATTGCTTTTCCACATTTATTTGAACAAAGTTGATTTTGTTGATTTATAATACTTTGAAAATATACCAATTTTGGGTAGATATTAAATTCATTAGTATGAAAACAAATATTTAATGTTGAATAAATTATGGAAAATTTAGAATTCTCAATTTGGTTCTGATGTGAACTTATGAATAAAACGAACTATAATTAGAATTATATTTCTTGTTTGAAATTTTGGACTAATTTAATCATCAAGACGATGATGATTTTTAGGATGGAAGTATGTAATGCCTCTAACATGACTTGTATTTATGATGACTTCTATTAAAGAAGGTTCAAATGTTGACCTGTGATTTTTTCCTAAGACGGTGTACTCTTATTACTTATGAAATCATGTTTGCAGTAGGTAATATGTTATCTACGGAAATAGGTACATTATTGACATGTTTTTCTTAATTTAAAAGGTTGTAACCCATCTCTGTTTGTGCAGGATAATTTACTACTTGGGATTGAGAAATTGAGTTTCAATTTTTGAAATTAATAAGATTGAGAACAACAACACCTTGGATCAATTTCATTGCTCCAAGGTATGCTTAAATTTTCAAATCTCGTTGTCTTGGCATCCAACTTGGACAGATGGAAGAATTATGGACCTTGAATGTGCGAAGGCAGTGAACGATCATGTCTTTGGATCTCTGCTTTGAATTGGAACGGGATTAATAATCTGGTTCCTATTTTCTATTTAAGGTATGATGTAAATTTTAATAAGGAAATTGTGACCTATTTACACCATTTTCCTTAAATTTGGAACCTTGTCCTAAAGGAGTAACCTAACCTAAGTTAATAAGTTTATTTTTATTTAGGTGATTAATGGACCTAAGACTCAAAACTTACCTATGGACCTATGTTGGTTCCTAAATTAATGTTGAACCTAACTAAGGAAGTGGCTAACCTAAAGGGGCCTATGGAAAAACATAGGAAGAGGTAAGTGGGAGGTAGCAGATCCTAGGAATTAATGGCGAGTTATTAAGTCTGTATCTCTTCTTATAACCAAATTTGACAAAAGAATTGGGAAACATTAGGTGAGTGAGTTGGCATCTTCACAAAATTTTTGCATGCATGTGTTTTTCGAAATAATTCTTCGACATATTTGGAGGTGGTGGTGGTAGGAAGATAGGAAGGACTTACCGTCATACTCTTCATTTAATATTTTTGAAATTGGAAAAACCGCCTAGGAAGAAGATAAAGGGTTTGGTTTTGTTGATTCATTCGGTTTTGGAGCTTGAGCTCTGCAAGTGCTTGTTTTTTTCTTCAAACCTCCAGTTTAATTTGATTATATTATTTTACTATGACTCTTTTGTTAAGTATTTTGTCCCCAGACTCTAGATGCCCTCGGTTTCTCAAAGCTGGTACCAACTAAGTATGAAATTCTCGTGGTGGTCTCCAAGTGTCTCATAGGCACATCCCCAAGTTCGAGCATTCAAGCGGCCTCTCAAACTCACGCAGATACTCCATGTGTCTATCCGACACATGTTTGATATAGCCCAAAACGAAGGAGGACCCTAAGCGAGTGTGAGCCCTCTATGTTGCCTGAATGAGGAGTCTAATCAGACAGGGACTCAATGGCAATACCAAGAAGGGATTAGATGCACATATTTCTATAAAGGGATGAAATATTTATTCCAAAATATGAAGGTCAAATATCTGAATTAATAGGGAAGAAAGTCGTGGCATTGCATTTAAAATAATAGGGGCAGGAGCCAAAAGGATAAGTATAAGGCTTTATCAGAATTAAAAGCAAAGGGTGGTAGCTGAAAGTGACAGAGGAAAAAATGTTTCCTATAAAAGGAGGCGAGATGCAAGAAGATAGAAAAAGGATCTTAGAGAGGATAAAAATAGAAAAGAAAAGAGTTTTGCATATTTTTGTAAGAGTCTAGCCTTAGTAAGTCTCTGTCGTAAAAGAGAAGTGTAATCTGTGATTTTTGAAAGCCTCGTGTACCCATTCTCTATATGAATAAAGAGTTCTTATTTTGTGCAATCGGATTTTTATGTATGCATTAAAGATTTATTATTTTATAAGTAGTTCTAAATGAATTAGAGAAATTAATTGTGCATAGCGCCCTTAGAATTTCTTTTCTTCATTTATTATCTAAATCTCAACCTTTCAGCTGCCTATTATTTACGTTATTGAAATAGTGGATCATTTTGTTTAGCCCTTCAACTCTTTTGATACGGGTTCCAAGTATTCTATAGTTTTCCTCTCTTTTAAATTTGGTGCATCTCTTATTTATTTCAGTCATTTACATGCTTTCTCTAAACCTACTCCTAAAAACTAGAGAAGAGCCAGCTTTTTTAAAACTTGGAGGTCACCTTAGGCTGCACATCTCACCAACCTAAGGTTTCCTATGAATCTAATGGTTCATCTGTAAGGATCATCATCAAAAGTTTTCCTAGCATGCCGGGTGGGACATTAATGTTTCCTATAGGTTAAAGCAGCACCCAAGATTTATCAATGAATGCGAATGAGATCAAAAGTGAGGGAAGAAGGTCTCATCGACTATTTGCAGCTATCCCCTCTGCAACACAGAAGAGGAAGACAGGTTCAGAGGTCTCCGTCCCCCCCAAACCAGAATCTCTCAACCCCTCCACTAGGTAGGCCCTTTACTCAGTCAACAAGGACCCTCAAACCTATAACTATGGTGCACCTTCAACCTTCACTGCTAAGACAGTTTGTTTCATGGGATCAGGGAAGCCCACTCATTTTTCCTACACCCCCGGTGGTATGGAATCCTATTCCAACCAATGCGTTGAAAGTGTTGCCCAAGTTCAGTGGTGAAGACTTTAAAACCCTTGAGGAACATCTCCAAGATGTAGTGGAGATATGTGTGGTACATTATATAAAGGAGCAGGATGTTGCCTTATGATTACTGGCCACCTCTTTCAAGGGGAGGGCCCTGGAATGGTACCAAGCCTTGACCCCTAACACTATCGATACTTGGGACTAGTTGGGAACACAATTTGTAGCAAGGTTCAGTGAGAAAGGAGACTGATTGTTACTCCTTTAACAATTAATTGGTATGAAAAAGATTCAGAAAGAGTTGATGAAAGATTTCAACACCCAGTTCCACAAAACTTGGAAAAGGATTCCAGTCTTGGCTAGACCATCTGCAGGTATGGCTATTGTTTTCTACTTGAAAGCCTTAAATTGAGATATTTTGGTAATGATTTAGTCATTAGGAGGGGATTATTTTCTACAAGTCTATAGCCTTGCAGTCCAAGCTTAGAACAATCTAATCGACGCAGGGAAGCTTCCTCCTAAAACTCTTTTGCCCATAAATCCTAAGATAGCCCCCTTTCCACAAGTATAAGCCCAGAGCTCAACCTCAAGCCTTGATTCTCTATAAAATTACCCCCCAACAGTTGTGGATCCCAAGATGGATGAGGTGAGAAACATCCTGAGAAGTTTATCAAACAAGATAGTAAACCTTAAGAGAAATCAGGTCGCTTATCCGAAGCAAAATTATTTGAATGTCCAAAGTATCCGACCCGCTTACCCATCTATATACTAGAATTCTTAGAGGATGCCAATTTATCAACCATTAAATCAAATAGTCCCTGTACCCATGCCACTTTGAACCACTCCCCCAAATAGCAGTAGAGAGCTCGTCCCTAGAAAAAATCATCTGGCTGAGGAACCCAATGCCTGACACTTCCCTTGTAATAATCCTCGTATATCGTCCCCAAGGGAAATTACAGCAAAGGATAGCCAAGCAACGAGAAAGAGAGGGTTATGAAACATGTGCAGTTGAACCTCATCAATCTAAGGAAGCCCAAAGCACTGATTTCACCACCCAAATGCAAATAATTTATAGAGAACAAGAGGCCAAGATTGCACCAAAGCATGCCCTTTTCTCCTCGGTAGAGGAGTCCATTTTTATAAATGAGGTATCTGTTCCAAAACCTGTGCAATTCAACTAAAACACTCGCTTCAAGAAAATGCTCATTGAAGCAAACTCACTAGTTTCCATTTCGGTAGACAAGGTGCATAAAGAGCCTCTGATTATTATAAGCGTGTCATTTCCAAAGACAAAATAAGTTCCCCAACCAACTATATAGGAGAAAGAGGTCCATCACCTTGAGAAGGAGAGGATGAAGCATCAACCACCTCTTAAACCATCGCTGGTTGGACCCATCAACATAGTTCAACAGCTAAAAAAGGAACCATCCAACACATCCTTGAGGGATATCTTAAGCATTCATGAGAAGAAGGAGCTTCTCTAAGGGGCGTTAAGATTGGAGGAGGATGCGACCATGGTGGGTCCCATGAAAGGACAAGTCAAAGACACATGGGTGCCTTTAGAAGCCATATTGCTAAATCAAAAGGAAGAAGTGAGTAAACCAAGGCCCAACCCATTCTTTTTGACTCTTATTATAGGAAAGAAGTTACTGCATAATTCCATGATAGATTCTGGCACAAGAAATACTGTCATGCCTCAGGTAATAACAGATGCTTTACGAGTCCAGTATGAGCCCTTGAAGAAGGGGGTTATGCAACTAGATGGGAAGTCTGTGCCAACCATAGGAATTATCAAGGGACTCCCATTACAACTCTATTCCTGTCGAAATATAACTATTCACCAAGATATCATGGTGATTAATTTCCCACCGATCTTCGGGCTCTTCCTCTCCTGAGACTTCAAAGATAAAATCGGTAGGTATATGTCTTCGGATTGGTCCCACTTAATCCTACGCACTAAGTATGGGTCCAAGATGAAGGTCTTGTTCGAACCACTCTCCAAGGAACATATAATAGACCAAGTACCTTCTAGTTTCTAGGCATCCCATGCTATGATCACAAGAGAAGAAGAGATATATATAGAGGATGGAAAACCCTAGGAGGGTGACCATCTATCTAATCTTCCCCCAGGATATCTATTTGGAATCTTTGATTTAACTGGCCTAGGCATTTACGTCATTTTTGACGAAAACCCCACAATCCCAAAGGTAAAAAGTGAGGGTGACGCACTAGGGATAAGCTCTCCCAGTGACCTTCCAATATGGAGCTTATATTTTGATGGGGCTTGAAGTAAGAACAGCTCAAGAGTTGGAGTTTTCCTCACCTCTCTGACCGTTAGGAATATTCTCCATTTAGTACATTTTCAGTTCTCTTGTACTAGTAATGAAGCAAAATATGAGGCCTTGGTGCATGGTTTATGCACCGCTTGAAAGGAAGGTATTTGAAAACTAAGGGTATTCAATGATTTAGAAATAATGGTCATGCAAGCGAGGAATACCGCCGCCACCAAGAACCCAAGGTTGAGATCCTACTGGCACCGGGTCTGGGATCTAATAGAGGTTTTTAAAGCTTTCAACATTAAGGTAGTTCCCCATGAGTGGAATGCAGAGGCAGATAGAATGGCTACCATTAGGTCTCAGTTTGACCCAGCACAGGACCTTCTAGAAAATAAAGAAGCCATAAAGGTAATCGTTTGCCCCTCGATCCCTGACAACCTCCATCATTGGAAGATGTTTGATAATGACCAACATGTCATATATTTCCTCTAGTAGTCTGATCAGTTTGCGAATCAAATCTAGTCCAAGGCTAAAGAAGCATATGGAGACTAGGTAATATAGTTAAAGATGAACAAGATCCCAAGAGGACTAATCATGCTTGAAAAAATTTTCGACTCAGATGATGCTAGCTCAAATCGCAGGAGGTTTGAAGTAGTAAAAGAGGATTATGTAGAGCTAGAAATAGCCAGGGACAAATGCCTGAAAGTTGACAAGTCAGTAACCCAAAAGGATAAAGACAAACTTGTGGCTCTGTGTCACAAGTATGACAAGGTGATGGCCTTGACATACAATGATCTTCATGGCTATGATAAGGATATCATCCAGTACACCATTGATCTAGAGGAAGGGGCTAAGCTTGTGTGACACAAACAAAGACTTGTGAATCCTAAAGTGGACGCCCTCATGGCTGAGGAGTTGAGAAAATTTTTGGAAGCTTGCATCATTTTCCCAATCAAGCACATGATGTGGGTCTCCAACCTAGTTCCAGTGAGAAATAAAAATGGTGAAATTCATCTCTGCGTAGACTTCAGGGATCTCGGGTTATAACTAAATATGGCTTGCAGAAGGGGATCAACATAAAACTACTTTCATGACTAAATGGGGAATGTTTTCCTACGCAAAGATGCCTTTTGGGATTACAAACGCAGGGGCTACTTTTCAAAGATCCATGGACACCGCATTTGGGGCATTAATAAAAAGGTAATCCTCATATACCTTGATGATATTACTGTGTTTACTAGAATGGCGGAGGAGATTTTTGATGCTTTAGAAGCCGTGTTTAAAAAATATCAAAAATTTGGGATCTCTCTGAATCCCAAGAAATGTATTTTCAGTATTGCCCAAGGAAAAGTCTTGGGGCATGTGGTGTCACAGGAAGGATTTTCCATTGATCCTGAGAGATTTAAGGCCATCTTGGAGCTGACCCTGCCGGTCAATGAGAGGTTTATTCAATCCTTCTTTGGGAAGATCAACTTCGTCAACAGGTTTATATCAGATTTTGTGGGGACCATCCACCCCATTACTCTCATGCTAAAGAAAGATCTATTTTTCAAATGGACTGAGGAAGGTCAACAGTCTTTTGAATTGATCAAAGAGGCTATTGGATCAGCCCCCATACTCCACAACCCCGACTTCTCAAAATATTTCATCATGAATGTATACAGGGGGAAAAATAACATAGCATCTGTGTTAACTCAAAAGGGAGAGCGACAGGGGGAGGAACACCCCATTGCTTTTTTAAAAAAATTCTTCACAACTATGAAACAAGGTACAATTTTGTGGAAAGGCAGGCCTATGCCATAGTCAAAGGTTTGAAGAAATTTAGACACTTGGTCACACAAAACAAAATTTTGGTCATGGTGGCTCACCCCAGTGTCAAAGAGTATATAATGGAGGGTGAGATAACTGAAAAAGGGAAATTTGGATAACCAAAATCTTGGAATACAACATAGAGATAAAGCCCATGAAGCTCGTAAGAGGCAAGGGACTGTGTCAACATTTGACAGAGGAACCGGTCCCTGAAACAATTGATGAATCAAAAAAGATATTGTACCTGCAGAAGGATAGGCCCGAGGGGTGGGTCTCTGATAGAATTTGTTGTATTCAAACTGGAGAGTACCCTAGCCATCCCCCCTTGAAAAAGAGGAGGTATTACAGAAAACAAGGGACTCATTTTGTTATAATTAATGGCTTCCTTTTTACGAGGAATTTTAATGGGTTGATATTGAAATGCCTTGAATATGAAGAGGCCAAAAGAGTCTTAAGATAATTTCATCACAAAGACTCAGGCAATAATTTTTTGGCCCAAAACACTGCTATAAAGATCTTGCAGGAAGGATACTTTTGGCCTAACTTGTTCATCGATAGTCAGGTAGAAACAAACAAATGCAAGGTTTGTCAAATTTATGCAGGTTTTTCAAGAAACACAGCGTTGCCCCTCAACCCAATTTTAATTGAGGATCCTTTCACACAATGGGTCTTGATTTCATCGAAATGGTTAATCCGACTTCAAGTGTCAGACACTGATGGATTCTCATGGTAACTGATTATTTCACCCGGTGGACAGAGGTAGTCCCATTTAAGGATTCTACTGAAGATGTGATCCTAGGACTCTTGCAGGATATCACTACTCATTTTTGCTCCCCGACACCATTATATCTGAAAATGCTAAAGCTTTCCTGGGAGCTAAGGTGTTTGATTTTGTAGTCAAACATGGAATATATTTAAAGACATCCTCTAACTATTACCCACAAGGGAACGACCTACCAGAGTCTACAAATAAGAATTTGATAAGACTCATTAAAAGGATGGGACATGAGCATAAAAGGTTGTGGCATGAGTATGTTAAAACAACCTTATGGGCTGATCAAATCACTCCAAAGTGGATCCTAAAAGCTTCGCCATATGAAATGGTCTATGGGAAAAGTGTTTTGATGCTAATTTCTGTGGAGGTTCCCGCATTACAATTGCTGAAAGGATTTGAGATAGAGGAGAACGGAGAAATATCAGTAAGGCTCACTGAGTT
This sequence comes from Taxus chinensis, assembly GCA_019776745.2. Classification (NCBI taxonomy): domain Eukaryota; kingdom Viridiplantae; phylum Streptophyta; class Pinopsida; order Cupressales; family Taxaceae; genus Taxus; species Taxus chinensis. The sequence continues at coordinate 594,445,225 of CM034151.1, read as the reverse complement.
GGTAGAACTCCAGGAAAAGCGTGAACTTGCCCATGAGGCCATGATTAATCACCAACAAATAGTTAAGAAATGGTTCGATCAAAAGACATCGGAGCTAAACTTCCAAACTAGAACCATCATTTTAAAGTGGGATGCTAGAGCAGCTAAACCCGGGAACCGTGGAAAGTTTGACCCCTTATGGAATGGACCATTCATAATCATTGCATGCAAGAAACATAACTCATTCAAGCTCAAAACCATGGCAGGTGATCCTTTAGTGATTCCAGTAAATGGGATTCATCTGAAGCCTTACGTTTAGGTATCTTCTGAAATTGTATCATATCTATATATTGTTTCCTATTTTTTAGTTTTAGTTTTGTTTTGAGCCTCCGCTTTTGTTGGATGTTTTTTTCACATGCTCCACTACCCCTGTCCATATCACTTTTGATATATCAAAGAAAGAGGCCTTTCCATCTTCTCACATTAAATTTTTCATCAAAGGTAAGGGACTCTTTTCTCCATAAACGATCCAAAATAAATGCAAGATCTATCAAAGGTGCCAATTTCAGTGCTTCAGGTCTCTCACTCAAAAGAAGCATTATAAGAAGTGACTCTGGGTACGTACGAAATTTTACTCCCAGGGTAGCAATGGCTATTAAAGGCCCCTCGAGCTCTGTTCGGCAGGATCATTATGAAACATTTAGTTTTTTATCAACGAATATCAAAGTTTCCAAAAGCTCTGGAGTCATTCGAATAAATTCAGATCACCATGGCCGGCTCCGCCTCCAGCTCTTCTCAGGTAACAAATTCCTATACAGGACAACCCATTCCTCCCCAACAACACCATCCAAAGTTAAAATACCCAGACCCATTATCTCGGTACAATGAACCTTCACTGGTCATCAACCCCACCGATGATATATTCGAGCCCAATCTCAACAAAAAGGCCTAAATCTTTGAGAGAAGTGGCATGCACCAGGTTCAACCTTTAGGGAGACTCAGAGTCATTCAGTGCTAGGACTTGGAGCACTACTCTTTCCCAATACATGGTTCCTCTCACACACCCATGCTCCAGAGCTCATACAAATGTGCATGGAAAGTTTCAACTCAGGAAACCATACCATCAAGGGATAGAATTTAGCTGTTGTAATCACACCGTAGGCCATCAGGGACATGTTAGCCCTGAACTATGATCAGTCAACTAGTTTTTATGATATAGCCAAGCTCCAAAACGTATGGGTCTAGTGTCAAATGAAGGCCACGACCCTTACCAAGGAATTGATACTATTAGACTCCAGTGCATCGAGGTGTTCCAGGTTTCCCCATCCCCTTAAAGTCCCTCATGCTTGATGCTCAGGATGTCTGCTCTATGTTGGCTTTTATTTTTGGGAAGGACTCTGACAAAGACATTGAGGATTAGAAGATGAAAACTATATTATGAATGAGGACTGTCAACACAAAGCAAAGATATAAATTTGACTTCGTGGAAGTCATATCAGGGTCAATTTGTGAAAAGCTCAAGCATTTCTCAATGACGTCCACCTTCAGGTATTCATCTTTCCTTTTTCACCTCATTCTGTACCAAAATGCTCAGTATTTCAGTCAATTCATGACCCTGACCCTGTGGGATACATAGGTGAATTCCCCAAATGTTATCCTAGAATCTGCATGGACCCATATACTGTCTTGTTCTTCAGATGTCTACAAGTTTTTCAATGCTTTTATGGAGCCTCTTTTGCTAGAGCTCGATCCTGAAGGGATCGATAACAGAATGAATGACTCTGCATGGTCTATCTTCTCAGACCCATTGCACCCATTGACTACTTCTTTTCCAGAGGTCATTCTATGATTCAATTCCATTGATTTAGAGGTGAATCCTTCATGCTCTAGAGGATCCTCACACCTCAGATAGCAGGTCTCAAAGTCACCTAATAGCTCGTCATGCTAGACCTGGAGATCTGGCTCAACCAGAAAGAAGAAAGAAATCTATGACCTCCCTTTTAGTAGGGGAGGGATTATTATAATCAAGAGGTAGCGAACCATTTTCTATTTCGGAATTTGGCCTCCTATGGCTTCGCCTTGATCCAGGACTCATGGAGGTATGATCCGGATGGGAAAATAGCTGAAATCCTGTCTACAAATAAAATCAAAGTCCCTTGAAAACATGAATTGAGACCATTTTTCGATTCACGATGAAGCCCCAAGGCTGAAGCACCTGAGATCTTCATCAAAATCTAGGATATCCCCACTCTGGACTGAGGAGTCATTTCATCTGGTGAAAAATGCATTTGACCCTACTCTAATGATTGGGAAAGGGATGAAAGCAGCCTTAAGAAGAAAGGACTGGAATTCCAGGAAGATCGAGAGCTTTTGGAAATACAGGTAGTAAATCAGGCCAAACCACATATAACTTCAAGGAATTTCTCACTGACAAGCCTTGGGAGGATAAGTGGGATGTGGAGCATGAATCTGATGCAGACAGTGAGGATATACTTGTCCTCACTTCTAAGCAACCTCTCAGGTCAACAACAGGGTCCTCTGAGCTATAACAATGGATACCTGAGGTACCTTCATCAGCCTGCTCCTCTTCAGACTCCTCAAATTTCTCCATCCCCCGAGCTCTCAAAAGATATAGTAGAAGGAGAGTCTCTCTCCAGCCTAGCCCGCAAGAAGCTAAAATCAGTCGCAATTCCTGGAAGCCCACCACCTGAGGCTCCACTCTCTGTAATGCTTCCACCACCACCTTCCCATTCAGAAGGAATCCTTCAATTTGTCACTACATCCCAGCCTCTTCCTCCACCTAGCACTCCTCTACTTCTGTGGTACCCTACTGCCATCCCAATCTTCTCACCTCACATTATCACATGCCCCCTTCTTCAGTCCTGGTATTTGCAGTATCTCAATCACCAGTGACTATTCCATATGGCCTACCACCTGGTTTCCCATTTGCAGGAGGGATGGTATCTTCTCCTTCTATGTTTTGGAGCTAAGTAGAGGCCGCCAAGGAGGCCCGAGATCAAAGGAGATCAAAGCAGAGAAAGAAGGAGATGGTGGCTCTATCAACTAAGTAGGTTTGATCCCTGTATGATCATTAACAAGGCTCCTTAACCATCACTCACCTTGTCCCTCAGGTATCTAAGCCCATGGAACAAATGTGCCATGATGACTATTCCATTAGCGCTATCACAGTGGACCTCATTGAATTTTGGCCTTCAGGAAAAAGTCGAGTTGATGAATGAAACAGGGAAGATAGTCACTACCTGACTATTTGAAGCTCAACAATCAGCTGAAAAAGGTGCAGGCAAGCCTCCAAAAGGTAGAAGCTATAGAAGCGGGCCACATGGCTGAGCTTAAGGCCAAGGACAAAGAGGTAGACCAGCTCAAGAGGGATTTAAGGGACACATCGACCAAGGAAAGCCCTCACAGCTTCTCAAGTAGAGGAAAAATATCTGGAAGCTAAGCTCACCACCACAAAGGCCCTGGTTAATTCACTTTCACAGGAAAAGGATGGCCTTCAGGCCAGGTTAAAATCTTCTGATAAAATGGTCAAGGACTTGACCAACCAATTGGGTCAAAAATATTAGAAAGATGGAATTATATCATTAGTACAAGGTCTATATACCTCCTGATGTGACAGGATCACCACCACTACCAAAAATCTAGCCCTGAAACTCAAATTTATATCCAATGCACAAGAATTGTGCTCTAGGGTAGAAAGTGTAGTCTCTACCATCAACAACACCTTATCCGCCAAGGTCTAGGAGTCAAATCTCTTGATTCAAAAACTCTATGACACCTCATATCTCCCTCTTCAGAATGCAGGAATCATCGACACGTGGTTGACGGTGGAAAAGATCAATGAGATTCTGAGTTGTGACAAATATTCTATCAAATGTCAGAATCTCTTGGTACAAGCTTTGCCAGGGTATGAGGGAAAGAAAATAGAATATCAATGAATTAGTACAGCTTGGTTTCCCCTCTCCCTTCCTAGATGAGTCTATGGTCTTATCCAAAGACCAAATTCAGCAGCTTCTGATCACTAAGAGCCAAGACAAGATGATTTTCTAGTCTTTGAAGGAAGACTCCAGTGTCGCTGAGGTCAAGGCCATCATTAATCCTATCATACAACTAGAGTTCCACTTGCATGTGGTCATGCAGAGCCTTCAAGGTTTCTCCCATAGGGAGATAATTGAGTTGGACCAAGATTTTCAAGCCTTGTCGTGAAGAACCTACCCGATGGAAGAAGAATGGCTCAGATATCAGGCTTCTTTGAGAATGCTCTAAATGACCTGTGGTTAGCCGTAATTTTTGAAATTTTGGGGAGGCATGAGATATCGAATTCTTCCATGGCAGGTACATAGAATCCCTTGGTGAGTCACCAAACTGATTATATTATTTTATTATGACTCTTTTGTTAATTATTTTGTCCCTAGACTCTAGATGCCCTCAATTTCTCAAAGCTAGTAATGAACTAAGTATGAAATGCTTGTGGCAGGTCTCCATGTGTCTCATAGGTGCATCCCCAAATTCAAGCGTTCAAATGAGTTCTCAAACTCACATAGACACTCCACGTGTCTATCCGATGCATGTTTGATATAGCCCAAAAGGAAGGAGGACCCTAAGCAAGCGTGAGCCCTCCACGTGGCCCAAATGAGGATTCTAATCAGATAGGGAATTAGGTGGCAATACCAAGAAGGGAGTAGATGTGCGGATTTCTATAAAGGGATGAAATATTTATTCTAAAACCATGAAGGTCAAATATCCAAATTAATAGGGAAGACAATGGTGGCATTGCATTTAAAATACTAGGGGTAGGAGCCATAAGGATAAGTGCAAGGCCTTATCAGAATTGAAAGCAAAGGGTGGTAGCTGAAAGTGACAGAGGAAAAAATGTTTCCTATAAAAGGAGGTGAGATACAAGAAGATAGGAAAAGGATCTTAGAGAGGAGAAAAAGAGAAAATAAAAGAGTTTTGCATATTTTGTAAGAGTCTAGCCTTAGTAAGTCTCTGTCGTAAAAGAGAAGTGTAATATGTGCTTTTCAAAAGCCTTACATACCCATTCTCTATATGAATAAAGATTTCTTATTCTGTGTAATCGGATTTTTATGTATGTGTTAAAGCTTTATTCTTTTATAAGTAGTTCTAAATGAATCAGAGAAATTGATCATGCATAGTGCCCTTAGAATTTCTTTGCTTTGTTTATTATCTAAAGCTCAACATTTTAGCTGCTTTCTATTTACATTATTGAAATAGTGGATCGTGTTATGTAGCCCTTCAACTCTTTTGATATAGGTTCCAAGTATTCTATAGTTTTCCTCTCTTTTAAATTTGGTGCATCACCTATTTATTTCAGTCATTTACATGATTTCTCTAAACCTACTCCTAAAAACTAGAGAAGAGCCAGCTTCTTTAAAACCTAGAGGTCACCTTAGGGTGCATGTCTCACCAACCTAAGGTTTCCTATGAATCTGACGGTTCATCTGTAAGGATCATCGTCAACACAATTCTTTCATGTAAATTAGTTGTGCATTATTTTTTTTTCCTTGCATCTCGCGGAGGGAAGGAGTTGGCACTGAGAAGCTATAAGGAGGAGTTAGAGGAAGTTTGTCTGTTGTTTGCATTTTGAAAGAATGATTGAAGCTCTATTTGGATATTTTTATGATTCAATGAAGGCTAAGAACTATCAGGAATGATAGGCTCTATCCATTAAAATCATGCTTTTACTTAAATGCTCATAAAAAAACTATGCTCTTAGGGAATAATATTGATTTTTCTGTTGTTGAGATTCTTTTACTTCTATATTTTTTTGGTGTTTTAATGGAATACTTTATTGACCTTGTTTGGATGATGGAAAATGTGCTCTAGGTTTTTAGTTTTATTTTTTGGTTAGTTGAGTTTTACTTTAAATATTTCTTCATAGGATTGAAAACAAAGCCAAAAATCTATATGAGATTATAGTTAAAACTGTTTAAACCTTGGTATTTTGGTTTTCTTAAACACGAGAACTATGGGTCTAATCAACCTTGTTACTTCACCATTAGTAAACTTAAGTTAGGAAATTGTTGGAATGTTTGGTTTTCATTATGATCTTGCATAACTCCTTTGAGAAGATAGTTTCGATGGCTGTTCTTAACATTTTTTTTTTTGTTATTGAAAGAAGACTTAAAAATGATAAGCATGTCTTGAATCTTATCACGGTCTGTGATTTTGTGATTATGATTTTTGTGTGTATTCTTCTTATTGCAGACCTTCTGACCCTGTGTGTGTTACAAAAGGATAAATTATTGTGGGTTTTTCTTGGTAATCGATATTACGTCTATTTGGACTTGCATAAGTTCTTTTGGTTATTATTTTAAGACATGTAAAAGAATATCTCATGTTAATCTCTAGAAATGAATAATTTTTTTTATGAAGTCTGATTTTTGGAAGCAAGTAAGTGGATATGATATATTATTTCTACTATCCTGGGTATTTAGGTAACCAATGAATTTGTGGCACTTAGTGCTGAGAGGGGAAAAATCTCTTGAGTATTAGATAACTGTAGCTTTTTATTGTTATTACCCTGAAATTCTTGACTACTCTGTTGACCTTGATATGATGTTTTTTTATTGGCATGTTTCTTAGACCTTTCAAGACAATAACCTCAGTTTCAATTCTTTCACAACTTAGGAAAATGATTTTTTCGTGAAAATGGAATGTTGGCTCCTATTTTGGTTATATCATATTGCACACTTCTTTTCCTTTAAGGATTTGAGTTATACGAAGTCTGTTTCAGACTCATCCTTCTGTTCATCTCTTTCTTTCCACTATGAGTCTTTTGGGGAAATGAATTAATGGTTATCTTAGTGGGAATTGAGGCTATCAAAACCATCTCCTAAAACTATGGTAGGTAATGGAATTTTTTTTCTCTTAATTTCTTTCCTTTCTTCTGTATTTTGGTGTTCATTTAATTTGAACCTAGAGTAAATCGCTATTTGGGATTTTAGTTTGAGTCATTAGTTAACTGACCTTTGTCAGTATAGTTTCTTGGTTACTTAATGTTCTCTTTTAATCATACAAAGAGTTGTGAAGTTCGTAATCTCTCTCTCTCTCTCTCTCTCTCTCTCTCTCCTTCCTTTAATCTTCTTATAGTTTATGAACTTAGTGAAGTTGATGTCCCTTCGCTGGTATGTTACCTTATGCAACTTCTTGATTATTTGATAAGAGTAAATGAAAAATGTCCTTAGGGAAGTATAGCTGAAGTTGAAACTATTTGGATGGATTTTTGAGTTTGGTTTGAAAATATTTGGATGGATTATTGAGTTGTTCTAAATTATAAACTTAACCAATCTACTCACTTAGAGTAATGATAGCAATGGTGTATCTTTTTAGGATCTGAGCGTTAACTCGTTTTCTTTTGATAAAAGGAAAATTATTTTTTTATTGAGGTTTGATGTAGCTTGTTTTGAATTTTTATTTGAAATTGGATCCTAATTCTGAGCTTGAGTAATAGGATAATACAAGTAAGGACACATTAAATGTTGTGATAATTTGGATTATCCTAACTTAATTCATTTGATTTTTAAATTTGATTGATGGCATCTTAGACTTTAAAATGAATGAATGTCAATGAAATATTTGGATGGAAAGTAATGTTTATAAATGTTCCACTATTGAGTTATGCCTAAAATATAGTTTAGATAGTTACATTCTTCAGATAAACATGTTTAACTGAGTGAGGAACTTAAAATGAAATACAAGAACTTACTGTTTGAATTCTTTTGATAAAAGGAAAATAGGAAGGACGGATAAAGTGTTTTATTTCATGACCTAACCTTGTTTAGATTTAAAGCATATCTCTTTCTCTCTTTTAATTGGTATTGTAATATCCTTTTTGGTTGAGTCTTTCCATTTTTTCTTTCTGGACTATTTCATAATAGCAGGGTTATTTTTATGAAACAATTAGTTAAAAGCACACTGTTTTAATGATTTAGTTCTTATCATGCTCAATTCAATGAACTGACCCATGCTAGAATTTTTTCAAATGAACTACGAAAATCATGAGAGGAGAAAGACTTATTTTAAGTTAATTTGTTTTATTTTGAAGACTGAATCTTTACTTTGATAAAAGAAAGGGGGTTTCATTACTAAAATGTACTTAATGAAAAGAAAATTGTAATGAGAAAAAAAAATAGCTGATGTTGTTTTGACATTATGTGTTATATGAGATGTTGTTTGGAAAATTTCGATGTATGAATTGTTTGGAATTAGAAAATTTATTACTCTTCCCTGATGAATAAAATATGTTTGAATTTTGTTAATACTTGTAGAAATACTTTCTTGGCGTTAATTGGGATGAAATGATAAGTATTACTTTGATTTAGGAAGGTAGTTCACATACTTAAATATTATGCAATGGTTGGGATATGAGTCTGAGTTGTTGGTTGGAACGGTTTCTCTAGATGGGATGAAAATTATAAAGTTAATATTCTCATGATACTCTATCATTGCAAAAGGGTTTGTAATTAAATTACATGGATGTATGTATTACAACCTTGTTTTTAATCTACATATGAAATTTCCATTTTTACAACCTTTTATCAGGGACAAAGGAATTCCGTTTTTCCTCATAGGGAACTAGCCCATGAAATAGGAAAAAGGGGGAAAATATCTTGAAGGTATACATCAAGATTAATTTATTAACTTACTTAGACATAAATAAAAAAAGGTGAATGGGTGAAAATGTGCTTCCTTGTGCATATTTCCTTAATCTAAAAATGGAAATCAATTAGCTCAATCATCTTTATGTCTAAAAGAGACCTAATGTCCCTTTTAATTGCAAGTGGTATTGGATAAATGGTAAAATAATGCAAGAAAATAAATAGGTTGGGAAGCAATTTTTATGTGCTTACCTACCTCAGATATAGTTATAACTTGTAACCTAATAGGTTAAAAAACTTGCTTGAATCATTAAGGATGTCGACAATAAATTTTAATGAAGGATTTAATATAACATCAAATTCACTTTAAGTTATGTTTATCTAGTTCAGGATACTCAGTTGGATGTTGACACACGTCAACTGCAGTGAAGTAGCTTTATAACTACGGGAGTCGTTACGAGGTTACTACATTGCAGTTGACATGCCTTAATACTCTTTGGAGTTTTTTTCAACTAGAGTAAAATAAGTTCTTGACTTGATCATTGTTCTTCCCTATGCATGGATAGGAACATGACCTAGTGTTTGAGTCAACACTTGATGACTTAGGATAACTAGACACACCTAATTGATGTGAATCGATTGAGTATGTCTATGTAACCTTAGTCACCGCGGGAAGTCCCCCACACTAGGGTATGTTGCTAACCTTATCTAGGGATATAATTATAATTGCGTGGACTGACAGAGATAAGTAAAGACCAATCTATATAACAAATCAAGTGTAGTGAAGGACATATTCTAGTTTACGAGTATGCCGTCTAGGAATGTAAACATGTGTAAATCTTTGGCCAAAGTATTGAAAGCTACTGGTTACGTTGTCCTATGTAACTTATTTTAAGAAGTGGGATTTTAGATGAATATCAGTAATAACTATTCAGATAGGATCTTAAACAGAACACTTGAGTACCCCTAATAGGGTAAAGAAACTAAGTATGCTTTATATACACATTACTGAATAACATGAGAGATCGGATTGCACCGAGTCATGAAATGAGCGATCGATGTTTCACCGAGTCATTACAGCTATATATGGTTTTATGTTATGGGATAGTTTGGTATTTGAATGTGTGTTCCAAAATTATGATTTAGAAAAAAGTACATTGTGCAAAAAAAATTCCTTGTTTCTAAAGTCTTAAAATGGGAATGTTACACCAAGCACTAAGCACTTATTATCACACATCTAGGTTACATCTATCAAAGGAAACTAAAGCTAAATTTACATCCAGCTAGCTCCATCACAAGGCACACAAGGCTGATTCATCTGCATCACACTTTATAGGAGGGGATTCTATTGTTTTCATGTACACATTTATTATTTTCTACATCTAGTTATTTCTCACTATTTCAAAAAGTGTGACTTGAAAAAGAACAACCTAGGGCACAATTTGTGCACACACACACCTAGAAATACATTGGGTCTAGGATGTAGTGCAATGCTCAGTTAGTAATTCCACTATTGTGGAAGATGAGGACAATCTATAAAGTTCATATGCATCTTTCTTTTTTTAGGGTTTAGATGATTTGTTCAGGGTTTTGTAGGTCATTCCTTATTGTAGGTATCACAACGCTGACATCCGGTGTAATTTAACAAAGCTAGTGTGATAAGAAGAACATACAAGCTAACATCCAGTGATACCTTATAGGAGGGTTTCAGGCCATTTCCGGAGACTAGGGCACCCATTTCTTAAACCATGGCATCCATAGGCATCCCTGTCCCTTTCCAGGTGCCCCAATCCAGTCAGGGAGCTTAGATTTGTATTTTCTCAAGTATTTGTGTGGCTGTTACCTCCTCTTGTTTATCTGGTCTTCACTATGACACAATCCCATGAGATTTTCGAATCAGCTAAGCTCTTTCTAACTCTCCTTGCACATTAGGTTTTACATTTATAATTTCCTAAATGCTTGGGTCACTTTCTTTACTTAGTTTTTATTTACTGCTTTTCATAGAATCTAATTACACTATAATATAAGTACAATTTCTTATTTTAGTTAATCACTTATGTTGTGCTAAATTATCAGAATTTCTCCAAACCTTTTCTCTGACAAAACAATGGATATTACTTTATCCTAGAGGAATTTTAGAATTCCAAATCAGGCCTGCACCAGTTCACTTTGAATTGAAGACATGTTATCCACGTTTTTACAAGCATACCATTTGTGAAGAAATACAGGAAATAGATAGAATCTCTGGTATTTTCTCAAGTGCAAGCTAATATATTTCTATTTTATTTCCCTCTCAACCTTTTCTATAACATCATAAGATATTTTAATTTAGTGTACTTTTAGATTCCAAATTGGGCCTACACCTATTTAATTATGACTGAAAAATTTCATCCTCGACATTACAAACATATCATTTAAAGAAATACATTTTAAATTTTTTTAATTTAGTGTATAAATTTTTTTATTTTTTATCCCTTGAAAAATAAATTACATATAAATGTAGCATTATTTGCGAGGAAAACTTGTACTTTATAGTATCTTGATTCGAACGTTGAAAGGTGTATCCCTTGTTAGAAACCATAGTGTTTTCTGATAATGTGTTAGATCATGTCCATCCACATAGAAGCATGTATCACTGACCTTGAACTATCTCTGACATTCACATGTGTATTTTTGATTTATGGAGAAATGGAAGTCCTAATCACCTCACATGTTCTCAGCCTTGTTGAAGTCGACAGAATATCCTAATCTGATGGCTCCATCAGGATAACCCTAGCAGTTTTCAACTTCAAAAACACATTGAAAACCTTTTGTATTTGAATTGACATTGTATGCATTAGACACTAGGCACTACTGCTTGTTAGTGAATATCCTAGGATGCTCTGCATAGAATTATCTTTCAAATAAGTAAACGATGATAGAGAAATTGTGATAAAAAATAAAAGATAGAAAATGGTTAGACCCCCAAAGTTTTATGGCTGGTGATCCCCCATAGATTCTTAACAATGGAGGAATATTGAAATAGTTTTAAACCCCTCATTGAGTAAAAAAAATATTATCTATTCTACGTATTACTATACATTCCATTTTTTGTATTACATTATTTTATTTATATTTTCAAACTATTCATTTTGTAATTGTGTCTCCACACTTTCCACAAATATCTCCTCTAATTTTCATGTATACCCATCATAGCCATTATGTTTTTGTGTTATGTTGTGTTCCATCCCTAAACTTACCTTCCACTTTCCCTCCTATTCTTCCTTGCTTTCTCTTCTCCACTCTTTATTCCTATGCCCAATCTCTTTTAGCATTCACATCGCACTTCTCGCATGTGATTATTAGTCATATATTCACACTAAAGTTTTCTTAATTGAGTATCATTCTAAATCTCAGAATTCTTTTCAAACTTTACTCATTAAAATGATTCCTTGGCTCGATTGGGAAATAAACAACTCCACCTTTGAAATAAATGAAAAATGTGTAGAGTCCAAATAAATGAAATAACATTGACAAGGCAACCTATGGCTATTCCTTCTCTAATGGTTAATTTAATTCTTTAATTAAATTTGAATCCAACTTGTGGTTGTGAAACAATTTTTGAACATAATATTCATGTTAAACGTACACTATAATACTTACATAGTTCTCTGTGCACATGTCAATGAGGATTCCACAAGTATTCAAGGATCAATAAGCTCCAACTGAATGTTAGTATTCTTATGAGGCACATATTATGAAAGATATATATTTGAAGGATTTGATGTAGCCAATCTATCTATCCTTTCATGGTAGAAATTTTTATGTAAAAATAGGAAAATATTTATACCAACACCACATCACATTAACCCCATGTACAACACTATGAGAAAATGTCCATTAAAACTCCTCTCTCTAACCTCTATCTTGTGTTCCTTTCCATGCACCACCACATAACTAAAAAAATAATTCATTATGCACATTACAAACAAACACATAAGATCTAACTCCAGATCTATGTCATGCATCCCTAATTTATTCATCTCTTCCAACACACACACTAAGATGGTAACCTGAAACACCATATTGTAATACATTTGGAATGAGAAAGAAATAAGATAGATAACATGAACCTTGTGTAAACATTCACTAATTATTAGATTATCTTCCAATTATCAATATTGGCCAAAATGGAGAAAATAAATCCATGTAATAATACATGAACATCATGAAGAAATTTATAAGGTAGTAATGATGAGGCTCTTCCAAATAAATACTTAATTTTAATCTCAGTTGATACATTTCTAAGCCATGGGAGGGTTCATTAGCAAAGAAATATCGTAACATGTTCATTAAAATTGATGTAATTAAATTGATAAAATCAAAGTCAATATACTGGTAGACATTAGGTGGTGGAAGGGTTTAATTGATTTATATTTTAAATTAGGTATTGGGGGTAGGTTAGAAATTTGAGCTAGAGAAGAGGGTAGAGTTAATTTTAATACACAAATAAAACATTTTAACCTTGTATTTTAAAGCTAAATACATTAAAATTGAAAAAGGTATGTGGTCATAAAATTATATTATAATATATTTTTTTAATAAGGAAATCTAAATTAGGAGATTATTAAGAAAGAAATAATAAGATGGTAGAAAACTAGGATTGAGTATGCTTTTCAACACAAATGATATTATTTCACCAGATTAATTATTTGAAGAAATATTGATAAATGGTTAAATATTAAAATAAGGGATAATTTTAGTGGCAAATATTCGTAATATGGAAAAATTTTATTTTAGGAAAAATTGAAAAGGTAAATTTTTTAGAGCAGGTCAGTGTCCTGTTCACCTAAAACTTACAGTATATTTTTTTTAGGGGTCGGCTTCGCCTACATTTGAAAACATATCCTATAAAAAACTAGGTGATTTGTCGAGTAGTATATTACTAACTAACTACTATTTGAGGTATCAACATATCAAGTACTGTGAACTTGCATACTCTAAGCACCAATGCACAATGCAGATCTATTTTGAAGTTTTCAGTTGGGTGAAAAGTGTTATTTATTGACGTGTAATATGGAGATTTCATCGATGCATGACAAAGAAATTTTATTGACACATGACAAGGATATTTCACTAACGTGTGTCTAGGAGATTTCACTGAAGCATGACAAGGAGATTTCATTGACACATGAAAATGGTTTGATTCTTGACGCATGACACTGCTACTAGACGTACGACAATACTATTTTTGACGTATGACATAATATTTCTCTGACTCAGCAAAAGGATATTCATTGATGGGAGATTTAAATTTTGTAGTTGTGTGATAATATGTTTGTTTTCATGCGAATTTTTTTTACTTTCGTGTGACAACAACATTTATGTCAAAAATCTTGAAAATGAAATCTTTTTTAAGGTGAAAATGTTGCACACAAACCCTAGAAAATTCACCTGTTTCATGAAAGTGGTTGTGGTCATATTTGCCAGGGATTTTCAACCTTTGATTTCCAAGAGGTCTCTTAAAATGAACCCTGATTAAAATTAAGGTAATTGGAGATAGGTATTTTATTTAGAGGACAATACGGAGGACACAGTGTTCTCTAAATCTCCCAAGATCACTACAATATGTAAGTAACCTCTGTGAGCTTTCTATCAACTATTTGAATGTGTAAAACGAAGCCCATACGTACAAATGATGGCTAGTCGAATTTGAAGTCAACCCTATATGTGAACAAGTCAACTGGAAAGTCATGACATGTGGAAAATTTGGATCAGGTGAAGGTGATAAGCATGGGTTGAAGTTTCATACCTTTGGTCTTGGACACACGATTCTTCGTCAACGATTGCAAAAAGAGTTACTATGTGGTGAGTCCTTAGGCCACCACATGTCCTACCACCACTTCTCCCCAAGTCAACTCAGTGGGGCTATATGGCAAAGCTAAGCATCAAGTTATGCTTCACATTGAGTGAGATGTTTGGAATATCTTGATGAGTTATTGAGAGAGTTATGTTTCGAGCCATGCAAGGGCGAGATCTAAGAGAGATATATGGTGAGATTTTCAAATTATGCATAAGAAAAAGTGAGTATGTAGCCCAAATCCATGATAGAAATGGTTTGGAAAAGGATATTTAAATCCTTATCACATCCTTCTCCCACTCAAGGTGGGATAAATGTGTATCCCCTTGTCACACCAAAAGAAAGGACTGAACGACTCGACAACATCATGGATGGGTGGACAACAGAGTTTGAGGGCATGTGATAGGGTCTCGGCATCGGTTGATGGGATTCATTATTCCCTTCATTTTATCAACTCGTGGTTGATGTCATATTAAAACGAGGGGTGTGTCCAAAGCTATATACAATAAGTGAAGTCTCAGGTGAACTAGTAATTGATTGTAGTTAGTATTATTATTTTTAATTTTTCTCTTGGAGGATTTTATAGTGTTTTAAGATCTTTTGACCAAAGCCTTATTGAAGCTAAACTATAAGAAACTTACTAAAGGAAACACACATTGCTGAAATGAACACACCTTGTAGAATTGAACATACTATTGAAATAAACACACTTTATAGAATTGAACACACTGCTGAAATAAACACACCTTGTAAATATTACTTAAAATGCTTTCTAAGGAGATAAGAATGTAAAATACAACACCTTCAGGGACAATAGATAACTCCACATAACAAAACTTACTGAATCAAAAGTACTATAGAATTTCCAAATAATAGAATTATACAAATTACTTGAAAGGAAAAATACCAATGAAAGAAAAGATCCCTTTCCTTAGAGGAGTGGGCCCTTGCTCCACCTTGAATTAGGAGATAACACATTCTCTCAAAATTAGATGGTTATTATTACTATTGAAAATATTAAGTCTTACAGAACTAAATTTTTCATATCTACCTTCATTTCTCTATATATCCGTTTCCATCCGAAGATGCATTTACAATAATGAGTGATCTTTTGGTACCCAAATTGATTCTCCCTTTGCAAGTGAGCAGCACTGTAGTTCAAACAAGATGCTTGGAGGAAGATAAATCAGAGTGTGAGTCATTTTGTATCCAGGGAGGGATTTATTTGACTCTTCATTCACTCAGGCATGGAAGAAATGGATAGCACCGTGAATAGGGTTTGAACTACCCTGACTACTTTAGGTTGTGCCTTTAACCAGGGTGAGAGGACCCATTTTGTAACCCATTTTGGTGGATGACATCTAAAGATTCATAGTATTTTTCTTTCCTTTCAAAAAATTGATAGGAGATCTTTAGAAGGTATGGTCAATACAACATATTCTAACTCTCACGAGTTTTCACTTTAGAGGATGAAGAAACCTTCTAGACAAGATCTGGGTTACTAAAGGAAATGGTAAAAACTAATTGCTCCTACATATTGAGGTAAGGGATGGGTAAATCAAAAAATTCCCTCAGGGTTTATGAACAAACAGTGCAAGCAGGGGTAGTTCATGTATGGTTCATCTCTAGATATGTATTTTATGGTTGGGAAGTTAAGCAGGATAAAGTTGATTATACCAAATATCTGAGAACTTTAAACAAATGTTAACAGATCCACAAGGCAAAAAGATGAATAACTTCAAATAGTAAAGATGAACCTTCAACTAGAAAATTGTGCATCTATGAAAGCTCAAAGATACACGGCTTCACACATTCTTCAAGGTTTTAACACAAGAACTCATGTTAAAGACTCAATTAAACTTTAGAAAACCCCTACTATATCATGCTCATGATACACTCATAAACTGACAAACAATCTATATCACTGAAAATGAAAGTAAAGTGAATTTAAATCACTTATTGCATTAAGAAATGAAATCTCTCTTTATAAAGTAATTAAAAATTCCACAATACTTGTCATGAGGATGAGATATTGTGTGATTTCAAAGGATTTCTAATGTAATACTGCAACAGGCACATAGATAACTATTTGAAAATATCTCAAGATGAAAATGGACATAACACCATTAATCTACACGAATTACTCAAGGTTTCTCAAATTTGATCAATAAGGGAAAGTTTGTTTACAATCTCAGATTTTTTTCAATGGCTATACATTTGAAACCAACTTGACATGATCGATTTTGAAAAACATAAAAGAAATAACTGGTTTCTAAAAAAAATTCCTGGAAAAAAATGGCTTCTCTCGGCTCTTCTCTCATTTTTTCTCTCTGACTAAATTTCAGAAAGATTAACCCCCCTTTTTCTTCCATGGTCTTTTCATACTTTTATATTACTCACTTTAATTCAAAGCTTTTCCCCCCAAAAATAAGAATATTCCAAGCAATACTTTGTTTGCTCAAGGCCCCGAATTGGGTAAGTATAAAAAAGGCCAGCAGAAGCCTCCACGTGTCTCTTCGGTGAAAATTCAAAGGTGAAATCCAGAGGAAGGTCCCCAAACAAGCGCAAGGCCTCCATGTGGTTAGAGCTCGAGAAAGTTGCACCAGCCATTGAAAAGTCTAAACATGGGAAGATCCAACAGAAGCTTCCACATGGAACAAACTTTAACTAAAGTGAGCCTAGGGATATTTACTTTTAGACACTTTAGTCCACCCATCCACTTTTCATGCTAGCTCAACACGTGGCTTTTACTAGACCGCCTTATATCAAAGTGGGCCTTTTGACCTCTTTTAGGAGGCTTCTCCTCTGCCGACTGATCCGTGACAACATTTCCCTTAAGCTCTTTATTCTGTTTTCCTCAAATATTTCCACCATGGACCGCTGGCTAGGATTTATTCATATTTAGATTGAATACCAGTGAACTTAGGACATTGGAGAATAAAGTGTGCTTCCATCTCAATTTCCCTTGTACAACACAATACACAAGTTCACTCTTCCCACAGCTCCTTGGGTATCTTCCACCTCCCTGTTTCACATCCAATCCCATAATTCATAGTTTTTACACCTGTTTTGGAGCACAAAGAGGGCTTTCCATCCTCCTTGAATTTTTTTCATCCTGCATATGCTCCATTTGATCCTGCCATGAAAATCAAGGCCTCGATATTTTTACTCTGACACTATATCTAAAAGGCTCACCTTCAAACTAAAATTCGGGTTGTTGGCTTGTCTTCTTTACAGAAAAAATCACAATTTTGGTTTTTCTAATGTTTACATGCATTCCTACCTATTTTCAGAATAGATCTAAAGAGAAAATGTGGATCCTCAGGTCTTGGATTATTTATGCCATTAGGATTAGATCATCTACATATAACATGAGTTTCACCACATACTTAGCCAGGGGTACTCCATTACCTCTAATTTTTTTTAGCTGCTCTTCCAATTTGCCTATGTACAATCCAAATAAGGTTGGAGAGAGAGGGAATCCTTTCTTAACCCCTATATCACTCCTTCAGATAACCTCTGCATGCATTTTGATTTTAGCTTTCACTTGCTCATACAGATCTATGAATGGATTTTAGCACTTGTAATAGTGCCCTGTAACGTGTTGGAACCCCTAACTCCTCCATTTTGTTCCACATTTTTTTCCTTGGAACCATGTCAAAATATTTTTTGAAGTCCACAAAACAACAGTAAGCATCCTCCTTTTGATCCCACACATTTTCCACTAGATGTATGAGTGTGACACAATGATCAATGGTTGAGTGTTTAGGTCTAAAACCAGCTTGTCCCTTTGCTCTTTTCCCTCCACTCTCTACCCAACTACTGATCCTGTGCTCTATCCCTGTGATATTTATGAACATCATCCCATATGGCTAGGTGTATGAAATGTGAGTCTTTTTGATGTATCTCATCTTGCGTCTGACTGGGAGATCCGGTCTTCACTTTTGGGAAGTCATCTGAAATGTTCCCTTATTATTTTGATTTGTTCACTTGAGGCTTGAATCAGCTTAGTATAAAAAATGCCAGCTGGAATCCTCCAGGTGTCTCTATTCAGTGCAACTTCAAAGGTAAAATTCAAGGGTAGGTCCCTAAACAAGCTCATGCTCTCCACGTGTTTAAGGTCTGAAGAAATTTGCATCAGCCATTGAAAATTCCAAGTATGGGAAGAGCCAGTGGAAGCCTCCACGAATCTCTTCGGTGTAACTTAAAAGGTAAAAATCAGGGGCAGGTCCCCAAACAAGTGCAGGATCTCCACGTGTCTAGGGTCTAAGAAAGTTTCATCAGTCATTGAAAATTTAGGGGTAAGCATGGGAAGATCCAGTGGAAGACTCCACGTGTCTCTTCAACACAACTTCAAAGGTAAAATTTAGGGGCAGGTCCCCAAACAAGCGCAGGCTCTCCACGTGTCTAAGGTCTGAGAAAGTTTGCACCTCCACTTTTGATGTCTGGCTAAACATGTGGCTTTACCTAGGCAGATCGGTGGGGTAGCAGATTACTTCTACAACTTTACTTACTTTTCAAAAATAGAGCCACACAAAGGATACATGATTGCGGAACACTCCCAACTAAAAAAGTTTCACCATAGATAGAAACTATAAATAATACCAAGACTCAGCGTGATCCACAACCCAAGAAAAAGACTAACAATGAAACCTTAGTGAAGGAAAACATTTACACACATCCACACAGGAAGATAGAATTTACATCAAGCCAGGAAGACTAAAAAAGTTTAAAGGAAAAAGGATGAGATTACAATTAAGCACCAACATGATCAACTACTATCTTTACACGTACAAATCCTAGTAAACCAAATAATGCCCAAAGTAGCTATGAAATTGAGAAAACTAACTAGATATACAGTTGTTGGTCTTATACATGTATATTTAAAGTGTGAAGAACATGAAAATTTTTGGTCTATGTTTGCTTGGAAGGTCCATTCTTTACTTCATAATCAAATGTTGACAGATTAGGAAGATCCCATTGATTCCTAAACTTTGGAGAAGTTCCAGAACCAAAGGGGAATCTTCCGGAACTAATTTCTAGAGTTCTAGAGCTTAGCCATATTTATCCAACTTCCTCAAAAATATGTTGGTCACTCCACAATTCACTTATCCTGACCAAGTATGACCTACTTATTCCAAAACTGAATTTCCACACCATATGTGAGGAATTATAGATTTTTTAGAAATTTGAACTAAATAAAAAAAAAGATGGAAAATTACATCCTAAACTTATATTAGATCAAACAAAGTTATGAAATGCAGCTTGATTAAAAAGGAAACAAGATGAGAGTATTCATTGCACATTGATGAGGCATATTTTAGTCTCATCATCTCCCCCAAACTTACTTATTTGTAAGTCCTCTTATAAAATTCACTTTCCAAAAATGGGATCATGAGCTCTGGACTCCAACTCACTACTAAGATTAAATGGTTGAAATTGAATTTGTTAGGTCTTATTATTAGAACTGTTTTATCCCAATCCTTCCTAAATCTTTTTCTGTCAATTCTCAAAAAGAGTGGATTCTTGAGGTCTGCAATTCTACCATGGAGACATGGGTGTAAGAAGAAGAGGAGGCCTTGTTCTCATACCTATCTACATACCTCTATGTTCATCACAAATTTGAGGAATGACTGTACATAAAGTTTTGGCCCTTTCCACGATCCATATCATATTTGTGGGAGAGATAACTTCCCTTCTTTCCAATGGCACAGTAAGGATTCCCATCTTATTTTTCATCCATCATAAACTTCCTCAAAATATTCCTCTTCATATGAGGTGAATACATAAATATCCCTCTACAAGCTAGTAATGTAATGTTCCTTAATTCGGGGGTTAAAGGCATGAGCCTTGAAATCTATAACAAATGCAAGTGGTTTTCCATACTGAGCTCTCATACATAGACCAAATGAACTAGCCTTTTTCGAGTGTTCAGTATTCCTTTCCTTCCAAGTTATCTGATTCTGGAGCATAGAAACAAATTCCTTAAGTTGGATTTCCCCCACATATAAATTAATCATAAATCCTGTGTTCTTGTTTAACATGAAATTACAAAGATAAAATTCATAAAGAATATTTTTCTTCTCTGGAGTGGATAAAGAATATGCAGCCATGAATTCTGTTTTGTCCTTCAATTCATGTGGAAGGCCAAATTACATCCTTAGTAGCTACCAATGGACGAACTGTTCTTCTAAGAAGACATTGTATGTAGGCAAAGGCCTTCTACATGCTAGTAATTTTTCACTCATCATACATTCCATCTTTATTCTTGGCAAATATTTAAATGTTTCTTCCTCACTCTTATAGAAATTTTCTTCCCATTCTTCCCTTACCTTTTTCTCTTCTTCCATTTGGCTCTTTAGCTCTTGATTTGATACTATTAAATCATTAAAATTCCTGCAGGTTTCATCCCATAATTATTTGAGTGATAGGTAGGACACCTATGTTTGTACCATTTGATTCACTGAATCTTCTTTTGTCATAGTATCTTTGCTAGTGCCTTGTTCAGTAGCCAATTGTAATTATTTTTATTTTTCAACAATTTATTGTTTTACCAATACCAATTCTTCATTCTTTCATGCTAGCTGATTTTTCGTTTGTTCTATAAGCATTTTTCTGTGCTCCACTTTATGTGTGAGGAAGTTCAATTCCTCATCTTTTCCCCTAATTATAACTTTTTCTCTAGAAAATAACAAATCCCGCCTCAACTACTATTTTTCTTCTTTTTCTGGAGGTTCCTCAAGGGATGCGCATTGTTCCTCCACCAAGGGGAATTTTCCTTTTGATCTCCAAGATGCCAATTGTTCATATTCATTTAATGGTACTACCAAGTCACATGTTTCCTAAAAAAATTTCCTTTCCAATATTTCACCTTCTTTCTCCAACTCCTTAGTTTGAACTTGTAGAGGAGGAGGACTTGACATGCTACCAAGAATATCAGCAACTTCCTTCTCCAAATTCTCTTGAACTTCAATCTTTTCTGACTAAGTTTCCCTAGTTTTTTTTATGAATTATTTTCCTCCTAGGAGTTTCAACATCTTCTAAAGTAGGATTTTTTCTTAAACTTATTTTGATTTTTATTTCAAATTCCATCCTAGGTGAACTATCAAAATCAACAATAGGTATTGGTTCTTCTCAGATTATCCTCTTAGAATTCCTCCTTTTTGGTATTGTAACCCCACTTATTTCTTTGTTCTTATCATCAGAGGGATTAATTTTGAAGCTACTTTTAGGAGTAAAAGGGGTTGGTGTTCCCCTTTTGATAATATCAGGAGTTTTTTTGGATTTGTGGAGGAATTTATCCCATGCTTCTTCCCGATTTTTCTTAGAAAGAAAATGATGTTGACAAACTAAATGAATTAACACATGGTGCTTAATTGTTCCTACTTTCCAAGAATATCTTTGAGTCATGGTATGGATGGAATCGAAGAGGAAACCAGGAAGGGTTACCATATTATCCTACTTTATTGCCCCATACCTAAGATATATCAATATTTAAAGGACTTCCCTTCCGACACTCCCATATTGGCCATCACATGTTAGGTATTTTATTACCTAGAATGTTACTCTGTCGAACAGGTAGGCTAGCTATTTTGACCCCTTTTATGAACTTATTTGTAGTATAAATGTATTGGGGTTCAGGTTCACCTTATTTCCTTAAGGTATCTACCAACTCTTTCAGAGTTCCCCTTACAGGGTTTGGTACATTCACAATTGATACACTAGATACATTGCTTATTATTTTCACAGTAAAGGGAACTATGATACCATTAATCTTAGTTCTAAGTTGTTCTAAATTCACAACAAATTCTCTTACTAGCTCATCGTTGTATTTGGATAATTTCTTCAAAAACTCTAGCCAACCTACCCACTAAAAATGGTTGTAACTTAGCTATTTGCAAGGACTTGTGTGTCATCTTCTAGTTCTGATTTCTTCTTGATACCTATGGCCAAGAAAACAATTAGAATTATTTTCCCCTTTTTCAAACCCTCACTATGCTAGGAGATAACTGTGGAACCACCAAACTTAGTTGCAAAACTCCAAGTATGCCTTTACTGTCACCTTCTTGAGTTTCTATGCAACTATTTCAATTTTTTGTTTCTTTTGATTCTGCCTCAATGAAAATTTATAATTAATTTTCCTCCACCTTCATTTATTTTAACTAGCATCACCAACATGATTGTTTTCCCTTTATTTATAATCACGATGTGCAATTAATAACTCATTATGCCGTTGATTTAAACCAAATCTAATCACACATGCAAACTTTTAATTTAACCTTTAATAAGATCAAGACATTATTACCATCCTTGCTGACGTAATCTAGCCGCCTTGCTGACTCGTCATCTCTAAAAAGTGAAAAAATGGCTAGAAAATATAGTTGGAATTCCAAAGAAGTTTCTTTTATTTGAATTAGACAATTATTGATGAGACCAACCGCCATTTCTAGTTTTCAATTAGCCTTTTGAGAGAATTTTTTTCATTTCACTTTTTCTTTTTTTTTTGGGGAAGAGAATGTCATTTACTGGTTTTCATTCCCTTCCCTTTATTTATATCCTTCTATCTATTTATTTGATCATTTTGGAAGAACTAGGTTCTTCCATATGATCAAATTCCTTGTCTTCTTCAATTTGCTTAAGGAATTCATCCCTGGTAAGAGGCTTCCAATAGAGTTTTAGCCTATGTCCATTGACCAAAAGTTACCTTTTGTTTCCATCAATGGGAAGTAGCTAAACAAAGCCATTATCATATATCTTATCAATTTGATAAGGTCCTAGCCACCTGGTCCTCAACTTTCCTTTGAATTTTTGGTACTTGGAATCAAATAGTAATGCCCAATCTCCTATCTTGAATTGCCTTTCCTTGATATGTGTATCATGCCACTACTTCCTTTGATCTTGTATTATCTTTGTTTGTTGAAGTGTTTCCAGTCTCAGCTCATCTAATTCATTGATTTGTAGAATTATTTCCTTTTGTGTTGTATCTAATTCAATACCCAATTTAGCTATTGTCCTTAATGTTTGTAGTTAAAATTCAATGGGTAATAAGGGATTCTTTAACTCATATGGTGAGAAACCTATTTTAGTCTTCTAAGTTGTGTTATAATTCCATACAGCCTTAGGTAGCTTTTTCAACTAATCTCTTCTACTTGCTTCAACTATTTTGGTGAGAATGTTTTCCAATTCCCTATTTTTCACTTCTACTTGTCCATTGGATTATGGGTGATAAAGATATGACTTCCTATAATTGATTTGATAGTAAATTGTAAAGACTTGGATCATGTTAGACATGATCTATGGGCCTTGATCTGAAACTATAATTCTTGGTGTACCAAACTTCATCATGATTTTGTGCTAAAGGAATTCAGCAATTGCATCTTCATTAGCATTTGTTAAAGCCCGCACCTCTTCCCCCTTTGTTACATATTCAGTACATATAAGAATGTGTTCCTTTCCCTTTGAAGGAGGAATGAAAGGACCAATGAAATCTAGCCCCCACCTTTTAAATGGTTCAATCACCACTTGAGGTTGCAGAGGAATTTCACTAGGAAAAGTTGGTTGTCCCATCCTTTGAGAGGGATCACACTGCTTGATGTATTTCTTCACATCTTTATACAAATTTTGGTGAGAAATTTTTTTGGGTGGAAAAACTTGTGGATTTATTTCCAATGCTCTAGGAATCTAAGTCCCTCTACTTAACTGGTGCAGCTGTTATATGTGCATGCACGAGAAAATGTGGATTTTTGTGGTGGCCTTTCGACCGGGGATCCAACAGGGGCACTCCACTGACTCTACGATAAAGCTGGAAATCTCTTGCTAGAGGATACATTGTCTGAAAGTGGGAAACGAGGTGAGAAAAGAGGTAGGAGAACTAATGTTGCAGGTAGAAAATCATATTCCTGCACACACTAGTTAGGAACTTCAACACATGCATTTATGAGAAGAAACAACCCTGCAAATGGCAACAAGATGAGATAAGATTGTGAACTCAAAGTTTCTAAAATATCCTCATAAAAAAGGCTACAAAATCTTTCTTCTTGTATTGATTCTTAAATAGAAGTTGTACATAATATGGGAATGGAAGAAACTTGAGAGTGGAGGAAAGTAAAAGAAAATTGCTTTCTCATTTACTTTCTCTAGGTACAATGTACTCTTGAGTTTACAAGATCAATCACCAACAGTTCGAAATGGGAATGGAGTTACAATTTATAGAATGAGAGGTGACTTATCGTCTTCCTAATGACCCTCCATATTCCTTAATTATAACTTTAGACTATTCATATTCCTTCAAAATATAAGTCCCTTTTATAAAATCAAGGCGACTTAATTTACATTATTTTTTAAAGTCACTTTTAAGTGACTTAAAGTCATATCAAAAAATACTAACCCCAATGAAGAATTAGAACATTTGAATGGAGAGAAATTTAGGGGAGAGGGAAGAGATAAAGGAGGAGGAGATGTTTCCCGATGAAGTCTGGTTATCTGCGTCGATGGAGAATGCCAAATACAGTGAAACTCTGAATCTTTGAACTCCTTGTACACTCTGTCAGCGCTCAAAATGTTGCACCTCCTGAAGGTGTGCCATAGGTGCATCCATATTCATGTCAACATACCCTTACATGTGCCAAGGCATGAATTCTATCAATGTTGACATTCTGTTTCATGCACCCTTGTACTTGCCCATTGTGCCAAAAATGCTCTTTGAGTATGAATTTCTATTTTTAGCAGGTGTTCGTGGGAACATTTACTATTTTTTGTAATTGTCAAAAATTTCCATTCCAGTGAATTCTCAGCTCTAGTGCACCTCTAATGTCTTTTCCTCCTTCGCAGGTTCTTCTGTCGATGTCTTTCCCGAAATAGCAGTTCCTATGTAGTAGAACTGCTATTTTTAAAAAGTTGGCTTATGGGATTCGGATTATCATGGAATGAAGTTTTTCGATATGGGTTTTTCCCAATATCACCCTTCTAAAATTTTGGGCCTGCCTGCTTAATAGTCTAGGAGATTTTAAACTTTCAAATTTCGGATCTGATAGTGCTTCTGGACACCAGGGGGACATCCATTAATGGACCTCAAAATTGCAGGTCTAGTTTTATCCTCCATTTGGAATGAAATAAATTTCATTGTGATAGGTTTCTTCTTCTGATGCTTCTTGTGAAACTCTACTTTTTTTTGCCCAACGATTTGACGGGAAATTGGATTATTTCTTTGTTGAGCCAGAAGTGGGATTTCTTCATTGTGGATCCTCCGTTGCACAAGAGGATAGTTTGAAGGTGTATTCTTTATGGCCTTGGGTAGAGGAATGAATAGAAAAATATAACTTGTTTTTTCACACATATATTTGGGAGATTTCTTCAACTTCTTGTTTCATGGCCATGAAGTTTTCTTTGTTTTCTCCTTCTTCTTTCTATGCTTCTCCTTCTGTGTTTGCTCCAATTTTCCTTCTAGGACCTGCATTATTTCATGGAGTGAATGGAATTACCTCTATGAAAGATATGGTTTGAGTTTTAGCAATGGAGGAATGATGGTGAGGAGTTATAGAGGAGGATATGGAGATGTCTGTGCACACAGATGTTAGAAGCAACAAGAAGCAGTGAGAAACAACAAGAAGCAACCAATAGTTAGAAAAAAATTCAAATTTTTGAGTTGGATTTGGTAAAAAAAAATTCGATGATGTCTTTGACCTTAGGGACATGAGGGACATCAATTTCCACAATGATCTAGTCCTAGGAAGGCCAACGATATCCCTTCCCAATACTGCTAGAAGATAACATCTTTCCAGAACTCCCTTAAATCACTTGCAGGGAATGAATAAATTTTCCTAAATCACATAGGGGAACAATTTGACATCAAATAGGGGGTGACCAGACTTACAAATTTGACTTGGGGTGCCTAGGAATGATAAAACATGAAAAATTTGGCACAGGGGCATAGTTGTCATGCTTGGAAACTTCCAAGTTCCCCATTGCACATCTAAACGACAAGTGGCTCTAGCTTGACGACATGGAATGGACTGATTACAGTGAAGACATGACATGGGAATCAAGAATCTCATTCCTAGACCATATAATTCATTGACCAATGCCTTATCCATTGGGCCTTATAGATTCATGTACAAATTCTAGAAAGAAAGAATGGAAGAAGGAAACACACACACACATACAAAAACTGATGGAAAGGAAACACACAAAAAAAGGGGAAACATACCTAAAAATCACCTATGGTACAAGGCGGGGGACAACCCACTTTCACTAAATTTCATTTCTCAAAATTTACTCCTGAAGAGGCAACACCGAATGATGATGTTCTACAAATCCGTATACGGGTTTCAGAAAGTACCCTCCCCTCCTCAGCTATTTATGAAAGCCATGTGCTTTCAAAATTGTTTGTGTAATTTGTAGGAGTGAGTCCATGTGAGCTTCTTGATGCTCAGGTCCTTGCTTGGAAATTCTATTGCCTTCATCCTCTTTAAAATTGGTTTCATGGTGCCAGTTGTATTCCTCATTTATCCACATAGATGATTCTTCGTTGAGCACGCTATCACTTCCCTAGGGCTACTTTCTGTTCAAATTACTTGAACATTAAGGATTATTTTCTTTCTAGGTCTATGCTCATTGACCTCTTTTCCATGAGAAACCTCAAACTTATCATTTTTCTTTACTCCACTGCGAAGTTCTTAAGTACTGACGAAAGGATTGGATGCGACCTCATACTTGTCTTGTATGTCTGTGGCATGAGTGAAGAGATCAAGAATCAACTCGGGGTCTTCCAAAACTTATACTGCATCCAAGATTTCTTGTATGGAGTTATGATTCATCATTTCTTACAGCTCCTCTTTATACACCTTTGAAGAATATTTATGTTGCATCTCAAGGAAAATATCTAGAGGGATTACCTCATCATCTCAGGAATTACTGCACTCTTCTAATCCTTCATCAAAAAAAGATTTATTTTTAGAGATCTCAAAACTCCTTGCTTCAATTTCTTCATCATGGAAAGAGTCTTCATCCTCAAATGGAAAATAAAATATCTCCATTTCATTATTGCATCCATCAATCATTAGCTCAAGAGTGACATCATATTTTTCATCTTTCCTTATCTCAATATGGCCAACCTTCACATTGGTTAAGGCTTCCAAATCAGCTTCACAATTGTCTTTCAAATTTTTGGCTTGCATCAGGAGCTCGAGACTGAGCTCAGGATCTTCAGTTTCTTCTGTGGCTCTAAGCATTTCCTGTATAGAATTTTTTTTCAAACCTTTCATGGGCTCATCAAAAGATGATTTTTTCTCTCCATAGATGGCTTGACTGAGATCATATTCATCCCCTAATGGGAATGAGAATAATTCCTCATCTTGGAAAATCATATAAGCTTATTTTTATTCTTGAAAATCATTAAGAACCATCTCCTCTTCCTCATGGTCTACCTCATCTAGCAATTTGGGGATGCCCTCTTGTAACTTGAATCTCCTCAATGCTTCTTCAAAGTCCAAATATCTCTGGGAAGGAATTTCTAGACCTATCAAGATTGGGATATCCCCTTCTTCCTCAGTTACTAAAAAGTGATTCATCTACCTGCTACCTTGATACCAGATGTTAGCTTCTGGGATTCCATAATTTCATACCGTGTACCTCATCTTCTTCTCGGGAAGAAACTTATTCATGTCTCCCTTCACTGGTATGGTTTCATAAGACTAATTCATCTAAATTTTCCCTCCCAAGTCTCGACATAAATTTCTACTCAACAAAATTCTGAATGAGGCTGTGATGTCTACTACCAAAATCATCGTTGAAACTTTCTTGTCTGGAAATCTAGTGAGAGCCACCTGTGCATCTTTGACATACCCTACAAGTGAGACCTCTTTTGACACCAAAGAGTAACAAGAGCTACTAGGTGGAGTCATGGTAAGTTTGAGAGCCTTTGTGACCTTCAAAGACATCACGTTTTATGAGGCACCATAATCTATTATGCAATTGTTTAGTACATATTCTCCAACAAGAAGGGATATGTAGAAAGGTTTAAATTTATTAGTCTTTGATGCACTCAGAGAAAGCATGTTCTGTGAGGGAGCTGCAGGTGAGTTTCGTAGCATGCCTTGGGAACTAGAAGTTATAGCATTGGGTGTTAGACTACCACTCCTAATATATCAGATGAACCTCTCACATTGTTCAGGATGAGTCCACAAATATTTAGTTTCAGTAATCTGCACTTTGGCTTTGTTTGCATATTCTATGAAGTCAAAGGGAGCAAATGTGGGCAAGGGGGGGTGAAGGGACTGCTTTTGGATTTAGGATAGGTTTGGAAGTAGGAGTAGATTTTTGGGGAATAGAGGTTATTTTTTAAGGTACACTAGGATATTTCAAAGTACTATATTTTATAGGAGCAGATTTATATTTAGACTTGGAAGAGACATCAGAAGACTTACTTGGGATTACGAGCATCTTCTTACTTGCTACAGGGTCAGGCTCAAACAATGCAGACTTCATGAAAGATGGAAGTGGGGATCCTTAACTGATTATTTTGGTTTGCAGAGTCACCAAAAGAGGATCATCAACCTTATTTTATATTGCAATAGTGGAGGTAGATGCTCTTTTCTTAGACTGAGAACGAGTGAATACTGCACACGAGAAACCAGGTGCATCTTCTTCATCTTCTTCATCACCTTTGAGATACTCACAAAATATAATTTTCCTATCATTCTCAAGTTCATCAATCTCTAGGAAGTTTCCACCTTCACTTTCTTGTTCAAGATCTTCTTCACTTTCTTGAAATCTGTAATTTACGTTCATGAATGGGGCCCCCAAGGCAAGCCTTTGGGGTGCTCTTGAAATTTGATTTGTGTTGCTTCTTTGAGAAGATATTCATTCAAATAATTCTCTCTTCAAATATGCCATCTCATTTTCCAACTTTTACAGTGATGGATGGGTTCTCTCATCTCTAAGATGTTGGGTCTTACCCTTTGATGGATTCTTGATCTTTCCAAAGAGGATGAGATCGTCATCAAGTTTAATGGACATCCTTTGTGCTTCTACAATGTTCCTTGGTTGGGATATTCACAGAAAAAATACTACTTCTGATGGTTGAGCATTGTTGAAGAATATCTTGACATTTTTTGAGATGGTGAATCCTCTTTAGGTGTCTTGTGAAGAAATCATTTGAAATGAGCCACGAATTCTCTCATGGTTTCATTTTCTCCTTTCTCTATTTGAGCCAACTGCACCAGGAGGTCCTAACACTCTTCAGTTTATTTGAATCTCTCTTCGAAAGCATCCATGATGTCATTCCAACCTGTGATGGACCAGGTAGGTAGGAGGTGGAACCATTCTGCTGATTTTTCTTAGAGGGGACTCTACGAATAATCTTACAGGAACATCTTCATTTTTGACACCAAGAATTCCACATGATGTCGTGAAGGCAGTGATGTGTTCTTCAGGATGTTTTGTTTTGTCAGCTTTGAACTTTGGCAAGTTCTTACGGGAAATTGTTGGTAGATCATGAAGAGGAGGTTCAAGAGAAAGTGAGCATCTATTCCTTCCCCATAGAACAATGGGTTGAGATCTTTCTTCTTCATCTTCCATTTTCGTTTCTATTTCTTCTCTTGCTTCTACAAATTCTTCTTCTTCTGGGAACTCAATGACCAATGGTGGTTGAAAAATGGGAGAATTTGAAAGGGGAGTATCAACAGGAGTCTTGACAGGATTTTCAGGTGAATTTTTTGAAGAGATGGATGGAGAGGAGGCTTGAGAGAAGAAGTATGGATTATCTCTAATTCGTTCTTGCTGATTTTGCAAAGCCTCGAAATTAGAATCAACAACACCTCTCGACCTGCTCAACCTGGTGTATCTTCCTTCAGCCAGATTTTGGAAAATTTTGTGGTGGGAACATGAAAGGACACTTTGGAATGTGAAAAGTCATGTGGATAAGTCAGCAGTGCATTTTTCAGAAACGGGCTTTCACGAACTCTTTTTTTTAATATTTGAATTTTTTTTGAATTTTCAGACCTTGCGGTCATATATTGGGTGTAGATGCTACTAAATCTGCCCCATGGTGGGCACCAAAAACTGTTGGCAAGATATTTTTTTGGGTGGAAAAACTTGTGGATTCCTTGCCAATGCTCTGGGAATCTAAGTCCCTCTACTTAACCGGTGCAACTGCCGTATGTGCCTGCGTAAGACAATGTGGATTTATTTTGTGGCCTTTCGACCGGGGATCCAATAGGGGAACTCCATTGATCATGTGGAAAAGCTAGAAATATATTACTAGGGGAGACTTTGTCTAAAAGTGGGAAAGGGAGTGAGAAAAGAGGTAGGAGAACTAATGCTGCAGGTAGAAAATCATATTTTTGCACACACTAGTTAGAAAATTCAACACATGCATTTATGAGAAGAAACAACCCTACAAATGGAAACAAGATGAGATAATATTACGAACTAATAGTTTATAAAATATCCTCTTCAAAAAGGCTACAAAATCCTTCTTATTATATTGATGCTTAAATAGAAGTTGTACATAGTGTGAGAATGGAAGAAATTTGAGGGTGGAGGAAAGTAGAAGAAAATGGCTATCTCCTTCACTTTCTCTACGTACAATGTACTCTTGAGTTTACAAGATCAATCACCAACCCTTTCAAATGTGAATGGCATTAAAATTTATAGAGTGAGAGGTGACTTATCATCTTCCTCATGACCCTCCATATGCCTTAATTCTAACTTTAGACTATTCATATTCCTACAAAATATTCAAGCCCCTTTTATAAAATCAAGGCGACTTAATTTACATTATGTTTCTAAAGTCACTTTTAATTGAATTGAAGGCATATCAAAAATTTCAAACCCCAATGAAGAATTAGAACATTTGAAGGGAGAGAAAGTTGGGGGAGAGGGAAGAGAGAAAGGAGGAGATGTTTCTGGATGAATTCCGTTGATCCGTGTCGATGGAGAGTGCCAAATACAATGAAAATCTGAATCTTTAAACTCCTTGCACACTCTGAAACTCCTTCCAATTATCTCATGAAAACTCACCAAGTTGAATGAACTAAGATGGATCTTGAATTCCTTGTGAAAAATGACTATAATGATCCTAAACAATGATGTCCCCCTAAATGATTATCCTTGTATGTCCCATTGTGCCAGAACTGCTCTTTGAGTGTGACTTTCTATTTTTAGCAAGTGTCTGTGGGGCCAATTACTATTTTTATTAAGTGTAAAAAATATCCATTCCGGTGAATTCTCAGTTATAGTGCATCTCCAATGTCTTCACCTCCTTCGCAGGTTCTTCTGTCGATGACTTTCCTGAAATAGTAGTTCCTATGTAGTAGACCTGTTATATTTAGAAAGTTGGCTTTTGTGATTTGGATTTTCATGGAAAAAAGTTTTTTGATATGATTTTTTTCCCAATATCACCCCTCTCAAATTTTGGGCCCACCCGCTTAATACTCCAGGAGATTTTAAACTTTTAAATTTCAGACCTGACAGTGCTTCTAGATGTGGCAACCATTAATGGACCTCCAAATTACAGGTCTGGTTTTCTACTCTGTTTTTGATGCAATAACTTACATTACTATAGGTTTCTTATTTTGATGCTTCACGTGCAATTCTACTTCGTTTCACCCAATAGTTTGACGTGAAATTGGAATTTTTCTTCGTTGAGCCAGAAGTAAGATTTCTTCGTTGTGGATGCTTTGTTGCACGAGAGGAGAGTTTGAAGGTGTATTATTTATGGCCTTGGGTATAGGAATGAACACAAAAATATAACTTGTTGTTTCACACATCCATTTGGGATATTTCTTCAACTTCTCGTTTCATGGCCATGGAGTTTTCTCTATTTTCTCCTTCTTCTTTCTGTGTTTCTCCTTCTGTATTTTCTCCAATTTTCCTTCTAGGGCCGGTGTGCTTTCATGAAGTGAAGGGAAGTACCTCTATGGCAGGTCTAGTTTTAGTGTCAATAATGGAATAACTATGGTGAGGAGTTACAAAGGAGGATATGGAGATGTCTGTGCACACGGA
The DNA here is from genome assembly GCA_019776745.2 of Taxus chinensis. NCBI lineage: Eukaryota > Viridiplantae > Streptophyta > Pinopsida > Cupressales > Taxaceae > Taxus > Taxus chinensis. The sequence continues at coordinate 594,412,765 of CM034151.1, read as the reverse complement.
TGTTAGAAGAAGTAAGAAGCAATCAACAATTAGAAAAAATTTCAATTTTTTGAGTTGGAGTTTGGTGCATTTTTTTGTCCCTGATGCCCCTAACCTTAGGGATGTGAGGGACATCAATTTCCAAAATGAGCAAGATGGTGACACATGGCGGCGATCCAATAGCAAGGAATGAGTGCTCTAAAATCAGCTTTAAAGCACCAAGGGGATGGAAACTAGTCATATGGGTGACCAAAACACTCTCCTAAAGGGTTAGGTGCCTTTTTCCATGTTTGGTGTCCATGACCTCAGGGACGTGAGGGACATTAGTTTCCATGCTGGTCATAGAGCTGACATGTGTCATTTGATCCGACAACAGGGAATGAATGCTCGAAAAATACACCTAGGGGCTGAAAGTTGGTCACGTGGGTGACCAAAAGACTCCCCATAGGGTCTAGGCACATTTTTCCACATTTTATGTTCCTGACCTCAGGTAAGTGAGGGAAATCAAATTCCACGACGGTCCTATAGGTGACACGTGGCGCTTGATCTAACAATAGGGAATGGATGCTCCAAAAATGCACTTGGGGGTTGAACTGTCAAGTCTGGAGGTCACATGAGGGTCCTAGAGGTCACGTGGGGGATGAGAAATTTTTTCAAGGGTTGGTGTACCTGACCTCAAGGACGTTAGGGACATGAAATCCTGCCAGGATCCTGGTGCTAACACTTGTCCTCTCGAAAAATGACTAAGTCCTGAACTTCCTTTGAGAGGGTAACTTGGAACGATGATAACTTGAGCTCCCAGTGGAATTTCGTTTTTTAATTTTATATGATCCTGACGTTAAATGGAATTTGGAATCCAATGGTTGGAGTATATGATCCCTAAAAATTGGATTTTTTATTTGAGACTCTACTTGTGCCTGATAAAAACTACCTGCAAATCCTATACACCAACGTGTTGTGAAAAATATGATTTCACCATCATGTAGGTCTTGGAATCCTCTTTCTAGCTATGTTTTATTTTACTTCTTCCTCTATCTGGAGCTCCCTAAATCTTCTTCTAAAGCCCAATAGTTGTTTTAGGCTTGTGTACTGCCTAGGCTTGTGAACCTTGGTTTTACTCAGACTACTCTAAGTATTTCAAAACTTATCCAAACCTTCCAAAATAATTTCCATGATGTTATAAGGTATTAAATTAACCTCCATGTTGAATTTTTCCCTTCTGTTCCACTCCATGGGGGTTGATCTAGTCTTGGGAAGGCCAACGATAGCCCTTCCCAATATTGCCACAAGATAACATATTTTCAGAACTCCCTAAAACCTCTTAGGGGAATGAATATATTTTCCTAAATCACCTAGGGGGACTAATTTTACATCAAATAGGGGGTGATCAGACTGAAGAATTTGACTTGGGGTTCCTAAGATTGATAAAACATGAAAATTTTGGCACAGGGGGTAAAATTTTCATGCTTGGAAACTTCCAATTTCCCTATTTCACATTTGCATGACAACAACAGAGATGGCCAATAATAACCAAGTCCATGTATTTTGTGGGATTTCCTTATCAGTGAAAAGTTTCCTCCACCTAGTTCATCATGACATGCTCTGAGTATGTCAAAATTTTCATCCTCTCTAACACACCTACGTGAAACCAAATTAGGGCCACATTTAAATAACATTTCATTTAACCATTTAAATTATGAACCAATTTTGATTAATCTTTTCAATTTTTTCTTAGTAAAAGGAGGAAAATTCCCTATTGCAAGATAATTTTCCATGTCAACAAACCATGGTGTATCAGCTGAAATAGGAAATAATTGTTCATTTGGAAAGTTTTCTTTAATTGGATCTTGTTCCCCTATAGTGGTTAACCTTGACAAGAAATTGGCTACCACATTATATTTTCCTAGATTATCCACAATAGTAATATCAAATTCTTGTAAAAGTAATAACCATATGATTATCCTACCTCCAACCACTGGTTTATTCATCAAGTATCTAATTGCTGCATGATCTGTATGTACACATATTTTTTACCTTGTAATATAATGTTTGAACTTGTTAATTGAATAGATCATAGAAAAAAAATCAGTGGTGGTGTAATTTCTTTTGATGGGAGTAATATTTTTACTAAGGTAATAGATAGCATACATTTTTCCCTCTTCATCTTTTTGTCCCAAAACTGCACCAATTGAGTAATTTGAAGCGTCTATTTGGATATGAAAAGGTTCATCCCAATTAGGTCCTCTTAATATTGACGCAATGATTAGTTTTTCCTTAATCTCTTCAAAAGCATGTTGACATTTTTCATCCTAGAGAAATTCACTATCGTTGGTAAGAAAAAAAAACATGGGGATATAAATTTTACTAAAATCTTTGATAAAACGCCTATAGTACCCAACATGTCCTAAGAATGACTTGATATTTGTGGGGTTTTGAGGAACATGCAAGTTTGAAATAATATTTATTTTGTCTTAGTCAACTTGAATTCCTCTTTTTGAAATATGGTGTCCTAGTACAATCCCCTCATCAACCATCATCAAACATTTATCATGGCTAAGAGACAAATGGTGTTGCTCACACCTTGTTAACACTGAATCCCAATTTTTCAAGGCATCATAAAATGTGTCTCCATGCAAAGTGAAATTGTCCATGTATACCTCTACATAATCATTAGTTAGATTTTCAAAAATTGCTAGTACAACCCTTTGGAAGGTTGTTGGAGCATTACATAGTCTAAATGGAAATAACCTATAGGACAAGGTACCCCATAGACAAGTAAAGGTAGTTTTATCTTGGTCCTCAGCAACCACCCTAATTTGGTTATATCCACTAAAGCCATCAAGGAATGAAAAATATTGTTTCCCTGAGACGTTGTCTAGAACTTGATCTATGGATGGTAAGGGAAAATAATCTCTAAGTGTATCTTTGTATAATTCCCTATAATCAAAAAAAATTCTCCATTTTCCATTCTTTTTAGGAATAATTACAAGAGGAGACACCCACTAACTATTCGAGATGGGGTAGATAAAGCCTACTTGTAATAGCTTTTCAATTTCCTACTTAACTATGTCCTGTAAGGCTGTATTGATCCTTCTATGAGGATGTCTAACTGGTTTAACATTTTCAGTATAAATGTGATGGGTACAAATACTTGGATGGATTCCTTTCATGTCTTTATAGTCCCAATAAAATTCTCTAGTTTGAAACTTCAAAACATCAAATAATTTAGCTTCTTGATCATTTTCCAACCAACTGTTAATGTTTAAAATCCTTCTTGGTTGAATCTCAATTTATTTGGTTCCAGAGTGTACTAAATTGATTTTTTGAAAAGGGTCCATTAGAGTGTTTAGTGGACATGAATGAGGTAACAACATATGATATGCAGTAATGTCTCTAAAGTCTCCTTGAGGAATAATACTAGATAAAGGATAGTAAGAAAATCTATGAAACTTATCTTGATGTTGGTCAAGCTCCTCATTACTGACATTTTCCCAAGATTCATTAATGTTTCCTAAGATCTCTGAGACTAATGCTACTAATTCCATAGTTATTTCCTCCCCTTTCGATGACAATTCACGTTCCTCTGGAGAAAACTTATTTACATCTACATCGGATTGCGATGGTTCTAGAGATGAATATAAATGTTCCAGAGATAAATCTGAAGGTTTTGGAACTATCTTTGATTATTTCAAACACAATTGGTGACCATTCAATGGGTGATTAATGCTATTCTCCACCTCCCTTACATGATAATACAATTTTATCATAGCCAAAGAAGACAAGTTTTGTTTATTAGTATCAGAATCATCAACCCATAATTGTTCATGATTATCAATGAAAGGTCTTGCAGAAGGATATAGGGAAATTTGTTTAGAACTCTTACCATTAGAGATGGTCATATCACCTGATCTTCAATCAATTAAGGAAATAATTGTAGCTAACCATGGTCTACCCAAAATGATAGGATAACTAATTTTTACCTTTTAGCCATAATAGAAGGGATTCCATTGGATACTCTCATGAATCCACCATAACTGCCACATCTTCAATGATCCCTTCTGGTTTAGCTACTGACTGATCTCCCATCTGCAATATCATGCTAGTAGGTTGTATACCTGTCAATGGTAATGTTTTCAAAGAGTCTAATGTCATAACATTTATAGTTACTCCAAAATCAACCAAAACATTATGTATATGTTTGTTTCCTATAGTAATAGAAATAACAAGGCTTCCAGTATCCCTATATTTGGGAAGTAAGAGTTTACCTGCTAATAAATCAACAAATTTCCAATCTATCTTAATAGTCCTAGGGTACTTATTCTTCCTTCTAGGTTTTTTCAAGCATAACATTTTGATTAATTTGTTTAATTTAGGAATGTCCTTGATTTCTTGTAATAATGGTATTTCAATATTTAATTTCCTTAACTCCTGCACCAGTTCAGATTCCTTGGTCTCAATAACTTCTTTAATTATTTATGGAAAAGGGGTTTATGAAGTATTTTTATCTGGTTATTTATATTTTTCTTTTTCATCAACTTTAGGGAGGACTGAACTAGGTGTTTCAATTTCATCTGACATCTCAGTAATTATAACAGGTGGACTATTAATTATTTTTCCATATCTATTTTGAATATCTTTACATTCTATGACGTTAAGATCAACCGGTTTTTTCTTTCTCTGCTCCATAGACAGGGGTTGTTTGTTTGTATTTGGGATTAACCACTGGTTATGTTGGTGTATTTGTTTGAAACACATTTCTAGTTTGTGAACCTTGTGCTGGGGAACCCATAATGGCTTGTTGTTGTTGGTTGGGATATGTCCTCCCTTAGGCATAGTTATTGGGGTTCCACCCAGGTTGTGACCAAGCATAAGGGTTACCTTGACCATTATAGGGTTATTGGTGTCCTTGAGCATACCAAGCTTGTCCTGCCAAATCCTGGGGATTCCATGTTGGTTGAGGAGCCCAAGGGGGTTGTACCCAATTTTGTGGTACCGTCTGACCTACCCATGGAATCATCCAAGGATTAGGATTAGATATTGGTATGAACTACCCCTGGCTCTGTGTAGCTTGTCTTTGGACAAATTTTACTTCTTCTACACTGGATGAAGTGCTGGTTTGTTTAAGCTGATTTTTTATGAATGGAAGAAGAGAACAATCATTAACTTGATGTTCCCTAGATTCACAAAGGAGACATATTTATTTTTTATCCAAAGGACAATCTCTTATTGCATGCTTATTTCTACATCTAGTACAATACATAGCTTACAGTTCAATATTAACATTTGATTTGGCTTGCAATCCATCCATGGTAGAAGTTAATTGAACTGGGATATCTATTTTGAATTTTGCTAATTCATCCATAAGTTTGTTCATGTCTGGGCTCCTATCTTTCACAATTTTTCCTTTCTTGGGTCCTCCCCTCATTCTTGAATAATTTATATAGATGTATTTAATCTCATCCATTCCCAATTGATTGATGTCTCCACCTCCCATTAAATTAAGGGCTTCCCTAGCTTTGCCATCCAGACCCTTAAGAAAAATGGTTTTGCATAGATCTTCCTGAAGTACAAATCCACACCTTTTACCTATGACAAGGAATCTATCTAAATAATCTTCCATTTTTTCAACCTGTTCTTGTTTGATCCTAAAAAAATCTTCCTTCCTATTTCTCCCTCTATAGTAGTCCTGATACTTGTCTAAGAAGGCAATTTCTATTTGTTTCTAAGAGGTAATGGAATTGGATACTAATCCCATGAACCATCTCATTGCTACATCTTTCAAAGTAGATGGGAATAACTTGAGTTTTTGATTATCTATTTTGTAGTCATAGGTTTGACATAATACTTTAAATTCAAACAAGAATTGGTCAGGGTCCTTAGAAAAAATCCATCTAAATGTGGGAAAGTGTGTAGGTGAAATATTATTCAAATGTGTTTTTTCATCCTCCGACTAGATTGGATAAGTGAAAGTCCTATCAGGTTCTCTCTCTGGTTCCCTAGCCATATCTGTAATATATCCTAAATCATTTTCCCAATCAACCCAATATGTTATCCTCTTTCACAGATGTGAGAAGTCAGGGGTAGGAGGTTGAATGCTATACTGAGAATTGAAACTTTCTCTTAACGGATCTTGTGATATAACCCTTCTTCTAAAATTTCCACCCCTTTTGATGATGGATCTAAAAAGTCCAAAGGTGGGAGTTCTACTTCCTGTCTAACATGGGACAATGGTGCTTTTAATTATTTCTCAACTTCCCTGGTTGGACTAGAGGATGCTGATAATTCTTGTTGAGATATTTTTGGGAGAAATATACCATTTGAGTCTCTTGGTCTACTCATAAATTTTTTGATAACCTGGGGGATATTTTTCAATTACTAGATGTGTGATTGTTTTTCTTGTTGACACCAAATTGGACAATTCCAACTAGTTATCCCTGGAAACGGCACCAAAAATTATGGGATTCATTATTTCCTTCATTTGATCAACTCATGGTTGATGTGATATTAAAACTAGGGGTGTGTCTAAAGCTATATGCAACAAGTGAAGTCTCAGGTAAACTAGTAATTAATTGTAGTTACTATTATTTTTTAATTTTTCTCTCAGGGGGTTTTATAGTGTTTTAAGATCTTTTTCCCAAAGCCTTATTGAAGCTAAACTGTAAGAAACTTATTGAAGGAAACACACATTGCTGAAATTAACATGCCTTGTAGAATTGAACACACTACTGAAATAAACACACTTTATAGAATTGAACACACTGCTGAAATAAACACACCTTGTAAATATTATTTAAAATGCTTTCTAAGGAGATAAAAATGTAAACTACAACACTTGAAAGGACAATAGATAAATTCACATAACAAATCTTACTTATTGAATCAAAAGTACTACAGAATTTCCAAATGACATAATTATACAAATTACTTGAAAGGAAAAATACAAACGAAAGAAAAGATCCTTTTCCTTGGAGGAGATGGCCCTTGCTCCACCTTGAATCAGGAGTTAACACAATATGTTGCTCTCAAAATTAGATGGCTATTCTTATTATTGAAAATATTAAGTCTTATAGAAATAACGTTTTCATATCTACCTTCATTTCTCTATATATCCTTTTCCATCCGAAGATGCATTTACAATAATGAGTGATCAACAACTATCCTTACGCCTACAAATCCTAGTAAACCGAATAGTGCCCAAAGTAGCTATGAAATCGAGAAAACTAGTTGGATATATAGTTGTAGGTCTTACACATGTATATTTGGAGTGTGAAGAACTAAAAAATTGTTGGTTTATGTTTTCTTAGAAGGCCTATTCTTTTCTTCATAATTGAATTTTGACAGATTAGGAAGATCCCATTGATTCTGAAACTTTGGAGAAGTTCCAGAACCAAAGGGGAATCTTCCGGAACTAATTTCTAGAGTTCCAAAGCTATGCCATATTTAGCAAACTTCCTCAAAAAGATGTTGGTCACTCCACAATTTGCTTATCCTGACCAAGTATGACCTGCTTATTTCAAAACTGAATTTCCACACCATTTTTTAGGAAATATAGTTCTTAGAAATTTGAAAAAAAAAAAAAAATGGATAATTACAACCTGAACTTATATTAGATCAAACAAAAGTTATGAAATGAATTCAAACTTGATTGAAAAGGCAACAAGATCAGAGTATTCATTGCACATTGATGAGGCATATTTTAGCCTCATCAGGAGTAAGGGACATGCGACAGGAAGATCCCATGTGGAAAGCAACAGATATGGTCGACATAGGGGTCGATGCACATGGTACAACATGGAGGACTTGGGCGGGTTTTTCAATGAAAAATGCAAAATGGTCGGTGCGGGGGTTTCGAACCTGCTACCTCTCCCCTCCGCACTAGGTGCTTGAACCAACTCAGACAACTCGCTGAGTTGGTTAGGATAATGTTGATAAGACATTTAAATAATTTTTGTGGGTACACAAAGGATATAAAATCCACTCCTTCCCTACATTCAACACAAGCTCACTCAAGATTTCTACAAGCTCCTCCCAAGATAAAATCATCTCTTAGGCAAAGGTCGAGGAAATGCAATGAGCTTCGAAGGAAAGCTCGAGGAGTTAGAAGAATATGAAGAGGCCTTAGGAAATATGAAGGCCATTGTTGGAGTGAAAAATTTAAAGGCCTATTATAAGCATTTAATAATTCCTATAGGTGACGAGGCTCCATTATCTCCAAGAAGCATTACTCTGAGCCCAAACCAAGGAGAACGAAGATGAAGTTTGAAGGCATTTTGTGGAAAAATTATGGAGAATTTAAAATATATAAGTCCTATATTATTACAGGCAATACAAAGAAATGTAAAGGCTTATATTGTAATAATATAGGCATGATGGCCTATATCATAATATTATGGGTGCATCTAAGACATATATCATATTAATATAGGAATAAGGGATGTATAACACCTATATCGTACTAATATAGGCATCTTCATAATGGTTTAGGATTTATTATTTTTAACTCACTAAGAGTCTTCTCAAGTTGAAACCTAGAGACGCCATGGATCCGAGGGATGTGACAGAGTACCATAGAAGTAGTACAACCTAAAACCTTAGTAATTTGGACGATTCATCAGAACATTGGCTTAAGAGGAGGGTCATTATTTAGTATTGAGATCGTTGGAAAAATTAGATGTCTACTGACATTTAGAGAATTAGCACTGCACAATGGAAGCGTTGAGGTTTTTGGAAGAATACTCAGCACCATGAAATTGAGGCATTGAGGTATTCATTATTATGGGAGTCATTGTTAGGAATGAATAGTGTTCACATTATTATTAATGTGTGCAACTATATTATCAATATAATATATATGAGTAAATTGTAATATTATTAATGATGAGTTAATATAACTCATATTAATAATATAGGATTAATAATTGTTATATTAAACAACTATAACTAATATTGTTTATACATGAGATTTGGTTATACAACCAACTCATGAATATAGGAGTTTGTGGGGAATGTTGTTGAACAGTCTCCGTGAAAATAGGAGTAGACTCTCCTATTAATATGTAATAGAACCGAATGAAATAAATGAACAAAGTGGAGATTATTGTAATACCTCTGTCTATTATTTGGATCAATAGAGAAGAATTATTATTGTGTGAATCCTATGTAAAACGGATCCAAAATTTAGATTTGGTCTCAGAGCGAGGGACATGGAGAAATGAAATAAAGCTTTCAGGTAGATATAAAATTTTTCATTGCCCGATTATGGAAGTTTTTCAAAAGAAAAAAAATCTATTTTAGATTAGATTAGTGTGATAGATCTTGATTGTGTGTAGGAGAAGTTTTGTTTGCGAAGAAAGACGTATCTCTAAGGATTGCATTCAATTTTATTATGTTGTCTCTTCCTCTCTACAACTAGAAAGATATCTCCAGACTTGCACAGATCAAATAATTCTTGTGTTCTACATTATTTGCATCTCAAACCATGGAAAAATAAGGCAGGGGTCTCTGTAATATTTTGGATCTAACAAACAAAGAGATCAAATATGTTTTAGCCTCTGGCAATCACTACTCTGTCTAGAAATATTCATGATTGGCTGATGTATCATCCAATGTGGATGCCAGAGAAAATAAATTCTGGGAAGCTATCAAAGACGTCGATCATTTTGGGAACTTATTGATCTTCAGATATTCCATACTACTATCATTAGATACGTGTATATAATGTGCTCAGTTAGCACTTGAGCATGTCATGTGGGAGTGTTTCTGATTACCTTAATGGATGTTCTAGTAGTGGCGACGTGATAAAAGGAACTCACAAGTTGTTCAATAACACACTAGTAACTATCTGCCAGCGCGAACCGTTCTAGCATCCCTCTCTAGCTAATAGTCATCTCTTGATAACAAGCTTGGATGTGGACTCTTCGGTGACTGTATCAGGGAACTAAGCTCTCCAAACCTACTCCATGCGATCCTCCAAAGAGAAACATTCACCGACTCCACATTCCAATCCTCAAAGAGCATGTGGATTTAAAAAATTCAAAGATAGAGTTTAGTAAGTCATTTTTTCATTATTTTTAGTTTTTTATCAAATTTACAAAAGTCTATGTCGATTGTATTCTAATAATAGCTTTTAGCTATATTAGAAAAATGTTAAAGGTTATAGTGTGTTAGTGTTTAGTTATGTTATATGTATCTGTTTTATGGTCTAAGTCAATTTCACTGGATTTTAATTAGGTATGTGTAGTTATACATCTCAATCAAGGGTCATTTTTAAGTCTCTAGTGTAAAGTATAAATTGTCATAATAAAAAAATTACGTTGTAATGTCCATTGTCTTTAAAAATTAGATTCAAGTTTGTCTTATCAGGTTGGATTTTAAAGTTTATAAAATTCTATATTATTTGTTAGTGTTGTCAAATAGTTAATTTATAGTTAAATTTGTAATGTCATCAAAAGTATTGTTTCAACTTTTAAGTGTAATTATTCTGTGTCAGTAATTTTGTTGTCAAAGAGTCAAAAAATTGAGTCATTCCAAAAGTCTGAAAAATAAAATAATTTTTTTTCCTTACAGACACATTTTCGGTGGAATTTGACGTCTGTTCAAGGTATGTATTTGTGCTTCATGATCAAACCTGACTGAGCTAGTAGTATGATACTAGAGGAAGGAGGAAAACAGTGGAAGGAGGTCAATCAGTGACCTCTCATCAGTTGCCAATGACGGGGCTGCACAGATGGTTTGGTGACATGTGTGCAGTGTGGTTTATTTTTCATTTTCATTGTTCCTATTTGCAGTGTGATGGTTTGCTGAATAAACCCTTTTCAAAGATTTTTGGAGGAGTCATGTTTTCAGAATACTCACTTTTGGGAGTAGGAGAAGATTTCGAGGTAGACTCAAGGGATGGTTATCTAGCTAGTGTGAAGATTGTTGATCTTGGAGATTCAGAATTCGGGCACCCAGGGAGGAAGGGAAAGTCCCACAGGAACCCAAAGAGGAAGGGAGCATTCCTACATAATTCAACTCGACACTACACCTTTACGAGGGTAAAGTGATAATATATGGAGTTTGTACCTAGTCTAAGAAGTGCTTTTAGGAGGTGGTTCAACTTATTCGAATATGGTTCTTCGTCCTATTCACATTAAGGGGGTGAAGATTAGTGATTAATAATGTTCACACTAAGGGGGTGAATGGTAGGAATGAATAGTGTTCACATTATTATTAATGTGTGCAACTATATTATCAAATATAATATATATGAGTAAATTGTAATATTATTAATGATGAGTTAATATAACTCATATTAATAATATAGGATTAATAGTTGTTATACTAAACAACTATAACTAATATTGTTTATACGTGAGATTTGGTTATACAACCAACTCATGAATATATGAGTTTGTGGGGAGTGTTGTTGAACAGTCTCCGTGAAAATAGGAGTAGACTCTCCACTTAATATGTAATGGAACTGAATGAAATAAATGAACAAAGTGGAGATTATTGTAATACCTCTGTCTATTATTTGGATCAATAGAGAAGAATTATTATTGTGTGATTCTTGTGTAAAACTGATCCAAACTTTAGAGTCATCATCAACTCACTAGATATATTTTGGAGCCTATAGTTTATAGCCATAGGGTATTCTGCAAAAGAAGATTGGATCTACTACATAAGTCGAGATATTGTCACTCATTGTTTGTGGAGGAGGTCCTTATTCTTTAGGGTTATTGAGCCATAAATTCAAAGTACATAATGTCTGGAAGACCAATTAGGGGAGAAATAGGGTGTCGTAATAACATTTGGAAGACCGATCGGGGAGCCATAGGGAATTATACCATGAAGGTGAATAATGGATTGAATCTAATAAATTTTCTCGTTCCATTTTTTATTTAGTATTATCATGCTTTGATTGTAATTTTGTATTATAATTGTAGTCGTTAAAGTGGATAATATATCGGTTCTATTAATGCACCCAGAGATGTAGGAATTCTGCTGAAGTCCTTTATCAATCTGTGTGTAGTGTGTTTTAATTTTTTCATTTCTTTAATTTTATTTTAATGGGGTAAATTTGGAAAATAATTTGAAGCCTATAGGGTTCTGTAGTCGAGAAAAAAAAATTCGGTCAATTTTTGGATTAGTCTTAAATGACTTCAAACTCATTTTCTAGAAAAAATACATATTAAGAAAATAATAATTAAGTGGGAAACATGATATATTTTTGTATTTGATATTTTAGGGTATAAATAAAAAGGGGTAAATAAAATTATAATGGAAAAATGGGTTAGTAAGGTACATGGAAAAAATAGGGGGTACTTTTAGTTTAATAATATAATGGGAATGGGTGTTAACAATTGAATAATTAAATGTAAAAAACTAACATTAAGGGTATTATTTAATACCATTTGAACAAACATGTTATACTATACTTTTACTAAGTTAACTTGATGTAAAGACCTGCATTCAATCTTATAATAAAAAAAAAAAATTGCATTAGAAGTAAAAATTTCAACTGTTCAATCACCTAAACCAATAACTTATTACTTTACTGAAGAAGGAAAAAACTTGATCAAACACACAAAAATGCATAAAACATTGTTTCAAAGCTAAAAATAATTTTACACATTGTTAAATACATCATGCCAACACGTTCAAACCATCAAACAATTTCCACATCACATTTTACACCTATTTTCCTTGTAAACCTCTTATTATCCTTGTATCTCTGAAACACTTGATTTTCTAACATAACTCATGATGGGTCATTGTAATTTCCAATCATTTAACCAAAAGATTCATTTTTTGGTATCATTCTAAATTATGGTTGTGTCCAAGAGTGTATGCTGAGAATTTTTATGCAACACAATTGTTGTGGTAGTTCTCCTTGGGGGGTTTCAGTTGGTATTGTTCTCTTGTTTATCTTTACTCTACGGAAAGTAAATACAATTCTAAGATACAAAAATGAAATACAGAATTCAAGAAATGCATTTAATCTACCGAGATAACATTTTTGTTATAAATTTCTTTCAAAATTAAATTCTTAACTAAATTGAAATTATCACACGAAAGAAATGACAGTAAGGAAATATACTAAAGCAAGGAAATATAAGACTGCATTCAAATAATCATTTGAATCAAGAAACTTAAACTTTAACTTATCAGGAATAAATATTATGCATGAAACACCAATCCTTGAATCTCCTCAGTTGAGTTGGGCCTTTCTCTCCTTCGGGATTGAGGTACTTAACACTAATATATATTCAAAATAGCATAGAATATATTTACCCAAATGAGTTCAGAACATACTCCATCATGAGACTGAAAATAACTATCAACTGATATATAAATCTGTATTAAAAACTACTAACTATGAAACAATTTCAAGGAGATTTCTTATAGACACAATCGGTTACAAACCATTCCGTAATTGTAGGCAATGGATTTAACTAATAATAACCTCATAAAGTCTCAATGACATCCTGTAATATAAATAAAAACAAGGTCCTGTTTTGGAGGTTGTTATGAGAAGATCTTTAAAACTGGCATAGTGGCAAAGAATTTGGTCTCCTTGACTGTGACTTGATCAAAATTGGTACAAAATGTGATTTATCAACCTACACATGTCATCATATCACTCACAAAGGTAGTTAGTGGGAATTCCTATGGTCATTAGATCACATGAGACAAGATAAGGAGAAATGCATTAATCTTACTTTGGTTAAGACTATCTAGAACATCCCCTATGCATGAGCTAATGTGTTTAGGAGAAAAATCTATCGATATATGGATGATATAATAAGTCAATTTATGCACTCATCATTTCCCCTATAGTTTAAATTTTGCATGTCCCCATGCAAACTTTCTGCGAACTACTCTTTTCTCAAGTTGTTTGGCCATGTCATACTCCTCAAACTAGTCTACATATTACTTCTTTGTTCCTTTGCACCCCTGGGTTTCCAAGATAACGTCTTCCCATACTTTGAAACTGTAATGAGATTGGGAAGCATTATTTCTCCAAGTTTTCATGGGATTGAGGACAAAGGGATGTCTTACTTACATGCCAACCAATGCATTATTGTATTTTGTTGCACCCTTTTATGCTATTTTCCTAATGATTGCTACAATTTCATCCCCTCTTCGCATACTCGAATTGAGGTTTTGAGGGGAAAGGAATTCCCTTCTTTTCAATGGTAAAATTAGAGTATCCCACCTCCTATCACAAGCTATTATATCTTCACCAAAGTTCTGCTGACAATAAATCTCAAAGTCTTGAACACATTTGGATAATATTTCTGAAGTATTCCTTCCAATTCCAACTTGATAATATAGGGACTTGAAATCCTTTTTCATGGAGACATCATTATAGTGGGTAGGCCTAATATAAAAATCACTAGTTTGGGCTGCTTGATTAACAATATTTGTTTGTTTAACCCAAAAAATATGGTTCCTAACCAGTGATTGAAAATATTTCAATTGGAACCCCCTAGAGATAAATTGATAAAGAAATCAGGGACATTAGAAACCAATATGTTGTGTAGATATAATTCACATAACAAATTTTGTATTTCTAGAGTACCCCATTGATAAATTTATAAAAAAATTCCCATCTAGATCCTCATGGGGCTCTCCATAACATATCCTTTGTAATTTCCATGCATAAAATTTTTCCTGAAGAAACATACTGTAAACTGAAGAGGGCTTCGTACAAGCTAGGATTTGGTAAGCCAGAGGATAAACAAATTCAACAATTGACTCCAATTTCTTCTTAGCATTTGAACTTTACTAAACCTATTATTTCAGTTTCTCATTTTCCTGGACCAAATATTTATTTTAGAGAGAAAATTGTTCACAACGAGAGGAAAAATCATTCCATGCTTGCAAACCAATATTATTTTGCCTCTTTAAACTATTAACTTCTACTTTTAAGATAGTTATTTCTTTAACTTTCTCCACAGTTCATTGGAAAAATTCATTTTTCATAGACATATGGGTTTCTTCCATAAATTTTAATTTCTCCCTTAGAGTGGCAATTTCATCTTGATACTTCTTTAGGAATTCATCTTCATGTGCTTCTAGATGACCAATCTCCCTTGCACTAGTTTTTGGAGCTCCAGTATGGGTTTCCAGCGCTACGGGTATTTTCAGAGACGTTGACACAATTTTCGGAGCCTTAGCAATGTCTGGCATATTATTATCAGGGCATTGGTCTTAAAAAATGGTTGTTATAAAATCATAATCATTTAGTCATTCTGCAAGGCTAGAAGTACCAGCTTCGGAAATTTCTTTTGAAATTGGGGCTGAACCCTTATTAGACAATGCAGGCTGAAAAAATGTAGTTTTCTTTGAGGAACAAGACCTTATTAGTCTCAATGAAATAGAAGCAGGGGCTGGTAGGGTAATATTTTCCTTGGAGTCTTGAGGCATAGAGGGTTGGTCATCCTCACTTGCAGATTCTTCTATAAGTACACTAGAAGGCCGAGGAGTTGATTTAATCTTAGGCTGAGAACTGAGAGGTAGTTATGAAGAAACTAGTGTAGAAGCTCTTTTAATTTTATTCAATTTAGAACAATCCCCTGCATTTGTCCTCTCTACCTTTATCTTGGGCCTACAAAATCCCTGACATGCACAAATTAACTAGATAATCCCTGGGTGTTTTAGGGCAGCTTTACCACCTCCATTTTTGTATTTTTGACCCACCTTAATGACAACCTCAACAAGGTACTTTGAAAAAATAACCTTAATCTCAAGGTTTTTCCAACCCTTCTTCAAATGAGTGATAATTTTCAATGTGTTACCCCCTAGCATTGATGGTTTCCCATCACATATAAGATACATGTTCACCTAAGTAGAAATTTCCTTCCAATGACTTGAAAAACTCTCCCTTTTAATAACTTTTTGTATTCCATGGGGATTGAGGATTATTTCAGGAAAATATTCCCCTTCATCATGAAACAGAGGTATCAAATCCTTAAGTGGGGAGTTAGTTACAACCTTAAGCCCAAAATCTAGGAGGTCAGATATTGTAGCAACAATGTGGCTATCTATTTCAATTCCTTTTCCTCTTATTCGAGAGCATGTTACCTCAAATTTCAACAAAAAAACATCAACTAAATATTCATCAAAACCCTCAAATTTGGTGAATAAATTCTAACCAACCTACATCATGGAAGACATGGGAGATGACATCATTTCATAGGAGAGGCTCTACAGACTCTGGTTCTGATTTTTTATTTTGCCCCATAAACAGATTAGTCTAGGTGGAGTTACAGAAAAATGTTGAAGGTTTATGCAAGAAAAACAAAGCAATTGCAAGAAATGTCAGTAGCAAAAGTTCTAACTACATTTTGAATTTATAATGGCATTGAGTTGGTGTAAAAATGGCAGCAAAAATATTGATGGTACTTAATTGGGATGAAAATATTTCAATTCTCTGCATAGTTCCCATCCTATAATCATGACTACTCATGCCACTTTTCCTTCTCAGAGAAAGGTGACACATGTTGTTTACTCATCCATTAATACTCCTTATACCCTACTTTACTCCATGAGATATGATTTTACATCCTTAATAAATACATTGGGAATGGGATTTTGATTTTACGTATTAAATAAATGCATTGGGAAGTTCTAAAAAATTTAATATCCATAGCAAGGCATAAGAACACTTCACCTTGCCAACTCATCTTTCTACTGACCATTGGTGTTCCACCTCTTGCAATTTAAGAGTAATTATGATTAATGCACATTCTAATAATTAATATCTCTAGCCTTTATTGAATGCATGAAATCAAACATATTTTTATATTTTTATGATATAGGGGGAAGAGGATAGTAACTATGATCTTCTCCCTTTATTTAAATTTCCCAAATAACTATTCATGGTGGGAAGAGTTACAATATTCTACTGAATCAAATTCTTCAAACAACATAATGTTCATAGTGAAAGCTTCCTTATCCTGAGGATGTTGATATATCCTCAGTCTATGGCCATTCACCAAAAAAGTTCTCCTATCACCATTAATTGGAAATAGTCTCACAGATCCATTATCATAAACCTTTTCAATTTGATAGGGGTCCCAACCATCTTGTTCTCAAATTTCCTTTGAATTGCTGATACTTCAAGTCAAACAGTAAGACCCAATCTCATTCGTTAAACCTTTTGTTCTTTATATGAGCATCATGCCAGGATTTTCTCTGATGTTGAAGTATTTCAATTTGTTTTTGTACCTTCATACGAATTTCATCAAGTTCATTCAACTACATCAATCTCTCATGTTGAGATTTATCCAGTTCAATTTCAATCTTCAATGTTGTCCTCCAGGTTTGTGTAACTCAAATTCTACAGGGAGCAATGACTTCTTCCCCATATACTAGTTCATATGGGGAAAAACCCAGCGGTGATTTTCTAGGTTGTATTGTTTTCCCAAACAACTTCAGGTAGTCTTGGCACCCAAATTTTCCTATCTGCATTGACGACCTTAGTCAAAATATTTTTCCAATTCTCTATTTGTGACCTCTACCTGCCCATTGGATTAGGGCTGGTATGGTGATGATTTCCTTATACTTGATTTGGTAGATCTTCAGGATGGCTTAAATTATGTTGGACATGAACTAAGGTCCTTGATCAGATAAAATGGCTATGGGAGCTCTGAATCTTAGCATAATTCTTTTGTAAAAAAATTCAGCTACAACATCCTCATTGGAAGATGCTAGTGCTTGAACCTCGACCCATTTTGTAATACTATTCGATGCACACCAATAGGTACTCTTTTTCGTAGGATGGGGGGTCAAAATGCCCAAAGAAATCAATTCCCCGCTTCTCAAATGGCCCTAAGACCAACTCAGGATTGACGGCCATTTCAGTAAACAACGTAAGCTTCCCCTTTCTCTGACATGCATCACATTGCCATATATACTTTTTGACAGATTTTTTAGTAGAGAGGGCCAGTAGGTACCCCAGCTCCCAAGGACCTTCTGGATTTTCCTCTTCACTGAATAATTTCCTCCTCTAGGTTAATCATGAAAATATCTCAGTATGTCATACACTTCATCTTCTTGAACACACTTATGAAGAATCATGTCAGGACAACATTTAAAAAAATATATATTTCACCATTTGTATGTAGCACTATTTTTTACAGATCTTTTATGTTCTTTATTGGTAAAGTAATCTAGAAAATTCCCTGTAGTTAGATATTTGGAAATATCATAAAACCATGTAGGATGTGTTGATATTGAAAATAAGTGCTCATCTTGAAAGTGATATTTGACTAACTCATCTTCTCTTGAAACCTTCAATCTCGAAAATAAGTCAACGATAACATTGGCCTTTCCAGGCTTATCAATAATAGTAAAGTTAAATTCTTGAAAAATAATTAACCACCTAATAAGTATGCCCGCCTACTACTAGTTTTTTCATCAAATATTGTATGGCTGAATGGTCACTATACACAAAGATTTTATATCCAGTAATGTAGTGTCTTAATTTATTCAGAGAGTAAACAATAGCTAGGAATTCCTTTTCTGTAGTGGTGTAATTTTCTCTCTGTGGGGTCCAGGTTTTTGCTAATGAAATAGATGGGATATATTTGGTCTTCCTCATCCTTTTTTCCAAGAACATATTTCATTATTGTGTTAGAAGCATCAGTGTGAATATGAAAAGGCTATCCCCAATTGGGTCCTCTCAAAACCGGGGCAGTGGTCAATTTCTCCTTTATAATTTTCAAAATCTTGTCGACATTGAGGATACCATTAAAAAACACAGTTCTTTAACAAAAAAGAGAACATGGGGTGCATAAATCTTACTAAAATATTTTATGAACCGTCTATAATATCTTACATTTCCAAGGAAACTTTTGATATCAGTCTGATTTGTTGGTGTATGCAATTTAGTAATGACTTCTATCTTTTTTAGGATCAAATTGGATATCTTTAGCATAAATATGATGACCCAAGACAATTACCTGATCAAAACATTATTCATGACTTAAGGAGAGTTGGTGTTTCTCACATCTAGTTAACACTTTTTCAAGATTACTCAAGGATTCTTCAAAATTAGACCCGCTGGTTAGTAAAATCATCAATATAAACTTCAACAAAATCATTAGTGAGGTATGAAAAATAGCAAAAACTACTCTTTTAAAGGTGGTAGGTGTGTTACAAAAGTCCAAATGGTAGAAATTTGTATGCAAATGTACCCCTAGGGATAAGTGAAGGTGGTCTTATCTTGATCAACAGGTGTTATATTGATTTGGGTTATATCCGTTGAACCAATCCAAGAAGGAGAAGTATTTCTTACCTTCTAAATTATCCAAAACATGGTCGATAAAGGGTAGGGGAAAGTAATATTCATTGGTGGATTATTAATCTCCCTATAATCTACACAGATTCTCCACTTACCGTTTTTATTGGGAACTATATAACGACGTGGTGATAATAGATAAATCCTACCCTCAACAATTTTTCTATTTCATTCTTGACAATGTCTCCGAGTATTGGATTAATCCTATGTTGTGTTTATCTAATTGGCTTAACATATTGAGTGTAAATATTATGAGTATACGATGCTTGGATGAATCCCTTTTCATGTCAGTATAGTCCCAAGAAGAAGCTTTCGAATGATTCCTCAAGATATCTATAACCCTAGTCTCTTGGTTTTCTTCTAAAATTTTACCAATGGTCAGTTATTTTCCTATCTTAATAGTTACCTATTTAGTGTCTTTCAAAATAACAAGTTTTGTTTCAACAATCGAAGAGTTCAAGGGACAAGCATGAGATTGTATCATGTAAAGAATAGCCATGTTTTCAAGGGATATAAACCTTGGCTAAAGGGCAATGAAAATCAATGGGTTGTATGTCATTTATGGTAATCATAGGTCTCTTCACAATATTATATAGAAATATCACTTACCAAGGTGATGTCTTCTTCTGAGTTCAAAACAGTCATTTCAGTAGCCATGGTTTGGATTTTATGTAGCCCATAAGTCCTAGTTTCCATAGCCATAGTATCATCTTAATCAAACATTGGGTATGGTTCATTGATTTTCTTCCATATGATTTTTCACTGCAATTGTGGCCAAATAAGAAGAACTCATGTTGTTAGTATCTAAAATATTCTTTTATTTTTGCCCATATGAAATAGTCATTTTTTCTTACCTATAGTCAATGTATGCAGTAACAGTAGCTAATCAAAGTCTTCTTAAGATAATTGGGTATCCTAACTTCCAAGCTTTAGTATTTAAGACCATAAAATCTACAAGACACTCTCAAGATTCAATTATGACCATAACATCCTCAATTACTCCATCTTGTACACAGATAGATTGATCTACCAATTAGAGGACACTATTGGTTGGCTGTAATCCTGTCAAGGACAAGAAATTGAATGTGTCTATTGTTATGAAATTGATAAAAACACCAAGATATACCAAAACATTGGATATTGACTGACCATTCACAAAAATAGTAGTGAATGGACTCCTAGGATCCCCATATTTTGGTGTGAAAGAAGTTTTCTAGCTACAAGGTCAACTAGATTTCCTTCTATTATGAATATTTTTGGGTATTTCTTCTTCCTTCCTAGTGTCTTTATGCTGTGGTTTCTAATGTTCTGGTTTAATTTGGGAATGTCCCTTATTTCTCTCAAAATTAGGACCTCAATGTTCATCTTTTTCAACTCCTAAACTAGTTTTATTTTTTTAGTCTTTCTGGGAAAGGAGCTGAATGCACATCCTTATCTTTTTATTGGGCTATTCCCAGTGTATCGTGTTTGTGGAACATGTCAAGTTTTCTCACTTTCCTCAAGTATTTTAGTGATAACTATTAGAGGGTTGTTTACTGTTCTTCAGATCTCAACTGCAAGTTATTAAATGAATTAAATTTCATTATCTCACCCTATCTTTCTTCATTAATTGAAGTTGTTTTTTGCTTTTTTAGGTTTTAGACAAGATGGGCCAGAAGTTGAGTTTTTGTTTCTTTCCCTTGTTGGTAATTTTGTTTTGGTGGTGGCATTAGATATTTTTTTGTTATGTGAACCTCTTAGCTGATTAGAGTTCTATTGGGGTGCCCATTGTTGGTTTGGCCATGGATGTGCATTTGATAGTGGTGTTGAACCATGTGGATTTTATGGAGGCATCCATGGTGGTGGATGTGGGGTAAACCATCTAGTTTTTTTGGTTGTCCAATCAGGTTTTCCCCAAGTTGGTGGAGGAGTCTGATTGGCCCATGGCATCATCCAGGGGTTCTGAGCAGGTCTAGGAGCATAAGCAGACTAGTTATTTGATCTTTGAATGAAGATTACATCTGAATTTTATTAAGTTATGGAATTTAATATTTATTTTAGCTGAGGGTAGGAGAGTAAAATGGTTGGTATCATGGTCAAGGACATCACAGATCAAGTTTTTTTTTTTGATTTCTAAATAGTATTCTTTCAAAGGATGTATTTTCTGACATCTAGGGTAGTATATGTCTAAAGGTTCTTTTACAACATGTTTTTAGCTTTCAGTCCATCTATGGTTGAATTTAATTGTGACAAGATGTCTATTTTCATGTTGGCCATTTCCTCTAGAAATTCTAAGGTACCAAGGGCATTTTTTTGATGTTTTTCTTCATCTAAGGATTCCCCTTGTTCTAGAATAACTACAACATAACTCAGTAATCTGTCCCATGGAGAGTTTTTGTACATCACCTCCTCCTATGAGATGAAGGGATTAAGGAAAATTATCCTAGTTATTTTTTGCATTCAACTCATAATCACTTCTCTTATAGACAGAAAGAAATTTGTCCAAATAATCCTCAAGATTTTCATCTTCTTTTTGCTTCATCTGAAAGAACTCTTCCCTATTATCTATTCCCCTCTAGTAGTCTTGGTATTTTGTCCAAAAATGAAGTCTCCATTTTGCTCCCATAAATGAATGGATTTCGATGGAAACCCCATAAACCACCTCATGATAGAGTCTTTGAGGGTGGAAGGAAAAATTTTGAGTTTCTAGTTATTTTTTTTGTAGTCCGATGTTTAGTAGAGGACTTTGAATTCAAACAAAAAATTGGTCCTGGATCTTCTGTGGACATTCCTCGAAAGATAGGGAGAATGGATAAGGAAATTTTTTTCATAGGTGTTTCCTCATCCTCGTCTAAGATAATGGAGTAAGTGAATGTTTCTACCCAAGGGTTATGTCATCATCATTTCTATTGTCTCCCATTTCTTAAAGTTGTTCAGGTTCTAAATAAGATGATCCAGACTGTTTAGTATCACTCATGGGCATTATATTAGATTTAATGTTACTCTCAGTTTTTACTACACGTGTTCCATTTGGAGATATTATTTAAATATTACAAGGTATAAATCTCCTTGAGTGTCCCGTGGCCTATGCATCGATATTTCTTGTATAAGCAAGGTTGTTGCATAACTCAACTTCACTAATACCCATAACAAGTAATGTGAATAGAATGACATGTTTTTCTTATGGTGTCCCTAGCAATGATGCCAAAAATGATGGTTCATTGTCATTTCCAATCATTAAACTAATAAATTCAATTGTTGGTGTCATTCTAAACCAAGGTTGTATGTAGAGAAGTTGTATGTAACACATTTGTTGTTGGTAGTTCTCATTGGGGGGTTTCATTTGGTATTTTTATCTTGTTTCTCTTTATACTACGGAAAGTAAGTACAATTCTAAGCTACTGAAATGGAAAGACATAATTCAATAAATGCATTTAATGTAATGAAACAATTTTCTTTGTATAAAAATGCTTTTCAAAAGGAAATGCTTAACTGAATTGAAATGCTCGCATGGAAGAAATGACACTAAGGAAATATACTAAAGCAAGAGAAATATAAGACTGCATTTAAATAATTATTCAAATCAAGATACTGAAACTTTAACTTATTAGGAATAAAGATTATGCACGAAACAACAATCCTTCAATCTCCTCAGTTGAGTGGGCCCTTGCTCTCCTTCAGGATTGAGCTACTTAACACTAATAGATTACTAAAAATATCATAGATTATATTGATCCAAATGATTTAAGAACATAATCCATCATGATACTAAAAATAACTAACAACTGATATATAAATTTGTATTGAAAACTACTAACTACGAAACAATTTCAAGGAGATGTCTTATAGACACAATTGGTTATAGAACGTGCCACAATTATAGGTAAAAGATTTACCTAATAACCACCTCATAAAGTATCAATGACATCATTTGATATAGCTAAAAATAGGGTCCTCGTTTGTAGGTTTCTTATGAGAAGATCCTTTCATAATGGTGTACTAGCAAAGGACTTGGTCTCCTTGACTGTGACTTGATCAAAATTGGTAGAAAATCCACTTTATCAACCTGCATATTTCATCATATCACTCACAAAGGAATTTATTGGGAATTCATGTGGTCATTAGTTCACATGAGACAATATAAGTATAAATTCATCAATCTTACTTTGGATACCTATCTAGAACATCTCACATGCATTAATTAACGTATTCAAGAGAAAAATCTATAGCTATATGGATGATATATTAAGTTAATTTATGCATTTAGAAACTCACTCATTTTTCACTTACAAATATTAGTACTCCATTTAGCTCCTTTAGATGTATGTCAAATTTCCAACCTTGACTTCTTTCCTATAAAAAGTTATTGAAAAAATAAAACTTTCCCAAGCCTTACAAATTAGCCCTCTTGGAGCACAAAATCATGAAACTAGGAGAAATATAAAAAACAAGAAAAACTAAATTTTATTCTAGATAAATTTTTGGCTCATCTTAAGTTTTGCCAAATATTTATGCGTTAACTCTTATTATATCACTCTCAACTCCAATTTTCACTTTTTTAGGTTTGTTTACTAGTTTAAGCTAGGGTATGAAGACAAATACCTAGGGTTTTGATTCTTTCCACTACACGAACTTCTCATAAACCTTGAAACACATTATTTTATACTTTCTTAAGTTCTTTACAATGTATCAATTCTATTCCATCTTCAATTACGCTAACTTTCCATTTTTTTGGCTTCTTAAAGCATTCTCAATGGCTTTTTAACACCAAGGTTTCTTTCTACCATGTTTTATTTATTCCTTAATCAAATTTAACCCTCAATACTCTATGATAATACCATTTTATCATTTTTCATCAAAATTATTATGAAAACATACAATTATTACACCTCTTTGTTCTATTTTTCTTGAGTTGTCTCTTCACAATTCCTTTCCAAATTAGGTTTCTTGGATTCTTTAGTTCTTAATTCCTACACTGACCTTATAACTGTATCTTCACTCCACTTTTTGAATATTTCATATACATTACACTTCTCATACCATCATTATAATTCCCTTTAAAAACCCCTTGAACTCTTATTTTATTTTACATACCAATCTCACCTTATTAACCTTAAGAATCATGTTTATCTTTAGCTCTAATAGTCCTTACCATGTCTCATTTTAATTCCTTTCTTATCTATGGTTTATAATTCATCATTTACTCCACACTTGACTAACATTACTCATCATATTGAACTCAATTTACTTAATAACTTAACTCAAATCAATGTTTTATTTCACTAGTGGCACCGTTTCACCCCTCTTACCATGAATTGTGACAGAGTGGTGACATCAAGTAACTATGTTTGACTATTTTGATACTTTTTTACCTTATTTAAAGCTTCACTCAACCTAAAAAAAAATTTATTTCTTATCACACCTTCTCATTACCTTATAAGAGTTGTTGTTAAAAATATCTTAAATATTGTCACCATTCCTCTCCTCGGACTATATTCATTTATATGAGACTGTGTTTCCCTGATTTATGTCCCTGATTATCTTTGTCAATAATTATATACTTCATGATCATCGAATCTCATGCCTAGGTATATGTTGGAAACCTCTCAAAAAATTGTTTTTATCAAGATAATTCTTTCCTCTCTCATCATTTACCCTCAACTCTCAAGATCCCTAAAATTTTTCAGATTTGTAGGGGAGATCATATTTTAAGTACATTTAAGACCTTTAAAACACTCTAATTTTCTTAGACCTCACCATGCTACTTTCTCTCAACTGGTTCAAGAACTCTATGCGAGTTTTGTGAAAATTCTCATTCACAAACTCTTAAGAATATGATACCATTCTACCAAGGAGTTTAATTTCTAAGTTTACTAACTTGTCTAATTATTTTGGAGTTACCAAGGGCTCAAAATGATATCTCAGAACATCTAAACATTTTATACCAATTTTATCATCTCTTGATAAGAAATAAAAAACCTCTCTAAAACCCTCAACTCAGTCATACTAGGACTTTCATTACACAAGAACATAGTTTAATATATCCTAAGACAAACAAAAACTTTAAGCATATCAAAAAAGTATTTTCATGCTTTGAGATTTATCTTTTTTTTTTTTGTTCTTAGATTACCTTCCATCCAACAATCTAATCCTTCTCATTGATTGAATCATTTCTTCAACTTACCTATTCACTAGTTCTTAACCTTGTATTGACTGTCTTGGTTCTAGTTTATCCTTTCTATAGTACTTCTCTTTTACTCCATGAGTTGTAAACTAGGCACAACCTGTAGGAACAATCATTCACCAACTAATATGAGAATTAACCCTAACTTCATCCACATTCAATGCATAGCTCATAACAGATATAGAAAAACATAGATTTACAACTAGAAGCCTTTTATTTGATAAACCTTGAATCATACAAAGCTTCAAGTGCCTTTTAGGCCCTGATATAGAGATATTATCTCTCATACCCTCTCACCAATCTTTTCCAACAACCTCCTAATTTGAAATCATTATGATTATTATAATATAAGGGAGGTGGTTAAGGTTTACCAACCTGTTGGCGAGGAAATTTTTTGGGTGGAAAAACTTTAGGATTCCATGCCAACACTCTGGGAATCTAAGTCCCTCTACTTAACTGGTGTAGTTGTCGTATATGCATGCACGTGAAAAGTTAGATTTCTATTGTGGCCTTTCGATCAGGGATCTAACAAGGGCACTCCACTAACCCTGTAGCAAAGCTAGAAATATCTTGCTAGGGAATACTTTGTCTGAAGGTGGGAAAGGGAGTGATAAATGAGATAGGGAAACTAATGTCACAGGTAGGAAATCAAATTCCTGCACACATTAGTCAGAAACTTTAACACATGCATTTATGAGAAAATAAACCCTGCAAATCAAAACAAGATGAGATAAGATTGCAAACTCAAAGTTTCTAAAATATCCTCATCAAAGAGGCTACAAAATCCTTCTTCTTGTATTGATTCTTAAACAGGAGTTGTACATAATGTGGGAATGAAAGAAATTTGAGAATGGAGGAAAGTAGAAGAAAATGGCTATCTCCTTTGCTTTCTCTAAGTAAAATGCACTCATGAGTTTACAAGATCAATTTCCAACCCTGTATAATGGCATGAAGAAGCCATTAAATATATTGCAAGAAACATTTACAACCTCTTCTTTGTTAGCAAGAAACGGTTTACAATATTTTCAAGCATCCACATCCATTCAAATTCTTGATTCGCGAAGAAACACCAATGGCGAGAAAAGACCAAACTTTTCATTATGTAATCGTTACACTCATTTTGTAACTTTGAATTTGAACCATTCATCTTTCCTTTGAAACTTTAAACCAAAGTATTCCACGTGGGAGAAATTTACTGGAGTGGGCATGGAGGATGCCTTTTGCATTTTGTGACTTTATAGAGATTTGGCATTTTTTACAATTTTGGTCCGCTCACCTGCTTTTGATATGGTCTGACACTTGGCTTCACTTGATTGACAAAGGAATCATGGATTGCTTTATGAATTTTAGCCCTTTTTACAAAAAAGGCTCAAAACCTCAAATTTCTCTGCCAACCCGCTTCCTTGCTTTTACTTTCCAACGACAGTCTCAAGATTTGAATTTTTCCTTTGTGTTTGGCAGGGTTGCGGGTCATTTTTTAACTTTAAGCCCCTTTAATGAAGAAGGCTCAAATTCTCAAATCTCCTCGATGATCTAACTCCCCACTTTGAATTTCCAATGGCGGGCTCAAAATTTGACTTTTTCCCTCATAACATGATCGGGACTGTGGGTCACTTTATGACTTTTATCCCTTTCTACATAAAGGATCAAAAACACAAATTGCTCTGCCGACCTGCCTCCAATTAGATATGTCTACATACCCATGGATAATGGGGCCAAAATTTGATGGAGAAGAAAACATTCGTCATTCACAACTGTGGAAAAATGTAGAGAAGAAGAAAACTCCACCATTTCGCGCCCTATTTTCAAATTTATTTTATGAACCAAGGGATTGAAAACAATACAAGTTTTGATGATCCATGGCCATAGAAAGATTGAAAATTTCATTCAAATGAAGAAAATAATATAATTTTCACACATTCATATGGGGAAATGTAAAATTTATCAAACCACGCAGACTGGAGAGTTTAAACAACTTCAAAGCATGAATTTATCTATCTTTTCAGACTTCCAACTTTACTTGAACACTTCTAGAGGGCGTGAGCTCATAATTTTTGAATTTGAATTTTAAAATGAGGGGATGATTTTGAGGGTGACAACAGGTTGCTTTAGCTTGGGGACATGACATGGACTAAGCATAGTGAAGACATGACATGGGAATCTAGAATCTCAATCTCTAGACCCTTAAATTTATTGACTAGTGCCTTATCCATTAGGCCTTACAAAGTCATGTATAAGTTTTAGAAAGAAATATTAGAAGAAGGAAACACAAAAGCACACAATGGGAAGGAAACACATGACATGCAACAGAATGGGAAACAAAACCATACATCGGAAAGGGAAACACACCTATGGTACAGGGCGGGGAACAACCCACTTTCATTGGTGATACAATTTCAAGTATTTCCCACTCTAAGGCAATTCCAGCGATGTTCCATCCAAATATGAGAGAAGAAAAGTTCTCTCACTACAAGCTTCACAAATCTGGGATGGGCCGAGCCATAATGAATCAAACTTTCCATGGCTTCCTTTTGGTTCTCTTCTCTTATCCCATAGCAGGATGAAGTCTCCAACTTTGAATTCTCTTGCCTTGGCCTTCTTATCAAAAATATTCTTTACTTTCAATTGGTGCTCCTTAATGCGATCTACCACTTGGAGTCTATTTTCTTCCATCTTCTCAAGAAAGAGGATCCTCTTGTCAATGGAATCCTTATACTCGACCAACTTTTATTGCCTGTAACAGTTTGAGAGCTAGCATCTCAATCGTGAGAGGAATTTTTGCTTCAATTCCATATAGTATTTAGAATGGTGACATACCTATTGCCTTCTTGGGAGTGATCATATCCACCCACAATTCATCATACAACCTTTTGTGCCAATTCCTTTGATTCTCATTTACAAGCTTGCGGACAATGGTCACAATGTTCTTGTTGCTTGATACGGCCTATCTGTTTCCTTGTGGATAGTAGTCAGAAGAATGAGATAGGGATATTCTCGTAGCTATAGCAAAACTCAGTCATCTCTCTTGAAGAGAAATAGGTAGCATTATCTACTATAATCTTATGTGGCACTCCGAAACGGGCTATGATATTCTACTTGAGGAAGTTGCATATTGTTTCAGTGTTGGCTTGTTTGGACAAAATGGCTTCCACTCATTTGGTGAAGTAGTCTATTGATGTGAGTACATAGGTGTGCCCCACACTTGATTAAAGCTTCAGAACACCAATGAAATCTAGCCCCCGCTATTGAAATGGTTCTTTAATAACCACAGGTTTGAGTGGTAATGCGGCGAGTTGTGATCTTCCAATGAACTGTTGGCATGCTTTGCATTTAGAAAACCCAATCTCGAGTGTCTACAAAAATGGTGGGACAATAATACCTTCCTTGGAGGATCTTTTGTGCAGTGACCATTGCTAAAAAATTTCCACCACACACTTGGTCATGGGATACTTTAAGAATTTTTTCTTTTTTCTCTTTATCTACGCACCTGAGGAAACAACCATCCAAGCCTCTTTTGTAAAGCACATGATTCCAGATTACAAATTTAGTTGTCTTTCAGCTTGAGTGTTCTCCTTTTCTTGTAATCAAGATAGGGAGGGCATTCTCCATAAGTCAGGTAATAGGCAATATCAACATACCACTCATCAGTAGTGGTGACAAAGAGAACCTGTGGGTTGTCTTCTGAACAAGTTGAGCAAGCACAATCTTCTTCACCATGTTGAACTTTGAGTGTTTAATCTTTAGTAAATCAGCATTGCACAAGCCATTTCCCCTTACCAGATTGGAGGGTCAAATATCCAAGTCATATTATTGAGTCTTTGCAATCCGATTTCCTCTTTTAGCTCGAGGATCCTATTGTGTCAAGATGGACTTGATTGTACTGCCGGGGACCATCGCCACTGTATGGAAATTGAGGATGTAAAACCTCAAGTTTTTTACAGCCTTGACCACTACATAGGCATGCTTCTCCAATTGGCTGTATTTTAGCTCATGCTTTTTTCAAATGACAACTCATGAAAGTAATACGTGCTTCCATGCTTTCATCATTTTTCTGAATGAGAACGGCCGAGAGTGTATGCTCTGATGCATAACAATACATGATGAATTTTTTGTTAAAATCTAGAGATATAAGAGTTAGAGCATTGGCAAATGGATTTCTTAATTTCTTAAAATGTTGTTCTTCCCTTCGTTGTTCCATTTGAAGTTTGTCTTGTGGTTTCATCATGGAAGTGATGTGCTTCGTCAGCTCAACAAACTCAGGCACAAAACGACAAAGAAATTTCACCTTTCCGAAGAATGAATGAATTCCTTTCTTGCTTGTGGGTAGGGCTAATGCTTGAATGGATCTAATCCTATCAAGATCAATGTGTGCTCCATGTTTGTTCACAATGTGCCCCAATAAATTTCCTTCTGTGACTCCAAAAATGCACTTTTTTGGATTTAGTGATATGCCATGTTTCCTACACCTTACAAGTACATGTTCTAAGTGATAGATATGATCTCCCCTCTTCTTTGAAAATACCATGAGATCATCAAGATATATGAAAATGCAATGCTTCAGATCTTTAAAGGAAAAATCCATCACCCTTTAGAATGTAGCTCCTATATTGATTAGGCCAAAAGACATTCTGCTATAGGAAAAAGTGCCCCAAGGTGTTGTAAACGTTGTCTTGGTGTGGTCCTCCTCTGCCACTTTGATTTGATTATATCCTAAGAATCCATCAAGTAATTAAATCATTTTAGATCCAGTGACTTCTTGTAGGATATGGTCCATGATAGGAAGAGGATAATTGTCCTTTAGTGATGCCTAGTTTAGGTTGTAAAAATCTACACATATCCTAATTTTACCATTGTTCTTCCACACTGGCACAATGTTAGCCACCCACATTGAATGGTGGATGGGGAATATGATCCTTGCATTAAGCATATTCATTACCTCCTCCTTGATGGTATAAACAATATTTGGGTTGTACGACCTTTGTTTCTTCCTGAAGGGCTTAACACACTGCTTCAAAGGAATTGAGTGATGCATTTCCTTTCTCTAGAAGGATTTGAGTTCATCATAAGAGTAGGTCAAGACATCTGAGTATTTCTTGAGCAAAGCAACAAAACTTATTTTTTCTTCAGGAGAGAAACATTTTCCAATATTGACTATCCTTGGCTCCTCTGGGCTACCAGTGTTTTCTTTATCAAAATTAGTTGGGAATCGAGAAGATTGATTTTCTTTCTCTTGAATGAATCTATCATGTTTGTCAAAGAGGTCTTATAAAGAGACTAGGCCTTTGGGAATTTTGGTCCCTTTCAATTTTATTACTCCCTCATCATCAATCCCTTTGATTCCTTCTTTCTCTTCTTTGAGGACTACTTCTTGGTGTGGATTTTCACCTCCTTTGAAGAAGAGATTATTGAAATTATCCCTTTTTTTCTAAAAAGGCTAGAATTTGGTTATCATCATTGAAGACTTACAAATGATTTTCATTGTCTAGTGCACTAGGCTTGAATACCATTTCAATGGTCACTTTTTCTTTACCAAAGAAGGATGAGATGTCACTAGGGAAGCTGACATTGCAAGAGAATCAGCCTTTTCATTTTGTTCCCTTGGAATAGATTCAATGGAAAATGCATCAAAAGATTCAATGCAGTCCCACACTCTGTTTCGGTAATGCCAGAGTCTTGGATTCTTCACCTGATATTGTTAGCGGAATTGATTTACTACAACCTCTGCATCACCTCGACATCTCAGTTTCTTGATTCCCATGTCCTTTGATGATTTCATGCCTAAGAGTAGTGCTTCATACTCTGTAGTGTTATTTGTATTATCAAATTGCAGCTTGTAGGAAAATGGGTACAACTCATTGGAAGGAGAGTACAATACTACACCAGCTCCCGAGCCCACACTGGAATGACTACCATTAAATTATATTTTCCAAATTTTATCTTCATCTTCCTCTATGAGAAGTGGCAAGTTCTCTTTTTTTGATGTGAGGAAGTAGTTTCCTAGCCCACAATCTTGAAAGAGAATGTTTTCTTTTGGATCATTAGACTTTCGTACCGTGAACTTCATCTTTCTTACTGGTAGAAGCTTCTTCATCTCGCCTTTTACTGGGATAGTTACAGATGACCAATCCATTTTTATCTCTCCACCCAAGTCTCTGCAAAAAATCATACTCAATAGCATACTAAAGGATGTTGGGATGTCTGCTACCAGTATGGTTAGGAGCACCTTCTTGTCTAGAAAATCAGCTAGTGCCACTTGTGCATCTATGATTTTTATTACCAATGGAAATTTTTTGGATTCCATTGAGTAGCAGGTGCCATTTACCCAGGTCAAGGTGAGGCCTAGAGCATTTGAGACTTTGGCTGGCATCACATTGTCTGAGGCTCCGGAATCTATGATACAATTATTTAGCTGGAAGCCTTTAATGAGGAGTGACATGTCGAAAGGTTAAACCCTATTGGTTTTGGAGGCACCGAGGGATAATATGTTTTGGGAAGGTGGTGTGGATGGTGTGGGTAGTAAGCCTTTAGAATTAGGACTCAAGGATATAGGGTTAACACCATGAATTTTATTAATGAACCTATCAGACTGGGAAGGGTGTGTTTGTAGGTATTCTATTTCTAAGAGCTGGAATTTGTTTTTTCTTGCATGTTCCACAAAGTTAAATGGGGTTATGGTGAGTGAGGAAGAGGTTCCAGAAATGGAGGAATATTTATATGGTAGAGGTTGTGATACTTTCGGTGTTGAATTATCCTTTTTGGGTGTAGTAATTGGCTTGGAAGGGGATGAGGGTGTAGCTTTTGATTGAACCTTTTTTACAGGAACAACATTTAAAGGAGAATTGTTGCTAGAAACTTTTGAGCTGGGAGAAGAATTAGATGACTTACTTAGCATAGTAGCATGATCCCTGACAACCAGTGAGTCTGGTTTTTCTTTGGCCAACTCCGTAGAATGTGGTAATGGTGATCCTTTACTGATGATTCTATTTTGTGTGACCTCTGGAGGAGAATATTCTTTATTCTTCTTGTCCTTTACCGTAACTATTGAGGATGAAGCACATTTCCTGTACTTTGCACGAGTGAAAAAATAACATGAGAAACTTGGATCTTCTTCATTATCCTCATCTTCATCATCAATGTACTCGATTAGGCCATTGTGCATATCAAATTCCTCAACCTCAAGATAGCTTTCATAGTCCTCCACATTTTCTTCTTCAAGTTCTTTAATTTCTACTTCCTCCTCTGGATATTTGGTGTCACAGATGGCATTAACTAGTGGTGCTTCAAGAGCAAGCTGATGAGGAGGTAGAGAAATCCTTGACCTATCTGGAGGGTTTGGTTTCCTTGAAGTACTCCGCATTGTGATCTAAGATAGCTACTTCTTCAAGGCAACCAAGTCATTTTCCATTTTTTGGAACATCGGATCTGTGGTGACAAAGTTTAAATTATGACCCTTTTTATTTCCATTCAGGCCTTTCACTTTACCAGAAAAGATTAGGTCATCATCGGTTTCTATAGCATCGTGTTGAGCTTCCCTTAATGTTCTTGGTTGGGTTTTTCTAAGAAAGAAACCTACTTCTGATGGCAAGGCATTGATGAATAATCTCTTCAAATTATTTTCAGGAGGCACCACATCTTCAGGGATTCTTCTTATCACTCTATTATATCTTGCTAGGAAGTCTCTTATTGACTAAGAGGTTTATTTTTCCATTTGTACCAATTGAACCAAGAGATCCTGACAATATTTCGTGGTCTTGAACCTGTGTTCAAATGCACTTCTTATATCTTCGCAATAGGTGAAAAACCTTAGGGGTAGCATGTAGAACCATTCAGCATCTTTCTCTTGAAGTGAATCCATAAAGATTCAGACTGACACATCTTCATCCTCAACACCCAACACATTACAAGCAGTGATAAATGTTGTTACATTCTCTTTAGGGAGTTGAGAACCATCCTCTCTGAATTTTGGGAAGTTTTTTCTCGAGTTTCTCGGTAGCTCATGGAGTGGTTGAGTAAGATCCAATGGACCAGTGTTTCCTCCCCATGGTACGTTAGGCCTACGGGCCTCATAATCATGTTCATGCTCATGATCTCCCATTCTATTTCTGTTTCTAGCTTCCAACCTTGCTAAGGATGTGGCTTCTGCTACTGCTCTTTCGTCCGCCTCAGCTTGAAGTATTTCAATTTATTCTAGTTGAGATCTTATTTATTCGTTAGCTCTTACATCTCTTTCTCTAGCTTCTTCTTCATTCTCCACATTAATGAAGTCTACAAGATTCTCATTGATGTATGGAAATTCATCATCCAAAGTATTGGCAACACTCAGGTTCCAAACGTGATTGGTTGTTTGAGAAGGAAGCCTATGGATTCCAAGTAGCTCTTATCTCCTTTGAAGTTATTCAACCTCTTTGTCCTTGTTTCTGTGTGTATCTTCTATCTGCTAGCTTGAAAATATATGCTCTTCTTTGTGGTCCTGGAATTTTTCTTTGCCTGTCCAATTCAGCAGTGTGTTCTTCTTCAAGGTCCAGAATTCTCGTGGCAATGAAGTAGTGATTGGAACTTTTTCTATTATGCCATATAGCTTCCCTCAAATTTGAAGCAACGTCTTCTTGGATGTGGAAGAGAAATTTGGGTGTTTCAACAGGAGGGTTTCCTGGAATAGCCATGATTTGAATCCATGTGGCTCATATAGCCATTCAAATTCTAGAAACTTTTCTCTTTTTTGAATTTTGAATTTTTTAACCTTGCAGTTGCATTCGGGTGTAGATGCTACTAAATTTTCCCCACGGTGGATGCCAAAAACTGTTGGCAAGGAAATTTTTTGGGTGGAAAAACTTGTGGATTCCTTGCCAATGCTCTGGGAATCTAAGTCCCTCTACTTAACTGGTGCAACTTCCGTATGTGCATGCACATGAAAAGGTGGATTTCTATGATGGATTTTCAACCAGGGATCCAACATGGGCACTCCACTGACCCTACAACAAATATAGCAATATATTTCTTGGGAATACTTTGTCTGAAGGTGGGAAAGGGAGTGAGAAATGAGATAGGGAAACTAATGTTGCTGGTAGGAAATCAAATTCCTGCACACATTAGTCAGAAACTTTAACACATGCATTTATGAGAAGAAACAACCTTGCAAATGGCAACAAGAAGCAATAAGATTGCAAACTCAAAGTTTCTAAAATATCCTCATCAAAGAGGCTATAAAATCCTTCTTCTTGTATTGATGCTTAAACACAAGTTGTACATAATGTGGGAATGGAAGAAATTTGAGAATAGAGGAAAGTAGAATAAAATGACTATCTCCTTTGCTTTCTCTAAGTACAATGCACTCATAAGTTTACAAGATCAATTGCCAACCCTGTACAATGGTGTGAAGAAGCCATTAAATATCTTACAAGAAACGGTTACAACCTCTTATTTTTTAGTAAGAAATGATTTACAATCTTTTCAATAATCCGCATCCGTTTTGATTCTTGATTCGCAAATAAATGCCAATGACAAGAAAAAACTAGAATTTTCATTATGTAGTCATTACACTTGTTTTGTAACTTTGAATTTGAACTGTTCATCTTGCGTTTGAAACTTTAAACCAGAGTTGTCCATGTGGGAGAAATTTATTGGAGCGGCCATGGAGGACTCCTTTTGCATTTTGTGACTTTATAGAGATTTGGCATTTTTTACATTTTTGGTCTGGTCACCTACTTTTGATATGGTTTGACACGTGGCTTCACTTTATTGGAAAAGGAATCACGGCTCGCTTTATGAATTTTAGCCCTCTTTAAAAAAAAGGATCAAAACCTTGAAGTTCTCCGCTGACCCGGTTCCCCTCTTTGACTTTCCAATGCCAAGCTCAAGATTTGATTTTTTCCTTTGTGTTTGGCGGGGCCACGGGTCACTTTTTAACTTTAAGCCCCTTTAATGAAAAAGGCTCGAATTCTCAAATCTCCTCGACGATATAACTCCCCACTTTGACTTTCCAATGGTGGGCTCAAAATTTGACATTTTCCCCCATAGCATGATTGGGACTACGGGTCACTTTATGGCTTTTAGCCCTTTTTACATAAAGGCTCAAAAACACAAATTGCTCTGCTGGCCCGCCTCCAATTATATATGTCCATATACTCGTGGATAATGGGGCCAAAATTTGATGGGGAAGAAAATGTCTGTAATTCCTGACTGTGGAAAAATGTAGAGAAGAAGGAAACTCCACCATTTCCCACCCGATTTTCAAATTTCTTTCGTGAACCAAGGGATTGAAAACAATGCAAGGATCGATGATCCATGGCCATAGAAAGATTGAAAATTTCATTAAAATGAGGACAACAATAGAATTTTCACGCATCCAGATGGGGAAACAGAAAATTTATCAAACCACGTAGACTGGAGAGTTGAAACAACTTCAAAGCATGAATTTCTCTATCTTTTCAGACTTCCAACTTTACTTGAACACTTCTGGAGGGCGTGAGCTCAAAATTATCGAATTTGACTTAAAAAATGAGAAGGGCATTTTGAGGGCGACAACACAACCTAACTCATCCATGATTATGCCAACCATAGTGAGTTCATGCCTTGATATGTTAGGTTTGAGAGAGTACATGGCATGACCTCCTTATTTATTAACATTATACTTATATTAACCTATAAATGACTAACTTCTTAACACCTAGGTCTAAGATGCAATACAAGGTTAATTTCAATATCTAAAAGTGGTTTTTGGAGGAAAACCTTCAAAATACCACTTATGACACAATTAAGGGCCCAAATGGACTAAATAGAAACCATGATCATCCTAAGACATCCAAAATACCTATTAGGACTATGAAAAAGCCAACATTTTCTATTTACATTGATGTTCCTACATCAGAACCCCCTGTGGTCTGATCCATGTTTTAAATATCCCATTTTGGAAAAATATGAAAGGATTTTGGCAAAGGTGGTGAAGTTTGTTGTTTCTAATTGCATCTCCTTAAATTTATATAAGTAATTTTCTACAAACCCATTATGTGAGTAACTTGTTGTTATGGCATTCCAAAATATGGTGTTTGGTTGAGGAATTTCTTTCAAACACATCTAACCCTCATCAAGAATACCATTTCATGCATATATCAAAATCATCACTTTAGGAGGCCATATTTATTTGAGGCATTTTAAAAAATATTTTGTGTGCCTTACGTATTTTTGTATTGGAGAGATATAAAAAAAGAGATGTCAATATTTACAGAATAAGGGAAATTCAATATAGAAAAATATAATCACAAAAAATCCCCATTAAATAACAAAAAGATCATATAAGTTGTTAAAAAATTCAATAAATATTTTTAAAGTTCCTATAAATTTCTTCTAGAATCTATTTCTATATACATAAATGTGTAATGTTTCTCCATTTCTTCACAAATACTCTAATTTTATGTTTCTATGGATTTTTCATTGTCCAAATTTTTAGCTACTCCTACGTATTATTCTTCTTTCCACCCTTGCATTTATATACTATTAGAGTTATGTACATATTACTACATTCAATACTCAAAATTTGGGCGCTCAAAGTTTCCCTCTATTTTTTATTATGTTCTTTCTACCCACTAGTAATCACTAATCAACATTAATCAAACTTAGTTGAAAAATGGGTAGCTAAAATATATTCGGATCATACACATCAAAATATTAAATATTGGGGTCTATAAGGAAAAAATAAACTATTGATGGTTAGGATTACTTTATCAACCACTCCCCCTTAATCAAAACAACCACCATCATGCACATTCAAATGTTAAAAATAATCATCCATGTTATTTTTGTGTCATTCAAAAGATTATTGTGTATATTTTTGAGCTATTATGGCTTCTTGTATAAGTCTTGAGTTATGCCTCCACTCAATGTGTAAAGAGTCTAGAGTTGGTTTTGATAGTATGGATCTTGGTGTTGCAACATCTATAATACCCAACTTTTCTATTAGGTGTTCAAAACTTTCTTATGACAATGAATTAGTGAAAATATCAACAAGTTAACTCATATTTGTAAACATACTTTTTCTCTCTACATATTCTACCAATTGCCTAAGAAAATGACGAATCCCAATATGATGTATTCTATTATGGAATATTAGTTTATTTATCAAGGATATTGGGTATACCTTGTTACGAATAATATTTTGACATATTTTTTGTTGGGATTCTATAGGGGTTTACAAGATTACTTGAATATATTTTGTAGATTGTGTAATCCCAATGTATATGCATAGTGCATAGAAGGAAAACTATAGAATATGTAATGTTGTTTTACCATAGATACATAATACAAAGAGTCTTTTTTGTCAAGGAAAGGAAGAAGGGAATGTTAAATAAAAAATCACCTCATATTATATAAAACCATGTATGTGCACTACACAGAAGGTTGATCTTGATTTTAATTAATATTGAATCCATAGTTTCCATTTTGATTTTTGATTCAATATTATGATTTGTGTTCCATTATTATATATTCACGTGTCTTGTCTATATCTTCCTTCATTTTTTTTTATTTAGTAATTGTGCACTGTATTTTATGTATTATTATATATTTTGTACACTTCTTAGTTGTAATAAATTTAATTTATCATAGACTATAATTTTTTTCTTGTCTTGATATCAAGATTCCAATACCTCTACTAACAATGGCTCTATTTCGGGGACCTTTATATTTTAAGATGCATACTAGGAAAGTGATATGTGGAATGATGGATATGAGAGAAGAAAAATCATTTTTCGGAAGATGAAGAGGTTGTGATAGGAACTCTCATCGAAAGGATTGGGTCGGAACAAATATGGATACATTCATGAGATATTATGGTACACAACCTTTCAAAACAACTAGACACATTGTTATCTCAACTAGGACAGTGATGTTTTAGGAATAAAGAAAAAGAAAAATATGAATATATAGATGAAAAGATAGAAAAATTGATCAAATTGGACACAACATGGACGTGAGCTATAGACTATTGGATTAAAACTAATATTGATCAACATATAACTAAAATCATATCCAATTTTTTATTCATTTGATTTCCTTAAATCACATTTTGTTTCTCGATCACGAGGAAAATTTGTCAAGAAATTCTCATTCATGACAAAATTATTAGCTCTAGAAAATCCATGGTATCAATTATGTGTGACATGGAGAATTCAAGTAGGCATAAAAAGGATGTAGTTGTAGAAGAAGGGGGAAAAAGGTGAATGTGACACAATGATAATGGACCCTCAAAGGTCCTTAGAAGTATCAAATAGAAAAAATAAAAGCATGGAAAGGAAATAGAGGTAAGAAATAAAACTTCATAGATGAGGAAGTTCAAGTGTTATATGAGAAAGGTGAAACCAAATGTGAGTGGGAGTAAATTAAAAAGATTGATCGAGGAAGGAGGAAACGAAAAATTTCAAAAAAATTAAGGATAAGAGTGATTGAGAAGACTGAGGTGACCGAGATGATGCACAAGAAGGTGTGAACACTGATTTTGAACCGAGAAAGAAGACTAAAGAAATTTAAGGAAGAGAATAAGAAGACGTTACAGGATTAGAGATAATTAGGAGTAGGTTTTATGGAATAGATGGAGCTTAAATTAAAGAAGCCATCATAAATACTATGGTATTGCACATGAACATAGGAATTTTTTTCCAGTGAAGATATTTGACAAAGGATGAATCCTAGTAGGTACTCCGTGAGATTTTAGTTTCCTCTTAGTTCAACACAACATAAAAAATGGTATATGTTTCATCTATTATCTAAAATGGTTATATGACATCTACAGTTTATTTCCTTTAAGGGATATACAATTGATGGTGCCTCCTATAGATAATTAGACTTACACCTCACTTAGGATCTGTGGCTGATCATATCCTTTGTTTCTCAACCCATATGGCCAACAACTCTAACCACTCCAATAACCTTCTCATTTTTGGTGTTCCTCCAATTTATAGTAGAATGCATCTAATCCTCCAGCTTCTCTCTCTCCTCTAAATTGGCTCCTCTAAATTTCCAACTCGGACATTGAATTTGAATCTAGAACCTTTATTTCCCTTATCCACATAATCTACCTATGTCCAATCCCTTCATGCCATGTTATCTAGTTTTTGGTAACCCTTTACTACTTTTCCATCATTTAGTCTCCATCAACCGTGTGACCATGCAAATCTATTTTGTTTGTTGTTTCCTCTACCAGTTGTCATTGCATTGTTATTTTCTTATGCCTCATTCTTTGCACCTTACCACTTATTTCTCCCAACACTTACGCTCTCTTCCTTCTAATTTCTTGTACCTTATCTTATTCACTTCCCTTCATTTTTTGTCATTTCCTTTGCAATTTTTCTCCTTCTCTTTGGAGTTTCATCTCTCTCTCCTGTGCCATTCTATTTCTTCATGTATTTCATGCCTCTTGTGTCATACTTATGTGCCTTTATTACGACCTATTTTGCATTGTTCTCACCACCTTCTCTTCTGTTGCACCCTCGCTTTGATCTATTCCACTTTCACTATTGATTGTGTACCATCATTCCACACATCTTAGTTCATAATTTTTCATCTATTTTCTGCTTCACTCTCACTTGTCCCTAATTTTTTTGACTTTGGGATTTCCTCTTCATGTTTAACCCAAATTCCTTTTATGTAACCCTTGCTACTTTTTTTTTTGCATTGTTCTTCCTTCATACTCTTTAACCTACATCTTCGGTCCACTTCTCATTGTCTTCTCCTTTTTTCCAAACACAATCACCCTTGTGCTCCATCATATTATGATAATTTATCCCACACATGCCCCTTTACTTGTGGCTTCCAAAAAATATTTTCCTTCTCCTCATCACTATTCCTTGTAAACTCGTTTCCCTTCTGACTAGTTTCCTCATGTCGGTGATCTACCAATATTTTTATAGTTCTTCCTATTGCTACACATATCCTATATTTTCCTTCTCGATTTGTGACTGTTGTCCACTTTTTGAATCTTTGTTGCTTCTCTACATTCTTCTTCTCTCATCTTGGTAGTTCTCTGTAAACTTCAACCATGGGTATCCTTTCTGCACTTTTCTTTTCTCTTGTGCATTCTATAGTTTGTGTGAACCTATTCTATTGGTGCATGTTTTTCTACATCCAAGGATTCTCGTTCTTCAAACACTTAAGGTATTTGAAACTTGAGGTCCTCCTTAAGTGGATTAAGTGAGTGGTAGAACAACCCTTTGGAAAAATATACCCAACTTCATCATAAATCAAGCCATCTTTGCATCATGCTGCTTCCAACAGCTCTTGTAATACTTAGCCACTCCATGTTAGATCTACTGTACCTCATTCCCATGAACTCTTCTTTTCTAGGTGAATTTTTCCTTTGGATATTTAGTGATTTTCTACTTTCCCTTCCTTGGCACATGTTTCTTCTTTCTCTTTCCTCTCTCTTTCCTCCTTTCTCTAAGGATTTACCAATTCTCTTTCTTTCTTGATATTATTTCCTCTCCTCTATCTCTTCCCTATGTGTATCTATTCATGATTGCATCTTCTTTTGTGGTTTTCTCTGTCATTGGACTTCTCCCTTCTTTTTTCTCTTTTACATTACAAATTTTTCTCTTAGGGCCTCTTTTTTTTCCTCTTCCTTTCATAAAAAATTCTTCCACTAGGCTACTTTTACGTTCCTTGACTTCATGTTTTTCTTGTTTTCCCTGTTTACCTTCATTTCGTGACCCTTCATGTAAATATTTCTCTATGATCTTTTCCTTACGCCATTATTTTACACCTTCACATTTCCATTACCTATGGAATTATTAAGGGCTTCTTCTCTTCCAAGCCTCTGGGAATCTGTTAGACCACATTCCTGATGACGGCCTTTGTCCTATAATCCCTCTTATTATATAATTTTTTTTCATGCTTCATCTCTTTTTCCTCTCTTTTCTCCTTTATGTGCCTTCGACTATACACAAGAATTTTTAAGCCTCTCCACAAAATGAATCCTTGAGATATCTTACAATCTCTTTTCCTCATTGTGTGTCTCTCCCCATGTGCACTTCAAAAAATATCTATAATTATTATACATTTATTTCCTTTAGGGAAATATCTTCTAGGTTAGACTGCTCCTAGCCTATCTAGATCCCAGTTTCCTCCTCCACATACTCCCTTACTTTATCCAAACTTCTTTCACACTTTCCTTGGTTTGTGTGCTCCTTTTATTTATCACGTTTTAATACACACCTCTTGAGATCTCCCTTGATATCTTTACTGAGCATGCCATTTTTCATGTGCACTCTCACAATATTCTAGGATTACTCGGTTTATCCTACAACACTATTCCTATTTCTCTGTGCGTTCTCATCTTCAATATCCCCTACTCCTATTTAAGGTTTTTTTGTCATGTACCATGTTTTCTCTCCTTTTTATCGGGGTTTCTTCTTCTACACTTCCTACATAATATTTATCCTCTGGTATCTCCAAGATTCTTTCCCACACATCTCTTGTGTATTCTAATTGTGTTTCTCTCTTGTGCACACCTTATTTATTCTCTTCTTATTCCATGGCCAAAGTATCCTCTTACATACCTATGCATGTTTTGTGTGCCCATGGTCTTAATTGACCATAAATCTTCCTTCCTCATCATCTTCATCCACTAGCATGATACTCTCATGAGCTAGTAGCTAATGCACCTCCACTTACACATCTTCCTGCTGTACTCATGTAGTTGAACACTTTTCTATTGACTATATTAACACACTAGGCTCTTCTTCTCCATTATTCTCTTCTCGCACAACCTTTGGTTGTGCCTCCATATAAGAAATCTTATAATGGTCCCAAATTATCCTTTGGGTGTTCACCTCATCATTTCATTGACTCTCTATCTATTCCTTTATTCTTTTCACTTCCCCACCACTTTTGGTCACATGATCTCTTAAACTCGGGTGGTCTTATTCTATGCACTCTAGTCAAGTCTGCACCTCTTGGAGTCTTTGAAGCTCCCTCATCATTTCCTCAATATTCTTCATGATTGTCGCATCTAACATGTATTCTTTATTTGGTGTCATCTAACTTTTCTCCCTCATTCTCTACCTACCTTCACATAGTGGAGAACATGTATCTCTTGCGCCAATAACCTCGAGTTTGGAAATTTGTCATCCCTTCACCTAGCATCTTTTTCACGGTTGTATTCCTCATCATTTTTTTTCCTATACACACCTTCATTCATGATGGATAACAATAACCTCTACTAATTGCCTCTTTTCACCGGTCTCTTAGCCTCATATGCAAGAAAGTAGCCTACTCTGATTTCAATTCTATAGTGGAAAAAACTCTACTGAGTACTCCTCAATCTTTTCGTTTCCTCAGAGTTCAACATAGCAAGACAAAAATGTTTATGTTTCATCTATTATATCAAAAGGCCATATGCCATCTACAATATCTTCCCAATAAGGGATATATAATTGATAGCACCCCATAGGGATAACCATACTTACTCCTCACTTTGGCTCTTTGGTCGATCCCATCCTTCGTCTCTTGACTCATGTGGCTAAAAATTCTAACCACTCCAAAAACCTTTGCATTGGCGGTCTCCCTCCTATTTATAGTTACACACGCATGATCCTCCCCTTCTCTCTCCTATGCACTAGCTCCTATGAATTTCCTTCTTGGAATTTGAATTTGAATATTACAACCTTATTGTCCTTCTCCACACAATATTCCTATCCAATCACTTCATGTCATGCCATTTGGTTGTTGGTTACCATTTTCTACCATTCCATCGTCTAGTCTCCATTGACCATGTGACCATCCAGATATGTATTTTCCATCCTTTCCTTTACTAAGTGTCACTAAATTCTTATCTTCTCATGCCTCATTCTTCACACCTTACCACTTATTTCTCCTAACACTTTTAATTTCTTTCTTCTAATTCCTCGTGCATTCTCTCATTTACACTCCTTCATGTTTTGTAATCTCCTTTATAGTTTTTCTCCTACTCTTTAGCATGTCATCTCTTTCTCTCATACTCATCTATTATTTCATGCACTTCCTGCATCTTGTGCCAAAATTCCAAGCCTTTTTTTGACATATTGTTTTGTGTGGTTGTCTCACCACCTTGTTTTTTGTGTACCCTTGTGTTATGCTCTTCTACTTTTTTATTGATTGCATTCCATATTTTAGTGCACTCTTTTATGTCTTTGTCATTTTTTTTGTTATTCAATCTCCCTTGTCCCTACTTCCTCTGACCATTGGCTTTCCTCTTCATGTTCACCCTAACTTCCTTTCACACATCCCTTCCTACTTCTCTTCTTGATAATTTTTATTTCTGTACACCCATCAACCTACTTCTTCATCCTAGTTATCATTATCTTCTCCCTTTTTCTTAATGAAATCACCCTTACATGAAATCCTTCATCTTATGGTAATTTATCCCACACATGCCCATTTACTTGTGGCTTCAGGCCAATATTTTCCTTCTCCTTATCTTTATATCCTATGAGCTCCTTTTCCTTCTGACTAATTTCCTCAAAGTCAGTGATCTACAAGTCTTTGACATATCTTCGTATTACTACGATTCACCCATATTTTCATCCTCCTTTTGTTACTATTTCCAATTCTTCAATCTTTTTCTCTTCTTTATGGCCTTATTCTCTCAACTCATAATTCCATGTAAACTTCTGCCACATTTCTCCTTTCTATGCTTTCCATTTCTCTTACATGTTCTCTAATTCTCATGTGCCTCTTCTACAAGTGAAAGTTTTTCTAAGTACATAAATTCTCATGCATCAATACTACACAAGATCTATAAGGTCTAGTGGAATATGAAAATACCTCTTGTCTATGATATATTTACCTAGTGATTGTTAGATAATTGATTTCTTGGGATTTTTTGAATGACTAGGAGAAAATTGGAATTATGCAAGAATTGTGAAGGAAGATTAGAAAACCATACACAGTATAAACAATGATACCTAGAGGTTATGAAGAAATAATTTAATATAAAATAACCAAGGAAGCATACTTTTCATTGAAAAATGCATTCCCTGTACAGGAAACCTTTTAGTAGCAACAAGGAAAAGAGTGGGGAG
The DNA here is from genome assembly GCA_019776745.2 of Taxus chinensis. Classification (NCBI taxonomy): domain Eukaryota; kingdom Viridiplantae; phylum Streptophyta; class Pinopsida; order Cupressales; family Taxaceae; genus Taxus; species Taxus chinensis. The sequence continues at coordinate 594,368,286 of CM034151.1, read as the reverse complement.
TGTAGTAAAAATACTTATATAATTCTAGTAGTGATTCTTTGGATTATAAAGGAGGAAAGGAAAAATCCAACAAGGAAAGTGAAAGTATAGGTGTACTTAAAACCAAATAAGTGTGAAAATGAATTCAATTCTAAATAATATTTCAACCTACATTGGTATGCAAAATCACACAATTTTTAGTTTGACATAAAGTAAATATGTTTCATATTCCTAATATATATGCAAGTCTACAACCATATGATGGATTTGATTATTCAAGGCATTATTTTCTAAATTTTGAAATGTTATTGGGAGAAAACGGAGTGATAAAAAAAGGATCATTGTTTCCCACTTCCATGCAATCAGTTAAGAAAAATACTGAGACCACCTTAGCCAAGGTCACATCTACTTCTCTAGGTAAGTCTCTTTCCTCTCCCTTAGTAAAATTAGTTGCTAATTCTACTTCTTATGCATACAGGAATGTAAATCCTACATATTTTAAGGATGCCATTGTTCGTGAAGTATATAATTTTTCTTCCTTTGAAATCATTGACCATAACAAGAACTCTAAAGTTCAAATATCTGAGTTTGAGTACCCAGGAACTCACCCCAAGAAATTTTAGTAAACTTTTCCACTGTATCAAAGGAAATAGTTCAGATTTATGTTCCAAAAATTCCATTACAAAATAACCACTTCCCGACTCCTAGTATAATTCCTTCTAAGAACCTTCTTGCCTCAACATATTCCACTTCTAAGAAATTAGAACCCTTCTACTTCTCTTTCTTGATTAATGTTTATAATATAAGTAAATGTATCATCGACTTAGGCACCTCTAAAAACATCATTCCTTCCAAACTTTCTAAGGCTCTTGGTCTCACTCTCACCCCTGTTGTAGACACCTAATTATGACTGTGCAATTTTAAATACTAAAATTGCACTAAGAGGGAGTCTTCTTTATCATCATTTCATTATGATTTCTATTTTTCTAATAATTATCTAACATTCCACTTTATCTTAATCAATTAACGACACTTCATTAATTAAATATTCTCATACCTCATCTAGGATGCCAATTAACATCACTTTAGTAGCTATATTCCTCTTTTAATTAATTAATTAATTAACCATTATTAAGTTGATTAACCCATCAATCTCATATTTAATCAATAAACCCTTGTATAGGTTAAATCCCCCTCACAAACCCTCCAACTTATACTAATTTTCCTGCAAATCATCTCCCAATAGATTTTACAAGCTTAATTTTTCCTACTAATTAATCTCAAGTGATTAATTAAACACTCCCAAACTCCCATGAGTTACTAATCTCTAATTAATCTCTTCTAATCATACTCATCCCTTTCTAATTATGTATTCCATTTATCCCACATTCATTAGGTTGCAAGGTTCTCCCATGATGGAAAACTATATAATAAATCTAGTACACCATGTCCTTGTAAGACATTATACTTGAGAAGAGCATTTCATGTTATTGGAAGGCTTGTTAAATTGAGTAAATATCCCTCTTTATACTTCATAATAGTAGTAAGAGAATACTCTAAAATGGAAATAAATCCATATTGATGAGATATATTCATCTTTATTCAGAATTCCTTGATCATGTGTGATCTACATTCAACTCACTGAGGAATTACATACATCCAAAGAACATAAAAACATCAAAAGGAGGTTTGCACTTAGTATATTGTCACATTTTTTTATTTAACTAGCTTCTTATAATGCTTTATCATGATTTATTTTCTTGATATTAACTTAGGATCTACTTAGTGTTAGGTTCATTTAAATAAGTAGTTTAAGTGTATCATGCATACATATGTTGTTGGTTGATTTTACTCCATGCAGTCTAAATAATTAACTTTCATTGTCCAGGTCAAAGATGCTCAAGTTGCTTTCATAGATTTTCAAGACAAGAAAGTCGCAATGTAAAGAATCATATCCAATATTCTAGCTTCATATGAGATGTTTCTAAGATAAAATTTTTGTTAGGATGTTGGCAGAGATATATAAATGGATTAGTCATATGCCACCATACTAGTCAATGGTAAAATGAACAATCTCCTTCCTATACGAAAGATGAGATATACCGTTAAAAAGGAATATGACCCAAGGATGGAAATTTTGTACAAAGATTCATGATAAGATAAATATTTCATAATTCCATAGGAAGATGTTAAGCTACTCATATTGATGGAGTACCAAAATTTGATTGATCAAGTTTAAAAACTTCATGATGATTTGATGGACCTTGAATTAACACTATACACTACCCATTGAATATGGATACAAGCTCCCTACTTAGTGATGATGAGGATCATGTATATACTTCCCATAGAATATGGATACAGGTTCCCTACTTATTGATGATGAGGATCATATATATCTTGATTTTGCATAGATCAATCCTGATATGATAAGCAATACACATCATGGAGAAAAAGTAATATCAAATGACTTCTCAGCATATGAGCCCTAGGTTTCTAATAATGTTCTCAACATCTAACATGAAAACTTACCTTGCGAGTATGAATTTGAATATGAATCTTTATCTTTTCCATTTGGAGAAGAGGTTCTTCCTGATGAGGATTTAATAGATAAAAGATACTTTAATCTCTCAATAATGATTTCACTCAAGAAGAAAATATCTTGATCACAAAGATGAAATTATAGCTCAATATGTTCATAATGAGGAAAGTGATGATATCCATGTCTCAGCCCCAACCTTATGGTTATTCTCTTTTCAATAAGAGAAAACATCACGTGAGTCACACCATAGTAAGAAACAAATCAAGAATAAACTATTGTGTATGAAGGAGGACTATTTGGAGAAACAGGTAAATATAGAACATTCAAAAGCCTACAATGGTTTTGGAAACATTGAGGGATCTAACAAGAACCGGGTTATGGAAAAAATTATCATATAGATCATGACAAGAATAAATAAATGCCCATTAGCAAGAAAAAGGCTAGTTATGGACATAACAAGCCAAACATGATCAAGAATCAATATTGTAGTATAACAAAGTGAAAATTGGGAAATAAAAACCATGGATAAACATTAAAAAATGGACTCAAAAATGAAAATGGAATATTGGAACCACAAAGACAATAGGCTATCTAGATGTATTTTCACTTGCTGAAAGAGATATAAAGAATTTTTCAAGAAGAAACATGCCACTTTATATTTCTTAGGAATATGAAGTAATCTTGCAGCTGTTGGATTTACTAAGTAATTGAGGAAGAGGTTTACATCATTGAACTAGTCAATGAGTTTGCAGATCACTGTCATTTTGTGTTACCCATGCATGGGTGTAGTCATATTTTATACCCTTAGACCAATAGTCTGATCCCATGTGCACTGGCCTATCACCTAGCAAACACTGTGGTTCACCAGAGGCACGCGCGAGCACCGAGTCTCTCCTTTATGTGAGTCTTGTCAGACTGCACCATATTATGATAGATAATCAAATGGAAATGAGAAGAAAAGAACCATGTAACATTCTAAGAACATAGAACAATTTGTTATCTCATTGCATCCAGAAAGAGAAGTAAAAAGTAGCATATGGAAATAATTCATATAGAAAGGAAGTGTATAAGTATTATACTCCTAGACACATAGATGATTTATAACAGAGCATTGTATTCATATTTAGTAGATTCAATAACCACATTACAATCCCTTGAGGTCATGAAAAACCCTTATATAATAATGTAGATTAAAGTCATGCATCAGAACTACATTATGCTCACCATATTGCAAAAACAAAAAGAATGCAGACATGTCCCTCTATATGTGCCATTACTTCTAGAGCTCTCCTAATCCCTGACCCATAACATCCTCCATTCAGTTTCTATAGGGCTTCGCATCTCTTTTCTCTCCTCTACACTACCCACACACTCTATATACCATATATTTCTCTTTTCTCTTATTGGGCACTTGTATTTATAACCTCAACACCCACCGCCATGCCTTTCAGAAGTTATAGATCGATCACCAAGTGTCAAGGTGGTACTTTATGGGAGCATGCCTTCTCACATCCGAGATCTCCACTCCTTGCAATGATGTCTCCTAGAACCTTCCATCGCATGCTTGGAATATTCCCTTTTTGATCCCATAGTTGCCAGGCTGGCACCTTATCCATAAGGGTCATGCTTTTCTCATGTACTACCTGGGATGTCGAATGTGGCTAAGTATAACACCTTTTTTTCCTTGCGTGTGCACATAGTATGTTCTGAAAAACTCTTCCAGAACCCTTCCCTATACGCCTTCAACCTCCACTTCCTTATTTAACTAGGTCCCATGCGCCCATGCACCTTTTTGTACTTGGCTGATATTTTGGGGCCCAACATTGCTCCACACTATGCATGTTCTTCGTCCTTAGAAACACTCTTCAATAAAGAAATAAAGAATGGTGAATCCTTACAAATGGTTGGAAGGGAATAATAAAGGAAAGAAGAAATGGGAAAAATAATGAAAGAATGGGGAACTTTACTTTTAGAGGAGGAGAGGGAAATCCTTCCCTAAATCTACTTCTAACTTTCCCCAAGTGCTGACCTCGCACTGATCCTGCTGACAAAGGTCACCCACCAGGGTGCTTAGTTCTTTAAAACTTAGTTCCTCCCCCTTAGCGCTCATTATCTCTACGATATCCTCTAGTTTTTTTCCCAAATCCTCGAGTGTGTCCATCCTCCGAGTGATTTGTGGGAACAATTCCTTCAGTCGGTTCTTGATTGAGCCCCGCAAGGTCTCAATGGCCTCTAATTTCTTTTCTACTTTGGCTAGTATTTTTTCTCACTTAGCCCTGTTCCCCTTGTTCTTGTCTTAGAACTCCTTGAGTTCTACTTCATGGGTGGTAACTAAGATACTTTCCACTTTATCCCTATCTACATAGTTATTGTAGGTAGCCTCGGGAACTTGTGCAATGGCTTTTACATCAGCAACGATCTTGTTATAATAAGAAACAATTTCCACAACCTTCATCTTATTTTATTTTTCTTGGCACACCAACACCTCCTCTATGAATTCTAAGGAAAGTGGCTGCCTCTCCATAGTTATTATGCAAGTCAATTCCTTTAGGAATTGCAAGGATGATCCATACTTTTGCACGGATGGTGTTAAAACTAGATGCTTTAAGACAATGGTATCTGTGATCATCTTTATCTTCTTGTATGCCTTGCATACTCTTTCCTTCTCATATTTTAACTCACGCCTTAACTAAGCGCTAATTAGTTCCTCTTGCTTCAGTTCCTTTGTTTTCTCAAGTATTTCTTCCTCTTTTTTCTCTAGCTCTACCTCTAGGAACTTCACCCTGTCATTTCTTCTGAAGAGCCTAGCTTCAACCTCAACTGATACTTTATGGAGCGCGTTATAGATTTTCTCATCAGATAATTGTTAGGTATTTACCAAGGGGTTTACTCCCTTTGTTTTTGGCACCTTCAACAATGCTCCTTGGCTTACTTCAAATTTGGGCTCATCAATGTGGGACTCAAATTCCCATGATAGAATTTTCTTTGTTGGAGGGTATGCACCTACCTCATCAAATGAAGCCATGGCTAATATTTGTTCCGTTGACATGATGCTTTGGAAGTGCATGCACAACACCTTGTTTGGATCATCAATGTAGCCCATTATTTGACCTTGTGATACTTTTGTGCTCTTTCTCCCTATGTGTGTGGCCCTTGGAAAACTTATAGCCAAACTGGAATCTCCCCCTATCCTGCCATATTATTTTTCTATGACTTCCTCCTCAACTTCCTTCAGCACCATATCCACGTTGCATTCAACCTCTTGTTCTACCAAGTTTTTGATGATTTTGACCACCTCTTTCTCCACAGCCTTGTCTATATGTTCCTTCATGAGACTTGGGGTCCTTTGATCCCTTGTATTTTCTTCCGCGCCTACCACCTTTCCTTAGGCCTCGTTTTCTTCTTCGTCATCCTTCACCTCATCCCCTTCGTTATACTCCTCTCCCCTTCTTCCTCAGAATCATGTATCTCATAGACTTGATGGTCTTCACCTCCCTTTGGCTGATCATCATCATCCCTGTCACCGATGTAGGCATATACATTCTCCGTCTCTTCTGAATGTGCCTCATCAATCACCTTCATCTTCTTCCTTACCAGGGATTCCAATACAGGAGATTCTTCCTTTTCCTTCTATTTGATAGGTGATGTCTTCTTTGGCGATTCCTCCTGGGTGATGGGATCTTCGTGCTCCAATGCCTCTTCTTATGGGGCCTTTTCCGTGACTAGAGACTTCTTCCTCCACGTGTAAGTAATAGGCTTAGCACTTGATTATGGTGTGCTCACCGTTTGTGTGGTTTGAACACTTGGTGCCTTATGCACCTCTTCTCTTTCTCTCTTCCTAGGTGCAGACTTCTTCCTTTTGGTAGGGTCTTTAAGGATGGAGACATCATTCTCAAAGTAAGCACCTTTTTAAAAAATTTACCTTATGTACAGATACACCCTTACTGCGGTCCTTCCTGCAATTGGCATCGTTAAAGGCTTCCTCATCTGTATCTCATGGGAGACATATCTCTCCATGTACGCACACTTGTTTTGGTAGGTGAGCATCTAGCTCAGTTCGTGGTGGTCTATATCTACCTCACTAAAGTTGAACCTTAGTCTCTTGGCCACCTTGAACCGATTAAATCTAACTTGGAAGTATTACGCAATGAAGGAGAAGGGTAGCTTGCACCATGGAATCATATTCCCATCTGTGAATATAAATATGTAATTACAGAGGTGTTAGTATACTGCAAATTTTGCCTCTCCATTCATGAGCATATGCAACAAATATAGGATCCTCCACTCAGCCTCGAATGCATTACACATTTGCTTATACAACTTCTCTAGACGTGCCTTGTAAGTGAACATCATGGTTTCACAAGTATATTTCACAAACCTTTTTGTGGGTCAGGGATCCTCTTCTGGATATTCCCAAACAAATTTTCTGGCCCATCGGGCACTCCAATCTCTAAAATACAATGGCAATGAGGATGTTACCAAGGAGTATCTTCTCTCCCTTCTACACATTACTTATAATCTCATCTGTGATGAAAGTGGAGAAGTTGTATATGGCTCCCTCTGATTATCTTCCGGTATACATTTAGCTAGGCCTTGTTCAATTGTGTACATCCTTCATGATAATTTAGATTGGTAACCAAGCACGTGACCATCCTCATAACTTGGTCTGGAATCTCAGTGATGTCAAAGTATCACGGCCCCTTCTTGTAGTAATACATGGCTAAAGTCTCCTTGATAGCCTCCTTGTTCCTTAGATCATCATCTATGATATCTCCTTCAGAAATGAGGCCTTTGAACTTGGATATCAGTTGTGGTGTGATGCACATCTTGTGCCCCGTGAAATAAAAATGATCCTCATGTACAAGTGACATCAACCACTTGTAAAGGTGCTCAGGCTTGCCAAAGTATGGAAACTCATATAGTTACAATAATCCATCCTTCTCTAATTTGAACTTCACCTCATCATTGTAAATGGGCATTCCATCTGGTGTCATATTTGTTAGTTGGTTAGACCAACCCCAACACCATTTCCTTCTTCGTTGTGCTCGTGCGATGGTTATAATCACTTATGGACATCTTTTGTAAGTGTGACTCCCACTCTTTACCTAGAAATACCCCATCTAGGTACTACTGCATTTCCGCGTACCATTCTTCATTGGTGCTCATGATGGAAATGATTTTATTTCCCTTTCTCTTTGTTTTATTTGGTGAAATAGTTGGTTTCCTGGGTGCCATATTTTTTTAGTCAGACTGAACTTAAATAATCCTTCCTCTTTCTTCTACTATGCTACTCTTCTTTATCCCAAAGCTCACTCCAAGTTCTTAACTCCTGTAATAAAATCCTTCTTTCTCCATGCCCTAGCTGCCAAACCCTAACTTCTTCCTTTGGGAAATCCTTCCATAAGATGACATTCTTCACCAAAATTTCTTGATTACCCATGTGAACTTAAATACTTCCTTCTATGTTCGCAGATCTACTCTAGAACTGCTACCTTCTTTCTCTGTGTTCTATTTCTCCCCTAGATTTTCCTTTCTTCACTCAAAATTCTCCCTCTCTGGATGATCTAGTTCACAAGATCTTGCTTTCACTTTGTAATCACAAGGTACCAAATGACTTGCCCGACCTTGTATTTATAGTTTTTCTTCTTTTCTACATTAAATGATATACCACCTACCAACATACTTTTTACATTAAATGTGGCTTTTTCCAACTAAGCTGAATCTTAAATGCCTTTACCAAAGTGCCACATCCTAAGTGAGAACCCCTTTACAACCTTCTGGTGTGCAAAAAATCCAATCTGACCAAAGACTCTTACATGCACATCTACAGTGCCGAAGGCACTTCTTCTTTCCCTTACCCAATTTTTTCCCTTGCACCACCTCATGTTGTTCCTGCACTCTTTCATCCTTTCTGTATGTGGATTCTGACAAAGCCTTCTTGACACCAACCATTTTCATCCACTTCTCTTCTACGTGCTTCTTAACCTTACGCACTTTTTATCCTTCAACCGGGCCATTCACCGCAACTTCTACTATGAGCTAATACTTGTATTACATGCCTATACTTCATATCACTCCACCCCACACTAAAAAATATGTGTGGTCCTTTGCGCATACACAACCTTGAGAAAAATATTTTGGTTACCAGTGCACAAGGCACAAAAAAAAAACAAAAATAAAGGGACATGTAATGAGAAAGGGAACACACAAGAAAGAAAAAGCATAAAGGGAAATTCTAAGCTAACTGGAAATACTACCTTATTACAAACACCAAGAAGACTTATTTATAGTAGGGCTTCATCCTAATCCCATTAAAGTGGCCTGGTAACCTCCTCCAATCCAATGCTTGTAATTGGAAAGTGTCTATATCAAGAATGTACAAGATGATGCAAGGTCCCAACCAATTGACTTTCAACTTCCAAGGATGAGCAGATACTTGGAATCATATAAAAATACCATATGCCCAACCTAAAACTTCTTGTTCTTGATATGACGATCATGTCATGCCTTTTGTCTTGCTTTTTCTATCTTCTGACTCCATCTAGAAAGTGATTGTCATTCCTCTAACTGCATCAACTTATCAATTCTTTCTTCAATCGCTTGTTCTTCAACTAACCCTCCTACATGCGCTATACGCAAAGATGGTAACATGAATTCCACTAGTAAAATAGCCTCCGCACCAAACACCAATTGAAATGGTGTGGCCTTATTCAATCTCATGTAGGTTTTCATGTATGCCCATAGAATGATTGATACTTTGTTATCCCAATCCTGTCTTCTAACATCACAGATCTTAGTTAACATATGACTTAGTATCTTGTTAAATGCCTCAGCAGTTTCATTTTCTTGAGGGTGATATGGGGTAGTCTTATCATGGGACACCATAAATTCCTCTAACTAAATCCTTATTATTTCATTGTGAAAGTGTGTACCTCTATCGCTTGTTAAAATTAAAGGAAAACCATACATATTGATTATGTTCTCCCATAAAAATCTAGTAGTTTTCACTGCGGTGCAATCCTTTGTAGGCATTGCCTCTTCCCACCATGCCAAGTAATCAATGTAAGTGATGATATACCACAAACCAGTCCTTTGCACGGCAGGCGTAATTGGCCCTACAAAGTTGATTTCCCATTTTTCAAATAGTTCAATGTTAGCTATTGATACAAAACGGAATTTCATCTCTCTTTCTAGGTTTATGAAGGTTCTAGCAATGGTCACAGGCCTTACAAAACTCAATAAAATCCTTGTAGATGGTTTCCCACCAAATTCGTGCTAATAAAATATTCCGCGTAGTAGCATTTCCTACATAGTGTCCTCCTGCAATCCCATGATGTGCTTTCTCCGTAATTGCCATGTGCTAATGCTCAAATACACATCAACATAGAACCTCATCACGATCTAACTTATACAGGTCTCCACTAATCAACATGTAAGGTGTGGCACGTATTGCTAATTACTTTCTCTCTAGAGCCTTCATCCCTTCCGGTGCCACACCTATTTTTAAGAACACTGCGATATATTCCAAGTTTGAGGGTACATACTGCAACCTAAATGGTTTCGTTTCTTACATGGTATCCTTAATGCTTTGCATGTCCTCTCTTGAGTCAATCCTTGATAAGTGTTCAGGCCCTGAATTACTCTTTCCTAGTTTTACAACCACCGTGAACTCAAACTCTTGAAATGATCAGACCCAACAACATATGCACCATTACATAATAGGCCTGTTGACTAAGTATTTCAATGCCATGTGGTCTGTGTAGAATGTAAATGAAGTTACCAATAGATACTGCCTGAACTTGTGGAGTGCGTAGATCATAGAAAATGCTTCATGCTCAGTATTTTTGTAATTCTGTTTGGATGGTGTCAATTTTCTACTTGTAAAGCACAAGGGATGATCAATAATTCCCTCATCAGGTTGTGCTATCACTACTCCCACAGTTGTCCCTGAGGCATCAACATGCACGTGGAAAGGCTTATCCCAAGAAGGAAAACATAGTATGGGCACCGTGAAAATTCTATCCTTCAAAGTGTCAAATGCCTTCTGTTGCACCTCCCCCCAATGAAAGGCACTCTTGTGTGTTAACAATTTTTCCAAGGGTGCAATAATCTTGGCATACCCCTTGATGAATTTTCTATAATACCCTATATGCCCAAGGAATCCACACACTTCACTTTTGATTAGTAGGCTCTCCTAATCCTGCAATAACTACAACTTTAGCGGGATCTACTAGCAAACCTTCTTTACATATAATGTGTCCTAGCAGGGTCCCAAAGGGAGTATCAAAAGACACATTTCTTAATATTGAGGGATATCCTTAGTTGCTGACATCTCTCAAACATCAGCCTTAAATTGTCACAATGGTCTTTCACCAATCCATACACATTCTATTCATCCAGGTAAACTTGGAGAAACTTATGGATGAAGTCCTAAAATTCTTGTACCACGATACATGAGAATACAACATGCACATTCTTTAATCCAAAAGGCATAACCTTGTAGGTAAAAAATTCTCCATTCAGTGGAAAAATATGTCTTTATTTGGTCTTCCTTTGAAATCCGAGCTTGGTGATATCCTGAGAACCCATTCGTGAAAGAGTAGACTTTGCACCCAGCTACTCCCTCAAAAATTTATTAAGTAAATGGGGTTAGGAAAGGATCAATGACACACACTACATTCAGATCCTTGTATTCAATACATATTCTTATCCTACTATCCTTCTTGATATTGATAAGCATTGGGCTTATCCATTCTGATTCTTCCACTTCCTTAATCATACTAGATGTTATCATCTTCTCTATTTCTTCCTTAACCTGTACGTGTAAATTTGGATTCATCTGATAAGGCCTCTTCCGAATTAGGTGTGCACCTTCCTTCAACATGATCTTGATCTCTCCCAAGGAATGGTAAATGCCTTTGAGTTCATGGTACCCAAAAGGAAACAAATCCTAGAACTTACGCAACGGATCAATGACCTTTGAAACTTCTTTTTCTAACCAATAGTCTTCGATGATAGTCTTCGATGATAGTCTCCATTCCAATGTTAACCTTCTTTGTTTTCAAGAGATCATGGTAAGTGCATGCTCAATCATCATTGTTGTTTATGACTTCACGCGTCCATTTCTCCATCTCTTTCCATCTGTTACATAGAACATTTTTCCTTTTTCTTTTTCCATGCACGTGTGCTTAATGTGTATTTCCTCTTATTCCTCTGTATTGAGGAACGTCTCTAAGTAAGGATAATATAGTAGCTCCAATAGCCTATCTTCTACCATAAAACTATCTCTCATCATAAGGCGCTTGATTACTAGTAATGGCTTATGCACTTATGGCTTGGTACTCCTATACTCGAAAGCTTGGAAGAGATCAGCTGCAAACTCCTGCCAATTACCTATTTGATGACGCATCTCTGAATGAACATACCAAGTGCACATATAGCCTTGTAAGGTGGAATACAACTTATGCACCCATAATGAAGGTGGTAAAACTTATGTGCTTCCCATCTAGGCCTTCTCACATGCTTGGATATGAAATGAAGCGGTCACTTTACCATGGTAGTCTTGTATGACCGTAGGCGCATTGCTCCTTGAGAACCAACTGAAAATGTGATTCTTACCTCGCATCACTCTAGGAGGTTCTCCCGATGTGTATCCCACCAGTGCGTTGCAATTCCTAGTAGGTTGTAACTGAAAATTCCTCTTCTCTCATCCTCATTTTCCCACTGATCTTCCATTTCTCGCAAGAAAATTTTAGGATATGCTCCTCCTGAGTAAATTGGAAACTTCTTTCCTCCTAGGTGCTTGACAGAGCACGCCTTTGTAAACCTTGTTACAGATCCTCTCGACTATCAACCAATTAACTCATAAGTCCCATGCACCCAATTTTCGTATGCCACAATAGTGGTATCACTCAAGGATTAAGCATCTTCAAACTGGATAACTCCCTTCGTGGGGTGAATTATCTCAGGATCTCTCATGGAGTGCACATAGATTCTATGAAGGAATTATTCCCCTAAGGGCTCAGTATAAGGTGTTGACTTCCCATCTATTAAAGGAATGATTACCCTTTCTTCCTTGTTTTCAAAGCTGATATACCCTTTGTTAAACCATGGGTCAGTATTGTTCTTGTCACACCATGGGTGCCCAAGTAACGCTATAAATTTTTCTGCCTCACCGAGCACCAAGACTTCGAAGTCTCCAATTAAATTTACCCCTTGAATGGTGATAATTACATCCTTCAGGACTCCAATGGGAATTTCCTTATTCTTGTTTGCCATATATAGTAAATTCGAATATGGTTGCAATGCGGGCCTTCCCATTTGATGTCAGGCATCTGAGGTAAGAAAATTTACCTCTTCTCTCGCGTCAATGAGAATATTTCTTTGAAGCCATCCATAAAGAACCGCATTCAAAGTAATCTCCTTGTCATAGTTGAGGCTATGAGGAGGAAGGTTTACATGCAAAACCTACCTTTTTCACCCTGCTCCAGCGCATGGTACCTTCTCCCTCAGCCATTCTCCCGGTGTAGTCATTTTTACACCCCACGAAGATCAAGGGAACCTCATCTGCACTGGCCTATCACCCAGCGGGTGCTAGGCGCTCACCCGCGACACACGAGAGGGAGACGAGTCTCTCTTTTATGTGAGTTCAGTGGAAGGCATACTTCATGATTCTGACTTAGTGATTTAACATACATGAAGAATATATAGAGCTCAGGACGACTTCTACACCCCTTCAGTCATAATAGTAACAAAGCACACAACAGAATTAACTAGAACCAGGAAGTTGTAAATCCATAATTAGACTAACATTCAAGTAAAGTTCATGATTATACAAGATCAAAAGCATAGTGGAAACATGCAGATAATACATGAAGGAGATCTTAACATAAACATAGTGGTAAACGTTATCACATTCATTCATAGTGTTACTCCAAAACATCACAGAGAGGCGGACCACAGTCATGCACCATATTTGGATCCATATATGTATGCTTAAAAAATAAAATTTACATTCCCCATTTCCCCATTACATCCTTCCTAGAATCATCTACCCAATTATCTCATAGTTCTCGCGGTAATTCTATAGAGCTTCGCTACCTTTCTTGTGTCTCTCTTCTTTACCAAGGGTGCGCATATAAATAGGCATCTAAGCTTTAAAAAACTCCTCTATAGCCTCAAATCTGGCCCCAAGTGTCAAGGTGTGGGTCACCCTAGGTGCATGCCTCTCCATGTCATGATTAGCTTTTTGGATCTTCCTATCACAAGGTATATTCCTTCCAAGACACCCTGTCACCAAGCTGGAACCTTATCCAAACAGAACACGTTCTTCATGTGTTATGTCAAAAAGGCCGAAAAAGGATAAGTCCCGAATTTTTCTTCGCGTGGCACGCCCATCCTTGGTTCTCCAAGAAGCCTTTTGAATTCTACCTTGTGTGCCTTCACTTGCACACTTCCTTCGGCCATACGTACCTACACACCCTTAAGATTTGGTAGCTACATTAGGGGCCCAACATTACCCCACACTTCACCTGTTCTCTGCCCTCGGGAACCTTTTCAAAGAATGCAGTACAAAAATGAAAGGAATTGCCTTGGGGGGGGAAATAAAGAATGGGGGAGAGAAAGAATAGAAGGAAAACTACTTAAAGAAGAAGAAGGGGAAAATTTTGCTATAGGTCAGCCTCTAGTGTACTCCAGGCATTGACTTCATCCTATGCTCTAGTGCAGATATCGCCAACCAAGGTGCTCACCTCATCGAAGGTTAACCCTTCCCCCTTCGTGCTAATGGTCTCCACCACAGTCTCTAGTTCCTTGGCGTGATCCTCCAGGGCATCCATCTTCCTCGTGATGACCTTATAGATCACGTTTAACTGGGTTTTGATTGAGACCCGCCGGTTCTCAATAGCTTCAGACTTCTTTTATACTTTGGCTATGATCTTTTCTCGCTTGGATCTATTGCCCTTATTCTTTTCGCTAAAGTCCTTCAACTCGGCCTCGTCACTAGCTAGTAGTATGCCTGTCACCTTGTCTTGATCCGTGCAATGGTCGTAGGTGACCCCCATGGCTTGTGCAGCTATTTTCATGTCAGCGAGCACCTTATTGTATTCAGCCACAAGTGCGACGACCTTCAGCTTGTCCTCCTTCTCCAAGCGTGTAGCTACCTCCTCTACTGACTCCAAGGCCAAAGGCTACCTTTCCATGGTGAGGATCCGAGTCAAGTCCTCTATGCATTCCAGGGAGGATCCATACTTTTGTAAGGGAGGGTTAAGGTCCAGGTGCTTCATGATAATAGCTTGGGAGATGAGCTACACCTTCTTGGAAACTTCATGTACCTTGGCCTTTTCCTCTTGAATCCCTCTGTATTTGAGCATTGATTAATTTCTCAAGGCTAAGGTCCTTCGTTAGCTTCACTACTTCTTCCTTTCTCTTCTCTAACAGGACCTCCAAGACTTTTACCCTGTCACTCCTACAGAAGAGCCTAGCCTCAATATCCATGGATACTTTGTTGAGCACGTTACACACTTTCTCATTTGATAGTTGTTGCATGTTTACAATGGGGTTGTCCCCCTTTCCTTCAGACAACACTAATACCACTCCTTGGTTGACCTCGAACTCAGTCTCATCAAGGTGGGAGTCAAACACCCATGATAACATCTTCCTTGTGCATGGGTACCCACTCTCAGGGTCAAAGGACTCCATGGCAGTGAGCTCCTTGGTGGGCATGGTACTCTGGAAACACATGCGCAAAACTTTGTTGGGGTCATCAATGTATACCATCATTGTTCTTCCCCCTTCCGTGTGTTTACTTCATGTGCACACACCCTTGGGAGTAGTTATTGAAAGAGTTAGGCCTTTTTTACTACCCACACTTTTCTCCCTCTGCGCTTCTTTGAACTCACCGAGTATGAGCTTCGCGCTGCGCTCAAACTCCTCTTCGACCAAGGTATTGATTATATTCTCTTCCTCCCTTGTCACTTTCTCATTTACTTCCTCCTGAGTGAGCTTGGGCATATCTGGCCCCTTAGTACTTGCCCCTTCACTCCTTTCTTCACTCCATGAACCTTCCTCCCCTTGGGTGCCTTTCCTCCTTACAAAGATGAAAGCATAATTTGTATCCTCTGCTCTTCTTCCTCCAAATCATGGACATCAACTGGTTCCTGATTCACTTCCAACTCTTCCCCTTCATCATCATCCTTCTCGCCTATATAGGCATTCAGGTCATCTGTATCTTCAGACTCTTGTTCCTTCATTCCTTGTTCTTCTTCCTTTGCTGAAAATTTTGGGGTCGGGGATGTGGTCATTTCTTCATTTGAGGGCTCCTCAGGGGATGGTGGCTTTGCAGGCTCTGGGGTCTTCTCCCTGACCACCATTCTCCTCTTCTTCTGGATGTAGGTACTTGGCCCCAGGGTATCTACATTTTGCTTCTCCACCGCCCTTTGTTCTTCCTCTTTCTTCCCTCTCCTTGCACTTTGGCGCTGGCTTCTTTCTTCCCATAGGGTCATCTGGGATGGATATCTCATTTTCCATGTATGCACCCTTTTCAAACTTTGGCCTTATGCGAAGGTAGATCCTGGCAGCATCGCTCTCAGCAATAGGTAAGGTCATGGGCCTTACAATGTGCACATCTTGCGATACGTATCTTTCAATGTACATGCACTTCCCCAAGTAGACCAGGTTTGTTTCTCATTTCCCTGTGTTCACTGTCAAGGGTGGACAACTCTAGATTTAATTTCTTCAACTCCTTGTACCTGTTTACCCCTGCTTGGAAAAACTGGGTAGTGAATGAGAATGGGATTTTGCACCATGGACTCCAACTGCCATCCACCAAGATGAACCTACCAATGCAGAAGTGTTGGTAGACTGTGAACTCTACTTCTCCTTTGGTTTCCATGGGGAGTTGCTCAGGAATCTTCCATTCAGCCCAGAATCCATTCCTAAGGCACGTGTACCATTTAGCTAAGCATGCCTTATGTACCTCTGTCATTGATTTACATGTGTATTTCTAGAATCTGTCCATGGGTGAAGGGTCTTCAGCAAGGTACTCCCACATGAATTTTTTGAATTTATCTGACACCCTAATTTCTGAGAACACAATGGTTAACAGGATGCTTCCAAAAAGGATCTTTCCCCTATTCTCCACACTACTTATGATTTCATCTACTATGTACTGGGAGATGTTATATTTGGTGCCTTCCGTGACCTTTCTGTAGACATTCAGCCAGGGATTTCTCACTTGGTTCCACCTTTCTTTCCCATTCAGCTTGGAGATAAGGTGCGTGGCCATCTTCATCACCAAATCACTGATATCCAAAATGTCATAGTACCTTGATCCCTTCTTCAATTCCTGGATGCTATGGTTTCCCTGATTACCTCCTCATCCTGGAGGTCATCTATGAGCGTGTCCCCTTTACATCTTAGGCCTGTAAAGTGTGAAATTAACTGGGGGTTATGTCACATTTTGCACCCCGCGAAGAAAAAGAAGTATTCGTGTATGCGCATCATCAGCCATTGGTACAAGCACTCAGGCTTCCCAAAATATGGTAATTCATAAAGCTGGAGAAGCCCTGCCTTCTCCATTTTCACCTTGACCACATCGTTGTAGATTAGTAACCCATCAGGTGTTCATTTATTTGTTGGGCGCACCAGCTCCAGTGCCATCTCCTTTGCAATTATGCTTGACTGGTGATTGTAGTCGATCATGGTCATCTGTCTTATGTGGGACTCCCACTCTTGCCCTAGCAGAACCACATCTAGGTATTACATCTCTGAGTACCATTCTTCATTTGTATCCAAGGGTATTTCCTCTTGTTTCTTCTTCCCTTTTCCCTTACCCTTTCCCTTCTTGGATTGTTCTGCAGGTTTTCCTACTGGTTTTGTGGCCGTCATTGTACCCTTTACTTTCATTCCCTGGTTACTTTCGAGTTATCTGAGAGTTTTCTTCATGTGCCCCGTGCCCTAGAGCACAAACCCTAATCACTTGATTTTCCTCCTTCGATCACGTGCGCTCTTTCACAATGTTCCTCACACCCATGAATCACTTCTTGCTCTGGTTTGTAGATCTAAAGAACTGATTGCACTTAAGCTTTTTGGGATTTTCCTTCGCATGAGTTGGTTCTTGAAACCCTAGCTCTGAAAGAAAATCACTCTTCTTGTTTTTGCAAAGCAAAATAATGAACTGCCCACTCTTGTATTTATAGCTTTTCCCACTTTTACGCATTTAAGGCTAGGATACCTACCACCGTACGACCATTTTTAATGTGACATTTCCAAACAAAACCCAACTTCAGCGCTGTTCCTCACGCACCCAATCTCCTTTTTCACGTGAAAAGTTTTTCACCAATCCTTGCTTCCGCCCACGAAAAAACTTTTCCAACCTTCTGCGTGCAAAACAATCCATCTTGACAGAAGACTCTTGTGTGCATGTTACCAGCACCAAAGGCACCTCTTCCATCCTCATGATTCTTGATTTCACCTACCTCGTGTTTTTGCACTTTTTCTCCTTGTACGTGGATTTCCAATGTAACCTTATTTTTCCATCCATCTGCCTTCTTTTCTCCTAATGCATCTTTTCAACAGGGCCAATTCAAACGGTCTACCAACCTAATCCTCCTACAAAATAACTCCATGCCTCTCTTTATCACCTCACCCCACACTAAAATGAGGTGCGGTCCTCTATGCGCATTCATAAGTAAAAAATTAATAAGGTTACCGGTGCACAAGGCGCAAAACCAAACAACAACGTGCAAAGGGAAATACAAGAAAGGAAAAGCATAAAAGGAAATTCTAAGCTAAATGGAAAAACTACCTTATTTACAAACACCAAGAAGCATTATTTATAGTAGGGCTTCAGCCTACTCCCATTGAAGTGTCCAGGTAATTTTGTTCCATCCAGCACTTGTAACTGGCACACACCTGAATCAAGGATGTATGAAATTACATAAGGACCCAACCAATGCACCTTCAACTTTCCAGGATGGCGTTAGAAATTTTGAATCATATAGCAATACCATCTGGCCAACCTCAAACTATTTTTTCTTAATGTGGCGGTCATGCCATGCCTTTTGCTTAGCTTTTTCAGTTGTTTGGCTCCATCTTGCTAGTGAGCGCCTTTCATCCAACTTTATCAATTCATCTATTCTTTCTTCCAGCACTTGTTCATCATCCAATCCTCCTGCGCATGTTATACGCAGCGATGGTAGCATAAATTCAACTGGTAAAACAGCCTTCGTACTGAAACACTAGTTGAAATGGTGTGGCCTTGTTCAACCTTTTATACATTGTTCTGTATGCCCAAAGAACTGCTGACACCTTGTCATCCCAATCCTGCCTACCCACATCACATATCTTAGTCAATGTGTGACTAAGGATTTTGTTAAATGCCTCTGTAGTCCCATTTTCCTGAGGGTGATAGGGGGTAGTCTTATGGTGGGCTACCATGAATTTTGCCAATAGAATCCTGATGGTTTCATTTAAGAAGTGAGTGCCCCTATCACTTGTTAAACTTAATGGACACCCATACCTGCTGATAATGTTTTCCCACAAAAATCTAGTAGCCGTGGCTGTGGTGCAATCCTTAGTGGGTGTGGCCTCTGCCCACCTTGTCAGATAATCAGTACAGGTAATAATATACCGCGAGTTAGTCCTTCGCGTAGCTGGTGAGATTGGTCTGACAAAATCTATTGCCCATTTTTCAAAAGGTTCCACATTGGCTAGCGATGGGGTGCAAGGGCATCTCATCCCTTCTTCCAGGTTTTCCAAGGCACTGGTAGTGGTCACAGGCTTTGCAAAACTCAATGCAATCCTGGTGAATCATCTCCCACCATAGTCCGGTGACTAGGATCTTGTGCGCGGTTGTGTTCCCCGCATAGTGTCCTTCCAGCAATCCCACCATGAGCTTCTTCTATTATGGCCACACGTTCATGTTCTAATACACACCGGTGAAAAACCTCATCGTGGCCCATTTTATACAAATCCCCATTGATCAACATGAAGGGCATGGCGCATATGGCTAACCTTTTTCTTTCCAGTGCATTCATCCCTTTGGGCGCCACACCTTCTTTGAGAAAAACAACAATGTCTTCTAACTCTGAGGGTGCGCGCCGCAACCTGAATAGTTGCATGTCTGGCATGGTTTCCTTGATACTTTACGTATCCTCTCCCAAATCAATCCTTGATAAATGATCCAGCCCACAATTGTTCTTTCCTAGTTTTACCACCACTTTGAATTCAAATTCCTGAAATAAAGTACCCAACGGCATATGCGCCCTTGTAACACTACTTTGTTTACTAGATACTTCAAGGCCATATGGTCAGTGTAGAATATGAAGGGAGTCACCAGTAAGATATTGCCTAAATTTTTGGAGCACGTAGATCATTGACAATGCCTCGCACTTGGTCGTTGTATAATTCTGTTCTGCTGGTGTCAACTTCCTACTTGCAAAACACAAGGGATGATCAACAATCCCCTCTCCTGGTTGAGAAAGAATGGCTCCCATTGTTGTACCAGAGGCATCCACATGGACATGGAAAGGTTTATCCCAGGATGGGAATCGTAGAATAGGTGCGGTGATAAGCCTTTCTTTTAGAGTGTCAAATGCCTTCTGCTGAGCCTCTCCCCACTGAAAGGCACTCTTATGTCTGAGCAATATTTCCAAAGGCACGGCGATCTTGGCATATCCCTTAATGAACTTTCTGTAGTACCCAGTGTGTCCAAGAAATCCACACATGGTGCTTTGGCTGGTAGGCTCCCCTAACCCCACAATAACCGCAACTTTCACGGGATCCACCAGTAAGCCCTCTTTGCATATGATATGCCCCAACAACATTTCCAAAAGGAGTTACAAAGATACATTTCTTGATGTTGAGGGAAATCCTCAACTGCCGACATCTTTCAAACATCAATCTCAAGTTATCACAATGGTCCTTGACCAATCCATACACTGTCCAATCATCCAAATACACTTGAAGGAACTTGTGGATGAAGTCCTGAAATGCTTGTACCACTATGCATGAAAATACAGTGGGCGCATTCCTCAATCCAAATCACATGACCGTATATGCAAAACTTCCCCACTCGAGTGGTGAAAGTTGTCTTATCTTGGTCTTCCTTGGCAATCCTTACTTGGTGATATCCCAAGAATCCATCCGTAAAGGAATAGACCTCACCCAGCAACTCCTTCCAAAATCTCTTCAGTGAAGGGGGTGGGAAAAGGATCTATGATACAAACAACATTCAATTCCCTGTAATCCACACATATCCTAATCCACCCATCCTTCTTTATGTTGATCACCATTGGACTTATCCATTCTAATTCCTCCACAGCCTCAATGATACCGGATGCTATCATTTTGTCTAGCTCTTCTTTAACCCTTACGTGCATGTTGGGATTCATCCTGTAAGGCCTCTTCCTGACCGGGCGCACACCATCTTTCAACTTTATCCACATTTCCCCTAATGAATGGTGGATGCCTTTCAACTCATGGTATCTGCACGGGAATAAATCCTCAAATTCACGTAAGAGATCGATGATCTTTGATACTTCCTTGTCCAACTAGTAGTCCCCAATGATAGCTTCCTTGGGCTCCTTCTCCGAGCCGATGTTAACTTTCTTGGTTTTGAGTGGTTCATGGTACACGCACACATGCATCCACATAGTCAACTACTTCACATGCTCCAACCGAATGGTCGACATTCAGGCTTTCCATCTCCTCTCCATCAATAACATATACCATCTTTCCTTTCTCCTTTTCAGCACATGTGCACTCGAATTGTAGGTCTTCTGGTTCCTCCTCTTCGAACCGCACTTCCAAGCTAGGTCCACCAAGTAAGTTTACTAATCTATCTTCCACCATGGTGCAATCCCCCAGAGTGAGGCACTTGATAGTCTGCAACACCTCATCAACTAGTTGCATGGTACTTCGGTACTCGAATGTGTGAACCAAGTCAGCTGCTAATTCCTGCCAATTTCCCATTTGGTGGCGTGTTTCAGAATGGATGTACCAAGTGTGCGCAACCTTGTAGTGTTGAATACAGCTTGTGCACCCAAAGGGAGGGTGGTAAAGCTTCTGCGCCTTCTCCCCAGACCCTCTCACATGCCTGGATGTGGGAAGAGGTGGGTCCATTGCCATTGTAATCCTTGATAGCGGTGGGTATGTTGCTCTTCGAGAATCAGACAGTGAGCACAATTCTAACTTCATGCCATTCCAACAAGTTTTCACTATGCGTGGCCCACCACCTCGCTGCTATGCCTATCAAAACATAACTTAGCATACCTCATCACTCATCCTCCCTCCAATGAGCTTCCATTTCTCTCAAAAAGACCTCAGGGTATGCATCCCCAGAATACTTGGTTATTGCCTTTCCTCCCAGGCACCGAACTATACATGTCATGGTTACCTTGGTCACTGATCCTTTCAGATGTCACCCAATCAATTCATAAGTCCCATGCACCCAATTATCACATGCTATACTGGTAGTATCACTGACAGATTGAGCATCATCAAACTGGATGACTCCTTCTGTAGGGTGGATGGTCTCTGGATCTCTTATGGAGTGCACATATATTCTATCCAGGACTTCCTCTCCAAGGGGTTCAGTATAGGGTGTGGAATTTCCATCAGCAAGCGGTATAATCACCCTCTCTTCCTTGTTTTCAAAGCTTATGTACCCCTTGTTAAACTAGAGATCTGCATTATTCTTATAGCACCACGGGTGCCCCAGTAAAGCTGGGAAATTATCTACCTCAGAAAGCGCCAAGACTTCAAAATCCCCAGTGAACTTAGTCCCCTGAATGGTAATGGCCACATCCTTCAAGACACCTATGGGCATTGCCTTTGTCTTATTTTCCATATACAACACATTTGAAGATGGCTGTAATGCAGGTCTTCCCATATGATGCCAGGCATCCAGAGTGAGAACATTAACCTCCGCACCTATGTCAATGAGGATGTTGCTAAGCAACCATCCATCCACTACTACATTCAAGGTAATCTCTTTGTCATAATCAAGGCTGTGAGGTGGGAGGTTTGCATGCAGGATCTGCCTTTCATGTTCTTCCTTGGACGCATGGCACCTTTTCTCTCAACCATGCTCCTAGCAGGGGAATAACATTCTCCTGCCTCAGTAGTTTACACACCTCCTTAACCTCATCCAAGTCATCCTTTGGTGCTTCTACTAGTCTTCTTTTCTCATCTTTTCTAGTTTTCTCTTTTAAGCATTGGATCTCCCCTTGTAAACTTTGAATTATGTCCATGGTTTCCTGGTAGACTTCTTTCTGGTGAGCCAGGTTTGGATACTTCCCATGTACTACTTCTTCCCTCGAAACCAGAGGTCTCTTCCTAGGTGCTTCCCTTGCACACATGGGACTCCACCCTTGTTGTTACCATAACAGGCTCTAGTTCTGATTCACGTATTACTCGCGGGAGCCATTATGCGTCAACCTTCTTAATACTCACCATGGCAGAGCCCTTATCCTTCTGGTACTGCTGACTCATATGTTCGTATAACTCTGGGCACTCTTCGTACTTATGTTTTTTTCCACACCAGGAGCATTGTAGAAGATCTGGACATTCACGCTTATAATGGTCTGTGGCTCCACAATTAAAGCATGTTCCATACGGGAACTCACTTCTTCCCCCATGGTTACCATGACCACAAAATCCTCCATGAAACCCTCTTCCATGCGCACCTCCATCTCCACGCTCTTCATACCGACGTTCATCTCCTTTGGAACTGCTGGCAATGCCAGTCTGGCGCACACCAAGATCGATTGCCTCGTGAATCTGGTCAATCAATCTACAATCCTTGGTGTCATGTGTGGTTGAGGTACATATCTTACAATAACAAGATACATTTTTACGGATCACGTGCTGTAAAAGGGGGCACCTACTTACATCATGGTCCCCGTGACATATTTCAGAGTTTACCGCTACGGCGCGTACCACCTTCCGAGTACATATCCCACCATTATCCTTTGTGTGTCCTTCTACATTACAATCCATGCACCACATCCCACCACGAATCTCTAGAACTGTGTTGGTAGATAATTTCTCTAATTGCTTAGCCATGGCAGCAATATGAGCCTCCAGAAATGGGCTAACACTAGTGTCAACACTACCAACTGCCTCAGCGTGCAAAGCAGCTTCCAATGCTTCGCGCGGGTCCGTGAATGTTTTATGAGACAAAGCCCTCCTAAAGGGTGTGATCAACCCTCTGAAAAACCACTGAGCATGCTGTAAAGGGTGGATATCATAAGACAGTTTAGACAATAGAGTTTTAAAGTGCACATCATATTCCCACACGCTCTCTGCCATTCCCTGTTGGATTTCTTTGAGAGAGCTGATGCTCTTCTGTTCAAACTCAGGTATGTGGAATTCTACCAAGAATGCATTTCTCAGTGTGGTATAATCCACAACAGTCTGATGAGGATCATACTTTCTATACCAACTATGCACACGTCCTTGCAAGGTTGTCACAAATTGACTAGCCTTTCGATCCTGGGTCGTGATCCCCTTCGCGTGCCATAGCAACTCACACTTATGCACATGCTCTACAACATCTTCTATCCCACTGTAATCTGGTAAGTGTAGAGACATCTCGAAAAAGACTTGAGGAGGTGGCTGAGGTCCTTGTCCTCCTAATCCAGTCCCTTGGTTTCCTCCAGTGTTTCCTCCCCCACCGGATCCACTAGATCCTGAGCCACCAGCTCCACCACTTCCACCTCTAGATCCTCCTGTGTTAAGTACAGGGCCCATGTTTGTCATGCCGAATGCTCCCATCATCCCACTAAATTACGCACCGACAGTTTGTGAACTAACACCACTTCTAGTCATATTTCCTCCACCACTTCCTAACGTGCTTCCAAAACCAGCTGGATATGTGCCTTGTCCCAAACATTCCACCAAATACTGGAATAGTGTGTGAAGCCATAGAAGTCCCAAATGAGAAGTTGTACCTTCTGGGTGCCGATCGGTTGCTTCCACCGATATCAAATGGATCAACTGTACTTTTCCCTCATTCAAACAAACCAAGCACCAAGGTTTGGTCGCTAGGTGGGGTCAGATGTGTGCCAACGACTCTTCTTTCTCTACGTGACGGACTCTCATCAGAAGCCATAAGGTTTTCTCTCCCGTGCTTACCAAGATGGGGTATCACAGACTGTTCAGGTTCCACATCCTCCGCGTGAACCTCAACTCCTTTCCACCATGTCTGGCTCCATAACCCCCTTGTAATCCCATGATGTCTATCGATCTCCCTTTCACACACTTCGTTATACTTGAGCCGTCTCTCCTCCCTTTCCTTTTCAGTCGTTATATCAGCCATCTATCCCCAACCTAGCTTCCTCGCCAAGCGCTCAGAGTGGTTTAGCCAGCCATAGGAAATGCCTCTAAACCCATGGTTACCATCAAGATTTTGATCGCAAGGGGGATAACACACAGAAATGATCCTCTGGGCTCTCGCAAGAACTCAAACTCAGCAACTTCTAGACAGGAATATGTGGAAATGGTGTATTCCAGAGTGTAGCTAGTCAATACTCCCTTCCACCAATGATCTATAGCATGGGTCCATGTTAGATCAACATCTTGCAAGTTCTGATATGTTTCTTGGGTCCAAGGGTGTGACTTATAATACCACCCCGATCTAGATGTATAAGCCAAGAGCCATTCAAATAACTCTACTGGGAAACAATAGAAGAAGGTTTCATACAACTCATGATAAAGAGTGTCCTCCACCCATCTTTGTGTGTTAAACCCAGGTCCAGTATTGAATCTCTGAGTGAATTCATCCTCCGTGCTTTTAAACCAATCTTCAACACCTTCAAGTGTTAAGCACTCTGCCATCAATTTTTACACAGATCATGATGTATGCCATGTTCCACTACAACTTCAAAAAGAGGTCCCACAACAGAACCAAGATGTAGTCATTTTTACACCCCACTAAGAACAAGGGAACCTCATGCGCACTGGCCTATCACCCAACGGGTGCACTGGGTGCTCACCCGAGGCATGCGAGAGGGAGCCGAGTCTCTCTTTTATGTGAGTTCAGTGGAAGGCATAATTCATGATTTTGACTTAGTGATTTAACAGACATGAAGAAGCTATAGAGCTCAGGACGACTTCTACACCCCTTCAGTCATAATAGTAACAAAGTGCGCAACAAAATTAACTAGAACCAGGAAGTTGTAAATCCATAATTAGACTAACATTCAAGTAAAGTTCATGATTATACAAGATCAAAAGCATAGTGGAAACATGCAGATAATATAGGAAGGAGATCTTAACATAAACATAGTGGTAACCTTATCACATTCATTCATAGTATTACTCCAAAACATCACAGAGAGGTGGACCACAGTCATGCACCATATCTGGATCCATACATGTATGCTTACAAAATAAAATTTGCATTCCCCATTTCCCCATTACATCCTTCCTAGAATCATCTACCCAATTATCCCATAGTTCTCGTGGTAATTCTGTAGAGCTTCACTACCTTACTTGTGTCTCTGTTCTTTGCCAAGGGCGCGCATATAAATAGGCATCTGAGCTCTAACAAACTCCTCTGCAACCTCAGATCTGGCCCCAAGTGTCAAGGTGTGGGTCACCCCAGGCGCATGCCTCTCCATGTCATGATTAGCTTTTTGGATCTTCCTATCACAAGGTATATTCCTTCCAGGACACCCTGTCGCCAGGCTGGAACCTTATCAAATGGAACACGTTCTTCATGTGTTCTGTCCAAAAGGCCGAAAATGGCTAAGTCCCAAATTTTTCTTCACGTGGTGCACATCCTTGGTTCTCCAAGAAGCCTTTTGAATTCTTCCTTGCATGCCTTCACTTGCAGTGCTTCCTCTGGCCGTGTGCGCCTACATGCCCTTAAGATTTGGTAGCTACATTAGCTTACCATTCCAGTGCCTTTTTCCTTCCGGTGTTGTTGGTTCATAAGCTCGTAAAGTTCTAGACACTCTTCATACTTATGTTTCTTTCCACACCATGAGCATTGTAACAAATCAGGACACTCGTATTTGTAATGATATGTAGATTCACAATTATAATAGGTTCCTCATGGGAAATAACTTTATCCTCCACCACGGTTAATACGACCACAAAATCCTCTGCGAAAACCTCTTCCATGCGTTCCTCCATCTATGCGCCCTTTATAATGATGGTCATCATCCTTTGAACTGCTTGCAAGGCTAGTCTAGCATACACTCAAGTCAATAGCATCATGGATTTGATCAATTAGTCTACAATTCTTGGTATCATAGGTCATAAAGGTACATATATTGCAATAACAAGAAACAATCTTGAGGATTGTGCGTTGGAGTAGAGGGAATCTACTTGTATCATGATCCCCATCAAAAATCTCACATTCTACTGACATAGCATGCACCAACTTCTGAGGGAAACTATCCTTTGCATGCCCCTCAACTTCACATTCTGTACACCAAAGCCCACCATGAACCTCATGCGCTGAGTTTACAGATAGCTTCTCCAACTACTTGGCCACTGTAGCAATTTGATCCTCCACAAAAGGACTAACACCATTATCAACGCTCCCAAAAGCTTCAGCACGCAGGGTAACTTCCTATGCCTCATGCGGGTCTTTGAAAGTATTGTGTGATAGAACCCTTCTAAATGGTGTTATCAATCCTCCAACAAACCATTGAGCATGTTCAAAATGATGAATTTCATAGGATACTTTTGAAAAAAGAGTCTTGAAACGTGCATCATACTCCCTCACACTCTCTGCAATTCCTTGTTGGATTTCCTTCAGAGCGCTGATGCTCTTCTTCTTAAAATCAGGGATATGAAATTTTACTAGGAAGGTGATCTTCAATGCGTTGTAGTCTACCACTATCTGATGGGGATCATACTTCCTATACCAACTATGCATGCGCCCTTGCAACATTGTTACAAACTGACCTACCTTCCACTCCAAAGTAGTGATTCCTTTCATGCACCATAGTATTTCACACTTGTGCACATTCTCT
Organism: Taxus chinensis; assembly: GCA_019776745.2. Taxonomy (NCBI): domain Eukaryota; kingdom Viridiplantae; phylum Streptophyta; class Pinopsida; order Cupressales; family Taxaceae; genus Taxus; species Taxus chinensis. Next base: position 594,340,776 of record CM034151.1, on the reverse strand, counting down.
GCAGCATCTTCAATACCCTTATAGTCTAGTAAGCGTAAAAACATCTCAAAAAACACTTAGGGAGTTGGTTGGTATCCTTTTCCCCCCCAATCTAGAGCCTTTGTTTCCTCTGGTGTTTCCTCCTCCACAAAATCCACTGGATCCACTAGGTCCTGTTCATCTTGACCCACCAAATCCACCTCCTACAGTCAGAAAAGGACCTAAAGTGGTCATGCCTAGTGTTCTCAATGTCCCACTGAACTAAGTGTTGATGGTTTGTGATATTTTCCCACTACCAATTATATGTCCCACGCTAGTCCCAGATATGATACCCAATCCTTGCATACTTACACCTTGTCTAAATATTCCTCCAAATAAAGGAATGGCTTACGCAACCATGGATGTTTCAAATGATAAATTATATCTCTTTGGTTCAGATCAGTTACTCCCACCGATACCAACTTGGTTAACAATACTTCTCCAATGATATGGAAAACCAAGTGTCATGAGTTGGTCACCAGGTGGGTTCAGATGCACATTGATGACACTTCTTTTTCCATGCGATGAACTCTCATTAGAAGCTAAAGGGGCCTCTCTCTTGCGCTTGCCAAGATGGGGTAGCATAGATTGCTCAGGTTCCACATCCTCTACATGAACCTCAACTCCTTCCCGCAACGTCTGCCTACATATATCCATCACACTTGCAACCTTGAGTTTTCTAGTCATCTCCCATTCATGATCTTCTCTATACTTGAGTCGTCTCTCCTCCCTTTCCTTATCAGCCACAATGTCCACCATCTTACTCCACCATAGATTCCTCTCCCAGTGCTCAGAGAAGCTTAGCTGGCTAGGGGAAATGCTTCTAAACTCAAAGTAATGACCAAGAGATTCATAGTCAAAGGAATAACATGCAAAAATGACCCCTAGGCTCCCTTAGAAACTCAAACTCAGCAACTTCCGGGAAAGAATACGTAGAAATGACATATTCAAGAGTATAATTGTTCAACACTCTCTTCTACGAATGATCAATAGCACATATCCAAGTTAGATATGCATCCTACAGCCTCTGATAGTCATCTTGGGTACACATGCGCGATCTATAATACCGGCTCGATTTAGATGCATATGATGAAAACCAGTCATATAGTTCTAGTGGGAAGCAAAAAAAATAATGTCTCATATAACTCATGGTATAGGTTCACTTCTACCCATCTACACACATCGAACTCAAGTCTAGTGCTGAATATTTGAGAAAACGCGTCCCTCCGTGCTCTTGAACCATGTTTCCACACTTTCCAAGTTCATGTGCTCTTTCATCACGCATCACTGGAACAAAGATGCATGCCATTTCTCACAAAAACTTCGAAAATAGGTGCTAGAAACTGAACCAAGATGTAGTCATATTTTATACCCTTATACCAATAGTCTAACCCCATGCGCACCGGCCTATCACCCAATGTGCGCTGGGTGCTCACCTGAGGCACACGCGGGCAACAAGTCTCTCCTTTATGTGAGTATTATGAGAGTGAACTATCTTATGACAGATAATCAAATGGAAATGAGAAAAAAAACAACCATGTAACATTCTAAGAACATAGAATGAATTGTTATCGCATTGCATCCATAAAGAGAAATAACAAGCAACATATGGAAATAATTCATACAGAAAGGAGGTGCATAAGTATTATACTCCTAGACACATAGATGATTTATAAAAGAGAATTATATTCATATTTAACATATTCAGTAACCACATTACAATCCCTTGAGGTCATGAAAAACCATTATATAATAATGGAGATTCAATTCATGCATTAGAAATACATTATGCTCACCATATTGCAAAAACAAAAACAATGTAGACCGTCCCTCTAGATGTGTCATTAGTTACAAAGCTCTCCTAATCCCTAACCCATAACATCCTCCATTCATATTCTGAAGGGATTCACCACTCTTTTCTCTCCTTCGCACTCTCCACACACTCTCTATACCATATATTTCTTGTTTATCTTATCAAGCGTATGCATTTACAACCTCAACACCCACCTCCATGACTTTCAAAAGTTACAGATCAGTCACCAAGTGTCGAGGTGGTCCTTCATGGGAGAATGCATTCTTATATTCAAGCTCTCCACTCCTTACAATGATGTCTTCTATAACCTTTCATCACATGCTTGGAATACTCCATTTTTGATCCCACCGTCACCAAGTTGGAACCTTATCCACAAGGGTCATGCTTTTCTCATGTGCTGCCTCAGATGCTGAATACAACTAAGTATAAAACATGTTTTTCCTTGCATGCGCACATCATGTGTTCTGTAAAATCCTTCTATAACCTTTCCCTTCATGCCTTCAACCCTCGCTTCCTTCTTTAAATAGGTCCCGTGCGCCCATGCACCTTCTTGTACTTAGCTAATATTTTTGGGGCCAACATCACCCCACACTACACCTATTCTCTGTCCTCAGAAACACTCTTCAATAAAAAAATAAATAATGGTGGATCCTTACAAATGGTTGGAAGGGAAGAATAAAGGAATGAAGAAATGGGGAAAAGAATGAAAGAATTGGGAACTTTACTTTTGGAGGAGGAGAGGGAAATCCTTCCCTAAATCTGCTTCTAACTTTCCCCAAGTGTCGACCTCTCTATGAGCCTACCAACAGAGGTTACCCACCAGGATGCTTAGTTCTTCAAAACTCAATTACTCCCCCTTAACACTCATTGTCTCTATGATCTCATCTAGTTTTTTACCCAAATCCTTGAGCACGTCCATCCTCCGAGTGATTTGGGGGTATAATTCCTTCAAACGGTTCTAAATTGATCCCCGCAAGGTCTCAATGGCCTCTGATTTATTTTCTAATTCCACTAGGATTTTGTCTCACTTAACCATGTTCCCCTTGTTCTTTTCCTAGAACTCCTTGAGTTTCACTTCATGGGTGGTAACTAAAATACTCACCACTTTATCCTTGTCCATACAATTATTGTAGGCAGCCTTAGCAACTTGTGCGGCAACTTTAACATCAGCGAGGATCTTGTTGTACTGAGAAACAATTTCCACAACCTTCATCTTATTTTCTTTTTCTTGGCATGCCAACATCTCCTCTATAGATTCTAAGGAAAGTAATTTCCGTTCCATAGTGAGTATGTGGGTCAAATCCTCTAGGCATTGTAAGGATGTTCATACTTTTTCTTGGGCAGTGTTAAGTCTAGATGCTTTAAGACAATGTCATTCGTGATCATATCTATCTTCTTTTATGCCTCGTGCAATCTTTCCTTCTTGTCCTTTAACTCATGCCTTAACAAAACGTTGATTAGTTCCTCTTGCTTTAGGTCCTTACTTTTCTCAAGGAGCTCTTTCTCTTTTTTCTCCAGCTCTGCCTCTAAGAACTTCACCCTATCATTTCTTCTGAAGAGCTTGACTTCAACCACAACTGATACTTTGTTGAGCGTGTTGCAGATTTTCTCATCTAATAATTCTTGGGCATTTTCCAAGGGGTTTACTCCCTTTGTTTTTGACACCTTCAACAATTCTCCTTGGCTTACTTAAAATTTGGGCTCATCAATGTGCGACTCAAATTCCCATGATAGCATTTTCCTTTTCTGATGGTATGCACCTTCCTCATCAAATGAAGCCATGGCTAAGAGCTGTTATGTTGGCATGGTGCTTTGTAATCACACATGCAATACCTTTTTTAGATCATCGATGTAGCCTATTATTTGACCTTGCACTACTTTTGTGCTCTTTCTCCCTATGCATGTGGCCCTTGGAATGCTTACAGTCAAAATAGGATCTTCTTCCATCATGCCAATTTTTTTTTCCTACGCTTTCCTCCTCAACTTCATTTAGCACCACACATGCGATGTATTCAACCTCTTGTTCTAACAAGCCCTTCATGATTTTCACCACCTCTTTCTCTACGACCTCATGTATATGTTCCTTCATGAGGCTTGGGGTCATTTGATCCCTTGTATTTTCTTCCCCGCCTACCCACTTGCCTTGGGCCTCAGTTTCATCTTCATCCTCCATATCCTCATCCACTTCTTTCTCAGAATCATGTATCTCAAAGACTTGATGGTCTTCACCTCCCTCTAGATCATCATCATCATCTATGTCACCAATGTAGGCATATAGATTCTCCGTGTATTTTGAATCTACCTCATCAGTCACCTTCTGCTTCTTCCTTAATAGGGATTATAGTACATGAGATTATTTCTTTTCCTTCTCTTTGACAGGTGATGTCTTCCTTAGCGAATCCTCCTAGGTGAAGGGATCTTCGTGCTCCGGTGCCTCTTCTTATGGGGCCTTTACCTTGACTGGATACTTCTTCCTCTATGTGTAAGAACTAGGCTTAGCACTTGCTTCTGGTGTGTTCACTGCTTTGGTGGTTTGAACACTTGAGCCCTATGCACATCTTCTCTTTCTCTCTTCCTAAGCACAGAATTCTTCCTTTTGGTAGGGTCTTCAAGAATGGAGACATCATTTTCCATGTAAGCACCTTTTCAAATTTTGGCCTTATACACAGATACACCCTTGCTAAGGTCCTTCATGTAATCTGCAACATTAAAGGCTTCATCATCTGTATCTCGTGGGAGACATATCTCTCCATGTACGCGTGCTTCTTTGGGTAGGTGAGATTCTAGACCAGTTCAAGGTGGTCTATTCATATCTCACTAAGGTCTAATCTTAGTCTCGTTGCCCTCCTTGAACTGATTAACTCTGGCTTGGAAGTATTGCGCGGTGAAGAAGAAGGGTAGCTTGCACCATGGACTCATATTCCCATCTGTCAATATAAATTTGAAAATGCAGAAGTATTGGTATACTACAAATTATGCCTCTCCATTCATGAGTGTGGGAAAATTCTCTTGGATCCTCCACTTAGCCCCAAATGTATCATGCATTTGCTTATACAACTTCTCCAGGCACACCTTATAAGTGGTCGTCATGGTTTCACAAGTATATTTTGCAAACCTTTTTGCGGGTGAGGGATCCTCTTCTGGATATTCCCAAACAAACATTTCTGGCCCATCAGGCACTCCAATATCAAAAAAATACAATAGGTGAGGAGGATGTTCCTAAACAATATCTTCTCTCTCTCCTATGCGCTGTTTATAATCTCATCCACGATGAAATTGGATAAGTTGTAGATGTTTCCCTCTGATATCTTGTGGCATACAATTAGCCATGCCTTGTTCACTTGTGTCCATCATTCCTGATCATTGAGCTTGGTCACCAAGCACATGACCATCCTCATCACTTGGTCTAGAATCTCAGCAATGTCAAAGTATTACGACCCCTTCTTATAGTCATATGCGGCTAAAGTATCCTTGATAGCCTCTTTGTTAGTCAGATCATCATCTATGATATATCCTTCACAAATGAGGCCTGTGAACTTGGATGTTAGTTGTGGTGTGATGAGAATCTTGCGCCCCATGAAATAAAAATGATCCTCATGTTCATGTGACATCAACCACTGGTAAAGGTGCTCAGGCTTTTCAAAGTATGGAAACTCATATGGTTGTAATAATCCAGCCTTCTCTAATTTGAGCTTCACCTCATCATTGTAATTGGGCATTCCGTCTGGCATCCTATTATTAGTTAGTCGGACCAACTCTAGCGACATTTCCTTCTTTGTTGTGCTCATGTGATGGTTATAATAACTTATGGACATCTTTCAAAAGTGTGACTCCCACTCTTTTCCTAGGAATACCCCATATGGGTACTGCATTTCCACGTAACATTCTTTGTTGGTGCTTGTGATGGCATTGATTTTCTTTCCCTTTCCCTTGCCATTTGTTTTCTTTGGTGAAATAGTTGGTTTCCTGGGTGCCATATTTTTTTAGTCGGACTGAATTTAAATAATCCTTCCTTTTGCTCTCCTCTACTACCTTTCTCAATCCCAAAGCTCACTCCAAAGCTTCAACTCCTTAAATGAATCCTTCTTTCTCTATGCCTTAGCTACCAAACCCTAACTAGGAAATCCTTCCACAAGATGGCGTTTTTCACAAAAAATTCCTCATGCCCGTGTACTCCTTCCTTCTAGTTCATAGATCTAATCTAGATGCACACTCAAATTTCTTGGATTCTCCTTTCTTTGCACAAATTTCTCTTTGGATGCTCTAGTTCACAATAGATTCTTTCACTTCATAATCACAAGGTAACAAATAACTTGCTCAACCTTCTATTTATAGTTTTTTCTTCTTTCCAACATTAAATGTTATACCACCTACCAATGTACTTTAACATTAAATGCTGATTTTTCCACTAACTTGACTTTAAGCACCTTTACCCACGTGCCACATCCTATGGGAAAACTCCTTTACAACATTCTAGCACACAAAACTCCAATCCAACCAAATAATCTTAGACACACATCTACAGCGTTGAAGGAACTTATTTTATCCTTTACCCGATTTTTTCCCTTGCCTACCTCATGTTGTTCCTTCGCTTTGTATATCCTTCAACTGTGCCATTCACCACAACTTCTACTACAACCTTAAACTTGTATTATAGGCCTATACTTTGTATCACTCCATCCGATACTAAAATATATGTTTGGTCCACTCCGCATACATAAGGCACAAAAATGAAACAAAAAGAAAGGGACATGCAACGAGAAAGGGAACGCATAAGAAATAAAATCATAAAGGGAAATTCTAAGCTAGATGGCAATACCTGCCTTATTACAAACACCAAGAAGACTTATTTATAGAAGGGCTTCAGCCTACTCCCATTGAAGTGACCTAGTAACCTCATCCCATCCAACACTTGTAAATGACAAGCACCTGAATCAAGAATGTACAAGATTATGTAAGGTCCCAACCAATGGAATTTCAACTTCCGAGGATGGAGAAGATACTTGGAATCATATAAACATACCATCTCCCCAACCTCAAACTTCTTGTTCTTGATATGACGATCATGCCAAGTATTTTTTCTTTCTTTTTCTATCTTTTGACTCCATCTAGCAAGTGATCGCCTTTCATCTAACTACATCAACTTATCAATTCTTTCTTCCATCGCTTGTTTGTTAGCTAACCTTTGTACATGCGCTATACGCAGAGATGGTAACATGAATTCCACTAGTAAAATAGCCTCTACACCAAACACCAAGTGAAACAGTGTGGCCTTATTCAACCTCTTGTAGGTTATCCTGTATGCCCATAGAACAGATGATGCTTTTTCATCCCAATCATGTCTTCTAACGTCACAAATCTTAGTTAACATATGAATTAGTATCTTGTTAAATGCCTCAGCAGTTTCATTTGCTTGAGGGTGATATGGGGTAGTCTTATCATGAGCTACCATAAATTCCTCTAACTGAATCCTTATTATTTCATTGAGAAAGTGTGTACCTCTATCACTTGTTAAAATTAAAGGACAACCATACCTATTGATTATGATCTCCCATAAAAATCTAGTAGTTTTCACTATGATGCAATCCTTCGTAGCCACTACCTCTACCCACCGTGCCAAGTAATCAATGTAAGTGATGATATGCCACAAACCAGTCCTTTGCGTGGCTGGCGCAATTAGCCCTACAAAATTGATTGCCCATTTTTCAAACAATTCAACATTAGCTATTGGTTGCAAAGGAATTTCATCTCTCTTTCCAGGTTTGCGAAGGTGTTGGCAAAGGTCATAGGCCTTCCAAAACTCAATGCATTCCTTGTAGATGGTTTCCCACCAAATCCGTACTAATAAAATCTTCTGCACAGTAGCATTTCCTGCATAGTGTCCTCCTGCAATCCCACCATGCGCTTACTCCTTAATTTCCATGCGCTAATGCTCAAATATGCATCAGCATAGAACCTCATCATGACCTAACTTATACAGGTCTCTACTAATCAATAGGTAAGGTTCGTTGTGTATTGCTAATTAATTTCTCTTCAAAGCCTTCATCCCTTCCAGTGCCACACATATTTTTAAGAACACTCTAATATCTTCCAAGTTTAAGGGTGTGACTCCACAACCTAAATAGTTGCATGTCTGACATGGTATCCTACATGCTTTGTGGGTACTCTCTTGAGTCAATCCTGTATAAGTGGTCAGGCCCTCATGAACTCAAACTCATGAAATAACATGACCCAGCAGTATATGCACCCTTGTAGAATGGGCTTCTTGACTAAGTATTTCAACGTCATGTGGTCCGTGTAGAATGTAAATGGTGTTGCCAAGAGATATTGCCTAAACTTGTGGAGTGCGTAGATCATAGACAATGCTTCACACTAAGTAGTTGTGTAATTCTATTTGGCTAGTGTCAATTATCTACTTACAAAGCACAAGAGATGATCAATAATTCCCTCATCAGGCTATGCTAGCAGTTCTCCCACAGTTGTCCCTAAGGCATCAACATGCACATGGAAGGGCTTATCCTAAGAAGGAAAATGTAGTATGGGCACCGTGACAAGCCTATCCTTCAATGTGTCAAATGCCTTCTACTGGACCTCCTCCCAATAAAAGGCACTCTTGTGTTTTAAAAATTCTTCCAAGGGTGCAATAATCTTGGCATACCCCTTGATGAATTTTCTATAATACCCTGTATTCCCAAGGAATCCACACACTTCACTTTGATTAGTAGGCTCTCCTAATCCTACAATAACTACAACTTTAGCGGGATCTACTAGCAAACCTTCTTTACATATAATGTGTCCTAGCAGGGTCCCAAAGGGAGTATCAAAGACACATTTCTTAATATTGAGGGATATCCTTAGTTGCTGACATCTCTCAAACATCAGCCTTAAATTTTCACAATGGTCTTTCACCAATCCATACACATTCTATTCATCCAGGTAAACTTGGAGAAACTTATGGATGGATTCCTTAAATGTTTGTACCATGATGTGTGAGAATACAAAATGCACATTCTTTAATCCAAAAGGCATAAACATGTAGGAAAAACTTCCCCATTCAGTGGTGAAAGTTGTCTTTCTTTGGTCTTCCTTTGCAATCCAAACTTGGTGATATCCTGAGAACCCATTGGTGAAAGAGTAGACTTCTCACCCAGCTACTCGCTCCAAAATTTCTTCAGCAAAGGGGGTTGGGAAAGGATCCATGACACACAGTACATTCATATCCATGTTATCAACACATATTCTTATCCTACCATCCTTCTTGATACTGATAACCATTGGGCTCAATTATAACGGATTCTATAACCTTGTCTATTTCTTCCTTGACCCGTATGCACAAATTTTGATTCATTCGATAAGGAATCTTCCAAATCGTGCACGCACCTTCCTTCAACTTGACCTTCATCTCTCCTAAGGAATGGTGAACACCTTTGAGTTCATGTTACCCATGAGGAAAAAAATCCTGGAACTCACGCAACAGATCAATGTTCTTTGAAACTTATTTTTTCGAGCAATAGTCTCTGATGATAACTTCCTTAAGTTTTGTCTCCATTCCAATGTTAACCTTCTTTATTTTCAAGGGCTAATGGTAAGTGTGTTCTCATTCATCAGTGTTGTTTATGACTTCGCATATTTCTTCCGAATGGCTGACATCTAAAGTCTCCATCTCTTCTTCGTCTATTACATAGACCATTTTCCTTTTTCTTTTTCCATGCATGCGCGCTCAAGTTGTATTTCATCTTATTTATCCTCATTGATATGTGTCTCTAAGTAAGGCTCACCTAGTAGCTCCAATAGCCTATCTTCTACCATAACACTATCTCCCATTGTAAGGCACTTGATTACTTACAATGCCTTATCTACTGATGGCTTAGTACTCCTATACTTGAAATATTGAATGAGATCATCTGCAAACTCCTGCCAATTACTTTTTTTACGACGCATCTCCAAATGAACATACCAAGTGTGCACATAACCTTGTAAGGTGGAATATAACTTATGCACCCATAACAAAGGTGGTAATGCTTATGCAGTTCCCATCAAGGCTTTCTCACACGCTTGGATTTAAATGAAGCGGTTTCTTTACCATGGTAGTCTTGTATGACCATGGGTGTAGTGCTACTTGATAACCTTACTAAGAATGTGATTATTACCTCATGTCACTCTAGGAGGTTCTCCTAATGTGTAGCCCACCAGTGTGTTGTAGTTCTGAGTAGGTTGTAGCTGAGCATTCCTCTTCTCTCGTCCTCTTTTTCCCACTGAGCTTCCATTTCTCACAAGAAAATTTCAAGATATTCTCCTCCTGAGTAACGTGGAAACTTCTTTCCTCTTAGGTGCTTGATGGAGCGCGCCTTTGTAACCCTTATTACAAATCCTCTCAATTATCACCCAATTAAATCATAAGTCCCATGCACCCAATTGTAGCATGCCACACTAGTGGTATCACTCAAGGATTGAGCATCTTCAAATTGGATAACTCCCTCCGTGGGGTGAATTATCTCAGGATCTCTGATAGAACACACATAGATTCTATCAGGGACTTCTTCCCCTAAGGGCTCAGTATAAGGTGTTGACTTCCCATCTGTCAAAGGAATGATCACCCTTTCTTCCTTTTTTCAAAGCTGATATACCCTTTGTTAAACTGCATGTCAACATTGTTCTTGTAACACCATGGTCGCCCAAGCAACGTTGGAAATTTTTATTCCTTAGCTAGCACCAAGACTTCAAAGTCTCTAGTGAACTTGGCCCCTTGTATTGTGATAACTGCATCCTTCAGGAATCCAATGGGCATTTCCTTAGTCTTGTTCACCATATACATCACATTCAAAGATGGTTACAATGTGGGCATTCCCATTTGATGCTAGGAATCTAAGGTAAGAACATTTACCTTTGCTCCTGTGTTGATGAGAATATTGCTCAAAAGCCATCCATCAACAACCGCATTCAAAGTAATCTCCTTGTCATAGTCGAGGCTGTGAGGAGGAAGGTTTACATGTAAAACCTACCTTTTGCGCTCTGCTCCAGCACCTGGTACCTTCTCCCTTAACCATTATCCTTGCAAGGGGATAATATTCTCTTGCCTTAACATCCTACACACTTTCTTGACATCAACCTTTGGAACCTCAACAATCTTCCTTTGCTCCAACTGCCTTGATTTCTCCTTCAGACATTGGACCTTCCCTTGTAAACTCTGAATTACGTCCATAGTCTCTTGATATACATCTTTCTAATGAGTAGGATTTGGATACTTTCTATGTACCACTTCCTCTCTTGAAACTAGTGTCCTTTGTCTTGGTATCTCCTTGGCATGTGCGGCCTCTACTCGCATCATCACTAACATAGGTTCTAGCCCTTACTCATGCACCACTCTTGGCATCCATTGGGAATCAGCCTTCTTTATGCTCACCATTCAAGTGCCTTTGTCCTTCCCGTGTTGTTGGTTCTGATCTATAGATCTACAATTATAATAGGTTCCTCACGGGAACTCACTTTATCCTCCGTCATGGTCACTACGACCACAAAATCCTTCGTGAAAAACTCTTTCATGCATTCCTCCATCTGCATTCCCTTCATAACGATGGTCATCATCCTTTGAATCGCTTGCAAGGCTAGTTTGGCGTACACCCAGGTCAATGGCATCATGGATTTGATTAATCAATTTGTAATCCTTGATATCATGGGTCATAAAGGTATAGATCTTGTAATATCAAGAAACATTATTATGGATTACGTGGTAGAGTAGAGGGCATATACTTGCATCATGATCCTCATGGAAAATATCATAGTCTACTGACATAGCATGCACCGAATTCCAAAGGAAATTATCCTTTACATGCCCATACACTTCATAGTTTGTAAACCAAATCCCACCAAAAACCTCATGCGTTGAGTTTACAGATAGCTTCTCTAGCTGCTTGGCCATTATAGCAATTTGAGCCTCCAGAAAAGGACTAACACTAGTATCAATGCTCCCAATAGCTTCGCTGTGTATGGCAACTTCCAATGCCTCGCTCATTTCTATGAAAGTATTGTGTAAAAGATCCCTTCTAAATGGTGCTATAAATCCTTTGAAAAACCATTAACTATGTTCAGAAGGATGAATGTCATAGGATAGTTATGACAAGAGAGTCTTGAAACACACATCATACTCCCACACACTCTCTACCATTCCCTGTTGGATTTCCTTCAGAGCGTTGATGCTCTTCTTCTCAAACTCAGGGATATGGAACTCTGTTAGGAAGTCATTCTTCAATGTGGTGTAGTCTACCACCATTTGATGGGGGTCATAATTCTTTTACCAACTATGTGTGTGCCCTTGCAACATTTTTGCAAACTGAATTTCCTTCCGCTCTGAGGTAGTGATTCCTTTCACGTGCCATAGTAGTTCACACTTGTGCACACGTTGTACAACATCTTCAATACCCCTATAGTCTGGTAAGTGTAACGACATCTTAAAAAACACTTGTGTTGGTGGTTGGGGTCCTTGTCCCCCTGATGCAGAGCCTTGGTTTCCTCTGGTGTTTCCTCCTCCATCAGATCTATTTGATCCACCATGTCTTGTTCCTTCTGAACCACCAGATCCACCTCCTATAATCGGCAAAGGACCTAAATTGGTCACGCCTAGTTTTCCCAATGTCCCACTGAACTACGCATCAATTATTTGTGATATTGTCCCATTACCAATTGTATTTACCACGCCACTCCCAAAAGTGATACCCAATCCTTACGTACTTGCACCTTATCTAAATATCCCTCCAAATATAGGAATGGCTTACGTATCCATGGATGTTCCAAATAAGAAATTATATCTTTGTGGTGTAGATTGGTTACTCCCACCGATACCAACTTGGTTAACAATACTTCTCCCTTGATATAGAAAACCAAGCACTAGGAGTTGGTCTCCAGGCGGGTTTAGATGATTTTCTACACCAACCACTCTTCTTTCTCCATGCAATGAACTCTCATCAAAAGCTAAAGGGGCCTCTCTCCCATGCTTGCCAAGATGGGGTAGCATAGACTGGTCATGTTCTATGTCCTCTGCATGAACTTCAACTCCTTCCCACAACATCTGCCTACATAGATCCATCAAACATGTAATCTCACATTGTCTAGTAATCTCCCACTCATGAGATTTTTTATACTTGAGTTTTCTCTCCTCCCTTTCCTTCTCAGCCGCAATGTCTGTCATCTTCCTCCACCATAGTTTCCTCTCCTAGCACTCAGAGAAGCTTAGTCGTCCATGGGAAATGCTTCTAAACTCAAAGTAATGACCAAGAGTTTCATATCCAAAGGAATAACACGTGAAAATGACCCCTAGGCTCCCATAGAAACTTGAACTCAACAACTTCTGGTAAAGAATACGTAGAAATGGCATACTCAAGAGTATAACTATTCAACACTCTCTTCCACCAGTGATCAATAACACACATCCAAGTTAGATATGTATCATGCATCCTCTTATAGTCATCTTGGGTACACACACGTGATCTATAGTACCAGCGTGATCTGGATGTGTATGCTAAAAGTCATTCATATATTTCTACTTAGAAGCAGTAAAATAATGTCTCATATAGTTCATGGTATAGGTTCTCTTCTACCCATCTAAGCGCATTGAACTCAGGTTCAATGCTGAATCTTTGAGAAAACTCATCCTTCGTGCTCTTGAACCATGTTTCCACACTTTCCAAGGTCATGTGCTCTGTCATCACACATCACTAGAACAAAGATGCATGCCATTTCTCACAATAACTTCAAAAAGAGGTCTCGGCAATAGAACCAAGATGTATTCATATTTTATACCCTTATACCAATAGTCTAATCCCATGTGCACGGGCCTATCACCCAGTGGGCACTGGGAGCTAACCTAAGGCACACACGGGTGCTGAGTCTCTCCTTTATTTGATTCTTGTAAGAGTGCACCATCTTATGGTAGATAATCAAATGAAAATGAGCAGAAAATAACCATGCAACATTCTAAGAACCTAGAATGAGTCGTTATCTCATTGCATCCAGAAAGAGAAATAACAAGCAGCATATGGAAATAATTCATACATAAATTAAGTGCATAATTATTATACTCCTAGACACATAGATGATTTATAATAGAGTATTATATTCATATTTAAAATAAGCAATAACCACATTACAATCCCTTGAGGTCATGACAAACCCTTATATAACAATGCAGAGTCAAGTCATGCATCAGAACTACATTATGCTCACCATATTGCAAAAACAAAAATAATGCAAACTTTTCCCTCTAGATGTGCCATTACTTACAAATCTCTCATAATCCCTAACCCATAACATCCTCCATTCAGTTTCTATAGGGATTCACCTTTCTTTTCTCTCCTCCGCACTCTCCACACATTCTCTATACCATATATTTCTCTTTTCTCTTATCGGGAACTTGTATTTATAACCTCAGCACCCACTGTCGTGCCTTTCAGAAGTTACAGATTGGTTTCCAAGTGTCTAGGTGGTCCTTCATGGGAGCATTCCTTCTTAGATCTGAGCTCTCCACTCCTTGCAATGATGTCTTTTTGAACCTTACATCGCATGCCTGGAATATGCCTAGAGACAGCAAGATCTAGAGCCATGACTACACTATGGGCCACCTATATGGGGTATGTCACGGTCTCCTTTGGTTTAAAGAATGGGATTAAGGTCCTATCTATTCCTACTGCTCCCATCCCTATTATCTGCAAGGACATCATAGGTATCTTGGCCTCGCGATTGATCGGTAACAAGGGAGGTGATACACTACTCTATTGTCGGGCTCCTATTATTACACATATTAAGGCACATGGACATTACGCCTGGGGAGTAGACATATTTGGGAGTACTTATCATGACCTGTATCAGATTGATAGACTACAAAGGGTAGTATTTGATCCACCCCACATTGGTTATGAGCTGGGTGTATAAGTGGATCATCCCCTATGGGAAGGGAGTACCATTATCGGACCCAGGGGCCATCAAGGCCACTAGATGGACAACGATGATAGTTCTTAACATTCCACACTAGCCGGTGGCTTCTTTGTCCACAATAGACATGGTGGCCACCCCATACCAGGACATGACAGGGTTGTGGGGACAGGAGGGGACCATAGTGGTGGCTTGTTCTACTACTATTTAGATAGTTGACAAGACGAGGAAACTTGAGATTCACCTGTTTGGCTGAGTTCCTTAGTAGTTCAGCCTCCCTTACATTGAAATTCTCCCCCCAGTGGCACCTGTGTATAGGACCGTGAAGGAGGATGGAAAGGGGCCTCGTGGAGATCTAGGTTGGATAGTGGTGGTTCCAGGAGTTTTTATCGTAATTAGATGAGTTTTTCATTCCTGACGGGAAGCTCGTGCCACTCCTACACCCTTACTCCAGATTGGGGCCGTACCTACTCACAACAGAGAGGAGAATGATCCCATAGACATAGACTTTGAATCCAAGGAGTATACATGGAATGAGACCGAAGAGGAGAATGGTGGAGAGGAGATTGATTATGAGGGGTTGAGAGGTGAGTTTGGAGGGGCATCCCACATGGAGGAGGAGAGTGATCCTGAGTAGCATGACACTTAGGATGTTCTGAGAGCGGAACAAAGGAGGTGGCCACAGAGGAGGAGATACTTTCCTCTTAGGGACCAATTTTTCATGATGGAGAGGGGGATGAGGAGTCCTTGGTGGGACAATGTCTTGCCTCTTGTTTTGGGGAGGCCCCATAGCCTTCAACATCAATAAAAACATTAGCCATTGATCCTACATGGATGATTGGAGATCCGTGTATGTTGATCCTCTTCTCTTCAACCTTGTTAGTTAGAAATGTTAGTTGGTATTTTTTTGTTTTTTATAACTTTCTAACTCGTCGTTTCTTCTTTGTTTCAGCTTGCAGTGATTACAAAGGAGAGGCGAGAGCTCATTTGATGAGTGTGCATGGACACCTTGTTGATCCCTTCGGGGAAGACCCAAGCTGAGATGACTGAGGATATAGGATAACCACTTGCATTCAAAAGACAAATTGATGTGTTTGCACCCATCTGGAGGGAAACGGAGGGTTATGACCTCTCTCTACACTCAGGTGACCACATACAAGACATTTGAGTGTTTGATGATGTGGAGTCACTCTCAGAGTGAGACCACATCCAGTGGCTACCACAACAAACACTCCCACCATTCAGTACATTCTCATTTTCGTATCCGTAGTAGGAGTCTTAGACGTAGCCATGCACCATCTCAGGGGTCCCACAGGGAATGATAGGCTAATGGGCCTTTTCTTGCTTGGTTGCAATATTTTCAGGCATTATATGATTTTTTTGTATATTTCAGGCTCATTGTGAGCATTTTGACCACACTTAGTGAGTGGTGGCATTGTATACAAACTCGATTTATTATGATATATACAGAATTTTAGTTTTGGTTTGGTAATTCATTTTATCTGAGTCGACTTCCTCTTATCTCACTTCATATGTGTGCTCTAAATGTTTAGAACTTCTATTTTTATATGATTTTTAGAATGTATACAGTGGATATGAATGCTAATAGAATGATCTCTTTTATTTTTTTGTTTTGTAATGTTGATATATGATAATGCAAATACACTATAATGCTGAAATTTAGTTTCTCTAAGTAATTTTTGATAATTTGTATTATTTTGGAAAGAACTGATGAAAGAGTGATATGATAAGTGAATGAAATTTCCCCACTCCTAACTCCATGCAACTAGTAAGATGCGAGGGCTCAACATCAAGGGCCAAAAGGGGCACAAGTTATAGAAATTTGTTGAATGGTAATGATGAGAGAAAGACAAGGATTTGGAAAAATCAAATTGAGACCCTACAACCTCATTCTACTCAAGTTTTCTTCATAGTTTAAAATGTGAATTTATTTCTAGTTTATCTATACTTAGATCCATAGATGGCCACTTGGTTGACAAAATTTAGTTTTGAGGTTTTAAAATCTTTTGGAATTTGAACATCTATCTCACTTTCTTTTGATTTATGATTTCACAATAGTTGAATGAACTGTTTCTAGCTTTCAAGTTTGTCAAAGAAACCCCCTACACCTTGCCCCATGTGATCAGTAGGAAGTATTGGATTCATAACCATGGATAAGTCATAGGCGAGTAAGGGCATTTCTCTCCTTTCTCAACCCTACATCACTAGTAAGACACATAAGCTTAACACCAAAGGTTGGTAGGGCAAAGAAATGTGTAAAATAAAAACTTTCTGTGGATTTTCATTTGACTTATTTATCTAGGAAAAATGTCTAGAATGTTCTTATTTCCAAAGAGATGTATATGGGATAGATGTGACACCATGAATCTTCTAGAACAGACTATAGGAAAAGACACCTAGTATAGAAGAAACTATAAGCATAACCAAGTATGCAGGCCTCGGTATGGTTACTGTCAAAGCTTTGTCTTATCTTTATTGGATTGATAAAATGATTCAGAAACAATTGATGATACCATGAGGATTTGAAGAGACATGATTTGAATGTTTTACCAATGTTTCTAGAAGTTTTTAGGAATTGATATAATAATAAGTCCCTTGATCACAAATTTTACGAAATGAATTGGCAGATGAAAATGCAATGCGGATGCAGTAATGTACAAGTGGAAATGTAGGTGAAACTACATGTCATGATAGATAAGGTGAAGAAATTTGACGAATATCAAATTCTTCACCCCTAAAAGTACACAACGGACAACCATGATCCTCAAAATTTATGTTCTCCTGACAAGGGCCTACTGTTATGGGTTTAAAATTACAACCCTTTCCTAGAAGTGTATATGTCCAATCATTAAAATAATTTTTTTGAAAGAGGCATTCATGAACCTCTTTTTCACATTCTTGAGACATGGTGTGTGGGTGAGCATGACTATTCTACTTGGCCTTATTTCCTATATAGAGTTTTGTGTTTTCTTGTGATACTTACTAAATGATGAGACCTTGTCCCATGGATATGGAAAGCTTAGCTTCTGATGCACATGGGTTAAAACTAGGGTTTGGAGTAGAATAAACCTCAGAGATGGTTTTTATGGGCATCGTTTCAATCTCAAATTTCCCTTCTTCATTTGTTAATTCTATCATGTTCACACCTAGACCTAGTACATCAGAGGGAAGAGATGCTAAACCGAAAAGACTAACAATCCCCTGTGGTTTAAACAGAAGGAATATCAGATTGTCACTCTCTAAGAGTTTAATAATTTTCATTGTGGTTTTAGTAGACATTGTTTCCATAGATATTGATTTACCCTTATCTATTTTTTCCACATCAAATGTTTTTGTGTCAACGATTTTATCCTTCGGCATACCCAAGGTGATCAGGGCTAACTCTTTTAATGGAGGTGTTTTGTTCAATTGATACCTATCAATTTCATACTCTGTATGGACTCCTTTCTCATTCTTGAGGTTTTCTAAGTGTATATCAAAGGGCTTAGGATCCCCTTGAGCAATGAAGACCTTCCCCAAATGGAGGAATCTAATCTCATGGAATATGGTAGAAGGTATAGCCTTCATTCGATGAATCCAGGGTCTCCCAAGGATCATGTTATAACTCATTTTCCTATCGATAATGTAAAACCCTATCAAGATGGTTTTTGGACCAAGCATGATTGGAAGAACTATGGTTCCAATCGAGGTCACTTTAAGACTATCGTACCCCCATAACATGTTTCTTGTAGAGGAATAATTTGTCTCTCCATATACCAAATTTTGCAAGAAAGATAAGGGAACCACATTTATAGTAGTTATTTTGTCAATCATGGCTCTCTTAATGCAATTTTTATAAACCCAAACTTGTGAAAATAAGGCAGGATCACCTCTTTGGGAAATTTCAGCATCAAATGGCATAATTTCTATATAAAAACAAACCTAGTATCCCTATCATTCTGTCCCGTAGGATGTATGTCAAAGTAAATATGATTTATTTGAGTGCTAGGTGGTTGCGTAACATGGATGAGATGACCAATACCCAATACCCAATACATTGATCTACGCAGAATGATGCATAGGATAATTCTTGATAAAATCTAGAAATGAAATGAGAGAAAAGGTCTTGTTCAAATCCGATATTAAATCATAGGCTCTTATTGGTTTTTCAATTATAGGAACGTCATATTTTGGGAAGGAAAGAGTGGGTAAGGGTTGTAAAACCTACTCCTTCATCTGATTTGTTGCATTAATTTCTGGCTCGACCTCTAGTTTGACTAACCCCAAGATTTTTGTATTATTGTTTGAACCAAGGTTAGGAGCAACCCTAGAGTTGTCAGAAGTTGAGGCTTCATGATCATTGTTTCCTATAGGAATTCCCTTTTTTATGTTATGAGGATTCACTTGGGAATCCCCATGAATTTTAGGGTTTGCATTTTGAGGTGTGACAGGTCCGGTATGACTAGGCTGCGAGTTTGTTTCAGGATTTTCTAGAAACATGTTTGAAAAGAGCTACCTTTGGTTTTCAAGAATTCTTTGCAGAAACTTGTTGTAATCGTGGTAAGTCTTATTGTCATGACCTCAAATCTTATGGAAACCAAACTATAAGTTAGGGTCATAATCTCTTGTCCTTTGATAAGTGTCTTGTTATTGTTGATTATAACTTCGGTTATAATTTTGAAATTTTTTGTTATAACCATGATTCATTTCCCCTTGGATAGAGTTTTGATACTGGTTTGGACCTTGGGTTTGATTTTTCATTTGTGGCAAACAATTTTCATCAATTGTGTTGACAGAAGACACATTGTTAGGGCCTCTTTGATTGCCTGAGTTATTTTTATTGTTATTGCTACCGTTGTTTGGAAAACCAATGTTCTTGTCTTGATCAGTAGCACTATTTTTGGTAGCACCATGATTGTGATTCAAGCCCTTGGTTCCTTGGTTTTTGGCACCATTGTTTTGATAATTTACATTATTTTTATTTGGGGATACTAATTTCCCATTAGGACCATAGATCTTATGCCCACTATCTATAGCACATTGGTTAATCCAAAGCGCGCCTTCCAATACTTCCTCATAACTATGGAAAGGAAAATTTTGGCCATCTTCCTTAGTATCTTGATTGAGAGAGTGAAGGAAAAGATCAAAAATTTCCATCTAGTCCATGTTGGGTGCACTTGTAGAGGAATAGATAACTTGGTGCAATCTCTAGATGAAATGGGAGGAAAATTTATTTTGCTCTCATCTAATATACATGAATTCCCTAATCCTTGAATGAAAAAACTTATTCATGTCAAATGCTTTGATGAACTAGAAAACAAGTTTTTTAAAGGAATGTATAGAAGCTTTCGGAATACGTTAATACCAATATAGTACATTTCCTTCGATATTCTTTGGAAAGATACTAGCCATTACAACATCCCAAGGAAGCAATTCCCTGATAGTAGTAGTGTAGGCCTTGATATGAGCGTTCGGGACTCCTTCTCCCTTAAAATTTGGAAGATCTGGCAATGGGCACTGAAGCATGACACCACATATGCTGAAGTCAATAGGATCCTGTAAGTAGTAAACATATGTACCCATTGCGTAAGATTTCACCATTGAAGATCCTTGATGAGGAGGTGGAGGAGGAGGAGTTGGATAAGCTGCATTATAAGAATTGACGGGAAAGTACGGGGTCCCTTGATATGGAATGTAGGGATCAGGAATGGTATATGGGTCCATCTAGGGATTTTTTGAATACATATGCATGTAAGGGGGGATAGTACCAGGATATGGACTAGTGATCGTAAAACTAGGGAACGTTACATTTATTGTTGTGGTGGAATTCGAGAACAAAATTTCGGCCAACCCTTGCGTATGATAAGCTTGAGAAGGATGAGGACCCATCCCTAGAGTGTTTGACCATGTGAGAATATCACCTGGATGTGAATGAACCGGATGATCTTGTTATACAGGATATTGCATTGGTTTCTCATTAGAAGGGATGTATCCTTTGCTATCAACTGA
Source organism: Taxus chinensis (assembly GCA_019776745.2). Taxonomy (NCBI): domain Eukaryota; kingdom Viridiplantae; phylum Streptophyta; class Pinopsida; order Cupressales; family Taxaceae; genus Taxus; species Taxus chinensis. Next base: position 594,320,012 of record CM034151.1, on the reverse strand, counting down.
ATACCCTGTGTTTTTCCCTACTGCATGCATTAGTTGTGAAGTCTGTGCACTTTCTAGTTATTTAATCCTCCCTACTAAAGTAGAAAATAGATAATTGGGAGAGGATTGAGTCCCTTGTTGGGGTGCATGTGGCGTAGGGTTTGATTGAGTAGAATCATGATACCCATTCATGAATTTTTTAGTATTATATTTTTTTTCTTCCTCGGAAGTAAGAATCTTAGGATGCGCATTGGAAATGTTAGAGGTTGTAGCCTTCATTCTATCCAAATACTCATCTATCTGATGAAGAGGATTTGATATTCTTGAAAATGTATCATCTTCTATTGATTGCATGGCAATTTGAAGTCTTGACAAGACTCTATGGTAAGAACCTATTCCATTTGTGATAACAACGCGGTTTGCATTGGGTTGGTTATATTGCATGTTTAACAGTTGATCAACCTCCTCCATCCTTACATAGATAATGGGGTTTGAAGTGTAACTAGGGGAGGTTTGGACATTGCTTGTGTAGTTGTCACCCCACCCTGAAAGAGAAGGGGATTGTTGTGGTTAAACGTTGGTGTAATATCTATCAAAGCTAAATGGCCCACCAAATTCTCTTCTAGATATATTTTAGAAAGTATAAAATACCTACCAAAATAGGGGAGGAAATGGAGAGGTGAGGTAATATCAATGAAATAAAAGGAAACAAAAAAGAATTAATCCTTCACGTTGGGTTCACCAATTTTTACAGATGAAAATTGGCATGCAACCTTCAGCCGTACTTAACCCCCCAAGGTCATGTCGGATCAGACAATGTTGAATGTGTGTGGCTAACTATAGGAGAATCAACGACTAAGGTTTGGTAGTGTGATTTCCTAGTATCTAAGTTGGAAAATGGGAGATTTAGAGGCTATGAACGAGTAGCGTAAATTTCCTATGGTTTGTTTTCCTAACTTGGATCTAAGCGCTAAACTAGTTTGAAGTGTCCATGTAAACTAAATGAAATTAACAATCTATGCTACTGCTGAAAGGATACTAATCTAAAAAAATCACAAAACTAAAATATTACAATCACAAATAACAATTTTCTTCTATTCTAAATAATTAAAATATTTCTACACTCAAAATAAATAAGAAAAATAACCCGATGTGGTTATTCATCTGTGTTGAGTGTATTAAAACTAAAATAACTTAAAATAATATTTTTTCCAAATGATCTATGATATATAGACAACCTCCTATAGATATTCTCTCCTTCAAATCCACAAGGATGGGAAGAAGATGATCTATCACCGGGAGTTGTTATTAATTATTTAAACCCTCTTGGAAATTAACTAATTACTTGCAAATGAAAGGAAATTGATTTCTACTCTATTTGATATGATGTAACAATGATAAATTGCAGCAATGAAGGAAATCCAACCTAGAATTCATAGAACAAAGGTAAATATAGTTGTGTGATGACATGTCCCCTTAGTTTATCCTTTCCTTCTCTATGTGTCCATATGATTCCAAGGAATTGGGAATGCAAAGGTAGTAGCAATTGAAGGCACTTGAGAAATGGCAGCTTGATGTAGTCTGGTTGTAATGCAAGTGGAAGAGGGATATCACTAGTGAAAAGATCTTGGCTATGCAATTCCCAACATGATTGTGGTAGTAATACTATACAAGATACACAAAATTCTTAGGCCATTTTCTTGAATACAAGCATTGATTATATAGGATTTGGTTAGGATGTGTCTTCATACACAAGGAAACCTTAGAGTGCCAAATCATTAAGTGAAGAGGTAGTTTAAACTAATTAAATATATTTAAAAATAGAAGAGCGAAGGAATACCATGCAAAAAAGACTATTTTTATGCAATTTGGTTCAGAAACACACCCTAAAAGTTGAGTTAAGTGAACTCACACATGTCAAAAACATGCATGAAGAGTTATAGAAAAAGTGTGCAGGACCACCACCCCGCCTAGGAGGCGGTTTCAAAACTGTCGTCCAAGCAAGGCAGCGGTCCTTACACTAAAGGCCAAAAATGCACAGAATGGAGCGAGAAGCTAGAAGAAAGCATGGAAAAGTGAAGTAAGGATTTCTAGGCTACAAATATACACTGCAAATGGTTTTAGGCACTTGAACACCTTCTGAAAGGACATGAATCATCATTGGGGAATTTTGTAACTATTTTCCGATAATGTAGCACATGTAATTTTAGGTGCGTATGGTAATAATAGGATAAGTACAGGAAATGAAAGTAGGTTTTCCCCTGCATGCACCATAGGTGATTTAGGTTTGTTGTCTATAAAATTTCATTATTATATGTTTGTTGTTTCTTTTTCATATTATATCCTTGCTTAGACTTTATTGCCCAATAGATAAGGAATTGTTCTATTAAAGCCTAAATTGAGATGTTGGAGTTTCTTCTTGCCTCGTCTTCATTTCATGTCAAACAAAGTCAAGTATCCATGTATTAGAAAACTGTTGGCATAAAAAATTTCACTACATTTTATTTAACAACCCCATTAAAACGTTTTCCCCTTTTTGGTCAAATTGGTCAAAATACCCAAATTTGTCAAAATTACCAAAATTGTTGGTTTTAAAGTTTAACTTATGGGAAAGGTTTCGAGAGCCTTGGAGAGTTTAAATTTTTTTGTTTATATTTAATAGAAATCTATCATTTTTTCTCCGAGATCGTATAATTTAGTAAACATTATGGGAGCTTTTGAACTTGGTAAATATTTATTCATAAGCACATTTCGAGAAAAATGAGTATTCATGCTTCACGAAGATTCGATTTTATCGAAAGGTTTTGGGAATCCTATGTGGTATTAGGAGCTCAATTTATTAGCATTGGAAAAAATCTAGATCTTACTACATGGTGAAATAAGTAAGGCAATTTTTTTAGGATTATAGAAATAAGAAACATTTCCAACACTAGCACAAGGTGGCCTTTCTACACAAGAATTGCACATTGAAGGTTTCCAAAAACCTCAAGAAGAGTTGGGATCCTAATTTTTTTTCAAATGATATCACATTAAATCCTCTTTAGTGCCCATAATTTTTTTCGGTTCATGTTTATTGAAAATTCCTCATTTAACTCATCTTGCCGACACATTGCCTTAGGAAATAATGGATGTACAAGAAAAAATTATTGAATCAATAATTTTAAGACATCATAAGTAGGATCATTGGATTCATTGGCCCATTTTTAGTGCCCCACCCTATGTACCCTTTTAGTATGCCTTCTTAAGGGTTGTCAACTCATAACTTGATCCTCTAAGAGGGTTCTTTTGTTAAGACAACAATGCAATTGTCATAGATCATTTTCATCGATCGTCATACGAAATAAAATGAAAACAAACTAATGAGTCTAAATAAGATGTATTTGTATAATAAGAAATAATTTAAATAAATAAATAAAATTATAATAATAATAATATAATCAATAAATAAATAATTTTATTTTGAAATTGGGTGCGAGTGAGATTTAAAGGTTGAGTTGATGGAATTGATGGAGTTTTGTGGTAGCAGGAGTGGATGGAGATGTGAGGGTAGTATGGTGTGTGGTAGGAGTGTGAAATAGGGCATGGGCTTCTTATATGGCCTACAAAACTATCATTTTCCTTGTGTAATAATGTAAACACCTTATTTGAGGTCCAGACTCATAACCATGTTGAAACTCGAGTTAATGTTACAAATTTAGCAGTAATCAAATGGTTGCAGGGTGTGCAGAGTTATGCACTTTCAAAATGAATAAAAAAAATGTGACAAGGGACTGTGCTAAAGGGATCTCTCGCTTCTAGCATTCCTAAAATCAGTCCCATTATGGTTTAAATAAGCCTTGCATATAAAGATAAACATGTAAATATAATATCTACTCATTTTTACTATATACAAATTGTGTGATATGAATTTGTATCTGTATCTCAAGTGGGTTTCGATGTCTCTGAAAGGAAGGAACTACTGCCTTCTGTGGTTCTGTTTGTTTTTTGGAGAAGAAGATTGACTATTAGAAGGCATTTTATTCATGCATCTATCTAGTTGTATTGATTTTTTTACTTATGAGAACATGTGCTACATGCACTATAAATTTTGTAGCAACATACTCGGGGTAAACATCAACTACCACTCCATTTTCCTAACCTTTATATTTCATAATGAGTAGTTGTTATATATATTAAGACATTGAAAGTGTGCCTTTCATGTTATCCCATGTATGTCTCTGTGAGTTTTGTCTTTTTCACTCTTCCTCTACGTGGAACCCTCTTTTTGTCAAATGTTCCAAGTGGAATTCAATGGTTTTACACAAATGGTATTGGCTTAAATAATGAAATCAATTAAAAATATTTATAAAATCTCAACCTAAAGCAATTGACAGGTGTTAAACTACCCAACTCATAACCTCTGACATCACATCCTCCTTTGTGATGCATTATAATATTGTGGGTTCATGACAATGTTTTAGTTTGGCATGGGAATGTGGTGCCCAACTTTCAAGTTGTTTGGAAAAATATTTAATGAGAAATAAGAGATTTACAATAGGTCTTTAAACTTCTCAACCTTGCACTTTGTTTGGTGAAACATCCACTTAATGGGATGGCCTAATTTTTTCTTTTACTCTTGGTTCTTTAGTAGTTGGATTTGGCTAAAGCCATCCATACTATTCTACCACTTGGCATTGGCGAGTAGTTTTGAGGATCAAATTATGAGTTAAAGTACTATATTCACACTTGAATTGGCCATGGATTGTTTTGTTGGAAATGCTTTCCTTAGAGGTTTGTAGGTTGGTTCAGTTATATGGTAGCTTGTGTCTCTTGGAGAGGTGGAAAGTTGTATGGATATTTTTGGTAAAATACATTAGCAAGTTGGTGTGCGCTCGGTGACTAGGCTTAGTAACTAATGACTCGACCATTTAGATGGAACTCCATAAAATTTGAAATGGGTAGAATTTAATTTAATGTATTGCATTAGCATTTTTTTAAAAAGGGAGAGGTTGTGGTAAATATGCTCTAAAAATCCTTGAGCTATGATGCATGGTGCATGAAATTTGGAAACTTATTGCATTATGAAGGATTACAGAAGATACACAAGACGATATTAGTGAAAAAGTCTTTGAAACCCCTCTAGAAATTACAATAGTCTCATAAAATTCCAAAACTGGTTAACTCATATCACTAATCAATTATAGACATGGTTCATTATACTTTTATCTTTCATAATTCTCGTAGTTTAGTTCTTCATTTACAATAAAATAAAATTTTAAACCTTAAACTATTATATAATTGGTTACTTTTAAACAAACTTATATTTTAAAATAATAGAACATCACCTCATAACTTGTTCCATCCAAATATTCCTTAGTGTGTCAACCCCATATACTTAAACTCTCTTTTTGATATGATTTGGCATACCTCGTAACCAAACTAGATAGTTGTAACACCATTTCTTATTGGAAATTTTTATTTGATATCCCCATAAACCCATCAAATGTTCCCTTATAAAATTTAGTAAATTGCGATTTTTAGAGACTCACAAAACAACCTTCCTGAACCCGAAAAAGAAATGTCAAGGTTTTTTTTGCGTTCCTTATTATGTGAGGAGTCACATCGATCCTTAGATCCACATCGATTGACTATTTGTATTCCTTTTTCCACCCCTCTTGGAGCCCTATTACTCTATTTTGCATCTTTAGGAAGTTGTTAAAAGTGAAAAGTTAGTTTTTGTTTCGAATTGTCATTTGGACCCTGAGCGAAGAAATGCTTATTTACCTTCACAAAATTCTAGTTTTTTTTAGTTGAAAATTTCTTGTAACCATCAGTGATGAGGCCATAAATTACCATTATTTTGTCCTTCTAAGTTACCATAAATAGTGGATTTAAATGTAATATAGGAACTTATAGTTTGCTTATGATAGAATATAGGATATATATCTTGTTCATTCTTTAGAAATATTTTGTTAACTAATCCTATTGATTATTTGGGAAAGATGAAAAGTCTTGTGGATGCAGACCATAAAGGAAAGATAATGATAGTATTGAGAAAAATGGAATTGATCATAAACAGTAAATTTAAACTCAAATCTGATTTCATATTCAGATTCCTCTCAAAAAATTATGCAAGTTCAAAAAAAGAATCATCTCAATCCGAGATCATATGCAAAAGTTATAGTTGTTTTAAATTAGCTCAAGTTTAGTTCTAGAACTCATAGGTTTAGAACTCACATATTTAGTTCCATAACTGGTAGAGTTAGTTCTGGAACTCGCAGCTTTAGTTTTGGAACTCGTAGAGTTAGTTCTGGAACTCACAGGTTTAGTTCTAGAATTTTTGAATTTAGTTCCAAAACTTGCATCAAATGGGGACTGTGAATAATCAGAGAGTCAAATGGAAAATCTGAGAGAGGTTTTTTTCATAGCAATGTGTTTAACATAAACCTCATTCAAATTTTCTACAGGTTTTACCAATGAAGAGAAATCTAACTTTTAGTGACTTGTAGTCTTAGGAAAAATTGTATCAAATGAGCATTAAAAGTTCCATAAATAGAAACACAAAAGTCAAACAAAAAATATGAGTGATGTTTTGTTTATAGAAATGTGATTAATAAAAACCTCATTCATATTTACTATAGGTTTATCGATGAAGAGAAATGTAACTTTTAATGAGCTGTAGTATGAGGAAAAGTGTATCGGATGAGCACTAAAATTTCCATAAATAGAAACAAAAAAATTCAAACGAAAAATCTAATAGAGGTTTTTGTTCATAGAAATGTGTTTAAAAAAAACCTCATTCAGATTTGCTACATGTTTTATCAATAAATAAAAATCTAAGTTTTAGCGAACTACAGTTCGAGGAAAAAGCATATCAGACAAGCGTCAAAATTTCCACAGTCAAAAACGGAAAATTCAAATGGAAAATACGAGAAAGGTATTTAGTCAAAATCATATTTTGAGAAAAATCCTTCTTTCAATAATGTAGGAGAATAAAATCATTGTGATTCTTGTTACCAAAAAGTAAGGAGAAGATTTGGGAGAAAATCTTCCTAAAATAAGTGATATAAGACTTTGACTCCAATGATATATCTCTCTCCATATTTTGTGGAGATGGAGATCTTAGTTGTTAGGATTAGAATAAAAATAAGATCATATTGTATCTCCCAAAATAAGGAGTTGGTTGGACGCATAAATTATAAATGCAACCTTCCACACTCAGATATGTAATGTTTTACTACCAAGAAATGAATATGTTCTTTTCTCTCCAATATTTTGTAGTTTTGAGTTAAGATATCGAAGCATGGTTTAAATCCTCTTCCATAGGAATGAGCTTTTTCCACTCATTCTAAGGAAGATGGATCTATATATTTGTGTTTTTATTTTGTAATAATTTGTGTTTATTTCTTTTTTCTGTAATTATCATCTTGTTTTGTTGTTCTTCTCTTTGTATTGTAACATTCAGTCTATTGTAAATCTGTAGGTGTTTCATTTAATTTTTCTTATTTCCAATTCATACAATTTCAATTTATGCAAGTGTGTTTTATTCCTGTAAGTGTGATTTCCTTTATGCAAGTGTGTTTACATTTCTGCAAGTGTGCATATAAATTTCCGCATGTGTGCTTTCAATTTATGCAAGTTTGGATTGTGTTTAAGGGAGTTACTTTCCAAGATCTTCTTCTCTTAATGTATACAGCCTCTGGACACCAATCTAAATTGACATTATTAATGACAAGGATTGACAACCCTCATCATTTTTGTGCCGTTACCAGGGACACGACGTTATTAGGAGATTCAAAGTTCTGTAAAAGAATATTCTAGTGACAGTAGAATACCTTTTAGTATATTCTGGGACAGAAAGTATTTGAGGTAAGTAGTTTCTTTAGACTTTTATTTCCTTTAAGTAGATTAAAATTTCAGTATTGTAAATTAGGAATATTAGATTGTAAATATTTATCTCCCCACAAACTAATTCTGTGCATAAGAAAATGATTGTGATGTTTGATCAAGAAGGTATAATGGTATGAACAAAGAATTCAGATCTAGAAATGGTAGAATATGATATTGAATCTGGAAGTAGATCCAATTGATGAAATATCATATGCCATTCTTGATAACCACCACCATTTCCCCTTGTATCAACTAACAGCTCAGTGATCTTATTAAACATAACCTTATTTGAAAAATGACTTATCCAGTTTGTAATAATGAAGTGGTAGCATTTGTAATTAACTTCATCCATATTCAAGGATTTCATTTAAAGCCAAAATAAAACCCAACTCATAATAAATCCACCCACCCAAATTAGTTTTTCATCACATGATAAAATTCAATCCCTGAACCATATCCATTAGAAAAATTTGTTTTTACGTCTTTCAATTTCTTCATTTTTGTATATGCTTGTATAACATGAAGAATAAATTATTGTGAATATCAAGATGAACACTTTTTTTTTTCATGCTAACATCCACAGGAATTTCCAAATTTCTTCTTGGTACCAACATGTATATTTTTGCGCACCAACAGTATCAACCAAGGAGTAGTTTGGAGGGACCCACATATACATTACACAATCCATTTTCTGAGATCACTAGTTTGGGCTTTGAAGATTACTATGGTGATTCTAATAATGCACAATTCAAGTTGGGATTTGAAGATATAGAAATTGTCTACACAATTTTTGGAAATCTTCTTGGAGTTACCAAGTATGCAAAGAGGTTTTTATGAGATCTCAGACATTGCTTCCTATTTTACACAAGCTATACTTTGATGAATATAGTATGATGATGGATCAAATTTTTCTCTAATCATTCTCATGCTATCATTTAGCAAAATAAAAATAAAAAATCAAAAATATTTGATTGGAATATTAACTTGCTGGCCAATCAAAGGAAAATAAAAATAAAAAAGTTTTGATTGGAAAACCAGCTTGCTAGCTAATCAAAGTAAAAAAAATTTCTTCAAAAAATTTGACTGGAAAACCACCTTGCTGGCCAATCAAATGACAACAAGGAAAACTAGAGGTATGATCAAGTTATTTATTGAAAAACCAACTTACTGGCCAATCAAAGACACAAAAAAAGGTGTATCTTATTCAAAATAAATCAACTGTTACCTGGTGGCTATCTTCTCGACAATATTTGACCATGTTAACAATAGGACGACAAGGACAACTAGAGGTATGATCAATTTATTTTGTTCTACTATTTTATTTTTAAGTTTTCTTGTCAGTTTTTTTTTATTACAACTAGATCCAATTTTAAGATATCAAAGGAAGAAAAAATAAAATGCTCATATCTCCCCTACTTATAAAAAAAATATGTACACCTCTTTGCAATCAAACTTTTAGAGTCTAATTTATGGGTAGTCATGAATAAACAACATGCATAAGGACATGCATGGGCTTAAGTGTGGGAGAGAAGAATAAGCACGAGGTATGTATTTTGATTTTAAATATGAGACACAATATAAGGAGATCCACACAAGAACCTAGTTGTAAAATAAAAGAGATCAAAAGTAGCAGAAGGAGATCCACACAAGAACCTGTTGTAAAATAAAGGAGATTAAAAGTAGCAAAAGGATATCCACACAAGAACCTGCTATAAAAGAAAGGAAATAAAAATAATCAGAAGGATATCCACACAAGAACCTGCTATAAAAGAAAGGAGATCAAAAGCAACAAAATGAGATCCATACAAGAACCTGCTGTAAAAGAAAGGAGATCAAAAGTACTAGAAGGAGATCCACACAAGAACCTACTGTAAAAGAAAGGAGATCAAAAGTAGCAGAAGGATATCCACACAAGAACTTGTTGTAAAAGAAAGGAGATCAAAAGCAGCAAAAGGAAATCCACACAAGAACCTGCTATAAAAGAAATAAAATCAAAAGTAGCAGAAGAAGATCCACATAAGAACCTGCTATAAAAAAGGAGATCAAAAGAAGTAGAAGGAGATCCACATAAAACCTACTGTAAAATAAAGGAGATAGAAAATAACAAATGGAGATCCACATAAAAAGTTGTTTTAAAAGAAAAAATCAAAACAAAAAAAAAGATCAACACAAGAACCTGTTGTACAAGAAAAAATAAAAAACAACGGAAGAAGATCCATACAAGAGTCTGTCCTTGAACTATATATGGAATTCATACATGTATAATATAAATATGGAGAAGACTCTAAGAAGAGTAAATGATAATATAATACATGAGGACATGCATATAATTTAGTGTGGGGCAGTGATGAGACCATAAATTAGCCATAAATTACCATTATTTTGTCCTTCCAAGTTACCTTTGAAAGTGGATTTAAATGTAATCTAGGAACTTATAGTTTTCTTAAAATAGAATATATGATATATATCTTGTTCATTATTTAGACATATTTTGTTATCTATTTTTTTACTAATCCTATTGATTATTTGGGAAAAGATGCAAAGTCTTGTGTATGCAGGACATAAAGGACAGATAATGCTAGTATTGGGAAAAGTAGAATTGATCATGAAAAGTATATTTAAACTCAAATATGATTTCATATTCAGATTCCTCTCAAAAAATTATGCAAGTTCAAAAAAAGAATCATCTCAGTCTGAGATTGCATGCAAAAGTTATAGTTATTTTAAGTTAGCTCTGGAACTCACAAGGTTTATTTAGTTCCAGAACTCACAGATTTAGTTTTGAAACTCATAGGTTTAGTTCCAGAACTCACAAATTTAGTTTTAGAACTCGATAGATTTAGTTCTGGAACTCACATATTTAGTTCTAGAACTTGCATCAATCGAATAACAGTTAGTTCCAGAACTTGCAATTCATGGACAAAATAAATTTAGTTCCAGAACTTACATAAAAGGAACGACAACGTTAGCTCCAGAAGCTACATCGATGAAATGATAATTTTTTGAGAAATTGTGAAAAATTAGAGTATCCAATGGGAAATATGAGAGATTTTTTTTTTTTCACATCAATGTTTTTAACAAAAACCTCATTTAGAGTTTGCTACAGGTTTTACCAATGAAGAGAAATCTAACTTTCAGTGAGCTACAGTCTGAGGAAAAAGTGTATTAGACGATCACAAAAAGTTCCATAAACAGAAACATAAAAATTCAAACATGGAAAATATGAGAAATAATTTTTTTATAGCAATGTGTTTAACAAAAACATCATTCAGATTTGCTAGAGGTTTTACCAATGAAGAGAAAACTAACTTTTAGTGAGCTGTAGTCTAAGGAAACTCTATCAGACAAGCACTAAAAGTTCCATAAATAGAAATTGAAAATTCAAATGGAAAATATGAGAGAGGTTTTTGTTCATAGAATTCTTTTTAACAAAATTCTCATTTAGATTTTCTACAAGTTTTACTAATAAAGAGAAATATAACTTTTAGTGAACTGTAGTCCGAGGAAAAAGTGTATCACACAAGCGTAAAAAGTTCCACAATAAAAACAACAAAGTCAAATGGAAAATCTGGGAAAGGTATTTGGTCAAAATCATCTTTTGAGGAAACACCTCGTTCCAATAATGTAGGAGAATAAAATCATTATGATTCTTTCTACCGAAAATCAAGGAGAAGATTTGGGAGCAAATCTTCCTAAAATAAGTGAGATAAGACTTTGACTCCAATAATATATCTCTCTCCATATTTTGTGGATATGGAGATCTTAGTTGTTAGGATTAGAATAAAGATAAGATGATATTGTATCTCCTAAAATAAGGATTTGGTTGGATGCATAAATTATAAATGCAACCTTCCACACTCATATATGAAATGTTTTATTACCAAGAAATGCATATGTTCTTTTCTCTCCAATATTTTACAGTTTTGAGTTACGATATCGAAGCATGATTTAAATCATCTTCTCAAGGATTGAGCTGACCACTCATTCTAAGGAATATGGATATGTATATTTGTGTTTTTATTTTGTAATAATTTGTGTTTGTTTTTATTTTTTTGTAATTATCATCTTGTTGTGTTGTTCTTCTCTTTGTATTGTAACAGTTCAGACTGTTGTAAACCTGCAGGTGTTTCATTTAATTTTACTTATTTCTAATTCAGAAATTTTAATTTATGTAAGTGTGTTTTATTCCTACAAGTGTGATTTCCTTTATGCAAGTGTGTGTACATTTCTACAAGTGTGTATTTAAATTTCCGCATGTGTGCTTTCAATTTATACAAGTTTGGATTGTGTTTAAGGGAGTTGCTTTCCCAGATCTTCTTCTCTTAATGCATATAGCCTTCGGACACCAACCCGAATTGACATTTTTAATAGCGAGGATTGACGAACCTCATCAATCAGTTTAGGAAAAAAAAACATTACTATCTAATTTTTCAAAGGGGTTTCTAGGCCTCTGATCGATATTTGACTAGGTTAGGCTAGACCAATTATGACTGGTGGCTCCAAATAACTAGTCTTCGTTTATAACTCTTTTTCTAGTTCTCAGTTTTTTCAAATTTGGTGAATTCTTGATATAGATGAGAGCATGTAGGAATTCACCCATTGTGTATTTTCCCAGTGTAATATAGTTTTTGAGTGTGTATTCTTAGCCTCCAAGCTAAAATTGGAGGTTTACGCAACTAGTAGTAAAATATAAACGAATGTCGTAGGACCCTCGTCAAGTCAATAAACTGACAATAAAACTTATTTACACTTATAAATAACTTTATCAAACTCTATTTTTTGGAGATTTTTTTAGAAATTTGATTTTTGGAAAATAGTTTTTCTCTCTCGTAGCCCTTCTATATCTCTTTCTCTCTCCTCCCTAAATTAAGAAATGAAGTGCAATGAAATGATTATATATTTCTAACCCTCTCTGGTTATGTATGAATTATTCTTATTATGCAAATCAAAAACTAAACAACGTTAGTTATGCTATATTTAGGTAGATTTCATGCCAACAATTGTACTAACCATGCAGTGGTTGCAGGTACCTAGGCACGAAGATAGCGAAGTGTACCACCTATTTCATAGTAACTTGTTATTTATTTTTAAAAATCTAGTTGTATAGGTTGTTTTAATAATATTGTTAAAGATGTCGATATGTTTATTATTAAATTTTGTAATGAGTATGAGTTGTATTGCTTTGGGGTGTTTGGGGAAATGTGCATTTAATCATGGGTGTTAAATTAATTTAGGATCTTGTAATGAAAAAGGGGTGGATTTTATACAAAAATGAAATAGATTGATCTTTTATAGTGTGATTTAGTGTGAAATTTATGATTTAATATCTTATGTATTGTATTATTTACCTAAAATTGTTGGAAATAAATCTAAATAAAATAGTCTACCATAGTATAGAATCCTTGTATGCCCACTATTCTCATTTGGTCCTTCATAATATAGAAAAATAATTCTTAGGGTGAACCCAAATCATTATACTCTATATCACCCCTAGCTTAGGAAAATAAGAACCCAAATCCATGTTATCTTTATACCATGCATGCTTAGAAATATTTTCACAATCCCATCTGATGGGAACTGTAAGGGTTAAACAACAGCTTAATTATTGTGGCCATTCCCTTAGGATTAGTTTATGTGTGTGTAACAAGGTATTTAGATCCCCTAATTTGATAATTCTTGAGGATTCTATTTAAAACCCAATGTAAAACCCTCTTGGACCGACACATGTGTAGAGTGAAAGGATTTAGATGGAAAGGATTGTAAACTACCCTTTGAAAGGCATTTTGATGATTTGGGGTTATGAATGAATTATATACCTAATTTCAATTATCGTTTTGGTTGTTATAATACTATACTAAGAGTTAATTATCGAACATAACCAAAGTTTAATTTATGTTTAGTTTGTAAAAATGTAACAATGAGATGATTTTCTAGGCGTAGAGAGAAAATTATATTTTCTTTGTAATGTGTTTAATCCATCTTGTAATGAGAAATAGATTCCATGACGTGTAAACTTCAATGTGAATCTTAACATTTTAAACAATGGACTATTCCCTCTTTCTCTCTCACTAGTCCTATTATGTAATGAATTTATGATGTTAAACCATGTAATCATGTTCTTAGAAATGATTCCCTAACACAAGAACTAGTAGTCTCATGAGCATACAAATGTCCCTATCAACTAATGACTCATACGAATAAATTGTAATAAGGCTTATGAACCTAATTAAACGAAACCTTTTTAAATTGAATGCAAAATGATAATAAGGAAATTTAGTCTAGAAACAAAAAGGAGGAAGTATGTTTCCACATTAAGTGCCTTCAAATCCTTACACTAATTGTTTGAACATAATTGTACTAAAATTGTAATTAATGTTTGGCCTTCAGAAGTGTAATCAAGAGATGTTGTTCGATGGGAAAAGTAAAACTTGACCTTCCTTGAAATTTGATTAAACATTGTTATGTCATGAATAGGTAAACCCATGTCGTATATTAGTTAATGTGGACCAAATCAATTATTAAAGTATAAATGAAGGAAGTATTCATGACCCTTAATCCTTAAAACTAAGAACATCTCCTCTTTTGGTCTTACATGTGTGCCTATTGTGTAACGAAGGTATGGTATAAAACCAAGAAACATGCCTTTAGATATGAACCCTAAATAATATCTAGTAGCCTTGTGTTTATATAAATACCCCTATTAACAAGTGATTTAAATAAGTAATTGCAATAATGTATATGTTCCAGATTAAATGAAAACACCTTAAGTTAATGGTATACGATGTAAAGGAGTTTTAGTCTATAAATGAAAATGAATGTATGATCCACATATTATGAGCCTTTCTAGACATTAAGTTAATTTTTGAAACATGATTGTAATAAATGTATAATCATAAAAATGTCGTGTCATGGGAAGAACCTATCTACAATTTTTTAATGTGGTTAGATTGTTGTTGTTGATCCAAACATTGACAAAAAAAATTCTCGACAACAGACTCCTATAGGAATTAGATTATTTTCTTAACTTACCTCGTTAAAATCAACTTTAAGAAATGCAAACATTTAAACACACTACACATAGATTGATAATGAAGTTCGGTAGAATGCTTAGATCTCTGGGTTCATTAATAGAACTGATATATTATCTTCTTCCACGACTGTAAAAAAATAATACAATCTAAGCATAATAATACTGAATACAGAAGAAAAATAATATGAACACCAAGTAGTTACCCCGATAGATTCAATCTAGTATTCTATCCTTGAATACCTCTATGATTTTGTTGTACAGTGTTAATTATTCCTCCAAAAACCTCCACGCTTGCGCTATGCGGTGCTAAGTCTCCAGATGTCAACAAACATTAATTGTCACAAACAAGCTCATAATGAATAATAACCCTCCTTCGAAGCTAACGATCTGATGATACGTCTAATGTACTGAGGCTCTAATATCTATTACTTATTTTTGCTTTGTCATGTCCTTCGGCTTCATGGTGTCTCTGGGCTCCATCTTGAGAAGTCTCTTGGTGAGTTAAAATAATACTAACTCCCGAATTATTTGAAGATGCCTATTAAATAATAGGTATTACCTTGTCGATAAAGAATAATATCGGTCCTCAATATGCCTATAAAAATAAATAAGACTTTCCATGTTTCCTATAACAAATTATATATGCCTATTGTAGTTCCTATCAACAATAATAATAGGTCTTCATATAATTCCTATATAAAAATAAATATAGGACTTGTGTATTTTCTCTCCAAAACACCTCCATGATCATGCCTTCGAAATTTCATTTGTCCTACTTGGCTTAGTCTTAGAGCATTTCTTCAATGGAGATAACTTGGAGCTTCATTGCCTATGGGACTTATACAATGCCTATATTAGGCCTTTAATAATATTCACTCCAAAAATATGCTTATTAAATAATATAATAGGACTTAATGATAATGCCTATAATAATATGGATTACATATTTTTAGCTCCAGAAGATGGGCCTTCTTCATTTTACTAAGGATACTTTATATCTCCCTTTATACTATGCTCGACCTTTATAATCCTCAGAAGGCCTTAAGCTTGCAAATGGAAGAGATGGAGGCTTCTCAGGCTACTTAGGAGAAAGCCTTTGAGCTCGAAGTTGAACTTATTGAAAATGGAGTGTGGGAGAGCCTTATATAGGATTAAATAGGCTATTTATCCTATTGATAAGCCTCATCGCCCATCTCATACCCCAACTAACTCGCTAACCAAGTTGGTTGGGTTGGTGCGAATTTAGAGGGAAGGTCGTATGTTCCAATCCCACTCCCCTCGACTATGCCAACCATTTTTCCTTGACCATTGAACGGACCATCCAATTCCTCCTCGTCTTCATCGTGTGAAGACCCCTAACTACCACATCACTGACCCCTACACTGACCACCTCTACCATGACCCCTTCATCGTCCACATACCCTCGTGTCATCCTATTGTCGCTTGCCATGTCCATGTGGCTTCCGCTGAGCCCCAAGTCTTTTGGGGATGTGGGTAATATCCCACCACGAATGGCATGAGGATAAGAAAAGGCTATAAAAATCCTTTGTCACTGCCTTAGAAATGTGTCTTGGTCCACGTTTCAAATGGTTTATTGTTGGCCAATAAACATAACCAAATAGCTCGTCGAGTTATGGGATAACTCACCCCGTTAATGCAATACAATAACTTTCCATATAGCTCGATATGATAAACAATCGACTCGGCCTTGCATGACTTGAACTCAATCCTTGGCTCGATAAATAGCTCGATCCACAACTCAAACTCATTGAGCTAAATATAACTCACCCAACTTGACTAATAGGAGAAAAATGGTGGTAGGCCAAGTGGTGGCCTGAGGACCCACCATGTGGCATATTTTTTTGATCGCATACCAAAGATGATTGTAATAATGTTTTGAATACTAGAGAATGGAAACATCACCCTGTTCACACGATCTCTTTGCCACTTTTTCGTGACTTGCCATCAGTTGCACCGGTCTTGCCCTTGCATTGACCTTAACTCTGACCAACCACCATTTACACGTACGGGCTCCGTTTTCTATGTTCAAATAGTCAATGGAAAGCTCTCAAAGTCAAATTTTGTGTTACAATTATCTTAGGAGATTTAGGGAAAAATTTGTCCTCTGGATCACTCCTCCCCAATGGGAAATTATTTTTGTCCCAAAGATCTTGTAAATAAAAAATCACGTTGCTGAGAAGAGATCTACGCAATATACTACCAAGTCCATAATCAAACAACTGATGACTCAATCTCTGGGACCTATGGCACTAGGGCTCACTTCCTCCTACTGCACCACTTTGAAATATTCAAAATACCTCCATACCTCTTCTTTAAAGTGCTAAGTCTCTTTTCCAAAACTTCAATGCTCCTATTTTTCGGTACTAAGTCCTCTTCCAGACCTAAATGCTTTCGTTGCATGGTATGAATTCTTATTCTTTTATCTTGGTTGCCACATCTGCCCTCTAGGGGTCTTATAATTTGAAAATCCCCAACACTTTTACTGCCACGTCCATGATGATCATCTACCATTTGGATGTACGGTCGTAGTGCCTTAACACCAAATGACGATCCGAGTTAATATCTCGTGAGATCCTCTTTTTGAAAAAAAGTATCAAGGACCATTCTTTTGTATGGCCATCATGGCCTCTTTATAGAATAAATATTTGACATGATGTTAGATTCCAGTGGTGATCAGATACCATCTTTTTGTATGGTCACAATGCTGTTACACAGAATGAAGATCTGAATTAATACTTGCTGAGCTCAATTGTCTACATAAATGGTTGAAAAATATCCAAGCTTATAAATATGAGTATCAAATTGTAATAGACAATCAAAAGCATATTAGGAGATATAATGGAGTAATCAAAATATAAATGTAAGAAAAATATTAAGTATGGTAAACATATCCCTTAGTCTATCCCACCAATCTAGACTCCACAAGTACAATCTGATACCATCACTATCAACTCAATATGTACTGATCAACCTGCTAAGAGAATAGCAGGTTTTCCAACAAGAACAACTAGCTCTGATACCAACTTGATCCGAAAATTGACCAAATTTTTTTTCTCGACCACAGACTCCTATAGGCATTATATTATTTTCCAAACATACTGCATTAAAATTAATTTTAAGAAATGTAAAAAATCTAAACACACTGCACACATATTGATAACTGAGTTCAGTAGAATGCCTGCGTCTTCGGTTTCATTAATAGAAGTGATATATTATCTTCTTCCATGAGTGTAACAAATAATATAATCTAAGAATGATAATACTGAATACAGAAGAACAAGAATCTAAGCACCAAGTATCTACCCCAGTAGATTTTATCTAGTATTATATCCATGAATACCTTTGCACCTCCGTTGTACGATGCTAAGTATTCCTCCAGAAACCTCCATGCTTCCACTATGCGGTGCTAAGTCTTTAGATGTCAGCAGACATTAATTGTTGCCAATAATCTCATACTGAATAATGACCCTCTTTTGAAGCTAATGATCTGACGATACGTCTAACATACTGAGGCTTTGAGCTCTACGGATTCTTTGTGCTCTGTCACAACCCTCGGCTCCATGGCGTCTCCGAGTCCAACTTGAGAAGTCTCTCAATGAGTTAAAAGAATACTAACTCCCGAACTATTTGAAGATGTCTATTAAATAATAGGTCTTATCTTTCCGATAAATAATAATATTGGTCCTTAATATGCCTTTAAAAATAAATAGGACTTTCCATATTTCCTATAACAAATTATATAGGCCTTTTGTAGTGTCTATTAACAATAATAATAGGTCATCATATAATGCCTATATAAAAATAAATATAGGACATATTTTCTCTATCCACAATGCCTATATATAATAGGGATTCTGTCTCCATAATGCCTCCACAATCATGCCTTTGAACTTACAGTCGTCCTCCTTAGCTTGGGCTTGGAGCATTTCTTCACTAGAGAGAACCCGGAGCTTAATTTCCTAGAGGAATTATATAATGCCTATAATAGGCCTTTAATAATAATATTCACTCCAAAAATATGCCTATTAAATAATATAATAGGACTTAATAATAATGCCTATAATAATAGGGCTTACATATTTTTAGCTCCAGAAGACGGGCCTTCTTCATTTTACTAAGGCCACCTTATATCTCCCTTTATACTATGCTCATCCTTTATGATCCAAAAAACCTCGTGCTTGCAAATGGAAGAGAGGGTGGATTCTCAGGTTGCTTGGGAGAAATAATTTGAGCTCGAAGTCAAGCTTGTTGAAAAAGGAGTATGGGAGAGCCTTATATAGGATTGAGCGGGACGTTTATCCCATTGATAAGCCTCATCATCCAGCTCATACCCCAACCAAATCATTGGCCGATTTGTTTGGGTCAGTGTGAAAGTAGGGGGAAGATCACGGGATCCATGACTATGCCAACCATTTTTCCTTGGCCATTGAATGACCCATCGGAATCTTCCTCACTGTCACCATGTGAGGACCATGTCACCGGCCCCTATGCCGACCACCTTTACCATGACCCCTTCGTCATCCAAGTGCCCTCGTGCCAACTTGTTTCTGCTTTTGTCGCTGTCGATATCGATGTGATTTGTGATTTGTTTATGTGTAGATCTGCATCCTTTCCAAGCCCAATCCTTTCGTTGTTACCCATCCACACCTACCCCGAGTCATTAGTCAATCCTTATGCCTCCCGCTGCATCATCCATCCACGTCTACTGGGGACGAGTCCTCCCGTTTGTTATGGGCCATGTTGTGGGAATAATCCCACACGTGGTAGGAGTGAGGATAAGAAAAGGCTATAAAAATCCTTTTTTCATTACCTTAGAAATGTGGCTTGGGCCACGTATCAAATGGTTTATTGTCAACCAAAAAACATAACTAAACAACTCGTCGAGTTATGGGATAACTTGCCCCATCAATGTAATACAATAGCTCGCCATATACCTTGATAGGCTAAACAATTGACTCACCCTTGCATGACTTGAACTCAGTCCTTGGCTCGGTAAATAGCTTGATGCAAAACTCGCACCCGAGTTGACTAGTAGGAGAAAAATGGTGTCAAGCCACATGGTGGGTCCTGGTGGCCTAAGGACCCACCATGTGCCATTTTTTTTTTCAATCGCATACCGAAGACAATCGCAACAATGTGTCAAATACTGGATAATGGAAACATCACCCTGTTTTCACGATCTCCTTTCCACTTTTTCGTGACTTTCTGTCAGTTGCATTAGTCTCGCCCTTGCATTAACCTCAACTTTTACTAGCCACCGTTTGCACGTACAAACTCCATTTTCAATGTTCAAATAATTGATGGAAAGGTCTCAAAGTCAACTGTCACGTTGTAATGATACTAGGAGATTTAGGGAGCTTTGTTTCCTCTGTATTGTCCTTTGGATCATTTTTTATTCTTCATTTTAGGAAATGTGATCATTGTTTGTTCTTTATCATTCGGAAATGTAGTTATGATTTGCATCATGTGTATCATGTGGTTTTGTTGTCTTCTTATTAGGATGAGGTTTCATCATTTTTTATTGGAGGAATAAGGTGTATGTAGTGAAGGGAGAAACAAGGGAAATGTGTGCATTGCTTTGGAGGAAACAAGGGGATAAATGGCTAGTATTAGTGGAGGTATAAGAGCATGTTATGTTGTAGGGAAAAGGGGGCATGTTGAATTTTTTCTGGTGTGTGATTTAAATGAAATAAAGTCTATCCAAGATCCCTTCTTGGAGGGATAAGGGGTAGTTGTAATGATGACATGTCCACATATATAAGCCTCTTAGGTAGGCTTGGTTATGTGTGTGTCTTTCCTTGTGAAGAAAATCACTTGTGATACGTGTGGGTCCATGTTGGTATAAATGTCTTGTGTGATTTTGAATTACCCAAATCGTTCCCATGTGGATTCATTTATACAACAATGTAAGTCAAAAAAATTTATTCTTGTACTTTTACTATTGTATTTATGTGCCTGATTTTTGTAGGATTTACATTTGGTATCAGAGAAAAGGTCCATGCTTTCAAACCTCTGGGATAGATAAGAGTTGAGACGATTATGCATGGTGGTGGGGGATATGGTAATATTAATGTGATATATGTCGTGACATGACCAACGTTGTACTTGTGATATTATGAATGCACCTATTGTGTATGCCACTTAGAGTGGTTTTGTTATGATGATTGGTGTGATTTTAATGAGAGTATTAAGTTTTTCTTCCATGAATTCAATAAGAATTCACGTCTGATGTACTACCTTGTTGTGTGGAAAGAATTTTATTGTGGATTGTGAAGTATTGGAGTGTTTTATTATTCTATGATATGTATGTGTGCTAATGTGTTGTATGGAAAAAAATATTTTATAGTGAATTGTATCATATCGTGTTGTTACCACCGTGTTCTGATTTATCATGTTGTGTCACCATGTTGTATTGCAATTATTTGTATGTTGTGATGTTAGTCACTACGTTCATCATTCCTATATTCCATGTGTTTTGTGATGGATTCATGTCGTGAATTAGGGGCGTATGGTGATCATATGACCCCTATCATATTGTACTTGCACTTTGGGTGCGTTATGTGGAAACTTGACATATTGTAAATTGTAAAAGTAATTTTGTGTTATACCCTGTAAATATACCATGAGTAAGACACTATGGTTGATGTGTGCAATTCACCATTGTGTCAGTAATGTAGTTATATGTTATATTGTGAACCCTACACTAACCAAAACTAAGGGAAGCAATTAGTAAAAAGTGTTTGTGTGGAGAAAGGAAATGTGTACCATTGATAAGTCACTTGAGCCGAGTACGAGATAGGAAGTGTAGTTTTACATAGACTAAAAACCCACTTCTATTTATTTGGTATGTATGGCACATTTCCCAACAAGCACCATGTATCTTGTGTTTTGTGAACACCTTAGGATCAACAAATGATTACATGTAATTTTCTCTATCTCCCTATATGGTTGTTATATAGATGACCTTTGTGTACTTGGTGTACAGTTGACTGGTCACTCAAACCAAGTATTAGATAGGAAGTGGAGTCTTACATAGACTGAAAACACACTTCTATTTATTTGGTATGCATGGCATTCTCCCAACAGGAACCAGGTAAAATGTGTTTTGCAAACACCTTAGGCTTAATAGATGGTGACTTGTACCCTCCCTATTAGATTATATTGAAACTATATTGAGCCTTGTGGGATTATGGAGGGATGATTCAGAAAGAGATTATGACAGTTATTATTTATATTATGAGTCGCACTCGATGTCAGACAAAATCCGAGGTACTTGTGATGTTGTTTTTGTTATATATTTTACGAATTGAGGCTCAATATCTAAGTGCCAACAACTCACGAGTACCCTTTTGGTGGCCTTATAAGGCCACATAGTGATTGTGATTTGATATTTATCTATATGTATTTTATTCGTAAATTTGATTTTCATTTTCTCTTCCTTTCTTGGATCCAATAATTATTCTATTTAACTTTTGGCTCAGTTATGGTTTACAATTTATAGCATTTTATTTGATTGTTGCACTAACATCATGATTCTTGTACTAACTTTGGCTAATTAGCCATTTATTTTTCTTAATTAAAATTTGAATTTGAGTTTGAATTATTCCTTAAGTTTCAATCTATTTTCTCGCTAGGCCCAAAGCGATTGAATTTGATGTCACTTGGAAATTTTTCTTATTGTTTCGACATGCTGGTTCTAATTTTGTTATGTGTTGTAATAGGGACATGGGTTCACTAAGTGTTGGTGGTACCCATGGGCCCACTTCATTGTGTGGGGGTACGTCCCAAAGAGTTACAAATAACTAGCGGGTTGAACCACGATTTATTATTACACTTGGGTTAGAAGTGTTTGGGATCTATGTGCCTAGGGCCATAGGGTGACTGACCTCTTTGGTGGAGTGAAAAGGAAAAAAATTCTTCTTTGGTGGAGCGAAAAGGAAAATTTTGTTAGATTGATGGGAGGCTTATGGATATTGGGAGGTGTATGGAGTTGGTATTTTAATTTACGTGTACTCACATGAGTCTGGTTATGTTTTTTGATTTTTAGGTTTGATAGTATAATGTTGATTCCATCTTGACACTATGTAGCTACAGTTATGGTTTTGAGTTACGTGAAACCTTTGTATGTGTATTGTTGGAAATTCCATGCTTTTATATTATGTTTATGTTGCGAGTACTTTTGTGTCAGGGGCATGTGCATGACAAGTACTATGTTATGTGGACCGTGTATGCTCTTTCCATGGTTTGATTGAGTTCTTGTGATATTTTATAGTCATGAAAGTATGTGACATAATGTATTGTGGACCATTAGAGTTGTGTTCAGGAATTTTGTGGAGTCGTGATGTCAATTAATGTTGGGAACCCACAAAAATAAATAAACTGAAAACAATGAAATATTAAGAGCTTGAGTTTTAGATATACTTAAAAATGAAAATACTAATTAAGTAATAATGAAAACTAGAACAACCAATCTTCACAGAACATTAAGAAATTATCAAACCTTGTCTTATTCCTTGTGGTCACGCTTTTGTAATAAGTATCTTTTTCGTTGGTGACATGAGTCATCAATTATTTCCTCCTTGCTCATGATTACCTCTTATAACATTGGCATTGGGTCGCATTGAGGATGATTTTATTATAAGGGGAGGGAGATGTAGTTCCCTACACTATGTACCCTTTTCGTATGCCTTCTCGAGGGTTGCCAACCCACAACGAAATCCTCTTGCAAAGTTATTTTAATTAAGTAACAATGCAATTGTCGCAGATCATTTTCATCGTTCGTCATATGAAATAAATTAAAAATAAACAAATGATTCTAAATAAGATGTATTTATATACTACAAACTAATTTAAATAATTAAATAAACAAACAAAATAATAATAATAATAAAATTAATGAATAAATAATTTTAGTTTGAAATTGGGTGTGGGTGAGATTTAAAGGTTGATTTTCTAAAATTGATGGAATTTGGTGGTGGCAGAAGGAGTGGATGGAGATGTGGGGATACTATGGCATGTGCCAAGCGTGTGAAACAGGGCCTAGGATTCTTATACGGCCTGCAAACCTTTCATTTTCCTTTCATAATAATACAAGCACCTTATTTGAGGTCCAGAGGCATAACCATGTTGAAACCAAAGTTAATATTGTAAAATTAGCAGTAATCATGTGGTTGTAAAATGTTCAAAGTTTTGAACTCTCAGAATTAATAAATAGAACATGACAGGGGAATGTGCTAAAGGGATATCTCACTGTTAGCCATCCTAAAATCAGTCCCATTATGGGTTAAATCAACCCTGACACATAGATAAACATGTAACTCTTATATGTCCTCATTTTTACTATATAAAAATTTTGTGATTTGGATTTGTATCTGTATCTCAAATGGATTTAATGTCTCTTAAAGGAAGGAAATACTACCTATCATGGTTCTATTTGTTTTCTGTAGTAGAAGATTGAGAATTAGAAGGCATTTCATTCAAGAATTTATCTAGCTGTATTGATTGTTTTCCTTTTCTGCCTCTAAGAACATGTGTTATGTGAATTTTAACATTTACAGAGCCATCCTCGGGGTAGACAATGGCTACCAATCTATTTTCCTACTCTTCATATTTCATGTTGAATAGTTGTTGATTAGATTAAGACATTGAAATTTCCTTTCATGTTATCCCACGTATGTCTATACAAGTTTTTTTTTCACTCTTCCTCTACGTGGAAACCTATTTTTTTCAAATGTTCCACGTGGAATGCACTGCTTTTACACAAATGGTATTGGTTCAAATAATGAAGTCAATGAAATGTTTTTAGAAAGTCTCAGCTTGAAACAATTGACATGTGTTAAACCACCTCTCCCACAACCTCTGATAGCACATCCTCCTTTGGGATGCATTCTAATGTTGTGGGTTTGTGACAAAATTTTAGTTTGGCGTGGGAATGTGGTGCCCATCTTTCAAGCTATTTGGAAAAAAATTCACAAGAAATAAGAGCTTTGAAATAGGTCTTTAAACTACTTTACCCTACACTTTGTTTAGAGCAACGTCAACCTAATAGGATGGCCAGATTTTTTCTTTTACCCTCGGTTCTTTGGCAGTTGGATTTAGATACATCCATCCATACTATTCTATTTCTTGGCATTGGCAAGTAGTTTTGAGGATGAAATTACAAGTCAAAGAACTATCTTCATGATTGACGTGGCCATAGATTTTTGTGTTGGAAATGCTTTCCTTGGAGGTTTAGAGGTTGGTTAAGTCATGTGGTGGCTTGTGGCACTTGGAGAGGTGGAAAGTTGTGTGGATTGTTTTGGTAAAATACATTGGAAAGTGGGTATACACTCGGTGACTAGGCTTAGTAATTGGTGACTCATCCATATGGAGGGAACTCCATGAAATTTGAAATGGGGAAAATTTAATCTATTGCATTATCTCTTTTATAAAAAGTGCGAGGTTATGGTAAAGATACTCTCAAATTCCTTGAGATATGATGCACGCCATAAAAAATTCAGACACTTATTGCATTATGGAGGATTACGGAAGATACACAAGACAAGTTTAGTGAAAAATTCTTTGGAACCCCTTTAGCAATTTCAATCGGCTCATGAAATGCCAAAACCACGTAACTCCTATTGCCGATCGATTCTAGGAATGGTTCATATTAATTTTTTCTTTCATAATTCATGTATTTTACTTCTTCATTTGCAATGAAATAAAACTTTAAACCTTGGACTATTATACAATTGGTTACTTTTAAACAAACTTGTTTTACAAAATAATAGAATGTCACCTCATAACTTATGCCATTCAAATAGAACTTGGTGTGTCAACAATAGAGTTAAACCCTCCTTCTTAGATGATTTAGAAAACTTTGTAACCAAACTTGATAGCTATAACACACTTTCTTACTAGAAAGTTGAGTTTAATATCCTTATAAACCCATCAACCGTTCCCTTGTAAAAGTTAGTAAATCGCAATTTTTAAAGACTCGCAAAACAACCTTCCGAACCCCAGAAAAGAGATTTCAAGTTTCTTCTTTGTTCCTTGTTATGTGAGAAGTCATATAGAGCATTATATTGACCTCGATTGTCCATTTTTATTTCTTTTGCCGCCCCTATTGGATCTATGTTGCCCCGTTTTGCAATTTTAGGAAGTTGTTAAAAGTGAAAAGTTAGGTTTCATTTCGACTTGCCGTTTGGACCCTGAGTGAAGAAATGCTTATCTTCCTTCAAAAACTTCTAGTATTTTCACTTGACCATTTATTGTAGCCATTAGTTAAGGGAAAAAAACATTAGTACCTAGTTTTGTAAAGGGGTTTTATATCCCTCTATTCATTGTTTGACTAGGTCAAACTAAACCGATTACGACCGGTGGCTCAAGAAAACCAGTTGTTGTTTGTAACTCATTTTCCATTTCTTAGTTCTGTCAACTCTAGGGAATTCTCGATATATAGGAGAGCACATATGAATTTACCCTTTGTGCATTTTTCCATTGGAAGAAAGCTTTTGAGGGTATTTTCTTATCCTCTGAGCTAAAATTAGACATTTATGCAACTAGTAGGAAAATGTAAAAGAAGGTCGTAGGACCCTCCTCAAGTCAATAAACCAATGAAAAAACATGTTTACACTTATAAATAATTGTATTAAACTCTATTTTGTGGCTTGTTTTGAGAAATTTGAATTTTGGAAAAATAGTGTTTTCCCTCTCCTCTCCCTTCTCTATCTCTTTCTCTCTCCTCCCTAAATTGAGAAATTAAGTGCAATGAAAATTTTATAATATATTCCTAATCCTCTCTGGTTTTGTATGAATTATTCTAATTATGTAAATGAAAAATTAAAAACGTTAATTATGCTAGATTTAGGTAGATTTCATGCCAATAGTTATGTTGGCCATGTGGTTGTTGCAAGTACTAAGGCATGGAGATAGTGAAGTGTACTAGAGATTTCGTAGTAACTTGTTATTTGGAAAAAAAAATGTAATTATATAGGTTATATCAGCAATACTATTAAATATATCGATATGATTATTATTGAATTATGTAATGAGTATGAGTTGTATTGCTTTGGGGTGTTTAGGGAAATGTGCATTTAATCATTGGTGTTAAATTGATTTGAAATATTGTAATGAAAAATGGGTGGATGTTATACTAAAATGAAATGGATTGATATTTTATAGTGTGATTTAGTGTGAAATTTCTGATTTAATCTCTATGTATTGTATTATTTATCTAAAATTGTTGGAAAGAAATCTAAATAAAACATTAAATCCTAGTATAGAAGCCTTGTATGCCCACTCTTCTCATGTGATCCTTCATAACGTATACAACTAAAACCTTAGGGTGAATCCAAACCATTATACTCGATGACACCCCTAGCTTAGGAAAATAAGAACCCAAATCCATGTTATCTTTATATCATGCATGCTTAGCGACATTTTCGTAATCTCATCTGATGGGAATGGTAAGGGTTAAAAACCATCATAAGTATTGTAGCATTTACCTTAATATTGGTTTCCATGTGTGTAATAAGGTTTTTAGTTCCCCTAAGTTGATAATTCTCGAGGATTCGATTTAAAACCCAATGTAAAACCATCTTATACCAGCACATGTAGATTGAAGGGCTTTAGGTGGCAAGGATTGTCAACTACCCTTTGAAAGCCATATTGATGAGTTGGGGTTATGAATGAATTCCATACCCAATTTCAATTATCATTTTGGTTGCTATAATACTATACTAAGAGTTAATTACCGAACAGAACCAAATTTTAATTTATGCTTAGTTTGTGAAAATCTAACAATGAGATGATGTGCTAGGAGTAAAGATAAATTTAGATCTTCTTTGCAACATGTTTAGACCATATTTTTATGAGAAATAGATTCCATGACATGTAAAATTCAATGTGAATCTTAACATTTTAAATGATAGACTATTCCCTCTTGCTCTCCCACTAGTCCTATTATGTAATGAATGTATGATGTTAAACCATATAATCATGTTCTTAGAAATGATTCCCTAGGACAAGAACTAGTAGTCTCATGAGCATACAAATGTCCCTATTAACTAATGGGTCATACAAATATATTGTAATAAGTCTTATTAGCCTAATTAAGCGAAACCTTTTTAAAGTTGAATGTAAAATGATACTATGTAAATTTGTCTAGAAACAAAAAGGTGGAAGTATGTTTCCATGCTAATTTCCTTCGAATCCTTAAACTAATTATTGGATCATAAGTGTACTAAAATTGTAATTAACGCTTAGCCTTTGGAAGTTTAATCAGGAGACATTGTTCCATGGGATACGTAAAACTTGAACTTCCTTGTAATGTGATTAAACCTTCTTATGTCATGAATAGGGAACCCATGTCATATAATAGTTAATGTGGACAAAATCAATTATAAAATTATAAATGAAGGAAGGATTTGTGACCCTTAATCCTTAAAAATATGGACATCTCCTCTTTTGGTCTTTCACTATTCCCTATTGTGTAACGAAGTAATGGTATAAAACCAAGAAGTGAGCCTTTAAAAAAGAACCCTAGATAAAACATAGTAGCCTTGTGTGTATATAAATACCCCTATTAACAACTGTTTTAAGAAAGTAATTGTAACAATGTATATGTTCTATATTAAATAGAAAACACCTTAAGTTAATGTTGAATGATGTAAAGGAGTTTTAGTCTATAAAAGAATAACAATGTATGATCCACATATTATGATCGTTTCTAGACCTTAAGTGAAAGTTTAAAACACGATTGTAATAAATGTGTAATCATAAATATTTCGTGTCATGGGAAGATCCTATCTATAAGTTTGTAGTGTGGTTGGATGGTTGTTGTGCTTCGTAAATTTTGTGGAAATGTGATCGTTGTTTGTTCCTTGTCATTGGGAAATGTAGTTATGATTTTCATCATCTGTATCATGTGGTTTTGTTTTCTTCTTGTTGGGGTGAGGTTTCATCATTATTTATTGGAGAAATAAGGTGTAGCTAGTGAAGGGAGGAATAAGGGAAATGTGTGTGTTGTTTTGGAGTAAATAAGGGGATTTGTGGCTAGTCTTAATGGAGTTATAAGAACATGTTATGGTGTAGGTAAAAGGTCACCTATTGAAGTTGTTTTGGTGTGTGTGGTTTACAGGAACCAAAGGCTAGTCAAGAAATTTTCTTGGAGGGATAAGTGGTATTTGTAATGATGACCTCTCCTCCTATGTAAGCCTCGTAAGTAGGCTTGGTTATGTGTGTTTTTCCCTTATGAAGCCAATCACTTATGACTTTTTGATACATGTGGTTTCATGTTGGTATAAATGTATTGTGTGATGTTGAATTACCTAAATCGTTCCCATGTGGTGTCGTGTATACAACAACATAAGTCAAAAATAATTATTTCAATACTTTTACTATTGTATTTGTGTGTCTGATTTATTTGGGTGTTACACCATTTCTATGTGATTTTAAGGTCTAAATTGACTATGGACCTTGGCATGAAGGAAAGTATCTATGTCCAAAAAAAGCAATGCAAATGAGGTCTCAAAGTATGCCTTGGCGTTTTGGCGTACTTTACAATCACAATATCACTCTTGGGACACTTTGGAGGTGTAATTACACCTCATAATTGTGTGTCTGTCTGATTGGAGGAGAAAATTAAATGTAAAATTCATGAGAAAAGGAAAAAAACAAAATTTGGAAGCCTAAAATTGAGTTTCCCTTATGATTGGGACCCACTACACCCCCTATGGTGCACATTGGGCATGAAATTACACCAAGTAACACTTTTGAGATGCAATTTCACCCCAAAAGTGTGCCACAAGATAAATGCATTTTGCATTTCCAAAGTGCATCCTCCATCAACAACATATAACTTATTTCCCCCCTAACATTTTAGAAAGGTATTTCAAAAATATAAAGGAAGCCATTAAATACATTTTTTAAGTTGTTTATTCATCCCTCCATGCTTGTAAAACCCCTAATGTGCCCTAGGAAGGCCAAGATTTTTTTTCACATATCTCATGATATCATGGACTAAATCACCTCAAAATTTAACCATCAAATCCCATATAAAACATATTTATGGTGGTCTATGATATTTGGAATGAGATTCAACCATTAAAATGTTATTAATGAATAAATTTTCCATCCCTCATACCCCTATTTTTTCTAAAACCACTGAATTCTGTAGATGATATTGTGAAGAATCCCTACTGATGAAGACTATAAAACATGAATCATTTATTCCTCCTCATCAATACCTCCATTTTGAGCCATTGTTCATGATCTAAGATGAATTATTTCTTGACTTATGATAAAAATAACCATTCTCTACTAAATCCACTCACAAACCCCATGTGCTAAGATTATTGTTCTAGTATTTTCTCTCAAACCCGTGAGAGAATTCCTTCAAAATTGGAGCATTTTCCCCCTCACTAATACTATCCCAATTAATTATAAACCACTCAAATTGGACAAGAATTACTCTCATAATAAAAAATTAAAATTCTACCTTTCATCCATTAATGTTGTTTTACAAGCTTTCCCTTCAGTTAGAACATGTTTTTTGAATTTCGCACTGATTATGATGAAAGAATCTCAAAAAATTTTGAATGTATACTCGTTTTAGCAATAGGTTGCTAAGAGTCGATCCACATCCAATTTGGATTAGATTTTCTCTTATTTTCCCAAAATTATGGATTCAACTATCTGAAACATTAAAATCCCTTTAAATTTATGGGTTTTCAAAAATTGTTGTGGAATCCATTTTCACTTGCACCATAGAATTTTTACCAATTTCTAGGACTAGTGAGATCATAAAAATGCAAAATATAGTTCCACTATTCCAATTATGATCTCATTTTAGCTCTAGAGTCTGAGTACCTGGATTCTATAAAAAATAACATGGAACCACTGAAGATTCTTAGATAAGAAGGTAAAATCATTTTATAACTAACATAAGTCTGCATATGAGGATTTTTTAGAATGATACATCTAATTGAATCATTTTAAGGCTTTCATGATCTCCGTGTCAACCTCCATTCAAGAGATAGGATATGATGAAATCCTATTCTTCATGAAGATATGGCCCATTCATTTGTTACTTGGTGTCATCTCCTGAAGAGGAAGTGATTTTGTTTCATAGGATTGTACTGTTTCTACCAAGGTTTCTAAAAAATCTCTAACATTTTAAAATCTAAGAGAGCTCATGGTTACCGAGTCTAGGTCATGTGTGGTATGATTTTATTTTTCATGGCAAATGTAAGATGAGTGTTTTATCATATGCAAGAAAGGATATCGTGTTCATGATAATGAGTTGATTGGTTCTTTTGTCCAAAATAAATCTCCTTCTTATTTTCACAACTTGCATCCCCATTATGGATCTGAAGATAAAACTTGTAGGTTACGCAGACTCTGGTTATGTTCCTAGCACATCAATTGGTTACAACTCCTCCCCACACTCTTGCACGCCCTCCCCTTCTCCATTCCTCTATCTCCTTCCACTTTCTCTTTGCGTGCACTCCTTGCGTGCTCACCTTCCTTCTCATAGTTTATGCACCCTCTGCATGCTCCCCTGACTTGCCCTCTAGATTGGCTAAGTCCCTTCTATGTTTCCTTTGTATTCCTCCTAGTGCATCTTTCCTTAATGGTTTCCGCATTTCACGCCTCCTCTCTGGCTTACTCTGTGCACCCCTTCTTTCATATCGCCGCATACCTCGTGCATTCTTCTACGTCGGGTCATTTTGCCAAATCATCACATGTTAGGATTGAGTGTATACCACGTAACCTATAAAAGCATGCCGACAAGGTGCCAAATCCTTGCAAAAAACCATTATACGATGCATGGTAGAAATGACAAAATAGATGAATAGTTGTCCAAACCCTCAACCAATCATCATGTGCCACATGTCATTATGTGTCTAGATTACACTGCAAATCTTTAGAGCTAAAATTTCAGCGTTATTGGTCTTTTTGGAAAGCTACTGATGTGGGCTACACATTGTACCATTCAAAATTGTATATCAGCTAGATTTGGTAGGTGAGAAGCAGGGAAATGTGTTCCAGCCATTAATGCATATGTCTAATCGACCCAACCACTAGA
Organism: Taxus chinensis; assembly: GCA_019776745.2. Taxonomy (NCBI): domain Eukaryota; kingdom Viridiplantae; phylum Streptophyta; class Pinopsida; order Cupressales; family Taxaceae; genus Taxus; species Taxus chinensis. The sequence goes on along the minus strand of CM034151.1, from coordinate 594,288,045 downwards.
TTTTAAGTAGATCTTGCCCTCTTCCTTCTCCTACAAGTAAAACAGACATAGGGAGGTGGATTTAATAGCTTTGCATGTGGATTTTCAGGTAGTTAATGCTTGTTGTTTGTGGTTGAATTTTAAATCCAAATTTCCCTCTTCTTTTTTTCCTTCTCCCTTCTGATTTTATATAAATATCATATCAAATCTCATTGTAAAAGGTTGGACCCCTTTAGTTTTCCAAGAGCTCTTATCCTAATAATTTTAAGTTACATGCCTTTGGATCTGGTTTTTGCATGTGAATATTGGCATCATCTTCCATTGTAGTTGACTGTGCATATTCTGGAAGTAATAAAAGATTTATTTTTTGCATATTCTCTACTTTGGCCCGTTTCTATTGCATCTCCTTGCCTCTCTATTGTAAATTTTTGTTTCTTGTGCATTCTCACATCTCTGATAGGATTCTTTTCTGATTGTACCCCATGAAAATGAATGTGTGAATGTGTTTCAAGTTGTGATACGTACGTCTGTCCTCCCTTTGCACATTCTCCTTCAATTTCCCTTACAACTAATTGTGTCCATCCCCCTTCTTTATGGGTTTATTGCCCCTTTATCTTAGTTTTCACTTTTCATGCATCTCCTCCTAACCCTGGTCCCTTGGAATTTTAGAGTAGTGATAGGTATACATATTTACCTTTGTAGGAGTAGTTATAGGAATAGATAAAGGTAGAGGAACTATCCTTCTCCGGAGTCTGTCTTAAGTGTGCAATGTCCCACAACTTAGAGATAGTCCCATGTTGCCTCAAAATCCCACTTTATCCTTATCTAGGATGGGTATAGTTTTGAGCTCCAATAGTTTCTGGCATGCTAGGTGGGACCAACACAGAAATCTTAAATTTCATTATTGCTAAGTTTTGGTGTGTGGCTTAGTGATTTTCATCCTTTACAAGCTTGTTTCAACACATCTAATGAATCCTAACTCTAAAATCAACTGTTCTTAGTAGTTCATGTGTATTTCATGAGAAGAGTGCATACCAAACAAAGCACACTAGTCAAAGAGTATTTTGAAAACCTCCAACTCTTTCCAAGAAGAACACAAAATAGAGCTACAACATGCGTAACTCCATCTCCACCGCGCTATACAATTTCTACACCACTAGATAGGTCCTTCCTATAACCTACTAGAAATCCCAAACCTATCATCATAGCATCACAATAATAAAATCAAGAATTTTTCAATTTTACTAGTAGTATTCCTCTTTCCCTTAATGCCCAAAATGCTATTCCATCATCCGCACTAAAAATTATCCCTTTCTTCACTGGTGAAAATCATACTACTCTAGATGTGCACACACAGGACATTGTCGATGTCTGCATCATTCACCAAATTAATAGTTATTAAACAAGATGTGGCTATTATATTTTTAGCCTCCTCATTCAAGGGAAGAGCTTTGTAATGGTTTAGGATTTTGGCAATGGAACAATTCAAAACTAGAATCGGCTGAGGGCGGCCATTTCCAATCAATTTGGAGAGAAAGCTGATAATATCTCCTTGCTTGAACAATTAACTGCTATGAAGAGGGCTCCCAATGAGCTCATGACAGACTTTAACTTCATGTTCCAGAGGACATGGGAAATAATTCCAATTGTAGTAATACATGCGGAAGAAGGTTTTTTTCTTTACTACTGAAGAGCTTTAAATTCAGAGATTACTATTATAGTTCAATCTATGACATGTATAACACTTCCTAGAGCTTATGCATTAGCTATTAGGGCTAATAATTGTCTAATTCAAGCAAGAAAGTTAGTGCCTATACCTCTCGTCTCCTTATTTCCTAAAATGCCTCAAGTGTCTCAGCCTTTCATTGCCCTTAATCATGAGCAGAGAACTCAACCCACTACATCCACGTCTTACTCTCCCATGCAGCAAAAGGAAGATGAAGAAATGAAATCCCTGATTATAAAATTTTCTAAAAAAGTCATATCTATAAAAAAGCAACAAGAAAAAGCTTTTAAAAATAATTCTAATCAATGGTATAACCAATTCCATCAACCCTTCAGAAATCAATACACAAATCAAAGATATGGGTAGAACCAACAAAATGATAGAGGACATGTTAATGTGCACCTTCCTTTATGAAAAATTCCTCTTGTACATCCACTTTCAATGCTCAGTTCAAGTCAAGCACTTGTTCTAGTTTAGAATAATATGGCTCAAGATTCAGAATGGTGCTTTCCTTATAATATGTTTCATAGTCAGTATAGTCCTGCCAATGCTATGTGTGCACATGCCTAGATGATTCAAGCTATTTAAAACTGTGAGCCTCCTACCAGTGCGCGTGAACCTAAAAATCAAGAAGTGTGGGAAGTTGTTCCTAAGGATAATCTCATGTTATTTGGTGCCGAAGAATTTTGTGTAATGAAACAAGCTATGGATAGCTCAAATAGGTCATGTGCCCATGTTAATGATAATGCAAGGTACAAGAAAACAATGTTAGATTTTGGCATGCAACCTTCAACTTCATGCAGTCGGAATGATATCCAAAGGTAGAAGAATGTAAATACAAATTAGACCAACATTTTTGGTGCATAGGTTTTTGTGCGTGTGGTTCTACGCAATACTTTAGCTGAAGTGGTGTGTGCCCCTCCTTTTGTAGGTCAAACCTCTACACAACCCAAATTTTTTATCTCCTCACTTGAACAATCAAGAAAAGAGAATGTTGTGACTCAACTGCTTAAACCTTTAGGCCTCCCATTCAAATTTTAGACTAGATGAAGAAGAAAAATGTAAATGTCACAATATGGGATGTCATGGCCATTCCATCTCAGCGTCACCTTTTGCAAGAAGCTCTAGTGTAAATTCCACGCATTGATCAAAGGCCTCAAGTAGTTGTCAAAATATGTCAGGTAGAGGAGAATCAAGTAAGCAAGGTTGTCAAAACCCCACCCTTTTATATGTATCTAATAGTAGGAAAACATCTTGTTCATAATTGTATGATTGATTCAGGGTCTAGTACTTCTTTTATGCCAAAGGAAATTGCTAATTTTTTGGGTCTTAAATACATCCCTATGTCCAAAGGAGTCTTGAAACTTGATGGTTCAACTATTACCACTCTTGGAGTCATCAAGGATCTTAAGTTAACCCTTCACCTATGTCCAAGCATCACTATAACTCAAGATGTGTTAGTGATCAACTTACCTCCTTTGTTTTCCCTTTGTCTATTAGGATATTATACTATCAAAGTGGGTGTTTACTTGTCTTTTGATTGGTCACATATATTACTTAGAGAAAGGTATGGTACCCGGTTTACCTTACAATTTGAGCTCATATTTTCATATAATGTTGAGTCATATGACCCATCACCTCTCCAAGCTAATTTCCTAATCAAAGAAGGCCAAAAACTAGTTTCAATTTCAGAGGAACAAACCATTTCCCCTCTTATACCTGATTTACTACTACATGAATGGGAAAAAGGGTGCCAAAAATTTAATCCATATGCTGAGGAACTTGAAACATTTAAAACTAGCCTTAGGACTTATTACATCCTTGAAGGAGTTATGCTTCTATGCATGCTCAAATAAAATGAAGAAAATTCTAGTTTTTGGAATATGTATTTTGATGGCTCCAGAAGAAGAAATGGTGCAAGCATAGGTGTTGTTCTCATCTCTCCCAAGAATGATAATTTCTTCTTCGCGTACAAAATGCAATTTTCATGCTCCAACAATGTAGCAAAATATGAAGCATTGGTGCATGGCCTTATTATTTTTGTGAAGAAAAAGATCAAGGCATTGCAAATCTTTTGGGATAGAGAGTTATTCTTCACTAGGTCACAAACAAGTGCACAAAAAAGAATAATCTTATCAAATCTTACAAGAATAGAGTTTTTTACCTCTTTGAGAGCTTTAATGCTCTGAATCTATAGGTGGTACCAAGAAGGATGAACTAGGAAGTAGATCATATGGTCACGCTTGGTTCTCAATTATCACATACTAAAAATTTCATCCAAAGAAGCACACAACACATCAAGATGGTAGTTAGAACATATATTCTAGATAATAAAGTTTGTGGGCGAGTGTTTGACAGGGATGTATAATTTTCTATTTCATTTAGAACGAAGCTGAATTTTCTTCAAGTATGCAAGTTGACTTGCATGAGAGTTAAGTTGACCAAGTGATTCAGCTAAAGACAAACAAGTTTCCTAAATGGATGGTCACCTTAGATTAAATATTCATCCCTTATGATGAGTTCAAGTGTGAAGAAATTAATATGTGTGTAACATGAGAAAACTACATTTCAAGCACTATCACACGTGGTAAAGAGTTGTTGCTCAGTAGATATTGTGTGCATGTTAAAAAGTAGGCCTTCATTTCTCTCTATCAAAAATATAGTGATATCTTCTCATGGGAATATGAAGACCTCAAAGGATTTTATCCAAGTGTTGCTTAAAACTTCAGTGACCTTGATCCTAACATCAATCCCATCAGAAAAAAAGTAGAGGCCAGTAAATCCAAGAATTTATCCACTCATGAGGAAAGAGTTGTATAAACTCATTGAGGAAAAGATAATATTTCCCATCAAGTACTCTACATGGGTCATGAATCTTATTTTAGTGTGCAATAAGAACAATGAAATCAAACTTTACATTTATTTCAGATATTTGAATAAGGCATCATTGAAGGATCATTATTCTTTGCCTTCTATGGAGCATATTTTACATACTGTGGTTGGCGCACAAATATTTTCCATGTTGGCTGGGTATTCTTGTTTCAACCAAATCATGGTCAAGGAAGAGAATCATTTTAAAATAATATTTACAACTAAATAAGGAACGTATAAAAATCATAAGATGCCCTTTGGTTTGTCAAATACATGCACAACATTTCAGAGGGCCATGGACATTACCTTTAAAGGTTTTATAAATAACTTCATCCTATTTTATTTAGATGAAATAAATGTCTTCTCAAAGCATGGTGTAGATGACATGATGCATCTGGAGAAATTATTTGAGAGATGAAGAGAATTTGGGGTGTCTCTTAACCCTAAAAATTAAAACTTTTCTATTACACAAGGAAATCTTCTAGGCCATGTGGTTTTCAAGGATGACATCGTCATTTATCTTGAGCGGGTTTCAACCATCCTTGCGCTATCCCTTCTAGTACATAAGAAATTATTCCAGACATACTTAGGAAAAATCAATTATATTAGAAGATTCATTCTTAAATTTTTAGGATTAGTAAGGCCAATCACCCTCATGCTCAAGAAGGATGTAACCTTCAAATGGACAATAGAAGGAAAGGAGATATTTGACAAAATATAGCAAGAAATTACGTGCGCGCTAAGACTCATTGATCCAGATTACTCCAATGATTTTATCCTTTATGTTTATGGAGCTGATGCGATTGTTGCTGTTGTCTTACCACAATAAAATGAACAAGGAATGGAGTATCCAGTAACTTTCTTCATTCAAAAACTGAAGGATTATGAGTTGAAATGTAGTCACACAAATAAATAAGTCTTCTCCATCATGCGCACGCTAAATAATTGTAAAATTATGCTCACCAAAAATCATATCAAGGTGTTAGTTTCACACTCAAGTGTGAGATAATTCATCATGGGAGTAGAAATTAATGAAAAAAGAGAAATATGGGTGACCAAAATCATCGAGTATGATGTGACTATCAAATCTAATAAGCTTGTGAGAGGCAATGCAATCTATCAACAATTTGCAGAGGATGCACTATTTGAGCTTGAGAGTTCATTATTTATTGATAGAGAGCTCCCACGTGTCGAACCTAAGTAGAATGAGGTTCCTAGCGCACACACCTAGATAAAATACGTGATCACATTCCTTTCCTCTTGCGTGTATCCTCTTGGTTTGAAAAAAACAAAGAGAAGACATCTGAGGCTGCATTCTATTCCATATGTGTTGATTGATGGTCTTCTCTTCAAAATAAATATTGATGGTGTGCTGCTGAGATGTATTGATGGCACACAAGTTGGCCAAGTGTTATTCAAATTTCAAGATGGATTCTCTAGTGGACACTTTTTTTTCTAAAGCAACAACAATAAAAATTATCAAGGTAGGATACTTTTGGCCTACCCTGTTTGTTTATGCACACAAGTGGGTCATGAAATGCAAAGACTAAAATTTCTTTACAAGAAAGTAGAAACTGAAAACACTTCCCCTCTGAAAAATTTAAGCAGATTAGCCTTTTGTGCAAATGGTTCTAGACTTGATAGGCATGATCAATCTTCCTTTAAGCGCATGCCACAGATGGGTGTTGACAGCTATGGATTACTTCACCAGATGGACAGAAGTTGTCGCACTCAAGGAATCAACTGAGTAAGTCATTCTTTACTTTCTTGAGGGCATCATAAAAATGTTTGACATTCCTCAGATCATTATCTTTGATAAGGAAAAAGTCTTCTTTGGTATTGAATTTTTGGATTTGGTGCTCAGTTTGGGTATCTACCTAAATAATTCTTCTAACTATTACCCCTGGGGTAATGGACTAGTTGATTCTACCAATAAGAACCGGATGACAATCATGAAGCGAACATTAAACATAAACCAGAAGTAGGGGCACACAATCGTCTCATGTGCGTTGTGGGTAGACAGAATCATAGTGAAGAAGGAAATAGGCACTTCACCTTATAAGCTTGTCTATGGAAAGGAAGATAGACTTCCTTTATCTCTTGAATTGCCTTCATTAGAACTTGGACAAAAATTAGAATTTGAGGGTAGGGATTAGAGAGAAATCAGAATGACAGAGATGGTTGAACTTGTAGAATTGATACACTCTACCATGATAAGGCTAGAGAAGCATCAACAATCAACAAATAAATGGTTTGATAGAATGGCTAGGCCTCAAGATTTCAAAGTTGGTGACTTATTCTTAAAATGGGATGATGACAGAGCCAAACCAGGATGTCATTCAAATTTTAATGAACTTTGGAGTGGCTCATACAATATCAATTCTTGCGAAGAGGTTAACTCCTTTAAGTTATCCCACCTTGATGGAGGCACGCTGCCAATCCCAGTCAATGGGATTTATCTCAAGCCCTTCCATTAAGTCTTCTGCATTATTTTACATGTTAAAGTAGTTTTAATTCCTCCAAGCATGTTGTGCACATTTTGTTCTATTTGTAGATAGTTCTTTCTTCTCACGCGTTCCTTGTGTGCACTCTTCTATTTCTTCCAGGATGTCAGTTCAGTTCAAGGATTCTTTAAACAATTTTTCAACAGGTATACAAAGCTCAGATAGTGCTTCAAGTGATTTATGGGGTAGTTATTCAAGTTGTAGATTAAAAATTTCATTCTAGGAAGACTTTGTTCCCATTGGATGCTTCTAAGGCTACTGATCTCCTTAAACTAGTAGGAAGATGGCCCCAAAAGTTGCCAAACTATTTTCTAAAATAACTCTACTAGTTATTCTCACAACTTGCATTCTTATTTTAGATCTGAAGATCAAAATTATAGGTTTTACGCACTCTGGTTATGTTCCTCGCACATCAATTGGTTGCATCTCCTCTGCACGCTCTTGTTCACCCTCCCCTTCTCCATTTCTCTATCTCCTTCCATTTTCTCATTGTGAGCACTCCTTGTGTGCTCACCTTCCTTCTCACAGTTCATGCACCCTATGTGTTCTCCCCTAACATTCCCTCTAGGTTGGCTAATTCCCTTGCATTTTTCCTTTTTATTCCTCCTAGTGCATCTTTCCTTAGTGGTTTACATGTTGCACACCTCATTTCTAGATTTTTCCACGTGCCCCTTCTTTCGTACCACCTTGCACTTCTCATTTGAATTCCCATGCCTTGTTTGCATGCTTGTCCCCAATCGTTGTGCATCCTTTCTTCCACATGCATCATATTTGTGTACCATCATCTCCTCTTCTCTCATGGCCTTTCCTTTTGTGTGTGCCTCGTGCATTCTTCTGTGTCAAGTCATTATGCCACGTCAGCACCTGTCAAGCTTGAGTGTATAACACATAACCTATCAAAGTGCGCCAACAAGGTGTTAAACCCTTGTAACAAACCATTGCGTGAAACATGGCAGAAATGAAAAAAATGAATAGTTGACCAACCCCTCAGCCAATCAGCTTGCTCCACGTGTCATTGTGTGTCTAGATTGAAATGAGAATCTTCATATTGTGATAAATTTTTCTGCAGAGATCATATTTTAGCACTCTTTGTCCTTTTGGAAATCTTCTGACATGGGCTACACGTTAAACCATTTAAAATCATATTTTGGTGGGATTTGGCAAGTGTGAAACAGGGAAATGCATTCCAGCCATTAATGCATAGGTCGAGTCGACTCAACCACCATATTTTATGCATATCTTACGCTCTTCCTTCTCCTACAAGTAAAACATACATAGGGAGGTGGATCTAATAGCTTTGTAGGTGCATTTGTGGGTAGTTAATGGTTTTTTTAGTGGTTGAATTTCAAATCCAAGTTTCCCTCTTTTTCTCCTCCTCTCTCCTTATTTTCTATAAATATCAGATCAAGGATCATTGTAAAAGTTTGGACCCCTTCAGATTGCTAGGAGCTCTACTCCTAAGTATTTAAAGTTATAGGGCTTTGGATATGAGTTTTGAAAGTTAATATTGGCCTCATCTACCATTGTAGTCAACTGTTCATATTCTAGAAGTAATAGAAGCTTTGTTTTGTTGCTATTCTTTACCTTAGCTCATTTCTATTGCATCTCCTTGTCTCTCTATTGCATTGTTTATTTGTTGTTCTTTCTCACATCCCTTGCAGGTTTCTTTTCAAATTGTGCCTCATGAAAATGAATGTGTGATTGTGTTTCAAGATGTGATACACATACCTATCATCCATGTGTGCATTATCCTTCATTTTGACTTAAATATAATTTTGTTCATCCCCCTTCTTTCTGGTACCATCGCCTCTTTAGATTAGTTTTCTCTTTTCATGCATCTCCTCATAACCCTGGTCCCTTAGAATTTTAGAGTAGTGATAGGTAGACATATTTCCCTTCATAGGAGTAGTTATAGCAGTAGATATATGTAGAGGAACTAACCTTATCTAGAGGTCTGTCTCAATCACGCAAGGCCCCACAACTTGGAGACATACCCATGTTGCCTAAAAATCCTATTTCATCATGATATGGGATGGGTGTAATTTTGAGCTCCAACAATTTTTGGCATTCCTAGTGGGACCAACACTGAAAGCTTAAATTTCATTATTTCTAAGTTCTGGTGTGTGGTTTAGTGATTTTTAGCCTTTGGAGGCTTGTTTCAACACATATGGCGACTCCCAACTCTCATATCTACTGTTCTCAGCAATCCATTTACCTTTAATGACAAGAGTTCATACTAGATAAAGCGTAGAAACTGAAGAGTCTTTTGAGTACCTCCAACTCTCTCCAAAAAGAACACATAGAAGAGATACCACGCGTGCATCTCCACCTCCAATGCACTGTGTAATTTCTATATCACCTCTAGGAAGTCCATTCCTACAGCCTGTTGGAAATACTAGGCCTATCATCATGGTAGCACCACAAGAAAATCAAGGATTTATCAATTTTACTGGTAGTAGTCCTTTTTCCCTTAATTCCTATAACCCTATTCTAGCATTTGCACTTAAAAGTATCCCTTTCTTCACTAGGGAAAATCATACTACTCGAGCTGAGAAAATACAATAAATTACCAATGTCTATGCCATCCACCAAGTTATTAAACAATACGTGGTAAGAAGAGCTTTGCAATGGTTTAGGAATTTGGTAGTTGGAACAAATCAAAACTGGAGTCATTTGGGGACAACCCTTTGCAATCAATTTGGAAAGAAGGCTGATAATCTCTCCTTGCTTGAACAATTAACTATTATGAAAAGGGATCCCAATGAGCTCGTGGTAGACTTTAACTTTAGGTTCCAGGGACATGGGAAAAAATTCCAATCATAGTAAGACCAGCAGAATAAAGCACTTTTCTTTACTACTTAAGAAATTTAAAATCTGACATTGTTGTTATGGTTCAATATATGGGAGGTATAACACTACCTGGAGCTTATGCATTAGCTATTAGGGCTGAGAACTATCTAATTTGGGAAGGAAAGTTAGTGGTTAGACCTCTCGTCCCCTTTTTTCTTGAAATTCCAATGACACCCTAACCTTCCATGGCCTCTATTCCTGAGCAGAATGCTCAACTAATTACATCCACACCTTACTCTCCCACGCACTAAAAACAAGATGAAGAAATGAAATCCCTGATTAGAAACTTTTCCAATAAATTCATAACTCTAGAAAAACAATAGGTGCAAGTCTTAAAAAATAATTCTAATAAAGGGTATAACCAAGGTCATCAGCCCTTTAGAAATCAAAACCCATATCAAAGATATGGGGAACCATAAAAAGATAGATTTCATGCTAATGCGCACTTTCCTTTCTATGCAGCCACTTCTATCCCCCAGTTCAATTTAAGCACTTTTTTAGATCAAAATAACATGGATCAAGAGTCAAAATGGTGCTTTCCTTGCAATATGCCTGATAGTCAATATAGTTGTGCCAATTCCATGTGTGTGCATGTCTACATTAATCAAGCTACTTTAAATTGTGAACCTCCTACTAGTGCACATGAAATTTAAAAGAAAGAAGTGCAGGAATTTATTCTTGAGGCCAATCTCATGTTCTTTAGTGCTAAAGACTTATGTGTAATTAACCAAGCAATGGATATATCAAATAGGTTGCGCACCCAAGTTGCTGATAACACAAGGTATAAGAAAAGAATGTTGGATTCTGGAACTCAACATTCAACTTCATCCATTCAAAATGAACTCCAAAAGTAGAAGATTACAAATACAAATCAGACCAATAGTTCTTGTACATAGGTTTCTATGCAGGAGGTTCCATGCAATACTTTAGCTGAAGTTGCGTGCATCCCTCCTTTGGTAATTCTAGCCTCTATGTAGCCCAAATTTTCTATCTCTATGCCTAAAAAATCAAGAAAAGAGAATGTTATGCATCAAATGCACAAGCCTTTGGGCCTCTCATTCAAAATTTTGGACCAAATGAAGAAGATAAATGTAAACGTCACAATGTGGGATGCTCTGGCCATTCCATATTAGAAAAACCTTTTGCATTAATCTCTGATGCAACTTTTGTGCGCTAATCCAGTTATCCAAAGGCCTCAATCTGTTGTCAACATGTGTTAGGTAGAGGAGAAGCAAGTAAGAAAGGTTATTAAAACCTCACCCTTTTATATGTCTTTAATAGTATGTAAAAATCTTGTGCATAATTATATGATTGATTCAGGGGCTAGTACTTCTATTATGCCAAAGGAAATTGTTGATGTTTTAGGTCTTAAATATAACCCTATGTCAAAAGTAGTCTTGCAACTTGATGGCTCACCTATTACCACTCTTGGAGTCATCAAGGATCTTGAGTTAACCCTTCACACATGTTGAAGCCTCACCATAACTCAAAATGTGTCAGTCATTGACTTACCTCCTTTTTTTGCCCTTTTTCTATCAAGATATTTTACTGCCAAAGTGGGTGGTTACTTGTCTTCTGATCGGTCACATATGTTACTTACAACAAGGTATGGTACATAGTTTACCACACAAGTTGAGCCCATATTTTCATATCATGTTGAGTCATATGACCCATCACCTCTCCAAGCTAATTGCCTAATTCAAGAATGCCAAGAACTAGTTTAAGTTTCAGAAGAGAAACTCATTTCCCCTCCTATACCTGATTTATTCCTAGATGAATGGGCATAAAGGGTGCTACAAATTTGATACATATGTTGAGGAACTTGAAGCATTTGAAACTTTCCTAGGGACTTTTTTCATCCTTGAAGAAGGATATGTGCTTCCACGCACGCTCAAACAAAATGAAGACAATTTTGGTTTGTGGAAATTATGTTTTGATGGCTCCAGAAGCAAAAATGGCACAGACACATGTGTTTTTCTCATCTCTCCCAATAATGATAAGTTCTTCTTCACACACAGGATAAAAATTGCATGCTCCAACAATGTAGAAAAATATGAAGTGTTGGTGCATGGTCTTCTTATTGTTGAGAAGAAAAATATAAATGTGCTATAAATCTTTGAGGATAGAGAGTTGGTTATTCACCAGGTCACAAACAAGTGCCCGACAAAGAATAAGTTTCTTAAATCTTACAAGCATAGAGTTTGGGACCTCATTGAGAGCTTTGATGCTCTGAATTTGCAGGTGGTACAAAGAAGGATGAACAAGGAAGAAAATCATATGGCCATGCTTGATTCTCAACTCTCATCTACTGAGGATTACATCCAAGGCATCGCGCGACACATCAAGACGGTAGTTAGAACATTTGTTCCAGATAATGAAGATAGATGGAAATTGTTTGACAGTGATGCGTAAATTTTCCATTTTATTTAGAATGAAGATGAATTTTCTTCAAGTAATCAAGTTGAATTGCATGACAATTATGGTGACCAAGTAATTCAGTTAAAGAAAAAAAAATTCCTAAGGGGCTTGTCACCTTAGAGAAAATGTTCATCCCTAATGATTAGTTCAAGGGTGAAGAAAATAATATGTACATAGCATGAGAAGACTTCATTTCAGTCACTATTGCGTGTGGCAAAGAGTTGTTTCTCAACAAATATTGTGCACATGTTGAAAAGTAGGACTTCATTTCTCTTTGTCAAAAATAAAGTGATATCTTATCATGGGAATATGAATACCTCAAAGGATTTGATACAAGTGTTTCTCAACACTCCATTGACCTTGATCCTATAATCAAACCCATCAGAAAAAATCAGAGGCTAGTAAATCCAGGAATTGAGCCCCTCATGAGGAAAGAGTTGTCTAAACTCAGTGAGGCAAATATAATATTTCCCATCAATTACTCTACATGGGTCGCAAATGTTGTTCTAGTGTGCAAGAATAACAGTGAAATCAGACTTTGCGTTGATTTCAGATATTTGAATAAGGCATCAATGAAGGATCATTATCATTTTCCGTGTATGGAGTAGATTTTGCATACTATGGCTAGCACACAAATATTTTACATGTTTGATGGGTATTCTGGTTTCAACCAGATCATGGTCAAGGAAGAGGAACAGTTCAAAACAACATTTACAACTAAATGAGGAATGTATGCATATCATAAGATGCCCTTTGGTTTTTCAAATGCAGGCACAACATTTTAGAGGGCCATGGACATTGTCTTTAAAGGTTTTATAAATAAGACCATCCTAGTTTACTTGGATGAAATAACTGTCTTCTCAAAGCAGGGTGTGGATCACATGACGCATCTGGAGAAATTCTTTGAGAGATGCAGAGAATTTGGGGTGTCTCTTAACCCTAAAAAGTGCAACTTTTCTATTGCACAAGGAAAACTTGTAAGCCATGTGGTTTCCAAGGATGGCATAGTCATTGATCTTGAGCATTTTACAACCATCCTTTCAGTCTCCCTTCCATCACACAAGAAATCCTTGAAATAATTCCTAGGAAAAATAAATTTTGTTAGGAGATTCATTCCTAACTTTACAAGATTGGTATATCCAATCACCCTCATACTCCAAAAGAATACAACCTTCAAATGGATAACAAAAGGAAAGGAGAGCTTAGAAAAAATCAAGAAATAAGTTTTTTGCACATCGACTTTCATCAATCCAGATTACTCCAAGGATTTTATCATTTATGCTTATGGATCTTATACGAGTGTTGTTGTTGTCTTGACACAAGAAAATGAACAAGGACTGGAGCAACCAGTGGATTTATTTAATAAAAAACTGAATGATTATGAGTTGAAATACAATCACATGGAGAAATATGTCTCTTCCATCATGCACACACTAAAGAAGGTTAAAAGTATGCTCACCAAAAATCATATCAAGGTGTTAGTTTTACACTCAAGTGTGAGAGACTTCATCATGGGAGAAAAAATAAATGAAAAAAGAGCAAGATGGGTGACCAAAATGATGGATTATGATGTGACTATCAACATCATTAAGTTTTTGAGAGATAATGCACTTTGTAAACAACTTATAGACGACGCACTATTTGAGCTTGAGACTTCATTATTTATTGATAGAGATCTCCCGTGTATTGAACCTGGGTAGAATGAGTTTCCTAGCACGTGAACCTATATGAAAGACATGATCACATTCCTTTCCTCTGGCCCATATCCTCTTAGTTTGAAAAAAACAAAGAGAAGACATATGAGGTTGCATTTTATTCCATATGTTTTGATTGATGGTCTTCTCTTCAAAAGAAATATTGATGGCGTGTTGATGACATGTATTGATGGCACACAAGTTGGCCAAGTGTTAGCATAATTTAATGATGGATTCTCTAGTGAACCCTTTTTTGCTAAAGAAATAGGAATTAAAATTTTCAAGGCAATATACTTTTGGCCTACTCTGTTCGTGGATGCGCACAAGTGGGTCATGAAATGAAAATACTGCTCTTCCTTTGTAGGAAAGAAGAAACCGACAGTGCTTCCCCTTCGACCAATTCAAGTGAATCATCCTTTTACACGATGGGGTCTAGAATTTATAGGAATGATCAATTATCCTTCAAGCGAATGCTACAAATGGGTGTTGACAGTTACGATTTACTTCACCAGATGGACAGAAGTTGTCACGCTCAAGGAATCAACTGAGTCAATTATTCTTGACTTTCTCAAGGGCATTGTAACAAGGTTTGGTGTTCTACATACCATTATCTCTAATAATGCAAAATCCTTCCTTGGTACCAAAATTCCTGATTAGGCATTCAATCTGGGTATTACCTGAATACTTCTTCTAACTATTACCCCCAAGGTAATAGCCTAGCTGAGTCTACCAATAAGAACCTAATCAGAATCAAGAAGTGAATAATGAACATCAATAAGAAGTAGTGGCACACAAATGTCTCACATGCACTCTTGATAGAGAGAATCATGGTGAAGAAGGTAATAGGTACTTCACCTTACAAGCTTGTCTATGGAAAGGAATCTATACTTCATTTATCTCTTGAATTTCCTTCTTTAGAACTTTCCCAACAGCTAGAATTTGAGGGCGTGGATCAGAGAGAAATCAGAATGGTAGATCTGGTTAAACATGAAGAATTGAGACAATCTACCATGATCAAGCAAGAGTAGCATCAACAATCCATAAAGAAATGGTTTCAAAGAGAGGATAAGAATCAATCTTTTAAATTAGGAAACCTAGTCTTAAAATGGGATGCTAACAGAGCTAAACCAAGGTGTCATTAAAATTTTTATTCACTTTGGAGTGGCCCATGCACTATCAGTTCTTACAAAAAGGTTAACTCATTTGATTTATCTCACCTTGATGGAGGCACACTACTAATCCCAGTTAATGGTATTTATCTGAATCCCTTCCATTAAGTCTTTTGCATCATTTCACATATTAGATTAGTTTCAATTCCTCTAAGTTTGTTGTGAACATTTTTATCTGTTTGTAAATTTATCTTTCTTACTGCATGCTCCTTGTGTGCGCTCTTCTATTTTTTCAAGGATTCCAGTTCAATTCAAGGATTCTTCCAATAGTTTTCAGCAGGTATGCAGAGCTCAGATAATGCTTCAAGTGATTTATGGGGTATTTCTTTAAGTTATAGATTATAAATTTCATTCCAGGAAGACTTTGTGCCCACTAGATGCTTCTAAGGTTACTGATCTCCTTCATCTAGCAAGTAGATTTCCCTGAAAGTCATCAAACTATTGTCCAAAATAACTCTCCTAGTTATTTTCATAACTTGCATCCCCATTCTGGCTCTGAACATCAAAATTATAGGTTATGCGCACTCTAGTTATGTTCCTAGCACATCAATTGGTTGCATATCCTCTACATGCTCTTGTGTGCCCTCCCCTTCTCCATTCTTCTATCTCCTTCCATTTTCCATTTGCATGCAATCCTTGTGTTCTCCCCTTCCTTCTCACAGTTTGTGCACCCTTTGCGCACTCCCTTGACTTTCCCTCCAAATTGGATAAGTCCCTTGAATTTTTCATTTGTATTCCTACCAGGACATCTTTCCTTAGTGGTTTGCACGTTATGCACCTCCTTTCATGCTTGCTCCGTGTTCCCCTTCTTTCTTACCACCGTGTGCTTCTCATTTGAATTCCCGCACCTCATTTATGTGCTTTTCCCCAACAGTTGTGCATCTTTTCTTCCATACATGTCATCTTCATGTGTTGTCCTCTCCTCTTCTCTCACGCCCTTTCCTTTCATGTGTGCCTCATGCATTCTTCTGCGTCAAGTCATTGTGTCATGTCACCACTTGTCAGGCTTGAGTGTATAACACACAACCTATGAAATTTCACCAACAAGGCACTAAACCCTTACAACAAACCATTACACAACACATGGCATAAATGATAAAACAAATGAATAGATGGACGACCCCTTAGATAATCAACGCATACCACATGTCTAGATTGCACTGCAAATATTCAGATTGTCATAAATTTTACTGCATAGCTTAGATTTCGGCACTCTTGGTCTTGTTGGAAAGTTGCTGACGTGGGCAACACGTTGAACCATTCAAAATCATATTTTTGTGGGATTTGGTATGTGTGAAGTAGGGAAACACATTCCAACCATTAATGCATAGGTCTATTCGACCCAACCACCAGATTTTATGGAGATATTTCCCTCTTCCTTCTCCTACAAGTAAAAACATACATAGGGAGGTGGATCTGATATCTTTATAGGTATATTTACAGGTAGTTAATGCTTGTTATTAGTGGTTGAATTTCAAATCCAATTTTACCTCTTTTTCTTCTCCTTCTCTCTCCTTTATTTTTATAAATATCAAATCAAGGCTCATTGTAAAAGGTTCTACCCCTTTAGTTTTCTAAGAGCTCTGTTTCTAAGCATTTTAAGTTATAGGCCTTTGGATATGATTTTTGCATGTGAATATCATCATCATCTTCCATTGTACTTGACTATTCATATTCTGGAAGTAATAGAAGCTTTGTTTTGTGGCTATTCTTTTCCTTAGCTCATTTCTATTACATCTCCTTGCCTCTCTATTGCATTTTTTGTTTGTTGTGCTTCCTCACATCCCGTGCAGATTTATTTTCTGATTATGCCCCATAAAAATGAATGTGTGATTGTGTTTCAATTTGTGATATGCATTTCTATCATCCCTATGTGCATTCTCCTTCATTTTCACTTAAAGCTAACTGTGTTCATCCCCCTTCTTTCTGGTGATATCACCCCTTTAGCTTAGTTTTCCCTTTTCATGCATCTCCCCCTAACCTTGGTCCCTTGGAATTTTAGAGTAGTGATAGGTAGACACATTTCCCTTTGTAGGAGTAGTTATAGCAGTAGATATAGGTAGAGGAACCAAAATTCTCTGGAGGTCTATCTCAAGCCCACAAGGTCCCATAACTTAGAGATAACCCCATGTTGACTCAAAATCCCAGTTCATCCTAATCTGGGATGGGTGAAATTTTGAGCTCCATCAGGTTCATCCTGTCATTTCTCATAGAGGTAAAGATTTGAAACAAATATTCCCTAGCATGACCAATTATTATCAGTAAATACATAGTTTGAAACATCATTTCAAGGTGTGTGTGTGTGTGTGTGTGTGTTTTCTAATCTAAAAATAAGTAGAGGAAGATTCTATCCATTTTCATAATTCATCTCCATAATGGAGGAAGAGAGGGACTTCATCCTGCAACATCTATCTTCTCTCTTCTTCTCTCTTTTTCTTCTCATTCCTTCTATTTCTACATTGAGAAGTAACTTTTAAAAAAAGTAACTTATGTCATTGAAGGTTTCTATTTATTTTTTTAGATTGTTGTTTAAGTTGAAAGGTCACTTGGGAATGTGAAGATCCATTGTTTTAACTATAAATTGTAAGTTTGTCTCCATTCCAAAGGATCAATGTCTTCTCTCTTTTAGAAAAATGTTTTCTATTGTTCCTCTCTATTATTTCCTCCATTCTCTCAACTTCACACTCATTCGAATGTATTGCAACTATTACAGGAATGAAAATAATTTTATTTTCTCTCATGGAGTGAAATTAGCATTTACAATTTGTGTTGATTATGATTGTTGTTTCATGGATCTTTTATAGTTTTGCATACAATATCATGTGTTTTCTAATTGAACTCGATGTATTCTAAGTTATCAGTGGATGGATTCTGCAATATTATCACTAACATAACTACCTCTCCCTCTTTCCCTACTATTTCTCTTGTATTTTTATCCTCTCTCCACCTCGTACTATTCACCATCTATTGTTTTCATTTGCAGTTACAACAATTGTGTTTCTACTCTTTCACTAATCTATGACCACCCCTAAAACTTAGAAATAATGTACATAATCAAGATTTCAATAAAAGGGATTCACCCCATCTTAAAGTAGAGGGATTTAATCCCATGAGCGTTGATGAAACATGTATTTTGTCCTTGAAAAAATATTTGGCCAACTATATCCTAACAAACATATATTGGGTATAAGGTGTGAGGGTTGCATAATAAAAATGGGTGGTTTTCCATGTGTCAAGGAGCTTCAAATTCACATACATGACGTTTAAGGTTAATGCATATCTTTAATGATAGAATATGCATAGCGAAAGTGTGAAAATGGGTAAGCTAAAGATCAAGGCATTTAAAATATTGGTAGTAAATATAAAATCAAAAATATTTCCCATAAACTACCAACTTAACCTATTTAAGAAGTATTATAATTTGTGATAAAGAGAGACCTCAATATAAAGGATTACACTAAATATATTTACTAAACCACCATTTATGTGGGTCATGTAAAGGAATATATATATATATATATATATATATATATATGAGTGGATTGTGGATTATGATTCACGATGAATTTGGAAAGGTCTAGGTATAGTTAGTTGAAGAGGCCTATGAGTATTAGTTAAGGTGGAGGAAAAATTATTGTGTAAGCAATAGAATTCTTCCTAAGCTAGGGGAAAGGCTGAAAAAAGTACACATATAGGGTGGAGTTATGGGAAATATACACATCATGGAGGAAAGGATAATTCTATTCAAAAAAATTAGGGAACACCTAAGGGATGATGAAATATATCTAAGGGAATTTGATCATTTGGACACATAAGAGGTTACCAGTTTAGTGGAACATGTTATAGGTGTGGAGAAATAAGGAATATATGTTCTGAGTTTTGATATGTGTGTAGTGATGGTAATAATATCAATGTGAATGCATATATTACACATGTTAGTTAAGATGATAAATTAATCCATGAAGAAAATCCAAGATTGGAGAGGTACTAATGTTCAAGTGTATATTATTGTAACTATAAATAAATAAAAGTTCATCCAAAGAAGAGAAATAATGTTTTGGGAACAACATGTAAATTTGGAGATAAGGTTTGCGATTTGATAGTAGATAGTAGAAACAATGATAATTCTTTTTCACAAGAAATTGTAGAAAACTAGGGTTGAAAATGATTGTTGATTGTAGTCCCTATAATTTTTAATAATTTAAAATGGGACACCTAATCTTGGTGACTAAGAAATGTCTATTAGAGTTATAGATAGGATATACAAATATTAATTTATGTGCAACATTATACCTATGGATGTATGTCATGTTATACTTATAATTCTATGATTGTTCGATTAGAAGGTAAAACATGATGTTGAACATAAATGTTTAAGGTGATGAAGGAAGGGGAATAATACATGTTGTAAAAATAATCCTCCTACTTATTTTTTAGCAACTAGATCATGTTTCTTTGTGTTATCACATTTTATAAAGATTTTGTGTCTCTTTCGGTATATCTCAAAGTTTTAATGGTCTCCAATAGGTTTCACTCACCTTGGGTGAAATTTTTATATCTCATGCAACCCTTTATGGTGTTCATAATCAGCTTGGGAATGTTTTCAGGAATTTTCAATTTATTTACGGTCAAAGTGAGCCCTTATAGAAATATATCTTCTACATGTGTTCAATGTAGCTTTGTTACAAATAAAAAAATATGGGATCCACCTTGTTTTTATGCTTGAGGGTTTATCGCACATTCCTGAGGAAGAGAATATCCTTGTACTTCATATAAAATGGTATCTCTTTATTAACTGGAGCAAAGGATACACATATTTAACCCTTTTGGGTGGAATCACAAGTGGCTAAATGTTAGCTCGGGAAAATTTTCACTAAGGAAACGGTCTAAGATATCTTCTGAATGTGAGATGTGTCATGATTATTTTCACCAAGAAGTCTTGGGAAAAATTTGTAAAGTTTAGAGGGCACAATGGACCACCACATGACTAGAAAAATATTACAAAGGTGAATGTTACTATTACACCAAGCAATACAATCATTGATTCTATGGTCTTAAGGAATTTTCTCAAGGAACTTGGAAGTAAAAACAAGTTGGCCAAGTGTCCAAGATCTTGAGAGAGTCCCATGTGGCACAAATTCAAGTCTTCAAATTCACATCATCGGATAAGGCCTTATAACTAATTGTGGGTTAGTGGGAGTTGAATAATTCTAATCCTAAGGAGGATATGACAGTTTCAGGCCTAAATAATAGGAAAGGAGACATATGGCATAAATCTAGGGCATGAAATGACACCATATGAACCAATGATGGGTAATTGGGTTTTTGGTAGATTGAGGCAAGGGATGAGATCATAGTGTAGATCTCAAGCCCATATCTAATGAGATGAGGACACGTGACGATGGTTACTTTTGGGTCAAATATAGCGGTCTTCTAGTTGTCACCAATATGTGAGTGAGTCCATGGCCAATGGAAGGATAAATTTGGAAAATTAGATCTTAAAGGTTAAGTTTGATGGCCCCATGGACTGTGCAAAATAACATAGATGGATTCAAATAGTCATATATTTTTACTCAGAGCACCAAATTTGATTAAAAAAAATCAATTTTGTTGAAAAGTTGTAAAGAAATGGCATTTATTGGGATTGGGCCCTATATTTTTATGTTTTTAAGTAGTTTTTTTCAAACCTCTACATTTTGTTTTTAACATTAATGACATTCAGAGACATTTTCAAATATAAAAGGATAAGATTCATGAATCCATCACTGTGTTTTAGTGTGTAGACCCATTTGCAATCAAAGCACTACTTATTTTAAAATCCAAGATACATTTCCATTGTTTGATGAATATTTTGGATGGTAAACATTGCATGCAATTCCTGTAACTAATTTTGAGTAGGATTTTGGCTCCAAGATTCAAGTCTCCCAAAATCCTTATTTCATATACTCTATAATTGTAATGATATTTATGAGAATGAGGTTCTTATTTCTTAGATACTCTAGAAATATGATCTTTTTGGTACAGGATAATGTCATGTTCCTAAGATATCTATCTCAAAAATTTGTAATGCACTCAGTGATTTCCCCCATATTATAAGAAAATTAAACAAACTTTTAAAAGTAATGCAAAGTTAATCATTGTGGCTTTCTTTATACCCTTAAATGGTTGTTTTTTTCTTACTTTCCTTCCATATTGATCATGGTATGATATGATTGTTGTAGACATTAAATCACACACTTGGGTACATTTATAGGTCTTAATTACATGCATTGTATTCATATGTTTGCTAAGGTAGAAAAGTACTAATCGATCACTATCATTGGCATCTTAGGTTACTCTCTTGTCTCCTTCTTGGCCTTACACACTCTACTGCCCAGTCTAACCTTTGATACTTCACCTTTTTGGCTATGGACACCAATGCCCTCGTCCCCTCTGGGCGCCCTAGACCTCTTTGTATCTTAATCGCTCCTTTTGGGTCCTTTCTAGCTATTGGGCATCCTTATCTCTTAGGGATCACTCTTTTAGTGATCAATCACGAGATTCAAACAAGGGAAGGATATAAATACAATGTTATGGGATCAAAATTAAAGGACCAAACACTACGCATTAGCTATCACCACCTAAGGTTTCATCTAAAGGATATTATAGAGCATTCAAATATCCATCTAGCTTTACTCAAGGGACAAGGGATGGTTATTTTGCATACACTTCATAGGAGGGGAAGTTCATTTTTCCATGCACACATCTATCTACATATTTTACATCTAGCTACTTGCTCACTATCAAGTGTGACACATAAAAGAGCCACCTATAGAACAATTCCACACACACAAACATAGAAATACATTGGGTATGAGATGTAGTGTAGCGATCATTGATAAGATCACTTGTTTGACAGTTGAGGACAGTCTGACCCCTCATTTTAATTCTTTTATTTTTTTTATTTGATACACTTTTTAAGGTTTTGTAGGTGGTCTTATTTATTACAGGTTATTAGCAACATCAACAATCATTGTGTGACATTATAGCAACAGATAACAAAGGATTTGGACAACTTAGTGACCCTGATAAATTCATTTTCGGAGCTCCTACGCAGACCCTAGCAACTAGAGAGGGAACCTAGCATTGAGGTGTCACAATGCTAGTCAAGGAGCTCTGGTCCCTGCTTCAACTACACTTTTGCATTTTGTGGGATCGGTTGTGACATACTGCACTTCGGTTTTTCCAGTCTTCCACTTCTGCACACCTTTGAGATATTTGCAAAATCATTAAGTGATCTAACTCTTCATTGCACTTACGGTTTTCACTTAGTATGATTTTATTGCTTACGTCATATCATATCTAGTAGATGTTTATTATTGTTTTATCAATTACATTGTAATTAATATCTTAACAAAAATCTTATTTTTGTTCAATCATTTAGTGAACCCAACTCTTTCATGCTTAGGATCATCATTTTTCTTCTCATGGCTTCTAAAATTCCTAAGATTTCTTTATACGAGTTACTTCAATTGCATCCCAATTGCAAGGTTGTTCTGAAACCTATACACCATGTATCTCCCTAGAGATACTCCGCCACATCAAGTGAGTGATATCTTTGATTATTTATCCAATGACCCTAGCCTTCGTGATCCTCCATCTAATCAACCCATGTTGGAATCAATTCAAGCTTTTCATTCTTTGTTTCAAGACAAATTTCAAGATATGGAATCAAAGATTACATCTCTTAAATTCAAAATCCAACATCTTAAGGACGCTTCTCAAGTTTACACTAGTTCTTCTTCTCATACTCATTCTATGTCTTCTACATGTGCTCATATTAGTGAACCTAAAATATTGTTGCTCCCTGTGCCTCTCAAGTTTGTACTTAATGCTTAGAAACAAGATATTCTTCTGTAACTCATAACTCATCAATTAATCATCTTGCCATCTACTCATTTTTATCCTCCTTATCATCTTGAAAATATCATGGTATTCCATATTACAATTATCATCAAATCAATGGACATAATGATAATGATTTCTATGATTTACGACAAAGAATCAAGCATCTTGAGCATCAGAGCTTTATCTCATTCACTACATAACATTCTGTTACATGCCCATCTACAAATGTTATATCCGAATGGGATCCTAAATCTTCTCCTTCTACGCATCATGCCACCACTTCTAATGTTCCTTCTTTGGTCATTCAAGCATTGCCTATTCCACAAATTCCAACTAAGCAATCACCTCTCAAGGTTCATCTTCCATCACCTCCTCCTACTAAGACATCTATAGTATTACCGAGTCAAACTAAGTAACCTCCTCTAAAGATCAGTATAACTCCTACACCTCTCAAATCTTCTACGGTGTTACAAACTCTAAATAAATAGCCACCCACTACACAGGACCAAAATTATCTAGTTGGCCTCTTTCAACTTCTACCTCTTAAGGCTCCTAAAACATCACCACTTCAGTGTCCAATCATTTTTGTTAAAGAAACTACTCCTTACATTGATTCACTTACTGTCATTGACTAGATCTCCATCGCCTACATACTTAGGGGGCCTCATAGCTTCTTCCCCCTTTACATTGCTATTAAATGTCTTTATAATCCCATGCACTTGATGCTCTGTGCTTAGTGTCTAATATCTCCTAAGCATCAATAAAAACCACTTGATACACTTGTAGCATCATTACCCTATGATGCACTCTTGGGCTAAGGTTCACACTTGACTGTTGAGGGAATACTACATACATGAACCTCACACACTACACATGTCACACATTGCACATTTACGGCATCTTCTTATTACATCATCCACACTTTTCACTTTTTGCACCTGCACATTCTACACATTATACACATTCTACTACTACACATTTTGTGTTTCACACTATGCATTCTCACACTCGACACATTCACATTACATCTTTATAGTGTCGCATTCTTTAACTACACACTTTCAATCTACATCATCCTAGCACATTCTCTTTGCGCATCATACTCTACTATTCTGCATTCTACACTTCTTGATCAAATATTTCTAGCGCACATCTCACTACCCAAAGACGTACTCTAGTTTCATGGTTGCTACTTGAATGTTGAGGGTCTAAATATTAATTGAACCTCACCTCAATCGCAACATATGACATATTACACTTCACATTGATGTTCAAATATTTCAAGCATATTAGACACATCATCTTACACTGTCATGATCAATCTTTCTAATAATCAATCTACATTGTAATATTTGGTCTTCACAATCACTCTAGCACACAATGATATATTATTATACAATCTACACTTTGTGCTTCATAATCAATACTTCTATCATATTCCTCACATTATTATACACTTCCTACTCATCAATTCTATTAATGCCTCATTCAAACTTACACATCACACAACATCATTCTACAACCTATGCTTTGCGTTCTATTTCTTGACTCTTTCTAGCATACAAATCAATCAAACCATTTCTCAATGACGCACTCTTGTTCTATGGTTCATTCTTGACTCATGAGTTGTCTTTTATAAATGAACCTCCCATCACTCAGGAATATACACTCGGGGGGGCATGTTGCCCCTATCACATTCACATTGCATTCTATTCCATTCACACTCATAGAATGTTGTATATCTTGGTTGATAATAGTTCTTACTTATTTATACTCACATGTACACTTTTCTTATTATGCTAGTCAGATACATCGTATGTCATTATCTTTCTCATACACACATGCGTGTTCAATTTCCTTCCAGTTGTGATCACATATTTTACACAAATCATTTCAAGCAACATGGATGTTTGGCATTGTACCTCTTACTAGTCTCGCAGTAGGCTCCTGGGGGCATCCACTTTCGTCCACATTGCAGGTGTTATTGTTTCATTCTATACTACTTCCTACTTGTACTAGCACACTACTCTATTGGATCACTTTTGACATACTTTATATCTTTCTAGCTAGCTAACAGGTGCTTCATGTGCAACATTTTCTTTGCAAGAACCTTTTGCCACCATGGTTTTCTAATTTTTTTCTTACTCTTGTTTGTCATTGTTTTCCATTGTATGCAATTATTTTCCAGCTTTTCCTGGTGCTTTTTCTTATGTGCACATTGTATGCTTTTTTCATTATGGCCTCAATTGTCTTGTGACATCATGAGTGACATCCCATGTTTGCAACCCACTTTTCACGTTTTATATTATCTTCTTTCTTGTTAGCTTACATTGTTTTCTATATACATGTTTGTTTGCACTAACACTTGTCTTCTTAGTCATTGTCTGCGCGTGCCTTGGTTTCTACCAAGAACATTCCCTTCTACATACCAGTATCAGTTCAACATGGGGTCCTCATTTTGGGCTGTATCCTCCTAGTGACGTCGCATGTACCCCAAGCAAGGGGGGCATCTATTGGATGAATCACTAACCCCATTTAACAGTACAAAGAAACATTTTAGCACAATTCATCACAGAGAAGTCATAGTCTACAGTCTTAGACAAGGCTCAAAATCAGACTTGGGTCCTTACTTCAGCATAGACCCTAAGCACCCAAAATCAGACTTGGTCACCTAGGTGCTTTTGTCCCTTCCTGGGCGCCTGAGACCAAAGGAAGATACATTGTTTTCTCTGTTTAACACAGTTCATAGAAATTTCCATAGTTGATTTTATAGGATAGTTACAGTACTTAGCATGACATGCATGTATTACATCTTCTTTTTTACTTTCACGTGTGGGATCAGACTGGGTCATATTTGTACACACCGTCTGTAGTGCCATTTTTACTTCGGGAAGTAGTCAAAGGTTGAAGAATAACACTAGACCTTTCTTCTTGCACTACTTTTGTTGTGGCGTAAGATCGACCAAAAAACTCACCTTCAACACAATTGGTCTGAAATGGAGGAATCTTTTACAAGCCCCTGTCTATAGGGTTGAGGAGAAATATGAAGATGGCCTCCCGTAAATAAAATTTAGTCCTTTAGATTTGAAAAATGGGTGTTTTGATTAGACATCTATTCACTTTAGATCCTCAATAAGAATTTTCACTAGTCATGTTCATTTTAGTTTATGAAAAATCTACCAAATGGACCAAAAGTCAACCTATACACCTCTAAAAGCATTGTACATATCAAGAGGAGGTGTGTCTCTTGCTAGAACATAATATTTTTGAAAAGGAAAAGTTACAAACCTTATTTTCATTCCTCTCATGTTTCAAATCCATTGAAAATATCATTTTAATGCCCAAACTTATCAAAAAGGGAGTTACTTCTCCCACCCACTCTTTGACTTTCTATTATAATATGTTGTACATTATTAGATTAGGGTAGTATAGTTTTTTTGGAAAAACTAGTTATTGGAACACTTTATATTTTCCACTTGGGAAGTGTGTGATTTATCATTTAATACATTGGTTTTGTGTACCACACTCTTGCATTCTTTTAGAGAGTTATTTGGAGGTTGTTTCTTGTGGATTTTGAGAAAGAGATATAAAGTGGGGGATTTAAGGGATTTCTAATTTTTCTTTTCATAGATTTCATGTATTTATGGTAGAATCTATGCCTACTAATATTCACATTTATAAAGAACATTTATCCTATGTGCTTCTAAGAATGTTTCCAAAATAAACCTCCTACTAATTTTTGTGAAACTAGATCATGTTTCTCCCATGTTCTCATGTTTTGCAAAATTTTCATGTTTTTTTTGAGATATCATATATTATTTAGGATTTCAAATAGGTTTCACTCATCTAGGATCACATTTTTGAGCTCTCATGCAACCCTTCATAGTGTTTATAGTCATCTTAGGTATGTTTTTAGGAATCTTTAGTTATTTTATGATGAAAACGATTTGTTATAATACTCTATTTTCCCCCTATTTTCATTTTTTCATGCTTAAATCTAAAACAAGGTGACCACATAGGTATTACACCTAGGGATTAATCCAACATTTTGAAATATGAGAAATTCCTTAGCCATTATATAGAAAAGGGGTCCCTTTATTAAGTGGAGAAAAGGCTCTGCATACTTAAACCTTTTTGGGAGGAATTGCAAAGTGGATAATTGTTAGGATGGAAAAAAATTTCTCTAAAAAAAGGTTTTAAGATATAAAAATTGGGAAATATATGTCATGATTCTTGGCCCCATGATATCTTGGGTAAAACATTGGAAAAATGTAGAGCACCTAACAAACCTCCAAGTGACCAAAAAAAGGTGGAAATGTGAATTTAGAGATTGTTGCATGTGAAAATATACCTAATTCTTGAGTACCCAAGAATTCAAGGAAGGTAGAAAAAGAAAAAAATGTTTGTCCATGTTCTCAAGAGCCCAAGAGTGCCATATGGCATAAATCCAGGCTGTGTAATTCACAGAATTAGATAATGTGTCATAACTAATCAAATGTTAACAAGATTTGAATGAGTCTGAGCCTAGAAATTAATAGAAAGGTGGGAGGCCACAATATCAGGAAAGGATATAGATGACATAAATCCATGGCATGTAACGGTACCACATGGACCAATGAAGGGGCCACTTATTCCTGGGTAGGTTAAGACCATTGATGAGAATATAAGGATAGAGCACAATATGATATCAAATGAGGTAAGGACACACGGTGAGTTTTAAGTACTAGGTTAAACTTGATGACCTCATAGAGGTCACCTATATTTGAGTGGTCCTTGTGACCAATCAGAAGGAAAAAAAGTGGCATTATAGAGCTTAAAGCTAAAATTATACAAGCATATATTTATATTTATATTCAAACTACCATATAGTTTAATTGAGAGCAAAAAAAAAAGAAAATTTCTCTTTTTTGAAAAGTTCAAAAGGAAGTACTTGATTGAGATACTTCTTGGCCCC
Source organism: Taxus chinensis (assembly GCA_019776745.2). NCBI lineage: Eukaryota > Viridiplantae > Streptophyta > Pinopsida > Cupressales > Taxaceae > Taxus > Taxus chinensis. The sequence continues at coordinate 594,259,993 of CM034151.1, read as the reverse complement.
AAATACTTGTGTTTTTTTGTTTTATTTCAAACATTTGCTAGTTTTTTTTCACATTAATAAGAGTTGGAGATGATTTTATAGCTTGAGGGTTTACTGCCCAAATTTCGCAGCGAGAGCTATCCTCCCCACAAAATGCACCACATACATCGCAATGACCATCCCCAACCATTATGCCAACCTGGTGCCATGTGGCGAATAGTTTTGGGACTTAATTTTTTGGGGGGTTTGAAAAAACACAATGTGTTTTTCAGCGGTGCGCAGAGAGGGCCCAACAAGAGTCGAACCTGTGAACTGCATGTTCTAAGCACACATTCCCCACCAGCCCACCTACCACCTACCACATGGTTCATTAATGATTTCATAACATTTTGTTAAAAAAATAAGAAACCATTGATGGGACCATTGACGCCCAGATTCCACCAATACATGCACATGCATGTATATGGTATGTTTTTATGGGTTGATCATGACCATTCGGTGCATTTTATGTGGAGATTAGCTTTCAGAAAAATTTTGCCCCCGCCCTCCTATAACTATGTGTCATTTTCAACCATTGCTTTTATAAAAATTTAAGATAAAAAAACACATTAAAAAAAATAAACTTAAATGGGGGAAGAGTAATTGTGTATGGTACAGTGACTGGGTGAAATGGCAGATGAAAAATAATGGGGGGGCGGTGGAGTGTGTCAGGTCATCCATCAAGGCGTGATGGAAGGTAGATTTGCAGAGGTTAAACGGTTTGTTCCTTGTGCAATGTTTGATCAAATGAACGAAGGAAACATATTCTCAAGAGCACCTCGCAAATCATTGCATAGCTGTAAATCCTGACACCACAACCGTAAGCATCCCCCCTACCTGCGCAAATTTTGGAGCCTTGCCTGCTAATATGGACGTCCAAACAAAAGCATAATGGACAAATAAATTTCATTGGGCGTTACAGTTGATAGGCCCATGGACTGGTTTTCAAAGCGTTGATCATTATTTTTCAAGGGAGGTTCCCAGAAGCACTCTGCCAGAGAAGAAATTGTGACTGCAGTGTGTGATAGTGTGGATAGTGAGTACAAAATGAAATGTGTATGGAAAATATCCGTGAAGACTAGTCAAAAGGAGATGTTCAGATGGTGTGTGCTGAAGGAAAAATGTGCCTGGAGATTGTGCTAATTCTTCTGACACCATTAATTCCAGTCCATCGCTATTGGCTTCAATAAGATATCCTGATGCAGAACATTTCCTCAAGAGGCAAAAAAAAAAAATAGGAACCTCGGTATTCATCGAGCCAGATGAGACCAAACATGCCATTTAGGTTTCTTCGTCCAAGTTCTAAATAAACAATTCGCAGGTTCATCCTCTAAATCAAATGATGCCCCACTTTGAGAAATAATGCATCCTATTTCAGTGGATGGAATTGTGGGACAAGAACATTTGCTGGGAAAGAATTGTATTCTTCGCTCTCCAGTTGAATGTGATCAAATTCCTTCTGTACTTTTTGGGGGTCTTCCTGATACATGTAGGACATAACTTGTTAAAGCTATTGCAAACTAAGTATCCTACAAGTTTCTGTAAGTCACAGCTGTCACACTAGCCAATGTTCTGCCTTATTGTGCTCACTTAGCATTTTTGCACCATGGAAAGGAGATGCATGATCTTACAGTCAAACGTCATTTTGAATCAAATCTCGTAGTGAGAAAATTTCCTTATTTTCATGTATGTCGAATGCTCGTGAATAAAACGTGTAATCAAAACAAGGAAGCATGAGAAATCCTGTAAACTATTTTCTAGAATACCTGAAGGTGATGCAGTCTCCTCGAATGCGATGATCGTGAGTTTTGTGCAAAATAGGTATGGTTTTCCCCTTCTTTATGCACTAAATTTTTTGCTTTTCAGCATTTCGTGCATTTGGAAATTATGTTATGTACCTTGGGATATGATAATATAATATATATGGGTTGATGGAGATGCCGACATGTGGCACACATCCCCTTAGTTATATGTATGGGTTCACATGGGATATGATAATATAATGTATATGGGTTGATGGAGATGCCAACATGTGACACACATCCCCTTAGTTAGTTATATGGGCTCACATAGGAATTAATTATATTGGGTAATGGGTCGGCCTACATTGGGATTAGGTGTTACCCATCCTATTTAAAGGATGTGAGTATCATTATGAGGGTGATGGATTTATGAGTTGAGTCTTCTACTTGGTAGTGGTATATTGGAGGTGTCCCCCTTGAAGTGGATTCCCATCTTGGGAGATTGTGGAGTTACTCCTTCCTTAAGGAGCATTATATGGTGTTGCCCTACCTTAAGGGTATTATTCTAAATATATTTCATATTAGGGCATCTTAGCCTTCCATATATCTTGTGTTTTATTATCTTTTGCAATTTATTGATTTATTATATGCAAGGTTCTTATCAAGTAGTATCAGAGCAGTGATCCGGGCAATTTGTGGGATAAAACCCTAATGTTGGTGATTCGTCTATATCTTGAGATCAACTTGAGAATTTTTTAGATTTTTTTTTGGGGATTGGATACATAGTTCAAGTGATCTACCCTCCGAATTTCAGATTTTTTGGAGCTATTTTGCAAAAGCTGTGTCCATTTTAGGGTTGAAACCCTAATTCTAAGGTTTTGTCTATATCTTATGAATAATGATGAATTAGGAAATAATTTTCTTTGGGTTGATGGTAATATATTAAATGGTGATACCACTGAAATTTCAGAATTGGTGGATCTATTTTGACAAAGTTATTTCAGTTTTATTGTTTTTCACTATTTTGCTCCATAGGCCGCAATTTGAGGAATTTTTTTTCTAAATTTCTTATATTTTCGGAAATCTCTCAAAATTTTAGTAGGGGTTACTTCTTTGTGGTTTCAGATTTGAGGCTAATTGATTGATGAATTCATCAGGTCAAATATGGGTCAAATGAGTAAGTTTGTGAAACCCTAATTTTTATGCATCATGGATATACCGATTTTCTATCATAATGGGGAAATTGATGCAAACAAATGGTGGATACAATTTAAACAAATGTATTTTGAAGAATGTTTAGTACGGGTTAGTTTTTATCTTCATCTTGGTGGGAAAGCACGACATTGGTATTCTTATTTGGATATAGATCTATTGGATTGGGATTGGGAGGAAAGGGAGGATATTTTCTTAGCTAGATGGGAAACAAAAAAGAAACACAATTTTGTTAAAGAACAAGAACAAGAACAAGAACAAGAAGAACAAGAAGAATAAGAAGAAAATGTTGATGATGATGAAGAAGAAAATGTTGATGATGAAGCTGTTACACATGATAGTGCATCTCCAAGGAAGGAAGCTTCAATATTTCAGTTTGAAGGGTGCATTCAAAGAAAAAAGGTAATTGTTTCCATAAACCCTAGTAGTGAATATAACTTCATCAATATGGATGTAGCTCAAAATATACATGTGCAAACAAAGCATATCAAGGAATCTCAACTGGATGGTAAGCATATTCAAGTTTTTTAAGATTTAAAGCTTTCTATGGATAAATATGTTTTACATTTAGATTTTTATGCTTTAGATATGGATGGTGTGGATATTGTTCTCGGATATACTTTGGTTAGAGACATTGGGAATAGTTAATATTAATGTGCAAAATAAATTCATGAAATTATGGTATAAGAGAAAGAAAATTACATTGCAAGATATCACACTTAGCAAAGAAAAAAGTAATGTAAAATTGGATCATGAAGATGAATTTGAATATGGTGAAGAAGGGAATAAGGATGAATCAGAAGGAGAGGATGAAGAACATGATGAAAAAGCAAAAAATAGTTTCTCTACTCAAGAGAAAAAAGAAATAGCAAACAAGTTGGAAGAGGAAAAGAAAGTGGAGGAAAAGATTGATAAGGTTGAGCATACTAAGGTTGCACCATATAGACACCCACATCATCATGAGAGGAAAAAATCATGGAGACATTCTAGGACACACAAGGGCAGCATAGTCTATATGGATATACAGGGAATTGGAGGAGTAATAATTTTGGCTATACATGGAATCAATGGAACAATAATTATCATGTCATGGAATCACATGAATAATAATTATGGATATGCATGGATGCCAAGGAGGAACACATATGGACCAGGATGGAATCATATGAGAAAAATGGAATATGGAATCATGTTTGGAGTAAAATCACCCACTAGGATTTCATATGGGTGGTTAGATGATCGAGTATGGTGACAAGTGTGCAATAATTTAAAGCACACTCATTATATGGCTTCTTCTTATGTTTTGGGGAAGAAACATGTCAAAGAGGAAGGCAATGCTATGTACCTTGGGATATGATAATATAATATATATGGGTTGATGGAGATGCCGACATGTGGCACACATCCCCTTAGTTATATGTATGGGTTCACATGGGATATGACAATATAATGTATATGGGTTGATGGAGATGCCGCCATGTGGCACACATCCCCTTAGTTAGTTATATGGGCTCACATAGGAATTAATTATATTAGGTAATGGGTCGGCCTACATTGGGATTAGGTGTTACCCATCTTATTTAAAGTATGTGAGTATCATTATGAGGGTGAATGGATGTATGAGTTGAGTCTTCTACTTGGTAGTGGTATATTGGAGGTGTCCCCCTTGAAGTGGATTCTCATCTTGGGAGATTGTGGAGTTACTCCTTCCTTAAGGAGCATTGTATGGTGTTGCCCTACCTTAAGGGTATTATTCTGAATATTTTACATATTAGGGGAATCTTGGCCCCCATTATATATTGTGTTGTGTTATCTTCTGATTTATTATATGTAAGGTTCTTATCAGTGTCCCCCTCAAAGTGGATTCCCATCTTGGGAGATTGCTCCTTCCTCAAGGAGCATTGTATGGTGTTGCCCTACCTTAAGGGTATTATTCTAAATATATTGCATATTAGGGCATCTTGGCCCTCCCATATATCTTGTGTTTTAGTTATCTTCTACAATTTATTGATTTATTATATGCAATTTTTTTATCAAATTAGATGTTGAATAGTAGAAAATGTAATTCCAACACATGATAAAACCTACCTCGACCAAAACTACCAAAAACATCAAAATTTCCAACCCCAAAAGTCATGCGCATGGAGCACCACACCCAAATGTATCGTAAATTTGAAACTCCTAGCATGGCCCCTAGTAACGTGAGACATCATGGAAAACCTTAAACAAGTTGGTTAAACTCATTTTCCGCCTTTTCATGTCGAGTTACAAGCCCATTTAGCTTATCAATCACTTGTAGTGATGTGCACATCTTAATAAAATGTGATCGGTTCTAGATTATGGATGCCACTTAGTTTAAGCAAAACTGAAAACCATTGCCACCTACCTCTAGAATGCCAACAAGAGAATTTTAGCCAACCTTCATTTCAATGAAAACGCTTTCAGAGACTAGTTTTCCAAGTGGGTTTTGGAGCCCACTGGTCGCTGTGCAACAAGAGTTCTAGACACAATTTTGATAATCGGCCTTCAAGTTGCCCTTTAACTTGAACCCTGCTTGTCGTAATCAACTTCTGTTGGTCACGATGAATTATTTGTATATGGGGGTGTAAGTAGAAATCATCAAAATTTGTGTTTGAACTTAAAACATATGTTTTCAAGGACCAATTTTTAAGCACTTTAGATGCTTCGGCCAACTTTCACCAAAATTGCAACTTTAGCTAAACACACCTTCTAAGGGTCCTGTTTGACTCCTAACTAACCTTGGAACCTTTTAGGTATCGTTTCCATACTTTATAGAGTATAAATTGATCAAATTCTTGTATGAATGGTTTTTGAGAAATAATAATATTTCTCTCTTCCCTTTCCTCTCTAGAATCAACTATGAAAATTTTGATTGGTTTTTAAAATGTAAATGGGCTAAAAATGTATATGGGTTTGATATGAAATGGAAAATTGGATATGTGATGTATGTGGTTATTTTATATTGAATGAAAAAGAAAATAAAATTTTAGACTTTCTCTCTCATCATTTCTCTCAAGGAGTAACTATGAAAATTTGAGTGGTTTTGAAAATGTAAATGGGACTAAAATGTATACGAGTTTGAAATGAAATGAAAATTGGATACGAGATGTATGTGGTTATGATATGGTGATTTGAAAAGAAGATGAATCCTAAAATTTCTCCCTCCTTTCCTTACTCTTCTCTCTAGAAAAAACAATAGAATATGGAAGTGTGAATGTGTGAAGAAACGACCTCTCTCTCTCTCTCTACTTTCTACTTCGATTGCTTGAAATGATGGATGCAAGGATTTTATGCTTAAGTATAGGGGATTTCCATATCAGTCCTAGGAATGACCCTGCGTTGGTTACAGGTATTATGAACCAGATGAATTCAAGATGTGATATGTTGTATTTAAAGAGTTGTCATTGTAAAGTTATATTCATCTTGTAGTATGTGTATTACCATAGAAAAATGATATCTATTGTTGTTTGAAGAATTGTTCTTTGTACATTTTGAAAAGGAAATATCCATGTGGCTATATTTTATAGTGTTGAAATGGATGTGAAGTTGTACTCAATGTTCTACCTATGTTATAAAGATATTTACCTAATATTTTACTACGTTAATTATTTATTTATCTCCCTAACAACCAAAATGCTAGATGGAATCTCATCTCACCAAAACTATCAAAATAAAAATAAATAAGAGTTCTTAATCCCTATTGTACTCTCTCCTCCCAATCGAGCCTTGTCCAGTGTGTAAAAGTCATATCATGTTAAGAAAATACTCTAATCTCATTAATCACCTTCTTGTTTTACATCTAAGCCAAGTCCCACAAGTACCATTACCTAAATTTAAATAACCTTGTGTGAGGAAATGACTATTAAGAGTACCCTATCATACATGGGGTGAGAATGACCGTCATTTCTAGGTGTCACAAATTTAACCACTTCATGGGTAAGTTGTAATGCTTAGGGGCATAATTGTCCTTAACACCTTAGCGTGTAGCTCAATCCTTGTGGGAATAGTTTGGGGTGTTTTTTCCTATGTCTTATCTCATTTAGGTACCTAACTGAGGTGAGGGAATTCTAGGTGCCATATTACCTATGCATTAAACTAATGTGTTAAACTCATTAATCCCTCACAGATAACAGTGTTAACTGGGCATGTAGTATTGGAATACCTCAAGTGGCATGAAGGCTTTTCCAGATAAGGACATTTGATTATTTTAATTTTCTCTTGTATTAGGGTGTAGAAACCCTCAAGCACTAATGAATGTAAATAGATCACGTGGCCTCTCATGATGTTAATGGTTAAAGGAGCTATGATGTACGGTTACCAATGATTGGAAATATTTCTTTATAAGGATTTTGAACATGTAAAATTTTATTGAATGTACCACTTGTAATATGTGCGTAACTTTTGAGTTGCCTAAGGAAAATAAAATGAATCTTACGAAAAGAGTCACACTTTCTGGAGACAGGACTCCGTAAGTGTAGAATTAAGTAACATATGAATTCCTTTATTTTAAACAATGCCAATTCTTGGCCAAAGTAACTGCGTAATGTAGTTAGAACAAGGGTAAATAAGAATAAACCTTGTAATTATTGATACGAAAATCGTATGCCCTTGAGCGATGTGAAAAAACTAAAATGCCTAATGTGATCATAAAACAAATGTAATATAGGAGAGTTGCTTAGGTGATAAAATAACCTATGAAATCGGGAAACCGACTCTAAGCCTTGAACAAAAACTTTTTATGCATAAATGTGGTTAAAAATGTTGTGAATGAAGTAATGAACATGATACCTAGGATCACTCAAGAAGTTGAATTAATGGTTGAAACTTGTAGTTTCCTGTAAATATTGAGAATGAATCCTTAAGATGATGAAAGATAAGTAGATTGAAATATGAGATTCATCACTTACATTCAAACCAAAATATCTATATCGGGAACACATGTTGAATGTACCCTTCCCTATGCAACATGACTGTGAAAATACACATTCCTAATTGGAGCAAATGAATTATGAATAAAAATAAATAAAAATTAATTAGTTAACCTACATAGTTGGTTATAATAACTTGAAGATGAAAAGAGTGTACCCTTAGTGTTAAATAGTGCTATGAAAAGAACTCAGAATAGGTCCACTCTCGACCTAATAATATTCCTTTTACTTTATGTGAATTTATCCTCTTTGAAATGAAAGTAAAATGCCAAACCAATTAAAAATGATTCTTAGAAAATGAATTCTCTGGACAAGTGTGATAAAGGAAACAATAAATATTCTAATGGATCTAGTGTAGGTGAAATGTTAAACAAAAATATGTAACCTAGTTTTAAGAGGAATGAAGGTTCCCATGTTAAGTGTTTTTCAAATAATTATAATCAATTAATAAAAATAGGATTGCGATAAATATGTAACCATGAAAACACTTTGTCATGGGAAGTACCTATCAATAAGTGTATAGTGTAGTGGGATCGTTGTTGTACTTTTTCATTATGGGAAATGTGGCTTAATGTGCATCATGTGTTTCATGTTATATATGTGGGTTCATGGTGTAGACACTAAATCACACACTCGGGTACATTTAGAGGTCCTAATCACATACTTGCATTCATATGATTCCTAAGCGAGAAAAGTACTAATTAACCATTATTTTTGGCCTCTTTGTTTTCCTTCTAGTTTCCTTCTTAGCCTTGCACACCCCACTACCCAGTCTGAATTTCATTATTCAACTTTTTCTGAGTCTAGACACTAATTCCCAGCCATGACGTAAGCACCCAGGTGCCCCCAACCTCTTTGTATCTTACTAGCTCATTTTGTGCCTCTTCTAGCCATTGGGTGTCTTGCTTTCTAAGTGGTCAGCCTTTTAGAGGTTAATTACAAAATTCAAACAAGGGAATCAAATAAATACAATGTTATGTGATCAAATTAAAGGACCAAGATCTAAGAATCTACTACCATCACCTAAGGTTATATCTAAAGGCATTTTAAGGGCATCAAAGCATCCATCTAGCTTCATTCAAGGGATAAGGGACTACTAATTATGCATACACGCATAGGAGGGTAAGTTTATGGTGTTCCATCCACACATTTACTTACATTGGTACATCTAGCTATCGAGTGCATTGTGCACAAGAGATTTATGGGAAACGATTTCCACATACACACACTAGAACTAAATGAAGTAAGAAATGTAGTGCAATGCATGGATCGTAAGTTCACTCAGTCGGGTGACCGCTGAGGTCAGTTTGACTCTCCATTTACATATTTTTTGTAGGATTTTATGTGTTTGGGGTTTTGTAGGTCATATTTCTATTTGCAAGTTACATGTGACATCTACAAACATTGTGCGACATACCAATGATAAACAAAAAAGATCAGTGACAACCTTATGACCCTAAAAAAACCATTTTCCGAGGTTCTGTGTAGACTTTGGCGCCTAGGCATCCCAGTACAAGTTCAGGCACCCTATTCCATCCTTCTCCTACGTTTCTACAATTTTATGGGCTCAATTGTGACACTTTACATTCCAGTTCCAACAATTCTCTAGCTTTGTACACCTCCATATTCATTGTGAATCAGCTAAGTCTTCTTTCCTCATTTCACTTAGGGCTTCAAATTACCTAGCTTATTTCTTGTGTCACATTTTCTGTATTTCATTACTATATTACTGCATGTGACTCTGAAATATCCTACTAGGGTTTTACAAAATTTTATTTTTGTTAAATCATTTGGTGAACCTGTCCTCTTCAAACACTTTTGGGTCTTCATTCCATCCTTTCTTGCATTTTTCTAAGATCCTCTCATCATGGATATTTTTATTCATGATTTCTTGCAAGTCAATCCTGATTTTCGAGCTAAAATAATTAATATCTTGGATAATAATTACATTCCTTCGGATACGCATCCAAAAGAGGTCTATCATTTATTCATAGATGTATTTTCTCCTAAAATTACTTTTCTCCATGATATACTTGTTGATCTCTCTTTTTATGACAATGAACCTCCACCATACATACATATTTTCATATATAACATGAGTGTTAAGTGATTCATTATCGATAATGGATCCAAACTCAATATTTGTACTTTATCATTCATTCAGAACAGCAGCCTTTCCTCTTCTTTTCTCATTCCATCATCTGTTTCTCTACAAGCATATGACCGTTCTACGCGTCCGTGTATAGGCACTATCACCTTACCACTCACAGTTGGACCCAAAACTATTCCTATTGTATTCTTTGTTATCAATTTCACAGTTCAATAAAATTTCTTATTCGGCCAACCATGGCTACATGTCATGTAGGCAGTACCTTGTACAGCGCATTGATGTGTTAAACTCTTACATGAGGGCATTGACTGTATAATATCCGCTGATTGTGATCTGTTTAAATATTACAATTTTGATTCAACTATTGCATTACCTACTCCAACTACTACTTCTTATGATGACGCACAACCTATGGACTATCTGGAGGACTTGCCTCCACTTGAAGGAACTATTTGTATATTAGATATTGTTCCATACACATCATTTCCACCCCTCATGTCACTAATGTTATAGTACTTTATCGAGGGCATGTCCATACATTAGAGGTCGTTCCACCCTCCTCCTCTTCTACAAATTAACCCTCATCACCTCTTCCTCCTCTCACATGCACACTTTTCATGAATATTGGCAACACATTCCATTTGACCCTTCTCGATCTAATATTGCATGCACACATGATAGGTTGGCTCAGCTAGGATTCACATTAGAGGATCTCATCCCTCCTCCTCATTTTGATCATCTTTATCACTGATATGTTCACATCACTACTGCCTATGGTTTTCGTGTATTCCATCTTTCAGTATTTCTTACACGCACCTCTCGCACTTCTCCACTTAAACTTGGGAAATCTTGGCTTGATTACATTGTGGGCAATTTGGACCCTAATCACACTAATATCACATTTCCCATGCCTTTCGGCCATGTTTCTATTTGTACTAACTCATTTCTTGGATATTCTCCAAATCATTCTCATTGGTACGCATATGGTTGTCCACAACTACCTCTCACTGATGAAGAATATGCAATGGGCATGTATAATCTCCATCGTAATGGCTCTCTATGTGATCAATTAGATATTATTCCTTATCAAGTATTTGATGCTTCACCGTTTTTCTTTTACCATGAAAAGGATGATCTCCTAGATGATATTACTTGATTCTTCCTATGTCATACACTTGGGGGGCATCACGCTTATCATTCTCCCCCCAACATTCATAGGTCTCTCACATTCCTATTATCACGCTCACTGCTTTGTATCTAGTTTCTCTTCAACATATACAACTTGATACACATTTGGTATCTTCATTACCTTATTACACACTCTTGTGCTAAGGTTCAAAATTGACAGTTAAGGGATCACTACATTCATAAACCTCACACCCTACACACATTGTATTTACGTATTTCTAGCATTTTCTTCTCGCGGATCATATTATCGTATTCTACAATCTACGCTTCATGATTGAATCTTTCTAAGTGCACACATCATTCATACCACTACCCCATGATGCACTCTAGTCTCATAGTTCATACTTGATTTTTGAGGGTCTAAATATAAATTGAACCTCACCTCATCATGAAAAATCTACGTTGTGCACTTCATGATCAATCTTTCTAGCATCTCTTCTTCAAACCATTTCCCAATGACACACTCTTTTTCTATGGTTCATTATTGACTGTTGAGGAGTTTTTTATAAATGAACCTCATCTCACTCGTGCATAAATACAAACTCTGGGGGAACGCTACCCCTATCACATACAAATCTTGCATACCATTCCACTACAATCATACATAACATACTGCATGTCTTGGTTGCACATTGTTTTTTCTTACTTATACTCACATGCACACTTTGCTTACTATGTTAGTCGGATACATCATATGTCATTATATTTTCTATATACACATGCACATTCACTTTCCTTCTGGTTGTGAATGCAAAATTTACATAGGTTGATACATGCATCATGGATGCTTGGCACTATACCTCTTACCATTCCCATTGAGGATCCTAGGGGCATATACTTCCGTACACACTACATGTGTTATTTTTTCATTTTATACTACTTCCTATTTTTACTAACACACTACTATATCGGATCATACATGCTTTGACATAATTTTTATATTTTTAACATGCTAACAGGTGCTTCATGTGTAGCATTTACTTTACAATTACTATTTTCCACTATGGTTTTCTGATACTTTGCTTACAATTGTTTGTCACTGTTTTCCATTATATGCCATTGTTTGCAGGCTTTTCCTTATGTCTTCTTTGCTAATTTCTTTTATGATTTTGGCCACTTCAGCCCTGACTTTCTTGTGACATTGTGAGTGATGTCCCATGTTTGTAACCCGCTTCTCGTGGTCTACATTATCTTCTTGCTTGTTAGCTTACACATTGTTTTCTATATACATGTTTGTCTTGTTTATACTAAAACTTGTCCTGACCATTTTTCGTGTGTGCCTTCATTTCTACCAAGCACATTACCTCCTATATATTGGTATCAGTTCAATGTTAGATCAAATTAGTTCAGTGATGTGTCCTCTTTTGGGCCCATCCTACTAGCTATGTGACATGTACCCCAAAAAAGGTGGGCATCCACTGGGTGAATAAGTCACCCTATACAACAGTACATAGTCACAGTTCATACCTACATAGTACATGAACATCACACTCTACAGTTAAAGAAGGGACCTAGAATTTCACTTAGGTCCTTGGTTCAACACAAACACTAGTGCCTAGATACAAACATGGGTTCCTAGGTGCTTCTGACCTTTCCTAGGCTCCTATGACAAGGGGGAAGTTACATAGCTTTTCTCTGATCAACACAGTTTTTAGAGAATTTTTATAGTACATGCACAATCCTCTAGCAATCAAAATGTGGTCTATTTTCAATTTTTTCTATTTCTTTAGATCAAACTGGATCAAACTTAAGCAAGACATGGTGATGCCATCTGCACTGGTGTATAAATTTTTGGAATTAGTCAAAGGATGGACAATAACACTAGACATTTATCCCTACACTTCTTTTGTTGTGGTGTGAGATCACCCAAAAATATCACACTTGGTATGAGATCGCTCAAAAAATCACTCTTCATCAATATTTCAGTACATTTTTCTATCGTTTTTACTCATCACGGATCATGTGCACCTATTCCTTTTACTACTTTTTCACATTTTTGCATACTTTTACCCTTTTCATACATTTGGATCGAAATATTTCTATACACGTATTTGACTACTTCTTCACTCTTCTTTTACATTTTTATCCTTAATACACAACAAGAATCAAACTTACACCGACATGGAGCACGAAAAACAACAACAATTACAACATAACACATCGCATACACTTCAACCCTAGGGTCACTTTCACTTCCCCCTTCCTCTAGATTTCATGCTTCATGTTATTCACTCCACACTTTTTCTTTTCTCCTTGGCACACTTTCGTCATAGATCTACATGGTTATCGGGTATGCAATTCTTATCTACTTTATGTTATCAAGATTTATCTCAACAACATAAAGTGGGGGAAAATATAGACACTAAATTGTGTACTTGGGTACATTTCTAGGTCCTAATCACATACTTGCATTCATATGATTCCTAAGTGAGAAAAGTACTAATTAACCACTTTTTTTGGCCTCTTTGCTTTCCTTATAGTTTCCTTCTTGTCCTTGCACACCCCACTACCCAGTATGACTTTCTTTACTCCACCTTTTCTGAGTCTGGACACTAGCACCCCGCTAGAATGCCAACACCCAAACACCCTTGTCCCCTCTGGGTGCCCCGACCTATTTATATATTACTTGTTCCTTTTGGGCCTCTTATAGCTGTTGGGCATCTTGTTTTCTTAGTGGTCAGTGTTTTAGTGGTTAATTATGAAATTCAAACAAGAGAATCATATAAATATAATTTTATGTGACCAAATTAAAAAGGACCAACCACTAAGCATCCACTACCATCACCTAAGGTTGCATCCAAAGGCATTCTCAGAGCATCAAATCATCCATCTAACATCATTAAAGGGACAAGGGATTGCTAATTTTGCAGACACGCATAGGAGGGGAAGTTTTTGTTGTTCCATCCATACATCTACTTACATTGGTACATCTAACTATCACTCACTATTGAGTGCATTATGCACAAGAGCTTCCAAGGGCATGATTTATGCGCACACACACTAAAACTAAATGTAGTCTAAAATGTAGTGTATCTCCAACATTGTAAGTTCAATCAATCGGGTGACCATCGAGGTCAATCCGACTCCCCATTTAAATCTTTTATTTTTTAGGATTCGATGTGTTTTGGGGTTTTGTAGGCCATCTTTCTATTTGTACATTATATGTGACATCTGCAAACATTATGCGACATAACAACGACAACCTTACGAACCCGAGAAAACTAGTTTATGAGGTTTTGTACAGACTCTAGCATCTGGCACCTAGGCGCTCCAGTACCAGTCCAAACACCTTGGTCCAACCTTCTCCTATACTTTTGCAATTTTATGGGCTCAATTGCGACACTTTTCATTCCAGTTCTAGCAGTTCTCTAACTTTGCACACCTCCATATTCATTGTGAGTCAGCTAAGTCTTCATTCCTGCTTCTTTCACTTAGGGTTTAAAATTACTTTGCTTATTTCTTGGGTCACATTTTTTGTATTTCATTGATAAATTGATGCATGTCACTCTAAAATAGAATGTTAGGGTTTTACAAATTACATATATTTGTTAAATCACATGGTTGTGCAAATGTCTCATATGTTGTATATTAACCTAAGTGATCCCATGTGGTGTCATATCGTGATAATGCCACCACGTTGTGATGTATCATGTTTTTTCACCATGTTGTATTGTAATTGTTTGTATGTTGTGATGTTTTTCATTATATTCATCATACCTATATTTCATGTGTTATGTGATGCATTCATGTCATGATTTAGGGGCATATGGTGATTGTATGACCCCTATTATAATGTACTTGCAATTTGAGTGTGTTATGTGGAAACATGATGTATTGTAAATCATGCAAGTAATGTTGTGTTATACCCATTGTAATATACCATGCATAAGACGCTATGGCTGATGTGCGTGAGTCACAATTATGTTAGTAATGTAGTTACATGTTATGTTGTGAAGCCTTCACTAACTGAACCTAAGGGAAACAATCAGTAAAACATGTATGTGTGGAGAGAGGAAATGAGTACATTGACTAGTCACTCAAGCTGAGTACGAGATAGGAAGTGGGGTCTTACATAAACTGAAAACCCACTCTTATTTATTTGGTATGTATGACACATTGCCCAATGTTTTCCATATATATTGTGTTTCGTGAACACCTTAGGCTCAGTAAATGGAAACCTATACCTTTATCTATCTCTCTCCATATATGGTTGTCATATAGATGACCTATGTGTACCCAATGTATTGTTGACCAGTCACTTGAACCGAGTACAGGAGAGGAAGTGGAGTCTTACATAGACTGAAAACCCACTTCTTTTTGTTTGGTATGCATGACACTTGCCTAATGGACACCATGTATATTGTGTTTCGTGAACACCTTAGGCTCAGTAGATGGTGACATGTACCCTTTTCTCTCAGGCTGTGTTGAGACTATGTTGGGCCTTGTGGGAGTATGGAAGGATGATTCAGACATAGATTATGATAATTATATTATTTGATCTATTATTATATTATTTTATGAGATGAGGCTTGATATCTGAGTACCAACAACTTGATGAGTACCCATTTGGTGGCGTATAAGACGACATAGTGATTGTGATGTGATATTTCTCTATACATATTTTATATGTAAATTTGATTTTTATATTCCTTTCCTTTTCTAAAATCAGCTAATTATTCTATTTAACTTTTGGTTGAGTTATTGTTTGTAGTTTTGGGCATTTTATTTGATTGTTGCACTAACATGATGATTTTTGCATTAATTGCAGCTAATTAGCCATTTATTTTTCTTTGATTGAAAGTTAAATTTAAGTTGAAATTATTCCTTGAGTTTCAATTTATTTTCTCACTTGTCCAAAAGCGATTGAATTTGACTCCACTTGGCAATTTTTCTTATTGTTTTGGCATGTTAGTTCTAATGTTGTTATGTGTTGAAATAGGGACATGGGTTTACCAAGGATTGGTGGTACCTATGGGCCCTCTTTGTTGTATGGGGGTATACCCCAAGGAGTTATAGATAACTAGCGGGTTATCAAACCATGAGTTATTATGTCACTTGGGTTAGAGGTGTCTAGACTCTATGTGCCTAGAGCCATAGGATGATTGACCTCTTTGTTGGAGCGAAAAGGAAAAAATTGTCTTCATTTTGCTCTTGGGAGGTATATGGAGTTGTTTTGTGATGCTTTGGGAGGTATATGGAGTTGTTTTGTGATGCCTTGGGAGGTATATGGAGTTTTTTTATGATGCTTTAGGAGGTTTCTGGAGTTATTTTGTTGTGTTGGGTATATGGTGTTTTTTGTGATGCTTTAGAGGTATATGGAGTTGTTTTGTGATGTTTTGGGTGGTATATGGAGTTGTTTTGTGATGCTTTGGAGGTATATGGAGTTTTTTTGTGATACTTTGGAGGTATATGGAGTTTTTTTGTGATGCTTTAGGAGGTATATGGAGTTTTATTATGATTCTTTAGAGGTATATGGAGTTTTTTTGTGATGCTTTGGGAGGTGTATGGAGTTTTTTTGGGATGCTTATGGAGATTGGGAAGTATATGAAGTTTATATTAATGATTCATGAGTACTCATGTGAGCATGGTTATATTTTTTGTTGTTAAGGATTGATGTTCCTCATTGATGATATAATGTTGATCCCATTTTGACAATATGTAGTTTCATTTATGGTTTGAGTTGCGTAAAACCTCTGCATGTGTACTGTTGGGAATCCTTGTGGTTATAGTATGTTTTTTTTATGAGTATTATGTTGTGTGGACTATGTGTTTTATTCCCATAGCTAGTTTAGTTGTTTTGTGCTCATCTATAGTCATGCAAGTGTGTAACAAGGTGTCTTGTCGACCATTCGTATTGAATTTGAGTTTTATGTGGAATCTTGATGTCAATTACTATTAGAAAACCACGAAAAATGAATCAACTAAAATCCTAAACAAGGAAATATTGAGAGCTTGAGATTAATAAATATTGTTAAGAAAAAAATCAACTAAGTAATAATGTAAACTAGAACTACCAATCTTCCCAAAAAATTAAGAAATTATCAAACCTTTCCTTCTTCCTTGTGGTCACGCTTTAGCAACAAGTATCCTTTTGCTGATGATATGATTCGTTGATTGTTTCATATTTGATCATGAGTACCTTTTCTAATCTTAGCTCTGTGTCACATCGAGGATGATGCTCTTAAAAGGGGAGGGAGTTGTAATGCCCAAATTTCTCCCCCCTCTAATAATGACATGTCATTTTCAACCATTTCTTTTATACAAAAATAAGATAAAAAATCTAAATTTAAATGGGGGAAAAATAATTGTATATGGTGTGGTGAGTGGGTGAAATGGTAGAGTAAAATAATGGAGGGTAGTGGAGTGTTTTAGGTATGGTCATCCATCAAGGCTTGATGGAAGGAAAATTTGGAGAGGTTACTTGTTCCTTATGTAATGTTTGACCAAATTAATGAAGGAAACACATTCTCAAGGGTGAGGGAACCTTCCCAATCATTTCATACCTGTAAATCTTGACACAACAATTGTATCCAACACTCCCCCTACCCATACCAATTTTGGAGCCTTTCCTACGAATATGGACATCCAAAAAAGCATAATGGACATAGGAGTTTAATTGGAAGTTGCACTTGATAGGCCCATGGACTGGTTTTCAAAGCATGTTGAAGAAAAAAGAGTGTCTCTCTCTTTACCATTTTCAGTGCTATGAAGAAATTCTACTCTGCATTCTGCGGCCACACATGCCAATGTAATAGTACTTAATTTGATTTAGGGCCTTTAATAAATGGATCATATTTTGAATATGGGATTACCCTAGGAAATTGCATCATAGGATTTATCTACCATCGGAATGGGAATATACTCTAAGAGCCACTAAATGAATCCTTAGCCAGAGTTATGAGACCCAGAAGGCAACACCAACAATATCCATGGTGTTCCCTAAGGACAACAGTAAGAATGAGTTGATCATTTTTTTCAGGTGAGGTTCCTAGAAGAACTCTACTAGAAAATAAATTATGACTGTTTTATCTTTAGATCATTCCAAAACCATTCTTGTTGGTACAACAATGTGTGATAGTGTGGATAGTGAGTACAAAATTGAAATGTTTCCGAAAAACATATGAGAAGACTAGTACAAAGGAGGTGTTCATGTGTTGTGCGCTGAAGGAAAAAGGATGCCTTATAACATAGCTAGAGATTGTTCTAAATATTCTAACACCATCAATTCCATTCCATCGTTGTTGGCTTCAAGAGGATCTCTTGATATAGAACCTTTCCTAAGGAGGAAAAAAATAACAACCTCGATATTTATCGAGCCAGATGAGACCAAACATGCCATTTAGGTTTCCTCATCCAATTTATGAAAACAACCATTTGCAGGTTCATCCTCTCACTCAAATACTTCCCTAATTTCAGAAAGAAAGTGTCTTGTTTCAGTGGATGGAATTTTGGGACAAGAACATTTTCTGGGAAAGAACTGTATTCTTCGCTCTCTAGTTGAATGTGATAAAATTCCTTCTATAATTTTTGGGTTCTTCCTGGTACATGTAGGAGATAACTTGTTAAATATATTACAAAATAAATATCCTACAAGTTTGTGTCAGTATAAGTTGTCACAGTAGCCACTGTTTTTCCTTATTGCGCTCATTTAGCAGCTTTGGACCATCGAAAGGAGATGCATGATCATGTAGTCAAATGCCATTTCGAATCAAATATCGTAGTGGGAAATTTCCTTATTTTTTATGTATGTAAAATGATCATGAAAATAAATTGTAATAAAAATGAGGAAGCATGAGGAATCCTATAAACTATTTTCTAGAATGCTTGAAGGTGATGAAGTCTCATCGAATGCGATGATTGCAATTTTTGCACAAAATAGGTATGGTTTTCCCTTTCCTTTTTCACTAATTTTTTTTATTTCATCATTTCTTGTATTTGGAAATTAAATGTTGAATAGTAGGAAATGTAATTCAAATAAATTATAAAACCCTACCTCAACCAAAACTACCAAAAAATAAAAAATTCCAACCTCGAAAGTCATGCGCATGGAGCGCCACACCCAAATGTACCACAAATCCGAAACTCCTAGCATGACCCCTGGTAACATGGGACACCATGGAGAATATTAATCAAGTTATTTAAATTCATCTTCCACATTTTAAAGTTGATTTTCAAGACCATTTATCTTATCAATCACTTGTAGTGACGTGCACATTTTAATAAAACGTGATCAGTTTTGGCTTACGGTTTCTGCTTAGTTTGAGAAAAACTCAGAAACCATTACCACCTACCTCTATACTAACAACAATAGAATTGTAACCAACCTTAATTTCAATGAAAACTCTTTTGGAGACTATTTTTTCAAGTGGGGTTTAAGGCCCACTGGTTGTTGTGAGACAAGAGTTCCTCACACAGTTACAATAACTAGCCCTAGAGTTTCCCTTGTAACTTGACCTCTACTCATCATAATCAACTTCCATCAATCACGATGAATTATCTGTATATGAGGGAGTAAATAGGAATAATCAAACTTCATGTTTGAACTTAAAACACGTTTTTTCAAGGACAAATTTGTAAGCACTTTAGATGTTTCAGCCAACTTTCACCAGAATTGTAACTTTATCTAAACACACCTTCTAAGGGTCTCGTTTGAGTCCTAACTAATTATGGATACTTGTAGATATTGTTTCTATGATTTATATAGTATGAATTGATAAAATTCTTGTATGAATGGTTTTTGGGAAACTATGATATTTCTCTCTTTCTTTTTCTCTCTCTAGAAATGACTATGAAAAATTTGATTGGTTTTAAAAATGTAAATGGGATAAAAACGTGTATGGGTTTGATACGAAATGGAAAATTGGATATGTGATGTATGTGGTTATTTTATGGTGAATGGAAAATAAAATGAAATTTTAGACTTTCTTTTTCTCTTTATAGAAGTAATTATGAAATTTTGAATGGCTTTGAAACTGTAAATGGGATTAAAATGTGTAGGATTTTGAAATTAAATGGAAATTTGATATCATATGTATGTGGTTATGATATGGTGATTTGAAAAGAAGATGAATCCTAGAATTTCGCTCTCCTATCTTTACTCTTCTCTCTAGAAAAAACAATAGAATATGGAAGTGTGAATGTGTGAAGAAACAACCTCTCTCTCTCTCTCTCTCTCCATATCTCTATCTCTCTCTACTTTCTACTTCGATTGCTTGAAATGATGGATGCAAGGATTTTACGCTTGAGTGTAGGGGATTTCCATACTAGTCCTAGGACTAATCCTCCGTTGGTTGCAAGTACTCTAAACTAGAGGAATTCAATTTGTGATATGTCTTTGTAAAGTTATATTCATCTTGCAATATGTGTATTAAGATAGAAAAATGATTTGTAGTGTTTTTCGAAGAATTGTTCTTTGTACATTATGAAAAGGAAATATCAATGTGGCTATATTTTATAGTGTCAAAATGGATGTGAAGTTGTACTCAATGTTGTACCTATGTTATAAAGATATTAAACTAATATTTTACTTCGTTAATTGTTGATTTATCTCCTTAACACCCACAATGCTGGGTGAAATCTCATTTCACAAAAATATGGAAATAAAAAAGGTCATAACCCCCATCGTACTTTCTCCTCCCAATCGAGCTTTGTCCAGTGTGTGAAACTCATATCATGTTAATAAAATAATCTAATCTCATTAATTGCTTTCTTATTTTACTGCTAAGCAAAGTCCCACATGTATCATTACTTAAATTTAAATAAACTTATGTAAGGAAATGGCTATTAAGATTACCCTATCATACGTGGGGTGAGAATGACCATCATTTCTAGATGTCGCAAATCTAACCACTTCATGGCTAAGTTGTAATCCTTAGGGGCTTAATTTTCCTTAACACCTTAGTGTGTAACCCAGTCCTTGTGTGAATAGTTTGGGGTGTTTTTTCCTATGTCTTATATCATTGAGGGACCTACTTGAGGTAAGGGGATTCGAAGTGCTATCTTAGCTATGCAATAAACTAATGCATTAAAATCATTAATCCCTCACAGATAACAATGTTACCTGGGCATGTAGTTTTGGAATACCTCAAGTGGCATGAAGGCTTTGGAAGATAAGGACATTTGATTACTCTAATTTGTCTTGTAGTAGGTTGTAGAAACTCTCACGCATTAATGAATTTAATAGATCGTGTGACCTCTCGTGATGTTAATATTCAAAGGATATATTATTTATGGTTAACAATGATTGTAAATATTACTTTATAATGATTTTGAACACATAAAAATTTATTGAATGTCCCACTTGTAATACATGTGCATGCTTGTGGAGGAGATGGGAAGAGTAATGTGATATATGTTGTAATTCGACCATTATTGTACTTGTGATATTATGAATGCACATATTGTGCATGCCACCTAGAGTGGTTTTGTTATGATGTTTATGTGCCTGTGATGAGAGTAATCACTCTTTTTTTGTGAATTTCACGTGTGATGTACCGCCTTATTGTGTGAAAGGAATGTTATTATGGAATTCTTGTCTTTTTAGTTAGAGGAAGATGGTATAATCCAAACGGGATTCATACTATGTTGATTCATGATGTATATGTGCTTCTAGAGCATGGATAAGTTGGTCTAAATGCACTGAAGGTCTGTTTTAGGGATCTCAACCCTAAAGGTTATTTTGTAATATGTGTATGGTAGAGAAAAACAAGTTAGTGTGATTTACAAGTAGAAATGGATGAAGAAAAAAGTAAGAATGGGTGTTTATGTTGATTCATGCTTATAATTATTGTTTGCATGAATGTATCATTGTATCCAAAGGAGCTACTATGACCAAGTGCTCTCATAAAGAGGTCAAAAATAGATTCAAGACAAAAATGATAGGTTTGTATGCTAGTTTGATGACTTTAGTTGATGTTTCCAACAAATATGTGATCATATTATGATAAAGGAGATGGATATCATGTATGTACAAGTATTTTTTTCCACTAATGTAAAAAAGGGGAGAAAAACTAGGTGGTTTTCCATAAATGACAAAGGGGGAGATTGTTGGCATGAGTGAGATAATGTGTTTTCATTGTTATAAAATATCATTAATGAAAAAGAGTATGATGGATGAGTGCTATAGGATGATTATCATGATGATGAGTTAGTCATTCAGGTTGATTCATGGTTGCAATAGTGGACAAGGTGAGAATGGCTTGGCCTGGTAGGCCTAATTAGGTATCATGTTTAGCCTAGGTGATAGTGCATGATGATTTAAGTTACATGGTGAATTTAGGATAATGATAGAGGTTTTGATATCATGATTCGAGTGTTTTGATATACTCATATGAGTTTCAGAGTGTAGTTACAGGTTATGGACTCAGTTGCAGGCACATCTAGGCCTAGTCTAGGTGCTTGAAGGCCAAATGGAGCATGAGAGTGAGCTACAGGACCATGTAAGCTCATGGAGAAATTTAGGTGAGTTATAAATGATGTATCAAGGTTTTTAGGGACCTTTTGGAGACTTTTCATGCTGATTTATGAGGTACTTCTACTTTTTCTTGGCCTAGAACATGTAAAACCCTAAAACCTAGTCATGCAAGTCCTAGTGGTGGTGAATATGTAGAGATATTTATGACTTATTGAGACTTGTATATGTTATAAATGTGTTTCATGATGGTGTGGGAAAAATTTCAGGTTATCATGATGATAATTTTGTAAGTTATGATGATTAGACTAAAACAATGTCCTTATGAGTGCATTTTCTAGCTCAAAGTGAGAGAAATGCTCATGGTTGGCACATGTAAATTTTTCATGGTAATTTTATAATTTCATGGATGTTGGGACATGAATTTAAGAATATATCATAGTTTTAATGAGGTTAAATGAATCCCAAACATTTATGAACGATTGTTAAAAAGGTAAGAAACATTTTATGAGTTTGAGACCCTAGGCTTTGAGCGATGGAGGAGATCTTCATGGTAGGTGCCTAGAATGTATTTTTTTTAAAAATTATTATTATAGGTTGTATATAAATCCTAAATATTTCCAAAGAGGTATGTTAGAACTTGTGACGGTATGTGGGCCCCACTCAAAAAGGTAATTTTATGGATATTTTCAGTTTGTGGCAATGTTTTCCATTAAAGGTATTGACTAAATCACCATTTATGAAATATTGGGAGCTTTAATAAATTTAAATGATGATTTTATGTCATGTTTTAGGTCTTAGAGGGAAAATTATTCCCTATCTTTGAGGATTGGTTTTTGGGCTTAAAAGGGCAATTTAATAGTTTTGGAAAATGGAAGTACATGAGAACTTATGAGCATGGTAAATGATTCTAATGGAATTGGGAGTGATTTTAACATCCAATGTTAAAAGTTTCATGTTTTTATCAAGCATTGAAATTGTAATGAGTTTCCATGGTTGATATCACAAGTTTATCCAGTTTTACTGGTCAAGACAAGACTACTTTGGATACAAGATTGATGTAGAAGACCTATTATTTGGCTTAGCTGATGCTTTATATCCATTTGAGAGTGAAAAGGGATGGATTTTGTTCCTATTAAATTCATTTAGAGGTCTTGAAAGTGACAGAAAGGGTAAAAACCAGTTGAGTTTCCAAAATTACTTTCTAAGTAGTTTAATTTGTTAAAGAGGAAAACAGGTTTGGTTTTCATTGTTGAATGTTTCATGAGGTATAACTAGCATGGATGTGTTATACAGGTCAGTATATTTACAATAGTGGTTACATGGCATATTTTAAGTGTTCTTGTGTGATCTTGAGCTCCATAGGTGAAGACTAGTTCCTAAAAGTGCTTGTTTTCGAGTATGAAATAGTTCTACTTGGTGGTGTTATGAATAAAATGATTAGTGAATAGAATTATGTGAGAATGGATGATATTTTTATGGTATGTTTGACATGTGTGAAGATTTGTATGCTTTATTAATCAAGGTGATGCATTTGGAGGTCTTTGATGAGCTTGGTGATGGGGTTTTGAGCCTTTTTGGGTTTTTCTTGTGTCTTGGTGCATGGCCGACCTACATGGATAATTATTATAAGTTTTATTTTATGTTTTTATGTTGGTATGGTTGAGATCTTAGGTTAGGACTAGCTCATGTTATGTTTTTGAGTTGAGAGTCATTTAAAAGTGCATGTTTGGTTCATTTTTGAACTAGTTAAAAAGAGTGGAGAAAATGCGAGCTAGGTGAAAGAGTACAAGAGTGTTAAGGGAATCAAGAAAAATATGAGAGAGTGTGTGAAATTATAAGGAAGTTTTAAGAGCTTGCACGTGAGGTTTTGAGTTCAAATTAGTCCATGAAATTCTAATATTGAGCGAGTTAAGAGGTATGTTTGAAGAGAGTTTGAATATGTGTAAGTTGAATCATTGATCTCCATCAGTTATGGAAGTAAAAATACTTAAAATATATTCATCTAAAGGTGGTTGAGTTCATTCTTGATCATATTAGGGGGATTTAGCCTCCTTTTGGATTTGGTGCTTTACTAAACTAAGGGTTGGTGCTCTACTAAAATAGGGGTTGGTGCTCCTTTTGAATTTGGTGATTCACTAAATAATTTTGAGGTGAGTAATATAATCATAAGTTCAGTGGATTTTATTCCCCTTGAGGGTTTCCCAATACACATTGTGTTATTGTGTATTCTCTTATGGCTATGTTTATTTGAATGAATTTTAAGCACACATTAATGTATGATTGAATGGTTAAAGGTTTAAGAAAGTAAATCTAAATTGGTTAAAGGTTTTAAAGGAAGGATTCATCCCCCTAAGTCCATTGTGATTCAAACAAAATTAGGCTAATAGAGAAAGGCACTACATCTTGAAAAGGCCTTGATGAGAGGAAAAATACAATGATAGATACATGTGATCTTGTGCATGGTATTTTCATCTCAAAGGAATTATTTTTAACAAGAATCAGAACCCTTCATGTTAATATAGTGGCTGTGTCAACTATGGAAATTTCAATTTCTACTTCTCTAATCAATTAGTCAATTTATCTTGTATCATTAGGTTTTTATTATAAAGATAATATTAGGAAATGTGGGGATATATAATAACATAAAGGGACGATTTACTTTTAAAATATGGAAGTAGTACATGGAGTTTAACAATTGACACAATAAAGTCATTAAGAGATGTCATTGCAAGAGGTGGCATTTGTAAAACATTCAAAACATGATCATTCATCATTATTACCCCCTCAATGTAATATCTAACAAGTCATAGCTCATATGATTTAAAGGTGAAGATCAACATCATTCACGTGATCATTTGAGTCAAATAACATATGTTCATTTGATTCAAAGGTGAAGATTAAGGTCATTCACATGATCATTTAAGTCTTGATCATTTGATTCATAGGTGGATTTCAAATTCATCCACATGGTCATTTGAATCAAAAAACATATGCTCATTTTATTTAGCTGTGGATATCAAGGTCATCCACATGATCATTTGAGACAAATTCTAAAATTTCCAACATAGCGTAGCATGTAATGGATTTTAAAAAATATTTGAAACTTGATCTTCAGTAGAACAAAACTTGAGGTCTATGTCACCATTTAGAACTAATCTATCGAATGAAGTACATATGCATCTAAATATGCTTGGTTTTATGATGTTTAACTAGATTGTTTTCCAGTGTAATGTAACTTTTGTTGTCATTAAGAAGTAGAGTACTTCCTTTTATGCCCATATGAAGTTCATCCAACAATATTTTTTATCCACACGGCTTCATTTTTTTCTTTCATAACACTTTTATACTCTGATTCAGTAGAAGAGATAGATATTATAGGTTGTTTCTTACTACTCCAAGTGATTTCACATGTACCCAACTTGAAAACATATCCATAAGTAGATTTTCTATCAACAATGTCAGCATTATTGTCAAAATCACAATAGCCAAATAAATTTGCACTATCACAGGTAAAATAATACAAACCATAATTGATCAAGTACCTTTGATATGCCTTAGAATCCTTTTTCCATTTTTCAATGGTTCTCATAAGTATCCTACATGAATATGTAAACAATTCCAATTACATGTGATATATGAGGCCTGGTGATAGTCAAATAAATCAAACTACTAACAAGTTGTCTATATAAAGTGAGACATTTATCACAATAAGGTTTTGGATCTAATTTAACTCCAACTTTTGTAGTAATAGAGACAAACTTACAATCAATCATGTTAAATATTTTAATAATGTTAGATTCATACTGTGATTGATATGCAACAATAGATTTGTTATTTTGACAAATAACCATGCCTAAGAAATGATTTAGCAATCCTAAATCATTGATTTAAAAATGTTATCTTAGCTTATCTTTGATTCTAAGAATTAGATTATTATCAATACTATTAATCAATATATCATCAACATATACCACAATAATAATGATATGTTTTTATATTTTACAAACAAATAATTGTCAGCAAACCAATTATTGAAAGAAATGTCTTGAAATAAACTATGTATCTTAGCATACCAAGCTCTATGAGGTTGTTTAAGAAAATACAAATATTTTTTAATCTTATGTACATACAATTCCTTAACAGGTTCTTCAAACCCTCTACGTTGATGCATGTAAATTTAGTTCTTTAAACCACCATTTAAGAAAACATTTTTCACGTCCATTTGGTGAATCTCCGATCCATGTTGAGAAGCTAGAGCTAGAAGAATTCAAACAGTTCTTATTTTGGGAAAAAGAGAAAATGTTTCAACATAATATAAACTAGGTTTCTGAGTAAACCCTCTGAAAACTAATTTTTCCTTGAATTTTTTAATCTTATAAAAAAAATTATGCGTAATATTTTATAGACATGTAGATCCTACAATGCTTCTTTTATGAGGAAGAGGGACTAATTCCCAAGTTTCATTTTTATTAGAGCATTGTATTCATCTTTCATATAATTAATCCATATTTCATCTAGGATGAATTCTTCAAAATATTGAGGTTTAACCTCATATAAAGATGACATGACATGATAATGATAATGACTGTGGGTCATCATTCTCAAATTATTAGGCTAAGAAGTAAAAATCATATTTTGAGCCCATTTAAGAATTCTAGACTTAGACACAGATTGAGAAGACTCACCCTCAATATCTATATCCATCATATTAGAATAATGATGATCATCCTCTCATAAATTATTTTACATACTATCTAAAGAAGGATTATCAAATTGAATATTTTTAGACTAAGGAAACGTAGAGGACAGAAGAGATGAAGATTCACAAAATGGTTTCTCAAGAACATGAACATTCCTATTCTCTATAATGGCATGATTGACTAGATAATACACACTTAATCCTTTTATGTAATGGTAATACCCAACAAAAATGCAATAGTTGGAGGTAGGATATATTTTATGTCTTTTGACTTTAGGAATGAGAAGGGAATAAGGGATACCAAATATCTTTAAATGAGATATATTAGGTTTTTATTTAGTTCAAACTTCATGAGTGTATTTTGATGTAAAGCTTTAGAATGTAGTGTTCATGGGTTCATCCTAAAGGAACTTAGGCACTTTGGATACAGGAAGCATGGTCCCAACCATTTCTATGATTGTTCTATTCTTCCTTTTAGCTATGTTATTTTTTTTTGGGGAATATGGAGTTGTTAACTCTCTTTTAATTCCATAAGACACATAAAAATAATCAAACTTCTTACTGGCATATTCACCTCCATTATTAGTTTTGATTATTTTTATTTGTATAATTCCCCGTGTTTTCAACTAAAGATTTAAACTCTTGAAACTTAGACAAAAAATTAGATACTTCTTAATGTAATAAGACCAAGTCAATCTAGAAAAGTCATCAATGAAACTAATAGCATACAAGGCTCCACCAAGAGAAGGATCTTTTAAAGGACCTCTTACATCACTTTGAATTAATTCAAGCAAGCTAGAGGAATTAGATTCATGATGTCTATGAAATGGTGCAACATGTTTCTTACCACGCAAGTAACTTTCACAAGATCCATGGTTTGATTTTAACTTAGGGAGACCTATAAAAAGTTTAAGGAGGGACATTTCAAACAATATTTTAAGTTTACCATGCCCAAGAATTTCATGCCATAATTGAACAACAATGCAATGAGAAGAAGAAAGATAAGAATCACAAACAAATACTAGCAAGAATAATCTTACCAAGATCATTCTTTACATACCATTTATCTTTTAATAACACAACTTTGTAATTTTCTCTAGCTATTTGGGAACATGATAAATGTTCTTATTTAAGTTAGGAACAAATAAAACATTACTAATGGTTCCATTTGCTAACTTAACATTACCACAAGATTATGATCTAATGGGAAAATTGTCACACACACACACACACACACACACACACACACACACACACACACACACACACACACACACACACTTGTGTGTATGTGTATTATGATCAAATTTAATAACATCAAAAATAATTTCATGAATATATGTCATATGCCTAGATGCAACACTGTCAAGAATGCATTCATTGTCTTTAGAGGCAAAAAGGTTAGTATAAAGAGTAATAGCTTAGTCAACATTATTACCTTGATTTTTAGATTGATTATAATTTCTAATATTCTTCCTTTTATCGCTGAATTTATTATTTTTAGCATTATTATGAACCATATTAACATTAGAATAAAAGCCAACTTCTTTATGAATTTTTGTACCACATTTGGTATATGTACTATCAAACTTAACCTTAATTTTTTTATTATTATTAGTTTTGAACTTATCTTTAAAGTTTAATTGCAGATTAGTATTGTTGTTATTGTTATGTTTAAATGACTTTTTTATTTTGGGAGAATAATGCTTAAGAGGCATTCTCTTTTGAGTCAAAGTTCTCCATTAGTATTTATTCTTGAATGAGTAAAGAAGACAAGGTATCTAAATTAGGTAAATCAGATTCATTTTGATACTCAAAATTCAAAATAGAAATGTAATTTCAAAAAAATTCATGTATGTTAATCTAAATAATAAAATACAACTTATTTTGAAATGATTCACAATTACAAAAATCTAACTTTTTCTTAGTATTCTTAATCTTAGCTAGATAATTGACTATCATTTCATCTCCTTTCATTGGAGTTGTAAGCAGTTCTATGATTTGTTTCATTATCTTTGAAAGACGAGTACCTTCATGCATAGTTTACAATTGATTCCATGCATCAGTTGGAGACTCCATGTGTCTTATGTGTAACAACAATTCATCTTTGATACTTTACAATAGGATTGACATGGTTTCTTAAGATTTTTGGGATAATATACTGAAGTTTTTAGGTGTATCATGTCTCCCAGTGGGTCGTTTCTCAACACCATTAACTATATCCCAAAGCTTTCTTTCCATAAGGATGGATTTAAGCCTAATTCTCCAAATAATATAGTTATAATGATTTATCAATTGATACTTATCTATGGAGAAATTAGATGAACTAGTCATATTAAATTTTTTATCAATTTTAATTTTTAAATTAATGTTAAGCTTGGGTTTTTACAGTTGAAAATATCCACGGTAAAAATAATATAAGATTTTACGGATTTAAACGATTAGGAAATGCATACAACATTAACAAAAAAAGTCAAACAAGGTATAGAAACCAAAAAAGAGAGGCCACATAACACAAAGAACAATCTGCGAGAGGACGCAAGCCAATATGAGAAAATATACAGCTTTTTCAAAATTTAAAAAGTCACGGGACAAGGAAATAATGTGCCATAGAAATGAAGGTACCTACAAAAACTATGAATACCTTCAAACAAGGTAGGAAAACTAATCCAAGAGGATGAAAAACAAATAGCACAATTTGTGGGGCAAAACAAAGAAAATATTACACTTCCAAGTTTGGAAGCTGAAGTATACAAGAATAGAGTTCCACATGTTTTCTTGAACTTTTAGTGTTCTATGGAAATTCAAGGTAAAAGCCACAAAAATAAGGGATGCCCATGGGAAAAATTAAGTCCTCTAAACAAAGGAACCCAATGAAGAAAATGAAACAATCCACAAGAGACATAAATTTTGCAGAACAAAGAACATCAACCATGAGACAAATAAAGTCCACATAATAAGAAAACAATCAGCAAGACCAAATAATTCTATAGAATAAAAAAAACTTCCATAAAATACTTCAAGATGATACACTATGCCACTCAAAACTAAAAATTAAGGGCAATACTATGAAAATCTTCACAAAACTAAAAGAGACATGTAACACAAAAAATATCCACACAACAAGGCAGAGAGCCATGAAACAAAGGAAAGTCCGCACAAATGTCACACAGTACTCAAGTAATCCATGAAGGAGAAAAAACCACACAACACACAAAAATGTTGTGAGATACTCAAACAAGTCACACAAAATACAACTAAACCACACAATAGCCAGAAATGTCATAAAATATCAACCAAAAATGCTACAAAATATTCAAATAAGTGGTGTAAAATTCAAATAAGCCACAATAATAAGGAAAAATCACGCAAAATGAAGAGAAGTCACACAATTACTAAAATAAGTCCCAAAGGGATAAAGCAAGTCATAGAGCCTAAAGTAAAGTTGTGAGGACTAGAGTGAGACGCTCAAGAATAAAGTAAGCCACATAACAAGAAACTATGCCACAAAACACACAAATAAGTTGTAAGAACCTATAAAATGCTGCAAAAGACAATGAAGTTGCAAAGCAAGGTAGAAAACCATGAAAGTCTTGATAAACTAGAGGAAGGTTGTGGATAAATAA
The DNA here is from genome assembly GCA_019776745.2 of Taxus chinensis. Classification (NCBI taxonomy): domain Eukaryota; kingdom Viridiplantae; phylum Streptophyta; class Pinopsida; order Cupressales; family Taxaceae; genus Taxus; species Taxus chinensis. Next base: position 594,229,036 of record CM034151.1, on the reverse strand, counting down.
AACATCAAATGTAATCATGAAAATTCAATAACACCTAGGTTTAAATCATCCATATTAATTCAAATCGTCCAAGCACTCTGTATTTTTATTAATTCACATTAATTAGGAGTTTGTGACCCTTGTAGGACTAAAAAATTTGTGCAACATCGATTAGGGTGTTACAGATCCTAATATTTTATAGGTACTTTATATCTATAAGATTATTTACACCTGCAAACCAAAAACAACAAGATCTATCATGCATAAGCATAATCACCAACTCTAATACTATGTTAGGAAACATGGGGATATATAATAATAAATATTTATATATCCTCCAAAATAAATGACCAAGGATTATAGTTTATGATTGAACAAAAATTTATAATAAATTACATCACATAATGAATTATATATTAAATTTAGTGCATGAACATGAAGGTAGATGAACACAATACACAAGATTTAAGTGGAAAAATGTTATGGTAAATAACCCACTAAAAAATCACTTATCTTTACTTTAAAATATACATTTCACTCAACACTCCAACTATTTCAAATGGATCCTTACTAGTTAGAACTTTAAGGAGGTGTTGACATTTTGTTTTCATTGATGTCAAACTGTGATGATGAAGAGGTTGAGTAGAGTGGTAATTGATGTGTTTTCTTTTGTCATAGGACATTAATGAAAAATTATGGGTTTCGTTATTCCCTTCATTTAATCAACTCTTTGTTGATGTCATATTCAAACCAGGGGAGGTTTCTGAAGCTATATGCAACAAGAAATCTTAGTGACCTAGTAATTGACGGTAGGTATTTGTTTTATTTTTAAATTTTCTAGGGTTTTTTCTTAATGTCTTGAGGATCCCTTGGCTAAAACCTTATTGAAATAAAACTATGAGAACTTACTGGAAGTAAAAACTCTCTACAGAAATAGATTGATGGAAATAAACACACATTTGCAAAATAGAATAGATTGTTGTAAGTAAACAAACGTTACGGAAATGAACACACTTGCTTTGGAAATAAACACACAATTTGAGAATGTTGAAAGTTGATTGCAAAAGAAAGAAGAATCTAATCTAGAACACCTATAGGAACAAGTACACAACAAATTTCAACTTGAGTAATCGAAAGCATTTACAGAATTAATATATCTATACTATTTTCTCTGAAAATATAAATACCAATAAAATGAAGATCCTGGTTCTTGGAAGAGTGGGCCCTTACTCCACCTTGAAACAGGATTTGATGACTTAATATACTCTCAAAATAGGAATGGCTATTTTATTGATAAAATGTTTTGCATTACAAAAACGTACTGTCTCTTCTTATCTCTTTTCTTCTTTTTTATGTATATATCTCTATCTATATCAATCTATCTACAGGTCTGCATATATATATATACTTCTTCCACAGGTGTATTTACAACCATAGTTGTCCTACCAATTCAGATAAAACTGAATCATGCCCAAAATAGATGTTGAATTGGATCATGGCTGGATGTACTACTGCATGATAGTTATCCCTGGATCTGTGATTATGAAGAATCAGAAATCTTCCAATATGCTCCTGATTGAAAGGATCATTGATTGATAAATCACCGAATGTTGTTGATAAATAAATTCTCATCAGTTTCAAAACTTTAGAGAAGTTTCAAAACTAAAGGAAATTGTTCCAGATCTAACTGTGAGGATTCTGGAGCTACATGCATTCTGTAAGTCCGAAAGTTCTAAGTGATGGAGTTTCGGAACTAAGAAAAGTTCAGAAACTAAGTGGTAGAGCTTTGTACCTGTGTAATGGAGTTCTGGAACTAATTTTGAAAGTTCTGGAACTGGTCTGTATTGAAACCAATGCTTTAAAAAACATGTCGACCACTTCATACTTTGTTCTTCTGACTGATTTTGACCTATTTTATTAACAAAACTGAACTTCCAAAGCACTTAGTTAGGAATTATAAAGTTTTTAAATGTTATAACTACAATCAACAAAAGATGGACAATTACATCCTAACTTATATTAGATCAAACAAAAGTCACAAAATGTAATCAATCTTGATAAAAAGGAGAGTAAAATAAGATCATTTATTGTACATTAATGAGACATATCTTGACCTCATCATTTCCCCCATACTTACTTGTTTGTAAGTCCTCTTACAAAATTTACTCTTCAAACCTTGGATTGTGTACTCTGCACTCCAATTGACTGCTCAGGTCAAATGGCTGAAACTGAATATCCCAGTGTTTTAGTTCAGAAACACTATACCCTGATCCTAATTCTACTTTCCTTTTCCATTCCTCAAACTGAGTGGGATCTTTAGGTTCTTTGTTTTTCCATGGGGACATGGGAGTGAGAAGAAGGGGAGGCCTTGTTCTCATTCCCATCCATATGCCCCTATGCTTTTCATTGATATGAGGGATTAGTGTGCATAGAGATTTTTCTCTTTCCAGAACTCTAGATAAAATTTGTGGGAGATATTACTTCCCTTATCCTCAAGGAAACTGTAAGAAGTTCCCATCTTTTCAAACATCCATCATAAATCTCCTTAAAATTTTCCACTTCATAAAAATTAAAGGCATCAATACTTCTCTGTAAACTGGTAAGATAATGTGTCTTGAACCGTTTATCAAAGGCATGGGTTCTAAAATATTTAACGAAAGCATATGGTTTACCATAATGAGTCCTCATGCAGAGACCAGATGAGCTAGCTTGCAATAGATGCTCCAGAATCCCTTTCCTTCCATGCAATCTGATTTTGAAGAATAGAAACAAATGCATTAAGTTGGCTTTCTCCCACATACAAATTGATCATGAAGTCTGTGTTATTTTCTAGCATAAGATTGCAGAGATAGAATTCACAGAGAAGATTCTTCTACTCTACACTGGCTAAAGAATAGGTTTTCATGAACTCAGATTCATCTTTTATTTCATGTGGAAGGCCACATGTAATTCTTGACAACTACCAGCAAATGAATTGTTCTTCTAGAAACACACTATATGCAGGAGAAGGTCTCCTGCATGCAAGCAATTTTTCACTCATTATGTAAACCATTTGTATTTTTGTAATATTTTTAAACTTGTCTCCCTCTTATTTATAAATTTTTTCTTCCCATTCCTTTTTTGCTTTCTTTTTGTCTTCCATCTTGCTTATCAAATCCTCATTGGATGTTTTGATTTCACTAAGTTCCCTGCAAGTATACTCCCATAACTGCTTGAGTTGCCAATAAGTTAATTCAGTCTGTGCAAAGACTGTTGACATAGTACCATGTCTTCTGGAAATTTTACATTCTTCCTCTTTCTCCATCATCTATTGCTTAACTCTTGTTAATTCCTCAGTCCTATCTGTAAGTTGATATGTTAGTTCCCCAATGAGCATCTCTCACTGTTCCAACTTGATTTTGAGGAAGTTCAATTCCTCATCCTTTTCTTTGATAATGATTTCTTCTCTGGACAAGAACAAAGCCTGTATAACATGTTGTTTCTCTTCTTTCTCTGAAAGTTCTTTGGGGGTTAAGCATTCCTCTTCTACTAAAGGAAATTTCCATTTATATCTCCACAATGCCAACTCTTCTTCTTCATGTGATAATGCTACTGGTTCACCCAACTCTTGAAAAACTTGTTCCTCAAATCTCTCATCTTCCTTTTCCATCACAGTTTGGCCTTGACCAGGAGGAGTCATGGACATGTTGCCCAAAATATCAACAACTTCTTTTTCCAACTTTTCTTGTTCTTTCATTTCCTCTGGAATTTCTCTAAACCTCTTATGACTTATTCTTCTTTAAGGAGATTCAGTATGTTTAGAAATAGGTTTCCTCCTAGAGCTTCTTCTAATTTTCACTTCTTTATCTTTCCTATGTGAACTGTCACTATCAGAGACACATATTATCTCTCTTGTAGTTGCTGCAGAGGAAGGAGTTTCTTTTAAAGGTCCAGTAGGTTTTGCTTCTTTAATTCTTCTTTCAGATATCCTCCTTTTTGGTATGGTCTCCCCACCTATTTCCTTCTTTTTCTCTATAGGGGAACCAATTTCCAAATTAGTTGTAGGAGAAAAAGGAGTTGATATTACTCTCCTGATAATATCAGGGTTTTTCTTAAACTTGTTAGGAAATTTCTCCCATATTTCTTCTCTATTTTTCTTTGCAAGAAAATGGTGTTGGCACACCAAATGAACTAACCCATGATGTATGATTGTTCCAACACCCCAAGAATACCTCTGGGCCATTGTATGAATGGATTCAAAAAGAAACCCTGGAAGGTTTACTATGTATTCTAGTTTTATAGCTCCATATCTAAGATGTATGATCATTTTCAGAACTTCTCTTCCTACTAACCCAAACTGACCATCACAAGTTAAATAATTGACTATCCAAAATGCCACTTTATCAAAGGGTTTGAAAAAGTTGGCCCTTATGACCCTTTTTATGATTTTCTTAGTGTTGTAAATATATTGGGGTTCTGTTTCCTCCTCTTGTAGTAGGGTTTCAACTAATTCTTTTAAGGTCCCCTTGACACGATTTGGGACATGCACAATTGGAACACCAGATACTTTGCTCATTGTATTCACAGAAAAAGGAATTAAAATATTTATAACCTTTATTTTGGATTGTTCTAAATTTATAACAAATTATCTTACCAATTTGTCATTATACTTGGAGAACTTTCTCAGGAATTCCAACCATCCTGACTGTTCAAAGATGTCTGCCACTTCTTCATCTACAAGAAGTTGGGTATCATCCTTAGGTTTTGACTTCTTTTTAATCCCCATGGTAAAGTGGGTGATTCAGATCCATTCTTTTTCAAATTATTTCTCTTCTCTAGATTGGCTACATAACTCTTTGCTTAGCTGTGGAATGGATGGGTTTAGCTGCAGAACTACTATGCTTAGCTACAGAATGCAATTTTAATTCTTCTACTTCCTCCTTGAAGTTTTTTTTCTTCTGTAACTACTTCTTTACTTTGTTTACTCCGCACAAATGATAGATCATTATAAACATGCCTCCACTTTTTCTCTGTTGACATCACCCTCATGATTACTCTTCTTTAATCATAATGTACAATAGATGACTCATCATACCACTTTTAAATCAAATCCAATCACACATGCGAACTTTTAATCTAAACTTTAATAAGTTAAAGACATAATTACCATCTTTGATGATGTGATCCCTCTGTCATGATGACTCGTCATTCCTAAAAGTGAAACAAAAAGAAAATGATTAGAAAAGACAGTTGGAATTTCAAATAAATTCCTTTTATTTTGGATTAGCCATTTATTTGAGGAGATCAACCGCCATTGATAGTTTTCAGTTGATCTTAGAGAAATATTTTTCTTTCTTTTATTATTATTTATTTTTTTAGGGGAAGAGAATGCCATTTATTGGTTTGTCATTCTCTTCTCTTTATTTTGGATTTATCCATCTGATTATTTGATCATTTTGGAAGAACTAGGTTTTTCCATATGATGAAATTCTTTTCTACTTCAATCTACCTAAAGAATTCATCCTTAGTAGGAGGCTTCTTATAAAGTTTTAGCCTATGTCCATTGACCAAAAGTGTCCTTCTGCTACCATCAGTGGGAAGTAATTGAATAGAAGCACTGTCAAAGATCTACTCAATCTGACAGGGTCCCAACCATCTGGTTCTCAATTTTCCCTTGAATTGTTCGTATTTAGAATCAAACAGTAATGCCCAATCTCCTACCTTAAATTTCCTCTTCTTGATATGTGTGTCATGCCATTGATTTCTTCGATCTTGGATTATTTCTGTCTGTTGAAGTGCTTCCATCCTTAACTCATCCAACTCATTGAGTTGAAGAATTCTTTCCTTTTGTGCTGCATCTAACTCAATACATATTTTAGTTGTTGTCCTCAATGTTTGAATTTCAAATTCAATAGGTAACAATGGCTTTTCCCCATAGACTAACTCATATGGTGAAAATCCTATTGTAGTTTTCCAAGTTGTATTGTAGTCCCAAACAGCTTCAGGTAGTCTCTTTGCCCAATCTCTTCTGCATGATTCAATTGTTTTGGTAAGGATGTTTTCCAATTCTCTATTTGTTACTTCAGCTTGTCCATTTGCTTGTGGGTGATAGGGAGATGAATTCCTATGATTGATATGATATCTTATTGTGAAGGCTTGGATCATATTAGACATGAATTGTGGCCCCTGATTTGAAACTATACTTCTTGGTGCACCAAACTTTACCATAATTTTGTTCTAAAGGAAATCAACAACTTGATTCTTCAGTGGCATTTGTTAAATCCTGCACTTCTTCCCACTTTGTCACATAATCAGTACACACAAGAATGTACTCCTTTCCTTGTGAAGGAGGACTAAAGGGACCAACAAAATCCAACCCCCATCTTTCAAATGGTTAAATCACCACTTGAGGTTGCAGAGACATTTCATTGGTAAAAGTTGGTTGTCCCATCCTTTGACAGGGATCACATCGCTTGATATATCTCTTCACATCCTTGTACAGAGATGGACAATAATAGCCAGTGCCAAGTATCTTGTGAGCTGTTTTTTTCACTGAAAAGTGTCCTCCACTTGGTTCATCATGACATGCCCTTAGTATGTCAAATATTTCATCTTCTCTCACACACATGCATAAAACCAAATCAGGACCACATTTAAACAACATTCCTTTTAACCATTTATATTGTGCACTGATTTTGATCAATTTTTTATTTGTTTCTTAGTGAAAGAAGGAGGAAACTTTCCTGTTGCAAGATAATTTTCCATATCAGAAAACCATGGTGTATCAATGGAAATAGCAAACAATTATTCATCTGGAAAGTTTTCCTTAACTGGATCTTGCTCCCCTGTAGTGGTCAGTCTTGACAAGAAATCAGCTACCACATTAGATTTCCCTGGAGTATCTACTATGGTAATAGCAAGTTCTTGTAAAATTAATAACCATCTAATAACCCTACCTCCAACCATTGGTTTGTTCATTAAGTACCTAATTGCTGAGTGATCTGTATGTACAAATATTTTATACCCTGTGATATAATGTCTGAATTTATTAATTGCATAGATCACGACAAGAAATTATTTTTTAGTGGTAGTGTAATTTCTTTCTATGGGAGTAATATTTTTACTGAGGTAATAAATAGCATACATCTTTCCTTCTTCATCTTTATGTCCCAAAACTACACCAATGGAGTTTTTTGAGGCATCTACTTGAATGTGAAATGATTTTTTCCAATAAGGTCCTCTCAATATTAGGGCAGTGATTAATTTTTCTTTGATTTACTCAAAAGCATGTTGACATCTCTCATCCCAAAGAAATTCACAATCTTTGGTAAGAAAATTAAACACGGGGGCAACAATTTTACTAAAATCCTTGATAAAGCACCTATAGTATCCAACATGCCCTAAAAATGACTTGATATCTATGGGGGTTTGAAGAATAGGTAAGTTTGAAATAATTCTAATTTTGTTTTGGTTAACATGAATTCCTCGTTTTAAAATGTGGTGTCCCAATACAATCCCCTCATCAGCCATCATCAAACACTTCTCATGACTAAGAGATAGATGGTGTTGCTCACATATTGTTAATACTTTATCTAAATTCCTCAAAGCATCATCAAATGTGTCTCCATGTACAGTGAAATCATGCATGTATACCTCTACATAGTCATTTGTTAGGTCTGCAAAAATTTCTAATACAATTCTTTGGAAAGTTGTCGAAACATTACATAATCCAAATGGTAATACCCTGTAGGAAAAAGTACCCCATGGACATGTAAAGTTAGTTTTTTCCTGATCCTCAACAGCAACTCTGATTTGATTATATCTACTAAATCCATTCAGGAAGGAAAAGTATTGCTTACCTACAAGTTTTTCTAGGACTTGATCTATGAATGGTAGGGGAAAATAATCTCTTAATGTGGATTTTTTTAGTTCCCTATAGTAAACAAAAATTCTCCATTTTCCATTCTTTTTAAGAATAATTACAAGAGGAGACACCCACTAACTATCTGAGATAGGGTAGATAAAACCTACTTGTAATAGTTTTTCAATTTCTTGTTTGAGTATATCTCTTAAGGATGGATTCATCCTTCTCTGAGGTTGCCTAACTTGTATAATGTTTTCAATATAGATTTGATGTGTGAAAATACTTGGATGGATTCCTTTCGTATCTTTTTATTCCCAAGAAAAATCTCTAGTATGATTTTTTAGAACATCAAACAATTTAGCTTCTTCATCATTTTTCAACTAGTTGTTTATGTTCAAAATCTTACCCGGGTCAATCTCCACATGTTTGGTTCCAATGTGTGATGAACTGATTTGTTGAAAGGGTTCCATTAAGGTATTTAGTGGACATGCATGTGGCAATAACATATGATATGTAGCAACATCTCCAAAAGCTCCTTGAGACAAAATATTGGAAAAAGGACAGTAGGAAGGGTTATGATACTTATCTTGTTGTAGGTTGAACTCGTCGTCTCTACTGATTTCCATAAATTCTTCACCATTTCCTGATATCTTAGAAACTGAAGCTACCGATTATTCCTCCCCCCAAAGAGAAATCTCGTTCCTCCAGAGTGAAGTTATGTATAGTCACAGGGAATTGTTGTTGTTGTTGTTCCAGAACTAAATGTGATGGTTCCAGAACTAAATCTGATGATTCTGGACAAAGTCTATAAGTTCTGGAACTAAGGTCATAGGTTCTGGAACTATTCCCAATTTCTTCAAGGATAATCTATGTTCATTCAATGGTTGTCTAATCATATCTTCTACCTCGAGTACGTGATCCTGCAATGTGATCATGGCCAAAGAAGATAGTTTTTTCTTATTAGTATCAGGAGTATCAACCCACAATTGTTCTTGATAATCAATAGAAGGTTGTGTAGAAGGATATAAGGATATTTTCTTGAAATTCTTACCATTTGAGATAGTCATATCACCTAATCTACAATCAATAAAAGTAGCAACAATAGCTAACCATGGTCTACCCAATATAATGGATAACCAAGTGTTTTACCTTTTGTCTGCAATATAAGGAAATCAACTGGATATTCCCATGACTCCACCATAACTGATACATCTTCAATAACTCCTTCTAGTTTTTCTATAGATTGATCTGTCCATCTGCAATATGGTGTAAGTAGGTTGCACACCTGTTAATGGTAATATTTTCAAAGTATCCACTATCATCACATTTATAGCCGCTCCAAAATGAACCAAAAATTATGTATATCTTTATTCCCTATAGAGAAAGAAATAACAAGATGTCTAGGATCTCCGTATTTGGGAAGCAAAAGTTTTCTTGCTAATAAATAAAAAAATTTCCCATCTAATTAATAGTCCTGGGGTATTGCTTCTTCCTTCAAGGTCTATTTAAACATAACAGTTTGATTAATTTGTTCAATTTTGGAATGTCCTTAATTGCTTGTAACAATGGTATTTCAATATTCAATCTCCTTAGTTCCTGTACCGACTTAGATTCCTTAGTATCTATGGTTTCCTTAAATCTCTCTGGAAATGGAGTCTAAATAGAGTTGCTATTTGGCTCCTTATCCTTTACTTTTTCATCTTTCCTAGGAACAACCATACTAGGGGTTTCAATTTCTTCTGTCATCTTTGTGATTATAACAGGTGGAGTACTGATTACTTTTCCAGATCTATTTGGGATATCCTTACAATCCATGGCATTCAGATCAACTGATTTTTCTGGTTCTATTCCGTAGATAGGAGTTGTTTGTTTGTTTCTTGGGTTTTCTATTGGATGTGATGGTATTTGGGTTTGGACCACATTTTTATTTTGTGAATTTTGTGTTGGGAACCCATTATGGCTTGTTGATTCTGATTGGGATATGTCCTCCCTTGAACATAATTATTAGGGCTCCAACTAGGTTGTGACCAAACATTCAAGTTTCCTTGACCAGACCATGGTTGTTGGTGTCCTTGGGCATACCAAGATTGACCTGACCATTCTTGAGGATTCCATGTTGGTTGAGGTGCCCAAGGTGGCTTTCCCCAATTTTGTGGCACTGTCTGAGCTGCCCATGGCATCATCTAGGGGTTAGGAACTGACCTGGGCATGAACTGCCCTTGGCTAGGTTGTCTTTGGACAAAATTTACCTCTTTTGATGTGGATGGGATACTATTTTGTTTAAGTTGATTTTTAATAAATGGAAGAAGAGAACATGCATCACTCTCATGGTCCCTAGATTCACAGATAAGACACATTTATGTCTTATGTAGGGACAATCTCTTATTGCATGCTTCTTCATGTATCTAGGTCAATACATAGCTAATGGTTCAGTTTTAGCATTTTCTTTAGCTTGCAATCCATCCATAGTTGAAGTTAACTGAACTAAAATGGTCTATTTTGATATTTTCCAATTCATCCATCAGTTTGTTCATATATGGGTTTAAATTTTTAACTATATTTCCTTTTCTAGGTTCACCCCTTGTTCGTGAATAGCTTATATAACTGTCTTCAATATCATTCATTCTTATTTGATAAATATTTCCACCTCCTATTAGATTAAGTGCCTATCGTTATTCACCATCTAGACCTTTCAGAAAAATGGTTTTGCTTAACTCTTCTTGTAATACAAATCCACATCTTTTGCCCACAAAAAGGAATATGTCGAAATAATCTTCCATATTCTCATCCTCCTCCTGCTTGATTTTGAAAAAATCTTCCTTCCAATTCCTCCCTCTACAGTAATATTGATACTTGTATAGGAAGGAAACTTCCATTTGTGCCCAAGTGCTAATAGAATTAGATGCTAATCCCATAAACCACCTCATTGCTGTATCCTTCAGGGTAGATAGAAACAACTTGAGTTTCTGATTATCTATTTTTGCAATCATAAGTTTGACACAGTACTTTAAATTCAAATAGAAATTAGTCAGGGTCTTCAGATGACATCCCTCTAAATGTGCAGGTGAAATATTTTTCATAGGTGCATCATCATCATCCAATTGAATTAGATAAGTGATGGTCCTATCAGGTTCTCTTTCTGCTTCTTGTGTCATTTCTGTAGTACCTTATATAATTGTTTCCCAATCAATATGGTATGTGATTTGTTTTGGGGAAGGTGAAAAGTCAAGAGTAGGAGGTTGACTACTCAATTGTGAATCAAAAATTTCTCTAAATAGGTCTTGGAATATGATATTTTTTCTAAATGTTTTACTTCCTTCTGGTGATTGATCTAATAATTCCAAAGGTGGCAATTCTGCTTCATGCCTAACAGGGGAAAATGGTTCTTCTAATTCTTGATCAACTTCCTTATTTGATGATGATTCTTATTCATATATTTTTGGGAGGAATCGACCCATGGAGTTTCTTGGTCTACTAATAAATTTTATGATGACATAGGGAAGAACCTGATAATTACTGGATGTATGATGCCTGCTCTTGTTGACACCTAATTAGACAATTCTAACTATTAGATCCCTGGAAACCGTGCCAAAAATGATGGATGTCATTATTCCCTTCATTTAATCAACTCTTTGTTAATGTCATATTCAAACCAGGGGTGGTGTCTGAAGCTATATGTAATAAGAAATCTTAGTGATCTAGTAATTGATGGTAGGCATTTTTTTTCTTTTTATATTTTCTAGAGATTTTTCTCAATGTCTTGAGGATTCCTTGGCTAAAACCTTATTGAAATCAAACTATGAGAACTTTATGGAAGTGAAAAACTCTCTATAGAAATAGATTGACTGGAAATAAAACACACATTTTCAAAATAGAATAGATTGATATAAGTAAACACATGTTACAGAAATGAACACACTTGCTTTGGAAATAAACTACACAATTTGAGAATGTTGAAAGTTGATTGTAATGAAAAAGAAGGATCTAATCTAGAACACCTGTAGGAACAAGTATACAATAGATTTCAACTTGAGTAATCAAAAGCATTTACAGAATTTAATAGATCTATACTATTTTCTCTGGAAATATAAATACCAATAAAATGAAGATCCTGGTTTTTGGAAGAGTGGGTCCTTGCTCCACCTTGAAACAGGATTCGACGAACTTAATATACTCTCAAAACAGGAATGGACTATTTTATTGATAAAATGTTCTACATTATAAAAACCTATTGTCTCTTCTTATTTCTCTATCTTCTTTATGTGTATATATATATATATATATATATCATATAGCTATCTATAGGTCTGCATATATATACTTCTTCCACAGGTGTATTTACAACCATAGCTTGTCCTACCAATTCAGATAGAACCAAATCGTGCCCAAAATAGATGTTGAATTGGATCATGGATGGACATACTATTGTATGATAGTTATCCCTTGATCTATGAATATGAAGAATTGGAAATCTTCCAATCTACTCCTGATTGAACAGGATCATTGATTGATGAATCACTGGATGTTGTTGGAATAAATAAATTCTCATCAGTTCTGAAACTTTAGAGAAGTTCCGGAACTAAAGGAAATCATTCCAGATCTAACTGTGAGGATTCTGGAGCTACATGCAGGAGTTTCGGAACTAAGTGGTAGAGCTTATAACTATGTAATGGAGTTTTAGAACTAATTCCGAAAGTTCTGGAACTGATCCGTATCGAACCCAATGCTTTCAAAAACATGCCATGACTGCTCCATACTTGTTCTTTTGACTGATTGTGACCTATTTTATTACAAAACTAAACTTCCAAAGTACTTAGTTAGGAATTATAGAGTTTTTAAATGTTAGAACTACAATCAACAAAAGATGGAAAATTACATTCTAACTTATATTAGATCAAAAAAAAGTCACAAAATGCAATCAATCTTGATAAAAAGGAGAGTAAAATAAGATCATTTATTGTACTTTAACGAGACATATTCTAGCCTCATCAACAAAGGTGATTGACATGTAGTGTCAAAGGTACATGTACATGAGGATGATGAGATTAACATGAGATTTTGCAAGTAAGTGTGAAGCAAGATAGGCATAAATGTCAGTATCTAAGTAGAGTTGAGGTGTAAACCAAGTGAATTGATGACATGTTGTTATGGTGGTATAATCCTGATGGAGAGAGTTGAAGGTGTCATGGTCTTTTAAGAAAGGAACTTGTTCTGGGTCTATTCTTAGACATTGTTTTGGTCTTGTCTAGTTTAATGAGGAAGAAAATATGAAAAAAAAGGATTTCATAGGAGAGAATGGAAAGTATTTTTTCATGTTGCTATAGGTGTTTAGGTGTGAGGAAAAGACACAAAGTTAAGTTTTTGGGCTTATCAATATCAAGGAAGTGCTAACCCCAAGCCCAAGAAGTATTTTTTGATGCTTGTTAGAACATAAAAAGTTTTCATTGGAGGATAATCTCTTCATATTATATGGGGAAGGTTCCTAGCTCAATTCTTTCGCATTAGTTTTTAGATTAAGGGGCATAGATGTATGAACAATCATTAATATGGTAATGTGGTCTAAAACCCTACTAAGATAAAGATAAAGAATATATTTATAAAAATTACCCAGGATTGATTGGTTGACCTTGGTTGAAAATTATATCTTGTAAAGGACTCACTCAGGTATCTCTAGGTGGTATTGGTGTGTCATGAAAGTAAGTGGACCCCATAGTAAAATTTATGTTTATGATTAAGGTTTGTTTGCTCTCAAGTTTTACACTAGACATGGTGTGAAAATGGATGGTAGAGGAATTATGGAAGCCATTATCCATGTCTGGTGTGGTTTTAGAATAATGTTCATCTCTTAGATGGTCTATAGAATTCATTCGTGCAAGACTCATTTTGGGGTAGTTTTGGCAGTTTTAGGTGGTCATTGTGAAGATAGTGCCTTGAGTCTTTATGACCTGATTTGAAGTACCCTATGCACATGTAGATTTTGTATAGGTATAATATGACAATAATAAATTATTTAATGATCTCTGAAGCTCAGTTGGTATCGTGATAAGTTTTTCCTAGTTTTATAATTGATAGTTAGGGTGAAAAGATTGGTCTTTAAGACTAATATTGGCCATTGGAACATGTTTATTATCCTTATGAGGATGATCAAGGATGTTCTATGGATCATGCACAATGATTAGAATAATTTTAATGGGCCAGTAATGTGTTGGAAGGTCAAGCTTCCTTGACTGGTTTTCATGGTGTAATGACAGTTGTAGGAGTGCAAGTTGGAAAGTGGGTCTTTGGAACTTAAAGTCCAAGCATAGATGTATAATGGATTTGATGATGACCTTAAGGTCATGAGGTTTCTGTTCATGTGACATACATGCATGGTTGAGGTTTTTTGATGATTTTTTTGCTTTAATATGTGAAGTTGGTTTTGTAGGTCACATACCTAATGAGGACATTTGGTCCTAATGTCTGGCTTCATGATATGTTTTGATGGTGCAGAGTTGGAAAAGTATGCATAATTAATATAGTGGAATTATAAAACATGTCTAAGTGGTCCATGATGTTTTATGAAGGCCATATAGGCTAAGAGGATTAATTCTTAGTGAAGGAGGTGTTTGAGTGCAATTAGGCCTCTATGAGTCCTAATGCAGATGTATGGTCATAATACGCTATTGTCGAGATAGATAGGTGAATGAAATATTTCTTATTTTTTCATATTATTTTATTTCATTTGATCTATGAATTCTAACTGAGATGGTGTGTATGGTATTGATTCATGTATATAAGCAAGACAATTAGGCCTATTTATTGTGTTACTTAGTATGAAATAGAGAGAATAAGAGGGAAGTGTGTAGAAGTGTATAAGGTGTATGAAACCATCAGAAGAAGGTATAGAAAATGTCATGAAAATCCAATATGTGGTGAGAATATGATGTTCAAGTTTGAATGACCTAATCAAATTGGTGAATAAGATAGTTGTGTGAAGAAATCTAGAAGGCAGTTTTGAGAAAGAGAGAAGAAGAAAGAGCTAACAAATATCCATCATATTTTTTTGTAGAAATATTCTAAAGGTGATAAACATATTTAGGTGGCTAATTTTTTGTTGAGTAATCTATGGGTTTGGTGCCTCTATACAAGTTAGTGTTTCCTAAATCTAGGGTTTGGTGCTCCTTTTGGGGTTGGTACCTCACTAAACTTATGGGTTGGTGCTCCTTGAGGAGTTTTTTCTTCACTAAATTTGATCTTTGTTCATAGGAAATTTTTTCATTTAATTGATCAGTGAGTTTTCCTCCCTATAAGGGTTTCCCACTTAAATATGGTTTTCATGTGTTCTTGTGCTCCTTTTACATGAACTTAATGGTTGTGTTGTCTTGATTATTCACAATGGCTAAGTTAAATTGAATGATTGATGGATGTCAATGTATAAGTGAATGAAAGTTTTAATGCATTTCAATTCACTCCCTCTCTCAGTGGTTGTGCTTATAAATATTAGTATCAAAGAGGAACCTCAGAAGTAATCTTAACAAGCTTGAGGTGATACTTTGAAGCACGAGATGGCTCAACAATGAATATATGTGATCAATTTTCTGAAGAAGAAAATATGATTCTTGGAGAGGTTTATGATCAAAGAGTCTAAAGAGGAATATTTCATCAAGTATGAAACAAAAAAAGTGTCCTTGAAGGTATATTTTGATCAAGTATCTAGAAAATTAAAGATATATGAGAAGTTTGGAAAGAGTATTGAGGCCCTAAATGGAATTTTGAGAAATCATAATTCTGCAATAGAAAAAACATGTCTTTATTTTGTTTGAGACCACAAGAAGAGATATGAATATTACTATGTTGGTCGTAGTTCAAATGAGAAGAAGATAAATCCATTTAGACAACCTAATGCTATGAGGTATGCAAGTTCATTTCATGCTCATTGTTCTTCATGTAGCTTGTTTGGCCATAAAAGAAGAGAGTGTTGGAGGTTCTCCAAGAATGATTACACATAGAAATGTGATAGGAATAGTAAGAAGCATGACTAATTTCGTTTTCTATAGAGGCACCATCAAAAGGGTCATATTGTTAGGTTTTGTAATCATGACCCATCTAGAAAAAATATGAAGGTTAATACCCCTAGATTCAAGAATATGTATGTTAAGAAGTCTAACTATGTAGATAAGGTGAAGGAGAACCAAAATACAGTAAAAAATATTGAGAAGTATCATCTTGAAGATAAGGTAAAGGAAGATATTAAAATAGTCATGAATATCTTGAAATCATATTCTGTGCAGGAAGAACAAAAAACATTCAAGTCTGATCCTATTATTTATACAAGTAAAGATGAATTGTTTTCCATGATAGTGCATGAACTAGAGGATGAAGTGTTTAATGAATGTTATGTTTCCTTAAAAAAAAAAAAAATGGAGAAAAAAGGCATAGTTGACATCAAGATAAAAGTACCAATCAATCCTAAGTGGATTCTAAAGGACTATCAATCTCAAGATTACAAAGAGATGGATATCTAGGAATCTCCTGAGTTTATATTGCTTTATAACCCTAAGAGATATAGGGTGTCTCTTTTTTATTTATAGAGGAATTCATCACTTAAAGAATCAACAGTGGAGGTATGTTTTTTCACCAAATCACTTCACCCTCTGAATGGACAAAATGTTAACAGGACGTTCAGTGTGATTGGGACATATGGGATCACCTCTCAAGTTGTGGGACTTGGGCTTGAGGTGAACCTCTAGAGAAGTTCGGCTTCCTCTTCCTAAACTAAATGCTTTACTACTCCTAGTGTAATAGAATGACCATCTAATCCTAACCTAACATCTTCATGAGTTTTAAGGAAAGATATTTTACAAAAATGAAACTATACTAAGGGTGATGATGCACCAAATTAAGGGATGTTTAATATCTAGAAGGGTTAATGTGGTAGGGATGCTTGCATCACTAACCACCTTCACTTATCGCTACTTGAAAGGGTACACAATACCACAAACCAAGGCGTATGTTCCTTCGTTAAAATTGAGTATACATTAAGATAGATTGAATTGGATTCAATCACACAATTAATTTATCATGAGGAAACCCCACATGCATATATCAAACATCTATTTCTGCAACTAGGGATAATGATGACATAACTTAATACAGAAGGAAAATAAGGTTTTCACAACTGACATAAAAGATAGTCGTATTATTCCTTCACAACATGAAATAGATAACCTGAAATAAAGGTAAGATAATCACTCACACTAAGGAATTGTAAATTCACAAAGTAAATATTAATTAACCATTCAACACATTAAATCAGATGTCCAATAGCAAGGTGTAACTTTGAATATAATTAAAAGATTTCTTAGAATCTCTGAATTTCTCTTCCAAGCTTGAAGAGCGACTCCTCCCAAAAATAATCTATATCTACTAACTTGAAGCAATCAACTATTTATAAGTTCCTTGGCTGAGCCATTATAATTGGGCCCTTAACTAACATTTTTCTAAAAATAGGAATGTCATTAAATTAAGGGAACATTCTCCCATGAAAATAGATAATTTGTTACAAGGGTTTGACTCAGTTAACCCTGCTACTTGACCGATCCAGAGCCTGGATTTGACCCTTCATGGCTGCTCAGCTTTGCCCTAGTTCAACTACACCTTCCTCTCTTGCAAGTTTCTGTTGTTCTCCTTCCCACACAACCATTCGGTGCTTATAATCAATGAAGTACTTGATAATTCCCTGAATTTCTTCATCTCTAGGCCCACATGCGTAGTGATTCACTACATATGTTGACTCAATCTCCTTTGTGATCATGGATAGAAATCTTTGAAGTTTATTTGTAATTTTCTTCAGTCTCCCTATGAAATTTGGGCACAAGAACAATCGGTCAATGGAGTCACTATTGAAATTTTCAGTGACCTCATCGTCACGCTTCACCAAATCCTTGAAATTTCCCTTAATTTGATCTTCAGGAAGAGCATCAATGTTTTCGTTGAAGAATTTGCAATTAGCAATATCAAATTCTTCTGAAATGTCATTAAGGGCATCTATGCTTTCCACTCATTTCTCCTCCAACTTCTTGATTAAATCATGCAATACTTGGCACCGGAATTCCATGGCCTTTTGGTATTCAAATAATTTTGAGGCATCATCGATCACCTCTTCTTAAAGAAGCAAGTCAGAATCTTCTTCTTTGATCTCACTCCATGTTTCCAAATTTAAATTTAGATTATTATTATCTTCAGAAAAGGCCTAATCCATTTTGGAAATAGTGGTTTTCGTAAACTGGAAATCACTGTATATCTCAACTGCTTCCTTGATTAAAGGATTGGCTTCCTACAAAATTATTTCCATCCATCCACTCACTGATCTCGCTTTCTATCCTAGCTTCTCAAGGTCATGATAATAATTATCATCGATTGTAGACAAAATCCTCATAGCCGTAGTAGTTGAGACATCAGTAGATGGGGTGGGTTGGGTTACTTTGTGCAGCAATGCAGTGAGCTACTCGAACTTGGATTTGAGTTCATCTCTAGTGGCCTTATCTTTGTCATATTTCTGCAAAAGAGCCCTAAGAGCAGTGTGCACATCTTGCTTGGGTCCTTCATGAGTAGCCTTCCCCAATGAGAATTTTGAGATCTGATAATCCACAGTTGTGATTGTTTCTTTAGTTTTCCCCTCAACGGGGGTGGTAACTTCTATCACCCGTTCTCTAGATGGGTTAACTGTCAAACTTGACATGGTTCTTGGTCTCTTGGCCTGTATCTTGGGTATATGCTCCAATATGCTTAGATATATAACATTTTCTAGAGGCACCTTATTGTTTTTCTTGGGAGTTTTCCTAAACATCCATTCTGGTATGGCTAAAGCTGATGAAGATGGAGTAGTGGATCCAATACCTAAAACATTGGTTAAAACAAGTTCACTAGAAAAACTGGCTAGTATTTGAGAAGAAGTAGAAATAATGGATGGCGTGGATGCAAGGAAAACCATAGGAATTGATAGAATGATGCTGGGGGTTGTGTTTGAAGAAAATGGAAGTGTTAAGGGAAGTGAGGAGGAATTGGATGACCTAATATTTTCCCTAGCTAATAGAACTGGAAGTGATGAGAATACTTGAGCCATAGAAGGTGATGGGAAGGAAGAAATGATTGTGGAAGTGGAAGGGACTGATATTGGAAGTGACAATGGAGGAGGAAGAAGATGTGATGGATCATGAGAGATACTAGGGGATTCATTGACTTCAACCACTTCTGTCACAGGCATTACAGGAGATATGGTCTTGGAAGTAGGAGCCTTGGAGAGAGATGAGCCACAAACAACAAATGAAATATTTCTCAGAGTCATATGGATTTTTAGATCAAACTTTTACCTTTTGTGAGTGTTGATTGGCTCATAGTTGGTGGGGCCTTGGTATTTGTAGGTTTTTCTTCTCCTTTTAGTGAAATTCCCAAGGTAACAAACCAACTATAAGTTCTCTGTAGAATGGGCCCCACCCTCTCCTTTGTATTGCAGCATTCCTCTACATACCAATCAATCCATGACAATGGTTGATTGACAATATTATCATTTTTTTATTCCTCATCTAAAACCTCATCATTATCTTATGCCTCCATTGGGACATTGGCCAATCCAAATTGCCAAACCTCATCCAAGGTCAACCTCTCATAATCTCTTTGTCACACGATGTATTCATTCTGACAATGAATCTAGATATCTTCCAATTGGGGCATGTGGGCACTGGACCTACCTGTTTCACCAAACTTACCCCAAAAATTGAAATTAGTTCATGGATGAAAGGTTCAAAAAGTCACTTCGGCCAATTTTGCATCCACATTTTTTCCCTATGAATGTTCGGGAAGGTGTATTCCACCAATTGAAATAGGGAAATCCATTCCTGATTTGTGGCACTTGTTTTGAATTCGATGATAATCCAACAATTTTCGGACCAATTCCAGTAGAACTCATTTATCAGTGGGGCACCTTGGCAATTTGTTAGGGGCACCTATAAATCCTAGAACTTGAATGTAAGTGAAAGTAGGGAACTGGAAATAGATGGCTCCCCACTCACGCACCTCCTTAAAGGATTCATCAAAAATCCTTTGGTTATATAACTCTTTGTCAAAACGTCAGAGGATGACATCAAAGAAAGCATTGCTGAATCTATGGAAATGCCTACTTCTCTCATCCAGAGTGAGTTGGGGATAAAAGTCATATATTTGGGAAGTGCTGTAAACACCTCTAGTATTCAAACCATCAAAATCTCCCATAGCACCAACAGCATACACCAGGAAGGATGTCATGTAGAAAGTCTTCCTATTTAACACCCTTCCCAATTGATAGAAAATGGAGCTATTAACATGCTCCCCCCACTGGATAAACTCATCATTCTTCTTGATGGTAGAGATGTACAAAAAAATCCATTCCTGGAATTCTTTTGTAGAAGGAAGACCTGAAACTATGCCTAGTAGCACAATAAGATCACTGACCTCTTGAATAAAATACGACCGATGCATATTTTTTGGGTAATTTGGCGAAGCTCTTGGCCAGATAAGTTTTCATCGTGATTTTTAAGCATACTTCCTCTTTCTTGTTCCAATGTTCCACTGCTAACTCCGGAAAAATTGTGGCATAATCTTGATTGTCGAGAAGTTTGAGTAGATCTTCGAAGAAGTTTGGGTTCAAATGGGTTACTACCTTATCATCATTATCTCTAACTAAAATGGAGTCTTTATCAGAGTGGGTTGTTGTGGCTAAAATGAACTCTGGGCAATGCATGGATGTGGGAAAACCATAGCAAGGGAAAGTTCACTGTCGTATAGGGCCTACATATATGATTTCTTATTTGGAGCCTTTACTCTTTGCCAGATATATGGAAAATCAATTTTCCCTAGGTTGGTGTCCCCTATATTCCCTAAGTCGGAAGACAGGCACGAGTGAGGAGCAACCCCAAGAAATGAGCACTTCATCTTCTCTTTTCCCTTTGAAGTGGAAGTACACATCGATTCCTGTGTTTTGGAAGCCGAAGTTAGAGAAATTTTGAAAAACCTGAAAGAATAACTTCTGAAGTACTGAATTGAAAAGTTTTGAAAGATATCATTGAGCTGAAAAATCTGAAAAATTTCTCCGAACTGAAAAAGTCCAAAAAAATTTCTCCAAAAGAAATCTCCGAAAATAAATCTCCGAAATGTTTTCTTCAAAAAAAATATCTGAAAGGTTTCCTCGAAAAGAAATCTTTGAAACGAGAGGGGCAGGATTTTTTGCCGAACAATACTAATTCCCAAACCCTAAAAAACAAGAATTGTTGAGAAGAAGTATGGGAAACTCGAGAGGATCCTTCGAACAAATATGAACACCTAAGGAAACTCAAAATGCAAAACATGGTGAGCAAGGGGTTCAAAATTTTGAAAAATAAATAGAGGGAGACCAAAGAGAAAACAAAATGGGAAGGAAATAAAGTAAAAGACCTTAAACCAAAAATAAAATAAACAAATTACCATACCTTGAAAAAGACGTTGCAAAGTACAAAAAACTGAATGTCAGAGAAAATGTGTCAGGTAAAAATGACGAGTAAAAAACGAGTTTAAATAAAAAACCCAATATTTTTGACAGAAATCCGATCTGTACAGAGGTAGGTGAAAAATTAATTACGTGGAGGACTTCTGAAAGTCCGAAACCTGAAAGCCTGAAATTTGGAATTTTGGGGTTTTGGACTTTAGAGATTGGGAGACGAAAAAGTGAATTGGCAATGGAAAATTTCCAAAACCTGAATGCCTAAAAGTTTGAAATTTTCAACTTTCAGACTTTCAGACTTCAGAAGTTCGAAAGTAAAAATCTTGAAAATGACTCGGAGAATTCTGAAACCTAAAAGCCTGAAAGTCTGAATTTTCAGACTTTCAGAATTTTGGACTTCGGAAGTTTGAAAGTGATTTAAACAAAATGGGGCAAAAAGTTCTGAAACCCGAAATCCCAAAATTCTGAAATTTTGGACTTCAGAGAGGTAAAAAAGCAACTCCAAATCTGAGAAATAAAACTCCGAAAGAGAAAAATCTCTGAAGTCCGAAGATAAAAAAAATTAGATTTTAGGCCTTGGAGAATTTCATTGTACAAAGGATTTCTAAAATTTTTGTTTGACATATTTTCTTCAAGGTAGGTTAAATGGATAACAATATGTTGCAAGGTGTTGTGTCAAGAATAATGGTTTGAACACTTTGAAAGTCATGTAATAATAATTAAGCTGTGCTACAAGAGGATTGTGTTTAGTGACCTAATATAAGATAGAGAAAGCTTGTAGACCCTAATGAGTCCATTGGAGTAATTTGAGTTTTATAATAAAAAATATAAACAAATTATGGTACACAAATATGAGATAGAGATACCATGGACCAAACTCAACTATCAACTGACAAATATCAACTGACTTAAAAATAAAAATGGAATTTGGGAGGTAGAGATAGACTATTTGAAGTTTGGTAAGAATACTTGAGCTTAATACTATGTATTGAGGTTTGTATTGATTCATTGAAGCATTGTCATGAAGAGTTGAGTGTTCTTTATCCTTCAAGAAGACTCTACATGTGCGCATGATTGAGAGATATCACATGTAATAGAATCCAAATCTGGGTAGGGGCTGGTGTTTAGAGACCCAATATAGGTGTCAATATTGATTTCAAGTGATTGGTCTGTAAGACCAATATGTTTTGAGTTATATAATCCTATAATTTTTTGAATGATATGAAGGAAAAAATGGATCCATTGAAGTACTTTTGAGGTCAAGAATGGGTAATTGGAGGTAGGAAAATGTAACAAAGTTGCTAAAATTTGGAATGCAAGGTAAAATAATTTTAAGTTTGTAAAATTATGATCTTTTAGGCATTGAGTGTTTTTAGAAGTCCAAGTGATCTATAAGGACATGATTAGAAATTATAGGCATGGGTTTCAGATTGCTTTATAAAGGTCACACATTGAATATCCCTTAAGAGAAGAAGGACATAAATCTTAGTATGATCAGTGGAATCAAGAGGATGTTTGAGCATAGATGTCATAGTGGAACACCATAGAGGTCCTAGTTTGGTGTCTTGAAATAAGATCTCATGGGGCATACTATTTCTAATTGGCATGGAGTCCTGATGAAGACATTTGAAGATTGTGGTTGTCTATGAGTAATTTAAGAGGAAAGTATGGTCTGAGGGGGATCTTGGTGGCACTAAGAGTTTTTTGGCTCATTGTTCTTGGATCAAATATTTTCAATATGCTTATGTTGTTTGGTATATTTGTTATCATTTAAGTGACTCAAAAGAAGAGTTCTTGGTCTCAGGAGGAGTTTTTTCTCTCTCGAGAATATTGTTATCCTAATATTAACCCATGAAGGAGAGTTTTGTCTTATGGATAGTTTTTAATCATGTTAACACTGTGTTGAATCAAGGTATGTAATGTTGAAAGTTTCTTTGTATGATAATTCTATATAAGTTTTGATATCATTTGATGATTACATGATTTGGAGACAAGAAGGAATCCTTTCTTTTCCTTAAGAAGGCTTATGAAAGTTTCATCAAGAAAGGTCTACATGAGCTCAAATTTGGTTCTAGTTGTCATGTTAGTGGTGTCAAGAAGTTAGGATAATCTAATAAATTTGGTGTTCCAGATCCATGAACATGTGAGTTGGTAAAAGAAGGTTTTCATAACATAAAGAAGGTGGGAAGACTTGTTAAAGATATTGGAAAGAGCTGAAAAGTATGGTTGATGATTGAAAGGTAAGAAAAGAGTTGTACCACTATTTCTATCAGTTGATTGTTGAGTTTGGTCCATGGTATCAAGTATGAGATGAGTTTATAGTTTTCATTTGTTGAAGTTGACCTATTAGTATCAGTTGTGTAGTGATAAGGTGAGTGATTTGAGTGGTTTGTGGTCTTGTGTTCACTCAAGAAGGTATGCACTATGCATTGAGTAAGGGGGATATTTTCAAATTTGTTTGAGCTTCCATGTTTGTTTGATATTTCCAACCATATTTTCCATGTATGGTGAGTTTTTGGTGTACCAAAGGAGTAGAATGTTTAGCTCATGGGGAGCATGTTGGGGATACTACATTTGGTATCATATTGTTCCATGTTTAGAAAATGGTTGTAAGGTGAGTTTTTGTATCATTCAATTGATGTTTTGAGATCAGATGACATGACTTAGAAGACCCTAGTTTTTTTAAGATCCTCTTACTTTAATGTCAAAAGCAGGAGAAGGATCATATTGAAAAGTGTTTCCCATCAATGACGAATTGGGAGTTTGTTGGAATTACATGTTGTCATTGATGTGAAAGTGCGATGATGAAGATGTTGAGTAGAGTGGTCATTGATGTGTTTCCATGTGTAATACACCATTAACGACAAAGGTGATTGACATGTAGTGTCAAAGGTGCATGTGCATGAGAATGATCATATTAACATGAGAGCCTACAACTAAGAGTGAAGATATTTAGGCATGAAGTTCAGTATGCAAGTAGAGTTGAGGTCAAAACCAAGTGGATTCATGACATTTTTTCATTATGGTATAAGCCTAATGGAGAGAGAGTTGAAGGTGTCATGATCTATTAAGTAAGGAACTTATTTTAGGTTTGTTTCTACACCTTATTTTGGTCATGTCTAGCCTAATGAGGCATAAAATATGAAAAACAAAGTAAGATTACATTGAGATCATTGAAATTAGTTTTTAATGTTGTTATAGGTATGTAGGTGCAAGGAGAAGGTGGGAGCTAAAGGAAAATACACAAAGTTAAGTTCTTGGGCTTATCGAGCTCAATAAAGTGCAAACCCCAAGCCTCAAAAGGATTTGATGATGTTGTTTGGAATGTGAGAAATATTCATGGGAGGATAATATCTTCATGGTAGATGAGGAAGGATCCTAACTCAAAATTCTTAGCATTATTTTATGGATTAAGGGACACAACTTTATAAATAATCATTAAGAAGGTAAGGTGGAATAAAACCCTACTAAGGTAACAATGGATAAGATATTGCTCAAAATGGCCCTGCATGTATTGGTTGGCCTTGGTGGATGATTGGGAATTCTAAATGAATCACTCAAGTATCTCCATGTGGCATTGGTGTGTCATGATAGTAAGTGGACCCCACATTAAAAGTCATGTTTATGAAGATGTTGCATTTTCTCTTAATTTTTACACTATAAATGTTGTGAAAATGGATGATAGAGGAATTATGGAAATACTTATCCATGTTTGGGTTATTTTCAGAACACGGTTTATCCTTTAGATGGGTTATGGAAGTTATTCTTGCAGGAATGGGTTTGGGGTAGTTTTGGTAGTTTCAGGGAGTCATGGTGAAGAGATGGTCTTGAGTCCTTAGGACCTAATTTTAAGTATCCTATGCACATGAATATGTTTTAAATGTCTAATATGACATGAATAAAATATTGAATGAGATCTGAGTCTCATTTGATATGGTGAGAAGATGTGCACAAGTTGATTGATTTTTCCTAGTTCTGGACTGAGCAATATGGTTAAGATATTGGTAATCAAGACCAATATTGGCCATTGGACCATGTTTCTTATCCCTATGAGGATGATCAAGAATGTTTTATGGATCATTAAAAAGAATTATAATACTTTTAATGGTTCATTACAGTTGTTGGAAGGTCAAGCTTCCTTGATTGGTTTTCATGGTGTAAGTACAGTTCTGGGAGTGTAAGTTGGCAAGCAACTCTTGTGCACTTACAATCCAAGTAAGGATGCATGATGGATTTTTTTATGACCCTATGGTCATGAGGTTTATATTCATGTGACATACATGCATGATTTATGTTATTTGATAATTATTTCTCTTCAATATGTGAATAATGGTTTTGTAGGTCACATACCTAATGAGGACAATTGGTGCTAATGGGTGGCTTCATGATATGATCTGAAGGTGTAGAGTTAAAGAAGAATGTAGAAGGCATATATTGGACTTAAGAAACATTTCTAAGTGTTCCCTGAGGTTTTATGAAGGCCATATAGGCCAAGAGGAATAAGTCTTGGCAAAGGAGGTATTTGAGTGTAACTAGGCCTCTAAGAGTCCTAATGAAGATGTATGGTCATATCATGCTATTTTCGACATAGATATGTGAATGAGTGATGTGTTAGTTATTTATTCATATTGTTTTAGTGTATTTTATCTATGGAGGTTGATTGAGATGGTGTGTATAATCTTGAGTCATGTATATTTAAGCAAGGAAATTAGGCCTATTTAGTGTGCTGCTTAGTATGAAATAGAGAGAATAAGAGGGAAATGTGAAGAGGTGTAGAAGGTATTGTAGACCATCATAAGAAGGAAGATAAAATTTTATGAAGATCCAACATATGGAGAGAATATGATTTTCAAGGTCAGATGACCTAATCAGCTTGGTGAAGAAGCTAGTTGTGTGAAGAATCCTAGAAGACAATTTTTAGAAAGAGAGAAAGAAGAGCTAATGAAGAGTCATCATCTCTAGTTGTAGAAAATTTTTAAAGGTGACAAGCATATATACTTTGCGAAGTTAGTGTAGAGTCATCTAGTGGGTTGGCGCCTACATGCAAGTTGGTGCTTGCTAAATTTAGGGGTTGGTTCTCCTTATGGGATTGGTGTCTCACTAAACTTAGGGGTTGGTGTTCCTTGTGGAGTTGGAGCTTAACTAAAAATTTTAGATTTTTTTATAGGACAGTTGTCCATTTTATTAATTAGAGGTTTTTCTTCCCAAAAGGGTTGCCCACTTAAATCTGGTGTCCATGTGTTCTTATCCTCCTTTTGCATGTGCTTAATGGTTGTGTTATCTTGATGATTCATAATGGCTAAGTTAAATTGAATGGTTGATGTATTTCAATGTATAAGTGAATGGAATTTTTACATTTACGCACTAATTCACCCCCAGAGGTTTTTATTCCAACACGAGGAAATATAAATTGTCATATACATTCACTCATGAGTAGAGATGAATTCCCACATCATTCACATCATATATGTTAACTCTTATTGCATATACTGCTCACATAATCATTTTACTCACTTTTCACCTACATTGCTTCACTATAACCAGTCTCTAGTGAGATCACCTTGATTTATATCAAGTTGGGTCACTCTTATATTCTAAACATTGTTGATGTAGTATTGATTCTTCCATGCTTATATTTTAAATATAAATTATATGCCATGATTGTTAGTCTTTGGAGGGTTTCTTATTAAGTCAGTTTCCTACTTAATATTACAACCCCAACAAATAAAAGAAATCATTTCTATAACTAGAGCATACAACTTCAGATCTTGCAACCACCAAGGTATTTTCTACATAACCTAAATACAAATACCATAGAGTACATATATGTTTTTCCTAAATTTAACAAACCAGAGGATAAAATGGTCTTCACTGACTCTGATGTAATCATCCTTTCAATGGATTTTAGTGTAATAACAAATTTAAATAAGATAAATGTGTCAAAAAGGAATAATGATATGTAATACACATCAATGCTAAAGAAAAACAAATAATTAGTTGAATAATAAAATATAAATTTTAGAGGACAGCCTTGAAAATGAGAAAGCAAGTAGGAAAGAAACAATAAATAAGACTAGTTACTTGAAGAATAGGATAAAAAATACACCTCTTTATTATGATCAATGTGAATTAACGTGCAATGGTGATACTGGAATAACTGAAGAAAATTTAGAGGAAATTAAAAAAAACTATAGTGATTTACAATTGAGGATGGGTGAAGTGAAAAATAATGTGGAGGAGGAGAAAGAAAAAGAAAAATATTGTGAACATAAACTAGAGGAAGAGAAAAAATGTAATGAAAGAGTGTAAAATGAAGAGAAAGAACACAATGAAAATTTCAAAAGGAGTTGGTGAAAGTGAGAAATGAATTACTCTTTTCCAAAACCAAAGTATCTAAATATTATAAATAGACAATGATTCATATAAAAGATAACATTAGGGGGGATAAAGTAGGAAACTGATGATTTGATCAAAATATTGGAATTCATTCATGGTCTGTATTCTTACTCTTTCAAGGTCTAATACTACGTAAATGAAAGCAGAAAAGTGAGTGCTTCAAGAGAGGATACAAAAAGGAACATTTTGAAAACTGAGTGCTTCAAGAGAGGATACAAAAAGGAAAATTTTGACAACTATCTACAAAATAAGTGACAATGAATTGTTATCCAAAGGAATTCACAAACATAGTGATGATTCATTAAAGAGATCAGCTATCGTTCAGAAGTGTTTGATTCTAGGTGAAGCATAAGAATTGTTGAAGTTTCAAACAATGTTATGGGAGTTGTATGGAAATGTAGAAGACATCACAAAGATTGGTTTTTCAATTAATTTTGACAAAATAAAGAAATTATCATAAAGGATTTTTCGAGAGGAATAAGACAGAGAAAATGACGCTAGATAAGATGAAATTTTCGAAGAAACTAGATGAGGCCAACTTTTTTTGTTACGACAAACCATTAATAACATTGTGAGTGAGTTTGTGTAATACAACAAAAGAAATCATCAATCTCAACTATGAATTATTAATAAAGCTACTTATTAGTCACTATTAATTAAAACAAATTACAATTCCAATAGATAAAGAGTGCTACAAAAATGATGGAAAACGTTATAAGCCACTCAATAGAGGAAATTGTATAATATAATTAAGAGAAAGTTATTATTGAAATTCCATGTATTGTTTTAATTTTTAAATTTGTTCAATACAAGAGGTATCTCAGGAAAGATGAATGATTTATAGTTTTATATTTGAGTTCAAGCTAATGGTTCACATAAGTGTCTTTTCAATCAATGCATCTCTATTTTGGACTATATTTCTAGGAGTATGCGGTTCTTACTTTAAGTATAATTGTGGCATATAGGTGAAACACATATTGCATAGATATTTGACTAATAAAATCAGTATCATAACTTTGAGTTTAATGATTTATTATCCATTGGGTGTTATTCTTCTTAAATATATTATGAATAAAATACTATTATCATGGGTTTAACAAGAATTCTAATGTGTTTTAAATAGATATAAATAACGATTCAAGAAGAATATATTATGTAATAAATTCTATGAGTATTTGAATATATTAACTAAACATCTATATCACACGTTAATGAATGAAGGATTCCAATTTTCTAATGTTGGAACATCTATATCATTTGATTGACCATTTCTATGACTTTTTTAACATTCCACTAGTGCATTGATCTATCCATGTTGCCAACAAGGTCATCTGCATTATGATTGTTGAATTGTTTTCTACCCTCTCCATTAATTAATCTACTTCGATATTACCAAAGCCTTATCATAGGGAAAGTTATTCAATTTGTACATAGCCATGTAAATTTTTAAAAAAATATCCATATTTGTTTCATGCCTGCATTGTAATTTTGATTTTACCAAGGATATGGTGCTAAAAACTCACCTATCTTCAACTGAACCCAAAATCATTGTTTAGCATAGATCATCTAGTGAAAGAAAATAAATCATGGTTTTCTACAAAATATTGCTAAACCTAATTGTTTTCCATAGTTGAGTTATTTCTCTACACTCAAAGTGATTATCTAAATATTTGAATTGATTAATCATTGTATAGGCAAATTTTTGGGATTGACCAACCAACATATTCTTATTTAAAATACTCAGAATAATAATTAGATTGATATCATGAGGACTATAAAATAGTTGAATCAATGTATTCAATCTTTTG
This sequence comes from Taxus chinensis, assembly GCA_019776745.2. Taxonomy (NCBI): domain Eukaryota; kingdom Viridiplantae; phylum Streptophyta; class Pinopsida; order Cupressales; family Taxaceae; genus Taxus; species Taxus chinensis. Next base: position 594,199,518 of record CM034151.1, on the reverse strand, counting down.
TGATATTCGTCCTGCAAATAATTTTCATTTTGAGAGCTATTCCAATAGGGGAGATATAGTACAACCATTACTTTAAGAAAAAATACCTATTGAAACATTCAAGTATTTCTCCTAGTTGGTAAGTTATAATTTCTCTAAACCTTATCCTTTTTATGATACAATCTAGTAAAAGAATATCTGTGTGATATTTAACTTTTGAACGTTTCTATTTTCTACTCATTCAAATGACTACATGGGTATCTCCATTCCACTTATAGAAGCACATACTTCTATATAAAAATTGATATTTAGAAAATTACTTCAACTTCAAATGTTTTATAAAATTGTTCCAACTCTCAAAATTTAGATCCAAAAAAATTAGTCGCATTCAAAACTAAATTTTCTATATCCAAACAAATACATTTCCTCAATCATGTAAAATCAATAATAGATATACTTATTTCTTGGTCTTGTTTAATTAAATCATGTATTTCATCCAACATGGTAAGGAAACCACACAACATCATCAATGTCTCTATATATGTCAAATGATGTATCAAATCTTGAGCTTTTTCCACTTCCATGTGATTCTACAACACTACTCCTAATAAGGATGGATACTCATCATACACGCTATAAAAAGTTGATACAATGAGACCCACCTGTGATCCGTAAATGGGATGTAATAGAAACTGAATCATTTTTTCCATTCCTCCAGATACCTTAAAATTTTATCGATTACGTGACTAATGGTTAAAATAATTTTTAAAACATAATAGAATGCAAAAGTAAAAAATCATGACAAATATGAACACCGAGATGATAATGAGAATGAGGAAAGTTGGGGACACCAAGTAAAGATAGAATATTCTTATTTTTAAGAAAATATGTTATTAGAAGACCTTCTTTCGGATTGTGAAAAGAAATATCTAGCTCAAGTATTTTACCTAAATGATTATTTTTCATGAAATTGTTAAATTAAGATGTAATTGTCCCTCCATTTTCACCAAGTACACTTTGGTTTCTCATGTGCTATTCATAATACTTTTCATACCTCATATGTAAACAACCAGATGTTGTTTTCCATCTTGTAGCATTCCTTACAACTCCATCAAAAAATTTCTAATCATATATCTTTCTTACATGCTTCTTAATAATATCCAACCTTAATTGCATTGTCTTTCCCTACCCAATTTCTAGCTACAAATTGTATGTTTGCATTCCTTGAGACCTTCACTTTTATTTTCATTTTCAATAGGGTCTATAAATGGAATCTTATAAATCCACTCTAATCTAAAACTCCTTCCCAAGTCCCATTTATTTTCTTCCTCTTTGTTTGAGAAAGAGATATCTCTGGAGTATTTGGCATGTTGAAATTTCTATAATTACCATATTTTCCACTTTAATCATTCAATAGAGTAAAATTGGACTCCTAATATAGAGTTGGAATGTAATTCTTCCAACGATACGAATTTGAGTTCATCCAATGGGATGTCTTCAAGGGGAAGCATTTCATGTTCAAAATCATTGAAAGTTTCAGTCACTAAATTATCATTAAACTCATTTTGAGTTTTATTTTGAATTCTATCATGATCCATTGATAGTGCTGGACATGGATGACGTTCCATATATATTTTTTACAAAAAGATGTAATGTTTGGTCTATTAGAACTATAAGGTTTTGCACTGTCATTTATCTCTCATCATTTAATTGAGTATATCTTGGAATCCTAACATATATTTATAATGTAATTCTTCCCATGATATAGATTCAAGTTTTTCATATGGGATATCTTCAAGGGGAGGCATTTCATTTTCATCATCATTGAAATTTTCAACCATGGTATTATCATTGAACGCATTATGAGTTTCATTTTAAATGCTATCATGATCCGTTGATAGTGGTGGAAATGGATGACCTTCCACATATGGTTTCTTAAAATAAGATGTAATGCTTCATTTTTTAGAACTAGAAGGTGTTGTACTACATTCATTTCTCGAGGTTTCCTTATTACCTACCATTTTCCTGTACTATTTTTTTGTTACTATTAGATAAATGAATAAATGTTGATAACATTACATGGGGAATAGTCAAGAGAATAACAATATTAAAAATTATGAATAAAATAATGGAGCTTTGAAACATATGGATATTTGAAATTGAACTTCTTCATTAAGGGGCATGAAAATAATAAACTATGATGGGACACATAAAGAGACCTAGATAAAAAAGGAAAATGGAAATGATGTACATATGATAGAAGTTCCAAAAATTAAGAAATGATAATTTGAAAAGTATCACAAATTTTAATAGCATCAATAACTCAAAAAATAAGAGAAAAACATTACGCCACATGATCACATACATGTTATAAAATTTAAACTAGATCATTGATCAATTGATTTACTAGTTACATATAGGCTACTATGCTGTAAAATTAAATGTGGGAACCTGTAAGAGCTTTGTTTATCTATATTTTGTAATCACCATCCAATATTATATTGTGAGCATGAACAACTATGCATAAATAGAAAGACAATCAAATGATTAAGCAAACCTTTCCTCCATGTTTTCCTTGAGAACCTCAGATAAGTTTGTGGAAGTGTTTAAACTTGTAGAACCTTGTAAAGAATGAATTGTCAGTGCTCTTGAATTAACCTCAAAAATGAGATATTGTAATGCTACGAACACAAAAATGGACACCGAAAAGATTCCAATATGTAGATATTGGATGCCAAGTTGGCAGAGTTTTTGTTGCTTCAATCTAAGATAAATCCAAAGGATTATTACAAAGGATTGGATTGATTTTATAGATAAGGGGGGAGGCCATGAAAATTGGATCTAAATTTGAATGAGGTTCTAAGACCATGAATGCATTTCTTGAAATAAAAGTGGCTTTGGTCTGTGCAGTTGCATCTTTGAAGGGGTGGTGATTATTTAGTTGGTAGTAATATTTCATCCGAGAAAGTGGTTGTACATGAAATATTATTGTTCCCACCTTTGTAGGATTCTAGAATTAGAGTGGATTTGACTAGGATAGTGATGTCAAGTCCAAATGGAGTCCAAATAGGATAAATATATTTATTTTCCAATTTAATTAGTTATGAAGTGTAGTATGATTAATCATTGATTTAATAAAATGTTAATTAAACTAGCTAAAGGTTTAGGAATTAATTTAATCAATTCAAAAGGGTAATAAAATTAGCTAAGGGTGATAGAATTGAAGCATGCATTAATTAATTTAATTAATCAATTATAAAGGATATGAAGGACAATTGGGGATAAATTGGAAACAAGTATGTAATTTTGGGGTGTCTACATTTTCCCCTCTTTAAAGTGTTATTACGAAGTAATAGCATTTAAAAGATAGTAGACATATGTAGATCGGTGATCAGATGACAAGGAAACATGGTAGATGGTCTTGATTTTCCGTGGTGATGCATTTAGATGCTCTAACGAGTATGGATGTGAGGGAACATTTAGATTCCTCGAAAAATAGAATGGTAATAGAATGCCCCCTCAAGTAGATGGGTGATGCAGAAAAGCAATGAAAATCCGCTTGATAGGAATAAGAGAAGGAATTTTAACAAGGATGGGATGGATTGGACTCATATAACAAGCGTCATTTAAAGAGTGAAATTTAGAGCAACCTTATTTTATTCTTGCACAATAGATTTATCACCATGATTATAAAAGAATCATGATGTGTAATCCAAATGCATGTAAAAAAACACACATAACAAAGAAAAGATAAAAAATGAAAACAAATCCAATATACACCATATAAGTATGCACCATAGATATAAATAAGTCAAGATGATAACAAAATATGTGTAATTGGTCCAAAAATTAATATCAACAATGCAACACAACATAAAAAATGAGACGATTAACTATGCCCCTAATATGTGTCAAAATGATGAATAAGCAGATGTGAATGACCCTAGTCACTAAACTTATGAAATGCATAGGGATAGGATCAAAATAAAGAGTGGAGTAATCTTAGACACTCCAAAATACACTCTTTTTGGATCTACATTGAATATTGATCTGAAAGTGAAATATGATCATTGACCTCAAGTATTAAACTTATGAAATACATGGGAGGAAATGAGATCCGATATTTGCTAAAGTGAAGTTATATCGCAAAGGAAAAAAATTGGTTTGACTTTCCCCAAGCAGAGATATTAACATGCAATAGGAATATGATAATACAATAATTACAAGTGATTCAGTGACACACATCAAGCATTTCAATAAACCCAATATGAACAAGAATTAACTACACCAAATTTATATGTGAGCTAAGATGTTAATAATTTTCCTCCAATTGGTCGAAAATATCAAATTACAACAAAATAATAAACAGACATGCTAACAAAAGCATCATTATAATGTTGAAAAATGGAAGCAATATAACACAATTTGTAATAATGTCTAATGACACCCCTAGTGTGTTCCAAAATGAAGAATTAGACATATATGAATGCCTTCAACTAATAGCTTAAAAACACAAGAGGATTGTATCGGGCCAAAGAGTGGAGAGATCTTAGAAACTCCAAAAATATTCTTGTCAGATCCCATTGATTTTTTACCTATATTTGATTAAATTAAAATCCAAATGTGCCCTAAGAAAAATAATATTATGAAAGGGTAATTGATTGTTTTGCCTCAAGCATAGATATACACCACATGAAAGAAAATTGATTATCAGAAGATGATCTAGAATGATCAATAGGATCTCTGTCATATGGTGATATTGTTGAAATGTGTTATTGAGTTGCTGAGATTTTGTCAAAAAAAAAATAATGTTTTGGTTTTTGCCAATTTTATATTGTTTTTGGTTTTTGCTAGTTTTATATTGTTTTTGGTATTTTGAACATATTTGATTTTTTTGTATTTTTGAACGTATTTCAATGTTTTTGTATTTTAAAACATATTTTAATGTTTTTTTTTTCAACATATCTGAATGCTTTAGGATTTTTAAACATATGTGAATGTTATTGGATTTTTAAACATATTTGAATGTTTTAGGATTTTTAAACATATGTGAATGTTATTGGATTTTTAAACATATTTGAATGTTTTTGGATTTTTAAATATATTTGAATGTTTTCAAATTTTTGACTCGGTAAAAGGGTACACCATCTAAACTCATGTTCAAACAATTGTAAACATTTCATTCCATTGGCAAAATTTATATGATATAATGATAGGATGTCTCACTCCACTCGTGACTCCATGAAACTAGGAAGATGTGTGGACTCAACACCGAGAGCCAAGAAGGATATAATAATAATGAGATAGTGATATGAAAATGGAGATGATGGATGCCAAGACACAAGGTGTAATAATGGTCCATTTAGGAAAATGTGACTCATCTCTAGTAAAGATTAACTGAATGATTCAAGATGATTTCAATTTATATATTTTGACTAGAATTAGACCCATTGGTGGCCTACTGGTTGAAAATATCTAGTTGAAGGAATTTTTCTCTCTCTTAACATGAGAAACTTCTTGGGATGTGTATGATTAAGCACTTTTGATTCATATTTTCTTAAGGCTTTATGTTGTTTAATTTTTTTAAATGACCCCCTACATCTTGCCCCATGTCACCAGTAAGAGGAAAATGCTCAACATCGAAGAAAAAGTGTAGATGAGTAAGGATACCTTCCTCCATTCCTAGTCTCACACTAATACTAAGAAGCATGGGCTCATCACTCAAGATTGTGAAGGATGAAAGGTGTAATTATTGATATATTTTTTATATTTTAGATTAACTTTTCCTTGTATGTTAATATTGTGCTTATTGGGAAGGAAAAATTTCTCCCTAAATCTCAGCCTCATATGAAAAGATGGAAGCAAGGGTCCAATATCTTAGATAGAGATGGATGGTCAAAAGATCCAGGTAAAGAAGTTTAGTTCTTTCTGTTAAAGAGAGAACTTGTTTGAAAGGATGATTTTCCATCAGTAATATTTTAGAAAAAATCATAGGTAAAAAAAATGGAATGATAGAAACCATAATAGGGATGAGACACACAATGCCTAAGATGAACAATATTAACATGTGTCATATAGGTGAAGAATGTGGATAGATGATGATGTTATAATTAATATATCTGTCAATGGATGAAACATTTAAAATTGTTTATTAAATGAATTGGCCGTATAAATGGCCTCCCATAGTGTGAAGAGTACCCATGGACAAGAAGGTTTTACTTCTATGTTTTTATTTTCAAATCGTGTTATAAGGAGGTGTGTGATATGGATTTTTACTCTTCCTACGCCTTTTATTTTTTTTAGTTTTGAAAAAGGAGGGTTTTCAATGGACTCAATGGGAGAGAGGTTGCTATTTATGAATTGTGATTGGTCTTGATGTGCGAGAGTTGGGCCGACATGATCCAAGTCAACAAATTAAATCAAAATATTTGATGAGTCTTGATTTACGAGACTTGGGAAGATGAGATCTAATTCAATGGAGTGAATCAAAAGATTTTATGGGTCCTAATTTATAAGAATTTGGTTGATGAATTATAGTTCAATGGAGTGAATCAAAATATTCAAGGAGTTATGTTGTACTATAATTGAGCAGATGAGGTCTAAGTGAATAGAGTGAATCAAAATATTTGAGGAGTCCTTTTGTACTAGACTTGGGCATACGCAGTCCAAGTGAATAGAGTGAATCAAAAGATCTGAGGAGTATTGTTATATGAGAATTTGGTAGATGAGGTCTAAGTCAACATAGGGAATCAAAATATTTGAGGAGTCCATTGTACAAGACTTGGGTGGACGAGGTCCAAGTCAACATAGTGAATAGATAAGGTTTTGATGAGATTGAAAAACATATATGATGTGAGAGCAAAATTGTCAATGGGGAGAATACATTAAAATTCATATTCATCCATGAGTGGAAAGATGTGAGCAGTGAAGGATTCATATTTATATAGGCATCCAGGGCTTCTTATAGGATGCAGAGATTAAATATTTAATTTCACTCCTTTTAGGTAATGGATTAATTAGTTTGATCATAGATTTGAAAGTAAATCTCAAAATGGTTGTGTGAGAATGTTCCTAGGTATACACATCTCATAGAGTTCATGCATGTGGATGTCTTGACACATAGGTATCATTGTTGACTGTTTAATAATTTTATGTAAAGCACAAGAAGACTCTACATCAAATGATTGTCATGAAATATTATTAAATTCAAGATTGATTGTTTGAGGTATTATGGACATGGAAGGTTGCATTGTTGTTAGTGTCCAAAGTTGTTTTTTTTGTGTCTCAATAATAATACTAGGGATGTCGGGCATAGGAGTTAGCATTGAAAGAATATAATCAAGCTCAGTGGTGTTTGATGACTGACCCTCTTCTTTGGAATCTTCATTTATATCATGGATTTGACATGAGTGTTGAAGAAATTTTGAGTTCTTGTTTGACGTTTGAAGACATTTTTCTGGAACATTAATTTTTGATTTAATTAACATAAGAACATCCTAAAGAGAGATTTCTTAGTTTTGGTTTATACATCCTTGACCTTGTTTGTCTTAATCTCATTGATTTTCATCATTTAAAATGTTTTGGAAAACATTTTCGTCATCATTGGAAGTTGAGGTAATTGACACGTTTTCGATTTCGATAGCTTCGTCCTTGATCTCTATAGAAATGATTCCTTTTTTAATTAAGCCTTGGAATTAATGGCAAAGACGTACACATCTATCTATCTGATGACCATCAATACGATGAAAGTTGCAGTATTTATTGGGTTTGTACCAATATGGCTTAGGTTCCCCTTTGACAAAGGGTTTTGTAATTGGATATATTATCATTTTATCCTTTTCTAATTGATAAAAGAAACTCAATATACTTTGTTCGAGGGGTGTAAATTGACGTTTGAATTTGCACAGAGTAGTGTCTTTGTTAGGTTGTATGATTGTCTTTTTGGTTGATTGATCACTAAATTGGGAAGCCATATGAGAGAGTTGTCTTTTCATCTCAATAAATTGTGCTAATAACTCATCGTGTAATGTCTTTCATGAACTTTCCATTTTTTGAAAGAGGGTAGGAACAAATAAGAGATAAGATGAGCTACTCAACCCTTAGCAAAGTGAATGCTAAGATGGAAGATACTTGAAAATATTGGATAAGTTATGTAACCCTGAGAAAAGTGAATGCTAATACAAAAGAAGATGGGAAATGTGATTGATGTGCTCAACTCTTAACAAATAATTTTTTTAGATAGGCGAGGCTTAGCGATGAAATATGAATACTCAAATATAAACAAAGTGAATGTTGAAAGAAAAGGTTTAGAAATGATTATGCCTAAAATTTAACAAAGTGAATGTTAAAATTATAGACACAACATGGGCTAGTACTTAAAGTTTAACAATGTAAGTGTTAAACTAAAATACATAGGGTAAGTGCATGGAAATGAGGGGCCAAAAGGGGGTAAAAAAGAGACACCTTTTTCCTGAAATCAGTGAAACTTTAACTTCATCGAATAATTCGACATGCCTATGATAAAAATTTGACAAAGTGATAAGAATAAGTACCATAGAGCTCGGAATCTAGTTTCTAAACTATTAATTTTTTTTTCAGTGGTTGAGATTAAGAGGGTCAAATGTGGTGTGCACACAAAGTATGTATATTTTTGTGTCAAAAAGATAAGAACCTATTGTGTGTGCGCCCCGCCCCCCATTTTTTGAGTTATATATATATATTATCAAATCCCTTCAATACAAAGTTATCTAAGACCATGTACAAGGTCCCATTATTTTTTCATAATTTATGGATGAATATATTTTTTAAAATTAATTTTTAAAGTGCACATATCCCAAAAATGAAATATTTGTGTGTGCACCCCCATAACTTTGAGAAAAAAAAACCTTTTTTAGTTTTTTTTTAGTGCATTTAGAATGGAGTTTATAAAAAACCACTTTTTAAATTTGGATGAAAAAATTGTAAATTTTGCACCAAAATGTATGAATAGGGTTTTGCGAGAAAACAAGGTAGTAGTAAAAGAAATTATGGATGAAAGCCTTAAACTAATTGGATTTTAGAAATAAATATATCATCATAAAGGTAAAACCGAGCTTGACATCGTAGTATAATTTATTTTTGAATATTATGTTTTAATGCATCAAATATTGGGGTACACACGTGAAATTTTGCTTTTTTTTTGTCAAACACAGTTTTAATCACACAGAAATAATCCAAACCTTTGGTTTGGAAATCCAAGGCAAATCCAAGCCTATGGATTGGGAATTTCAAACCCAAAAAAAATAAAACATGAGAGCGCTATAACACACTTGTGTTTTAATGTGTTATGTGGTATATGTGTTTGTGATATGCTTCTATTGACTAAATAAATGCTTAAGTATAAGAAATAATAAAATATAAATAATAATAAAAGAAAAACTTATAATTTATAAGATCTTAGGGTCACTCTGGACCTTAAGGAAGTAATCTCACATCTCCATCTATCACGATTTAGATGATAGTTTTTAAGATTATAATCTGGTTAATAGGTAGGTATTTTTCAAAATTTCAGCATTCAATCTTTTATGATTTAAATTATACAATCTATATCTGTTTTGTGAAAGAATATAGTCATTGTTTAGGTTTTAGGGCCTTTTGGATTGGTTATTGAAATTTGTAGGAGTGTTTAGGAATATTTAGGAAAGGTTAACTCATTTAAGGGCAATCTTCTCAACAATGGGTTTTCTAGGTGCAGGGAAAAAACACTCAAATGGTGAAATTTGACTTCTTCGGACGAATTTGGGAGCTCCGTAAGGAGTTAGGAGGAAAATTAGTAGGAACTAAAAAGATATTTGAAGCCTATAAATGTTGGTAACATCCATTTATCTTTAAGACTTGAAGTTTTGATGAATAATTTCAAGATAGTGTAGCTACCCCTTTTGGTTCCTGAAAAAATGGCCCTAAATTTGTAAGCACTAAAGACATGATCACTACATGGTGCTAGGTTAATATTTGTAAACAATGATAAGTATATTTAGGAATGGGTACTATCATAGATAGACTATTGTTTATCATGGGTAAGGATCTCATGAGGATGGGGCCAATTTTTGTGAGTTGAAAACACCTTCCTAACACCCCAGATTGTGTTTTTGAGTGACGAAACTTCTAAAATGAACTTTAAACCCAAAACCCTAATCCCTAAGCCATAAACCATAAACCATAAACTTAAACCCTAAACCATAAACACTAAACCTTGAGACCTAAACCCTAAACCTTAAACAATTAACCCTTAACCCTGAGCCCTAAACCCTAAACCATCAACCCTTGATCTTGAGCCATAAACCCTAAACCCTAAATGGTGAACCCTAAACCCTGGGCCCTAAAACCTAAACCATAAACCATAAATCTTAAACCATAAATCATAAACCTTAAACCCTAAACACTAAACCCTAAACCCTTATTTATTAACCCTAAACCGTAAACCTTAAACACTCAACCCATAACCCTAAGCCCTAAGACCTAAACCTTGAACCATGAGCCCTAAATGCTAAACCATAAACCCTAAACCCTCAAAACTGAATCCTAAATCCTAAACCCTAAATCCTAAAAAATAAACCATAAACCCTCAACACGAAACCCTAAACCTCAATCCTTGAATAGTTCCAAGCTAATCAAACAACCTCTAAGATAGTTCAAGAAATATATTAAGCATCTAGAGGTGATTTCAGAAAATCTTGGAAGTGTTAGAGGCAATTTAATAATATTTAGGAATATTGTTTAGGGATTAGGGATTAGGGTTTAGGGCTCATGGTTTAGGGCTAAGTGTTTAGGGTTTATGGTTTAGGGATCATGGTGGTAAAAATAAGGTTTAGGGCTCACATCTCAGGGTTTAGAGTTAAGGGTTTATGGTTGAGGTTTTAGGGTTTAGGGCTTAGGGTTTAGGGTTTAGGATTTAGGGTTTAGTATTTAGGGTTTAGGGCTCAAGGTTTATGGTTTTGAGCTCTAGGTTTAAGGATTATGATTTAAGGCTTAGGGTTTATGACACATGATTTAGGGTTTAGGTTTTAAGGATAAGGGTTTAGGGGTTAGGTTTTAGGGATCAAGGTTTAAGGCTTAGGGTTTAGGGCTTAGGGTTTAGGGTTTATGTTTTAAGGTTTAGATTTTAGGGTTTTGGGTTTTAGATTTTAGTTTTTAGGGTTTAGGTTTTATGGCTTATAACTTAGGTTTTCAAGGTTATGGTTTAGGGTTCAAGCTGGTAAAAATAGGGTTTAGGATTTAGAGTTTAGGGATTACGGTTTATGGCTTAGGTGTAGGATCAGATGATACCACTCTAGGTGCAGCTCCCCTCTTGAGGATCATATTCATATTCAATGTATTGTAGTCGAAGAGGGAAGCTCCCCTATCAAAATTGAGTATTCAATATGACGTGGAAGATGAGTAAAGAAAATGAAAGCTGGAGAATTATATTTCATTGGTAATTAGTACTAAGTATCAACAAGACTAATATGGATTTCGACTACTCGACTAAGAGGTCATGACAATATTAGGACCATATTTCCTAGTCTTGTGCCTAGAACCATTATTGAGTCTACTTGTGAACAATAAGAATACCAATATGGGTATTGCTAAGAACATAATGGAGTTATCAATCGCCTATTATATCTTTCTTGTTTAGTTCTTAATGGGAGTCAATTGGCCTACGGCTTAGTGACCTTCCATTCATTGATAATTCCTTCTATGATAAACACATGGATGCTTTCCAAAGTTCCTTCAAAAATATAGGGTTAGTCATCAAGCATAATGACGGGTGTGATGTGATGTGTCAAAACTATATATTCACAAGAACCTCTTCTTCCTTGAAATTACCTGGTTTTTCTCAGTAATGATTTCACCCTATATCCAAGGATCGAGGACTACTAGGGTCTGTGGAAATGTTGGAAATTTAGGAATCATCGAGTTTATAAATAAGAATGTCATTGCATCTGGAGAAACATTATAAAACGTTAGAGTAATGCATCTTGGAAAATAAAATTGAAACTCAGAAATCCTCTCAAATTTCCAGTCTAGGTCTTGGTCTAGGTCATGTTCTTGGTCATGTTTCTTTTTCTAGTTTTGGTTGTGGATTTTTTCATCAAATATGGAAGTTTCAGGAAAGTAATCCACACTTGAATAATTATTCCCATTTATATTTCTGGTAATGCCAATAACAGTGTCAATGCCTGTGGAATTCAGTTGGTGGAAGGCGGGGTTGTGCCCTTGTTGGATTTTCCTCATGACATCATAGGTAACCTTTTTGGTATTATCAAAGAGAATTGCCCATGTTTTTGTGATAAGTTTAAAATATCCCTCACCTCCTAGGAACTTGTTTTTATCAAGATGTATTTGCAAGGCTAGTTTTAGCGAGTATTAACAAAAAAAACAAATTTGACTGGAATTACTTACAAAATGTATTCCTTCGCTTCAAGCTTATCTTTATAAATACAATTTGGCTTTCAAAGTTCACCATATTTTCCAAATTTGGGGAAAATTGACATTCTAGACCTATGAATCCATCAAGAAAATGATGAGTTCATTTCCTCCAACCTTTCTTGAAGTGAATTTAAATGAAATGAAATTTGTAATTTGGAGGTGGCACATGGTAGACATTAATTGTCCTGCCACCGATTTTGAGTAAAATTATAACATAAAATTTAAACCCTAATCCCTAAACTATAAACTTAAAACCTAAACCTTGAACCTTGAGACCCTAAACCCTAAACCCTAAACGCTTAACCCTGAGCCCTAAACCCTAAACCCTAAACTATAAACCCTTAACCTTGAGCCCTAAATCTAAACCATAAACTCTAAACCCTCAACCCCAATTCCTAAATTTTAAACCCTAAACCCTAAACCTTAAACCCTAAAACTTGAGGCCTAAACCCTAAACAATCAACCCTAATCCATAAGCCCTAAACCTTAAACCCTAAACACTGAACCCTAAACCTTGAACCCTAGACCTGAGCCCTAAACCCAAAACCATTAACCCTAAGCCATAAATTGTAAACCCTAAACCCTAAACTAGTAACACTGAACATTGAACCTTGGGCCATAAACCCTAAACCCTAATCCCCAAACCCAAACCCTAATCCCCAAACCCAAACCCTAAAACCTGATCCCTAAACCCTAAACCCTAAACCCCAAACCCTTTTTACCCTAAATCCCAAACCCTAAACCCTAAACCATAAACCATAAACATAAACCCTGGACCTTGAACTATGAGCCATAAACTTTGAACCTTAAAACCTAAACCCTAAATCCTAAACCCTAAATCATAAAACCTAAAACCTAAACCCTAAACCCTAAACCCTAAACCAAAAACCCTAAGAAGTGAACCCTAAAGCATGAGCCCTAAGCGCCTAAACCCTGATCCCTAAGAGCTAAACCCTAAAGCTTGAACAATGAGCCCTAAATGCTAAACCCTAAACCCTAAATTGAGAATAACAATTCTGGTGGTATTTTTGGGTCTGAAATATTAAGATACTAAGTGTTGGGCCCCAAAAATATTGACTAAGTACATAAAGGAACATGAGCACACAATACCTAGGTTAAAGGATGGTCGCGCAAGAAGAAGGCACACAAGGAAGGGTTCTAGGAGGGTTTTATAAGGGTCGTGTTATGCATCAGAAGACAAGGTCTCAGGACTTAGCCATTTTTGGTGTATCAGGAAGGACATAAGAAAAGTGTGACCTGACTGCACATGCGGAATGGATAAGGTGCCAGCCTGGCGACAGGTTGGCCTAAGAAGGAATATGCCCTATGATGGAAGCTTCTACAAGACCATCATGGCAAAAACTTGAGAGCTCAAGCCTGGAGGAGCATGCTCCCATGGAGGACCACATTCAGACACCTAGCGCCAGATTTAAGGACGGAGAAGGATGAATTGGCACTCCAGGGTGCCTATAAATACAAGTTCCCGTAGAAGAAAAGAGATATAGATAGATAGAGATATTAAGAGAGAGCGGAGATTTGTAGAAATGCTTGCAAGGAACTCTATTTGGGTTGGGTAGATAAAACATAGGAGAAGGATGTACCAAGGGCTTGGATGTTTAGATTTTCATTTTAAGAGTTAAAGGATAGGAATCCAGTTATGATGCATGACTTCATTTTTCCTTTCTTTGATGCTCTATAATGAATCTAATGAATGTAATGAGGTTACCAAGTTAATTGAATATGATCCTTTTTGGTTCAGATTCATACATGATTCTTCATAGTTCCTTTTCGTGTATGTTTATAAGATGAATATGAATTCCTATGCATTTTCCTTTCTATTTTGATTCAGTTCTTTAAGTCTGTTAAAGTATCTCTGTCTGTAATGACTGTAATGATCTAGAGCTATTCTGAGCTCTATGATGTTTGAATGCTTCATTCCCACTCACTTCCTTTAAATTTTGGATCATAGATGATGTTTTCCCACTCAACTCACATAAAAGAAATACTCAGAACCCGTGCATGCCTCGGATGAGTTCCCAACACCCGCTGGGTGATAGGCCGGCACACATGAGATTCCCTTGTTCTTTAGTGGGTGTAAAAATGAATATATCTTGGTTCCATTTCTGGGACCTCTTTTCAAAGTTGTAGTGGGAAATGGCATATATCATGATCTTTGTAGTAAGTGATGACATAGTGTTTAACCTTGGAAAGTGTTGAATCATGGTTTAAGAGCATAGAGGATGAATTTTCTCATAGATTCAGCATTGGACCTAAGTTTGATGCATGTAGATGGGTAGAAGAGAACCTTTACCATGATTTATATGAAACTTTTTTATGTTGCTTCCCAGCAAAGCTATATGAATGGCTCTCAGCATATGCATCTAGATCAAGCTGGTATTATAAATCACACACATGGACCCAAGAATAATACTAAAGGTTGCAGGATGCAGATCTGACGTGGACTCGTGTTGTGGATCATTTGTGGAAAGGGTGTGTTGGCTAGCTACACTCTAGAGTATGCTATTATTACATATTCTTGCTCGGAAGTTGCCGAGTTTGAGTTTTTACGGGAGCCTAGAGGATCATTTCTACATGTTATTCTTCTGGCAATGAATATCTTGATTGTTACCTTGAGTTTAGATACATTTCCAATTACCGAATAAACTGTTTTGAGTGTTGGGTGAGGAAGCTAGGGTGGAGGAAGATGGTAGATATTGCGACGGGGAAAGAAAGTGAAGAGAGGTGAATCAAGTATAGTGAAGCGCATAAAAGGGAGATTACTAAACAACATGAGGTTGCAAGTTTGATGGATCTATGGAGGAAGATGTTGCGGGAAGGAGTTGAGGTTCACGTGGAGAATGTGGGACCTAAGCAGTCTGTGCTACCCCATCTTGGCAAGCATGTAAGAGATACCCCTTCAGCTTCTGATGAGAGTTCATCGTGTGGAGAGAGAAGAGTCGTTGGAATGCATCTGAACCCACCTAGTGACCAAACCGTGGCACTTGGTTTTCTAGATCAAGGAAGGAGTATCACTGACCTAGTTGTATCAGTGGAAGTGACAGATATGCACCTAGGAGATACAATTTTTCATTTCCCACTTCTATGGCTATGCATACTATCCCAGTATTCGGAGGAATTTTTAGACAAGGAAAAAGTACACAATCCTTTGGTCTCACATCAGGGAGTGGCACGGGGTACACTATTGGTAGTGGGTTATTATAAACTATTGGCATGCATTTCAATGGAACTTTGGGGACCCTTGGCATGACCACTACATGACCTTGTGGATCTAGTGGATCTAGTGGGTTAGAAGGAATGAGACCTAGTGGATCTGGTGGGTCAGGAGGAATAGGACCTGGTGGGTCTGGTGGGTTAAGAGGCACAGGACTTGGTGGGTTTGGTGGATTTACCGGTGAGGGAAATACCAGAGGACACCAAGGCTCTGGCTCAGGAGGACAAGGGCCCCAACCACCTCCTCAAGTAATATTTGAAATTTATCTCTACACTCTTCATACTACCAGAGGCATAGAGGATGCTGTTGAAGCATGTTCACAAGTGTGAATTGCTATGGTGTGTGAAGGGGATCACAACCCCAGAAGCGAAAGGCCAGCTCAGTTTGCAATGACGTTGTAAGGGCACACACATAAATGATATAGGAAGTATGACCCCCAATCAGATGGGGGTAGATTACACCACAGTTGAAAAATGCTTTCCTAGCATAGATTTACACATCCCTGAGTTTGAGCAGAAGAGCATCGGCATGCTCTCAAGGAGATTTAACAGGGAATGGTGGAGAGCATGCGGGAGTATGATGCATCGGTTTAAGACTCTCCTGTCAAAATTTTCATATGAAATTTAGCCTTCACAACATGATCAATGGTTTTTTGTGAGGGTTGATAACTCACATTTAGAAGATGATTTATCTCATAAAAATTTCATAGACCCGCGCAAGGTGTTGGAAGCCTCTCATACGTGTTGAAGCTGTTGACAAGTGTTAATACTGGCAGTTAGCTCATTCCTAGAAAGCTTAAATCACTGCTATGGCTAAGCAGTTGGAGAAGTTATCTGTGAACTAAACTCATGAGATTCGCAGTGGAATATGGTGTACAGGATTGTGAAGTGGAGGGGCATGCCATAGATAGTTTCCCTCAGAAGATAGTACACGCCATAGAAGTAGATTGTGAGGTTTGTCATGGGGACCATGATGCAAGTAGATGTCCCTTATTACAACACACAATTCAGAATAATGTATCTTACTACTGTAAGATCTACACCTCTATAATCGATGATACTAAGGATTATAGGCTTATTGATTAGATCGATGAGGCCATTGATCATGGTGTGCACCAGACCAACATTTACTAGTAGTTCTAAGGGTGATGACCTCCATTATGAGGACCACACAGATGGAGGTGAGTGCATGGAAGAAGATTCTCGCAGGGGATTCCATGGTTGTGGTAACCACAAAGGAGGAAGAAGTGAGTACCCACATGGGGACCTATGTTAAAATTGTGGATCTATAGAACGTTACAAATGAGAATGTCCAAATCTATTAGACGTACTCATGGTGTGGAAAAAAACACAAGTATAAAGAGTGTCCAGAACTCTACAAGCATATGAATCTAGCAACACCAGATAGATAAGGGAACTCCATATGGTAAGCATAAATAAGGGTCACATCCATAATGGATTCCAAGAGTAGTGTATGACGTGATGCCAGCTAGGAACGTGTGTATGGTGACAGACAAGCGTACAGATGCCGTGCACGTACATAGGAGATGCCCAGGGTACTAAGGACATTGGTTTCAAGAGAGGAGGTGGTCACACGAAAATTATCCATGGACCCTACACATTAGAAATAATGTGTACCAGGAGACTATGGACGTGATTAGGAGTTTACAAGGGGAGATATCCAGTGTCTCAAGGAGCAATCGAGACATGGAGGTAGCAACGGAAGGATAGGTCAAGGTTCAAAGAAGATGAACTAGATGAGGTAAAAGAAGTATGTAAAATGATAAGGAAAGAGAATATTATTCCCTTGCTGGGAGAATGGCTAAGTGAGAAAGTACCATGCATGCCGGAGTAGAGTGATGAGAGGACAATTCTTAACATGCAAACCTTTCCCCGCATAGCCTTGAGTACGATAAGGAGATCACATTAAATGTAGTCGTGGATGGATGGCTCCTTAGTAATATCCTCATTAACACATCTGTGAAAGAAGGTGAATGTTCTTACCTTGGATGCTTGGCATCAGATGGGAAGGCCCGCATTACAACTATATTTGAATGTGCTATATATGGTGAACAAAGATGAAGAAAATTCCCATCGGTTTATTAAAAGGTGTGGCATATATAAGCATTCAGGGGGCCAAGTTTATTGGGGACTTTGTGGTCTTGGTGCTTGCCAAGGTAGACAACTTCCTAGTGTTGCTTGGGCACCCATGGTGTTACAAGAATAATGATAGATCATTAGGTTTAACAAAGGGATATATCAGTTTTGAAAATAAAGAAGAACGAGTAATCATACCTTTTGACAGATGGGAAGTCGGCACCCTACACAGAGCCATTGGGAGAAGAATTCCTTGATAGAATATATATGTGCTCAATTAGGGATCCTAGAGATACTCCATCCTATAGAGGGAGTTATCAAATTTGTGGATGCCCAGTCTGTGAGTGATACCACCAAGTATAACATGTGATAATTGAGCACACGGGACCTATGAGTTGATCAAACGATATTTAAGAGGATTGGTGACCAAGATGAACAAAGGTGCATGTATAGTATGACACATGGCTAGGAGAGAAAGGAGCTACCTAAGTTACTCAGGAAGGGGCCTAATCCCTGAGAATATTATTGTGCAGAAGATGGAGGCCCAGTGGAGAAATGAAAAATGAAAGAATGAGACATGCTTAAGTTACGTAACCTACTTGAGAACTGTTGTGCACGTTGGTGGGGAACACGTATCGGGAGAACCTCTTGGAATTGTGCGTGAGGTGAGAATTTCCTTCTCCATAAGATTTTGTAGAAGTAATGCACCCACGGCTATAAAAGACTACCATGGTCAGGAGACCACTTCCTTCCATATCCAAGCATGTGAGACAACTTGGATGGGAAGCGCAGAAGCATTACCACCTTCATTATGGGTTCACAAGTTGTACTCCACTCATGTAAGGCTGTGCATATGCACATGGTATATCCACTCTAAGAGATGCATCGTCAAATTGGTAATTGGAAAGAATTAGACGGCTGACCTCATTTAAACATTTGAGTACCAGAGTACAAATCCGTCAGTACATAAGGCATTGCAGAGTTGTCAAGTACCTTACAACATTAGGGATAGTGATATGGATAGAAGACAAAATACAAGATTTTCTAGGTGAACCTGGCTTGGAAGCGTGTTTTGAGGAGGAAGAAACAACAGAGATATAGTTTGAGCGTGCACGTGTATAGAGAAATAATAAAAGAGGAAGATGGTGTATGTTATTGATGGAGAAGAAGTGCAAAAAAATTGGATGTTAACCACTCTGTAGGGAAACGCGTGAGGTCATAGATAGTGCTGATGAATGGGCACACATGCCTACCATGAAACCTTTAAAGACAAAGAAGGTTAACATCAGCTCAGAAGAAGAGCCTAAAGAGGCTATCATCGGAGACTATTTGTTGGAGAAGGAAGTCTCCAAGATCATTGATATTTTATGTGAGTTTGAGGATTTATTCCCACATGTGAGTATCATGAACTCAAAGGCGTTCACCATTCCTTGGGGGAAATGAGAATTAAGTTGAAGGAGGGTGCGTGCACCTGGTCTAGAAGAGACCATACCAGATGAATCCTAACCTATGTGCATGAAGGTCAATTAGAAGAAATATGATAAGATGATAGCATTAGGCATCATTAAAGCTGTTGAAGAGTCATAGTGGATAAGTCCCAATGGTGATTAGTATCAAGAAGGATGGAAGGATAAGGATCTACATTGATTACAGGGACCTGATTGTAGTGTTTATCATTGATCCTTTCCCATCCCCATTTACTGAAGAAATATTAGAGGGAGTGGTAGGAAGTGAGGTCTACTTCTTTCACAGATGGATTCTAAGGCTATCACCAGATAAGGATTATGAAGGAGGACCAAGAGAAAGATGACTTTTTCCACTTGAGTGGGGAAGTTTTGCCTATACAGTCATGCCTTTTAGGTTGAAGAACATGTACCTATTGTGTTCTCGTGCATTGTGGCACAAGCTTTCAAGGACTTCATCCATAAATTTCTTCAAGTCTACCTAGATGATTGGACAATATATGAGTTAGTGAAGGACCATTGTGAAAACTTAAGGCTAATGTTTGAAAGGTGTCATCAGGTGAGAATATCCCTCAACATTAAGAAGTGTGTCTTTGCTACCTTGTTTGGAACATTATTGGGGCACATCATATGTAAGGAAGGCCTACAAGTAGATCCCTGCAAAATTTGTCAGTAATTGTGGGATTGAGGGAGCCTACTGGTCAAAGTGCAGTACGTGGGTTTCTTGGGCATACAGGGTACTACAAGAAGTTCAATTGGGGGATATGCCAAGATCAGCTGTGCCTTTAAAAGATTTCCTTAGACATAAAATTACGTTTCATTGGGGAGAGGTGCAGCAAAAGGCATTCAACACTTTGAAGGATAGGCTTGTCACCGTGCCCATCTTACATGTTCCCTTCTTGGGATAAGCCTTTCAATGTTCATGTGGATGCCTTAAGGAACCACCATTAGAGTAGTACTTGTACACAGCCTAGTGAGAGGTATTGTTGATCATCGTTTGTGCTTTACAAGTAGGAAGTTGATACCAGTGGAGTAGAATTATACTAAAACTAAGTGCGAGGCATTGTCAATGATCTACGTGCTTCACAAGTTTAAATAGTATTTGCTGGCAAGCCATTTCATATTTTACACTGACATATGGCATTGAAATATTTAGTGAATAAGCTCATTCTACAAGGGCACATATGTCGGTGGGTACTACTATTCTAGGAATTCGAGTTCACAGTGGTTGTCAAAATAGAAAGAAATAACTCTGGACCTGATCACTTGTCTAGGATTGATTCAGGGGAGGACACAAAGAGCATTAAAGAGACTATGCCAAACACATAACTATTTAGGTTGTGTTGTGCGCCCTTGGATTTGGAGGATATTACATTATTTCTCAAAACAGGTGTGGCGCTAGTCTAAATGAAGGCCTTGGAGAAGATAAGTTGGCCATACGTGTCATGCCCTAGATGCTAATTAGTGGGGATCTATACAAAATGGGTCGTGATGAGGTTAAAGTTAAAAGTCCATTGGTTGGGTCCCTACATCATCTCGTACATCCTTGATCAAGGCGCGTCCAAGTTATAAACATTGGATGGGATAAGATTTCTAGGACACTTCAATGGAAGTAGGCTGAAGCCCTACTATAAATAAGTCTTCTTGGTGTTTGTAAATAAGGCAATATTGCCAGTTATTTTAGGATTTCCCTTAATGCACTTTCTTTTCTTGTGTTTCCCTTTCTTGTTGTTGTGTTGTGCCTTTGGTACCGGTAATCTCATTAATTTTTGAAGGTTGTAACTGTGCAAAGGACCGCACATCATTTTAGTGTGGGGTAGAGTAAGGTGGAAGAAATTGCAAGGTATAAAGCACCAGGAAGGATTAGATTGGAAGGCCCGGTTGAATGACCCTATGAAGGAAGTAATTGCAAGGAAAGGAGAAAAAGGATGGTTGGTGTCAGGGTAAGGCTACATTGGGGATCCATGTACAAGAGAGGAAAATGCACAAACATAACACAAGGTAGACGAGAGCAAAAATCATGATAGAAGAACTGCCTTTGGTGTTGGTTACGCACACGCAAGAGTCTCCTATCAAGATGGATTGGTCATGTGCCAGAAGGTTGGGTAATTTTATGTACTGGGTAGGGAGCGTGAGTTAAGGTCCTAAAGATGGGTTTGTTTGAAAAATCCACATTAAGTGTTAAAGTATGGTGGTAGGTGAAGTGGAAATTAATGCTAAAAGTGGGAAAAACTATAAATAGAAGGTTGGGCACTTCATTATTTACTTTGTGATTATGAAGAGGAAGGGATTTTGTGAACTATGGTTTATACAGTTGATTCGTGTGAAGAAAAATTAGAGGAATTTAACCACGAGTGACTAGTTTGGATCTGCAAACTAGAAGAGAAGTAATTCACGGGTGGAGAAGAGTTATGGAGAAGCATCGTCTTGTGAAAAGATATTCCAGTTAGGGTTTGAAAACTAGGGCATGGATTAAACAAGAGTATTCTTCACAAGTTGGAGATTTGAACTTGGAAAAGATAGAAGAGAAGAGCTAGCAAGAGACGTTGAAGTGCAAAGAAAACCTAAACAATGGCACCCAAGAAACCAGCAGTAACACTTAAGAAGGGCAAGGGCAAGGGCAAACAACAAGAAACCACTGCAGGTACCAATGAGGAATGGTATGTAGAAATGTAGTACCCAGATGGGGTTTCACTCGGGATGGAATGGGAATCCCACTTGAGAAAAATAATAGTAAGTGACTATAATCACTACACAAACATGATTGAAAAGGAAATGGAGTTGGAGTTAGTGCGCTCGACTAACCAGAGAACACCTGAGGGGTTGCCAATTTATAGTGATGAAGTCAAGGTGAAGTTAGAGAAGGTGGGATTGTTATAACTCTACGAGTTTCCCTAATTCAGAAATCCAGAGCACCTCTATCAGCGGCTAATGTCGCGCATACATGAATCCCACTTTCACTTCGCGGGGCACAAGATGTGCATAATCCCTCAGCTAGTTTCAAGATTCACATGCCTTATCTGTGAGGGAGAAAGCTTAGATGACAACCTGTGTGACAAGGAAGAAATTAAGGAAACAGTGGTTGCGTATTCGTACAAAAAGGGGTCAAGGTATTTTGATATCGGGGATATCCAAGACCTAGTAATGAGAATGGCTGTGCACCTGGTAACAAAACTCAACATGCAAGAAAGATGGATGTAGGTAAACAAGTCCTGGTTGAATGTTTGTAGAAGAATATTAGAGGGCACCATCTACAATCTGCCCGCATATATTGTAGATGAAATTATCACCAATGCACAAGAAGGAATGTTGATCAGAGAATACTTATTCGAGAACACACAAGGAGTCCACGTGGTAGAGAAGGCTAGGATCAAGGGCACAAAAGGACAGGAAGGACCCGCGCGCGGAAGGAAAGTTCAACTTTCAGCATGGAGACCTATTTTTAGAATATAACATGTGGAACACACCAAAGATGTAGAGACATGCGCGCCATGCATTGTCTATCTTTGGAGGATCGTATCGAAGCAATTTTTCATGGAGACAAGCTAAGAATAGAATTGACACTTCAGTTAACTACAAGAGGTCTATAGATAGCACACTTACATGTGTGGCTATGCATAAATATGATGTGTGGCTATCAATAGCATGTAGCCTATTTTTGGAATAGATAAGCGGTGAAGGGAAAGTCCTCACCCTATATATATGATGTTAGGTATATAGTAAGAGGTGTGTATGTGTGTGTAAACAAGAATATACAAAGTGTGTGTATGTATGTGTGCTAAGGAGATATACGCATATGAATGAATTATTGTATCAATTCTATACGCGCGTTGTTATAGATTAACATTACTGTAAGGAGCTTTTGTATTTATTATTAGATGGAAGATATTAGCTGAATCTAAGTTTCATTCTATGTATAGTTGTGTAGTGCATGTTATTAATTCAATCATGATTATTGTTTAAGATTTTTCTTTCATAGATTTGAGCGTAGTATGCATTATAGAATGATGGATTAGTTATGAATCTATATGTTTCCATCTTCATCTTGCTAACATTCTGCTATAGCAACCCTAAAGAGGGACCTGGTACCTTGCACGCTTTGGGTGAGTGCTCAGTCAAGGCTGAGTGATGTGCCAACACGACTAGGGTGTTATCTGGTAAAATCTAGGCTACATCATTGGTTCCATTGCTGGGACCTCTTTTTCAGTTGTTTTTAGGATGGTTCGTGATGAAGATGTACCGATTAACTCTAGTAATTATTGAGGAATGGATACATGATCTGGAGGAAGAATATTCACGGTGGTTCAGTAGTCGATCTAAGTTTAATGCACGCACTTGGGTATAACAAAATCTGTATGACAACTTATATGAGAGATTTTTCACTATCTTTCCAGTAGAAATATATGAGTGGCTTACTGCTTATGTGTCTCAATGAAATTGGAGGTATTGCGCACTTGTCTGGAAACAGGAATAATTTAAAGCTCTTTATGATGCTGACCTAATCTAGACTAGCATTGTGGATACATGATTTCATGGTGTTCTAAACAATTATATTTTGGAATATTCAATTTCAACGTACTCTTTCCTGGAGGTAGCTGAATTCCAGTTTTTGTGGTATCCAAGGGGAACATATTTGCAAGGTATTCCGCTAGCGATCAAGATCTTGATGGTAACTCTAAACCTAGAGAGTATACCAATGACTAACTAAACTTCACCACGTGCAAGGGCAGGAACAGGTTTGGTGAAAGATGGCAGACCTAGTGGTAGAGAGGTAGAGAGAGGAAAGGTAGCTTAAGTTTAATGAGGTGCGCGAGAGGGAGATAGAGAAGCAACATTATGTTGCAGAAAGTATGGCATTGAGGAGAGAGATGGCTCATGAAGGATTTACATCTCATGTAGAAGACATGGAGCCAAAGCATTAGGAACTCCCCCATCTTAGAAAGCATGATAGAGATCCCCCCTTGGCCTCACATAGAAGTGCACCAGTAGATATTACCTGGACCACGAGCACGCATCTTAATCCACTTGGTGACCTAGCCCTTGCACTTGGTTTTCCATTATCTAGTATGACAAGTAACCAGAAAGCTAATTTGGGAATTTGGAGAGCGAGAGTAAGTCAGGGATCAAGTACATAAATGGAAAGACAGATGGCTTCAATTATATTTGGAGAACACTCTTAGGTGCATCATCCACACAAAATGTGAGCGTGCAGAATGCTAGATTCACCTCTGGGAGTGGTACTACCTCACAGACTATAGGGGTTCAGTATAGTACTACTTTCAGGGCACATGGGAGTACATCTACATGTCCTATTCTAACTACACATGGAGGATTAGGAGGTATAGGTAGTTCTAGTTCTGGTGGATCTAGTGGTTCTGAAGGCAAAAGGAACACAAGAGGTTATGGATCAGGTGGTTAATGTCTATAGGAACCACAAAGTATCTATATGGAGATGTCTCTTCGTCTCTTGGAATATAGAGGTATAAAGGATGCTGCCGAACATGTACATATGTGTTAAATCTTGTGGCATGCTAAAGGGATCATGGATGTTGAGCGCAAGGCAAGTCAGTTTTCTACTACATTATAGGGATGTGTACACAGCTGGTATAGGAAGTTTGACCCTGATCAAACTTGCGTGGATTATTTAGCATTGAAGGATGCTTTCTTAAAAGAGTTCTATATCCTTGAGTTTGAGCAGAAGAGTATTAGTGCACTCAATGATATCAAACAAGGCATTGTTGAGAGTGTACATGAGTATGATACTCATTTTAAGACACTTCTATCTAAGCTATCTTATGATATTCACACTAGCCAACATGCACAATGGTTCGTTGGAGGATTGATTACACCTTTTAGGAAGGTGTTGTCACATAAGACATACATTAATCTGTGTGAAGCACTAGAAGTAGATTTCTGTGTTGAGGTAGTTGGGAGCATTGACATTGGTGTTAGTCCATTCCTAGAGGCACAAATTATAGCTATGGACAAATAGTTAGAGAAGCTATCAACAAATACAGCCCATGAAATTTGCTTAGGAATTTGGTGTATAAATTTTGAAGTTAAAGGTCATATGAAGGGTAGTTGCCCTCACAGATCTATACTCTCATTACTATTGGACTGTGAGATTTTTCATTTGAATCATGATGCTAGTCACTGTCCTTTGTTACAGTGCGTGATAAGGAATAATGTATCTTTCTTTTGTAAGATTTACATGTCCACGACCCATGATACTAATGATTATCGATTGATTGGTTAGATCTAGGATGCTATAGAAATTGGGGTATGACAGATAAGTATAACAGATAATTCTAAGGGTAAGAATGAGCACTAAGATTGAGATCATAATCAAATACATGTTATGACATGAATGAAGGGCATTTTGAAGGAGGTCATGGAAGGGGACGTGGATATCATGGTGGATATGGAGGATGAGGCCGTTGTGGAGGAAGAGGTGAGTTCCCTTCATGGAACATGTTATATGTGTGGATCTCTCTAACCACTATAGGCGTGAATGTCCTTAGAATATTACATGTTATTTCTACAAAAAGAACCATAGCTATGAAGAGTGCCCAGGACTTATATGAGCATCTGAGTAAGCAAGCATAAGAAAGAAAACAAAGGCATTGAGGATGGTTAGAATCCAGCGCACGGTAGAAGATTAGTGGATACCCAAGATAGCAAGAAGGACCTAAGGAATTGACATTGAAGATTACTACACTCGTGATAAAGTGGCACGCGCATAAGAGAGACATTGCACTAGAAGCCTATGATCCCCAAGGAGGAGGTTTTACATGCAAGGTAACCTAGATCCTGATCACCAAAATGAAGTTTACTAGGATACCATGGAAGTGCTAAGGAATATTCAAGGTAAAATGCAATACCTAAAGGAGCATAGAAGAAATCATCAGAGATAGTCCAAACTGATGTCGATGATCTGCGAGAGGTGTGTAAAATGTTGCACCAGGAGAACATTATTACAATATTAGGAAGCTGGTTAAAAGGGAACACTCTATGCACAATTGTTGAGACTGGATTACAGGTAGTTTCTACATGCAAATCTTCCCCTTGATAACATTGAATATGACAAAGAAATTACTCTGAATGTCTGTTATAGATGGGTGGCTGTTGAGAAACATATTAATTGATACAGGTGCGGAAATAAATGTTCTTACATTAGTTGCATGAGTACAAATGAGGAGGCCTCCATTATAGCCATCATCTAATGTGTTATTTATGGCAAACTAGAGTAAGGCCACTCCCATAGGATTTTTGAAAGATGCATCTATAACTATACAAGGGGCCAAGTTCACTAGGGCATTTTGAGGTATTAGCACTTACAGAAGCAGACAATTTTCTAATCCATGCTTGGATGCCCTTGGTGCTATATGAATAATGCTGACTTGAGGTTTAATAAGGGGTATATAAGCTTTCAAAACAAGGAGGAAAGGGTCATGATACCTTTAATAGATGGGAAGTCTACACCATATGTTGAGCCTCTAAGTGAGGAGGACTTAAATCGAGTTTATGTACGCGCTATTCAGGACCTAGAGGTCAATAAGCCATCAAAAGAAGGCATCCTGCAGCGGGAGGATCCTCATTCTATTATTGATACTATGAGTATTGCTTGTGATAATTGGGCTCATGGAACATATGAATTGGTAGGGCGTGAGGTGAAAAGTGCGGTTGTCACATAGGAATGGATTTCGTTTAGTTCGACAGATAGGTAGACATAGTACCTTGGTATATAGGGATAGAAGATCTTCCTGTATTTTTGAAAGCCATGGAAACAAAGTGGAAAAATCAAATTAAGAGAAGAGATATGTTAGTATATACCTTGTGTGGGACAGCAGCACGCTGATGGCGGTTAGTCCACAGAGATAATCTTTTAAAATGGGAAGAGATTGGTGTCACCTTATGTCTATTAGGTTTGTAAGGAACAATGCACCTATGACAGATCTGCACTTATCATGGTAATCAACCTATTTAGCATCACATTCAACAGTGTGAGAGACTCTAGACTTAGTAGGATAGGAAGCTTTACCACCTTCACTCTGGGTGCATAGCCTGTATACTCTATGCTTCAAGGATGCACATGCGCTTGGTATGTATATGTAGAACTACATCGAGAGACTGGGGAACTAGAAAAATTTGATTGTATGAATGATCTATACCTTTGATTAATTTTCTACCCAACCTCTAATAGAAGAGGCATTAAAATTTATCAAATGCTTAATTATGGGAGATAGTGCAAAATCATGAAGAGCATATTCAGGAATTATTTAGTAAGGCAGAGTTCCAAGCAGTGCATTTTGAAAAGGAAGAAGAAATGGACTCCATACTACTTGAATGTGCTTGCCTTGAGAAAGAGAAAGGAAAGATGGTTTACATTGTGGATGATGAGGAAGTTGAGAACTTGGATATTGAACATTCACAAGGGGTGCGTGAGGTCTTAGACAGTGCAGACAAGGATACACGCATGCCTATCACAAACCCATGAAGACCAAGAAGGTGAATATAGGTTTGGAGGCTTAGCCTAAGGAGGCCATCAGTTGGAGACTACTGGTCAGAATTGGAGGTAGTAAAGATCATTGAGTTACTCAGGGATTATCAGGAATTATTCCCTTGAGGGTATCATGAACTTAAAGGTGTGCTATAAATCACTTGGGGAAATGAAGATAAAAATTAATGAAGGTGCACACACCAGTGAGAAAGAGACCTTACAGAATGAATCCTAATTTACATGAAAAGGTAAAAGAAGAATATTGATAAAATGTTGAAATATGGAATTATCAATCCCCTTGATGAGTCAGAATAGGTTAGCCCAATGATGATCAATATCAAGAAGGATGGATGAATTAGGATATGTGTGGACTACAGGGAGCTAAATTCCTGCATGTGTAACAGACCCATTCCCTATGCCATTCATTGTGGAAATACTGGAAGGAGTGGTAGGGTGTGAAATATATTCTTTCATAGATGGTTTTTCTGAATATCATCAGGTTAGGATTTCTTAGGAGAATCAAGAAAAGAAAACATTTACAACTGAATGGCGCAACTTTTCCTATACTGTGATGCCTTTTGGATCTGACAAAACGTGCCTGCTATGTATTCTCACGTGCATAGGTGTTCATGCATTCAAAGAATTTATTCACAATTTCTTATAGGTCTACCTAGATGATTGGACAATATATGGGCTTTTGAAAGGTCATTGTGATAATCTGTGCTTAATGTTTGAATGGTGTATACAATTGAGTATCTATTTGAACATCAAGAAGGGAATATTTTCTACACCATTTGGAATAATGTTTAGGACATATCATCTACAAGGAAGGTTTACTGGTTGATCCAGCTAAGGTTGCAGTCATTCTAGGCCTTGAAGTGCCTGCCAGTTCAAAGTGAGGTGCATGGGGATTTTTAGGTCATACATGATATCATAGAAAATTCATCAAAGGGTATGCCAAATTTGCTACACCCTTGGAAGAGTTACTGAAGGGGAAAGGTACATTTTATTAGGGAGAACCACAACAGCGCACATGTTTGAGATAATAAAAGAGAAACTTACTACCATGCCCATTCTACATTTTTGCTCATGGGATAAACCATTTCATGTGCATGTGCACACTTCTGGCTTGGCCATTGGCACTGTGTTAGCTCAATCATGACAGAAGTTATTATAGATCATACAATTTTTTTTGCTAGTATGAAGCTGACTCCTACTGAATGGAATTATATAACTACAGAGGGTAAAGCTTTGTCCATGATCTATGCATTGCACAAGTTTGTACAGTACTTTTTAGCAACCCCATTTGTGTTTTATAAAAATCACATGGCATTGAATTACTTGGTAAACAAGCCTGTCTTACAGGGGTGCATATGAAAATGGGTGCTCATATTTCAAGAGTTTGACTTCACAGTTGTAGTGAAGCCAGGAAAAGAAATTCTAGACCAGACCATTTATCTAGAATCAACTCAGGAGAGGAAGCACAAAAAATTGAAGAAACCATGCCAGATGCACAGTTGTATAGGTTACAACACGCACCCATGGAATTAGAAGACATTGTTGTCTTTCTACGAACAGGTATGGCACCAGCAAGAAAGAAAGCATTAGAAAAGAAACAGATTTCTATATGCGCGGCACTGTTTATGTTAATCAGTGGTGACCTCTATAAGTTAGGTAGAGATGAAGTATTATGTCGTTGTGTACTAGAGCATGAGCATTAGGATATTATGGAAGAAGACAATGGAGGTATTGCAGGAGGCCATTATGCAGGTGATACGACTGCCCATAAGATCCTACTTGCTGGATTATGGTGGGAGACATTGTATAAGGATTGTAAAGAATATTATAAGGCATGTGATAATTGTCAGCACCTAGGAAAACTAGGGCAAAGAGATGATATGTCTTTGAGACTGATTCCTAGTGCCGAACCATTTGAGAAATGGGCCATTAAATTTGTAGGACCTATTTTTCTAGTTGTGCGCAGGACTAGATTGCGCTATATCATTACTTACATAGATTATATCACACGGTGGGTGGAAGAAGCACCTACAAAGGACTGTACATTAGCAACATCAGCTAAGTTTATATGGGAGAATGTTCTTACTAGATATGGATGTCCCTTAAGCTTGACAAGTGATAGGGGTATACTCTTTTTTAATGAGATAATCAAGATCCTATTAGATGAGTTTATGGTTGCACACCATAAAACTACACCTTACCATCCTCAGAAAAGAGGAATTGTTGAGGATTTCAACAATATTTTGAGCCAGAATTTGATAAAAATTTGTGATGTTAGACGAAAGGATTGGGATGACAAAGTGTCAGTTGTTCTTTGGGCATATAGAATAACTTAAAGATATTGAACAAGGATGCACTGTTTCAGTTGGTGTTTGGCACAAAAGTTGTTCTCCCTATAGAGTTTATGTTACCTTCTTTGTGCATTATGTGCTAGAGGTCTAGCTGATGAACAGGATTTAGAAGAGCGTATCGAGAAGATGATTCAACTGGATGAGCACCAAGCCATAGCACGATGGAGTTAGAAGCAAGAAAAGGATAGGAAGAAGGCATGGCATGAAAAAAACATAAGGGATATGAAGTTTGAGATTGGACAAATGGTAATTCTTTATGACTTGAAGTTCTTGTGCCATCCAGGCAAGCTTAAAGTACATTGGTTGGGGCCATATGCTATCACTTCTATACTTGAATCAAGTGCTTTCCAGTTAGAAGCACTTTATGGAACATGGCTACCCGGTTACTTTAACAGGAGTAGGTTGAAGCCCTACTATAAATAAGTCTTCTTGGTGTTTTTCATAAGGAAGTATTGCCATTTAGATTAGGTTTTCAATTATGTATTTCCTTAATGTATTCCCTTCATTGTCACTATGCTTTTTCAATTTATTTTTTATCTTTGTGTAATAAGCGTGCTTGCGTGCATGAAGCTAATTACTATATAAATAATGTCTATGTGCAGAGGACTGCACATACCTTTCATGTGAGGTGGTTGTAGTTATCCAAGTAAAATACTGTGGGAAATGAAAGGTGAAAGGAATAAGCTACTACGGGTGTGCTTTAAGTCAAAAGAAGATTGCTTCTCAAAAGTGACCAAGGATGGAGATGAATGAAAGGACAGTATAACGTGAGGAAAGCAAAGGCCATGATAGCTACCAAGAGAAGGTACAATGACGAGGTACTCAGGCTCAAGGGCGTGTGCTAAAGAGAAGTCTGTGACTAGATGGTAAGAAGGTGTGCTAGAAGGTTATAGTAGGGGCGTGAAGATGTACTGCACGGGAAAAATGAATTTGGTCAATAAATTTGGATATTTGGTAGGTGAAAGAGCAATAAATGCATAAAAATTTGAAAAAAATTATATAAGGATGGGATGCAGATTCATTTTTACCATTGTGACTAAGATAATTTAAGGAAAGAGCTAATTGTGAAGAGCTAAGTGATCAAGTTAAGTTGTGAAGGGTGTGAAACCAAGCGTGACAACCATATCTGTGCGACAAGAAGCTTGCATCCCCGATGGTGAAAATTTGAGTGAAGCAGGGAGATAGAAAAGGGTTAGGTTATGAAGTTTCCACTTAGGGCACGATTGAATCGAGCTAGGGTTTGATTCTCAAATTTTTAGAAATAAAAAAGAGACATTTGCAAGGTAAAAATGGCACCTAAGAAGGCATCTGCAGCAGGAGTAAAAGGAAAGAAGAAGGCGGTCGTTGAGGAAGAAGAGATGGCACCAGAAAGCCATTTTTTAGAAATGTAATATCCAAAAGGAGTCATCATCGGCCAGGAATGGGATTCACCCATCAGAAAGAGAAAATTAAGTGAATACAATCATAGGACTGCGGAAAACAAGAATGAATTCGATTCCTTGCTCGCTGCTAGGACAAACAAGCGCATGACGAATGACATGCCAGTTTATGAAGATGTAGGCGAGAAGCTTCTAAAGAGAATTGGGGTATACCAATTATATGAGCTTCCATATTTTGGGAAGTATGAGCCCTTGTATCAATGGCTCATGAGCAGGGTGCATGAGGAATTCTTCTACTTTGCAGAATGCAGAGTTAGAATCTCGTCCATGCTTATCTCATCAGTTATAGGTTTGAAGGCCACAAGAGAGGACATAAAAAGTGATCTCGCAGATAAAACCATGATTTTAAAGACCAAACAGGAGTTAGGGTACCTGAAGGGTCCACGCGGAATGGATATAGAAAAATTGAAGAACTGTCCATTTGTGCAAGCTGTAACACACCTTGTTACAAAGTTGAATGATCAGGAGCAGTGGCCATAGGTAAACTCTATGTGGTTAAACATTGTGCGTAAGATGTCAGAAGGGGAAATCTACAACATTGCAGACTATATTGCAGAGTAAATAGTCGAAGAAGCATGCACAGGAGGGAATATCAGCTTTGGGGTTGTTCTACTATCACTGGTATTCATGGAGATTGGAGTACCAGATAGATCGAAGGAAAAGATATAGGAATACCCCATGGAGAACAAGTCATCAGCTGAAAGGTTCAACAAGTATCTAAGTAAAGGGGACATGACAGATGACATAAATAAAAGGGAAGAAAAATAGTATGATAGGCTCCACACGACATTTGGAGAATAGTGGCGTGTCCCAAAGGACCTACTAGTAGTGGTAGGGAAACAAGTTCAGTTTGTTGTATATTAACATTTTTGCATCATGCACTTCCCAATGAAAGATGGAGTTTGGAGCCCTTGGTGTAAATTACCTTATGCATTCACTACAAGTTATTTCCAAGCATCTATTCACAGATTCACAGACACATGCCGACTGGTATTCAATGTAGATAAGGTAGACTGTGACTACCACATGTTGAGAAAGAAGTATGTGTATCTTGGTAGAAGTGCTTATACAGAGGATCTTTCAGAGGTGCTGAATATTAAGCCAATAAGTCTGGTTATAGCAGATGTGGTGGCAACATTGGTGTACCTCCAGTTGAAGCCAAAGATGGAGAATAACAAATATGTGGAAGGTGAGTTTGCACTTCCAGCACCACCAAAGGGAAAGCATACAATGGATAACATCCCAGTGCCTAATCCCACAAAGCCAATTGAAGTAGAGGATGATGAGGAGCATGAAGATAGTGGTGGTTTGGAGAAAAGAGGTAGGAGACATCCTACAAATAAGGATGAAGTTGAGCGCACAATTACACCACCTCAGCCACAAGAGGGGGATGATGAGGACTTGAATGTAGTCCAAGGGGAGCATAGATTTAAGAAGGTGTTTTGGAGAATGAGGACCCAAGGTGCTACTCCAACCATGGTGCGCAGATCACCCAGACTCTCTCCACAGAAGGGGGAAACCATGCAAAGAAGGAGGAAACTGAAGTTAAATGAGGAGGTGAAAGAGTCAGAAGAAAGAGCGCCTGATTCTCCTACACTTTCAGAGAACATAGAAGAATAGGTTGAGGGATCAAAGGAAAAAGAAGAGGATGAAAAGAGACTAGAAGAGATAGCTGCAGAGAATGTTCAGGAAATGGAGACACAAGTCCTAAATTTGGAAGATAAAGTTCCTAAGAAGCAACGGTCTAGAAGAACAAGTGGAGAACAAATTCCACCAGCCATGGGGTATGCAGAGGATGCAGGTAAAATTTTCTATGCTTGCTTCCAGAGAATGATAACACAAAAGGATTTATTCAGATGGGAGCTAATGGATGAGGATATGGTGATTGTGTGCACTCAAAAACAACTATCATGGTCAATGCACACCCACATGGATGAGCCTGACTTTAATGTGTGCGAAGAGTCGTGCGTTTTGAGACAACTAAAGAAAGCACCCCAAGTTAGACACATGATGTTTTAAGACATTAGAAATAAGGGAATTTTTTTTAACACAATGTTCTCTGTTCTAAATAAAACATAATTTAGAACACACATTCCATGCCAATCAATCTCATAACAGATAACCATATGTATCTGTAAATGACTCGGTGAATTACCGATCTCTCATTGCATGACTCGATCTCTAACCGATCTCTCATGTTTGTCTTTAAGTATTGAATACTTTTATGTATACTACGTATACTTGGTTTTCTTACCCTAATCTGGGTACTGAGTGACCTGTTTAAAGAACCTATCTGAATATTTGTTACCAATATTCATCTGAAATCACATTCCTTAAACTAGGTGACATAGGACAACGCAACCAGTAGCTTGTGATACTTTGGCCAAAGATTTCCAACATACTGTTCATGTTACTATTCCTAGATGACATATTCGTCAAATCAGAATACGTCCTTCACCTCACTCTTTTGTTATCTAGAATGGTCTTTACTGACTTCTGTCAGTCCACTTGCCCAAGGTTTGACCCTAACCCAGGTTAGCAACATAATTTGTTATAGGGAGATGCTCATGATGACTTAGGGTATATGGGCATACTCAACTGACCTAAGTCGATCGAATGTGCCTAGGTACCCTGAGTCATAGAAAGCTACTTCCTATTCCAATTCATACAACTAGCTTGACCTAGAGAGAAACTAAGTTCAAGTCTAGATGTGTGTAGATCTAGATGAACTAATGTGGAAAGGGTGTTGCAACATGTCAACTACAACACTGTATCCTCGAGAAGACCTTAGTCTTCTCGAAGGTACAGTTCTACAGTTGGCATGTGCCAACATCCAACAGAACTACTTCATCACGATGTACATACCTCTAGGAGGTCATTAACACTTAATTAATTTTGGATTAAGATTCAAATTATAACAACCTTTCCATACCCTAAATCCAACACCCCCCCTTAAGTTCTTCATCCATATTTGATTTAATTAATATTAAATAACTTCATTAACTCATGATTTCTTTTATGTTTTTAACTTTGACTTGCCAAGTAGTTATCCAAAAACAAAACAACATACATCATAAGGTTAATTTAATGTAACTCAACTATTCAAATAAGGTGTAGCAACCACACAGGTTCAACTAGAGTAGACTTCATAGAAAATGAAGTCTAAATGATTAACGATCATAAACACCATTCTTTTACTTTACATTCTTTTGAGAGAGGAAGAGTCTTCCTCTCTACATGGTTAAGTGTTAGGGTTTATCATACCCTTTATATCTTTCACACTTTCTATAGTTTAATTGTATATTCAATATACATCCCATTATCATTATATATTTATTTAGATAAAGAACGTCATCTTATGCAACTTAATAAGTTGCTTTCAAGTAAGAGAGAGATTGAACTATTTCTCTTCATCCAACTTATCAAATGACAACAGAAATAAGAATACAAACAGATATGCAAAATATCAACAAGATAGTATTCCAACTTCCTTCATAAAATGTACAAGAGAAATTACACAACAATTTGAAGTAAACCTCCAACCTTTTCAATTCATCATGATAAAATACACAATTTACAAGACTATGCATCTCAGACAAACTACATGTCAATCAGTATTAAGATCATTAAAGAATACAACTTTTCTTTTTCAATACAACTCATGAATGAATCGGAATTCTCTATAAAAAGAGCCAGACTTTAAATCAACCAAGACATCATAAAATTTATTTCCTTCCTTTATCACTTACGAAGTCCATCTGCAAAAATTGCTAGCACAGGTTAGTTCATTGAACTGAGCATGATAAGCACTAAGCATTAAAACAAAGTGCATTCCACTAATTGTTCCATTAAATCAACTCTACTTTAATGAAACAATTAATGTAATCATTCAAATAAAACATAAGTAATATCAACCATAAAAGAAGCACAATTAACAATCTGAATTCACTTTTAAGAAAAGATCATAACATGATCAACAAACTACTGCCTTATATCAGATAAGTATTGTCCCAAACAATTACTTATTTATATCAAATAACAGCTCCTAACATTAAATTATTTCATAATTCTTTCTGAATTTGAAATACAAATTTTAACTTCAATATAAAAAAAAAGATTACTTTCATAATCAAGACCTTCTTGTCATCTTTACCAAGTTTCCAAGAAAACATGTGAAGACAAGTTCATTTCAGCATCGTTACGTTTTTAAGATGAGTCAACCATCAACTTAAATAAATAAGAGATTCACAATTTCAGATGTGACAGCCTAATTCTCGGTCAAATAAATATAACCTAGGTTCTTAGATTAGGCCTCATTATTAACAATAGAAAAGTACTTCCCAGCAACAATGTTTCATTTCAATTAACTAAAACAATTATTATTTCCTTAAATATAATTTAAGTAGAGAAGTAATTAGTAACAACTACTAATCAATTACTTAATAAAAGTAATACAAATGATTCAATTAAACCTATGATAGGTTTTATATAAAGAAAGGAGAACGAGTTGAAGAGTAAACAGTTTACAATTTCCTTTATCATTCGGTTAAACTGAATTCTCATATG
This sequence comes from Taxus chinensis, assembly GCA_019776745.2. Taxonomy (NCBI): domain Eukaryota; kingdom Viridiplantae; phylum Streptophyta; class Pinopsida; order Cupressales; family Taxaceae; genus Taxus; species Taxus chinensis. The sequence continues at coordinate 594,163,427 of CM034151.1, read as the reverse complement.
CATCTTCAGAAAAGAAGAGTCAACATCCTACCCAAGTTTCCAAAATGAAAAGGATTAACTTACTTGCAACCTTATGATTAGAATCTTTCTATATCTTTGAAAAGATTTAAGAAGAAGAATCATTGATTCAAAACCATTTATTCCATCAAAATAAAGTAAGACTATAATCAAGAGATTCACTTTCAAGAACCTTAATCAAGACCAAACAGAAAAGGAAGAAATCATCCATTGTGTGCACAAAGAAGAGATTCCATTCGAAAACAATTTCATAACATCGATGCATGACTCAGCCATTGAAAAAATCAGTCAAATAAATGGTTAAGTTTTCCTTTCTACAAGACAGGCTCAGTTGTACACTTCCATGAATCGACAAGACATTCGATTCCACACAAATAAATAGAGATCAATAAAGCTTATAGACCAGAACAGTTTGGTTGGTTCTATATACAAAAGTAATAGTCCAAAATTTGATTATACATTCAACGATTCCCATGAACATACCACAATCAACTCATAACATGTGAGTTAACAAACTACAAGGAAGTTTCCAACTCTGGCAAGTAAGTTTTCATCATCTCACCCAAGCCCAAAAAGGACAGAAAATCAACTTAAGAAATTCGAACAGACCTAAGAGATAATCACCATAACAACTTGGAGAAGGCTGACTACCAAAGTATCACAACATCAAAAGGAACTTCAACCAAGACAACCATCTCATCTTCTAGATTTCAATAAACCAGTAATCGCCTTACAGAGTTTCAGAGAAGAGAATTCCAGTAACAAACAACCCAAGTAAGACAACTTTCATTCTTATCTCCTTACGAGTTCAACTGAACAGTAATTCCAAATAAAAAAACTTACCCAACTCCCATAAATTACGATTCGAAGAAGAGGAGATTTAAACAGAATAAAATAAGAACATGATATTTCTTCTAAGATCTTATACAAGTTGAAGTACAGAACACAAACAATTCCATAAACCTCAAACACCCATTAACCTTTGTTTTTTAAGTGAGTTCGAGTTCATACTGAAGAACAAAGTATACAAATACAGTCCCGAACAAGGAGTATAAAACTTAACAGAACAAGATACAGTTTAAAAAGGGTATTCTTCTACCTTTCAAAACAAGCAAAGGCATTCAGTATAAGCATGCAAGTTTACCAGTATAAATACAAACAAGATGTCCATTCCTCACTTTCACACAAGTTCATGTTCATACAATGAGATAAACATATATCCATACAGATCACAGAAGGAGTAATACAACTTTAAAACTCAAAGATGCATCAGAGAAAAGTACCCATTTACATATTACTTTCAAAAGAGACTTCCAGTTCGAAGCTTAAGACAAAAAACTAGCTACTCAAACTCTTTTTCGAGCAGACAGTCCAGAATATATATTCCAATCAAAACACTAAAGTCTCGACAGTTGTAAATGCATTTCACCATTTTAACTCACTTAGAGAAAACACCCAAAACAAAATTATCATGCAAGGGTTCCAAAACCAAAAGCACAGAGATTCTTTCAACAAGAAAGAAAATAACTAGAACCAAAAATAGAAACCCATTTATCTCATGAGAGAAGAGTCATTTTAATGAAACATTTAGAGAAAAGAAGAAATCTTAATGGATAGAGCCTATCATGCCTGATAGTGCTTCTGCCAATTCGAAGAAGACTTCCAGCTAAGCTTCCAACACTTCTTCTTCTCCAAGCAAGATCAACAACCAAAAATCTCTTTCCCCAATGTCTCATATACTTTCCTTGAATCGAAAATAGACCAAGGAAATCAAAAATAGCCATAAACTGAAAATAGAACTGCTGGTTCGAAGAACCAGATAGCTCCATGCAGAGTAAAAATCAGAGAGCATGAATGACCAAACAACCTCCAACAAATCCACCCGCATGGTTTCCTAGGTGGTTTTCTCACCAAAAATGAGGCTCATTAATGCCATTAACTCTCAAATTCCTGCCTATCTCTCTTCGCCACCACCATCCAAAATTGGCGAGACCCAATTCAACTTCCACATGCATCACTAAACCTTAGTGATGACTCCATGTGGATTCCCACCAAATTTCATGCTTCTGCCTAAACTGGAAGTTCGTTGTCATTTAATACAAAAATCAAATCACATAAATAGCTTAGGAACCGTCACCAAGCTTACCACTTGCCATACGACCCTTAGGTCCCCTTTCCACATTTCATTAGTTTAGGATAGATTACCATTAGCTTAGGATATGACCATAGGATAGTTTTAAAAGTATTTACCTTAGGTTTAGAAACATTTCAATAGGTAAATTTCCCTCTTAGGTTAGGTCATAGTTCATAGCCCTTTAGTATTAGATATCAGGTTAGAAATAAGCCTAGCATCACCTTAGGTTATTTCCCCCATCCCAATTTAGAACATGCAACCTAGGTTAGGATGTTATCCCAAATGAAATAGGCATAGATAAAAGATAGGTACATTTACCTTAGTTTAGAATCCCATTTAGGATAGATCTCATAGGCCTAGGACTTAGTTTTTATTTTCCTCCATAGTCCTGAAGCAGGCCTCATACCACTTGATGACATTAGCATCCTGAAGAGATCAATCAAGAAGATCCGAGCACATAACATACAACAGAATGCTGGCACAGATCTTACAAGAAATAAAAGAATTTGTAAACATACAAGAGTTCAGTCCATTATGTCCTCCAACCTCTGAATGTCAGTTTACCATTCAGATCAGGTAAGAAGATTTAAAACATACCTTGGATCAATGGAATTGATCCAAGGATTTGTTAATAAAAAGAGATAAGTTTGCAAACTTCATTTCCAGATTACAACTTATCTATCAGAAGCAAAAATGGATTCTTTGCAAGCAATATCATTTCAGCCCAATGAATCTAAGAGCAGAAATGACTCATCCATGGCAAGCATGATTTCCAAAAATCAAAGGAACACTCCTTATCCAGAAAAATCACATGTCAATGCTTGCAATGCAAAAGAGGAAAGATAACAGTTTGTCAAAGATGTTACATGCTTCCCTCCTAAAAGAATCATCATCCCGATGATTATCTCCTTAAAACAATTTACATCAAGGACAATCATTTTTATTAACTTTCTTTTCATATGTTCAAAACATAACAAAATTTTAAAATTCCCAAAACAATCAACATTTACTTAGCTATTTATTTTAAACAATGAAATATCTACCCAAAACTGGCAGGTTTATTGTCATAAAAGAATTAAATCACAAATTATATCAGTCAACAGAATCAATTTTGTTCAAATAAGTATGGAAAAGTAGTTTTCATATCTTCCAGATTTTCCTAGGTTGCACTTTCTTCATTAAACTGGTCCCACTGGACCTTACATTGACTTATTTCATGATTTCTTAAGTGCAAACTGGCAAGTTTCTAGCACTCGCAAGGGTTTAACCATGATTATTCCTGGGTCTTGGACCTGCAAGGAATTCCAATTTAACACATGTGATAAATCTGAAACGTATTTCTTAAGCAAAGAAATATGGAAAACATCATGCATTCGTGACAAAGCAGGAGGTAATGCTAAACGATAAGCTACAAGGTTGATTACTTCAACTATTTCAAAAGGTCCCACAAAACGTGGTGATAACTTGGCAGCCCTGCCAAAAGTTATAGAACTCTTTTTTAGTTTAACCCGAAGAAAGACCTTCTCACCGAGTTCAAATTTCCTATCAACCCGCTTCAAGTCAGCATAACTCTTTTTCCTATCTGCTTCTTCTTTCAAGCATTCATGAATCATTTTAACTTGTTGTTCCATTTCCATAAGGATTTTAGGTCCAATTACCTCTCTATCCTCAATGTTGTCCCAACTAACAGGGGTTCTGCATTTTCTTCCGTATAATGCTTCAAAAGGTGTCATCTTAAGAGAAGCATGATATGTATTATTGTATGAAAATTCAACTAATGGAAGGTACTCTTCCCACTTATACTGCTGATCCATACAATACATTCGTAACATATCCTCTAAAACTTGATTAACTCTTTCAGTCTGTCCATCCGTTTCTGGATGATACGCATAACTAAAATTCAGCTTAGTTCCTAGAGCTGCATTAAGGGTTTTCCAAAACCTTGAAGTCATTCTAGGATCTCTATCAGATATGATTAATTCAGGTACTCCATGTAATCTGAAAATCTCATGTACAAACCTTTTTGCCAAAACAGGAGAATCATCCTTAAGATTACCAACAATAAAGTGAGCTACTTTTGTTAGTTTATCCACAACAACCAAAATAACATCATGTTTATTTCTTGACATAGGCAACCCTTGTACAAAATCCATGCTTATTACTTGCCATTTGTACTTGCGGTATGCTGTGAGGATACAATAAACCGGATGGATGCATATGTTCAGCTTTAACACGTTGACATTCCAAGCAATGTGTCACAAAATCAATAACGTCCTTTTTCATCCCTTTCCAAAAATATTGTTGTTTTATATCAGCAAGCATCTTTGTAATACCAGGGTGTCTAGAAAAAGGTGAATTGTGAAATTCTGCTAACAATTTCTTTCTTAAATCATTTAGCGAAGGTATGTATACTCTGTTTTCAAATCATAAGATTCCTTCATTGTCAAAGTGAAAACCTTTATATCTCACATCATTTGGATCTGCAGCAAGTGTTGTTTTTACTTGCTGAAAATAAGAATCAGATTCCATAACACTTTTTACTTCATCCTTAAACTGAGTTCTTAATGTTATAAGAGTAGAAATGTGCTTCCTACGACTTAGAGCATCAGCTACTCTATTTTCCTTGCCTTTAATGTAATTTATGTCAAAATCATATTGAGACAAAAACTCTAACCATCTTCATTGTCTTGCATTTAGATTTGGCTGAGTGAAAATATACTTCAGCCCAAGATGATCAGTTTTTAATTCAAAAGGTTTACCAAGCAGATAATGCCTCCAAACTTGAAGTGCATGAACAATGGCAACAAGCTCTAAATCATGTGGAGCATAATTCAACTCATGTAACTTTAGTTTTCTACTTTCGTAAGCTATGACATGATCATTTTGTAACAAAATACCTCCAAGACCTTCCCTGGATGCATCCGTTACAACAGTAAAGTCTCCATTAGGGTCTGGTACAGCTAAAATAGGTGCTGAAGTTAACTGATCCTTCAAAGTTCTGAATGCAGATTCACATTTCTCATTCCAAACAAACTTCTTATCCTTTTTCTGCAATGAAGTTATTAGTGCAACAACTTTGGAAAAATATTTTACAAATTTTCTATAGTAACCAGCAAGACCCATGAAGCTTCTAACTTCATGTACATTCTTTGGTGCAGGCCACTCAGTTATAGCTACAATTTTAGAAGGATCTACAGCAATTCCATTCTTACTTATAACATGACCCAAATAGTGCACTTTTGTGTCATAGAAAGAACATTTAGATAGCTTACCATATAACCGTCTCTTTCTCAAAATTTCCAAAACTATCTTCAAATGCTCATGGTGTTCCTCAATAATTTTAGAATATATGAGAATGTCATCCAAGAATACAAGCACAAATTTGTCCAAGTATTCTTGAAAAATATTGTTCATTAAATTCATAAAAGCTTGCAGGTGCATTTGTTAATCCAAAGGGTAAAACTGTGAACTCATAATGTCCATACCTTGTTCTAAAAGTTGTTTTATGAATGTCCTCATCCTTAATCTGTAATTGATGATATCCAGATCGAAGATCTATCTTAGAATATACTGATGCTCCACGCATCTGATCAAATAGATCATCAATTCTAGGGAGTGGATATTTGTTCTTGATTGTTGCTTTGTTTAACATTCTGTAATCAATGCACAATCTAAGTGTTCCATCCTTCTTTTTCACAAAGATTACCAGTGCTCCCCAAGGTGAAACACTCAGTCTAATCAAACCTTTAGACAAAATTTCTTGCAACTGTGCCTTAAGCTCTACCAATTCAATAGTAGTCATTCAGTAAGGTGCCTTAGAAATAGGCTCAGTTCCAGGCTTGATTTCAATTGTGAAATCAAATTCTCTTTTGGGTGGAAGACCTGGTAACTCTTCCAGAAACACATCACTGTAGTTTCGTAACAGTGGATATCGTTCCATGAAATCATTGTTTTCCTTAGCGGATTCAGAAATTTTTACTGCATATAAGGTACAACCTTTATTTTTGGCCTTTTTAAGTTACATAGCTAACAGTTTCCTAACTGAAATCTCACGTTTCACACCCTAAATCTCTGATGTTTTTTACAGGTCATCTAAACAACTAATATGTTTTTCAAAATAGTCCACTTTTGCTTTATGCTCAGCTAACCAATTAACACCTATGATTACATCATAAGACCCCAAAGGAGCAACATAAAGATCAACTTCAATGGAAAAACTAGGTAAGTCAAGGACTGCCCCAAAAAGACACATACTAACTGTATGAACAACATTGTTTCCATAATGTACAGTCCATGTTTTATCCATTTTTCCAGCTATTCTTTTTAGTTTCGATGCTAATTTACTAGAAATAAAACATTCTGTAGCTCCTGTATCAAAAATAATAGTTACAGGTATGCCAAATAACTTACCCAGAACTTCTATGGGCGTGACTTATTTTTCAGCCTGTTTGTCAGCTACTGCAGCGTGTATCTTGTGCTGCTGATTACGATCATCCTTTTTCAAAGGACATTGGTTTGCATAATGATCCTTGCCATAGTTATAACAACCTCCTACAGGTCCCTTTTTAGGCTCAGATTTATTTCCAGCCTTAAATTTATCATTCTGACCTCCATAGGACTTCTGTCCATTATTATTATTCTTGACAAAGTTGTTTCATGGATTTCCAGTAGACTTATTTGTTGTTGTTTTCTTATTATTATCAGCTGAAAAACTTACTTTTCATACCAAACTTCTTCCATGGTCCTTTCTTAGGTGCAAGAGATGATGAAGAGGAGTTGGGAACTTTCTTCCTCACTTCCTCCTTATGAGCAGAAATTGCCTTTAATTTCTATTTCCTGCCTTATGGATTTTTCAACAACCCCTTCCATAGTGGTTGGGCTGTGAACATCCACCTCTCCTCCTATAATGGGATTCAATCCCATGATGAATTTATGTATCCTAAACTTCTCGTCAGTTTGATACTGAGGTACATACTTAAGGATTTTAGTAAACCACTCCCAATACTCAGTTACAGTTAGCTTTCCTTGCGCTAAGTTCTGAAATTCAGTCATTTTCTGATCATAATAAAGTTGTGGCAGCCAACGTTGCCTAAAGTAACTTTTAAATTGATCCCAAGTGATATTAGTTTCATCAATATTCAACTCAGCCTTACAGTTGTCCCACCATGAAGATGCTTCATGGGAAAGCTGATATGCTCCCCAGATTGCCTTTGTTTCTTCTGAGAAGTTCCTTATTGCAAAGTACTTCTCCATTTCACTGAGCCAATTCTCAGCTCCATCTCCTAATGTGGTGCCATCAAATTTAGGTGGACTTATCCTTTTTATATCATTAGTGAGTTCAGCTGCCAGCCTAGCCTTTTTGTTTTCCAGCTGATCAGGCATGTTCACATTGTTATTATCAACACCCAAATTGGCGTTGTCCTCAGGAGGTGGCTGATTATTATTACCAGCATCTTCTTCCTCCTCATTGCCCATTACTTGCTATTCAAGTACAACCAAATGATCTCTTGTGTCCAACAGGGTAGTAAGGATCTCATCAAGTTTTTGGGTAGTTGCTGCTCCTTCTTCAGGTGGAGGATTATTTGCAACATTTCCTCTTGTTCTAACCATTTTCTGTTAACAAGAAAATTTAAGTTTTATCAGATTATGGACACAATAGGTCCAAGAGCTGTAACCTTCAGCTCTGATACCAAGATGTAACATTCCCATTTTAAGACTTTAGAAACAAGGGAATTTTTTTTACACAATGTTCTCTGTTCTAAATAAAACATAATTTAGAACACACATTCCATGCCAATCAATCTCATAATAGATAACCATATGCAGGTTGTAAATGACTCGGTGAATTACCGATCTCTCATTACATGACTCAGTCTCTAACCGATCTCTCATGTTTGTCTCTTAAGTATTGAATACTTTTATGTATACTACGTATACTTGGTTTTCTTACCCTAATCTGGGTACTGAGTGACCTGTTTAAAGAACCTATCTGAATATTTGTTACCAATATTCATCTGAAATCATGTTCCTTAAACTAGGTGACATAGGACAATGCAACCAGTAGCTTGCGATACTTTGGCCAAATATTTCCAACATAATGTTCATGTTACTATTCCTAGATGACATATTCGTCAAATCGGAATACGTCCTTCACCTCACTCTTCTGTTATCTAGAATGGTCTTCACTGACTTCTGTCAGTCCACTTGCCCAAGGTTTGACCCTAACCCAGGTTAGCGACATAATTTGTTATAGGGAGATGCTCACGATGACTTAGGGTATATGGGCATACTCAACCAACCTAAGTCGATTGAATGTGCCTAGGTACCCTGAGTCATAGAAAGCTACTTCCTATTCCAATTCATACTAGCTAGCTTGACCTAGAGAGAAACTAATTTCAAGTCAGATGTGTGTAGATCTAGATGAACTAATGTGGAAGGGTGTTGCAACATGTCAACTGCAACATTGTATCCTCGATAAGACCTTAGTCTTCTCAAAGGTACAGTTCTGTAGTTGGCGTGTGCCAACATCTGACAGAACTACTTCATCACGATGTACATACCTCTAGGAGGTCATTAACACTTAATTAATTTTGGATTAAGATTCAAATTACAACAACCTTGCCAAACCCTAAATCCAACACCCCTTAAGTTCTTCATCCATATTTGATTTAATTAATATTAAATAACTTCATTAACTCATGATTGCTTTTATGTTCGTTAACTTTGACTTGCCAAGCAATTATCCAAAAATAGAACAACATACATCGTAAGGTTAAATTAATGTAACTCAACTATTCAAATAAGGTGTAGCAACCACACAGGTTCAACTAGAGTAGACTTCATAGAAAATGAAGTCTGAATGATTAACGATCATAAACACCATTCTTTCACTTTACATTCTTTTGAGAGAGGAAGAGTCTTCCTCTCTACATGGTTATGTGTTAGGGTTTATCATACCCTTTATATCTTTCACACTTTCTATAGTTTAATTGTATATTCAATATACATCCCATTATCATAATATATTTATTTAGATAAAGAACGTCATCTTATGCAACTTAATAAGTTGATTTCAATTAAGAGAGAGATTGAACTATTTCTCTTCATCCAACTTATCAAATGACAACAGAAATAAGAATACAAATAGATATGTCAAATATCAACAAGATAGTATTCCACTACCTTCATAAAATGTACAAGAGAAATTACACAACAATTTGAAGTGAACCTCCAACCTTTTCAATTCATCATGATAAAATACACAATTTACAAGACTATGCATCTCAGACAAACTGCATGTCAATCAGTACTAAGATCATTAAAGAATACAACTTTTATTTTTCAATACAACTCAAGAATGAATCAGAGTTCTCTATAAAAAGAGCCAGACTTTAAATCAACCAATACATCATAAAATTTATTTCCTTCTTTTATCACTTACGAAGTCCATCTACAAAAATTGCTAGCACGGTCAGTTCATTGAACTGAGCATGATAAGCACTAAGCATTAAAACAAAGTGCATTCCACTAATTGTTCCATTAAAACAACTCTGCTTTAATGAAATAATTAATGTAATCATTCAAATAAAACATAAGTAATAACAACCATAAAAGAAGCACAATTAACAATCTGAATTCACTTTTAAGAAAAGATCATAACATGATCAGCAAACTACTGCCTTATAACAGATAAGTATTGTCCTAAACAATTACTCATTTATATCAAATAACAGCTCCTAACATTAAATTATTTCATAATTCTTTCTGAATTTGAAATATAAATTTTAACTTCAATAGATAAACAAAAGAGTTACTTTCAGAATCAAGACCTTCTTGTCATCTTTACCAAGTTTCCAAAAACATGTGAAGACAAGTTCATTTCAGCATCGTTACATTTTTAAGATGAGTCAACCATCAACTTAAATAAATAAGAGATTCACAATTTCAGATGTGACAGCCTATTTCTCGGTCAAATAACTATAACCTAGGTTCTTAGATTAGGCCTCATATTAACAATGGAAAAGTACTTCCCAGCAATAATGTTTCATTTCAATTAACTGAAACAATTATTATTTCCTTAAATATAATTTAAGTAGAGAAGTAATTAGTAGAAACTACTAATCAATTACTTAATAAAGTAATACAAATGATTCAATTAAACCTATGACAGGTTTTATACAAAGAAAGGAGAACGAGCTGAAGAGTAAACAATTACAATTTCCTTATCATTCGGTTAAACCGAGTTCTCATATTCATCTTCAGAAAAGAAGAGTCAACATCCTACCCACCAAAACAGTTATTAACTTACTTGCAACCTTGATGAATATTTCTATATCTTTGAAGATTTCAGTCGTTGATTCGAAACCATTTATTCCATCAAAATAAAGTAAGACTATAAAAACACCCCTTAATCATGACCAAACAGAGAAGGAAGAAATCATCTGTTGTTTGCACAAAGAAGAGTCCATCTGAAAATAGTTTCATAACAATGCATGACTCAGCCATTGAAAAACAATCAGTCAAGAAATGGTTAAGTTTTCCTTTCTACAGGATAGGCTCAGCTGAACACTGTCGTGAATCGACAAGACATTCGATTCCACACAAATAAACAGAGATCAATAAATCTTATATACCAGAACAGTTTGGTTGGTTCCATATACAAAAGTAATAGTCTAAAAGTTGATTATACATTCAACGATTCCCATGAACGTACCACAATCAGCTCATAACATGTGAGTTAACAAACTACAAGGAAGTTTCCAACTCTGGTGAAGTAAGTTTTCATCACCTCACCCAAAACCCAAAAAGGACAGAAAATCAACTTAAGAATGTCAAACAGACCTAAGAAGATAATCACCATAATGACTTGGAGAAGGCAAACTACCAGAGTATCACAACATCAAAAGGAACTTCAACCAAGACAACCATCTCATCTTCCAAATTTCAATAAACCAGTAATCACCTTACAGAGTTTCGGAGAAGAGAATTCTAGTAACAAACAACCCAAGTAAGACAACTTTCATTCTTATCTCCTCACGAGTTCAACTGAACAGTAATTCCAAATAACAAAACTTACCCAACTCCCATCGAATTATGATTCAAAGCAGAGGAGATTTAGACAGGATAAAATAAGAACATGATATTTCTTCTAAGACCTTATACAAGTTGAAGTACAGAACACCAAAAATTCCATAAACCTCAAACACCCATTAACCTTTGGTTTTTTAAAGTGAGTTCGAGTTCATACTGAAGAACAAAGTATACAAATACAGTCCCGAACAAGGAGTATAAAACTTAACAAAACAGGATACAGTTTAAAAAGGGTATTCTTCTACCTTTCAAAACAAGTAAAGGCATTCAATATAAGCATGCAAGTTTACCAGTATAGATACAAACAAGATGTCCATTCCTCACTTTCACGTAAGTTTGTGTTCATACAATGAGATAAACATATATCCATACAGATCGCAGAAGGAGTAATACAACTTTAAAACTCAGATATGCATCAGAGAAAGAGTACCCATTTACATACTACTTTCAAAAGAGACTTCCAGTTCGAAGCTTAAGACAAAAACTAACTACTCAAACTCTTTTTCGAGAAGACAGTCCAGAATATATAATCCAATCAAAACACTAAAGTCTCGACAGTTGTAAATGCATTTCACCATTTTAACTCACTCAGAGAAAACACCCAAAAACAACATTATCATGCAAGGGTTCCAAAACCAAAAGCACAGAGATTCTTTCAACAAGAAAGCAAATAACTAGAACCAAAAACAGAAAACCATTTATCTCATGAGAGTAGAATTGTTTTAATGAAAAATTTAGAGAAAAGAAAGAAATCTTAATGGATAGAGCCTATCATGCCTGATAGTGCTTCTACCAATTCAAAGAAGACTTCCAGCCAAGCTTCCAACACTTCTTCTTCTCCAAGCAAGATCAACAACCAAAAATATCTTTCCCCAATGTCTCATATACTTTCCTTGAATTGAAAAATAGACCAAGGAAATAAAAAATAGCCATAAACTGAAAATAGAACTGCTGGTTCGAAGAACTAGATAGCTCCATGCAGAGAAAAAATCAGAGAGCATGAATGACCAAACAACCTCCAACAAATCCACTCGCATGGTTTCCTAGGTGGTTTGTTCACCAAAAACGAGGCTCATTAATGTCATTAACTCTCAAATTCCTTCCTATCTCTCTTCGCCACCGCCATCCAAAATTGGCAAGACCCAATTCAACTTCTGCATGCATCACTAAACCTTAGTGATGACTCCACGTGGATTCCACCAAATTTCATGCTTCTACCTAAACTGGCAGTCCACTGTCATTTAATACAAAAATCAAATCACATAAATAGATTAGGAACCGTTGTCCAGCTTACCACTTGCCATACGACCCTTAGGTCCCCTTTCCTTATTTCATTAGTTTAGGATAGATTACCATTAGCTTAGGATATGACCATAGGATAGTTTTAAAAGTATTTACCTTAGGTTTAGAAACATTTCAATAGGTAAATTTCCCTCTTAGGTTAGGTCATAGTTCATAGCCCTTTAGCATTAGATATCAGGTTAGAAATAAGCCTAGCATCACCTTAGGTTATTTCCCCCATATCCCAATTTAGAACATGCAACCTAGGTTAGGATGCTATCCTGAATGAAATAGGCATAGATAAAAGATAGGTACATTTACCTTAGTTTAGAATCTCGTTAGGATAGATCTCATAGGCCTAGGACTTAGTTTTTATTTTTCCTCCATAGTCCTGAAGCAGGCCTCATACCACTTGACAACATTAGCATCCTGAAGAGATCAATCAAGAAGATCCGAGCACATAACATACAATGTAATGATGGCACGATCTTACAAGAAAATAAAAGAATTTGTAAACATACAAGAGTTCAGTCCATTATGTCCTCTAACCTCTGAATGTTAGTTTACCATTTAGATCAGGTAAGAAGATTTAAAACATACCTTAGATCAATGGAATTGATCCAAGGATTTGTTAATAAAAAGAGATAAGTTTGCAAAATTCATTTCCAGATTACAACTTATCTATCAGAAGTAAAAATGGTTTCTTTGCAAACAATATCATTTTAGCCGAATGAATCTAAGAGAAGAAATGATTCATCCATGGTAAGCATAATTTCCAAAAATCAAAAGAACAATCCTTATCCAGAAAAATCACATGTCAACGCTTGCAATGCAAAAGAGGAAAGATAACATTTTGTCAAATATGTTACATGGCTCGAAGAAATATGGACAAAGCTTTAATGATCAGAGCATTATGCGAGGAGCTGAAGATAAAGGATGTAGAGATAGTGCACATAACACAGGAGAGGGACTTAACGCAGAAGAAAAATAATGTATTTTTCAGCATCGCAGGGGAGATTGGGGACAATGTCATTAGAGCAAGGCCACACTTGGAGGCCAAGGTACCACAGACGTTTCCTTCAGTGATACATTATGTAGGAAAGTTTATGGACTTGGTACTTGATGATGAACGTTTGCACATTCCAAAACCAAGAAGCTCAGAGCAAGATGCCAAATGGGAGAAAGCCTCAGTGATGCAAAAGATTGCATCTTATAAAGGTTTTTTGCAAGAATTATAGGAATTATTGAAGAAAGCAGACCAGGCTTTAAACATATGCACATCTCCAGAGGTGCTTATCAACATAAAGACCTAAGAAGAAAACAATGAGGTCTAGAAAGTGCGGAAGGATGAGACATTGGGCCGCACAGAAAGATTGTCAATGGTTAAGTAGAAGCAGTAGCACAAGAGCCGCACAAGACTCATCTGGAAGAGCTTGGGAAGCTAATTGCACAAAGGATGGATCTTTTAGAAGGATAAATGACATCAATTTCTAGTGTTGTGTTAGTTTTGCAGAATGAAAAAGGAGAGATTGCAAGGGATGAGTTGGAATCCATTGTTATGGACATCCCAGAAAAAGTGAAACAAGCACTCACTGAATGGCAATTTTTGGAGGCCGAAATAAAGGAGTATCCAGAGTTGATACTGCAAAGTGATACAGAGGAGGTTGTCTAATAAAAATTCTTTATTTTTCTACATTCTTGCATTCTTATTCTTTCCATTATTCTATTCTTTACTCTAATTTTTGGAGATACCCATTATCGGGACAACAATGAGATTAGTGTGGGGTAATGTTGATAAGAGAATACTTGTTTGAGAACACACAAGGAATCCACACGAGAGAGAATCCTAGGATCAAGGGCGCGGAAGGATAGGAAGGACCCGTGCGTGGAAGGCAAGTTCAGCTTTCAGGACTTAGCCGATTTTGAGCATGTAGACCTATTTTTAGAAGATGGTGTGCGGAACACACCAACGATGCAAAGACGTGCTTGTCATGCATTGTCTATCTTTGGAGCATCAAATCGAAGTGTTTTTGCATGGAGACAAGCTACGAATAGAATTGACACTTTAGTTAACTATAAGAGGTCTATAGATATCACACTTGCATGTTTGGCTATGCCTAAAAATGGGATGTGGCTATCAATAGCATGCGGCCTATTTTTGGAATAGATAAGTGGTGAAGGGAAAGTCCCCACCCTATATATATGATATTAGGTATATAGTAAGAGGTGTGTGTGTGTGTATGTATGTGTGGTAAAGAGATATACACATATGACTGAATTATTGTATCATTTCTATACATGCATCGGTATATATTGACGTTACTGTAAGGAGCTTATGTATTTATTAATAGATGGAATATATTGGATGAATCTAAGTGTTATTTTGTGTATAGTTGTGTAGTGCATGTTATTAATTCAATCATGATTACTGTTTAAGCTTGTTCTTTCATAGATTTGAGCATAGTATGCATTATAGAATGATGGATTAGTTATGAATCTATATGTTTCTTCCTTCATCTTGCTAACATCTTGCTACAACAACCCTAAAGAGGGACGTGGTACCTTGTGCGCTTCGGATGAGCACTCAATCAAGGCTGAGTGATTTACTAGCGTGACTAGGGTGTTATTTGGTAAATTCTAGGCTACATCAAGGATACAAGATTCTCTTTGGTAATTTCCTCTTAACCATTGTGTTCTTAGAGATTAGAGTACCAGATGCAGAAGACAAGTTCATTTGGGAGTATCCAAAGGAAGACCCCTTGCCTGCAAAAATATTTGAGAAATACACTTGTGATAGCATGATGCTCATCCACAAGGTGCATCTTGAAAAGTGGTATACGCGCTTGGAATGCGATCAGGGAAGAATGGAGAATACTGTAACAACTGCCAACACTTATAGTAGGAGAAGCTAAGTTCACTGTATACCAACACTTTTGTATTGGTAGGTTCAAGTTGACTGATGAAAACATGAGCCCGTGGTGCAAGCTCCCATTCACCTTCACAGCTCAATACTTCTAGGTAGGAGTTAATAGATTCAAGGAGTCTAAGACATTAAAGCTTAACCTTGAAAGTTTAGACCGAAACCATAGGGAGATGCGCAGGACATTGGTCTACCCCAACAAGCACACGTACATGGAAAAAATGTGTCGCATGAAGTCCAAATAGTGAAACCCCTAAATTTTCCCATTGCGGGGAGGTCCGCAGTGAGTGTATACCTTCGGATAAGGCCCAAGTTTGAGAATGGAGCTTATCTTGAAAACGAGATAGTTATACCTAAGGACCTAATGGGTAGGAAGAAGACCACTCCCAAGAAGAAGGAAACAAAGGCGATAGGGAAAAAGGCACCAAGTGTCCAAGATACTCAAGCGGTAGGTGCCCCGGGAACAAGCACTAGAACAAGTACATACACACACAGGAAGAGGTGCCTAGTCAAAAAGGAGGTGTCAGAATAGGAAAAGCTTATCGCAGAGGAGAAATCACCAAAAGGAAGAGGAAGAGAAAGTAGAATCCCCTATATTAGAATCCCCAGTTAGGAAGAAACAGAAGGTGATGGAGGAAGCTAACTCGGAGGAAAAAGAGAGCTTGGAGAAACACATAGGTGAGAGGGACAACGATGAAGAAAATGATCCCGAAGGAGACCAAGAGCCACTTGTCTTTAGCGTGCATGATTCAGAAGAAGAGGGCGGAGAAGAAGAACATGAGTTCCTTTTCGTATGACACAAGGGTAGCCAGGAGGAGAAAGGTGCCCATAACATGGAAATAAGTGAAGAGGTTGGTGCACAGGATCAGAAAACTCCAAGCCTCACAAAGGAAAAAATAAATGAGGTGACAGAAAGAGAAGCATTGAAAATCATCAAGGCCTTACTGGAACAAGAATTGGAGCGCAGCGTTGACGTAGTGATGGAAGAAGATAAGGAAGAAAACACAGGGAAAGATTACGGTAGCGCGGGAGGCCCCAGTCTATCGGTAACTATTCTTAAGGTAATGCATGTAGGTGAAAAGTGCATGAAGATCCAGAGGTAAGGAATGAGCTATATGCAAGGTCTTGCGCACACGCTTCCAAAGTACCATTCTAACAGATCAACTCATGGCAATGAAGTCATTTAATGAAGAAGGTGCATACCCTTGGATGAGGAAGATGCACTCTTGGTTAATTGAGTCCCACATTGACGAGCCAAAGTTTGAGGTAAGCCAAGGGGCACTAATGAAAATGCCTGAGTCAAAAGGATACCACCCCTTGGTAGAAGCTCAGTAGCTTTCAGATGAGTAGTTATGCAACATGCTCAACAAGGTCTCAGTTGAGGTTGAAGCTAGGATCTTTGGATGGAATGATAGGATAAGATTTCTAGAAGCAGAACTAGAAAAGGAGGAAGAACTAGAAAAGGAGGAAAATATAGAAGAGAAAGCCAAGGATTTAAAGCAGGAGGAGTTGATTAGCACTCAGCTAAAGCGTGAACTCAGGGAAAAAAAGGAAAGGGTGCATGAAGTACATAAGAAGGTATAATCCATCACAGATTCCATTTTTTTGAAGCATCCGAGCCTGACACCACCCACGCAAAAGTATGGATCTTCCCTTGAGTTCCTTGAAGAATTAACGAGCATCGTCACCATGGAAAGGAAACCTCTGGCTTTAGAATCCATGAAAGAAGTAGCAGCGCACCTGGAGAAGGAGGAAAAATTAAAGGTAGTAGCAATCATGGCTGAATATAGTAAAGTCCTTATGATGTAAAGATTTCTGCCAATACTGCTGAGGCCACATATGACAATTGTGCAGACAGAGATAAAGTGACGAGTATTCTGGTGGCCAACTATGAAGCAGAGCTTAAAAATTTCAAAGAAAAGAAAAAAGGGAATAGAAGAGCGGGATAGAATCCTGGTCAAGGTTGAAAAGAATTCAAAAGCTATTGAGGCCCTAAGGGGTACAATCAAGAACCAACTAAAGGAGCTATACCCAAAGATTACTAGAAAGATGGATGCGCTTGAGGACGTGAGCAAGGAGTTGGAAAAAATTGTTAACACTATGAATTATCAAGGAGATGGACTGAGTTTTGGGGAGATAAGCGGCCTAGTTAGCAACCTCTGCCAGAGATCAAAAAATGAAGTCGATGCCTAGAACAAGTTGGAGGCTGACTTGCAAAAATATTTTCCTAGCTTGTTGCAATAATGTCGTCACTTCCCCATTCTTTCTTCTTTCCTAAATTCTTCATCCCCTTATTATTTTCCCAAGACGTTAATTCTATTGTGATTCTTTATTCATTGGAGAAGTGTTCCCGTGGGTGGAGAACAGGCATAGTGTGGGGTGATGTTGGGCCCCTAAAATATTGACTAAGTACACAAAGGCACATGGGTGCGTAAGACATAGGTTGAAGGATGGGTGCGCAAGAAGAAGGTGCGCAAGGTAGGGTTCTAGGAGGCTTTTAGAAGGGCTGTGTTACACGCCGGAAGACAAGGTCTTGGGACTTAGCCATATTTGGCGTATCAAGGAGGACACGAGAAAAGTGTGACCTGACTGCACATGCGGAATGGATAAGGTGCCAGCCTAGCGACAGGTTGGCCTAGGAAGGAATATGCCCTATGATGGAAGCTTCTAGAAGACCATCATGGCAAAAAGTGGAGATCTCAGGGCTGGAGGAGCATGCTCCCATGGAGGACCACATTCAGACACTTGGCATTGGATTTGAGGCCACAGAAGGATGAATTGGAACTTCGGGGTGCCTATAAATACAAGTACCCGTAGAAGAAAAGAGATATAGATAGATAGAGAGATCAAGAGAGAGTGGAGATCTGTAGAAATGCTGCAAGGAACTGTATTTGGGTTGGGTAGATAAAATATAGGGAAGGACGTACCAAGGGCTTGGATGTTTATATTTTTCTTTTGAGAGTTAAAGGATAACTATCTAGTTATGATACATGACTTTGGTCTGCCTTTTTGTGATGCTTTGTAATGAAACTAATGAATGTAATGAGGTTACCAAGTTAATTGAATATGATCCTTCTTGGTTTGGATTCATACATGATTCTTCATAGTTCCTTTTCATGAATGTTTATAAGATGAACATGAATTCCTATGCATTTTCCTTTTTGTTTTGATTCAATTCTTTAAGTCTATTAAAGTATCTCTGTCTATAATTACTGCAATGATCTAGAGCCATTCTGAGCTCTGTGATGTTCTCGTGTTTCATTCCCACTCACTTCCTTTAAAGTTTGGATCATAGATGATGTTTTCCCGCTCAACTCACATAAAAGAGAGACTCGGCACCCGCGCATGCCTCGGGTGAGTGCCCAACACCCGCTGGGTGATAGGCCAGCACGCATGGGATTCCCTTGTTCTTTGGTGGGTGTAAAATTGACTACACCAAGATAATTTGATCATTTTTTACGCTCTTTTAAATAATTCTTTCAATTACAAGCTGTTGGGAATGAAGATTTCATTCAAAGAACAAAGCTTGACATGTCTAGTGCTTGTGTAAGTTGGCAATTTGAGGGGAATTCTGAGGTTGAATTTTATTTTCCTGTTAGAGTAGGTATTTACCTTAGCTCATGTTCACCTAGGTGCTTTATTTATCTTTATTGTATTTATCCTCACCCACTTATGTGTGTGGATATTTCTTTTATCTTATTTAGATATTAGGAGATAGTATCTAGTTGTTAGGTATAGTTCTTTCCTTGATCTATGGTATTGACTAGTCCTTTCCTTGATCCATGGTATTGACTAGATCCTTGATGTCTAGTTCTATCCTAAATCTATGGTCTTAACTAGTTCTTTGATGACTAGTTATTTCCTTGATTTATGGATTGATCTATGACCTTGACTAGTTCTTAGATTGTTATTCCTTGCCTATATAAGCGAGGCCCATTTTCATTGTATTTCATTGAGTTCCATAATAATATATGATATTGCTACTCATTTGTTTGCAAAGGTTTATGTAAAGTTATTCTGGCGAATTGCTTTCATCTTATTGATCATGGTGTTTGTTTAGCATCTGTGTTCTTGGCTTGGTACGATCTGGTTGTCATTCCTTTTATGGTATTAGAGCAGGAGATTGCTATTGACATTTGTCTGTAAGTTTTATTTTGCAAATAAATTCTTTGTATATTCATATATTTGGGATTTGGTCATATTTTGTTGTTGCATGAGGTTTTATGCAAAATAGAGGCTTTTATTAGATCCGGAAGGTGGCAAAGCCCTAAGATCAACTATAGACTCGACCTTTTCAGGAGGAAATCATTTTTTGGATTGTTTTTTTGTTGCAGAGAAATGCATTGGTTAGCCTTGGGATCCATGCTAGCAAGAAAGGAACACATGAAAGCAGTTTCTGCATTTTTTTTGAGTTTATCGAGATCTACTGTGGTTTTTTTCTGCGATTGTACAACATTTTCGGATTGCAGAGCATAATTTTGAAAATCTTGTATCTTTTGATTTTGTGCTCTTTCCATTGGAAATATTTATTTTGATAATTACACTATAATTATAAAGTGCCATATTGTAACATGCACTCATTATAAAGTGACATATATGGAGGAGTGTTGTAATCAATTGTGGACGTAATTTCAGCTGACCCTGATGTCCTAAAACTTTTGGAGTTACATTCTTGTATCTATCATGTATTCAAAGAATGACATGCTTTTCTCTTAAGTGTGTGGACTTCAAGAGGATATTGTAAAATTTGTGGAAGAAAAAAATAACTCAAGAAGCAAAATTATCTTCTACAATCACTCATTCACAATAAGGATACACTAATACACTCTCTATAGCAAACACTTTCTAGCCTACAACATCACCATCATATTTTGGACAACAATATCCTTGCTCCTAGTCCACTTGCAACTATTTCTCTTGTACCCATTGACATTGATCTACCAGTCTTTGAGCTTATTACTACTCTTGATGCTCCTAAGCCTATGAGGCTTGTTATTTCATGCTCTTCCACATTTGTGCCTATTACAATAACACATGTTGTGTATCCTACTTCTTCTCATATGCATGGCTCTTTTGAGAAGCATACCAATGCATTCACTTCTCGCATGCTCCATTCTATGGGTTTCACTAGCAGATGTATTGGCAGACATTCACAGGGTATTGTTTCCCCTATTCCAAATTTAAAGTGGAATTCTTGCCATGACATTGGTTTTTGAGCATATACTTTATTGGGATCACACATTTACAGAGCTCCTATTTTTGTTCGCTCAACTCTTTCTAAGGATCATGAGCAACACATGAGTTCTGCACCTTCACTCAGGCTTGAGAAACCTAAGCTTTCAATTGTCAGACATGATCAGCTTGACACACATTTTGATGTTCCTTTGCATGTACCCATTGTGCATTTTACACCAAGTCATATGCAGGCATCTGCTTCACCCATCCGTGTTTATCTAGGGTGGATATCTGATCACTCTTGGTGGCAACATAGACATTCGTTGAGAGGACTCTACAGGCATGACTCCTCCACCATTCAGCCTCTTGCTCCAATTTCTATACCTTCTGCATTGTAATGCTTCTTGTTTTGAGTATTTTTCTTTAGCAAGTGTAGTGTATCTCTCTTTTTTATTGAGAGAATTTGTATATGTATTTTTGACACTTTTGGCATGTTGACAGTATCTCTTGTGGGAGATATATTCTAGTGAAGTCCAATGTTATTTTGTCAGTGTTCAAGTATTTGATTTTGGGAAACTCATTAGATATTTGTAGCGTCACTCCACCCATTCAGCAGTATGGGAGGGTGTGGTGTTGATCCTGCTTCTTCAGGTTTCATGTCCTTGCGTTGTTACCTTGGATTTTCTTCGATCGTGACACTCTGGAATTTGGTTCCTTACCTTGTTGCTTTGGTTATTGTTCTTGATTGTGGCACACCTATTTGCAGTAGTTGATCAAATTATGTTTGGTGTTTTTTTCTTGCATTTTTGACATCACTCTGTTGACAGTCTCCTTGTATGGAGCTATTTTGGTGAATCCTAGTTTCATTTGTTTTTGAGTTTTGTGATCGAGCAGTAGAGTCAGACCATAGTGCACACCAAACTTCTTCAAAATTGTACAAATTTTTGAGCCGAGCTTCTTAGGATGCCTTGTAGCGGGTTTTTACTCTCTTTACTTTGTTGTTACTAGTTTTGGGTACCTTGCGGTGTCCCTTTTTCCCAGTTAATGTACATGAGTACCTCATTAAGCCTAGTTTCTAGGACTCATACTGTGGACATGCCACTTCTATTTTGGCCCCTAGCTTCACTTGAGGGGGGTGTTAGAGTAGGTATTTACCTTAGCTCATGTTCACCTAGGTACTTTTTTACCTTTATTGTATTTATCCTCACCCACTTATGTGTGTGGATGTTTATTTTATCTTATTTAGATATTAGGATATATTATCTAGTTGTTAGGTATAGTTCTTTCCTTGATCTATGGTATTGAATAGATCCTTGATGTCTAGTTCTCTCCTAAATCTATGGTCTTAACTAGTTCTTTGATGACTAGTTATTTCTTTGATTTATGGCTTGATCTATGACCTTGACTGGTTCTTAGATTGTTATTCCTTTCCTATATAAGCAAGGCCCATTCTCATTGTATTTCATTGAATTCCATAATAATATATGATATTGCTACTCATTTGTTTGCAAAGGTTTATGTAAAGTTATTCTGACGAATCGCTTTCATCTTATTGATCGTGGTGTTGGATTAGCATTTGTGTTCTTAAATTGGTACGATCTGGTTATCATTCCTTTTATTTCCAAGATGCATTACTCCCATGTTTGAACAATGTTTCTCCAGATACAACGACATTCTAATTCAGAAACTCAATGATTCCTAAATGTCCAATCTTGCCACAGACCCCCAATCAATCCCTCGATCCTTGGATATAGGGAGACATCATTACTGAGAAAAAATAGGAACTTTCAAGGAAGAAGAGGTTCTTGTGATATATAGTTTTGACAGATCTAAAACTCCTACAAATTTCAATAACCCAACCAAAAGGCTCCTAACAGCTTGAAGGCTGACTGTTGAAATCTTGAAAAATACCTATGTACTACCAAATTAGAATCTAAAAAAACTATTTTTTAAACCATGATAGATGGATTTGTGAGACTAGTTCCATAAGGTGCAGAGTGACCCCTAACATCTTATACTTATACTAAAATAAATTTTAAGTATAAGAAATAATAAAATATAAATAATAATAAAAGAAAAACTTATACTTATACCATATAACCACACTGAAACTTATACTTATACCACATAACACATAATAAATTTAAACTTATACAACATAACACACTAAAATGCAAGCGCATTTTAGCGCGCTCGTGTTATGGCTCCAGATTTATCGAACCATAACACGCTTGCGTTATAGTGTGACCCCTGATTTTTCTTTGTCGTGTTATAACGTGTCCAAGCCATAACAAAAGCACGTTATGGCCAAAAAACATATATGTGTCCAATTTTTTGGCCCCCGTCTTTGTTGCACTTGCCCCATAAGGTAATGATAGAATGATAATATCTTGACGAATGAAAAGATATGTCAATGAATTAGATTGAAAATGATAGTTCTTGAGTAAGGATGTGGGTATCCATAACTCAACACTTAACTTTGATGGGAAAGAAGTTGCTTAAACTTTGGGAAAATGATCCAAATATTTAAGACTAAGTTAAGATAAAAATGAATTCGAGATAAAAGATCCAAATGAAGGAAATTGGAAAATTCAAAAGGAGGTGATGAAAAATACAAATGATGGATATTTTGGAGGTTTCAAAAATAGATGGTGAAAGATCCAAATGAAGGATATTTGGAATATTTGAAAAGAGATGAAGATGGATAGTGTATGATATGAGCATAGAACAAAAACTCACTAACACATAAAATGAAAAAATAGACGAAAATGATGTTTATAGAAGGTGGGTCTCTAACTTGAATTGTCTTGGTTAAGGTGTGGCTTCCTAGAATGAATTTATCTCCTTAAATGCCAACAGAATACCTGAGCGAACACAGTATTATTGCTAGTTGTTAGCTTTACTTTACCCCCTTGATACGATAAGATGGATTTTACTCCTGCTCAAAGGATCAAACCAAGGTCACCACTATGGATATCTTTGACTCTTAATCTCACAAAAGGCATACTAGTCAGTTGGGTGGGGGTTCCTGTTTTTGTCAACTAGTTCACTCAAGGTGTCAACTACTTTGGGGTTCTTTTGGTACTCCTCAATCATGATTTTTTGGCCCCTAGCCATGCACTTCCCATAGTTACATCGGTATCGGAGAATAATCCCGTCTCTAAAAATATAATTAAAATAGTTTTATAAAAATTGTAATAAAAAGGGTGGTAAAGGTTTGCTTGAATTGATGAACAAGATAACCTGTAATTAGTAGTGTTAAGAATAGTCCTCGTAAAGAAGGTCCTGCAAACAAAGAGTTAGAAGTTTTCCCATGGTAAAAACACAAGAGAAAGCACAAAAGATAAGCTCATGTTTATGATTTTCAAGATCACTTATGAAAAGTGTGAGGAAAACAACATATGCATGGAGTTTATTACGATTAGTTTGCAAAAACAATTTGCCAAAATGTAATAAACCCCCAAAACAATGTTAGTTATTGTCGTGTATTGGTCCAAAAATAATCTTAATGGTGAAAAAAATGTTAATTAACCCTTGATTTAATGCCTCACAATTATTTTACTAGTCTAATGTTATCAAAAATATAATTAGGACCTAATGTGTTAAATATACCTAAATAAGTAAAAATCTAATTAATTGGTTAGTTAATCAAAGAAAAATAAAAAAATAGAATAAAATAAACGTAAGTTTATGATATGTTTAATTTTGTGACCTAATTACGCCTTTAAAGAGGAAAATAAACCTTAAAAGGATAAGGTTTTGCTAGAAAAGGGAGGGAAAAATGAGGTCGCTCCCAACTTGGTGGGCCGAGTTAAAAAGGACTCGGGCTCGGGTGTATATGGTTTTGCAAGGTTTGCATGCATGATTATATATTTTGATGGCTTGCTCGTAATAAAGAACGGTTGATGTGGAGATCAGTGAGCTCAAGGACAATGACTCAGTGGCGACAAAACATCGAGACTAGAGTATCTTTGGAAGAGACGACGGAGATCCTTTCCATATTAACTGCAAAGAAGAGGACGAAGACTAACTTGAGCGACCACCAAAATAACATCTCTTTTGACGAAAAAAACCCAAATCGAGATAATATTTTACGAGTAAATAAATACAAATTTTTATGTCTACATGTATTGTTGATTCCTCTTCTATTCAGATCAATTTAGAACTCACAAATTAGTAATATGCAAAAGATAAGTAAAATCATTTACTTGGAACATTCAATTAAAGGTTATGTATACAAGAAAGGTTCAAATAAATTTGAATTTTTCTCTCTCCAATTGTCATCGATTGTGATCTAAAGGCCCATGTAATACATGCCAATCTAGACATTTTTTACAATCCTAGACCATCAATGTGACAGTGATCCATAAAAAGACCCATTGGGACTAGAAATCCTTTGGCTATGCAAGCAAGAAATATTAAAAAATTGTGAAATCCTTTCCATATTAACTCCGAAGACGAGGACGAAGACCAACTTGAGGACCACCAAAATAACGTCTCTTTTGAGGAACAAACCCAAATCGAAAATCTTTTACGAACAAATAAAAACCAATTTTTATGTCTACATGTATTGTTGATTCCTCTTCTATTCAAATCAAATATGAACCCAAAAAATTAGTAATGTGCAAAAGATAAGTAAAATCGTTTACTTTAAAACATTCAAGTAAATGTTATATATATACAGGGATAATTCAAATAAATTTGAATTTTTCTCTCTCCAAGGTCAGAGATTGTGATCCAAGGGCCTATAGAATACATGCCAATGTAGACATTTTTTACAATACTGGACCAATCAATGTGAAGGTGATCCATAAAAAAGCCCCATTGGGACTAGAAATCCTTTGGCTATGCAAGCATGAAATATTAATTTTTTTTGAAATCTTTTCCATATTAACTCCAAAGACGAGGACGAAGACCGACTTGAGGACCACCAACATAATATCTCTTTTGAGGAACATACCCAAATCAAAAAACTCTTACGAACAAAGAAAGACTAATGTTTATATCTACATGTATTGTTGATTCCTCTTCTATTGAGATCAACTCCTAACTCACAAATTAGTAATATGCAAAAGATATGTACAATCGTTTTACTTTGAACATTCAAGTAAATGTTATATATACAAGAAGAATTCAAATAAATTAGAATTTTTCTCTCTTCAATGTTGGCGATTGTGATCCAAGGGCCCATATAATACATACCAATGAAGACATTTTTTTTACAATCATAGACCATTAATGTGAAGGTGATCCATAAAAAAACCCCTTCGAGACTAGAAATCCTTTGGTTATGCAAGCAAGAAATATTAAAAAATTGTGAGAAATTTTGGTGAAGCAAGGGGCAAGTATACGATGAGAAAATAGCCAAACGTGATTTTTGAAATCTCTACTATCTACCTAATTACAATTTTTTGTCGTTAAAAATTCCCTTTAATGATATCCTGGGACACCATTACTCTCACACCCTTTTGAGTATGGTAAGGTCAAGTGACACCCGACCAATTTTCTTGCTCTGTGCATTTGGTCAAGAGTCGTCTAACCTCTTCAACTTAATTCTAGTTTGTGTAAAATTCCACCAAACTACTTTATTTATTTTATGTCCGGTTAAGTGATATGTAACCTCATTTAGTTACTTCTATATTGGGTTAAGTGACATCCGTTAACCTTTTTTGTTATCTATATGTCACATCAAGATAATTTAACTTCCTAGTTTAAATGGGAGGAATATACACACCTAAATTTATTAATTTAGCACATAAAAATGTCATTTAATGATGTGTTTTGCACTTTTTTTTAAAGCATAATTTCTATATTCCAATCTTTCCTTAATAATATTACAAGCATTTTTCTCTTACTTACACTACTCAACCACTTACATAAATGACCATATCAACCATAAGAAGTATATTACATTTACTTATCATGCAGAGCTCCACACATTGTCCCTCGCTATTGGGAAAAACTGTTAAATAGGTATTGATCAATATATACTCTGAATTCTTGATTGGATATATATATTGTCAATTCTTGATTGTCTCTTCTTGCTCTTTACTTATTTTCTTTCTATTATTAATATGTGGTTTGTACCAATATTATAATATTGAAACAGGTTCACATTTAGATTGATTACACTCCTCAATCATATTTTAAATTCGAACATGATAATCTAAATCCTGCATTTCTCACTTCATTTCAGTTGCAACCTGTGTGAAGATTAAGGAAACATGTTTTTCTTCTTCCTTCCGCTGCTACTCTCTCTGCTACCTGCTCACGTCTCCCATTCTTCGCCTTCCTATTATTCCGATCAGCATGGCCTTCTGGCTTTCAAGGATTCCCTCGAGCTCGATCCACACAATTCTCTACACGATTGGTCTCCTCACCACAACACCTGCAATTGGACTGGCGTTGCTTGCTCTTCTCGCAGACAGCGGGTGGTTTCATTGAATCTCAGAGGTATAGGATTGCTCGGCCCCATCTCTCCTTTCCTGGGTAATCTTTCTTTCCTTAAAACAATTTTTCTCGAGAATAATAGCTTGCACGGCCAAATTCCACCTCAGCTGGGACGGCTTTTTCGCTTAAGAATACTTGGATTGGCTATTAATGAATTGGAAGGCTCCATTCCCTCCACTCTTTATGGCTGCCGTTCTTTGCAAAAACTCGGTCTGTCGTTTAACCATCTCAGCGGCATCATTCCCTCCGAGCTTGGTCTTCTTTCACAGTTAGAGATCATTTACTTGGGAAGCAACCGGCTGACTGGCAAAATCCCAGCTTCGCTCGGAAACCTGTCCTTTTTAACTGACCTGGAAATTGCCGAAAACAGAATACATGGTGGTATTCCTGCTGAACTGGGTATGCTTACTAAACTTCGTTGGCTCCAGCTTGACACCAACTACCTCACGGGACCAATTCCCATTGCCCTTTCCAACTGCACTCATCTGAAACTTATGCAGTTAATTGATAACCAATTAACTGGGCATATTCCCTCCCAGTTTAGCAAACTGTCAGAGCTGCAATATCTGTTGTTGTTGGGAAACTATTTTACCGGACCAATTCCCATCGCCCTCTTCAACTGCACTCATCTGGAAATTGTGGAATTAGGTGAGAACCAATTAATCGGCCATATTTCCTCCCAGTTTAGCCAACTCTCACAGTTGCGAATACTCGTTTTGTGGGGAAACCAACTCACTGGAGAAATCCCAAGCTCCCTCTCTAATTGTTCTCTCCTTGAAATGATTGATTTAAACAGTAACCAACTGAGCGGCACAGTCCCCTTGGAGTTTGGTAAATTATTCCACCTCCAACGGCTCCTGTTATTTGAAAATCATCTTGTGAGCGGAAGCAGGGGTTTGTCTATTCTAACAGCCTTGACCAATTGCTCCCATTTAGAACAAATAAATTTGGCTCTAAACTATTTCACTGGCATCCTTCCCTCTTCAGTTAGCCGGCTATCGAGCGTGTTTTCCTTTTTGGCACTTGACTCTAATAAAATTGAGGGAAACATACCAAGTGGCATTGCCAACCTCACAAATCTGACATACCTGTCCTTAGATGATAATCGTTTCACAGGGAGCATTCCATTCCAACTCTGTCAGCTTCCAAATCTTGAAAGATTATATTTGCACAGAAACAATTTATATGGAACAATCCCAGACTGTTGGGGTCAGACAAAAAGGCTTGGGTTGTTATCACTAAGTGAAAACAAGCTTTCGGGGCAAATTCCTGATAGTCTTGGCGATCTTCCACAACTAAGGCGGCTTCATCTTGATCACAATCAACTGTCAAGGAAAATACCTGCCAGTTTAGGAAGATGTCAAAATTTGGAGATGGTGGACTTTTCTTACAACAAACTGACAGGAAACATACCTCCAGAAGTTGCAGGTCTTCAGAATATCCATTTCTATTTCAACATTTCCAGCAATTTGTTACAAGGTTCTCTTAAAGAAATGAGCAAAATGGTAATGGTTAAAGCTATAGATGTGTCACTCAACAACTTCTCAGGGGAAATTCCAGTCACACTGTCAAGCTGCACAGATTTGCAATATTTGAATCTTTCTTGGAATTCATTTGATGGCTCGATACCACCATCACTCACAAAGCTGAAAATTCTTCAAGAAATTGATCTGTCTGGAAACAATTTGTCAGGAGTTATCCCTATAGCTTTCAAAGACATGAAAATGCTCAAGCATATCAATCTCTCTTCAAATAGGTTAATAGGAGAGGTTCCAAAGGGAGGAGTTTTTATAACACTTGATGAGTCAGCAGTTCGGGGAAATCCTGGCCTATGCGGAATATGGATAAATTTGCAGCCGTGCCCTCATTCCAAACACAAACAACATTCAGTCTCCAAGAAGGTAATAGTCCCAATTTTGGTTGGCATTGCAATCTTCATCATGTCTGTTTTATTATTGGTATTTTCCTATAGAAGGAGACGTGCCGCCCAAAAGACTCTTTCCCTCCACATAGGACCAACAAGAATTTCATATGAAGAACTTTTTGATGCAACTGATGGGTTTAACCAGACCAATCTCTTAGGAATCGGCAGTTTTGGATCCATTTATAAAGGTATTTTGAGCAATGCTACAAATATTGCTGTTAAAGTTCTAAATTTTCAAGATGAGAATGCTGAGCAAAGTTTTATTACAGAATGTGATGTGTTGAAAAGAGTAAAACATCGCAATGTCATCAAAATTGTTTCAGCTTGTTTCACCCATGACTTTAAAGCTTTGGTTCTTCCTTTCATGTCCAATGGAAGTTTGGAGAGATGGCTACATCCTCATGAAGAAGATGCCTATAAATTAACTTTGAGTGACAGATTAAGGATAGCAGTGGACATTGCACATGGGATGGCATATCTACATCATTATTGTTTTGTCCAAGTTATTCATTGCGACCTAAAACCAAATAATGTGCTATTAGGGGATGACATGACTTCATATATAGCAGATTTTGGCATTGCAAAACTAATATTTGCGAATTCCATGGGTTCCCTAACTTCTACAAATGCTCTTAAAGGATCTGCTGGCTACATTCCACCAGGTATAAAATTCTAATCATTACATTTTACTAAATCATTGGTTTGTTTTGGGTATTTTGTGAGTGCTTCAAATGGTTTTAGAATGACTAAACATTGTGTTTTGTATTACAGAATATGGACTGGGTGGAAGGCTCTCTATAAAAGGAGATGTATACAGTTATGGCATTCTACTATTAGAGTTATTGACAAGGAGGAGACCAACAGATGACATGTTCTTGGAAGAAATCAATCTACAAAATTGGGTAGCTATGAAGTTTCCAAATAAAATCATGGAAGTGATAGATAACATTCTTCTTAAAGATGTGATTGAATCAAAGAAATCAATGGTATTGACATGCCTTACTCAATTTATTGAAGTAGGGTTGATTTGCACAAGGGAGTTGCCTCAACAACGCCCAAG
This sequence comes from Taxus chinensis, assembly GCA_019776745.2. NCBI lineage: Eukaryota > Viridiplantae > Streptophyta > Pinopsida > Cupressales > Taxaceae > Taxus > Taxus chinensis. The sequence continues at coordinate 594,133,375 of CM034151.1, read as the reverse complement.
TATGATAGAGGTAGTTGAAAAATTGGAAAAAATAAGAGGTATGTTTCTTGGTACTCCAAAAGCTTTTCAATTGCCCATAGATATCTATCCTTTGCTCGAGAGTACAAGTCGCAAAAGGAATACAAATCCGGAGAGTCATGAAAGCTGGTCTACATCTTCGTCATAACTCTTCACTCACGTTTTTTAGTTATATTTTTTGATGAACAAATATATATATATATATATATATATATATATATATATATATATATATATATATATATTGTTATTTTCTATATGAATTCAATATATTTGTTATGTAAGGATTACATATGTAATATTTGTTAAATCAATAAGATTTGTGAGTATTGTGTAATCTTTAGTAATAATATATAAGGAAGATATGATCAAATTTTTTAAATGTGGAATATTATTTTTGAAAGAGCACTAGTTAAACTTTATTCTAAAGTAAGTTCACAAATAATATTTTATATTAAAAATATTTAAATCGTATTTTATATTCATCCCAAAATAATGGAGGATTGATAGGATTCCACCATGCTAATTCTATGAAATGACTTAATTTTTTTGAAACTTTATACTATGAATTAGTATTTTTAGAGGGTAAAATATATTTTAAGATAGGTTTTTTTTAACGCTTTACATCCTATGGAGTGACCTATGTATAAATTAAAATATTTTTTTCCAAAATAAATTAAATACATGGACACATGAAAAGAATAAAGGAGTAAAGTGATGGAGACATTATTTATACAATTTGCATTATTGGGTTGGTAAAGGTATTTCCCCTGTCCCACGCCTAGACAAGTGCTGTCAAACATGTTTTGATTGTTTATTATTTTTTCCATTGTGATTTTGTGAGACCATTCTTATTCCGAGCTTTTCCTTTTTTGGAATTATGTGGAAAGAAGAATGGCGTGGCAAAAGGGACACTTCTTTAAAATAGTTATAAAAAAAAGGGTAAAGAAAAAGAGGAGAGAGGAACAGCAACCAAAAGGGGGACGTGTGGGAGTATAGTTTATGGTATTAATGTGGGTTTTTATTCACAAATTATAATTAGGAAACTTCTCTATTTATTTAATTATATGCTGGTAATTTGTATTTGCGTGTTCATAATCCTTATTTGAAAAGAAAAATCACAGATTATATATCTCATTAAATTCATTAGCCTCGACAATAGAAATATGGATTAAGATAGATGGGCAAAACTAACAATTTTAAAGATTGAAATTGGGAGGGAAAATGATACTTAAAGAAATAAAAGTATATAATGTAAATAAATGTTCCCTTATATTTATAAGAGAGCTACGGATGGGAGTTGGGCACTTTTATTCCTCCATGTGTAAAGTGATCAGTGTGATCCCTTTTCAAGGTTGCCAACATTATAAATTAAAAAATGTCAGATTTACAAATTTTTATTTTCATATATTACATTAGGAGTTAAAAGAGTATATTTTAATGTTGTAGATTTGTGTTATGAGATTGAGAAACATTCACCCACATTCCCAATAATTAATTAAATTTTAAAATTAATATTTTATTTATGCTTCATAAATATTTTGGTGAATATTTTGTAATGGAATGGTTGATGAAATATGACAATAAAATATAGTGTTGTTTCATCAGTTTGTAGTCCCTTTGGCCATATTGTGTTGGCAGAAACATTTAATGATTGTGATGATGTAAGGATGTGTGAGTGCGACATTTGGTCTATGAACAAAGTCTTGTGAAAAATCGAGTAAAATTTAAACGATACAAAATGGGGATATAGTTTTTTGTCATCACCCTGAAAGTGAGCTTATTAGTGTTTGTTAGATTTTCTAATGTTCCAAGTCCAATAGCAATCTCTATTTTAGTTCTAAAGTTTACAAAATTAATTTGGTATGTTTAAACTTAGTAGCTTTAATCCCAAAGACGCAATCTTATGTGAACTTGATAAGTGTATTAACAATTGAGCCTTCTTTGTTAACTTCAAATATTTTATTTAATTTTGTCTCACCATTTTTCTTTAAAGTGCATTATCATTTAACTTTGAAGTTTTGTAAAGGTTATTTATGTTTGCTTAAAAAAATATGAGCAGAATGGTGTCACACATTGGTATTAGAGCATGGGTCAACACTTATAGCCTTTTTGACTAACCATGCATTTTACTAAGTCATAATAATTTTATTTTGTATTTAAATAATATATTCCTCTTCATCGTATCTTGTAATTATAGGTAGGCAACATGATTCGAGATGGGACTAGATGAGGAAAAGAGGATAAGGGAAAAATCCTGAACCAGTAATTGAAATAGTGATACTTGGGGAACCCTCTAGAGATAGAGAAGAGGCTCTACCTACAAGACCCATTGACTTGGAAATACTTGTAGTTCTTAGAGACCTCAAGAACAAGATGCTTTCTAGGGAGAACTAGAGGACAGAAGAGGATCATGAGCTATTGCATGACCAAGAGCATGATCAAGTGTTCACTAGGAAAGAGGCCCTAACTTAATACATGGAAGAGCACCCAATGGGAGAGTTCATGGTAGTGGTGACACACATTAGAGCTTGGATGGGATCCACTTTTGAACTGAAGAAATTTATCCCTTTAGAATATAATTCAAACAAATCTTTGGTAGGGATACCAAAGGTTGGCTAGTTGGTACGAAGAGGTGTTTTGGCCTAATAGATTTCTCTAGCAATAGTAAGGAAAGATTGGCTATTTTTTAGATGATAAATGAAGCAACACTATTGTGGGACACTACCAAGAAAGGATGGAGAACTTGGATATGGACACGTTCCCTTGGGAAAAGTTTGAGGAATTGTTCCAACACAAATACTTCATAAATACTTCTTAGATACATACTTCGATGATAGAATCAATGATTTCCTTAATTTGAGGAAAAATGAAAAAATTATGGAAGGATATGATGCATGTTTCTTAAGCTTGCTTAGGTATGTGGGATATATCCAAGATGATTCAACTAAAATCAACAAAAACATCAGTGTAATTTCAATTGATATTGGAAATTGATTACAAACTTTAATGCCCACTACATTGGCTTAGGATTTAAGTGAAGCTCACCTGGATGATCAAAAATTATGAGGGCCAACTTCTATGATAAAAATAAGTTTCAAAAGGATTCGTGAAGGAAGGGATTCTCTCCCTACCCGCATGGTTGTTTTCCCCATAGTAAAACACATCGGCAATAGTGTGGCAAGAATTACCTTTCACAAAATAAGAGACAGAGAAGATAGCGTGAAACGAAACACCCTAGAGCCATTGGAGGTGAACCAAACCAAAACTATTAGTGGTAGTCAGGGTAGCATAAACAAGGTTAGACTAGCGATATGTTCACCAAGAGGAGATAATACATCTCGAATACTTTGTAGTGTTTTATTTGTGGTGGGTTGTTGACATTAAGCCTCAATATGGTAGTGAGGGTTATGTAGTTCGTTCTTCAACAGGGAATATAGTCATAGTTTTGATGGTCAATGATAAAACAACAATGCATAACAATAAGTAAATAGATAAGCATAACTAGAACCACAACGAATAAATCTTAATCATTATATTATCTTCTTAATTCAATATATTCCATATTACAGTCTCACATACATATATCATTCATGTATTACTCCTTAGTGCATACATTACTCTTCTTTTACTACTCTTACACAATCTATTCATTCTTATGTATCTTACTTCTCTCTTACTTCTCTTTCATCTCTATTATCTATATTACAATAATTACAATAGGTATATAATTCTAGAAATATCTAATAGTCACCCCTTTTGGTAGTGAATCCACATATTTTATTCTTGTCTTTGTCTTCATTGCATGGATTTACCTTTGCCCCGTAGTTTCTTGTAGTGTTTGGTAGATTCCAAATTATCTGTGGCATTTTCTAGCGTCCCATGGTTGTGTCTTTTACATTGGATTCTTAAACTCTACTCGTCTGTGGCTTTTGTAATTATTCACAGTGCATATTTCCCCACGGATCATATTTTATCAATTCCTTGGTATGCAAAACTGATGAAAAACCCTATTAACATTATCCTATAATTTCAAATTTTTGTCTCATCCTCGAGACAACCCAAGTGAAGAACCCTACCAAAACTGTTTTCTCTCTATAATTATTTCAATTTCCTATTCCATACCTCCATGAGTATTAACCTCCTCCAAAAATGCTTACATATAAATTCATCCTTCTTTACTGGGGGAATTCTAGTGCATTAAGCTACCGGAACTTAGGTATCTGGCATAAGTAAATATTCCTTCCCTCGGCACATATGTTTTGGTTTATAGGAGGTGTTGTGTTCCATGAATGCTTCTATAAAATAATTACAATATGGTGCATGTGGCTTGGAGTCTTCTTTATGGTGTTATCATAGGGAATTACATAACATATTTTATGGTAATTTTACCTTCAAGCATCTTTCACATGGTTAGGTTATCTTGTATGGGTCCATACCATAACTACAATTTTGTATTTCCCTTGACAAGTGATGTAAGCTCAGTCAGGGTTTGGGTACCCTTGATGCCTTCATATTTTTATTTTTTCACTGAAAGCTCACATTGTTGGTGTGTAATGGTCCTATCCATACTACTTCTATATTTTTCCACATCATTTATTTTATCTATTCTTTCAATATTCTCTGTGCGGTACTTATTTTCCAAGTCTTCCACTTTTTTTCATCTAGTGCCATTTGAATCTTTTGAAATATCATATACTCTATCAATTATTTTATTATTAAAGGAAAAAGGTTTTTTGAATGGGATCCTACCCAAGTTATAAGAGGCCTAAGCCCATATATTCAAATTCAAACCATACAAAAGAGAATACAAAACACTACGAAGGAGAATCACAAAAAAACAGAGACAATGAGAACTGTAGCACCACAACAAAAGAGTAGTTAAACCCCAGTAGAACCATAGCGAAACCATAACAAAACAAAAAAAAACCAACAGTCTCCCACAAAGGAACAAAACAAACTAAAGCATTCCCAGCCATTGTTTGGTGGTTTTTGACAAATTATTTTTGAGACTTTCTAAGTTGTCCTTGATTTCCTTGACTGAGGTGTCATCCTTATCTTTTTCCTTCCCTTTTCTACTTTCCAATACAATGGTGATGTTGGACAAAATATCCATATTTCCCTTAAGGATAGTGAGGATGTCACATTGCTTATTTCTAATTTTTTCTTGCTCATCTTTAATGGCTTTGATTCTCTTATTAATATCTTCCATCAGTTTTTCATCCTTGCTCCCACTTTCAATAGAAATCTTGCACCCTCTAACTTTGTCCTTCAAAAGTTTACACTCCTTCCTAAGCCATGTGAGCATGTTATTGTGCAAGTCTAGTTCATTCTTGATGTTCTCAAATTTTTCTTTGCTAACTGAATCTTTGTCTCCCATAGCCAGAAGGCTAAGGGAAACAACCCCTTCACCAGTAGGAGAAGAGGGAAAAGTAGTAGAAGTGGTGGGGTTAGGTTTGGATTTCTTTATCTGGAGGATACAATCAGAATGGGGGGGAGGTTTCAAAACATGAGGGGGTATTTTAAGAGGAGTAGGGTGATGAAGTGGAGGAACAATAAGGGCATTCAAAATGATTAGGTTGAAGTGATTGTAAAGGAGAAGAATGAGGGCGTGATGGGAGGACTGGGCTCATTTACCCTAGGTCACCAGGTTCAATGAGTGGTCAAGGGATTGGATAATATAGAAGGGGAATTTAGCTACCACATTTCTTCAGAAATGATTTAAGAATACCAAATGAAAGTAGGGGGTTACTTTAAATCGACCATTCAAAGTAAGGTATTTCATAATCACATAACTTACTCAATCATAGGGTTTTAGAAGCGACTCCCCGAGAAAACCACTTTTAGCTTCCACTATTTTTTATTTTCCTTCCAAAAATTTGGCCTCTTCCTATTTTATATCATAATTGTTATTGAAGACCTACATACCCTTGGGATGGAGACCAGTGACAACATATATCATCTCTTCAGAGATGTGAAACTCTCTATTTTGATACCTCACTTTACGCCCATTCCAGTTTCAAACTAGTTGATTTGAGAGGTGAAAATCATGACCCTTAACCTCATTCACAAAGTTTTTGAATCCACCCTTCTTGAGTATCTCCCACACCTCTACATCCTCCCTCCATTGATTGTTGTTAATTGACTCTACTCTACAGATATCCCCCTCGTGGCTGGCAAGAGAACCCTACGTGCACCGAGAGCCAAAATCAAAGAATTGAAGAGTATGAAGGTGGATTAAACCACCCTCCAATATCCAATGTTCACCTCATGATTTTTACCTTATCTCCTTATTAATGATTGATTGGAAATTGTGCGGTAATAAGGAGGCTTGGTTCCAAGATTCGAATTCTTTAGCAAGGACCCCCAAGTTGGCTAAGCTCCCTATGGGTATGGATAAAGGAGAAATTAGAGAAGGATTTAGTTAAATGAGTGGCCTCATCAATGAACTTTTTAATGTTCCAAATTACTTGTGTTGAGCCTTTGAGAAAATTAATGATGTTCATTGAGCTGCCCTCAATTATGATGTTCTGCAACTTGAGGGAACAAGCCAGTTTTATTCCCCATAGAGCAGCAAAGTAATTTGTCAATTCTTTATTTAGTTTATATTCAAGATTATATAGTACCGATTTATTTTATTTTGTTACTCTTCACCATCCCATGGTGTATGCATAATATGTGAAAGTATTGGTAATAGAAATTTCCAAAGATGTAATATTTTTTCTAACTTATTTCTACTCTCCTTGTTTACTAAAGTATACTTACCAACCTCACACCTTTATAGTTTGATATTGCTTCTTCACGAATTTTTTGATCACATGCATCATCCTATATAGATTTTGAAGGAAAATTATTTAAGTTGTTTTCACTCTCTTTTCTATTGGTAGTTCTGGATCCACTTGATATTGGGGTCTAGATGGCTGGATTGAGTTTATCATTCCTTTCATGGTGTCTTCTAAGACCACACATCTTTACATCTAATCACTTTTTTGAACTTTCCTCCAATATGGTACTCAATTTTGACTTTTTCTTTTTAATGCCATTATTCAAGTGCACCATGCATCCCTCTTTTGTTTTCTCTAAAAATCCATACAATTGGAAACTTTGAGCTTGTTTTTGTTGTACTAAAATATTATTTATCAATACCAATGAATCCCACATCTTCTCAAAATAAACAAGGCCTAAGATACTGAGATTGAGTTATCTTGTAGTGTACTTAGTGGCGTATTTTGGTCTAGAAAATGAGGAAGAGTTTGTAATTTAGAATCTTGGGGAGTCACGGATTAATGCTATAACCTCAATTATTCCTATTGTAGGTGGTGGGGTTCCTTGTGTAGCCATTGTGTTCACTTATACTTTTTATTGTATTTCCTCCTTGTCTTTTATGTCCTCTTTCTTCAATTTCTCCTCTCTCCTCTTGATCTTTCTCCTCTCTTTATCTTCTTCTCTTCCTCATCTTTTCTCTTCTTATCTTCATTTTTTTTCTCTTTTCCTCTTCCTCCTCTTTTCATTTTTTCATTCTCATGTTTTCCCTTCTCCTCTTCTTCCTTTTTTCCCTTCTTCCTTTCCTTCTTTTTTTACATTCTTTTTTATCTTCTATTTTTTATGTTCCTCTTCGTACTGTCATTTCATCTTCTCTTTCCCTCTTCTTCCCTGCGATCCTCTTTCCATTATTTTTTTCCTTCTCCTTTTCCTTATCTTTTTGGGCTCCTATTTATGTGGGTCTTATTTCAAGAGGTTATTCAATCTCTACTATGCAAGCTTTGTATTTTAGAAAATTTTCCTTCTTTCTTTATATTCTCTTAGGACTAATTGGAGGAGAATGTTTTGTATTAGGTGATCAGGAAAAAGGTGGGACATGTCTTCTATACAAAATTCAAACCCTTTCATATAGTGTGGCAATGCTTCAACTATTTCTTTTTTCTTTTTTTTGATGTTATCATCATGTACTATTTTTCTACTTTATTAACACCACCTCATTCAAGAAAAAACTTATAAAATTTTTATATGTACATAGTGAATTCGTATTCTTCAAAAGACTCAGTCTCATAGGCATACTATGATTTGCTACCGCCTTCATTTGGAGATTCTTCTTTTTCATATTCCTTTGTTGTGTGGCATGTTGTCTTCTTCTCTTTGTAATATGTTGTTTCTTGTTCATTTAAATATATTACTTCCATGATTTCCTCTCCATGATAGCCCTTCCCATCACTTACCTCTTCATCATCTCCATGTTCCTGAATAGACTTTAGTACAACCTTTTCCATCTTAATTTTATTGGGATTTTGTGTCATATGTTTCTTGTGCCTTTTGGTAGACACATTTTTCTATGTATACCACAGGTTATTTAAGTAGCTTCTCCTCCATTAATTTCATTCCTTTGAATGAGTTATAGGTTTTGGTGGTTTTTCTTGGGGGTTTGATGATCTGGCCACTTGTGTTGGGTCTTCTATGAAATGTTTAGGGTATTTTCACCCAAAATCTACATAAGTTTCTTCTATGATATCATATATGCTTGGTGGAATAGGATTTCATGGATCAATAGGTACATTGTGGCGATCATCTACAGATGTTTCCACCACTTCATCTGAGGATTCATATGGTAGTGGTATGAAGTAATAGATCTACAGAGTGAATGGATGTAAAAATATATAATAAATTTCCATGATAAACACAACTTATTTTTTATATTTGGCCACTATATGTTCTAAAACCCTGAATTTAAATGCTACTAATTTTATTGTGTTTTCTCTCCACCCTATAAGTATGTAGCTTCCTTGATGTTAAATATGTTTTTTCAGTCCACCTCTAGTCACATATAAGGAAATTCTTCCAAAATCGAGTGAATGCATTTTTTATGTTTCTTGAGCATGCCATATCTTGAAGGGAATATGAGAAAATTCCCCTTTTAGTTCCTGTAACATCAATTTTTGAGCCCTCTTCTTTTATTTTGGTTTGGGTAGGTCAACTTGTGAAATGATTGTGTGAGTCACCATTTTTTAATTCTCTACAAACCTTAGTTTTATTCTTGCGTGATTTTATTCTTCTTCTCTCTTTGGATTTTCTCTTTGATGTTTAAAAAATAGCTAAGTTTTGTTTGAATCTATCCACTTTTTATTAAATAAGTTTATCCATGCTTACAAGGTCACCTATGAAATTTTTTTCTTTATCCACATATATGTTCCCATATTTTTTTACTTCCTTCTAACGCTTGTTTTAGTAAATCTGGACATATCTCCAGTGAATCTTTGACTCCAATATTATAAGTTTTGGAAGAAATCTATCACTGTTTTTACGTATATTGGATTACTATTTTTGTTTATAATGGATTCTCATTATTACTATTATTGTATTCCATTAGTAGCAATATTGGATTCCAATATTGTCAATTATTTGACTTATTGTAACTTTCCAGTTTCACTATTATTGGATTCCAATATCGTTATAATTAAATGTCAATTTCGCTATTATTGGATTCCAATATCGCTATGATTGGATTCCAATTTTGTTGTTTTTTAGATTTTCATGAATTTGGAAAAATTCATGTTAGGAATATGTAAGGTTAGTGGTTGCTAACTATTATAAAGCATGTAGCCTAGTTGGATTAATAAAAATAAAAAACTAACCATTGAATTTCCTGTAATATAGCAAGTTCAAAGTGCAATCCTTGCAATTTGAAAAGGTGATGCTCATACTTTCCCTCACAATTTAAAAAGACAATGCCCACACTTTCCTCACACTTTGAAAGTGCAAGCCTTGATATAAGGTTAGCAACCACTAACTATTATAAGGCATGAGCTCACTGGATTAAACTGAAAATTAAAACTAACAATAAATTAATACCAAAGCAAGTTCAAAGTGCAAGCCCTCACACTTTCAAAGTGCAAGATTCATACAAGTGCGAGCCTCACGCTTTCAAAGTGTGAGGAAATTGTGAACCTCTCACTTTCAAAGTGCAAGGACTCACACTTTCAAAGTATGAGGCTCACACTCTTCAAAGTATGAGGACTTATACTTGTACAATGCCTTGGAGTCATTATGTAGTACTATCCTTGATTATTATACATTATATCTCAAATGCTATCTACTAAAAGACTGAACAACATAATTAGGAGCTATGTATATCACAAAGTCAATTATTGTGAAAGAAAGTATAATTTATGCTTGTAAATTTTTTGATTCTCCATATAAAAGACGAGTCACTTAATTCCATGAGGAAGAAAATGAAGAAATCCTTAACACAAGGCAAGCAAAATGCTTATGAGAAACACATATCAAACACCGTTGGAGATACATTGAAACGATATTGTATGGTTTACATCAATCAAAAGACACATTGTGCCACAATTTTATTCTTTCCGAGTCAATAAATGCCACCAAATTTTTCCCACCACCTTTTTCCTAGTGTTGGACACTATGAATGAGCTACATTTTCTTCACACCCATCATTGTGGAATAACGCTTTGCACCAATCTATTTTTCTCGAAGTCCCCCTCTTGTAGCCCAGTCTCTTAGCCTTGTATAAGTTGAGTATATATTCCTGGGCTGAATGAATGGATATCTAACTACCTATGCCCTTTATTGTTCATGAAGACTTTGATTGGAATATCATCTTCAAAGAATTTGAAATCCAAATCAATGAAATGTACTTACATCAATCCAAATCAATGATGCATGTTCTAATAGAACAAAGTAAAAATGGAAATCCTTTTGTAGGGGTCAAACCAGAGATATATATGATTGCTCCTTGTCTCCTTTCCCTCCACTAAACACATTGATTTGGAGAACGAATGGATTCACATGCTTAAGAACTCAAAGTCTATCTCATCATGGTTTAAGTTATGTGATGATAGCTGCAACTCACAATAACATAACTGATGTGTCATACAAAAGTAGAGGAAAGTATTGAAGAAAAGTAGGAGAACATGACTGGGGGATAAATAGTACAGTCACCGGGTACCATCTTTATTTGCATATTGAAGTGCCCAAACAAATACATTCCCTTGGATTGGAAATCTAGTACCTTCACCACCATCAACCATTTAACATCAACCACCAAGGAAAACAATAATTTTCATGTCAAAATATCACTGAAACATTTGGCAGGGTTTCCTTAATATCAACTTAACTCCTTAAAATTTCATCTAATATTCCCAATTTTCAGATACACTAAGATATAATTTGAAATAGTTATAAAAAATATTGATAAGAAGGAAAAATTATATACATCAATCTACTTATGCACCAAAACCAAAACTGTCAACCTAAAACAGAGTAGATAAAAAAACATTGTGAGGAATCTAAGAGGAGGATGTCATTAAAACAATATAATTATGCAACAAATTCAAAACTTTAATCCTAAAACAGATCTAAGAAGAGAATGAAAACTAACTCTTAACATGTAGGACATGAAAAATATTAGACAAGAACTAGATATAACCAAATGCCAGGAATCATAGATGCATTGTCATACAAATAATTGAAACAACATAAACCAACATGCATTGTTGTTCATTAACTCCTATTGAAAAGAATAATTCAAATTTCCAATCCATGCAAGATTTGAATAGATTTTAAGCTAAGATGGATGTACCAAAGTGGAGTGTTCGAACGCCAATATTTCATCTTGGTATCATAGGATTTGCACACGAATCCAGATTGGACCAACAATTTGCATGGTTGGTGAGTGAATGTTGAATATTTTAGTCTAGTTTAGGTATATGGTCAATGAGTAAATTTTGAATATTCATACACTCACTTAGGGTAATGTTGCAAATACCTATAAGTTGTAAGATCAACATTGTGGCATTTTGAATAATTGTTATCCCTTACATGCTTATAATGCAGTCCCAACCATGAATCAGACATTGGTGTAATGATTTTTCTCTCCTCTCATCCGTCTACATAGGTCAACATACTTAGCCACATTGTTATCTCCTCCAACTTAATTTAGCAGTGAGTGAGAAAAATTTAGGTGTGAAAATTGGGAATTTGAAATATAGCTAGGTGGTTGACCCAAGATCCTCCTTATGTGCCTAACTGGGACAGGGAAAAATCTACATAAGTCATGGAAGCATGATCATTCCCATTTCCCATGTGCTCATATTTGTCTGGTGTCATGTCACAACGCACCCCCCAGGCACAACCCAGTGCCACACATGACACATGATAGTGGGTGAAAGTGTGCGAGTCACAAACAAAAAATGAATGGATTTTCCATCGGAACTAAGCCTCATGAATATGGTCCTGCACAAACAAATAAGGTACATTTCATAATCCAGTGACCATCGTCCCTCACTCCCATGCTGAGTCTTCTTGTTACTTTGCCATATTGCACACCCTGTGAGAAAAGATGTTGAAAATTGTAGGGGATGAGACATGGATTTTTTGGAATTGGGAAAAAATATAGCTAGGTATGTTCGACACAAGCCTCCTTTTGTTCCTCTTATCACAAGGAAAAATTGATAGCCATGGCCGCAAACAACATTGTCATGCTAAGTTAGGTTGGTGCTACTATACCCAATTCCATACCATAGTTGCACCCCCATGCAATGTGAGTTTAGTAGAAGATGAAATAATAATGTTTTATAGTAAATGACACTTAAACATAATTGAAGTGGAGACCCTAAGTGAACATGCATTCCCTTTTCATGTGGAATTTTGGGAATAGTAGTTGCAGGCTTCATCTACAACTTTGTTAGAATTCAGCGCTAGAAAATGGAAATTGGAATGGTGCCTTGGATGTTGTGTTGACTGGGAAGGGAAGTCTATGGAAGTTGGAAGCATCATGTTCCCATTTCTCATTCTTATATTTTTATATGTGGTTCACACACTAAGGAAAACATTTCATAGTGCAAGAAGTAGGTGAAAGGGTGAGTCATGACTAAAGAAATAATATATTTTCCATTGGAAATAGCTCATGAAGGAGTCTACACAAAAAATAATGTACATTTCAGAACCTAGTGCCTCGCCACTCACTCCCCCACATATTTTTGTTGCTTTAAATATTTTTGTTTATGAGAAAATATGTAGAAAATTACATGGGAGGAAATGGATTTAAGGAATTGGGAAAAAATATTGCTAGGTGTTTGAATAATCCTCCTTCTGGTCTTCTTGTCAAAGTGGTAATCATGGCCACGAACAACATTGGCATATTGATTTTTGTGGTGCAACTGTGCTCAATTTCTTGCCACAACACACCCCCACGACTGAGTTTATAGAATATAACATCAAATGCTTGTTTTCCACTAAAAAAATTGGAATATCGAAACAATTTCCTTTTCACGTGGCGATTTGGGAATATTAGCACACGATTCATTTATAATTTTTTGAAATTCAGTGATGACACAACGATGATAAAAAAAATTTGAACATAAAAATCCCTGGAATGATGGTGGAAGGAGGATTCCCCAGCGGCTTGAAATACAGTGGGAGCATGATTTTTTTGGATCTCTGGTAATAGTATTTAAGGCCAAATTCCAAAAGATTCCATCCAATTGGGTGAGTGTTGAGGTGAATAAGGGACAAAGATTAACGACCGCTAGGCTAGTTATTACCTTGCCTACCATTATAATTTATGATCAATCATCAAAGAAGGGATGGTGAATATTGGATTGGAAATTAAAAGATAAGATGTTTGACATCTTTGTCAACGAGTTTGGTGGGTACTTACTGTTGGTCGTCAGATAGGACTTTTTAGAAGAGCAACAGTCAGGGGACAAGAAGTCCCTCCTCTTTAATGGGAGAGGTTCCCTTATTCAGAAACGAACTTATTTACAAATGTACAGAACATTGTTTTATGGTTAAACTTGGATATTACGAAAGTGCTTTCCACAAGGATCATCAGTTACACAAGGACTGAGGAAAGGGAATAAGAAGATGAGCAGAATAGCAACATTCAGAATTATAGATAGCAGAATAATTCTTCGTGTATGCGAAGCTTCAAAGGATTTAAGACAAGATCATTTGCGTTGGCTGAATGAGATTAAATTTAAAGACACAAAGTTCCATAAATAACCTTCTTCAGATTTATTAATCAAGGACACAAAGTTCCTTCTTGGTTGTACAAGATCACTGTATTTGCAAAACTGAACAGTATGCAATCAGAGAGACTAACGAGTTAGGAACAAAATGATCTTCACAATATTAAAGGAAAACACAGAGATAACAAGAATCAGATAGACAAAGAATGAAAAGCCCTTTTGTATTGATTTCTTTAAGATCTATTTACACTTTCAGCAAATATTCCAAGTTCTTCCTCCCCTCAAAATGGCGTGGAAAGGCCATTATATAGCTTACAAGTCAGTTACTCTTCGTAACCGTTTCTTTTAACTAAAGAATAGTTAAGGACCGCCGGTTACAATACCTTAACTAATTACAAAGAATACGAAAAGAAAGGGAAGAAGAGGAAAGAAAAGAGAAGGAGACAGGTGGCCGGTTACTGGGAGGGACCCACTGTCTTCAGAATCCGCTGCCTGAATTTCTTCAATGACTCAGCTATATCTCTGCCACGAGGGACTGACGTGTTGGCTGCAGACTGAGTCCAAAATCCCAGACATTTCTCCATCTCTTTATCAAACTCGACGTGAGTATGATAATCTTTGTTTGCTTCTTCAATGGCAGACTGAAGAGAACAAATTTCCTTCATCTTTTCCTTAGAGATGGAGCTTTCCTTGAATAGATGATCTTTGACAAAAGCTCTGAACTGAGCTTTGATTTCTTGCAAGGACAAGGAAACACCAGAGTTTTCATCTTGAAGATGACAATGCATATCTTTGAAAGCAGCAGCTGCCAGTGTCTTGAAAGCTTCTCCCTTCTGCCAGCTGTTCTTCATTTCTCCCACAGCTTCCTCCAGGACTTTGATTTTCCACTCTACGCTGTAGACCCAGGATTTTGATAGATTGTCTTTGGCATCATCGAAAATCTTATTCGCCAGTAAGATGTTCTCATCTGTCTGTCCCATGAGGCGAAGGTCTACAATGCAACTGCTCCAGAGTTTAAGCTCTTTATCCATAACCCCAATGGTAGAGGATAGCTTCTGTTGCAAATTGTCTACCTTTCCATGTAGTTTAAAAGCTTCATCGATGAAGTTTAGCCCAGCAACAAGCATGTCATCCACCATGGCTTCAATAGCTCTGCCATAGATATGAATACTTGTGCATATCTTTGATACTTTGCACTTCATCTTGGCTTAGAATTACAGGAGGCGGTAGAGCAGTCAAGGGGGTAGGGTCCAAAACTTTGTCCTTAGACAAGAGTGACTTGATAAAACTTGTGAGAACTTGGGCTTGTTCTTCCAGCTGTTCAATAGTCTGCTGCCCTTTCTCTACCCTTCCAATGACTCTTGTGACTGTTTCCTGGAGGTTGTGAATTTCACCTTCAGGAGTAGACTCTCCCATAGGGATCCTTGAAAGCTCTAAGTCAGATGTCAGCAAGTCTGATTCTGATTTGTCTACTGTAGGCTTAGCAATCTCCAAGAATTGCTGACCTTGGGCATCAGACACAATTCTGGAGGTGGTTCTGGCTTTCTTGGCACGAGAAGGAGTGGTGCCCAACAAGGCTGCTACAGCATCAAAATTTGGTCCCAAGCTTTGAGAGGAGGATTTCCTCTTCCTTTTGTCGACCAGAGGTTGCACCCAAGCAAAAGAGGAAGAAGAATCTGCAGGAGAGGCAAGGGGACCAAGAGACAGGGAGCTCATGACACTCAGGGTCTGCGCAGCTGTTGACTCAAGCTGAGACGTGAGTAGAGCACTGGAGGCAATGGCAGTAGAAGAATCAATAGTACCTGGAAGTTCAGTGCTCTGGACCTCTTTGTCCTTATCTGCTGGATCTTCAGGAACATTTGCAGGAGTGGGCATCTCACTTTCTTCACTTTCACTGAGAACAATGATGTTCTCTGGCCCTATAGGCAACTCTGCCTGTTTTCTTGGAGGATCATTCTCTGCAGGCTCCTTCTTTACCTCTTTGAGTTTCTTCTTGTATACCTGGGTAGATGGAGAAGGAGTAGATTCTACAGGTCCCTGAGCTGTTGAGGCAGGAGGGGTTTTCACTGGTGTTCCAGACTCTGGAACTGATGCCTCTCTTATGGGTGTCGAATCATCCTTGGAGCTAGATTCTCCTGAGTGCCTCTTGAATTCTCGGATCTTCTTACTGAACCAGACCCTAGTCCTGATTAAGACTGGAGCAAGAATCTCAGCCAGATCATCTCTCTCTTTCTTGTTCCAATCCAGGTCCTCCAGAGGGGTGTGCTTAATCACATTTTCATACTCATAAGAGTATAGATCAGAATTGTCATCCTGGAGACCTTCAGGAACTTGGTACAGACTGAGTTCTTGGATCAATTGCAGGGAGAACCTGCCACAATGCCTTCTTCTGGCTTCAAAATCATCTGCACAGTCAGCCCAGTAGTCTTCTGTATCTGCCCTATGATGATAGACTATCTTGATGTTCTGTTCAATGAACTTCTTCAAGTCAAAACAGGTTCTTGGCTTGAAGAAATGAACAGTGATAGGGACCAGGGCTCTTTCTATGTTCTGAGCATCCAGAGCTGTTTTGCATGTGTAATTTCCCAGAGAGATGGGAAAGTGCAAGCCAGAAATCTTCTTGTCTCTGCAAGTTCTGTGCAACTTGTCTAGTTGCCTGCATATTTCAATCAAAGCCATTTTGTCATTGCAGAACATGGGAAGCCGTAGAGGAGTGCTTTCATAGCCAGCAAGCCTGATATAGGAAAATTTCCTGAATTGAATGAAATAGGCTCCATACTGCGATATCAGGTTCATGGCTTCATCTGAAAACCTTCTAGCAGTATCACCTTCGAGCAATCTGACCACGTACATGGTGAAAGCATCATTGACCCTTCTGAAATTGCGGTTGCTGGTCTCCAAGGTGAACTGCGGGCAATAGGCATACACTGGATCATCTTTGTGTGCATCTATATAGGAGAAACCAAACCACTGCCTGGATGCTGCTAGGGTATACATCAGATATGAAGTCATGTAGAACTTCTTTGTTTGCTGGACGTTGGATAGCTGCTCAGCCAAATTCATACTGATGATCTCTGCCCAGTTGATATTTTGTGTTCCCTGGCACACCATGCTGATGAGCGGGCACATCCAGAAATGAAACTCATTGGTGGAGGGCAAACCCATAACCCGAGCCAGCAGGATTATGAAGTCTGACAGTTCTTCGTTGAAATCTGCTCGGAAGAGGGTTTTGGTTAGGCGAGAAGCACCTTTCTTAGGGTTCTTCAGCCAAGATTTCGCCACTCGCGCCTTGTATTTGTCACTGTCTTGGTCGAACATAGCCTGTGCTTGATCTCGGGAGACGACTATAGCATTGTCCATCTCCGGAATCCTCAGAGCAGCGCCAATGGCGGCAGCGTCCAGCTTGGCAATGAGTTCCCCATGTACATTTGTCAATTCGCTCGAATCGGGGTCGAAGTGAGCTCCACATGAAAGCACTGTATCAGCACACTGTACTGAGATTGGGAATCCTCCGGCAAAAGCTAAACCACTATCATTAATCATCTGTGCCATTGGTGTAGGGTTTGCATCTGTCATTCTTGCCCAAAAATCGCCGAAGTCGAGATGACGAGCTTCGCTGTCCCCTATATTGCTAACGGCAGATTCAAGCGGAGAAATTTGCTCCTGTCCCTGGAACTTGATCTTCATATTGATAGTCTCGGAGCTGCAACCTAGACTTCTGGAAGGAATTTGCAAATGGAGGGGGGGATTGCGCAGGTTTTCAAATTGCAAGGGTTTGAGCGAAAGATAGCATGGAAGCAATGCGAAAAATGCGAAGGGGGATGCTCGTTATATAGCCGTTTGGAGAGAGAAATGACTTTAATGCGCATTGAATACACAACCACCAATTTGAAAAGCATCATACTCGGAGTGAGCGGGAAAAACTAAGTGTGAATGACACTAGGTACGCTTGGGACAGGTGAGACGCGAATGCGCGAAACACGCGGCTCGGCCGGTTCGGGTGAAACAGGGAGAGGACGCACAAATGCATTTGGGACAAATGGGACGAAAATGTGCGAAGTACGCGATTCGGGTGTTTCGGCCGAAATTGGAACAAAGGGCCCGTTTGGACTTGGGACATTCGGGACAAAAAGTTCCGAAGTACGCGACTCGACCGGCTCGGCCGAAATTGGGAAAGCTCGCACTTTTTCAAATGGGGCAGTTGGGACAAAATTGCGCGAAGGACGCGGTTCGGGCAAATCGGCCGAAAATGGGAAAGCTCGCACTTTTTAACTTTGGGACATTTGGGACAGGAAAGTGTGAAGTACGCGGGAAGGATGATTCGGCCGAAATTGGAACAACACGCAAAATAAGTTTTGGGACACTTGGGACAAAATTTTCCGACGGGCCCGAAAATGGGACAGCTTCGGGGATTTCGGCCGATCGGGGAACAGAGTGCACTTTCGTACTTGGGACAGATGGGACAAAAAGTTCCGACAGGCCCGAAAATCACACAAAATGACCCAAAACACAGATTTTTTCAATTTCACGACTTAGGCACCTCAGAGAAAAACACTTAAACTCAAAATTTTGAAAATTTACTCTTATCAGAGCGGGAAATTTTGAGTAGACAACAGCTGGCTCCTTCTGGGGATGACTTGGTATAAATTCATGGAATGAGACAAGGCAAGAACTTAGATAACTCGGTGAAGCAGACCAGTGCCTTATCCATTGGGCAAAGGAGTCAAAAACAAACCAACACAGAGGGCAACACACACAACAACAGAAGGGGAAACACACCGAAAGCAGAAAAGCAAAAACACTGTACAGAATATACAAAGGGACTCCCTAGTCACCTAGGACTTGAACAACTTCAAATACTGCCCACTATAAGGAAGTGGGAGGGGGGAACCATCCATGTAATCAAGATAGAAAGAGTTCTTACCAGCAAAGTGTCTTATCTTGAATGGTCCGAGCCACAGTGAATCAAATTTTCCATGGCTGCCACGAGGTTCATGTCTTTTGTCCCATAACAGCACGGTATCTCCAACTTGGAACTCTCTGAACTTAGCTTTCTTGTCAAACAGAACCTTTACCTTCTGCTGGTGAGCAGATATCCTGTCAGCAACCTCCAATCTATCCTCGTTCAGTTTGTGCAGGTACATGATTCTTTTATCCAGAGCATCACTGAAACTAGTATCTTCAATGGCCTTCATCAGGTGCAAGGCTGGCAGTTCCACTGTCACTGGCAATTGAGCTTCTACTCCATACACCACTTGAAAAGGAGACATTCCAATGGCTCTTTTAGGTGTGATCCTGTCTGCCCAAAGAGCATCATAAAGCTTCTTATGCCAGTTTCGCTGAGACTCATTGACCAACTTCCTTATGATAGTCACCAGATTTTTGTTGGTGGATTCTGCTTGTCCATTTCCCTGTGGGTAATAATCTGAAGAATGAGCCAGAGAGATGCCATACCCGTAGCAGAAATCCATTATCTCAGTTGAGGAAAAGTTCGAAGCATTGTCTGTTACAATCTTGTTAGGTACACCATACCTTACCAAGATGTTCTCTTTGATGAAGTTGCATACAACTTCAGAAGTAGTGCTCTTGACTGGAATAGCTTCCACCCATTTGGTGAAGTAGTCAGTGGCAGTTAGCACATGCGTGTGACCAGCACTAGAAATTAGGGTTCAGTGCACCAATGAAGTCTAGACCCCACTGTAATGAAATGGTTCCTCAATCACAACTGGCTTGAGAGGTAAAGATGCCAATTTAGGTCTTCCCACAAAGGTCTGACAAGCTTCACATTTATCCACCCACTTGGATGCATCTCTGAACAAAGAAGGCCAGTAATATCCTCCCCGGAGTATCTTGTGAGCTGTGACTGTTGATGAATAGTGCCCTCCACATGCCTGATCATGGAAAGCTGAGAGCAACTTTCTCTGCTGCTCCTTGTCCACACACTTCAGAAATCTCCCATCTAAACCACGCTTGAACAAGGCATTTTCCCATAGTACATATTGCGCTGATCTCAATTTAACAGTCCTCTTTTCCTTGGCAGTTAAATGAGAGGGGCATTCCCCATAGGTGAGAAAATGGGCAATGTCAGAATACCATTCATCGACTGAACTAAGGAATAGAACAGTAGGAATGTCAGCTTTCTCCTCCAGCAACTCATGTTTGGCTCCTTCAGCAATGAGCTCACAAAGACCCTTTCCACGAACCAGCTTGGTTGGTTTGATATCAATGTCATACTCCTGGACTTTAGCCACCCAGTTTCCTCTCTTGGACCCAAATTCTTGCTGTGTAAGAATTGACTTAACAGTCGTAT
Source organism: Taxus chinensis (assembly GCA_019776745.2). NCBI lineage: Eukaryota > Viridiplantae > Streptophyta > Pinopsida > Cupressales > Taxaceae > Taxus > Taxus chinensis. The sequence continues at coordinate 594,113,065 of CM034151.1, read as the reverse complement.
CTGGAACCAGCACCATAGAGTGAGAGTTGAGGATATAGAAACGGAACTGCTTGACAGCTTTGACTACTGCAAAAGCATGCTTCTCCATCATGGTGTATTTCAGCTCATGATTCTTCAGGATATAGCTCATGAAGGCAATTGGTAGCTCATGTCCATCAGAGTCTTCTTGGGTTAAGACAGCAGCCAGGGTATTATCTGTAGCATAGCAATAGATGATGAAATCTTTGCTGAAATCAGGACAGGCCAAAACTGGAGTTTTAGCAATAGCTTTCTTGATACCCTCAAAGGATTCCTTTCCTTCAGAAGACCAACCAAATGCTTGCTTCCCTTTCATCATCTGAGAAATATTCAAAGTTAATTCAGCAAAATCAGGGATGAATCTTCTTAAAAAATTGATCTTACCGAAAAAGGAATGCACGCCTTTTTTACTGGTTGGGAGAGGAATTTGCTGGATGGCTTGAACTCGTTCAGGATCAATCTTAATACCATCCTTGGAGACAATGTGCCCTAATAGTTTTCCTTCTGTAACACAGAAGACAGATTTTTTAGGATTTAAAGAAATCCCATGCTCTCGGCATCTCTGCAGAACTGTTTCCAGGTGGTCGAAGTGATCTGCTCTTGTCTTTGAAAACACTGTCAGGTCATCAAGGTATATGACGATACATTTCCCTTTCAAGCTTCCAAAATCCAAATCCATAGCTCTCTGGAAAGTGGCACCAGCATTAATCAGCCCAAAAGGCATTCTCTTGTAGGCAAAGGTACCCCAAGGAGTGGTGAAGGCTGTCTTGTGTTGATCTGCAGTATCAACCTCTACCTGATTGTATCCCGAGAATCCATCAAGCATAGATAACATTTCAGATCCTGTTACTGCTTGCAATATTTGATCCATCATAGGCAGAGGGTAGTTATCTTTCAGAGAAGCCTGATTCAGGTTCCTGAAATCAACACAGATGCGGATCTCACCATTCTTCTTCCTAACAGGCACAATGTTTGCAATCCATGTTGAATGGTGAATGGGAAAGATGATTTTAGCCTTCAACAATTTCTGAATCTCCTGAAATATAGTGTCAGCTATTTTGGGATTATACTGCCTTTGTTTCTGCTTGAAAGGCTTGATTCCTGGTTTGAGAGGGATAGAGTGCTGCATGTCTTTTGGCTTGAAGGCTTTTAGATCCTCATAAGAATATGCAAGAACATCCTTATACTTCCTTAGAAGATCAATTGCTCTTCTCCTCTCATCGGTTGTGCAACATTTCCCAATATTTACCAGCTTGGGATCAGTAGAACTCCCTATATCAATCTTATCATACTCAGCTGATTGCTGAGGTCCAGTAGAAGCTTTAGATTTTACATATCTGTCATGTTTATCAAACAACTCCTCCAAACTCACCAAACCTTTGGGAATCTTGTTTCCTTTGAGTTTAATGCACCCTTCCTGATCTGTTTCTTCTCCTTGGGTGACAGCTTGGTCAGAGGACACACTCTCACGAGGCAGGTTGTCACTTCCCTCAAAATATAGTTGTTCGAAATTCCCCTTGAGTTCCAGGAAGGAAAGCAAATGCTGGTCATCGTTGAAAACTTGCCAGTTATTAGTATTGTCAGGAACACTAGGCCGGTGGACCATTTCAATAGTGAACTTATCCTGAGAGAATTCAGGATGGGGAATCAGTAATGACCCTGAGACAGCCAGTGAATCAGCCCTGCTGTTCTTTTCTCTGGGTATTGCTTCAATAGAGAAAGCATCAAGGAATTCAATTGAATCCCAAACCTGATTCCGGTAATGCTTCAGCCTCCCATTTTTTACCTGAAAAAGCTTCTGACTTGCTTCACAATCAGCTCTGCATCACCACGAGCCAGAAGATTTTTTACACCTCGTTCTTTGGCCACTTGCAGTCCAAGAATGAGAGCCTCATACTCTGCTGTGTTGTTAGTGTTCTCGAACTGCAACTTAAATGAAAAAGGGTGTAGGCAGCCTTCAGGTGACACTAGCAGGACACCAGCTCCAGAACCAGCCGAGGAACAACTTCCATCAAATTCTAAAATCCAAACACCATTGGGATCTTTGGGTGATACTTTGGAGGGTTGGATTTCATCAGGGGACAGAATCATGTAATTACCATGACCTATGTCTTCATAGAGTATTTGTGCCTTAGGATCATCTGTTTTCTGCACAATATACTCAGACTGTTTCTCAGGGAGTAACTTCTTCATTTGTCCATTGACAGGTATGAGGGCGTGTGACCAATCCATTTGAATCTCCCCACCCACATCTTTACAGAAGTTCCTACTTAGCAACATTCCGTAAGAAGGAGGAATGTCTGCTACTAGGATGGTAGCCAAGACTTTCTTTTCAGGTAAAGCAGCAAAAGCCACTTGTGCATCTTTAATCCTTCCAACCAAAGGTACTTCCTTACTTTCCATGGAGTAGCAAGATCCATAAGTACGAGTAAGGGTCAAGCCTAAAGCATGAGCTACCTTAGCAGGCATCACATTATCTGAGGCTCCGGAATCTATGACACAGTTACTGAGCCTATGGCCAGCTATAAGAAGTGTTACATAAAAAGGCTTGATTTTGTCACCAGGCGAGGTGACAGCAGCTACCAGACTAGGCTGTGGTATAGAAGGAGGAGTGGGCAAAAGGCCTTTAGAGGTGGTCTTGGAATGGGAATTTACAAATTGGATCATCTTGGCAAAAGCTTTGGGATGGGTTTGGTAGTATTCAGCTTCTGAAATTTGAACCTTGGTCCTTTTTAGGTGATCCACAATATCAAAGGATCCAGAGGTGGATGGGCCATCATCATTTGAAATTCTAGGCTTATCAACCTTAGGAGAAAAAGAAGAAGAAGCAACTTTGGTAGCAGGATTGACAGTACTTACCTTTGGTGCAGATGAGGTAGGGATAGGAGATCCTCTTCTGGCAATTACAGGAATAGTTGCTGGCTGCTCCTTAGATTTCTTCATGGGCTGTGTTACTTTCTCCTTCTGCCTCGTCTGTTCTCGAGTCATGACAGCAAATGATTCACTGTTCATATCTGCTACCACTTCATCATAGTTATCTCCATCATCAGTGCCTTCGGTGGTAAAGAAATTAACCCGAGATCCTTCGAGTTCTTCCGCCTCATCATCAAATTCCTCCAGGAATTCCTCACGAGCTTCATCGTCCACATCATCATCGGGCTCTTCAACTTCACAGGTTGCATTCACAGGAACTTTGACAGGAGGACCTTCAAGTGCTAGTCTTGTGTGAGGAGCAGGCAAACGATTTCTGGGCTGGAAATTTCTTCTTGGAACATCTGCATACGGGGCATGCTGGGCCAATTGTTTCTTTATAGCTACTAGATCATTTGCAAGTTTCTGGACTAATGGATCAGTATTGGGTCCAGAGGTGGAAGAGGAAGAAGCAGCAGATTTAGATTTGGGAGGATCTCTCTTCAACTTCCCTGACATGATCAGGTCATCCTCGACACTAACAGCCAGTTCTTGATCCAGAATTAACGTTCCAAGATTAGCCCTTCTTAGAGCATAACTGACTTTGGGCGTTTGAGCATTTAGAAAGAAACATTTTTGAATTTGATCAACCGGTCGAGTATTTACAGGAATTTTGTTGATCAGTCTGTTGAACCGAGCCACAAATTCTCTCATGGGTTCTGATGGATCTTTCTTTATCTGAGAAATTTGGGCAAGCAGGGCATGCACATCTTCTGCCGGCTTGAAACGGCTTTCGAACTGAGTTCTCATTGTATTCCAGTCGGTGATGGCACCAGCCGGAAGGTGATAGAACCAGTCAGCAGCATTATCCTGTAACGTCTCAACGAACAGCCTTACTGAGACGTCTTCATGTTCAACTCCCAAGACTCCACATGCAACTATGAAGGCTGCAATGTGTTCATCAGGGTGTACTTTGCCATCTCCTCTAAACTTGGGGAAGTTCTTTCGGTTACCTCTAGGTAACTCATGCAAAGGCTGAGTAAGGGCCAGGGGCCCGACACGTTGACCCCATGGCAATTGTGCCGCCATTCTTGGAAATACGGCTTGGAGGGGAACTTTAACACCAGCAAGGATCAAAGCTCGTAGATTGGGACTAGCAGGCTCTGAAGGAATACCACCCGTAGGACTTCTATCTTGAACAGGCGGAGTGCTCGTCGAACGAGTTCTTCTATTTGAAGGGAAAGGAAAACCCTGTTGCTCCAAAAGCTGAAACTGAGAATCTTCGATACCAAGGGTCCTTCTCCCTCGAGTGAAACGCGGAGTCGCCAGATCAAAGGATGATCGAAAAATTGCAGTACTGGAATGCGATTTTCCCCAGCGGAGTCGCCAAAAACTGTTGGTCGTCAGATAGGACTTTTTAGAAGAGCAACAGTCAGGGGACAAGAAGTCCCTCCTCTTTAATGGGAGAGGTTCCCTTATTCAGAAACGAACTTATTTACAAATGTACAGAACATTGTTTTATGGTCAAACTTGGATTTTACGAAAGTGTTTTCCACAAGGATCATCAATTACACAAGGACTGAGGAAAGGGAATAAGAAGATGAGCAGAATAGCAACATTCAGAATTATAGATAGCAGAATAATTCCTCCTGTATGCGAAGCTTCAAAGAATTTAAGACAAGATCATTTGCGTTGGCTGAATGAGATTAAATTTAAAGACACAAAGTTCCATAAATAACCTTCTTCAGATTTATTAATCAAGGACACAAAGTTCCTTCTTGGTTGTACAAGATCACTGTATTTGCAAAACTGAACAGTATGCAATCAGAGAGACTAACGAGTTAGGAACAAAATGATCTTCACAATATTAAAGGAAAACACAGAGATAACAAGAATTAGATAGACAAAGAATGAAAAGCCCTTTTGTATTGATTTCTTTAAGATCTATTTACACTTTCAGCAAATATTCCAAGTTCTTCCTCCTCTCAAAATGGCGTGGAAAGGCCATTATATAGCTTACAAGTCAGTTACTCTTCGTAACCGTTTCTTTTAACTAAAGAATAGTTAAGGACCGCCGGTTACAATACCTTAACTGATTACAAAGAATACGAAAAGAAAGGGAAGAAGAGGAAAGAAAGGAGAAGGAGACAGGTGGCCGGTTACTGGGAGGGACCCACTGTCTTCAGAATCCGCTGCCTGAATTTCTTCAATGACTCAGCTATATCTCTGCCACGAGGGACTGACGTGTTGGCTGCAGACTGAGTCCAAAATCCCAGACATTTCTCCATCTCTTTATCAAACTCGACGTGAGTATGATAATCTTTGTTTGCTTCTTCAATGGCAGACTGAAGAGAACAAATTTCCTTCATCTTTTCCTTAGAGATGGAGCTTTCCTTGAATAGATGATCTTTGACAAAAGCTCTGAACTGAGCTTTGATTTCTTGCAAGGACAAGGAAGCACCAGAGTTTTCATCTTGAAGATGACAATGCATATCTTTGAAAGCAGCAGCTGCCAGTGTCTTGAAAGCTTCTCCCTTCTGCCAACTGTTCTTCATTTCTCCCACAGCTTCCTCCAGGACTTTGATTTTCCACTCTACGCTGTAGACCCAGGATTTTGATAGATTGTCTTTGGCATCATCGAAAATCTTATTCGCCAGTAAGATGTTCTCATCTGTCTGTCCCATGAGGCGAAGGTCTACAATGCAACTGCTCCAGAGTTTAAGCTCTTTATCCATAACCCCAATAGTAGAGGATAGCTTCTGTTGCAAATTGTCTACCTTTCCATGTAGTTTAAAAGCTTCATCGATGAAGTTTAGCCCAGCAACAAGCATGTCATCCACCATGGCTTCAATAGCTCTGCCATAGACAGAATACTTGTGCATATCTTTAATACTTTGCACTTCATCTTGGCTTAGAATTACAGGAGGCGGTAGAGCAGTCAAGGGGGTAGGGTCCAAAACTTTGTCCTTAGACAAGAGTGACTTGATAAAACTTGTGAGAACTTGGGCTTGTTCTTCCAGCTGTTCAATAGTCTGCTGCCCTTTCTCTACCCTTCCAATGACTCTTGTGACTGTTTCCTGGAGGTTGTGAATTTCACCTTCAGGAGTAGACTCTCCCATAGGGATCCTTGAAAGCTCTAAGTCAGATGTCAGCAAGTCTGATTCTGATTTGTCTACTGTAGGCTTAGCAATCTCCAAGAATTGCTGACCTTGGGCATCAGACACAATTCTGGAGGTGGTTCTGGCTTTCTTGGCACGAGAAGGAGTGGTGCCCAACAAGGCTGCTACAGCATCAAAATTTGGTCCCAAGCTTTGAGAGGAGGATTTCCTCTTCCTTTTGTCAACCAGAGGTTGCACCCAAGCAAAAGAGGAAGAAGAATCTGCAGGAGGGGCAAGGGGACCAAGAGACAGGGAGCTCATGACACTCAGGGTCTGCGCAGCTGTTGACTCAAGCTGAGACGTGAGTAGAGCACTGGAGGCAATGGCAGTAGAAGAATCAGTAGCACCTGGAAGTTCAGTGCTCTGGACCTCCTTGTCCTTATCTGCTGGATCTTCAGGAACATTTGCAGGAGTTGGCATCTCACTTTCTTCACTTTCACTGAGAACAATGATGTTCTCTGGCCCTATAGGCAACTCTACCTGTTTTCTTGGAGGATCATTCTCTGCAGGCTCCTTCTTTACCTCTTTGAGTTTCTTCTTGTATACCTGGGTAGATGGAGAAGGAGTAGATTCTACAGGTCCCTGAGCTGTTGAGGCAGGAGGGGTTTTCACTGGTGTTCCAGACTCTGGAACTGATGCCTCTCTTATGGGTGTCGAATCATCCTTGGAGCTAGATTCTCCTGAGTGCCTCTTGAATTCTCGGATCTTCTTACTGAACCAGACCCTAGTCCTGATTAAGACTGGAGCAAGAATCTCAGCCAGATCATCTCTCTCTTTCTTGTTCCAATCCAGGTCCTCCAGAGGGGTGTGCTTAATCACATTTTCATACTCATAAGAGTATAGATCAGAATTGTCATCCTGGAGACCTTCAGGAACTTGGTACAGACTGAGTTCTTGGATCAATTGCAGGGAGAACCTGCCACAATGCCTTCTTCTGGCTTCAAAATCATCTGCACAGTCAGCCCAGTAGTCTTCTGTATCTGCCCTATGATGATAGACTATCTTGATGTTCTGTTCAATGAACTTCTTCAAGTCAAAACAGGTTCTTGGCTTGAAGAAATGAACAGTGATAGGGACCAGGGCTCTTTCTATGTTCTGAGCATCCAGAGCTGTTTTGCATGTGTAGTTTCCCAGAGAGATGGGAAAGTGCAAGCCAGAAATCTTCTTGTCTCTGCAAGTTCTGTGCAACTTGTCTAGTTGCCTGCATATTTCAATCAAAGCCATTTTATCATTACAGAACATGGGAAGCCGTAGAGGAGTGCTTTCATAGCCAGCAAGCCTGATATAGGAAAATTTCCTGAATTGAATGAAATAGGCTCCATACTGCGATATCAGGTTCATGGCTTCATCTGAAAACCTTCTTGCAGTATCACCTTCGAGCAATCTGACCACGTACATGGTGAAAGCATCATTGACCCTTCTGAAATTGCGGTTGCTGGTCTCCAAGGTGAACTGCGGGCAATAGGCATACACTGGATCATCTTTGTGTGCATCTATATAGGAGAAACCAAACCACTGCCTGGATGCTGCTAGGGTATACATCAGATATGAAGTCATATAGAACTTCTTTGTTTGCTGGACGTTGGATAGCTGCTCAGCCAAATTCATACTGATGATCTCTGCCCAGTTGATATTTTGTGTTCCCTGGCACACCATGCTGATGAGCGGGCACATCCAGAAATGAAACTCATTGGTGGAGGGCAAACCCATAACCCGAGCCAGCAGGATTATGAAGTCTGACAGTTCTTCGTTGAAATCTGCTCGGAAGAGGGTTTTGGTTAGGCGAGAAGCACCTTTCTTAGGGTTCTTCAACCAAGACTTCGCCACTCGCGCCTTGTATTTGTCACTGTCTTGGTCGAACATAGCCTGTGCTTGATCCCGGGAGACGACTATAGCATTGTCCATCTCCGGAATCCTCAGAGCAGCGCCAATGGCGGCAGCGTCCAGCTTGGCAATGAGTTCCCCATGTACATTTGTCAATTCGCTCGAATCGGGGTCGAAGTGAGCTCCACATGAAAGCACTGTATCAGCACACTGTACTGAGATTGGGAATCCTCCGGCAAAAGCTAAACCACTATCATTAATCATCTGTGCCATTGGTGTAGGGTTTGCATCTGTCATTCTTGCCCAAAAATCACCGAAGTCGAGATGACGAGCTTCGCTGTCCCCTATATTGCTAACAGCAGATTCAAGCGGAGAAATTTGCTCCTGTCCCTGGAACTTGATCTTCATATTGATAGTCTCGGAGCTGCAACCTAGACTTCTGGAAGGAATTTGCAAATGGAGGGGGGATTGCGCAGGTTTTCAAATTGCAAGGGTTCGAGCAAAAGATAGCATGGAAGCAATGCGAAAAATGCAAAGGGGAATGCTCGTTATATAGCCGTTTGGAGAGAGAAATGACTTTAATGCGCATTGAATACACAACCACCAATTTGAAAAGCATCATACTCGGAGTGAGCGGGAAAAACTAAGTGTGAATGACACTAGGTACGCTTGGGACATGTGAGACGCGAATGCGCGAAACACGCGGCTCGGCCGGTTCGGGCGAAACAGGGAGAGGACGCACAAATGCATTTGGGACAAATGGGACGAAAATGTGCGAAGTACGCGATTCGGGTGTTTCGGCCGAAATTGGAACAAAGGGCCCGTTTGGACTTGGGACATTCGGGACAAAAAGTTCCGAAGTACGCGACTTGACCGGCTCGGCCGAAATTGGGAAAGCTCGCACTTTTTCAAATGGGGCAGTTGGGACAAAATTGCGCGAAGGACGCGGTTCGGGCAAATCGGCCGAAAATGGGAAAGCTCGCACTTTTTAACTTTGGGACATTTGGGACAGGAAAGTGCGAAGTACGCGGGAAGGATGATTCGGCCGAAATTGGAACAACACGCAAAATAAGTTTTGGGACACTTGGGACAAAATTTTCCGACGGGCCCGAAAATGGGACAGCTTCGGGGATTTCGGCCGATCGGGGAACAGAGTGCATTTTCGTACTTGGGACAGATGGGACAAAAAGTTCCGACAGGCCCGAAAATCACACAAAATGACCCAAAACACAGATTTTTTCAATTTCACGACTTAGGCATTTCAGAGAAAAACACTTAAACTCAAAATTTTGAAATTTTACTCTTATCAGAGCGGGGAATTTTGAGTGGACAACAGCTGGCTCCTTCTGGGGATGACTTGGTATAAATTCATGGAATGAGACAAGGCAAGAACTTAGATAACTCGGTGAAGCAGACCAGTGCCTTATCCATTGGGCAAAGGAGTCAAAAACAAACCAACACAGAGGGCAACACACACAACAACAGAAGGGAAACACACCGAAAGCAGAAAAAAAAAACACTGTACAGAATATACAAAGGGACTCCCTAGTCACCTAGGACTTGAACAACTTCAAATACTGCCCACTATAAGGAAGTGGGAGGGGGGAACCATCCAGTAATCAAGATAGAAAGAGTTCTTACCAGCAAAGTGTCTTATCTTGAATGGTCCGAGCCACAGTGAATCAAATTTTCCATGGCTGCCACGAGGTTCATGTCTTTTGTCCCATAACAGCACGGTATCTCCAACTTGGAACTCCCTGAACCTAGCTTTCTTGTCAAACAGAACCTTTACCTTCTGCTGGTGAGCAGATATCCTGTCAGCAACCTCCAATCTATCCTCGTTCAGTTTGTGCAGGTACATGATTCTTTTATCCAGAGCATCACTGAAACTAGTATCCTCAATGGCCTTCATCAGGTGCAAGGCTGGCAGTTCCACTGTCACTGGCAATTGAGCTTCCACTCCATACACCACTTGAAAAGGAGACATTCCAATGGCTCTTTTAGGTGTGATCCTGTCTGCCCAAAGAGCATCATAAAGCTTCTTATGCCAGTTTCGCTGAGACTCATTGACCAACTTCCTTATGATAGTCACCAGATTTTTGTTGGTGGATTCTGCTTGTCCATTTCCCTGTGGGTAATAATCTGAAGAATGAGCCAGAGAGATGCCATACCCGTAGCAGAAATCCATTATCTCAGTTGAGGAAAAGTTCGAAGCATTGTCTGTTACAATCTTGTTAGGTACACCATACCTTACCAAGATGTTCTCTTTGATGAAGTTGCATACAACTTCAGAAGTAGTGCTCTTGACTGGAATAGCTTCCACCCATTTGGTGAAGTAGTCAGTGGCAGTTAGCACATGCGTGTGACCAGCACTAGAAGCAGGGTTCAGTGCACCAATGAAGTCTAGACCCCACTGCTGAAATGGTTCCTCAATCACAACTGGCTTGAGAGGTAAAGATGCCAATTTAGGTCTTCCCACAAAGGTCTGACAAGCTTCACATTTATCCACCCACTTGGATGCATCTCTGAACAAAGAAGGCCAGTAATATCCTCCCCGGAGTATCTTGTGAGCTGTGACTGTTGATGAATAGTGCCCTCCACATGCCTGATCATGGAAAGCTGAGAGCAACTTTCTCTGCTGCTCCTTGTCCACACACTTCAGAAATCTCCCATCTAAACCACGCTTGAACAAGGCATTTTCCCATAGTACATATTGTGCTGATCTCAATTTAACAGTCCTCTTTTCCTTGGCAGTTAAATGAGAGGGGCATTCCCCATAGGTGAGAAAATGGGCAATGTCAGAATACCATTCATCGACTGAACTAAGGAATAGAACAGTAGGAATGTCAGCTTTCTCCTCCAGCAACTCATGTTTGGCTCCTTCAGCAATGAGCTCACAAAGACCCTTTCCACGAACCAGCTTGGTTGGTTTGATATCAATGTCATACTCCTGGACTTTAGCCACCCAGTTTCCTCTCTTGGACCCAAATTCTTGCTGTGTAAGAATTGACTTAACAGTCGTATCTGGAACCAGCACCATAGAGTGAGAGTTGAGGATATAGAAACGGAACTGCTTGACAGCTTTGACTACTGCAAAAGCATGCTTCTCCATCATGGTGTATTTCAGCTCATGATTCTTCAGGATATAGCTCATGAAGGCAATTGGTAGCTCATGTCCATCAGAGTCTTCTTGGGTTAAGACAGCAGCCAGGGTATTATCTGTAGCATAGCAATAGATGATGAAATCTTTGCTGAAATCAGGACAGGCCAAAACTGGAGTTTTAGCAATAGCTTTCTTGATACCCTCAAAGGATTCCTTTCCTTCAGAAGACCAACCAAATGCTTGCTTCCCTTTCATCATCTGAGAAATGTTCAAAGTTAATTCAGCAAAATCAGGGATGAATCTTCTTAAAAAATTGATCTTACCGAAAAAGGAATGCACGCCTTTTTTACTGGTTGGGAGAGGAATCTGCTGGATGGCTTGAACTCGTTCAGGATCAATCTTAATACCATCCTTGGATACAATGTGCCCTAATAGTTTTCCTTCTGTAACACAGAAGACAGATTTTTTAGGATTTAAAGAAATCCCATGCTCTCGGCATCTCTGCAGAACTGTTTCCAGGTGGTCGAAGTGATCTGCTCTTGTCTTTGAAAACACTGTCAGGTCATCAAGGTATATGACGATACATTTCCCTTTCAAGCTTCCAAAAGCCAAATCCATAGCTCTCTGGAAAGTGGCACCAGCATTAATCAGCCCAAAAGGCATTCTCTTGTAGGCGAAGGTACCCCAAGGAGTGGTGAAGGCTGTCTTGTGTTGATCTGCAGTATCAACCTCTACCTGATTGTATCCCGAGAATCCATCAAGCATAGATAACATTTCAGATCCTGTTACTGCTTGCAATATTTGATCCATCATAGGCAGAGGGTAGTTATCTTTCAGAGAAGCCTGATTCAGGTTCCTGAAATCAACACAGATGCGGATCTCACCATTCTTCTTCCTAACAGGCACAATGTTTGCAATCCATGTTGAATGGTGAATGGGAAAAATGATTTTAGCCTTCAACAATTTCTGAATCTCCTGAAATATAGTGTCAGCTATTTTGGGATTATACTGCCTTTGTTTCTGCTTGAAAGGCTTGATTCCTGGTTTGAGAGGGATAGAGTGCTGCATGTCTTTTGGCTTGAAGGCTTTTAGATCCTCATAAGAATATGCAAGAACATCCTTATACTTCCTTAGAAGATCAATTGCTCTTCTCCTCTCATCGGTTGTGCAACATTTCCCAATATTTACCAGCTTGGGATCAGTAGAACTCCCTATATCAATCTTATCATACTCAGCTGATTGCTGAGGTCCAGTAGAAGCTTTAGATTTTACATATCTGTCATGTTTATCAAACAACTCCTCCAAACTCACCAAACCTTTGGGAATCTTGTTTCCTTTGAGTTTAATGCACCCTTCCTGATCTGTTTCTTCTCCTTGGGTGACAGCTTGGTCAGAGGACACACTCTCACGAGGCAGGTTGTCACTTCCCTCAAAATACAGTTGCTCGAAATTCCCCTTGAGTTCCAGGAAGGAAAGCAAATGCTGGTCATCGTTGAAAACTTGCCAGTTATTAGTATTGTCAGGAACACTAGGCCGGTGGACCATTTCAATAGTGAACTTATCCTGAGAGAATTCAGGATGGGGAATCAGTAATGACCCTGAGACAGCCAGTGAATCAGCCCTGCTGTTCTTTTCTCTGGGTATTGCTTCAATAGAGAAAGCATCAAGGAATTCAATTGAATCCCAAACCTGATTCCGGTAATGCTTCAGCCTCCCATTTTTTACCTGAAAAATGCTTCTGACTTGCTTCACAATCAGCTCTGCATCACCACGAGCCAGAAGATTTTTTACACCTCGTTCTTTGGCCACTTGCAGTCCAAGAATGAGAGCCTCATACTCTGCTGTGTTGTTAGTGTTTTCGAACTGCAACTTAAATGAAAAAGGGTGTAGGCAGCCTTCAGGTGACACTAGCAGGACACCAGCTCCAGAACCAGCCGAGGAACAACTTCCATCAAATTCTAAAATCCAAACACCATTGGGATCTTTGGGTGATACTTTGGAGGGTTGGATTTCATCAGGGGACAGAATCATGTAATTACCATGACCTATGTCTTCATAGAGTATTTGTGCCTTAGGATCATCTGTTTTCTGCACAATATACTCAGACTGTTTCTCAGGGAGTAACTTCTTCATTTGTCCATTGACAGGTATGAGGGCGTGTGACCAATCCATTTGAATCTCCCCACCCACATCTTTACAGAAGTTCCTACTTAGCAACATTCCGTAAGAAGGAGGAATGTCTGCTACTAGGATGGTAGCCAAGACTTTCTTTTCAGGTAAAGCAGCAAAAGCCACTTGTGCATCTTTAATCCTTCCAACCAAAGGTACTTCCTTACTTTCCATGGAGTAGCAAGATCCATAAGTACGAGTAAGGGTCAAGCCTAAAGCATGAGCTACCTTAGCAGGCATCACATTATCTGAGGCTCCAGAATCTATGACACAGTTACTGAGCCTATGGCCAGCTATAAGAAGTGTTACATAAAAAGGCTTGATTTTGTCACCAGGCGAGGTGACAGCAGCTACCAGACTAGGCTGTGGTATAGAAGGAGGAGTGGGCAAAAGGCCTTTAGAGGTGGTCTTGGAATGGGAATTTACAAATTGGATCATCTTGGCAAAAGCTTTGGGATGGGTTTGGTAGTATTCAGCTTCTGAAATTTGAACCTTGGTCCTTTTTAGGTGATCCACAATATCAAAGGATCCAGAGGTGGATGGGCCATCATCATTTGAAATTCTAGGCTTATCAACCTTAGGAGAAAAAGAAGAAGAAGCAACTTTGGTAGCAGGATTGACAGTACTTACCTTTGGTGCAGATGAGGTAGGGATAGGAGATCCTCTTCTGGCAATTACAGGAATAGTTGCTGGCTGCTCCTTAGATTTCTTCATGGGCTGTGTTACTTTCTCCTTCTGCCTCGTCTGTTCTCGAGTCATGACAGCAAATGATTCACTGTTCATATCTGCTACCACTTCATCATAGTTATCTCCATCATCAGTGCCTTCGGTGGTAAAGAAATTAACCCGAGATCCTTCGAGTTCTTCCGCCTCATCATCAAATTCCTCCAGGAATTCCTCACGAGCTTCATCGTCCACATCATCATCGGGCTCTTCAACTTCACAGGTTGCATTCACAGGAACTTTGACAGGAGGACCTTCAAGTGCTAGTCTTGTGTGAGGAGCAGGCAAACGATTTCTGGGCTGGAAATTTCTTCTTGGAACATCTGCATACGGGGCATGCTGGGCCAATTGTTTCTTTATAGCTACTAGATCATTTGCAAGTTTCTGGACTAATGGATCAGTATTGGGTCCAGAGGTGGAAGAGGAAGAAGCAGCAGATTTAGATTTGGGAGGATCTCTCTTCAACTTCCCTGACATGATCAGGTCATCCTCGACACTAACAGCCAGTTCTTGATCCAGAATTAACGTTCCAAGATTAGCCCTTCTTAGAGCATAACTGACTTTGGGCGTTTGAGCATTTAGAAAGAAACATTTTTGAATTTGATCAACCGGTCGAGTATTTACAGGAATTTTGTTGATCAGTCTATTGAACCGAGCCACAAATTCTCTCATGGGTTCTGATGGATCTTTCTTTATCTGAGAAATTTGGGCAAGCAGGGCATGCACATCTTCTGCCGGCTTGAAACGGCTTTCGAACTGAGTTCTCATTGTATTCCAGTCGGTGATGGCACCAGCCGGAAGGTGATAGAACCAGTCAGCAGCATTATCCTGTAACGTCTCAACGAACAGCCTTACTGAGACGTCTTCATGTTCAACTCCCAAGACTCCACATGCAACTATGAAGGCTGCAATGTGTTCATCAGGGTGTACTTTGCCATCTCCTCTAAACTTGGGGAAGTTCTTTCGGTTACCTCTAGGTAACTCATGCAAAGGCTGAGTAAGGGCCAGGGGCCCGACACGTTGACCCCATGGCAATTGTGCCGCCATTCTTGGAAATACGGCTTGGAGGGGAACTTTAACACCAGCAAGGATCAAAGCTCGTAGATTGGGACTAGCAGGCTCTGAAGGAATACCACCCGTAGGACTTCTATCTTGAACAGGCGGAGTGCTCGTCGAACGAGTTCTTCTATTTGAAGGGAAAGGAAAACCCTGTTGCTCCAAAAGCTGAAACTGAGAATCTTCGATACCAAGGGTCCTTCTCCCTCGAGTGAAACGCGGAGTCGCCAGATCAAAGGATGATCGAAAAAATTGCAGTACTGGAATGCGATTTTCCCCAGCGGAGTCGCCAAAAACTGTTGGTCGTCAAATAGGACTTTTTAGAAGAGCAACAGTCAGGGGACAAGAAGTCCCTCCTCTTTAATGGGAGAGGTTCCCTTATTCAGAAACGAACTTATTTACAAATGTACAGAACATTGTTTTATGGTCAAACTTGGATTTTACGAAAGTGTTTTCCACAAGGATCATCAATTACACAAGGACTGAGGAAAGGGAATAAGAAGATGAGCAGAATAGCAACATTCAGAATTATAGATAGCAGAATAATTCCTCGTGTATGCGAAGCTTCAAAGAATTTAAGACAAGATCATTTGCGTTGGCTGAATGAGATTAAATTTAAAGACACAAAGTTCCATAAATAACCTTCTTCAGATTTATTAATCAAGGACACAAAGTTCCTTCTTGGTTGTACAAGATCACTGTATTTGCAAAACTGAACAGTATGCAATCAGAGAGACTAACGAGTTAGGAACAAAATGATCTTCACAATATTAAAGGAAAACACAGAGATAACAAGAATTAGATAGACAAAGAATGAAAAGCCCTTTTGTATTGATTTCTTTAAGATCTATTTACACTTTCAGCAAATATTCCAAGTTCTTCCTCCTTTCAAAATGGCGTGGAAAGGCCATTATATAGCTTACAAGTCAGTTACTCTTCGTAACCGTTTCTTTTAACTAAAGAATAGTTAAGGACCGCCGGTTACAATACCTTAACTGATTACAAAGAATACGAAAAGAAAGGGAAGAAGAGGAAAGAAAGGAGAAGGAGACAGGTGGCCGGTTACTGGGAGGGACCCACTGTCTTCAGAATCCGCTGCCTGAATTTCTTCAATGACTCAGCTATATCTCTGCCACGAGGGACTGACGTGTTGGCTGCAGACTGAGTCCAAAATCCCAGACATTTCTCCATCTCTTTATCAAACTCGACGTGAGTATGATAATCTTTGTTTGCTTCTTCAATGGCAGACTGAAGAGAACAAATTTCCTTCATCTTTTCCTTAGAGATGGAGCTTTCCTTGAATAGATGATCTTTGACAAAAGCTCTGAACTGAGCTTTGATTTCTTGCAAGGACAAGGAAGCACCAGAGTTTTCATCTTGAAGATGACAATGCATATCTTTGAAAGCAGCAGCTGCCAGTGTCTTGAAAGCTTCTCCCTTCTGCCAACTGTTCTTCATTTCTCCCACAGCTTCCTCCAGGACTTTGATTTTCCACTCTACGCTGTAGACCCAGGATTTTGATAGATTGTCTTTGGCATCATCGAAAATCTTATTCGCCAGTAAGATGTTCTCATCTGTCTGTCCCATGAGGCGAAGGTCTACAATGCAACTGCTCCAGAGTTTAAGCTCTTTATCCATAACCCCAATAGTAGAGGATAGCTTCTGTTGCAAATTGTCTACCTTTCCATGTAGTTTAAAAGCTTCATCGATGAAGTTTAGCCCAGCAACAAGCATGTCATCCACCATGGCTTCAATAGCTCTGCCATAGACAGAATACTTGTGCATATCTTTAATACTTTGCACTTCATCTTGGCTTAGAATTACAGGAGGCGGTAGAGCAGTCAAGGGGGTAGGGTCCAAAACTTTGTCCTTAGACAAGAGTGACTTGATAAAACTTGTGAGAACTTGGGCTTGTTCTTCCAGCTGTTCAATAGTCTGCTGCCCTTTCTCTACCCTTCCAATGACTCTTGTGACTGTTTCCTGGAGGTTGTGAATTTCACCTTCAGGAGTAGACTCTCCCATAGGGATCCTTGAAAGCTCTAAGTCAGATGTCAGCAAGTCTGATTCTGATTTGTCTACTGTAGGCTTAGCAATCTCCAAGAATTGCTGACCTTGGGCATCAGACACAATTCTGGAGGTGGTTCTGGCTTTCTTGGCACGAGAAGGAGTGGTGCCCAACAAGGCTGCTACAGCATCAAAATTTGGTCCCAAGCTTTGAGAGGAGGATTTCCTCTTCCTTTTGTCAACCAGAGGTTGCACCCAAGCAAAAGAGGAAGAAGAATCTGCAGGAGGGGCAAGGGGACCAAGAGACAGGGAGCTCATGACACTCAGGGTCTGCGCAGCTGTTGACTCAAGCTGAGACGTGAGTAGAGCACTGGAGGCAATGGCAGTAGAAGAATCAGTAGCACCTGGAAGTTCAGTGCTCTGGACCTCCTTGTCCTTATCTGCTGGATCTTCAGGAACATTTGCAGGAGTTGGCATCTCACTTTCTTCACTTTCACTGAGAACAATGATGTTCTCTGGCCCTATAGGCAACTCTACCTGTTTTCTTGGAGGATCATTCTCTGCAGGTTCCTTCTTTACCTCTTTGAGTTTCTTCTTGTATACCTGGGTAGATGGAGAAGGAGTAGATTCTACAGGTCCCTGAGCTGTTGAGGCAGGAGGGGTTTTCACTGGTGTTCCAGACTCTGGAACTGATGCCTCTCTTATGGGTGTCGAATCATCCTTGGAGCTAGATTCTCCTGAGTGCCTCTTGAATTCTCGGATCTTCTTACTGAACCAGACCCTAGTCCTGATTAAGACTGGAGCAAGAATCTCAGCCAGATCATCTCTCTCTTTCTTGTTCCAATCCAGGTCCTCCAGAGGGGTGTGCTTAATCACATTTTCATACTCATAAGAGTATAGATCAGAATTGTCATCCTGGAGACCTTCAGGAACTTGGTACAGACTGAGTTCTTGGATCAATTGCAGGGAGAACCTGCCACAATGCCTTCTTCTGGCTTCAAAATCATCTGCACAGTCAGCCCAGTAGTCTTCTGTATCTGCCCTATGATGATAGACTATCTTGATGTTCTGTTCAATGAACTTCTTCAAGTCAAAACAGGTTCTTGGCTTGAAGAAATGAACAGTGATAGGGACCAGGGCTCTTTCTATGTTCTGAGCATCCAGAGCTGTTTTGCATGTGTAGTTTCCCAGAGAGATGGGAAAGTGCAAGCCAGAAATCTTCTTGTCTCTGCAAGTTCTGTGCAACTTGTCTAGTTGCCTGCATATTTCAATCAAAGCCATTTTATCATTACAGAACATGGGAAGCCGTAGAGGAGTGCTTTCATAGCCAGCAAGCCTGATATAGGAAAATTTCCTGAATTGAATGAAATAGGCTCCATACTGCGATATCAGGTTCATGGCTTCATCTGAAAACCTTCTTGCAGTATCACCTTCGAGCAATCTGACCACGTACATGGTGAAAGCATCATTGACCCTTCTGAAATTGCGGTTGCTGGTCTCCAAGGTGAACTGCGGGCAATAGGCATACACTGGATCATCTTTGTGTGCATCTATATAGGAGAAACCAAACCACTGCCTGGATGCTGCTAGGGTATACATCAGATATGAAGTCATATAGAACTTCTTTGTTTGCTGGACGTTGGATAGCTGCTCAGCCAAATTCATACTGATGATCTCTGCCCAGTTGATATTTTGTGTTCCCTCGCACACCATGCTGATGAGCGGGCACATCCAGAAATGAAACTCATTGGTGGAGGGCAAACCCATAACCCGAGCCAGCAGGATTATGAAGTCTGACAGTTCTTCGTTGAAATCTGCTCGGAAGAGGGTTTTGGTTAGGCGAGAAGCACCTTTCTTAGGGTTCTTCAACCAAGACTTCGCCACTCGCGCCTTGTATTTGTCACTGTCTTGGTCGAACATAGCCTGTGCTTGATCCCGGGAGACGACTATAGCATTGTCCATCTCCGGAATCCTCAGAGCAGCGCCAATGGCGGCAGCGTCCAGCTTGGCAATGAGTTCCCCATGTACATTTGTCAATTCGCTCGAATCGGGGTCGAAGTGAGCTCCACATGAAAGCACTGTATCAGCACACTGTACTGAGATTGGGAATCCTCCGGCAAAAGCTAAACCACTATCATTAATCATCTGTGCCATTGGTGTAGGGTTTGCATCTGTCATTCTTGCCCAAAAATCACCGAAGTCGAGATGACGAGCTTCGCTGTCCCCTATATTGCTAACAGCAGATTCAAGCGGAGAAATTTGCTCCTGTCCCTGGAACTTGATCTTCATATTGATAGTCTCGGAGCTGCAACCTAGACTTCTGGAAGGAATTTGCAAATGGAGGGGGGATTGCGCAGGTTTTCAAATTGCAAGGGTTCGAGCAAAAGATAGCATGGAAGCAATGCGAAAAATGCAAAGGGGAATGCTCGTTATATAGCCGTTTGGAGAGAGAAATGACTTTAATGCGCATTGAATACACAACCACCAATTTGAAAAGCATCATACTCGGAGTGAGCGGGAAAAACTAAGTGTGAATGACACTAGGTACGCTTGGGACATGTGAGACGCGAATGCGCGAAACACGCGGCTCGGCCGGTTCGGGCGAAACAGGGAGAGGACGCACAAATGCATTTGGGACAAATGGGACGAAAATGTGCGAAGTACGCGATTCGGGTGTTTCGGCCGAAATTGGAACAAAGGGCCCGTTTGGACTTGGGACATTCGGGACAAAAAGTTCCGAAGTACGCGACTTGACCGGCTCGGCCGAAATTGGGAAAGCTCGCACTTTTTCAAATGGGGCAGTTGGGACAAAATTGCGCGAAGGACGCGGTTCGGGCAAATCGGCCGAAAATGGGAAAGCTCGCACTTTTTAACTTTGGGACATTTGGGACAGGAAAGTGCGAAGTACGCGGGAAGGATGATTCGGCCGAAATTGGAACAACACGCAAAATAAGTTTTGGGACACTTGGGACAAAATTTTCCGACGGGCCCGAAAATGGGACAGCTTCGGGGATTTCGGCCGATCGGGGAACAGAGTGCACTTTCGTACTTGGGACAGATGGGACAAAAAGTTCCGACAGGCCCGAAAATCACACAAAATGACCCAAAACACAGATTTTTTCAATTTCACGACTTAGGCACCTCAGAGAAAAACACTTAAACTCAAAATTTTGAAATTTTACTCTTATCAGAGCGGGGAATTTGGGATTCCTTATTGACTAGGAAAGCTAATCTAAAGAAGTTGGAAACATCTCATTCCCATTTCCCATTCTCATATTTGTCTATGTAGGTCACACACAACGCCAACATTGCAAAATGCAGGAAGAGAGTAAAAGGGTGAGTCACAACCAAATAAAACATGGATTTACCATCGGATGTGGTGCACGAAGGGGTCTACAAAAAAAAAGGTACATTTTAGAAACTAGTTCCCTGTTTCCTCATTCCCCCACATCTTCTTCCTACTTTAAATTTTATTATTTGTGAGAAAAGACATTGAAAATTCTAGGGGAGGAGATGGATTTAGGGAATTGGGAAAAAATATAGCTAAGTGTTTGAACTAACGACATTTTGGTCCCCAATTAAAAGTGATATTCATGGCCACAAAACACATTGGTGTGATGAGTTTGGCGGTGCTACTATGCTCAATTCCATGCCACAGTGCACCCCCCACTTCTGAGTTTACAAAAGATGACATCTGATTCTTTTCCAACACTAAAATGGAATTGAAAGACCCAAATGGTTCCCTTTTCACGTGGTGGTTTGGGAATAGAATAAAAAGCTTCATTTGTAAAAAAAATTTAAATTCAGTACTTACACAATGATGATGAAAAAAGTGTTAAGAATTATGCTCTCTGGAATGACAATGGAAGAAGGATTCCCCATCAAATTTAAGTACAACTGGAGCATGACTTATTTAGATCTCTCTGGTAACAGTATTTCATGCCAAGTTCCAAAATATTCCAACCAATTAGGTGAGTGTTGAGATGAAGAAGGGACAAAGATTAGCGACTGCGAGGATAATTATTACCTTTCCTACGCTTATAACTTATGTTTAATAACTAAAGAAGGGATGATGAAGACTGGAGTGGAACTTGAAAGATGAGATATTTGAAGTCTCTGTCTACAAATTTGGTGGGTACTTACAAAAATAGAGATTAGCAAAATTAGAGAATATATTTATTTTTTAAAAAGAGAATAACAAAAACCAAGATTGGGGTTTGTGTGGGTGAGGGTCTATTCCAGTGATGGTAGGTGGGGGTTGACAACAAAATTACAACCCTAAAAAACTAATTGTATATAAATTGAAAATTGGAATGGTCCCTGGGATGCCTTATTGAATGGGAAGGGAACTCTATGGAAGTTAGAAGCATCCCGTTCAAAATATAACCAACTTCTTCATGCCTTCATTCATGCCCTAATCCACTGAGACAAAATTCATCGTGCATCTTCATACTGTAAACTAGGATAGAACTAACATGATTCACAAATAATAACCCTCTGTTATACCTGTTTTCTTCAAGAAATAAATCCATTAGACGTCAATGCAAAAAGAGCACTCAACAACTCTTGTTAATACTTGAAATAACAATTCTTCAATAAACAACCCAACTAACTAGTTCTTCATAATGTATACATATATTTTGGTAATTATAACCTATTATCCTACCTCCAAATACTTGATCATGACCCCAAAATCACTTTAATGGATCCATTATGGTATTCAAGTCATGCATAAGTCTATAAGGCTCATATATCTCAAAAGCATATTGGTTTTACATACCAATCACCTTATTCTCATGTGACACAGGCCTATATTAGATCAACAAACACAACAAACATGCTTACCACACTCTCCAACTTTTTTATATTCTTGTCAAAGCCTTCACACACCTTACTAAATATTACAACATAACTTCATGCATTAGAATGGTTTGATCAAGTCATATAAAATACTAGGTAACACATACCTTTAATTTTCCTTCACAGCTGTCTCAAGTCTCCATACATGATTACATACCTTAACACCTCTCCATGTTTTTGTAGACACCAATTTTTGGTATCACTAGTCTCTCATCCCACATTCACTCCCCTTTATTATCATCATGTACATACTCATTGTATGCCTAAAAATCAACACGTGATTTCAGACGCACTCGACCTCCCGAGGTCGTGCCGGGACAATGTATGTGTAATGGATAAGGGTGATGCTAATAAACAACTATATGAGAATCAGGGACTAACATCAAGTAATGTGAGTTCCTAGTAGTTGAGTTGACAAAGGGGAAATTAGAGGCAAAGAATAGGTAGTGTAATTTCCCAATTGTTTGATTGTTTGATTTGATTTGTTTGCTAAAATACGCTGAAAGTTCATTTTAATTAAATAAAGAAAGTAAATTCAACACAAATAAAAGACAAGTGTGTTTTAATATTTTAATTAGCTAAATTCATTCCTGATTAATTAACCAAAATGAAATGAGCAATCCAATCTATTTTTTTGAAAAGAAATGACTTGAAAGAAAACTAATTAAATGACTAACATATTTTTGTATTTTTTCATAATTTAGACAAAACAAATCAATAAACTATTCTACAGACACATGAAATTATTTAAATAAAATACTACTATTTATAATAAAAGAAACTAAATACAAAGAATAGCTAGATGTGGTTATTCCTTTGTTGCAGTGTTGTCTAAAAATTTTATTCTAAAAGTATGTACTCAGAATTATTATTCTAAATAAAATAAAATAAACATCTACTGGAAAAGATTCTACCTCAAGTTTTCTAGAAAGGGAAATCTTCTCAAAAGTAATTCCCTCTTTTCCATATGAACTTTCCCTGGAAAAAGTAAATCTAAACACTTAAAATAAATAAAAGATGTGCAATAATTTCTTCCCTTCTTCCTACAAAAAAAATCCCGAGCATATCCACAGGGATAATCTAGGAAGAATTTATCAAGGAAATACTAGAAAGAAAATGAATACAGTCGGGAAGTGATGAAATATTCCGCTTCCATAATTCTACCAGCTCAAAACAATGCATTATTTCTATTCTAAAAAATACAAATTTGATTAAAGCTTCAAATAATTTACGTACAACTCCAACCTGGTTACTACTCTACTGTGGTAGTTTCCCAAAGATGAGATGTGATTTTTGTCTCCTTATCTTTGTATCTTATCCCAAAGATGAGGTCCAATTGATCTAGGAATGCACAATTGCTAGCTGGTAGCAAAGAAAACAAAATACTAGTTGTGGTTGGCTGGGTGCAAGAAATGCCTGAAAGTAAATGGTAGGAAATAAAAAAGCAAAGAGCTGGTTGTCTGTGTGGTCTCTCTCAAGATTTTAGTAGCATAACTTAACCTCAAGAATATGAAAAATCCAACCTCTCTCATACAAGTAAAAGTTTGGATTTTTATAAAATTTGGGAAAGAAGAAGTCAATTACATGTGTTGAAGAAGAAGTGACAAATCAACAAAAGGAGAGGTAGTCAACATTCTAAACATAGCCAAAGAGGAAGAGAAATTCAACATGATTCAAATGATTTCAAAAATAGGCAAAACAAGTGAGAAAATCACTCCCAAAATCCAAACGTGCATCAAAAAATGTACATTTTAAGTCATTGTTTTTAAGTGATAAGACCGCCCGTCTATGTAGAGGAGTGGTTACCTAACCACCATTTGCAAAATTTTTGGGATGGTTACACAACAACCACTCTGGACAAAAAACTACTAAAAAGCAGTCTTACAAGAAAAATAAAAGTTTGCGGACATAATAGAAGGGTTGATTTGAGTCAAAGGAAGGATGCAGAGGAAAGAGGGAAGGATATGGACCTCATTTTTACCTTGGAATACGTTTTTTTCATCATTGGATATTTTACCATTCTGACAATGTAGCACGTGCAATTTTGGGTGCGTACATATTGCCCCCTTGGAGAATTGTTTGAGCTATGAAGAGGCGTAAAATGTGACATCCAAGTATGGTGCTCCCAAATGGAAAAGTTTATTTTCCATTGTGTTGAAAAAAAACCAATACATCCTTCTTGCCACCTGCAAAATAAAGACGAGAATCAAGTGCAGTTATAAAACATGATTAGCAAAATACTTTGAAATAAAACAACAAGATTACATATTGTATCCGCGAGGGTAAGAAATATACCTGCTACAATGCGTGCAAGACCTGCACATGCAATGTTAGAAAATCTAAATATATATTATATATGTCATTTTCTCTATTTTTAAAAATCATTTATGTTTTGCAAGTTTGTTAAATTTAGAGCTCATGTTGTCTTGAAACTGTTTCATTCGTGAGTATGGTTAAATTGGAAAGGATTTAGAAATGATGGTGCCATACCCAAAAAAGTGGATGGGTCTCATAAACAGGTTAGAAATGAGAGTTTTGGTCTTTTGAATTTTGAGTTCACTCGGAAATAACTTATGGGAAGTTCGTAACTAGAGCGGTTGTAAGCGGCCTCAAAGAGGTGGATAGGAAAAGTGCCTTTATTTCTTAGTCTTAATTTTGCGTATTTATTGATTGTTTGTATTTTTAGCTTATGGTGAAAATTTTTGCCATACTTACTCTATGGTTTTATGGAATTGTACATGAGAAACTTGACATTATCTATAGACATATAGATTTTTTTTTGGTTCGACATTCCTTGTAAGAGTTGACTTCATTATAGTTTGCTTCATCTGTGTACTCTTAGATGGTTGGGAATTTCTGATGCTTTTTATATGTTTTATGGATGCATGCTATGGATGATGCTGCTGCAAATTTGTAGACAAAATGATATCTTTTTTGTCTTATATATGATGCGTATGAGAATAGATTGTAATATAGAACTTTGATTTTCAAGAAGTATTTAAAACTTCTATTTTATTTGCAAAATATGATGACTATGCAATGATAAGAAAATGAACTCACTCTGATCCTAACTCCACACAACTAGTAACATGTGAGGTCTCAACACCAAGAGCTAGGAAGGACATGAGTTATGTGACTTTGATGAATGCAGATGGTGAGAAAAGACAATTTTGACAGAGACCCAACTAGAAATTATAACTCAACCCTAAACAAAGTCAACTATCTAGCTCAGAATGTATTTTTCTAGCAAGTTTAACTAGAATTAGATCCGTGGATGGCCTCTTGATTGAAAAAATTTGGTTTTAAGGATTAACTCTCTTGTAACATGCACATCTAATTCATTTTCATTGGATTTTTGAATTTGCAAAGCACTTCTTGTTTTTTTGACTTCTTTACAAATTATTTCGATATTTAATGGGACCCCTACATCTTTCCCAATACTACCAGTAAGAAGCATAGGCTCATCACCAAGGACAAGAAATAGGTGAGTAAGGGTATTTCCCTCCTTTCCCAACCTCATGCCACTAATATGAGGCATGGGCTCATCATCAAAGATTGGTAGGGAAAGGAAATATAGTATTATTTTGTAAAGAAAGAATTTTTGCATTTATTTGTTGATTTATGTTTATTTTTATTTTTGATTTTAGACTTGTGGTTTTGGGAAGGAACGCTTTCCCCTAGCCTCAACCCCACACAACCATTAAGATATGAGGGCTCACCACCAAAGGTTGAGATAGGTGAAAAAGTGATCTTGGTGAAATGTTTAGATTTTTTTGTCATAAGAGAGGTTTTTAGGGAGAGATACGACATCAAGAAGCTTCTAGTACATACTATGGGAAAAGACACGAGGGCGAGAAGAAACTTTGAATAATACTAAATACTTAAGCCTTGGTAGGACCAATTTCAAAATTATGTCTAAATTTTTGAAGTGAGGAAGAGATTAGAAATGTTTGATGATAATATAATGGATGCTTGAAGAGATATGATTAAGCATTTTTGCCAAAATTTTAGATGTTTTTTAGAAGTTAAATGAAAAGTAAGTCTCCATATTCACAATTTCATAGTATGATAATGCAGATGATATGTAGTAAGGATGCAATAATGTATAGTGTGGAAATGAAAATGAACTATGCATGTAAACATCTAGGGTGAAGTCAGTTGATAGATGTCAAACTCCTCACCCCCCAAGGTACACAAATGATACACACAATATTTAAAGTTTTTTGTTCTCTTGAAAAGGGCCTACCATCCTGGGTTTAAACTTACAACCCTTGCCTACAATTTTAGATATGATCATATAACATTGGCATGAATTCGTCCATTTGAAAGAGGTCTTTATGAACCTCTTTGTAACATTATTGACATGTCATGTTCATGTGGGCATGACTATGCTTCTCAACCCTGATCCCTACATAGGGAGTAGTGGTTACATTTGGCATTTTTTACACTAGGGGATTATGTCTCGTGTACACAATGATCTTGGTTTTTGACATATTTTTGTCTAGACCAAATATAGGAATAAAGGAAGCCCTAGAGATGGATTTGACGGGTATCACTTTGTTCTTAAATCCCTGTTATTTTACTATTTTGATCGTGTTTATGCCTAGACCAGAATCATTGGCAGGAAGAGAGGCCATACCAAGGAGGTTACCCATTACTTGTGGTTTAAAAGGGAGGAAGATTGACTTATCACTCTCTAAGATTTTCATGATCTCCATTGTGGTTTTAGTAGACATGAATTATATAGATATTGACTTACCCTTATTAGTTTTAGCCACCTCAATTATTTTTGAGTCAGTAACTTCACCCTTCGAAATTTTTGGGGCGGTCCCAACAAATTATTTTGATGGTGACAACTCGTTTAACTGATTCGTAGGGAGCTCATAATCTGAATGGACCCCTAGTTTTTTCTTGAGATTAGATCTATATGTATGTCGAAGGGATTAGGATCCCCTTGAGCAATGAAGATCTTTACCAAATGGAGAAATCTAACTTCTTGGAACAAAGTGGAAGGGATAGCCTTCATCCGATGAATCCAAGGTCTACTAAGGATCATGTTATAATTCATTTCCTTATCAGTGATGTAAACATATTTCAAGATAGTTTTTAGCTCAAGGGAGACAGTAAGGACTATGGTTTCGATTGAGGTAGCCTTAAGACTGTTATACCCTCGCAACGGGTTTCTTATATAGGATCAGTTAGTCTCCCCATATCCCAACTTCTACAAGAATAAGAAAGGAACCACATTCACAGTAGCCTCATCATCAATCATAGCTCTCTTGATATAATTTTTATAAACCCATACTTGCATATATAACATAGAATCACCTGTTCGGGCTATTTCAACATCAAATGACATCTTGTTTATATCAAAAATAAACCCAGTATCCCTATCACTCTATCCCAAAGGTTTTATGTCAAAGTAAATATGATTTATTTGAGCTCCAGGAGGGGGCGTAACATGGATTAGATGACCAAGACCCAATTCATTGAGCAATGTAGAATGATGCGCATGGGAATTCTTCAAAAAATATAGAAACAAGATGTGGGAAAAGGTATTGTTCAAATCCGATATCAAATCATAGGCTCCTACCGGTTTTGAGATTATAGGAAATTCATCCTGTAAGAAAGAATGATTGATTATGGGTTACAAAATGTATTCCCTCATTGAGTTGTTGCATTAATTTTGGTTCAACCTCTAGCTCAACTAGTCCCAAAATATTTGGATTATTTTTTAAGCCAAGGTTGGGAACAACTTGAGAGTTATCAAAATTTGAGGCCTCATGGTCATTATTCCCTATAGGAATACCCTTGTTTCTATTTTGAGGATTTTTCTTAAAATATTTAGGATGCTTAGGGAATGGATCCCGAATGATTCTTAGGTTTTTATTTTAAGGTGTGACAGGTCCTGTATGACCAAGTTGCAAGGTTGTTTCAAGATTTTCTATAAACATATCCACAAAGAGTTACCTTTGATTCTTAGGAATTATTTATAAGAACTTGTTTTAATCCCTACATGTTATAGCGTCATGACCAATAACATGATGAAAAACACAATAAATACTAGGATCATAGTCCCTTGGTATTTGGTTCAAGTTCTGATGCTGATTATAACCCTGGTTGTAGTTACGGAGCTTATTGTTGTAACCATAACTTGTTGCCCCTTGACGAAGTTTTGGTACTGGTTCGGGCCTTGGGTTTGATTTTTTTGAGGAGGGGAGCGGTTCACATAAACTATGTTGACTGAGGAAACAATATTAGGGCCTCTTTTATTTCTCGTGTTTTTGTTGTTATTATGGTTGTTAGTGTTACTATTGTTCATAAAACCAATGTTATTTTCTTGATTAGTAACACCATTCGTAGTAGCATCATGATTTCGATTCACACCCTTCGGTCATTGATTGTTGGCTCCATTTATTTGATGGTTTACACTTTTTTGATTAGGGGATATCAATTTCCCATTAAGACTACAAGTTTTACGCCCACTATCAATAACGACTTGGTCGATTCGAAGCACAACTCCTTATATTTCTTCATAACTATGGAAAGGAAACTTCTAGACTTCTTACTTGGTCTCTCAATTGAGCGAGTGAAGGAAAATATTACAAAGTTCCATTTGGTCCATGTTGGGTACACTTTTAGAGGAGTCAATAAATTGATTCCATCTTTGGATAAAATGAGCAGAAGATTCATTTTGCTCCTACCTGATATGCAAAAAATCCGTAAGCCCTGTTCGTAGCAAATTTTTCATGTCCAATGCTTTGATGAATTCTGAAACATGTTGTTTAAAGGAATGTATAGAAGCTTTGGTAATTTGATATTACCAATCTAAAGAAAATCCCTCAAGGGTCTTAGGAAATATCTTAGCCACTACAACATCCCAAGGAAGAAATTACTTGATGGCAATAGCGTAGGCCTTGATATGAGCATTCGGGTATCCTTCTCCCTTAAAATTAGGAAGATCAGGAAATGGTAATGGAAGCATGACACCCCGTATTGCGAAATCAATGGGTTATTTCAAATACTTAGCATAAGTACCCATCACATAATATTCTACAATTAAAGTTCATTGGTGAGGAGGTAGAAGAGGAGGAACTGGATAAGCTACAGTGTAGGCATTAGATAGAATGTATGAAGCTTCTTAATACGATGTATAAGTAGTAGGGAAGGTATATGGGTCCATCTGGGGGGAATTTGCATACATATGTAGGTAAGGTGGAACAACACTAGGGAATGTGCTAGTGGGCGTCAAACTAAGAAATGTCACATTTCCTGATGGATCGACATTCTAGAATGCACTTCTAGAAATCCCTTGCGTAGGATAAACAAGAGAGGGGTGAGGGCCCATTCCTAGGGTATCGGCTCCCATGAGAAGATCACCTGGATCTGATTGGACAAGATAATCTTATTGTATAGGATGTTACATTGGTTGTGTATTGATAGGGGTGTACCCTTTGTTGTTGATGCGATGCCCCATGTTCTACTATACTGCATAGGTTGGTTATGAAGGCTGGGCACTCTCTAGTTCTCTAATATTCCCTACTAAAGTATAAATAACATCATGGGGCAAGGAATGAGTTCCTTGTTTGGGTGCCTACTATGTAGGTCTTGGTTGAGAAGGCACATGATATCCTCTTATGAATTATTCAACGTTGTCATTCTTGTTTTCCTTAAAATTAGAAGTCTCAGGATAGGTTTTCGATATATTATTATTGAACATCTCAGATGCGTGGATCTTCATCCTATCTGAGAACTCATCTATTTGGAAAAGAGGATTAGCAATACACACAAAAATGACATCTTCTATTGATTGCATGGTAATGTGAGGTCTCGATAAGACCCTAGGGTAAGGACTTGTCCCACTCATAAAAACCATGTTTTTTGAATTTGGTGGACTATATTTCATGTTTAAAGGTTGATCTACCTCCTATATTCTCACATGACTAGTGGGGTTTGAGATAGCTAGGGGAGGATTGCATGTTGTTTGTGTAGTTGTCAGCCCATCCGGAAAGGGAAGGGGACTATTGTGGTTGAACGTTGGTGTAATATATATCAAAGCTAGATGGCCCACCAAACTCTTTACCAGACATATTTTAGGAAGGTATGAAATACCCACCGAAATAGGGGAATAAATGGAGAGGTGAGGCAATAACAATGAAAGCAAAGGAAATAAGAAGGAACTAGTCCTTCACGTTGGGTTCACCAAATTGTTACGCCTGAAAATCAACACGTGATTTCAGACACAATCGACTTCTCGAGGTCATACCGGGACAAATGATGTGGAATGGATAGTGGGGATGTTGATAAACAATTATAGGAGAATTAGGGACTAAGATTGGGTTGTGTGATTTCCTAGTAGTTGAGTTGACAAAGGGGAAATTAGAGGCTAAGAAAAGGTAGTGCAAGTTCCCTATTGTTTGATTGTTTGATTTGAATTGTTTGCTAAACTACATTGAAATTTTGTTTTAAATAAATAAATAAAGAAAATTCAATATAAAGAAAATACAAGTTTGTTTTAATCTTTTAATTAGCTAAATTCATTCCCAATTAATTAACCACAATGAAATGATTAATCTAATCTATTTGTTTGAAAAGAAATGAATTGAAAGAAAACTAATTAAATGAATAACATATTTTTTTATTTTTTAGAATTTAGATTTTAAAAAATAAATTATTCTACACACAAATGAAATTAATTAAAATAAAGTACTACTATTTCTAGTAAAAGAAACTAAAAATAGATAATAGCCAGATTTGGCTATTCCTCTGTTGCAGGATTGTCCAACAATTCTATTCTAAAAGAATGTAGTCAAAATTTTTATTCTAAATAAAATAAAATAAAAATATTTTGGAAAAGATTCTACCTCAAGTTTTCTGGAAAGGGAAATCTTCTCAGAAGCAATTTCCTCTATTCCGTATGAACTTTCCACGGAAAAAGTAAATCTAAACTTATTAAAATAAATAAAATATGTGCAATGATTCTTCACTTCCTCTAACAAAATTCCATAGAAAATCCACTGGGATAATCCAGGAAGAAGATATCAAGGGAATATTTATGCAAGAAATGTTTTGAAAGAAATACTAGAGACCAAATAAATGGTAGAAAAGAACAAAGCAAAGAGCTGGTTGTTTATGAGGTCCCTCTTAAGATTTCAACAACATAACTTAACCTCAAGAATATGAAAAATCCAACCTCTCTCATATGGGTAAAATTTTGGATTTTTATAAAATATGGGAAAGAAGAAGTCACTTACATGTGTCGAATAAGAAGTGACAAATCAAAAAAATAAGAGGTATTCAACATTCTAATCATAGCCAAAAAGGAAGAGAAAATCAACACAATTCCAATGAGTCCAAAAATAGGAAAAATGGTTGAGAAACGAGTGAGAAAATCACTCTCGAAATCCAAACGTGCGTAAAAAAATGTGTGTTTTAAGTTATAGGACTGTCGTTCTATGTAGAGGGGCGATTATGTAACCACTAGTAGGGGTAGTTGTTAAACCACCATTAGGGGCGGTTACATAACCATCACTCAGGACAAAAAATTGCTTTAAAAATTTCTTACAAGAAAAATAAAATTTTGTGGACAAACCAGAAGGGTTGATTTGAGTCAAAGGAAGGATGTAGAGGAAAAGGGGAAGGATATGGACCTCAATTTTACTTTCTTATAAATAAAATTTCTTATAAAAAGTAAATCTAAACTAATTAAAATAAATAAAATATGTGCAATGATTCTTCACTTCCTCTAACAAAATTCCATAGAAAATCCATTGGGATAATCCAGGAAGAAGATATCAAGGGAAGATGTATGCAAGAAATGTTTTGAAAGAAATACTAGAGACAAAATAAATGGTAGAAAAGAACAAAGCAAAGAGCTGGTTGTTTATGTGGTCCCTCTTAAGATTTCAACAACATAACTTAACCTCAAGAATATGAAAAATCCAACCTCTCTCATATGGGTAAAATTTTGGATTTTTATAAAATATGGGAAAGAAGAAGTCACTTACATGTGTCGAATAAGAAGTGACAAATAAAAAAAAAAGAGGTAGTCAACATTCTAATCATAGCCAAAAAGGAAGAGAAAATCAACACAATTCCAACGAGTCCAAAAATAGGAAAAATGGTTGAGAAACGAGTGAGAAAATCACTCTCGAAATCCAAACGTGCGTCAAAAAATGTGTGTTTTAAGTCATTGTTTTAAGTTATAGGACCATCGTTCTGTGTAGAGGGGCGGTTATGTAACCGCTAGTAGGGGTAGTTGTTAAACCACCATTAGGGGCAGTTACATAACCATCACTCAGGACAAAAAATTGCTTTAAAAATTTCTTACAAGAAAAATAAAATTTTGTGGACAAACCAGAAGGGTTGATTTGAGTCAAAGGAAGGATGTAGAGGAAAAGGGGAGGGATATGGACCTCAATTTTACTTTGGAATAATTTTTTATCATCATTGGATATTTTACCATTCTGATAATGTAGCACGTGAAATTTTAGGTGCATACACTCACCTCACTCCCATTTTAATTCCATACTTAAAAATCATATTTATCCCCATAATCCTATCTTAATCCCTTTCTAATTATATCATCATTTATTATTTCTAATATCTCATTAATCATGTTTAATTATTCCTAAATCATTCCCTAATATTTTTATCCTCCCTAAACATTCATTTTATCATCTCAAGGCACCCAACCACCTTCATTTAATACATTCTTATCTCTCAAACACCTTTTATCCTCCTTAAAAAACCCTAGCTCGTATTTACCACATTCAACCCTAATCTGCCCTCTTTAGTCCCTTTTGTATCAAGTTGGGCATCACCCCACCACCCAAATTGACAATCCAATGTAGTCTCCAAAGACACATGCGGATCTTCGTTGACCCTATAAATACCCCCACACCCCT
Organism: Taxus chinensis; assembly: GCA_019776745.2. Classification (NCBI taxonomy): domain Eukaryota; kingdom Viridiplantae; phylum Streptophyta; class Pinopsida; order Cupressales; family Taxaceae; genus Taxus; species Taxus chinensis. The sequence continues at coordinate 594,080,333 of CM034151.1, read as the reverse complement.
CCTCTCTTAAGGATGCAATTTTGAGAGCTAAAGCTATCTTGCAAATTTCACTATGATTCTCTTTCTTCCTTGAAGCTACTACTGCCATCTTGAAGTTGCTTTAGAGACCTTACATGTTTCTCTTGGAGATCTTGGATATTTGAAGCTTTTTGAATCCCTTCTGTCATTTCATCATCATTGTGCATCAACTTTCTAGAGGTTATCAACTGTCTCGAAGTCTTTTCATTTCCATTTCCTTCATTTAGCCTCCCCCATATTTCATTTTATGCCCATTTTTCCTATCAAACCCTAGGCCACTTCCCAGTTACCACCAAACCTACCTAGTCTCCTTTGATCTGGTATGGGCATATCTTATTCTCTACCATCCAACTTTTTACCCATCTACTTTTTGATTTTTCAGTCCCTTAGATCCCCCAATATTTTCATTTTGAACACTTTCTGCCCCAGATCTGATCTTCATCACTTTTAGTTCCCATATACTTTTCCCATTCGCCATCAATTGGAACCTCAATCTATCTCATCTTTAATTATCTACTTCACTTGTGACATATTTTTCCTCTGTTTTTTCATCTAGACTTTTCTGTCTCTTAGATCTATCTATTCGGATGGCCATATCTATCTTTTCAGCTCTGGTCGTCGTTGACTCAACCTAGTCACCATCGAGAGAATCATTATTTATCACATTCATCATTAGATCTATAAATTTTCTTGCATCATTTCTGCCCCTCATCAGGTCCATATTTTCTAGAACATCCCTACATCATCTAAGTGTCATCACCAATTCTAAGTCAGCTTCAGACCCATTCAGATCTACCTTATCTGTTTAATGTTTAGCTCATCATGCTGCAGTCACCATCGACTATGTCCATCAGTCTCAGGTCACCATCGACCCACCCAATTTTAGTTTAGTTTGTGACATACTATTACTAGATCTGCATTCTATAGTTCTTAGCACATCTCTACATTTTCTATTCCATTTCAAATTATGTTGCATTTCACCATCCATCTATCATTATTTTACTTATATTTTTATTTAAAAGTGGGTTGAAACTCATCCTAAGAAGTTTTCACTTCTCGAGACTGACATTGTTAGGCAACCCCTAACTCACTGCGAAGAGGATATTTATTTTGCGCCCATATCCATCGTCATCTTATCTAGAGGTATCTCATTTTTGAAGTTGTTTGTTTTGTTTTTTACCATTTCATTAATTTGAAACAAGAGCAACAAATTTTTTTCAATATTTTTATATGCACGGTGGGACCCACCCTTCTTTAGTGAGTCTTTTAATTATTTTCATTTCCATTTTCTTCTCTCTTTTCTTCTAACTTCGTAGGTAAGATCTTTTCTTTCTTGCGTACGTGGTGGATTTATTTTCTTGGATTGAAAATGTGTTTTATTTAAGAACAAAAATAAAAATGGAAAATAGTGTTATCCCATTATTATTTATTTTTCCCTATTTGATATTTTTGCATATTTTTCTGAGTGTCTTCATTGAATATAACACTTCATTTTGGACCTTTAAAATAACCTTCATACTTTCTTGGTAATATAGTCTAATTAGGGAGTTAATTATTTGCATTCACATCTATCACACAACTGCAAAATGCATGCATCAGAACTACACATCTTAAACATCCTGTTCTATGTGGAACTATTGGGATTTCATTACCCAATAGGAAATATGCCATAATGTTTCAGTTGTGTTATAAATTTTTGATTATTGGTATAAAGGCTAAGCAACCGACACCATTATCATTGCTGTGTGTGAAGTGAAGGGGTAGGCCCCAATACTGGACCATGTACTAATAATCATCATCGATTTGGGCCTCACATACCTTTGGGTATATCGAGGACTCCATCCAAAAACAACTTCCATAGTTTGGCCATTTCCTAGGCTCCCTTCAAGCCCATTTTATTTTCTTTCTCACATTCTTATAATAAACAAGATAATTAATTTTTTTTGTGTGACTTGTTTGAAGTATTAAAAAATAAACATAGATTATTATTTTATTGTTTGTTTCATGCCCATTATTACATGTTCTCAAGTAAGAAAAATGGAATAAACCATGTCATCCAACAACAATCCTACTTCTACCATTATTTCCCAACAAACTTTATCTCTTTTTATCATCTCTTCTACCCCTCAGGTCACTTCTTCTATAGTTACTCAACATATGGTTTCCATTACTCCCCTACATGAATCCCATATTATCCAATCCAATCCCTATGTTGAAACTAGCCCCTTTTTGTAGGCTCCTTCTAGACCGGCTACACCTCCATCCACCACTTCCATGGGATAATTTTGATCCCCTACCATCCCTCATGGATTTTTGGAATTCCAAGAGCTCCTTGACACTAATCTCATGGACTTTCATGATTTCCTTTCTCCAAAGGGCACTCATCTCCCCATCGATGGTCCTCGTCTTCAAAAAATCTATCACTATCCTCCCTATTCTAAGCCCACATAGGTTCTTGCCTCACAAATTTCCATCTTATTTCTGAGATCCATGAATGAGCTAACAATAGCTCAATTTGAACATGGCTCCCATCAATCTTTCACCAAGATTCCCCATGCTCATCAAACCACTCAATTGATGGTTCCCACTCCCCCTAAATTATCTTGCATCAATACTACCATCACTTATTCTATCCCCATCACCTCTTCGTCCACCATGGTCATTAGTGCCCCTATCCATACTTCACAAGAGTCTCATTATGGCAAGAGGCCCTATAGTGGTAGCCAGGGATGTAATGGCGCGAGTGGTTTTTTTTTTGGGCTGACATAAAAAAATAATAATAATAGAACCAACACAATGTTAAAAAAATAAAAAAGTTATGAACCAACACAATGTTTAGATTTTTTGGGAAATCTATAAATAACATAAATCAATATTCAAAAAATTAAAATTTGAAAAAAAAAATCCATCCTTGGAGAAAATAGGAGAGAAACAACAAAAAATAACAAATCAATCCTTGAAAAAAAATAACAAAGAAAGACCAGAAATAAAAGTAATAACACCTCTCCCCCAAACCCCTTATTATATACAAAAAATAAACATATACGAGCTCATCCTCTGTAACCTTTGCACCACTGCCCCCATTTTCCTCGCAACCCATGTGCAACTTCCATGTTGGGGGCTCTACCTATGTGCACTAATTTTAGGATGGTTGTTAGCGAGAGCTCCGTTTAGCACTTTCCCCCTACCCGTCCATCTCTATATTTCCATCTCCCCCTCACCATTCCATCTCCTCACATGGCCTCCTCCTCCCTTGTCCCTCCTTCCCACATCCACCATTTCCATACACTACAAACCACACAAAGAAATATAGAAAATGAAAAACAAACAAAATCAAAGATATAATAAAATAGAACTATAAAAATGAAACCAATGCCATGGTTTTTAGGGTTAGGTTTAACTTTTAGTTTTTAGATTAGAATATTTCTTTATATAGCATTATATATATATGTTGTTGTAAAGTATGTGAATTAATATCCAAGACATAATATATTTTATTAGTAGAGAGCATATAAATTGGTATATATATATTATGGTATAGTATGGTTTTATTTTTTTAATTTTTATAAATTTCAAATAATTTATTTTCACATCTTAAGAATGTGAAAATTAGATATAGAAATTTGTTATCATGATTAATAAATATTTTCTTCTAATCTACATACTTGTAAAAAAAGGTATGGTTCACTCACATTTTCCTTTTGAAACTAAAGAACAATGAAGATAATATCAAATAGAATACACTCGATGATATCAAAGACAACAACGTGAACAAATGATAGAGGAACAAAGACAACAATGAAATAAACATCAAAGAGAAAGACATGTTAAATGCAGGGATGAGATACCGGTTGAAGAACTATAAGCACAATTGAGGGAACACATAGATGAAATGGTAATACAACATGCTCTAACATCACAAGATGATCAACATAGATTAAGAAGAAGGTTGAAAAGACAAATACATTTAAATACGTTCACAGATGAAGAATGAACAAGATTATAAGAGAAAAATCGTCTAGCATTCCAAAGGCATTGTCAAACTAATTCTAACGTTCAGGTTAAATAAGAAGGAATGAATTCATTTACCATAGATCATGTGCTATAGAAACCATAAAATAGAGACCTGGAATTAGATGTTGTAAATAATATACAACATAACAATGATCAACAAGAATACATGATATCTCAAAGTAGGAGAATAAGACAACAAAATAATCATGATATAGATTTCAAGACTATACATTTTTTGTTTTGACATGAATTACACAAAATTGCATCTCCACACGTGTTACATTTGTCAAGAGAGTTACGGTGGAATGAATATACGACGATCTCCTAAAAGACTTGTTTGTAGTAGATGTCGACAAGAAAAAGGCATCCATCAATTCTGAAGCTAATAACATGTATCTCGGTCTGCAACCACCTAAGTTGATGACCTTGACTCAAGTGGAGTAGATGTTTATTTCACGTGTCAATCCAATTCTTCAAGTTACCCATGCAACAGGAGGTTAGTAAAAATACAAAGGACATACCATTTGTTTTCCAGAATAAGTTAAATATAATGCAAAAGTTTTACCATATTGTATTTTAGATCTTCTAATTATCATTGTGTAGAGAGAAAATATGTGGAATGACATACAAATTCACAATGAATAGACAACGAGTTTATAAATAACTTAAATATAAAATTTATTGTGACAAGTTATATAGAAACATAGAGATTGATGAAATGCCTTTATAGGGTCTGTCATGCAATGTGACATCTAATGTATTTGAAAAATTAAACTCCATCCAAATGGATTTCGATACAGATTTAAATGAATTTGTTTTCACTGGTACAACACTAGAGACAGATGAAGAAAATGTTATAAATCACATCTCGTCTATGGCCATTAAACCACCCAATTACCCAAGAGATATTTAATTCATTCTTGCTTGGGTAAATGATCCAAACACAAAACCTGGTGAAATAATAGCTTTCCTACAAATTGGAGCATATCCACTGAATGAATATGTGACAAAAGGCTTACTAGACATGGCATTTCCAACCCTATTCTCTGATGGAAGGTATGAATGGATACAACCATGATTAAAACATGTACATTTACTTGAATATGTGAAACATTTAATACGATATAGAGATAATTGTTTTAGAAAAAATCTTAGGTTTAGATATCTTGCATTGAATAGGATACTGCGAAATTGAGCACAAAATTCATCGACATTTTTTGTAAAGAAAATTATTCAAGAATTACAAATTACAATTTATGAATTACGTGAATAGATGGAGAATATTCCAAAATTTCATCTTTTTGATCATTTAATGAGATACGAAACTACATTATGAGGAACATGTTCCTATTGGACAAAGTGTTGTGTAGAATTAATGGATTTGTTACGTTAAATTAGAAAACCAACCATATTCATTACTTTAAGTGTAGCAGATATGTATTGGCCAGAGCTTCATTCACTGATTCCAGGAACTCCAATAACAGATCCACATGAGGCACAAAGATGGAGATGAGAAAACATAATTGGCCATCCTCATATCGATGCTCATTATATGCACATTCAAAATACTATATTCCGAAGAGAAATATTACAAAATTTTATGAAAGTACATGCTTTTTGGTGTAGATATGAATGGAAACATAGATGATTTCCTCATATCCATGTATTCTTATGGTTGGATGGAGCACTATGTATGGACACTTTCAATTGGAAAGATAGTAATGAAGTTAAATACGAAAAAAATAAAAGAATATCAATAATAGATGGGTACATTGATATACCTCGCTCAATGGAACACGTACCATTCATTGAAGTTGCTAGATCATGGATCTATAATCCAAAAATTTGTAAAGCATAAAAGTGGAATCCTAGAAAAACACATTTTATTGTGAGAGTATGACCAATATTTTGTAGCATCCCAGAGAAATATAGTAATGTTTGTGTGGACTTATGTTGGTCTTAGTTAGTGCTATATAAACCATTTCATGATATTCAAATAGATATTGGCCTTAAAGATGATATTATAAAAGTAAATTGGGTAGAATTTCAATATAATCCATAGCATATACAACAGGTTATTGAAACACATAATGATGATCAAAGAGAAATGGGTGATGAAAATTATGATATCATCCAACCAAACACAATTGAACATGAGTGGGAGATCATATCGGGCCTACACAAAAAATAAATTCTACATGTTTTTGAGATTGATATGTTGGGTCGAAGGGATATTGACAGGAAAGAACTTTGGAATGCAGATTATCCTGGTGAAGAACAAATGAAAAAGGATATTAAATTCATAATCATGGCTAAAGATAGTTGCTTACTCATAATAGATGAAGAACCAAGTTCACATTTTATCTATCATAGCCTTAGTGTGAAACCAAATATTACATTTTATATAATAATCAACCATTATAATCAAGGAGAAACTACACTTCCATTACATATGATAATCCAAGGAACAATAGGTATAGGGAAATTGTATCTTATTGGAGGAATCAAACTATATCTTTTAGAGTTGTCATAAGCACAACAATGCCCCTTTTATTACTTGCCCAAATTGGAGTTGCATACATACAACCTTGTGAATTCCTATTTCAGATTTTGAAAAAATAGAGGGAATGAGGTTAACAAGATTTCAAGAAGAAATGTGACATGTTAAGTATATTTTAATTGATGAGATGAGATTCATAGGTCAAAATATGCTTCAATATATAGATTCTCGACTACGCAAAGCATTTATAGAAAATATTGATATGTGTTTTGGTGGAAGGTCTATGATTTTAGTTGGAGACTTGGGCTAGTTGCCTCCATTTTTTGATATTCCTCCATATGCAAGTAAAACACAAGAAAAATTATTGTGGAAATTTTTTAAAACTGTTGCTACGCTAGATATAGTCTTCAGAAAACAATACCAAACTTCAGAACAATGACGATTTCATCTACTTCTAACAAATCTAAGAGATCTCAATCCAACAGTTGACGATTGGAGGTTTTTAATGAATAGAACAAATGCTTCACTAAAAACTATTGAAAAGGAGGATTTTGATGAACATATGCATTTAATTCCATAAATGATGTTGTGGATGAACATAATAAGAGGAAACTATATGCATTAAATCAACATATTTCTCAATGCATTTCCACTAAAGGAAAAAACAATATTTCCACCGGATTAGATGATGAAAACTTACAAGTTGAGTTATTTATTTTTGTTGGTGTAAGAGTGATGCTCTCTAAAAATTTATGGACTAAAGCAAGTCTTGTCAATGGTGAACTTGTATTTATTCGAAGCATTATCTACAAACCATGATTGAGACCCCCTGAACCAGGGACATATGTAATGGTTCAATTTGATAACTACACAGACATTCCTTTTACTGATGAAAATCCAACTATAATTCCAATAACACCTATAGAAAGGGGTTGTGTGTGTCAACTACCTTTGAAATTGGAACGGGGATTGACTCTTAACTCTTAACAAGGCTTAACTCTTAACAAAGCTGCAATTGATATAAGACATAAAGAAAGACAAGATTTGACCTTTATTGCTATTTCACCTATCAAATCATTAGATGGATTGGGAATCTTACTTCCATTCACATATGATCGGTTTTAGAATTTGAAGAATGCAAAAGGAGTTGATAAGAGAAAAAATGAGGAAAAAATACTCTAGTTGTTGGAGTAGAAAATGTATAATATTTAAGAATCACAAACTTAATGGTGTTCTTCATATATATATATATATATATCATATGTGTATTTATTTTTGTTACTAATTATTAATATGGTATTTTTTTCTATTTTTAATTTAATATTATATTACATATATTTAACATGAATGTTTAAATTAGATGGGAATACATTTGGTTTAGTGAATAAATAGTTACATTTACTCTACACGGGTTCAGATGCTACTAACATACCTATCTTAGAAAATATATGTAAAATATGCTGAGAGGTATCATTCTAGAGGCTCCTATATTTGATTCCACAAATACACGGAATAGGTACCTCACGAATGATACCTTTCGACATCTTTTACATAGCTTTTATAAGATAGGTATGCTAGTTTAATGCTTCGCCTTAGCAACATGATCAAACTTAACTCCCCATATCTACATACCATGTCCATGAAAATGTTATCTCATCACAACACCATCCTTCTGAATAAACTAAAACACATAAACCTCCTCTTTGAAGTGTTTTTCATCACATACTCCCCAATCAATCTACTAAAAAATATCAACCTCCTCATACTTATGTTCCAACCCATCCCATACAAAATCAATCTAATATCCCTATCACTCAAAAACTAACACAATCCCATCAATCTTATTACATCCCTATCTCCCAAAAACAACCTCTATCCCTACCTATTAAGTCATAATTATTCAACTATTTCCCCCCTTATCAACCACTTCCACAAACACCTATTCATCCTCAACCATATCAACCTCATCCCCAACCCACCCATCTACTTCATATATTCCATAACCTCGTCCTTCAACCTCCCATCCCCATACATCCAATGACCCTATGCATGTGCTACTAAGTAGAATGACCAATCTTAGAGCTGATACTTTGGGGTCCAAAACCACCTTCTCATATGAACAAATTTTTAACAAACCTATCAATCCATTAGTTCTTGTAAATACTTATCCCCCACATTGGGAGATACCGTAATTTTCTAAGTTTAATAGCAAGGAGGACCCTCAACAGCACCTTCATACTTGTACAAACGCATGCTACCTCATTGCTCATGACTAAGATCTTATGCTCCGCATCTTCCCCATGTCGTTGGTTGGACATGCTTTGGATTAGTAAAACATAATCCCACAACATTATCTATTTTCCTTCATTTAACTCACGCAATTATTCTTAGAACACTTTTCTATTAACATTATGTGTAAAATCACTATCACATACCTCTATGCTATTAGACAGTTTGATGAAAAATCTATCACATATTTTTTCACAAGATGGTGTGGCATAATTAAATAATTATCCTTCTCCCTTGTATAGAATGAGATAATTAAAATCTTTATGAAGTCTTGTGCGAATAATATTTCCTCCACTCTTAAAATACAATCATTCCAAACCTTTAAAGAGGCATTCACCATGACTCGTAAACTTGAACTTCGTGCCCTTCAGTAAGACTATCTCAGCCTTTGATCTAAAAAACTGAAACCCAATTTTACAAATTCATCTACCCATAATGATAATACTAAGAGTGCAACGAATGCCATCATATTCAAGTCTTCATCTGCATCTACATTTCATAGCGAGCCTCCACAAAGGGCTCCTAGACCAACCCCCAATTAGACTCCCCTCAGAGAATCATACAACTCTATTTTTAACAAATTAATGGATGTGCATCTCATTCAACTTCCTCCCATCAAATACCTTGATGACTCATGACCAAAACTTACATGGTATCATGAGGATAATAATTGTAAATATCACCAATTTTGCGGTCACGACATCAAAAAGTGTCACACATTCAAAGACCTCATAAAAAAGCTCATAGATCATTACGATATTTAGTTGGATAATCCCAATGCACCTTCCAACCAACATCTAGATGTTTTAAAACAAAATTTCCCCAATTATGCACCTAATAATCAAACACTTCCTCCCACATCTGAACCACCCAATTCCCATACCATCAATAACCTAAGTCATGAATCAACTTCACCACCTACACCTATCATCCCTTCATCCACTAAACCTATATCTACTTCTTTTTTTACCCCTTCATCTACATTCCCATCTACACCCATCTCTACATCTATTATACCCTTGACTATTGCACATACACCTATCACATATACTCCCCCATCCATATTGTTGACATGTAGGCCTAATAGGTGTTGTCATTGATGAAAAAACACATTAATGAAAAAGTGGATGATGTAGGATGATTCCATGAGGATGTATGAGGTGATAACATGTTGATTCATATGTGGTTTAGCTATTACAATGAGATTCAGTAATACAAGCTTTCTTTAACAAGCTTATACAGGTGCCTAGGAGGTGTAACTTGATAGTGTAAGTTTCTTGGATGTTGGAGAAACATGTTGACATGTTGCATAGAATATTTTTAGGGTGCTTGAGCACTCACAACAATGATATGGTACTGGTACATGTGGTTCACCATGTTACTAGTACTCATTGGGAGTAGGCATGCTAGCTTGGAGGTGTGAAAAAGTGTTGTGAACACCAAATTTGGGTCACACTCCCCTTGGTCCCCTTTAATCAGTTAACATAATGTGTTCACCTAACCATGGCCCCTTACCCCTTATTCATATTAATTTTATTACTTACAATTGAATTAATGTTCATCATCAAATTATGAATTAATTTAATTACTTTAATTAAGTTAATTTACACCTCACCTAGCCACATCACTTAGACACCTCACCATGGACTTATTCTTAGTTTATTAATTAACCAAGACTGAGTCTCTACTTATCTTAACTAACTAGGACTCTTTCAAACCATAAAATTAAAGTCATATTCCTTCTCCAAAAACACTCCCACTTATCTAAGTGCTAACCCTCACTTGAGACCCGTATTGACAATCAAAGCACACCAAAATAGCAAATATTTTACTATTTTTGGAAAATCTAGGATTTCCCGCCTTAACTAATGCCAGTCACCTTGACCATTATTGTTCACCTTATATACCCTTTTGTAACCTTTTACTGAGGTTTTTCATTTTTGAGTTTAGACAGTTCTATTAGATTCAAACACAAAGATCAAAGACTTCTCAACATGCAGATGGCGAGATATACTCAACCACAAGCTCAAACAAGAACATGATGCTCATACCAAGGCATTAGAATATTTATGGGAACACTTTGGGAAATATTACCACAGAACTGACCACAAAGTTCTTCATAGATCAACCATTTCCTTCCTTCAACTACCAGACTTTCAAATACAAGTAAGTGTATTTGATTTTCATCACTCTGTACTTTCTTAAAGTGTAGGTTCATTACCTTTGGTTATCAGATCTTGTTCTTTCCTACATTCTTTAATCCCCACCTTCTTACCAATCTACCTATCTAATACTCATGACCTTATAGATCTCCATACCTGACCTCTATGCATTCCTAAGTCTTTTTAACGTTATTACAAACCCAACCATCCTCTTTGCAATCACAAAGAAGTCCAAAAATAATTTTATTTAATTACCACAAAATTTCCCCTATCGATGTCGATTATCTTAACCATTGTCAGTCTCCCCTTTATACTGGCATCAGTCGTCAGACCAACGTCAATCTATGTGTTATCTCATTCACTTAATCAACAAGCCTTCAAACCTCCCCAAAACCTTACAAAACCTCATCCAAACCTGATACGTCACCTAAAACCTCACAATAGACCTTCCCTACTCTTTGTGTAGACACAGAGAGATCCTGGACACCGATTTTGACATACTGTCATTTTCTATAGTAACTAATATTTATTATACCTGTACCAACATCAGTGATACATGTACCGACATCGGTCACCCAAACCGGCATCAATCTCTATGCTTTGTAAAATTGCCTTAGAAAAGTAAGTTTCTGAATCACCTGAAGTCAACCCAAACTTCACCAAGTCTTAGTTAGACCCCGTCTGTGACCCTCATATCACCTGCCTAACTTGCAACTTGACTCGGGACTTTCACTGGTGTAGTTATCAAACATTTAATTGGATTGACACAAATACTAGTTTGAGATATCTAAATCAGAACACTAGTATTAGATTCTTTTATTTGTATGTTTAGTTATTTTATATTGAGTTAAATATATCAGTGGATTGACAACCATTGACGAAGTATCACACTTCCTGGATCTATCTCATGCTAGGATATCCACTATAATTTTCTCTTAACTATATCTTGTGGTTTTGCTTTGTATTAGAGGTAGTTCCTCCTAGGAAAAAGGAAGCTCACGCAATCAGCTTGGATTGGAAATCAGAAACACGCGCACTCAACCTTTGACCAAGGTAATAACAAGGATTCCTCCTTAACTACTTACCTTATCTACTTTATCATACAACAGTTTGGTGAAACATTTTGGCATGCCCGGTGGGAACCTTTTTGGGTTTCCTTTTCATTGCTCATTTTATAGGGTGCATTTTAATTATTTATTTCTTTTATGAAAAACTCACATTAAAATTTCTCCCTTAAAATCTTCTGCTTCTTTCTATTTTCTACAGAAATTGTGCTTTTGGTGCTCTAAAAAGAACACGTCTTCCTTTCGACTGTATTACATTTAGTGAAAGAGAATTCCTCTTCTTGTTCTCTATTTTCTACATCATATTTGACTGTAGATTTGGGATTAAAACATTTACAATTCATTTTGGTATGTTACATTGTAGCTCACATTAAATTGAGGGAAACCTATACACTAGAAGTCATGCTCAACTGATGGTTGACTGATTGAATCAAAGTGAATACTCTCTTCTCTACACCAAACCACACAAAATAATTTACACATTTTGTTAAACAACATCCTACCCGGAAGAAGCTGTCAACGATCATACGATCAGAGGATTGACAGTGGGCACCAAGTTGGTTTATCTATCTAGTCATTAACTTAGAGAAATGATACCCCTCACCAAAATTTTACCTGAAACCATCCTGCCTGTTTTCATCCCACCTACACTTACACCCACTTCTGCCTCTGCCACTACCAGCATTGCCCGGGCTGCCTCCACCTTACCACCCATTATTTCTTAGGTTGACCCCACCTCATTGATATCTTCTATACCTAGGACATATATCACACCCAAAATGTATGTTGCCCCCATGACATCCACCATGCCTACATCCACCACCCTCAGTACAAGCGTGCCCATCTCTTCCATTTCCCATATACCTATCGCACTCCAATAGCCTTTGGTGTCAACATCCCACACTCCCTTCCAAAACCTCATCCTCTCTATCCCCCATTATCCTCCACTAATCACTACTAGGGTCTTTACATCCACCCTACCTAAATATACATATTACCAACAACCACTTATTTCCTCTACTGCTTACTCTGGGTACTTCCCCTCCACCTCCATTCCCTCTCATATACCTCCATCATAATTTGCGTACATGACACTGCCACACACTGAAATGTCGTCTACCTCATACCAATCTTATTTACCCCCTCATACTTAGGGGGTGCCCTATCATTAAAACCCACCAATGACCTAATAAAAATGATGATGGAAAATATGTTGACATTGGAAGCATTTGTCTCAGGTTCGTGTAACTCTTTAACATATGACAAGATTTTCAATGAGCCTATTCACCCATACCCTATGCATTGGGAAATGCCAAAATTCAACCAGTTCAATAGAAAAGAGGATCCACAACAACACTTGCGGTCTTTTAAACATGTATACTACCTGATCACTCATGATGATGCATTTCTCCTTCAAAAATTTCCAATGTCCTTGACGGGATCCGCTTTGGATTGGTATAGTTATTTACCTAGACATTCTATCCTCTCATTTAACCAGGTTGCTCAGGATTTTATTGACCACTTTTCTGCCAATATTTTCAAGAAAGTCACCATGACTGACTTATATACCATACCCCAGTATGAAGATGAATCTATCGCATATTTTTTCGCTCGATGGCGCAACATGATTAACCAAATTACATTCCAATTACCTCAGACAGATTAATATAATTGTTTACCAGGGCTTGCGCTAAACATATACCACCAAATCTCCAGGTCCAAACATTCTGCACCTATGATGAGGCATTTACCACGTCCCGGAAGCTGGAAATTTGTGCCCTTGAAGAAAATAAGCTACAATTGTGTAACAAAAATGTTACGTTCAAATCAAATGATACTTCTTCTTCCAAATTCCAAAATACCTATTCTAAAATAAGGGGGTCTGCCAAGGTGGTCATTTTAAAATCCATCTCGTCTCATCTATCCAACTAAGAAAAACCTTTGTCTAACCTCTCCCCTGTCTAGAAATTTCATTTTAGAAGAGAGCAACGCAAGTATGCACCCATATGAGAGCCTTACTCTACCGTTTTGGAAAAAATCATTAAAGTTGGAGCCATTACCCTTCCACCCATCAAACCACATACTGGTTTTGATCCTTCTCATCCTGTGCCTGCATGGTACAATGAAAATAATTACTAAAATTACCATCACGTTTGAGGTCATAGTGACGGTAATTGTATCACTTTCAAAAACATTGTCCAAGAAATGTTAGATAAAGGGGATCTCAAATTGGACAATCCAAATGCACCGGCTAACCAGAACCTTCATATCTTCAAGAATCCATTCTTGAATCACACCCCCTCATCCAACCAAAATAGTTATTCCTTGGCCAATTACGGTAATATACATGAGGTTCATGTTGTTTTTGACATCTTACCAGCTCCTTCCACACAATTTCCTCCTACTTCATCTATTGAAGAAATTATTGCACGATCTCCTTCATCCACAGATAAACCTATGCCATCGAATCCTTTACCCACAAAGGAGTCACCCTCATCTCCCATTGCACTCATGAAGGATTCCACCATATCTACCAATGCATTTTCCCCACGCACCTCTCAATATGATGAATGATGTACAATATTTACTCTCCTACCCATGGGAGAGTCAGGTTTACTTTATTCTTCACCAAAAGAAGAACATACCTCATCCTGCTCATCATATCCCCTACTCATAGGGGATCCATTAGAGGCACCCCTTCCTATTGGTGATAACTCTCCACCATCTTTCAAGGATCCTTTTGATTTTATCTCATCTCTTTTACCCATAGAGTCAGAAGCTAATAACTTCCCTGTTTGATAGGCATCAGATTTATTTATAGGAGTCACCACAAAATCAATATTGATTCCTTCTACTACCACACCATTATCACATTTGGCAGACTTCTTAGACTATGTTTATCATTCCATGCTTTGGGGGTGCCTTCGAATGCCTGTTTCAACTCAAATGTAGATGTATCCACTGATACTTCTACCATTTACCCAAAATTGTTTAGAGAAATGAAATACATCATACCTAAGGTAATTGTGATGACATATTCCACATCACATTTTCCCACATCTACACCTCTACCATTACCTCCAAAACCACCTGCACCTAAGCCACTCACACTTTCACCTGTATCCAAAGATACCCATACCTTGGGAGTCATGCTGACATCAAGCCTAGTCCATCCCCTTGTCAAACTATATTTAGCCACATCCTCACAAGCCATCACAAAGACTCTTCCGCCACCCAAGAGGAATACCCAACCTCCTAGGCTGCATATACTAGCTTTGCCCACTACTTCTCTATCACCTTCACCACTTCCACCTATCATGGGGCCTCACCCATCAACCTTGGCCAAGAATCCTCCTACTCCAGGTAAAATAAAAACACAAAATCCCACCTCCTTGTCACGAGCCTATGTTACACCCAAATTACCTACACAACATATGCCTTCACCATCACTTGTGTCCTTTCTACCACCTATACCTCTACCACCTATACCTGTACCACTTCCAGTAGCCTCATCATTCCCTATGATATTTCCTTCTCTCCAACCAACACCTTCCACCTTGCCTCTTCCAAAAACCTTCACCGCACCTCCATTATCACCTTGGCTAACCCATCCTCTTCCACCATCATCCTTTCCTTCTACATCACACACTCTATCTTCACCTTTACCCAAGAAGGCACAACCAAAGTCCAAAAATCCACTACCCTCAAAAGAGGTAGTTAAACCTACAACACCTTCAACCACTAGTTCATCTACCACATATTTACCCAAGAAGGTACAATCTAAACCTAAAATGATACTACCTACAAAACTTGTGGTCAAAAGGGCTCAACCTCTGATTCCACCTCCCATAAAAATCACCCACATTTCCACCTAGACCCACACTTACTTCACATTGTGATCCATTAGCAGGGTCTTACGCCAACGTCTTAGCCAACCTTTTAGAGACCTCTGTCATCACATTTCCACCACATAGAACTTATGACCCGCTCAAACCTAAACCAAAGGGTTTGAATATACAAAAATATGTGCTTACTATCGTGTACTAGGGAATGATGTGGAAAATTGTAAGGATCTTAAGGTTGTTCTTCCCCAACTATGTTCTCGTGAAGAAAAATTTGACAACAACGATCTTTTATATCAGGACCATGTTCCACCTTCACCTATCACCACACACCCTTGCCCCTTACCTATTCAGTGACCTTCATCTGTACCTCCATATCCATTTTATTTTCCTCTAAAATTTGATATTAATATGGTCCGCATAAGAGAGCTAGCAAAACCTCAGCCAAAATGTCAATGTGTTGCTTTCTTTTCACAAAATTAGTATATTCCCTCACCATACTTTTTCCCATCCTGTCACGACACCTATCATAACTCACTTGATCCTTTACCGCATATTAATATGGTTAACAATGCCACTCATGCCCAGAAAGAAAAAGGAAAGGAGAAAACAACCATCCCATCCACCACTCTTGTACCGAATATCCCATCCAAACTTGCACCAAAAATCACCATCCGTGGACCCACATACCTTATTTCTAATGGGGTCACCCATCGTACAATGATTAAACAATTTCACCAATCTCCTTTCAAAATTGTTTTATAAGACATTGTCCAAACCTCTGAGTCTCATTGACAGGACCTCATGGAGGTTCTAAAATCTATTGAGGTTTTACTGAATATCCCTACTCCTATGGCATCCATTATAACTCCTCACCATCTGGCTTCTCTCACCACTTCATCCCCTTCCTTTGCACCCACCACCACTCCTCAAGTAGCCGCTCTCATTTTCTCTGATGAAAAGATTGTACCTCTCCAATTAGATGATCCTGATCTCGCCCTATTAATTTATATCTACATTGATAATATACATGTTTGACATGTTATGATTGATGGTGGTTCCAGTATCAACATTGTTTCCTCCCATGCATACAGCCAAATGCGCATCCCTACCAATCACATGCATAATAACCTAGTTATGCTACATTCATTCAGTGATGTCATCACTTCCACCCTTGGCACCATCATTCTCCACATTCATGTAAACCTCCATACCATTCCAGAATTATTCTATGTCTTAGAGGGGGAAGTCCATTACAACATGCTACTTGGCTGACCTTAGATTTACGTGATGGGTTGTGTTACTTCAACCTTCCACCGCTGTTTAAAATTTGAACACGAAGGACATAACTATACCATTCCAGCTAACCCTTCACCATTCAATACTTTTAATATGTTGTATCGACCTAATGATTTCCTTATACCCGTTAAGGCATCTACCACCACTGCCACCTCTCCTTTAGCCATGGCCCCATCCACCAATTTTTCCACTACATGTTCCACACCTAACTCCTCTATTCCCACTTCTGTTGTAGCCTCTTCAACTGACCCATCCACTCACCCACCTACTTCTCAACTAACCAATGCTTCTTCTTCTTCGCCGTCTAGTAATTGATCCATTTCTTTGACCCACATACCAACTACCAATCCCTTAGAAGGTGTTTTTAAACATCTCACTTTGGGGGAGTACCTCCTTTATAACATTGACACATTCCTTACTCCTCAAGAGTATTTAAACTTCACCAACATCCCTATTATGATGACCGCATAGGTGAGGTATTCCCTTACGGTCCTCCCCACCTCTGCACCAACTTAATGTATGGGGGACTTGATGATTCTACTTACTCGCCTGAACCACCTTCCCAAACTCAATCATTTTCATCTAACTTTCAATATCTCACCAACCACCACTTCGCCCACACCTTCCTCCATTGTTGTGCTTGGAAGGGCTTTGGCTTTGGTTTCAATGAATATGGCCACCATATTTTCATCCCATGCACCACTTGTAAACATAAAGGCCACAGTGGTATTGGATTTTCCAAACCATCACCCAAGAAGGAATTATTCGAACTCATTGAGGATGATAAAACTTCTCCACTTCGTTCACAAACTTCACCACCTTCACCTAAAGAGTCTATGGATCCACAATCCATTCCTCCTAAAAAAAAATTCATGAACACCATTTCCTTAGGACCTCTAACTTATCAACAAGATGGTGAGGCTCCCTCTTCTCTTCCCTTCCTGCATCCTAACATGTCAATGATGATACACCTTCTATTAACATCGTTCAATGTGATAACGATGAGTCTATTATCACATACCTTGGTTTGGAAGATTATTATATTCACCAGTTGTTATCTTCTGAGACACAAACCATGTTAAATTAATCAAACATTGAAATCAATATTCACACTTAGGATGGCCCGCACATTCTAAAAATAGGCCAATATTTAAATGTTGTTGAACATGAAGCTTTTACTTCTTTCCTCTGGGATCATAGAAACACTTTTTATTGGTTCTAGGATGATATGCCCGGTATTGACCCAAACATTATGGTCCACAATATCGTAACTATTCCTGAAGCAAAACTCATGAAACAAAAGCTATGGAAAATGCATCCTCACATTGCCCTTCTTGTCAAAGAAGAACTGCAGTGCCTCCTTTCAGTTTCCTTCATCATACCCATTGATTATCCCCAATGGATCTCTAACATCATCCTTGTCACAAAAGTGATAGGAGGACTCTACATTTGTGTGGATTTCCATGACCTTAACTTAGCTTTCCCCAAAGATGACTTTTCTCTACCTAGTATTGATGAACTAGTTGATCTCACCGCCGGCCATGAGATTCTATCACTCATGGACGGTTTCTCGGGTTATAAAAAAATATTACTTTATCCATAAGATCAACACAAAATCACCTTCATCACTCCTTAGGGGACCTTCTTCTATCATGTCATGCCTTTTGGCCTTAAAAATGCTCGGTGCTACATATCAGTGGGCTATGACTTATATCTTTTGTGACATTATGCATCACATATTAGAAGATTACATTGACGATCTTTTTTTCCAAATCCAAACATCAGGCCGAACACCTTACAGTCCTTAAGGTCATCTTCGACTGTCTCATCAAGTACTGTGTTCAACTTCAACCTAAGAAGTGTGTCTTTGTGGTTATCACTCTAGAAAGCTCCTTGGTTTTATCATTTCTTTGCGTGGCATTGAAGTTGATCCTTACTAAAATCAAGGCTATTCTTGAAATTCCTCCACCCACTAACCTTCGTCAACTTCATATTTTGCAAGGCAAGTTGAAATCTATTCATCACTTTATTTCACAGATTTCTGACCGCTTCCATCCCATTTCATCATCTCCTAAAAAAGGATATCTCCTTCAAATGGGATGATGAATGCCACAAAGCCTTTGATGCCTTAAAACAATACCTCCTTCAACCACATGTGTCTCATTCCCCCTAAAGATGACCAACCATTTTACCTTTACATTTCTACTACTGATCATTCCTTGGGTGCCATGCTCACTCATCGTGATGAGAAACACAGGGAGAAATTGGTTTATTATATAATTTGTATGCTTTTAGACTACGAAACTAGATATACTCACAGCTGAAAAACTCTGCTTAGCCTTAGTTTTTGTCGCCACTAAACTTCAGTTCATTACCTACTCAACCACAAAACCTTTGTTGTCACCAATACTGACCCCTTACATTACATGTACACTAAGCCCTACCAACATCAACGTGTTGCATGTTGGCTCATGATTCTTGCAGACCTAGATCTTGAATTCATCTGATCAAAAATATGTCAAAGGAAAAACCATTGCTGACCAACTCGCAGATGCACCTCTCTCTGGAAATCAATCCTCTAACTTTTGATTTCCCTAATGAATCCATCGCTACCCTCTCTTTGGATGATACCATTTACCAATGACCCTTATTCTTCGATGGTTCCAAATATCAGCATGGGGGTGGTTCTGAAGTTATCCTCATTCCTCTTGACGGTGAGCCTATGCCATTATCTTTCAAACTAGATTTTGATTGTACTAACAATATCACTGAATATGAAGCACTCATATTAGGTCTTCAAACCACCATCAGCCTTAGACAGTTAAATCAATTAATATCTTTGGCAATTCCCAACTGGTTGTAAACCAAGTTAATGGTATATACCAATGTTGTAACGAGATAATTCAAAAGTATAAGCATCATGTTGACATACTTTTGACTACCTTTGACCGTTATGAAACTTCAAACCACCCCGCGTTCCACTAATAAATTTGTGGACACCATGGCTTGTCTTGCTTCTCAAATCCCTGCTTCACCCTCCAACTCAAAAATATTTGTCACCGTACAAAGGTTGCAATCACCTTCTTATCTATTTGCAATCACCTTCTTATCTGTTTCGAATATCAACCTTGTCAAAACCATTGAAACTGACCCATGTGACCTTTGGTATAGGAAGTTTGCTGACTACCTTTCCCTTTCCATTTTGCCTCCAGATCTTACTTGCAATGGACAACGAGCCTTCCTTAAAAGTGTCTCTCGCTATGTCATCATGGGTGGTCTTCTTTATAAACATGGCTTTGACATGATATCCTCTTACAATGCCTTACAAGTTCTGAAATTTCCATACACCATCAAGGAAGTTCACGATGGAATTTTTGGGGGTCACTTTAGTGGTTTAGCTGTCGTTAAACACATTCTCCACCTAGGCCTATTACTGGACAACCCTAAACCATGATTTTTGTGACTATGTCAAGCATTGTGTGAAGTGTCAGTAAACATGCTAATCTTCATCACACCCCTAGTCATGCCTTACAGGTCACACGTGACCTTTGGCCTTTTTCTCAATGGGGTTTGGATCTTTTCAGAGAGATTAATCCTCATTCTTCCCAACATCATCAATGGATTATTACCACTACCGAATACTACACTAAATGGGTGGAAGCCATGCCTCTCATTTCTATAAAATCTGAGAAAATATGTGAATTCATCAACCATCACATCATTTTTCACTTTGGTGTTCCTCACCACCTCATCACTGATAACAGAAAACAATTCAAAAAAAAACCCTACGGAAACTCTGTGATGCCTTCAGACATTAAACTCAGTTTTTCTTCACCTTATTACCCTCAAATAAATGGCCAAGCTGAATCAGCCAACAAAACCCTAAACAAAATTCTTATGAAAGTAGTTGACGATACTGGAAAGGATTGGCACACACACATTCCTTTTTCCTTATGGGCTTATCGTATTAGTATTCGTACCTCAACTACTTGCCACACCTTTCTCTTTGGTCTATGGTACAGAGGTTGTTTTACCTCTTGAAGTCCATATTCCATCTCTTCATATCTCACTCAAAGATATTCTCAATGATGATGATTTTTGCCAAGACTGTTTGGCACAACTCGAGTTATTAGATGAACGTTGTCTCAATGCTCTCGATCACCTCCAAATATACTAAAAATGTATCAAATGTGCCTATGATAAAAATGTCCACAAATCAAACCTTCCAGGTCAACGACCTCGTCCTCAAGGAAAATCAACATGTAACAAAAGAGGAGAAAATTAAATGGGGAAAATTTTCTCCTAATTGGCTTGGACCCTATATCGTTACTCATACCTATGGATCAAGTGTACTTATCATTTTTCTTCACTTGAAGGTAAACCCAAACATGATGCCCCTCAATTCCTTGCATCTTTGACCATTCTATTATTGAATCAAGTCCTATATCACCTTATGTCTATTAACAACACTTGTCCCTTGAGCACTATTCACCTTCCATTTACCTATTTTAAGTATCAACGACTAAACAAGAATCATGTGATTACCCATGTAACTTTTTCAGCCTTATCTTTAATATGAGTACCACGGCTCTACTCATGGCATGATTCTCATGGATACTTTTCATCTTTTTTAGGATGGAATCCCATGGTCGTTCATCACTTAAAACATTTCTTTCATAGTTAACCCCTGTGTACTATAGTTTTGTCTTCATAACAGAGCCTATCCTTCTCTATAGTCTTTTCCATGACGTAAAAGTCCAAAAAAATAATTCAAAAATCAATATACAGGATTTTCAAATTCAAAAATCCTTGAGTCAAACTTCTCAGAAAAAGATGACTCCCTCAAAAAGGACATCTATCTTTCTATCTTGCTGCTATAAATAGACTTCTCCCTCGAAGGACAGTCTATACAAAGCTAGCCATATTATACATAGTATATCAAAAAAGAAGACTATTCTTGCAAAAATAAAATAAAAATATTCTAAAGCTTCCCACATTGATCAGCTTCACGAAGACCTCAAGGAGATACTCTACTCATCCCATATAGACTTCCCACATTGATCAATCTATAAAAATAAAAGCAAAAAGAAAAAGATAACTTTTTCATCATGGACTTTCCTATTTTGATCTTGGGTCTCTTACTAAAAGGCATGTTGTCTCACACCAGGTTACGCTAAATCAACCTCTTTCACCTCACCTCCTTTCCTCTCTAGCCTTCCACTAACTCAAGGGATGTGCCCAAAAATGTGACATTTTGTGATCATGTGACCTTCTTCACCCTTAGAATAGTTAATCATAGCAACATTTTTAGGTTCTTCCATTCATAAGCAAATCTTTGGGATGATAGACTCGTCAAGGGTTCTTATCAATTAGGTGGAAATTTTTTCTACCTCTAAACCATTCACCTCTTTTCTTACTTCTTGATCCTCCTGCATCAAGACCAGACCTTTGACACCTACATTCTAGGAATTCCTTTTCCACCAAAATCACCCATATCTATTCACCATAGACAACAACCATGCCTATTTGACCTAAACTCAACCATGCCTAACTGACCTAGACTCAAACATGCCTAATTGACCTAAAATTCATGCCTAAAACCAACTAACCCATAACTCTACCTCATCATATTCTTCCCTAGCTTATAGGAGAACTGCATCGACCTAAGGCCCCTTTTCACTGGGGCTATGTAGGACAGCACTCTGAGGGCATGGGGCCCTTATGAGGTTAGCTCACCCACTCTTTCCCCTAACCAATTTTCCCCCTTTTTATTCACATTCTACCTTAGTTAGTTTTCCATTTTGACACAAAACTTGGAAATTAAACAATCATAAAAACATACATATGTACCATTTTATAACATCACCATATCATACATCAATCATTTCACATTTCCCTAATATCAAATATTTGGAAATTTACACCACAACATACATATACATCATCATTTATTTTTTTTTCCATACTACTAATAACTTGGAAATTAAATAAAACAAAAAAACCATGACCATATCATGCCTATCACCTAATCCACCATGCCTATACATGAATCCAAAATCATGCACATAACTCACCTAAATTTGGATCATACCTAAATCACCTAGACTCCCACCATGCCTAAATCACCTAAACTCCACCTCGCCTATGCCTTATCAACCTGCCTAAACTCCACCATGCATAAACTACCTCACTCCAACATGCCTAAATGACCTTGAATCCAATCATTTCCTACATGACCTCGATTCAATCATGCCTAATTCACCTAGTTTCCGAGTCAATACACAATAACAATGGAAATTAAAACAAGTACATCATCCATCCAGTCAACATCATCAATTATATAAATGGGAGAGTCTTATGCATCAATAAATATATACACAAATACAAATAAATACTAGTATCTCAAAAAATCTCATATACAATCTCACGTCTTTGGCACATATAGCCGATATATATATCAAAAATCAAAACAATGATCATACAATGTCACATATAGTGACTAATCATCACCCCACCTGATATCCTCCTGTCTAGTCTCACTTGTCTCCTCCTCCCTACCTACCAACCACCCTACCAGCATCTCTCCACCCTCCATGGGTCTCATTCCTATCTCCTCCTATCCCTCACCTGGGCTTGGCCTATGAGAACTCATAACCTCTCCCTGGCCCTGTCCATGGGCTCAACGACCCCCTGTACTCCCTGAACCAAGTGATTCTTGGATCTCATCCACTCATTGGCTACCTTTTGGGCTCTATACTCGGCATATGAGGGAACATCTATATCAGACAGTCATCAGGTGATCCTGATAGTATCACGAGCCTCATTTAGGGCATCCCTGAACCTCACCATCGAACATATTTTGTGGTGGTGTCATGGGTCTCACTGTCAACCTGTGAACTCTGTACCCTGCTAATACTATGGCCTCAGACCCTTGATCTTAATGCCTACCCATCCTTCTTATGCCCTAGGACTTTGTCCTAGTGTAGGTTCTTGTAATATGGGACCCTTTCCCTAGGTTTATGGGGGTACCTGTACCTATGTGCTACAACCTGGGCCTATAAGGCCACAACCTGTGCATATGTAGTGGCCAGCTGGCCCTATAACCCTATAATCACCACTGTGCCTGTAAGGTAGCAACATGTCCACCATCCCCATCTCCACCCTTGTGTGGGTGCCTATTTCCTTGTGCTACCCTGGGCCTGTAGGGCCATCACTTAAGCCTGTAAAGTGGCTACATGTGCCTATGACCCTATGTGAGCTGTCCCTTTAAACCTCTAATATGTGCCTAAAGGGAGACCACCTGACCCTGTAAAGTATCCCTCTGCACTATGACAATGGCTAAAATCTGGCTTGTCTTGGCCTCAGACAGTGCTGCACTCGTAGCTTTGCCACCCACCACTGCCTATACCCATCAGTGACACCTACATCATCAATACTCATCTATCTACCACCTGACTCCTCTACCCTTGTCGGAACACTTGGACATGTGGTGGAGACATGGATCTCTCCACGTCATCTCTATGGTACTGTGGGAAAGGCGGGGGGCATGTTCTAGTCCTAATTCCAAACTATCTGTGGTCTGACCCTATCTATATGGGTATCATCTCATGCTCCCTGGCCCATCACCCCTGTATCCATCTCAGTAGCTGAAGCTCCTCTAACTCCTTAGCCATGCCTCTCTAGGATGGATAGTCCACATATGGTCTCCACACAATATCAACTGCAGAAAGGCCCTCTAATCATTCTACCTATAGTATGACACATCATATGTGTCCCTCGCCACCCTCGAGTTGTCCAGCTGACTGGTACCCATCATCTTGAAACCAAACCAATCTCAAAACCAATTAGATAACACACACACACCTGACACACAATCACACACGTGGTACACACACACACACAGGGCGCACACACATGATGTGCTTGTATGCCCAATAGTGTAATTAATAGGTACATCATACACCTAACCTCCTCAATCTTGCATAGGCACATAACTCCTTATACAACTTGAACTAGGAAACTTACGATGCCTAAAGAAAGTGCACACTCGTTCCTCAATTATATCCTGTAGAACCCCCATCAGTTCTCATGGGAAATCTACCATCCTAAGTATCTGGCAATGAAAAACATCCAACTACCACCATCATTCAGCACAGATAGCATAGTCTCCTATGGATAAGCTACATACATGCCTTCCATAAGCTCAAACTCACACTTTGATACCTCAACTCACCCATCGCCTCACCAAATACAACCACTATCGGCTCCACCGATGCCTCAGATGAAATGGAATATACCAGCTCCCCAACAATTGGAAATTGTAGGATCCTATAGATGTCTTCCAAAGTGATGGACATCTCACCTCGTCGGTAAGTGAAAATTATTGGTCATAGAATCCCATCTATCGATGAGAGTGATCATCAAACTATGATCTCAAGCTATACACCTATAGCGCCGGATAAAATTAAGGCCAAACTCGGTCATGTTTTACCACTCCTCCACAATCAAGCTAGGATGCATCTGTACCAGTAGGGGTGGTACATCTGTCCCGCATCCTCAACTGATCTCTCACCTGTATCATCCAACACAACATTCTCAAGACTTTACCACCTAAAATCACCTAAAAACCTATTGTTCCATATCATACATCAACCACATTAATCTTAGCCTCATTTCACATACTTACCTAATCCCACATCACAAACCTATTAACATTTATACCCTCATTGCCCATCTACATAAATTCATCTCACGTACATACCTATCCCATATCGCCAATTTTCCTATTCCTACCTAGCCCTTCTTCTCACCTACATTACTCTTCACCTACCCCTTCCTCGCCTATCGTTTACTTTCCTTGACCTTCAGCCGATTCATCTTGAGCATCATTGGTCCCCCCCTGACTGGTGTAACCATCACCGGTCACCTTGACCGTCACTGGTCTTCTTGACCATCATCGGTCCCTTCTAACCAGTGTCGGTCACCCAAACCTTAACCGATGCTGACTAAAGTTGATTGACGTTAGCCAACCCCTAACCTTCGCCTCAGTCTTTGTATAGCGGCATCAAAAATGGAAAACCCCTCCCCCTCATTCTCAAAAATTCACAAAAACCTTGTACCTAAAAACCTACTTCTAACACACCCAAACCTATCCTAGCTTCATTCCCAACCATATTTAACCTATGTGTGACCTTCCCACTCCTCATTTCCTTCATTTTTACCCACAATTTCAAAATAAAATCCATTACACCCAAATTTTTTTTTTAACTAAAATCCGATTTCAACAACACCATTTTCAATCAAATGAGGGATTCAAATATTTCCTACCTCTTATCTTGGCATTGTCTCCATAGTGGCACGTCTTGGCCACTACGCCGGTGGTCCACCTCAATCCCTCTCCCGCCTCTGCCATGCCAAAATCAACTCCTCACCTCCAAACAAATTGAATCAATCAAATCACTTGAATCTGATCTCATGGACCCACCAATCAAATGCCAATCACCTACTATGTCACTCGCCAACTCAACTCAACGTCATCATGTACTGTTGTTTTCTATTCCTCACCTTCTCCTATGTAATTTTCTAAAAGTGGCAAAGTCAAAATGAATCTGTAAAACATGAATTTTTCCTTTTTTAGCCCCAAATTGACATGACTGATGCCATTCATGTTGTGCCCTACCAATCGACATCGATTACACCATAACTGGCATTGGTCACCTGACATTACCTTTTGACCCACCTCATGCCCATTTTGCCTAACAACAGTTATTGTCTCCAACATTTTAACCTTACCAATACCTATTATACCCTACCCACAAGCCTACATTACTTGTACATTTCCTTAACTTTGCTTAGGGACATGTTATTTACCTATACCTTGAGCCTTACCCATAGTGCCCTGACCTACATACCCTGACCTGAACCACCTTTTGGTGATGTTTGAATTCATGTACTCATTATACCTTGCATTGTTGTTACCCATGTTGTTTAACCTAATGACCTTACCTTTCCTAATGATGTTATGTTTATCCTGACCATACCTTTGGTGCCATGGAACAAAACCTATTACCCATTCCTACAACAGAACCTCATTGTGCTTCATGACCATATCATATACCTTGGATACCTAAATCACTTCAACCTCGTTTGGATAAACCTATCACCCTTTTGACAACATGTAGATTTTGTAAAGCTCTTCAACCTAGTACCATATTGTAATCTATACGTGTGTGTGTGTTCGATTGCCATTACCCATTACCCAATATGACCATTATCCATTACCCACTGTAAATGCCCATTACCTTCCTTACCTACTAACCAACCTACCTTCATTTGCATCACTTACCCATTTATCAAACCACTCACCGAATCCGTTTAACACCTCATCAGTTCCTGGTTTAAGGGGGATCACCTCCACCCATACTTGGGGCAACCCTTCACCCCTCTCACCTATATTTGAGGCAACCACTTCCTATTTTTGTCTAGCATTACAAATGAATACAAGTTGCGTGAAAAAAGGGGAAAATGTAGACACCAAATTTGGGTCACACTCCCCTTGGTCCCCTTTAATCAACTTAACATAACGTGTTCACCTAACCATGACCCCTTACCCCCGCATTCATATTAATTTAATTACTTACAATTGAATTAATTTTCATCCTCACATTATTAATTAATTTAATTACTTTAATTAAGTTAATTTACACCTCACCTAGCCACATCACTTAGACACCTCACCATGGACTTATTCTTAGTCTATTAATTAACTAAGACTGAGTCTCTACTTATCTTAACCAATTGGGACTCTTTCAAACCCTAAAATTAAAGTCTTATTCCTTCTCCAACAACACTCCCACTTATCTAAGTGCTAACCCTCACTTGATACCCAGGATTGACAATCAGAGCAAACGCCAAAATAGCAAAGATTTGCCTATTTTTGGCAAACCTAGGATTTCCTTGCCTTAACCAACGTCGGTTATCCCTCAACCGACACCAATCACCTTGACCATCATCAATCACCTTATATAGGCCCTTTTACAACCTTTTACCTAAGGTTGGTAATTTTGAGTTAAGGCAAACAATAGGAGATCTATTGGGCCATTCAAGACAGAGGAAAAAGAGACTTCTCAGCATCCAGGGTGAGTCCCCAGAATGTGACTTAACCACAGGATTCAATTAATGCAAACTGATACTCATCCCAAGGCATTAGACATGGATTCACAGGGAACACTCTAGGAAATATTTCACGAAACTGAACTGCTCAAATTTCTTCAAAGAGATCAACTACTACCTTCCTTCACCAACCAGACCTGTAAATACAAGTAAGTATATTTGATTTTCATCATTTTTTACTTGCTTAAAGTGTAGGTTCATTATCTTTTGTTATTACATTTTATTCCTTCCTACATTCCTCCATCCCCACCTTCTTACCAATCTACCCATCCAACCACCCACTTGACATTCTATCCAGCTCCATACTTAACCTCTATGAATTCATGAGTCTCCTTAGGCATTATTATGGTGACCCAACCATCCTCCCTTCATCCTCTGTGTAATCACAGAGAAGTCCAAAATTAATTTTATTTAACTACCACTAAATTGCCCCTACCCATGGCAGTTTATCTTACACCGTTCGTCGGTACTCTCATCTTCCTACTGGCATCGGTCATCAAAGACTAACGTAGGATCACCCGTGTTATCTCATTCACTTAACCAGCAAGCACTCAAACCTCCCCAAAACCTCATAAAACCTCACCCAAACCTAATATTTTTCCATAATCCTTTTCCACATTGATACCTTTGCCCAACCTTCATTTTAGTGAGGAGACATAGCAGAGAGCCTGGACATCATCCATTCTCACATTCTGCTCATTTCCCACAGTAACCGATCTTGGTTATACCAGAGGGACCAGACATTAGGTCAGTACCTGTTCTTGACCAGTAGGAGAATCAGACCCTCATGCAAGCATCAATATCTATGCCTTGTAAAACTACCTAAGACCAACAAGCTTCAAGGAATCACATGATAGAGCTAGCCAAGGAAGAAAGGGAAATCTAATCCAGTCACCTCGTGCTACAACCATCAGTTGAGCAAACCTGCATATGACACGGGATTATTAGTCACTATGTGTAATGTTATCAAGCCTTTAATAGTGATGTATTCACATGATAATATGTTAGATAAACAAATCCTTCCAACACTAGGGATTAGATTCTTTATGTGAGCAATGCCACCGTAGAACTAAACTGTAGCACCTTATTTGCCATCAATGGACACTTGAGCAACCTCCATCATCGGTACCTTATCATACTCCTTATAGCAGCCTTCAATCCTTCCATGTATCATTTTAGAATCCTAGCAATGTTTGAAATTGATACCTAAACATCCCTGCCATGGTATCATGAAAAAGATTCTACTCTTTCATTGGTACCAGAGCTTTGCTGACAACTCTGTGATGAGCAGTATGTGACAAACTGATTCATGTCCATCATGAGTGCTGAAATATGTCTGGAATCAAAGTTCAGACATTCGGGAAAGTCAACTCTGGCCAACTTCAAAGATTTGTACCAGTCATTCGCACTGTGATGGTCTATGCCTCACCACTCTTCAGATTTACGCAAACGATTTTCCTTCTAATCAGACAGCACTGGATCACAAGGTCTCATGGACAAGTAAATTTATTTCATATTGGTGTGTGGATCGAAATTATATTATCTGGAAAGTTCCCAAGGTACTTAAAATCTTTCCATGCCCACTCATGACTAACCAGGTGGGTTTTATGTAATAGACATTATTAATGGTTAGCAGTCCCCACATGTTCCTTAATGATTTCATGGATTAATACCACGATGGAGAAGCTGAAAGCTCCAACACCCCATATCGGTGTACTGCATGGCTTCAAACGACCTATATTGGATGTTTCCACGTGAAATATTGATCCATGGGTACTTGGAAACCAGTGTGTATTAATAGACCCAAATTTAATCCAAATCGTTAAGCATATCTCCTCTTGCAATAAGCAAATCCTGGATCCATCTCGTTGTCTCCTTAGCCCAAATTTCCTTGGTCGGCCTATTATTGAATCCCATTATGCATGATGGGAATCACCTTTTCGAATCTCTATATCCCTTATCAATGCCTACGGTCCTAAATCTATTAAAATCTGCCTCCAAGGGATAATCTCCTGGCTTTCTACCCATATTATTCAACCTGACTCATCCTAAAAATGTATGACCGGCATAGGAAAACAACCAATCCATAGTCTTTATTTCTTAATGATACCCACATCAGGCTTGACCAAGGTATTATCAGGTTTTAAGGCCCCATCAAAGCTGATTTGATCGTAGATCACACACCCGATGCTGTTCTAGTACATTTTATAAGGTTATTAAGATCATGACCGGACTATAGTGTCAAAAGTATTTTCCATTGGCACATTATTGTTCCACTAGGGGGTCGATAAAGGCAAGTTTTCTTTAGAGAAATTGTATGGTCTCTGTCCATTAGTATTTGTCAGTCTCTATTCTTTTTAAATTTATTTATTATTATAGTTCTAAGTCTTTATAGTGTTGGTTTAATGCCATGAATTTGGTATTGAATGCTATAAGCTCAATGTTTAAAGATCTCAAAACCTAGAATTTGGGATATTTTATAAAATTGTTCACTTCAATAGTTAACTATTCGAAAAAATAGTTTAACGTCAAAATTGTCATTTGTTTTAAGTCAATTAGAGAAAGTCAATGTTTGTAATTGTCAACACAGGTTAGTGACAAGATATCATTGTCCACATCAAGAAGAGTTAATTTATACATCATCATCATCTGTGGTCAAAGGTTGTCAAAATTTTAGTTGCAATTTGTGAAAGTAGTATCTATCTTCAAAAAGAGTTAAAAGTTGTTAAGTCATTTTGTAAAGAGTATGAAGTCAAATATTTGTAAAAAAATTCAAACACAAACTAGAGACTTGTGGATGCATTTTCGGTGGTGACCAACGTCCTAGTAAATTTTGTGGTTCACATTGCGGGAGGGAGATAAAACATAAAGTTCAATGTGAAACAAGATGAGCTTCAAAGCCATATTCTGTTGAGTTAGCAACAAACATTGGAGGATGGAGGCAATGGAGGCAGGAGGACAGCAGCGTCCTCGAGTTTGTCACTACCTCAGAGGCCAAGTAAGACTACTTTAGTGACATCTTTGTGTCTTGTGTGATGAATAAGAATTGTCTTTTGATTGAGCATCCCTGTTCCTGTGTGCAGTACAGTGCTTGTGTGTCCCTACCTTGATGATAATCTATTTTGTACCATTGATACTATTGTAGGAAGTGTTCTTGATTAGATTCTGATTCTTTCTTGGCATGTGATTTGAACGGTCCCCATCCTTCCCTTATCATCTAATAGGTTCAAACGGTCCCTGGATGATGTAGTTCCCACAGTCAGTGTTGAGGATCGAGACCATGTGCAAGCTACGGAGCGTCATGCTGCTCAGTTGAAGATGGTGTTTTCCCCGTGTTCGCACTAAGGGGGGGGAATGTTAGGAAAGATGGAGTAGTTGCTCACATATTTGAGCAAATATATTTTTTTGTGATTATTATTAATGTGTAATGTCTAAACCATAAATAGTTACCGGATTGTCATAGATTTGTTATTATAACCTCACAAAACCTCACAATATTCTTGATACCCCACCTGTGAACTCACGTAGAATTCCCAACTCTTTGTACAGACAGAGTTATTTGTAGGACCCACTTGTTGAGCATTCTCCATATTCCCATAGTAAAGCATACTCCTTATATATAATTGTTATCCTCATACCTGTACTGACATCAGTCACCTGGACCATACATTGAGTATTATGTGCCTATTAAAATTTGCTGTAGACTGAAATTTCCTAATCTGCCCAAAGTCAACCCAAACTTCACCAAATCTTACCCAGACCCTGTTTGTGACCCTCATATCACCTGCCCAACCTGTAACCCTGACACAGGACCTTTCACTAGTGTAGTTATCAAGACATTTAATTGGATTGACATGGATAGTAGTATGAGATACCTAAATCAGAACACTAGCATTAGATTCTTTTATTTGCATGTTTAGTTATTTTATATTGAGTTATATATCAGTGGATTGACAACCGTCGAGAAGTATCACACTTCCTGGATCTAGCTCATGCTAGGCAGTCCACTAACTTTTGCTATTAACTATATCTTGTGGTCTTGATTTGTATTACATGTATTTCCTCCTAACCAAAAGGAAGCTCACACAATCATCTTGGACCATAAATTAGAAACATGTGAAATCAACCTTCGACCAATGTAATAACGAGTATTACTCCTTAACTATTTACCTTATCTACCCTTATTGTACAAAAATTTGGTAAAACAAGTGCATTAGGGCTAGATGAGTTCATGGAAGCATAAAATTAGGTATTATTATGGCATATGAGGGTATGTTTGGGTCATTTCTATAGATTTCATGTTCGGTTTATTGCACTCCTTCAGTTGGTCCTAGTTGTTACAGTGAGGATCAAACATGTTTTCTTAGGTAAGTCTTAGTGACTGCAGAGATTGGGCCATGTTATTGTTGTTTTTATGATTTTATATGTTAGTGTGATGTGTTATAATGCTTTTAGAAACATTTCAGGGTGCCATGATGAGTATTTTGTAAGATATGCATGTTTTGGTGAAATAGGGTCAAGAACAAGTGAATTTCTAGCTCGAAATGCAACTTTAGATGCTCGTTGTGGATAATATGATTTGCATGGGAAATTGATATTTTTAGGTTATATCCTAAGGTGAATGAATAAGGTTTAATTATAATAATGAGGTCAGTTATTTTCATGTTTTTATGAACGAATGTTAAGAAGTTCAAAAACCCCAGTTAAACCTTAGTTATGAGTAGTTTGCAAAAGATGAATTATTATGAGTCATTTTTTATTGAAAGATATAATGTGATAATTTTATGTTGTATTAGACTCCTTAGGATTTCTAGAAAGGTATTTTTTAGATCTTGACCATATGTGGGCCCCACTTAAAAACATTAGTTTGTGAAGAGTTTCAGTTTAGAAAAATTTGGTACAAAGGAGTGATATGCCATTTTGATGTTGTGTGATGAATTTGAGTTTATAATTATGTAAATGGAGGTTTCAGATAAATTTTATTCAAGTTCATGAGGTTTTTAGGTCCAAATAGATTGACTAGTCAAAGAGCAGTTTTGGGATCTCAAAAAGAAGTCTATAGTGTTTTGGCTATATCTTGAGTTACATGATGATTAAAGTTTTGTTAGAAAGATGATTCAAAAATATTTTTAGTGGTATATGTATTTCCTCATGATGAGGTCCATTGATAGGGTTTCTATGGCATTCTTTGGACAAGAAGATTTTTGATAGTTCAAGAAAGGATCTATTTTTCTACAAGTTTGACAGTTGTTGAAGCATGAAATGAATTGGGTGATGCTTCCTATCACCTGTAATGTTAATAGGGATGAATTTATCATCAAATTAATCCATTTATAAGTTCTTGATATATGTATAAATTGTTTTATGAGCTAACCTTTGGAAACAACATCTTTGGCAGGTTGATTTGGTGAAGGAAAATCTTGTTGTGGTTTAAAGACATAGTTATGTCATGACTTATAACTTGATTAGAATTGTTATACAAGTTCTTCCATTTATTTTTTAGTTGTCACATGGAGTATTTTCATTCAGTATGAGTCATTTTGTGGCAGTATGAAGTTTCTGGGGTGTTCAAGGGTGTAGGAAACTATTGTTTTGAGAATTGTAAAGAGAATTAGGCTTGGTAAATGAAATATTTTGATTGGTTGATTAAATGTGCGACCATGTATGCATGTTTAATGATTTTTTACTCATATGTAAGGCTTCATGGGTCATGAAAAATTATGGGAATCATGTTAGGGCATTTTTAAGATTGTGTCCATGGGGTTTTGAACCATTTTTGGCACATGAAATGATGTTTTTGGCTAGGACAACCTATACGGGTCATAATTAGTTGTTGTAATTCAAATTTGTGAATATTATAGTTTTTTATGGGTCGAAATTATGATGAGGGACCTACATCCTTTGGGTAAATGAGAAGAAGAAGCTATGAAAGTGAAGTTTGAGCTCATTTTGTGAGCTAGTCATGTATGGGGGAAGAGTGTAACCTAGAGAGGTGATATTTGTAGGCATGTGAGCATGATTTGAAGGATGAAGAAGAGAATGATAGGTTGAAGTAGACATGGAAGAATGAGAGCAAGAATATATAGCAAAGAAAAGTGAAGAGAGAGCAAGGTTGATGCCCTAGGGTGTGAGCTGAAATTGTGATCTCCATCAGTTGTGGCAGCACCGTTATCAAATATAAACAATCTTTAGGTGGCTGAGTTGGTGCTTGGTCATCTTGAGGGGGTTTTAGCCTCCTTTTGGAGTGGTTTCTTTACTAAATTAGGGGTTGGTTCTCATTGTATGGTTGGTGCTCTATAAATTAGGGATTGGTGCTCCTTGTGTAGTTTGTACTACACTAAATTACTTTTCTTTGTGTAATATAAGTAGAGTTCTAGTGGTTTTTCTTCCCCATGGGGGTTTCCCACTTATATATGGTGTTCTTGTGTTGATTACTTTACTTTATTTATCTTGTGGATTAATTTTGAATATTTTATTAACCACACATGATCATGGATGTTGCATATACAATCTAATGGATGAATGAATGGTTTGGTAAATTGAAATATTTTTTTTAAAGGACTGATTCACCCCCCTCTCAGTCCATTATGCTTCAAACACATATCTATATCTACTACTCCCCATCCATATCTATATCTAGTTCTTTACACACATCCATATAAACACCTATTTCAACACCCTTATCGCACATCCCCAAATCTATAAGTACTCCGATGATCTTATATTCAACTACATATACAACTATGTTCATGCCCAAATCAACATCTAAGCCCATGTCCACATCTACACCATCCCTTAAATAATCTACTACACAGACATCCTCACTTAGTACAACCACAAATGATGTACCTTCCCCATCCACAAGTCTAATCACCCCTACACTAACACCCCCAAAACCCATGCATTCTACAACTCCTTCTTATCTCATTAAACTTATCGTCCAAAAACCACTTCAATATCCACATCTATAATGAAATATACTTCATGTAATTCTATCTCAAAAGACCCCTCAATTGAAATAATTGTTATACCTGCTAAGGGAAAATCATCACAACAAAATTCTAAAAACCTTGTCGTTCCTACTCAAAAATATCTCAATCATCCACACAAATAGTTGTATCTCCCTCAACTTAAATCCCATCATCCTAAAAAATCTAATATCTTGCCATCAATATTAGGTATACCTCCATCCATCTTGGGGCTAGGCATTCCATACAATCCTACTCACAAATCAAAATCCAAATTGAGATCCAAAAATCCTATCATCACTAAATCAAAATCTATATCACCCACCCCCACTTTAAATCTAAGTCTGAGTCATAATCACCCACTTTTTCTTCTAATCCCAAACAAAAATCAAATCCTCCCATAAAACCTCATTGAAGAAAAACACCCCTCTTACCTTCATCCGCCACACTCAAATCAACTTCATCCACATCTCCTTATTCAAAAACCCCCATTGGTTCCTACACATAAATATTTCAACACCTTCTTCAAGCATCTACAATCACCCTTCCACCCACCAAATATTTCAATTCACGTGGGCCAATAACCTCATGTTTCGATTCTAATTCCATTTTTGCATATCATTGTACCCTCGTACATGATACTAAACATTTTTAGCCCCTTAAAACTATCATTCATAATCTTATAAAGGAGGACAATATTCTAATCAAAGAGGATCACCCCTTCTATATACTAGTTCACCCATAACCAATCCCTCTTCTCCACTCTAACCTTCATCCCCTTAGACCTCTAAATCCCCATATTCATCCAAAACCTTCATTTTCATTCCTCCTAAAAATACTACTCTCAAATAAGGTCCCCCTCTTTTCATCAATGTTGTTCGGATCACCACTACTCTCACCCCCATGATTCTCAACCACCTAGTCAATATAAGCCAAAGGATGTTGTTGTTTCTCCCTCTAGTGATCCCACTCCATCCCCTTCTTCATCAAAAGCCAAAGTATTCATCTTAGCTATCCCATGGTTTGCTTCCTTTGAATAAAGTATTGTAAAGCATCTCCATCAAGCCCCAATTAAGATGTCATTTTATGAGCTCATCCAAAGCTCCCCCAATTATAGACAAGCTCTCATCAAATATATAAAGGGTATCCATACCCCTAGCAATGAAACTCATCATTTTTTGTCTCTTGTTGGAGCACTCACTACTTCTTCCACCATATATTTTGACAACTCTGAAATTCCTGACATTTCACCTAAGGGCCATGAACTTTCAATTTTCATCACTGTTCGAACCACAAATACATTCATCCAACATTCCATGATAAATAATGGATGAAACATAAAGATAATCTCATCCCTCACCTTTGATCAAATTAATCTCTCTAACTCTGTTGTCACCCAATCACCTACCATCCTTCGAGCCTTCAATGATTTTGTTACCCCTGCTTTGGGTACAATTATTCTTCCCATATGCATTGGTGAAAAAATCCTCCACGAAGTCTTATATATTGTAGAGGGAGAGTTTCAATACAATATCCTACTTGGATGACCATGGATTCATGCTATGTGTTGTGTTCCTTCCACCCTTCATCACTGCATGAAATACGAACATGAAGGGAAAATTCTAAAAATCCCTATAGATCAACCACCATTCAAACCATGTTAGCTGATTTATCAACCTAACAACGTGCTTATCCCCAAAAAAATATTCTTCCGAAGCATCCACTAGCTCATATGCTATTGCATCTAAGCTTCGCAATGATGATTATACTGATAATGTGATGCAATGCCTATCATTAGGGAAGTTTTGCATCCTCACCCTTAACACTCTTCCCATGCCTCATTGACTTAGTAGACCTGATAAAGCTCCAATGTATGAACTTGATGTCAAGGATATCATTTATTTTGGTCCACTCCATCCTCACACCAATCTCATCTATGGTGGCCTTGAACCCCTTTCATCTCACATCGACACTCAAACACATACCAATCCTTTCACCATTAGCTTTAAATTTATTTACAACAAATTATTTTCCTACACATACCTCCATCATTGCACTTGGAAAGGATTTGGGATGGGGAGATATGAATAAGGAATGCATGACCTTATCATCAACCAATCTTCTAAGCCCCATGAGTAGTTTGGAATGGGTTTTATGGAATAACCTACCAAATATATCACACCATATTCATCCTCATCTCTTATGAACATCGATCCCCATCTTCTCCTTTAAACAATCCTTTGGATATGGATGATATTGTATCCATTTCCTCTAGCTTTTTTTCAATATCCACCATCACCTTGGGACTGATCACTTATGAATGTGAAGGTGAAACTAGGTCACTCCCTCTTTGATTTCTTGATATGGTAGAGGAGGACTCCTGTAACATTGAAATTATTCAATGCACTGACTATAACTCCATTCTTTCTTACATGGGGATAGAGGATTCCTATCTTCATAAGACCTTACCGCCTAAAACATCTACCCTTCTCAATGAGTCCACCATCGACATCAACATAGGGACTCCACAAGAGCCCCACATCCTCAAAGTGGGTCAACCCCTTGATCCACAAGAGCTTTAATATTTCATCACTTTTCTTATAATAATATTCAATCCTTTGCATGGTCACATGCCGACATGTCGGGCCTTAATCCCCTATTTTTTTCTATAACATCGTCACTATTCCCGATGCTAAGCTAGTTGAGCAGAAGCTTCGCCACATGTATCCTCGCATTGATCTCATTATCAAAGAGGAACTACAAAGCCTCCTCTCATCTAACTTCATCATTCCTATCGACTATCCACAATGGGTTTCCAACATTGTACCCATTTCCAAAGCTTCTATAAAGCTTCGTATATGCATAGATTTTTGTGATTTAAATCTCACTTTCCCTAAAGATAAATTTCCTCTTCCCAACATTGACCAACTCATTGACCTCACCATTGGTCATGATATGATTTATCTTATGGATGGTTTCTCTAGATATTATCAAATCCTCGTCGTACCAGAAGACCAAAATAATCTTTATTTCATCACTTCTTAGGGGAATTTGTTTTATCGCAGCATGCCCTTCAGTTTGAAAAACATTAGAGCCAGCTATTAGTGATCCATGAATTATATATTTCATGATCTCCTCCGTAAAACAGTAGAAAAATATATCAATGACCTCTTGGGTAAATCCAAGGATCGACGAGATCATATTTTTTTTAGTGTGGGATACTTATTTTCCTTGTATTTTTTATTGACTTGGATCTTTCCTACACCCATGGGATATGCTTGTTTAGTTGTTACAGTTGTTTTGAGTTAGCTTACCACTTCAATTGAGTTATCCTAATAGTTGTGTGGAGACAAATATACTTCTAGCATTAGTTAGGGAGAGTTAATCCCCACTTATCTAGGAGGATGTTGCACATTCACCTCCTATATGTACATGAATTTCATCAGTGTATCTCATGAAACATGGAATATGGAGCATATGGAGCATTATGTTGATTTGGAGCCATTTGTGCCTTGTGATTTTTGATCATATTGCATTTTATTGTTAGTTATTTTGATTTCTACAATTTCTCATGCATTCATTTTTCATTAGAGATCCAGAAACTCTTTTATGGTATTGAGTTGAAGCTATTTCTATTTTATTGAAATTATCTCTCTTGTATTTTTGTAATTTACAGTCTTATATGCTTGCATATTTTTGTCGTAGAATAATTCATGTGTCGCATCATTCACCTATGCATTCTTAGAACCAGTAGATATGTGGCACTTCTCCGATATGGTATCAGACAAATCATAGTGTAGGATATTTATTTTCCTTGTATTTTTTTCTTTACTTGGATATTTCCTAAAATCATCGGATATGCTTTCTTAGTTGTAGAAATTATGTTGATTTAACTTATCAGTTCAGTTAAGTTAGCCTACTAGTTGTGTGGATTTAATTCTACTTCTAGTATCAATTAGTGAGATTTATTCCTCAATGATCTAGGAGGATGTTACACATTCACCTCCTATATGTACATGACTTGCATCAGTCCAACTCATGGAACATGGAATATGGATCATATGGAGCATTGTGTTGATTTGGAGACATTTTTGCCTTGTGATTTTTAATCATATTAAATTTTATTGTTAGTTATTTCGATTTTCTATAATTTATCGTGCATTCATTTTTCATTAGAGATCTAGAAAATATTTTAATTTTTGTCCTTGAAGTCCTCTTTGAGCATGTTATCCACTCCTTTCTCTTCCTCAATACTGTCAAATGTGTTTTTTATATTTTTAATTGGAAATCTCTTTGGCTTCATCGTATATATTAGGGGTATTGAAGTTAACCCTTCCAAATCAAATGCATCCTTGAGATGCCCCCTCCTAATATAAAGAAACTTCACTATCTTCAAGGCTGACGTTAATTAGTTCATTTTCATCTCATAACTCTATGATCATTTCCAACCTTTTCATCATCTTATTCACAAAGATATTGACTTCCATTGGGATGATAATTTCCAAAAATACTTAAAATACATAAACCATTACCTTCTATCCCTTCCCGTACTCATGCCTCCATGCAAGGGGTATCCTTTCTATCTATATGTATCTACCTTTGATCATGCTCTAGGTGTCATGTTAGCACACCATGATAAGCAAGGCAAGGAGCAAGATGTCTATTTCATTGTTTACACCCTTCATGATTATGAGGCTCGATAAATTGAATCTTAAAAGCTTTTTTGTGCTCTTTTATTTTACACTTCCAAAATTTTCCACTATCTCCTTAATCACAAACTTGTGTTGTCACTATAGACACATAAAATCCACCTACGCAGTTTTAATACTAAAATTTTACTAATTACCCTCTTTCCCATTGTTTCCATTATAATTAGTGATTTTTCATTAATTAACTAATGTTTCCCTCAATTTCGATCAATTAACGAAACTTTGTTAATTAGCTAGCCTTTATCCTACTCTGGATGCCAATTAATGACACTTCGTTAGTTATAATCCCCTTCCAATTGAATAATTAAATATTATAAGTTAGTTAAGCCTTTTTAACCTTGTATTTAATCAATAAACCCACTTATTGGTTAAATTCCCCTCTTAAATCATTCTAATCCTACCTATTTCCCTCTAAAAAATATTAATTATCTTTCTAAGCTTATCCTAGCCTATTAATTAATCCTAGTTGCTTAATTAAATCATCTCCAACTCCTATGAGTTGCTTATCACTTGTTAGTTCATCTAATCAAGCTTATCCTTTCTAATTGTCTTTTATCCTTTATCCCACATGCACTAGTTTGAAATATTATCCCAAATTGGAAAGCTATATAAAGGACCCTCCTACCTTCTTTCACACCTACACCACACTTTTGCTAGTGATTACTATAGGCATATGATAAAGACATTCTCTATTATTGGAATGGTTTCTTCATCTTTACATCCATTCTCTCATAGTTGAATAGCAAGGGAAGATCCAAGCATGGAATTGTAGCCATTTCTTGGTGAGATCCTTTCCTCACTTTGGAGACAACATACAAATCGATTTCTTATGATATAAATAGGCTCATAATTGAATAACAATCATACATTACAAAGTAGGGATGGCTTGGAATTAGATGTTTCATTCATGTTTATGCATTAAATTATTTATTTCCTTTAAGATTTTATCTTGATGTTAATGGTAGGCTATATTTGTTTTGAGACTGCTTAGTGTTAGTTTGTTTCAATTAGCTTATCTAGTTTAGCATACATACAGTCACTAGCTTTCATATTCTCAAAACCATGCAATCTAAGCCTTATCATAATGACCACATCACTAGATGGCTCATGCTCATGACTGAGATTGACCTAGATTTCATCTCTTAGAAATCAATAAAGGTCCAAGATGTCACCAAAAAACTAGTTGAATCCTGCCTTCCCAAAAACCATCTTCCTCATGAAAATTTTCCTGATGAATCTATTAACATTATTGATAATGAATTTTCTCCTCCAGGGAAAATCTTAATGGCCAATATTCTTAATTTGGCTAAAAGTAGGAATTTATTATGAACTCATAGGTTGATTTTCTAGTGACAAGTTCGAAAGAGTATTTTGGTGTCTTTGCCACCCTCTGATGAGTATTGAACCCTTACTTATAGCTCTAAATGTTTAGTGACTCAGCCTTTAGCTCAAGATTGAGCTCCCCTGTAACCATCAAGCTGGTATTTGTCTTGGCCATTAAATTATGTGCTGACTCGAATCTTTCCAAGTACTTGAGTAACTTAGGTTCCTCTAAACTGTCCCGTGTTCCAAAATCGTACTAACTCGGGCCAACTCAGCCTTCATCATAAGTCATTGAGCTCTCTGCCAATCGATATTAACATGAGCTCATTAAAAAACTGATCTTGGTAGTATAGTCCCTTTTTCAAGATCCTTCCATGCAGATTGGAAATGATGGCCTTGATGTTGCAACTAACAGTGGGTGAGATATAATTATATCCCTTTATTTAAACGTAACTCAAGTGAGTTGGGGAGCTTATCACAGAGCCCTCTTCCTCCATGACTCGACTTAGCTCATTACAGTGAGATCTTAGCCTATGCCACGACTATTTCATGGTTCAAGGAAATGATTCATTCCCTACCAATTCTAGAATTCATTTCAATCGATGTCAACTT
The DNA here is from genome assembly GCA_019776745.2 of Taxus chinensis. NCBI lineage: Eukaryota > Viridiplantae > Streptophyta > Pinopsida > Cupressales > Taxaceae > Taxus > Taxus chinensis. Next base: position 594,038,361 of record CM034151.1, on the reverse strand, counting down.
CTTTCACCAATAACCACGTTAGTTTCTTCATGACTCACTCTAACCATGATGTGACTTTCCTGAAATTTTTGTAATGGATACAGATTACTAATGGATCATTTCTGGGAGGGATTCCTCCCTTGGCTTGTCAAGTGATTATTCCCACTTTGCAATGATTTACATGATCCTCATGAAGTGGAAATCTTGTGTTGGATTTCCGTCTCAATTTTTCCACCATGGATGCTAACCTCCATCATTTCCCGAGTGTGAAATTTTCATCTTTCCACCATTGCAAATGCTTGGTAGATTCACACTCAATTTACGCCTTTCCACGAGCCCTATCAGATGAATTCGTTGATCCATCATCACTAACTCGACATTAAAATGAATTTCATCATTATCGTTGTGAACAAAAACCTAAGTCATCTTGCTTGTTGCTTAGATAAAAATAAGCTCTTTGTGAGTCAATATTCATCTTGCCTTGTCAAATTCAAGCTTATTTGTGCTCTTCCGACCTCGATATCTTTCTTTATCCATTCCCCTTGGTCTACACTTGTGAAACATTCATTTTCCTTCTTTTCATAAACTCTAATACCCACAAATTACGTAATTCCTCAACATTTTGCAGTCCATGTTATACTTTTTTGCGTTGAGCTCGCCGACTCTCGACCCCATTGAACTTACTTGAGCTAAATTTTGGAATTCGGTACTCATTTTGACTCGAACACATGATAACATAACATTTAAAGAGGTCAAAACCGAGAAAATTGTTCATGGTATCCATGAACTGACTGAGATGAAAAAATAATCACCCTCACATTCATTTAGCTCGACCGAGCTATATTGAAGGTTCCTCTCCTTATACATTGTGCAAGCTTACCTCAAGCCCCCCTATATGACCCCATGATTTTATTGAATGCTTTCAAATTTATTTCTTAACACCATGGAATTCATGGAATTTTCTCAGTTTTGAGACATCATGGAGGTATAATAGAACACCATAACATTTTATTCACAAACTCTGACCATTTTAACTTGTAGACCCCTATTGTCCATTTTTACACAGGAGGCAAAAATGGATAACATTTTCGGCAACCTCTCGGGGATGATTTCCTGCTAAGCATGATTCCTGTAGCCTTAGGTCATCCATTGGGTATGGATTTGATGATGGAATCTGAAAAATGATCTCATCCTTTGTAATAAGTGATCTCAAACTCCTCAATAATTCTAGATAGAAGATATACTAAATCTGATGAATACTTGACACCTACAGAGCACTGTGGAATTTTGAATGAAATATATGAGGAATTATGGATTCTTGAAGCTCTCTTAAAACTTGAACCTTCATCTCTTTGAAAACCTCTAATGATGATACAGTGTGTAGAACAACACAAAACACAACAACAAGGAAAGAAAAATGAATAGCAACACACAACAATGTGTAAAAAGCACTTGAAGGAAAACACCTAGCTAAACTGTACAGGGGTTGGAATGATCTCAAAAGAAATCTTTGAGATGTATCACATTCACATGAATGGGTAGCTATTCTCCATTAAACCTAGATATACAAAATTAATTTACCTCTTTGCAACTCGTGATGATGTATGTCCCGCTCCAGAGAGCATCAAACATGGCATGTTTTCCTGGTTTGAATCTATCTCCATCCCATTTGAGAACTAAATCTCCCTCTTGAAAATTCCTTTCAAATGCCTTCTTATCAAAATATTTCTTAACCTGAGCCTGATGTTGCTCCAAAGTCTTAATAGCCTTATTTTGTACTTCTTCCAACTCCATGATTTCAACAAACCTGAATGTCAAAGAATCATTCTCCATAACCTCAAGCTGATGAGCTAACTCCAAAGAGAGCAGATTTTTTTCTCTTCCATAAACAAGCATGAAAGGATAATTTCTGATGGCCCTTTTAGGTGTGATCTGATATACCCATAAAAAAATTTTAAGTTGTGTGTGCAAAGTCCTCATATTAGTCTCCATTTTGCATTTGATAATCCTTGTGAGGTTTTTGTTACTAGACTTAGCCAATCTGTTTCCTTGTAGATAGTAATTGGATGAAGTCTTAAGGTAAACCCAATTCTTCATAGCCCATTCACTCAACTTTAGACCAAGAAAATCCATTGCATTTTCTGAAATAATTGTAAATGGAACACCGAACCTAGTCATTATACCTTCTAAGAAATCAAGAATTGCCTTCTCATTGCTCTCCTTCAATGCTACCACTTCTGTCCATCGAGTAAAATAGTTCGTTGCAGTAAGGACCCATTTATGTCTGTCATTGTATGGATAATTAATCATTCCAATGAAATCCAACCCCAATTTAAAAAAATGATTGGTCCACTTTAATTGGATGCAGTGGAAGATCCATCAACTTCTGCTTCCCGATGAAAAAGGCACATTCCTTGCACTTCCTTATCTAGAGATGGGCATCTTTGAACAAATTTGGCTAGTAGTAACCTGCTCACATGATCTTGGTAGCAATTTTTTGTGTAAAATAATGTCCTCCAGATAGGCCATTGTGAAACTCTTCTATTATATTACTTACCTATTCTGGTCCCATGCACCGAAGGAGAAAATCGTTCAAATCCCTTCAAAATAGAACATTATCTACCTGAACATATGAAATAGATAGAAGAAGGAAAGTTTGTCTTTGATTTTAATCCATGTTCATGGGATATACTCCCGAGAAAAAGAAACTCTTAATTTTGGATAACCAGTCAACCTAATCATCACCTTCATCAGTGTTTAAGAGTGTCACATCCTCATCACCTTTTGATTCTATGTCTGCATCAATTTTTTGACACAAACCTTTACCTCTAACAAGTTTTGTAACTTTTATATCTATGTCATAATCCATCACCTTCATGATCCATCCAATACAATTTGTTTTAATCTCTTTTTTCAGAAAAAATTCCTTGACACCTAGATGAGACACCATCAGATGAATTTTGTTGTTGGACAACATGTGCTTGAATTTTTTCAAAGCTCGAATAACCACAAAGAATTTTTTTTCAATGAATGAATATTTAAACTCATATTCTTTGAGGGATTGAATGGAGTAAGAAATTCGTTACTCCATAAGATCGTCATTTTGTTGGGTGAGGATACCTGAATTTCTCTCTTGACTTGCAAAATCATAAAGAATAAAATCTTTATCAAACTTGAGGTTCAATAGTGTAGGAGCTTGAGAAATGGTCATTTTGATGGATTCAAAGATATCCCTTCCTTCTTTTTTCCATGATAATGGCATATTTTTCTTCAGCATGGCTATCAGTGGTTTAGCCAATGTTGTGAATTGAGGTATGAATCTCCACACAAAATTTATGGTTCCCAAAAAACTCTAGAGACCCTTCTTATGACTTGGGAGAGATAAGGACATAATCGAATGAATCCTACCTGGATCGATTGAAAATCCTACCATTGAAACAACATGCCCCAATAACTTTCTTTCATGTACTGCAAAAAAAATGCATTTCTTTTGGTTAAGTGAAACCCCAAACTCCATGCACCTCTTGAAAACCTTCCTTAGATGCGTGATGTGGTCTTCTGCATTCTTATAGTATATAGTTATATCATCAAGGTAAAGCAAGATGATTTCATTGATTAGTCCCTTAAATGCCATGTCCATGGATCTTTGGAAATATCCCTGACATCGGACAATCTGAATGGCATTTTTTTGTAAGCATACGTGCTCCACTTGGTAGTAAAATATGTTTTGAATTGATTGGATTCTTTGACCAAAAATTAATTGTAACCTGAATATCCATCAAGGTAAGAAAATGTTTGAGCTTATGCCACTGTTTGAAGGATGTACTCTATCTTTCAATGAGCCACGATTCCAATCCCTGAAATCTATGCATAGCTGAATTTTTCTGTTCTTCCTCCTTACAGGGACCAGATTGGCTACCCAAGAGGAATGCTTGATAGAAAAAATTATACAGGCCTCAATGAGTTTGGTTATCTCCTTTCTCATTAGTGGTTCAATTCTAGGATTAATTGTCCTATGTTTCTAATTAATTGGCTTGACATTAGGATCCAGTTTGATGGTATGTTGTGCTAGACTTGGATAAAAATCACACAAGTCTTTGTAGCTCCACACAAAAATATCATGATACTCTTGAAAAAGTTTGATGAAAGCATCTTTTTCTTCAAGATTGCATACTTTTCTTATCTTTAAAAACTTTTCATTTGCTACCTCGACTTCCTCTAAATCTTCTTCTTTGACCACCATGTTAGAGCTTTGTCTTTTGGCTTGATCGTATGAATTGAAGATGGATTCCAAAGTAACTAAGGATTTTGGCAGCTTGTTGATTTTCAATTGTATGATTTTATCACCATATGCTTCTTGCAACTTTACTTGACCTTTTGTAGCAAACTCTACCTCATATTGTAGAAATAGAACAAGTTTTTTGTCATTATCGAACACTTTCTAGCTACTCACATTATCAGGGACTACAAGTCAAACCACTATTTTGAAAAAAAAATTCCCTTCTTTCATGATATCAATAGGTATGTCATATTGTGAGCCAATCATAGTAAGCCGATCAACATCTTGATTTTTATTTCTAGGAACCACATGGATCTCAAAAGCTTCAAAATACTCAATCAAATCCCAAACTCAGTTCTTGTATAATCTTACAAGATCATTTTTTAATGCACTGCACGTCATCACTTGATGAACAACTAAATCACTGTCTCAAAAAAAATTCAGGGCTTCGATTCCCTTCTTTTGAGCTAGCTGAATTCCTTACACAAGGACCTCATATTTAGCAACATTGTTAGTGTAATTGAATTGCAATCGGAAAGATGAGAATTACTTATCTCCTTTTAGAGAAATTAGCATGACACCAACACTGGATCCATTCTTAATCCTCGAGCCATCAAAGAAAAATTTCCATAGCCCTTCAAAATTTCTTTGTGTTTTGACAAGTTGTGGTATGATCGTACCTTCTTCGTGAATACAATATATACCCAATCTCTTCTCTTCCAAAATCAACAAACCCGCTTCTTCCTCTACGAACACATCAGCATAAGGATCATACTGATGATCTCCACCCAATTCGTCCAGCACAGTATCAGGGACTTCTTCCACAAGAGTGGTTAGTTCATGATCATCATCTTCTTCTTCTGGATCACCAATGGTATAATTCCCATTTAGAGGACTAACAGTGTAGGGTTCTACATGATTATGGCAGATTTATTCCTCCCTTATAGTCACTTTGGTTCCGTATCGAGTCTTGATAATCATATGTGACCAATCAGTCAATATATAACCACCCATCTTGGTAGTGAAATCTCTTGATAGGAAGATGGCAAAGAGAGGAGGGAGAACAATGACTGATATATCTTGGGTGAACGAAAAACTTGGGCATGCATGGATGGTAAGTTGAAGTCCTTTGATAACTCCAATATTTTTAATGGTTGTGTTATCGAGATGAACAACTCATCTTACAATTGGCGCATATTGTTTTCCTAGTACATCTGTAATTTGTTTGGGCATGACCGAGCTACTGGCATGAAAAATTGATCATGAAATTATGTACCAAGTGGTCACCAATGATTAGGGAAATATAGAATGGTGGTGGTTTTATCACTTTAGGAATATGTTTCCCTTCCAGTTGACACAAAATCATAGCAGTTTCTACCCCACAACCTGATGATCTGTCAGCTATACAAAAACTTTACAGAGCCTCTTGCAACAATTTTCTTTGAGAAGGAATTCAAAGTGCATCTCACATGGTAACACTAAGGTTGGTCTCATTCATTTTTTCTACAATACTAAAGGGAATTTCTCCTACTATCCTAAAATTTATTTCGGCATTAGAATTCTCTTTTGAAAAGTGCTTGTTGGGTATCGTGATTCCTGAAGAACCTTCTTTCCTTGCATTTTGGATAGCATGTGTTTTTGGAAGTTTCTTTCCCACATCTTTATCAACCACTGCTTGTGGTTGAGGTTGTGAAGTGGATACTTGATCAGCTTTGGAAGGTTGAGATTCCATTTCTCTCTTTTTGGAATGAGTGTTTGCCACCACTAATGAGGAATTTGTATTCAATCCAAAAAATATATTCTACTTTCCAATTTAGCAAAGTGGTTTCTTCAAGTGCCTGCAGTTGATCTGCTATTTCCTACGTAGATGATTTTTTTGTTGAATCTTGAGGGGCAGATATGATTTAAACCTTAAGGGATTGGTTAAGAAATCCATTGGGAAAAGATTTTGATTGTGGGGTTAAGAACAAGGATAACACCATTTGTATTATTGAAATATATTATTATGGATAGGTACAAGGGCTTTAGAAGAGCTAGCAGCAAGAGGATTCCTAAAGTTTAGAGGCTTGATATTTGTAGCTTGACATGTAGTTTGATTTTGAGGCTGATTATTCCCTTGAAAAGGAGGACATTTAGCCTGATACTACTGATTTTTTGGATGGTATGGATGATTCTATTAAATTTGTTGCCTCTTGAGTGCAATGAGCTCATTCCCAAAAGTTTGCAGTAGTGACTTGAATTCAAATAGATCATTTGAAGGAGAGGGGGTAGACTGAGATGGTTGCTCAGAAACTACTGGAATATGAGCAATGGTAGGATGAGTGTTTGTAAAATCTGAAGACAACAACATTGGCGGTCATGGATCTATCTTTCTATCATGAATCAAGGAATTCTTAGTTCTTATGGCAACTTCATAGGCATCAGGTAGTGTAGTCCCTCTCATGGACTAGATCGTAACTGCTACATCGCTATTGAAGGCTCACAAATAGTACAAGAATGCATTATTTGGAGAAGGCTTTATGAGTGTCAGAATCCTATAACAAGTCCTTTGGAATCAGAATTTGAAATCACTCATGTATTCTTGGGGAGTTTTCTTTATGGTAGTGAGTTTTTCTAAGAGTGACATATGGTCACTCTTCTCTTCAAACTATTTATAGAGATTCTCCCCCAACACATCCCAAGTGGTTATATTTCCAGCCTCTAATCCATGAAACCACTGAAGTGATTTTCCCATGAAGTAGTTATGAGTTTGACTGCAACGTTGTCTTCTGTAACATTCTGTACTACAAAAATGTTAGCCACATTAAGAATATGTTCCACAAGAGTAATATGAGTTTCCCCTGTATAAAAGGGTAAAATTTTGAGTGCAATACTAGGTATAGGATCCCGTTGGGCTAATAGAAGAGGGTTTCCTACTTTGAATGCAAGAAACACTTGATTCCTTGTCATTCTACCAAGAGGTGGATTGTTCCTAGGTGGAGGGAACCTTTTGTATGGAGGAGTTGAATTACCTCTATGTGGTGATAATGTAACTAGTGATGTTGAATCGCATATTCTTCTTCTTGGAGGAGAGATGATAACTCAATATGTTGATAATTTCCTTATCATCTCACAGAAGCTCTTGTCTAAATTCTTCACATATGTTAACACACTGAGATATGAAATCTAGAGTGATGGAGTCGTCAGGTACTTTAATTCATGCAAGTATGAAGATAATTACCAACTCTTATCTCACTGGGCATGCCAATATCTATTATCGCCAAATCACTGCACCCTTCAAATGGCTAGAATGTGAATAGGATGTTTGGTGTGATTGGGTAACATGGGATCACCTCTTAAGCTATGGGACTTGGGCTCAAGGTGAACCTCTCGAGAAGGCCAACTTCCTCTTCCTAAACTAAGTGTCATACTACTCCTAGTACAATAAAATGGTTATCTAGACCTAAACTAACATTTTCATGGGATTTAGGGAAAGATATTTGGAACAAATGAAACTATACTAGGGATGGTGATGTAAAAAATAAAGGGTGTTGCTTGACTCAGGAAGGGTTAATTTGAAGAGGGTGTTGTGCACCACAAGACAACTTCACCTAATACAACTTGGAAAGGGTAAACATAATACCAAAAACTAAAGAGCATGCATTCCCTTTATTAAAACTGAATCAAAAAAACAATATATTAGTCTTCCAATGAAGAAGGATGAAATTAAGAAGGGTGAATAAACACCAAAACACAACTGCAAGAAATAATCCACCACTTAACATGCACAAAACTCCAAGGACCTGTAATGTAAACTTTGAACTTGTAAAGTGTATCTGCAAGCATGAGAAAGACAAAAAGAAGTATAAAATGATGAAAGGACGAAGAGTAGTCACAAAACACACATTTTATTTCTTCAACAACATGAACAATGGATCATTACATTCATAAGAGGCAATGGTTTCCATTACAGTCTTGGAAAGGAGGCTTGAAAGTTACCCAATCCAAAAATATAACTTATAGAAAAGAGAGGATTCTTGAAAAATATATACTTGTCTAAGATGTCTAGCTTGTCCAACTTGTGTAACAAGTCTAATTTCTACAACCAATGTGTAACCCCTTCGAATGAGCCTCCAATTTACATTTATAGAAGAATTATGTGAGAGAGAAGAGAAGTCATAAATTCCTCCCTAAAATGAAGGTACATGATGGTCAACATTTAATACAAAGTTAGTTGAACCACTTAACCCTCCATCATGTGCCATTAATGACCATTTGACTTAATCCTCTTATTTAATTAAAGGAATATTCAAATAATAATAATAACTATCATTATTAAAATATTTTAACAAAAATATTAATTTAATAAAATTAATATAAAAATATTAATTTAATAATTAATAGTGGGACCCCCCGAAGACTAATTTGCATTGAAGAGAGGTGGTCCATGAGAATAGGTCAAAAAATAACCCAAATTGGTGGTTGGCTTGCCGAGCCAACTTACTGAATTGGTCATCAAGATCCTCTACGTACCATCTCGTCGTGCATGCACTCTGACATCAAGATTTATTTCTTCAACTCAAGTCTTCCTTCAACATCCTCATTCGAGCTCCTCTACGTTCCTGACGAGGACTCTTCACCTTGTGAACTCGACCATTGACATGGCAAGTTGATCGACCACTTAATGCATTGCTTGATTTCTGTATCGAGCTCTCACTCATCTTTGTTGAACTTTTTCATGAGCCATACATCAACTATCACAACTCACTCGAATTCTTCAAGCTCATACCTTATACTATGAACCTCTCTATTAGCTTAGGTACTCCCTACTCGGAGTGAGCTCTCCATAATGAGCTCAACTAAATATTCAAATGATGACTTATGATATCATTGCCTTGGCTCTTACCATGAGCCTATTTCATCCTCTGGCTCATCCTAGCTTCATGAACCCACCGAGTTCCCCTGGCTTGTCCCACCATCGACCGCAAGTCTTCAAAAAAATACTCAACTCGGCTCATCCAGAGTATCTTCCCATGCATCATACCAATCGAGATCCTTATCATTTTCCTCTCTCGATGCATTAGCTCGTTAGATTCACCTGAAACATTGACCATGAGCTCAAATGACTTGAACTCTACCTTGAATCTCCTGACACACTAGCAAATCCACTCCAGGTGCTTGTTTACCTTCAACACAACTTACCCTTTCATTCACCTGATCTATCATCATGTTGAGCTTGTAAGAGCTCCCTCCATCTCTACTATTTTAGCTTGTATTATCTCCATGATTAAATCATATGTCAAATTTCTAGTGACGAGTTAGAAAGAGTATTCTGGTGGCTCAACCACCATCCGATGAGTATTGAGCCCTTACTTATAGCTCTAAATTTTTAGTGACTCAACCTTTAGCTTGGGATCGAGCTCACCCATAACCATCAAGCAGGTATTTTTCTTGGCCATTAAATTACATGCTGACTCGACTCTTACCAAGTACTTGAGCAACTTAGGTTCCTCTAAATTATCCCATGTTTTGAACTCGTGCTAACTTGGGCCAACTCGGCCTTCACCATAAATCACTGAGCTTTCTTCCAACCGAGATCAATATGATCTCATTACAACCTGATCTAGGTAGCACAATCCCTTTAGTGAGCCCTTTCCACACTTATTTTTGATGATGGCCTAGACCTTGTAACTAACAATGGGTGAGCTATAAATGTATCCCTTTTTTTAAACGTAACTCGAGTGAGCCAGGGAGCTTATCCCTGAGCCCTCTTCCTCCATGACTCGGCTTAGCTCAGGTGAATGAGATCTCAACCTTACCTTGGTCATTTCATGGTTCAAGGAAATGATTCCTTCCCTCCCAATTATAGAATTTGTTTCAACCGATGCTGACTTCTTTTTCAGAAACCATGTTATATTCCTCATGACTTTCTCTGACCATGATGCGACTTGCCTAAAATTTTGGCAATGGATCCATATTACTAATGGCCTATTTTTGGGTGGGATTCCTCCCTTTGCTTTCCAAGTGATTATTCCCACTTGGAAATGCTTCCCATGATCCTCGTCAAGTGGAAATCTTGTGTTGGCTTTCTGTCTCAATTTTTCCACCATGGCCACCAAATTCCATCATTCCTCGAGCATGGAACTTTCATCTTGCCACCATTATAATTTCCTATAATATTGAAACTGAATGTCCACCTTTTCACCAGCCCTACCAAATGAATTCTTCAAGCCATCATCACTAACTCGGTGTCAAAATGAATTTCCTCATTACCGTTATGAATAAAAAATTGAGTCATCTTACTTTTTACTGAGATCAAAATGAGCTCTTTGTGAGTCGATCTTCATCTCGCCATGTAAAATTCAAGCTTAGTTGTGCTCTTCTAACCTCAAGCTCTATCTTCAACCATTCCCCTTAGTCTACGCTTGTGAAACATTCATCTTCCTCCTTTTCACGAACTCAAATGCCCACGAATCATGTAATTCCTCAACCTTATTTAGTCCATGTTGTGCTTCACTACGTTGATTTCACCGAATATCGACCCAATTGAACTCACCCAAGCTAAATTTTGGAATTCAGTACTCATTTTGACTCAAACACATGCTAACATTGCATCTAAATAGGTCAACACCAAACAACTTGTCTATTACCTCCTTGAACTCATCAAGCTGAAAAAATAATCAACCTCACATCCATTTAGATTGACTGAGCTATATTGAAGGTTGCTCTCCTTATACATTATGCAATCTTACCTCGAGCCCCCTTGCATGACCCCAAAATTTTCTTGAATTCTTTTAGCCTTCTTTCTTAACACCATGGAATTTCCTCAGTTCTAAGACATCGTGGAGGTATAACAGAATGCAAGAAAATTATATACACCAACTCTAACCATTTTAACCTGTAGACCCCCGTTGTCCATTTTTACGTAGGAGGCAAAAATAGATAACTGTTAGCTAAGACCATGTACAAGGTACTACTAATTTTTCATAATTTTAAGATGAATATATAATTATTTATTAATTTTCAAAGTGCACATATCCCAAAAATCAAATATTTGTGTGTTCACCCCCATAAATTTGAGAAAAAAGCCTTTTTTTAGTATGTGTAGAATGGAGTTTAGAAAAAACAAATTTTCTTCAAATTTGGATGAAAAAATCATAAATTGTGCACCATAACATATGCATAGGTTTTTGAAATAAAAGAAGACACTAGTAAAATAAATTATGGATGAAAGCCTTAAACTAATCAGATTTTAGAAAGAATTATATCGTCATCAAGGAAAAATCAATCTTGACATCGTAGTATAATTTAATTTTGAATACTATGTTATAATACATGAGATATTGGGGTGCACACGCGAGATTTTGATGTATTTCTGTCAAACATGGTTTTATTCACAGATTACACAGGCTAAACCTTTGGTTTGGATATCCAAGGAAAATCCAAGCCTATGGATTGGGTATTCCAAACCCATATAAGATGAAATATGAGCATGTTATAATGTGAGCGTGCTATAACGCTCTCATGTTCATGTTTTTTATGTGGTGTATGTGCTTATGGGAGGGATATATTTACTAAATATAATTTTTTCTTTTAATAATCTTTATATTTTATTATTTCTTATGCTTTAAATTTATTTTAGTAAATATAAGAAGTTAGTGTCACTCTGCACCTTATAGATCTAGTCTCATAGCTCCATCTGTCACAATTTAGAATATAGTTTTTCATATTCTAATTTGGTCAATACATAGGTATTTTTCAAGATTTTAACATCCAGCCTTCAAGATTTTAGGGTTTAAATTATATAATTGATATTTGTTTTGTGAAAGAATAGAGTCATTTTTTAGGTTTTGGGGCCTTTTTGATTGGTTATTGAATGTGTAAAAGTGTTAAATGTGTTAAAATTAGAATTTACAAACCTCACAACTCTCAAAGGTAACAACAACTGATCAAATATAAGGACTCATTAATTTTCCCATGAGCATGGAATTGAACCCATAATTTTGTCTTAGAATATGGTAAAATCATACTATGGATGATTACCTACTCTACAAGCTTAGGGAATGCATCTTTTACTTCGTGGTCAATGGTGCATCCTTCCTTTGGCTAGTTTGCATAAGTACCACTCTCAACCTAGATCAAAAGAAATTATTAACAAGTGTTTTTAAGTTTGTTCCAATGTGCATGGATAATTGGATACTATGATTGATGATTTCAGTATGACTTGATGGAAGATAACTTCCTCCTGAGGCCTAAAAATGCCATTACGAGCTAATAAAACACCTTTTGGGAGAGTTCAAGAAATGTATTAAGCATCTATAGGTGATGTTAGAGAATCTTGGAAGTGTTGGAGGCAATTTAGGAATATTTAGGAATATTGTTTAGGGATTAGGGTTTAGGGTTTAGGGCTCAGGGTTTAGGGTTTAGGGTTTAGGGCTCAGGGTTTAGGGTATAGGGTTTAGGGCTCATGGTTTAGGGTTTAGGGCTTAGGATTTAGGGTATAGGGTTTAGGGCTCATGGTTTAGGGTTTAGGGCTTAGGATTTAGGGTATAGGGTTTAGGGCTCATGGTTTAGGGTTTAGGGCTCATAGTTTAGGGCTCATTTTTTAAGGTTTAGGGTTTAGGGCGGTAAAAATAGGGTTTATGGTTTATGGCTCAAGGATTAGGGCTAAGGGTTTAAGGCTCAAGGTTTAGAGTTAAGGGTTTAGGGTTTATGGTTGAGGGTTGAGGCTTTAGGGTGTATAATTTAGGGTTTAGTGTTTACATTTTAGGACTCATGGTTTAGGATTTAGGGTTTATAGTTTAGGGCTCAAGGTTTAAGGTTTAGGATTAAGGGGTTATGGTTTAGGGTTTTAGGATTCGAGTTTAAGGTTTAAGGGTAAGTGTTTAGGGTTTAGGGCACATGATTTAGGGTTTATAGTTTAAGGCTCATGGTTTAGGGTTTAGGGGTTAGGGTATAGGGGGCATGGTTTAAGGCCCCAAGGTTTAGGGTTGATGGCTTAGGGTTTAATTTTTATGGTTTACAGTTTAGGGTTTAGGCCTTATGGATTAGGATTTAGGGTTTAGGGTTTAGGTTTTATGTTTTAAGTCTTGGGTTTTAGGGTTTAGGATACAGGGCTCAGGATTTAAGGTATAGGTCTTAGGGTTTAGGGTATAGGGCTCAGGCTTTAGGATTTAGGGTTTAGGGTTTAGATTTTAGGGTTTAGTGTTTAGGGTTTTGGGTTTAGGGTTTAGGATTCAAGGTTTAGGGTTGAGGGTTTAGGGTTGATGGTTTATGTTTTAGGGTTCAAGGATTATGGCTCAAAATTTAGGTCTTATGGTTTAAGGTTTAGGGCTTAGTGCTCAAGGTGTAGGGTTTAGGGTTTAGGGTTTAGGTTTTAAGGGTCAGGGTTTAAGTTTTAGGGCTCAGGGTTTAGGCTTACCCATTTAGTCACTATAATGTTCTATGTCTTACCCATTCTTATTAGTATTGAATGAGAGTATTCAAATAAAAAGGATTCATGTACTTCGTAGGCAGAACATTCAAAGAGATTCATTACAATTTGATCCCTTTCATCTTCTAATGGTTTGGAGGGAAATGTCAGATATCCAAGAAAAATTTGGTACAAAGAAATGTTACCCAATACAACTATCTCCTTTTTTCTATAACTTGTGAAATATTATGAGCTCCAAGATTGTTATAAATTGAGAATAACAAGTATATTGGTATTTATGGGTGTAACATATTAGGATACCAAGAAAATTTTATTGTTTTTTACACTTTTTTGAATAATTCTTTCATCTGTAAGCTTTCGGGAATGAATATTTCATTCAAATAATAGAGCTTGATATGTCCAATGCTTGTGTAAGCTGGTAATTTGAGAGGACTTCTAAGGTTCAATTTTATTTTCTAAGATGCATTACTCCAATGTCTAAAAAAATTTCTCCAGATGCAACAACATTCTGATTGAGACGCTCGATATATGTCCAAATTTAATTAAATAGCTTATTTCCTTGGCCAATTGTGATGATCCCAAATAGTTACCTCAAACGTTCTTGATATCCTTTGAATATTTTCTCTTCAATAAAATACAAGGATAATTTTTATAGTTTGGAGTCCAATGATGAACATATATGTGGCAATGAACATATCTTTCATGAGAAATCTGAAGTTTCTAGAGTATGTGTAATCCTTATTGAGTTAGTGAGACAAACCAAGAACTTTCAAGGAAGAAGAGATTCTTTTGAATATAAACGTGTATCAAAGTGAATCATGTAAGTTAATATGAGCATGTGGTTACTATTTCTAGCTTCCAATGGGTCATCCTGGCTTGCATAATACCATACATGGAAATATGATAAATTTGATTTTTTATAGATTGTGAAGAAATTGACATTAAAGAGCACAAGTATATGTGGGGAGAAGCGGGTTTGGAAAAGATGTGCAGTATGCACTTCAAGGCATAACGTAGATGCCATATCCATTTAGTTACTTGTCCCACCTCTCATAAATAAGGTGATTCAATTGAGAGAGTGGGTTTCATAGTGATTCAATGCAGTTGGAGTTCAAGAAGATGGATCTCACCCTAAAAAATTCCTTCAAATCTCATTTAGGGATCAATCCTTCCATATAGAGGATAAAACCTATTTCCATGAGGAGTAATCAAGGGAATATGTGTCCAGATCTACTAAAAGAATGTTTCCACACATGTGATATCTTGGTCAGGGAACTGAATTGTGAATTTAAAAAGGGTGTCATCATGTTCAAATGTGAAATGGGAAGCTCATAGATTAATTTGAGGATCATCATATCTTGACTCTGCTATCATGTTCAATCCTCTTCAAGGAATAAGCCAAGATGAGATAGTCAAGCTACCGAGCCATTTATGACCATCATGTGTGAAGGATCAAGGCATCATCTATCTCCACGAGAGGAATATGAGCAAAGATGTGTATGAGTATCCTGAATTTCATTCCATCCAAGGAGAATTTTGGAGCTAAGAGGAGTAAGAGGATGATCTTCATAAAAGCACCATATATGTAAGAATGAGAAATCATATGAGTTTCACTTGATCTGTCACTCACTTGGTAGTGTTCTTAAACACTCATTTGAACCTTGTAGTGTGATCACACTTTAAAGTAGGAAGGACATTGCAACCACCTCATTTAATTCTAACATGTGGCCACATGACATGAATCTTATTCAATGATAAATCCTTCCATCTACATGGTGAATACCTATTTCAGTAAGTAATAGATAATCAAAAAATGGTTTGAGCATCATGGAGTTGATTTGTGGTAACTAGGGTTAATTGTGGTGGCCTTAAAAATTAAGAGATTTTAGGGCTTAGGGATTAAGGATTAGGGTTTAGGGTTCAAGGTTAATGGTTTTGGGTTTTATAGTTTAGGGCTTAGGGTTTAGGGTTCATTTTAACAATCAATTGGGATTGTGTACAAAATGTGAGAGTAGGATATGGGGGTTTGAATGGTAAGTTTTAGGTTGATTGTGCTATTTTTGCATATTTGATCCAATAGAGCTTGTTGGAAAGACTTATAAAAATAATATACTAATAAGAATGATTAAAATTGGTTGTTATGAGTTGATGAATGCATGTAAATGTGTCAGAACTTTGCATCACCTCATTATGTTTTGGAATCCTTCACAGACCTCATGATGATCATTCCCTTGATTATTTGAATCAATAAAAACTTACATATGTGTTTTGATTTATTATGTGTTATAAGGAATTGCATGATTCCATATATTCTATCAGTTGTTGGTACCTTTGGGAGTTGTGAGGTTTGTAAATTGTAATTTTGACACATTTAACACTCCTACAAATGTCAATAACCAATCCAAAAGGCCCCAAAACCTATACAAAGACTATTCTTTCAAAAAAAGATATTGATTGTATAATTTAAACCCTAAAATATTGAAGGTTGAATGATGAATGCTAAAATCCTAAAAAATACCTATGTACTAATCAGATTATAATCTGAAAAACTATCTTCTAAACCATGACAAATGGAGTTGCAAGACTAGCTCCATAAGGTGCAGTGTGGCCCTAACCTCTTATATTTACTAAAATAAATTTATAGTATAATAAATAATAAGGTATAAAGATTAATAAAGTATAAATTTATAATGCAAGCATGTTATGGCTCAGATTTACCATAACACGCTCGCATTATGACTTGGACTTACCGAGCCATAACATGCTTGTGTTATAACACAACCCTACATTTTCTTTGTCACGTTATAACTTGACTGAACCATAACACAAGCATGTTATGGCCAAAATGGCTAAAAAACATATTTGTGTCCACTTTTTGGGCCCCCATTACCATGCAGTTACTGTAAAATACATAGGAGTATAGAGATATGTTTTTGTCTATTTAATTTGACTGATTTGAAAATGCACTATAAGTATAATCTATCTATAAATTAAGAATCAACTAACAATATTTAAGAGAAAAATGTACATCCAAGTTTTTAATTGAGTCCATTTGTGTTTGAAACTAAATTGTAAATATATGTATTACGATTCATGAATTTTATAAGTTTTTAAATGAGGTGTAAGTGCACCAAGTTGGGGGGCCAAAAAAGTGGCCAAAAAATCAAATATGAATGAAACATGATCGCATTCTATAATAACGTGATTGCGTTACATTTTCTTGGTTTGGTAATTCATGAAACTATTATGTGTACATGTTATGTTAAGTTATAAATTTAAAAAATAGCCAAAGCCCTATTCATTTTTAATCCCGCCAAACGTGAGTTTTACAGCAAAACTGTGCCCTCGTATTTCATTTTTTAATGGATCTTGCTCAAATGATCATCTGAGAATCTCCAAAAATATCAGGATTGATGATGGTGCCATGATGAAGAGGTAGGCACAATTATTTTCTTCAAATATAATTGAAATTTGGTAATTATAGAGTAGAATTTGAATTGAATACATTTTCTTTTATTGTTAAAATTTGAGGTCAACGCAATTAACTACAACCAAACCCTGCAATTCCTATGATCCCTCTTAGGCCTTCTACAGTTGTTGAACATCCCCTAGACATTCAATAATATTTATTAGCCCATATAGTTGAAAACAAAATTTAAATTGAAGATTTAATCAAAACAATGAGGGATTCACATTCTACAAACCCCCACCGCAACTCTCTTGCAAACACATTGGAGGAATTAATGGCTCAAGTTGACATGGAAATGGGGAAAATTGATCATTTGACATCTTATAGAGCACATTGCAGGGTTTATTATTCTAAAAAAAATTCATATGTGGATGTAAAGAAATAATAAATTACAAAATAACTCATATGTGCCTTATTCACGGACCCCGACACCAATTTTCCGCTTCCGTTGTCATGAAAATAGTTTCCTCCTTACAATAACAACAAGGCACCACTTTACTTTTTGAGGAAAATCTATTATGAGTTTATCCTCTATGAGATCCCAAAAAATTTTGATTTCAGGGATTTCCAAGGCTGAGGAAAAGGATCTTCACAGGATCGACCATGTGCACAACATGCACCTATTCAGTAGGGTAGAGTCCCCGCATAGAAGACCCCTCACCTTAGATTTTCCCTCCAGTAGTCACTGTATGAAATAAAATCAACACGTGACCTTATTCACACCCGACTTCCTGAGTTCATGCCGAGACAGCCGGTGTAGAATAGAAATGGGTGTATGTGTGGTAATGATGAATAAGATAATGAGGAAACCTTATACCTTCAACATGCAATATCGAGATCTACTAGTCTAAGGCAAAGAATGCTATCCTAAGCTAAAGTGGTGTGATGGATTGATATGATAGAATAGCTACTCGAAGGATCCACTCAATATTGAGTTCTACCAAGATTATGTCTGATGGTTGTGGAACATGCAGAAAGTGACCTGTGGGCACCTCGTATAGATTTCCATACAAGGTCATGGAAGTGAGAATGAGAGGCGTAATGAAACCATAGGGACTATGGGTGATTTTTCAGTTTAGTCCAGAAAATCCTAGATTGATTGACTGTTATGTTCAATACTAAAAATTATGTAATGATATCAGGTGGAAGTGGTGATGATCTAAATACCATGCATGTAAACCAATGTTGATGTTTAATTGGTCAGCAGGCCCATTGGGTTGCGGGACCTAGGGATCATAACTGAAAACTCATTGAGGTTGTGGTCCTTATATGGTCATGTGCGTAATCAAACCCTGTTGTTAGGAGCAGTCCAATAATCATAGGCTTGATTAGTTGCAATGTTTAACATGTTTAATTATTCTATCTTCTCAGAATACCTAACAGGTGTGCATAAAACTAACAAGTGTAAACCTATATCAATGTCAATCAACAAATTCTGGCCCATTGGGTTGTGGGACCAATGGATCATAAATGAACATCTTTTCTTGTTGTGGACCTTTGATGGTCATGTGGAATGAATTGAATTGATTTTGATAAAAACAAACTAACTATTAATGGAAAATTTAATCTATGTTTTTTGTATTTTCACAATATATCTTAACAAAACAATGGAAGCAAACTAATATAATAAAAGTAAATGTTTTTTATCTTTTCTGGTTTTTAAACAATGCTTCTAATCTAATAAACAAAACTAAATACAAATAATCAACCGGTTATAGCTAATTACTTGTGAAAATATGTGAATCTAGATCTAAAAAAACTAATCTAATTTAATAAAAAATCCTTCAAAACCTACCTCAGAGGTGGAGAACAAATCATAACCCTAGAAGAGCTATTGTTCCCCACTACTTCCCTGGTAATGTCAAAGAGAAAGCTTTCTAATGATTTTATCTATTTTTAATTGCTTAATCAATTGAAATGAACAATTTTTCTACTCTATTTGATATGTATTTGGAATGAATGACTTAGAATTGATAATTTGATAAATGAATCTAAAACAAAAAAGTAATTCCAACCTGGATAAGCAAGAGCTTTGGAAAATCTGGTTGTATTTGTATCTATCCCCTTAGTTTGTTCCTTTCTTTCTCTGTGTGTCCATATTAGTCCAAGGAATTGGGAATGCAAAGGAAACAAAGCAGGAGAAGGCGCTTGAGAAATGGCATAGCTTGAAGGTAGTCTTGTTATAATGCAAGTGGAAGAGAGATACACAAGTGAATAGAGCTTGGCTATGTAATTTCTAGCAGGATTGTGGCAACAATACTGTGCAAGATACATAAAATTATCAGGCCCCTTTTGCTTGAATAAAAGCATGGAATATATAGGAATTGGCTGGGATGTGCCTTCATGCACAAGGTAGCCTTGGAGTTCCAAATCATTGGGTGAAGAGGCAGTTCAAACTAATTAAATCTATTTAAAAATAGAAGATGGAAGGAATACCAAGCAATCAAGACTTTGGGATTAGGAAATTTTAGTTCAGAAACACATTCTAAAAGTCAAGTTAAGTGAAGCCGCACGTGTTAAAATTACGCATGGAAGGATTCTAGAAAAAGTGCACAGGACTACTGCCCTACCAGGTCAGGGGTCAGTTTCAACCACCCGCCCTTCTTGGGTGGCAGTCTATGGCACTAAAGGCCAAAACATGCATATAATGAAGCTAGGAAGCTGATAAGAAAGCATGGAAAAGCTGAGTAAGGATTTCTAGGCTACAAATATACACTGTGAATGGGTTTAGAAACTCGAACACCTTCTGAAAGGACATGAATCATCATTTGGGACTTTTGTAACCATTTTCTAACAATGTAGCACATGTAATTTTTGGTGCGTACATATTTCCCCCTTATAGAAGGGTCTTAGCCATGAAAAGGTGTAAAACGTAGATTCCGAGTATGGCATTCCTAAAATGGGGAGTTAGAAGCTATACGCTGACACACCCGTGTGTCAAAATGTCTCCGTTCAAACTCCCACTACCTACAAAATGAAGAGAAGACTCAAGTGATGCAGATAGATAAAATATCAAAAAATAAACACTAAATTAAAATGACAAGAGGACTTACCATTTGTGTGGGGATATATAAATATACCTACATCAGCGCTCCAATCCCTATGAACATATGCACTCAAAATGAAGTTATAACAACATATATATATATACACACACACACACACACACACACACACACACACACACACACATATACATATCAAACAAACTTATTTTCAAATTCATTTGTGCATATCGACTTGGTGATTTTTGAGCTTTGGGCCCATGGTGACCATTTTCATCAAAAGAATAGTCAAAACTTTTGTTGCAAGAGATCATGATCATGCCTTTGTGAGTGGGAGATTGACCATCGTGGTCTCAGGTTAGTTTTCCTCACCTTGTGTGTTTTTAAACCTAAAATGTGAAAATGTCAAAAACTTTGCCTAGGAGGGATCATTTTTTAAAATTTCTTGTCTTAAATGAGTCTCTAGGGGGGGCACCCTTAGGGTAGTCTTTTATTTCATTGAAAATGGTCTTTTTTTGCATTTTTGAGGACCTTTTTAGGGAAACAAAGCCATACGAATCGATTCAGGACCTCTGGCCTAATCGGTTCACAGAACCACCACCCCTGACAGGGTGGCGATTCTGAACATAATGACCAAAACTCCATGATAACTTAATTTTTTTTGGGATTTTTGAATGTTTTGTTATGTTTTTTTATGAGCTTACTTTTGAAATATGTTCACTAACTTGCTCTTTTTCTATGTTTTGGTGGATGCAGAAGAAGGAAGAGTATATCCGTTGGAGTCATGAGAGGGAGTGTGACTAGCTCCCAACAATATTGGATCAGTTGACTCAAGATGAGACTGATACTCTTCAGAGAGCAATGGGATATGGAGGATTGCATGGGTGCCCCATGTTACTCTTGTCAGTCACATACTATGTGACATGTTCTCTTATTGGGATGTAGACCAGAATACCTTTTGGTTGCCAGGTGCTAGGGGTGAGTGGACGATTACCCTAGAGGATGTGTACCGTATTCTTGGGGTTCTGATACTGGGAAGATGATTGACTCTGGAGACAACAGGATCCATAAGCATGATGACTCTATGGGCCACCTATATGGGGGATGTCGCGGTCTCCTTTGGTTCGAAGAAGGGGATTAAGGTTTGATCCATTCCTACTACTCCCATCCCTATTTCTGCAAGGCCATCATGGGTATCTTGGCCTTCACGGTTAATCAGGGACAAGGGAGGTGATACACTTCTCTATTGCTGGGCTCCCATCATTACAGAGATTGAGGCACATGGTCATATCTATGCCTGGGGAGAAGATATAATTAGCAGCACTTATCATGACCTGTATCAAATTGTCAGATTATAGGGGCAGTCTTTGAGCCACCCCATTGGTTATGAGCTGGGTGTATGAGTGGATCATCCCCTATGGGAGGGGAGTGGTAGTATAGGATCTAGGGGCCGTCAGGGATGCTAGATGGATAGGGATGAAAGTTCTCAAAGTGCCACATAAGCCACTGGCTTCTTTGACTACAAAAAACATGGTGGCTACCCCATACCAGGACATGACAAGGTTTTGGGGACAGGAGGGGACCACAGTGGTGGCTTGTTCCACTACTGGTCAGTTAGTTGAATAGGATAGGGAAGCTTAAGATTCTCACCCATTTGGCTGAGTTCCTCAGCAGTTCATCCTCCCTACATTGATATGCTTCCTCCTAGTGGCACCTATGTATAGGACAATGAAGGAGGCCCAAAAGGGGCCTCGTGGAGATCTAGGTTGGATAGCGGTGGTTCCAAGAGTGCCTATCATAGTTACGTGAAATTTTTCATGCCCGATGGGAATTTGGTGCCACTCCTTCAACCTTACTCCAGATTGAGGCTCGCACCCACTGCACAGTGGAGAGGAGGATGAGCCTATAGACATAGACTCCAACTCTGAGGAGTATACAAGGGGATGAGACCAGGAGGATAAAACTAGAAGAGAGGAGATTGATGATGAGGGGTTGGGTGGTGAGGCTGGTAGGGGAAACTCACATGGAGGAGGAGAGAGAGTGATCCTGAGTGGCATGAAACTCAGGGATGTTCTGAGAGTGGAACGGAAGGAGGATTCAATACAAAGAGAAGACACTTTTCTCTGAGGGACCACTTTTTCACGATGGAGAGGGGGATGATGAGTCTATGATGGGACAGTGTCTTACCTCTAGTTTTGGGGAGGCCCCACAACCATCAGTAGTAGTAACATAAGCCACTGATCCTACATGGATGCTTAGAGATCCAAGTATGTTGATCCTCTTCTCTTGACCTTGTTAGTCAGAAATGTTAGTTGGTATTTATTTTTTTTTGTAACTTTCTAACTCATTGTTTCTTCTTTTTTCTTCTTACAGTGACTGCACAGGAGTGGTGAGAGCTTATTTGATGGGTGTGCATGGACACCTTGTTGATCCCTTTGGGGAAGACCTAAGCTGAGCTGACCGAGGATATAGGATAACCACTTGCAGCCGATAAACACACTGATGTGTTTGCACCCATCTATGGAGGGCAGCGAAGGTTATGACTTCTCTCCATACTTAGGTGACTGCATATGAGACAGTTGAGAATGTTTCATGAGGTGGATTCACTCTCATAATGAGACCACAACTAGTGGTCACCACCACAAGCACTCCCACCATTCCAGTGCATTCTCATCATTGTAGCCACAGTAGGAGTTCATGGAACGCGTGCCGGTGTGCCATCTCAGGGATTGATAGGCCGATGGGCCTTTTATTTCTTGGTTGCGATTTTATCAGGCATTATATTATTATTTTTGTATATTTCATGCTCATTGTGAGCATTTTGACCATGCCTAGCAGCGTGATGGCATTGTATACAAACTTGATTTATTATGATATATACAAACTCTTCTTTTTGGTTTGGTAATTCATTGTATCTGAGTTGAATTCCTCTTAGCTCACTTCACATGTGTACTCTAGATACTTTAGAACTTTCTATTTTTTATGATTTTCAGAATGTATGCAATGGATATGAATGCTAACAGAATTATCTCTCTTTTTTTTGTAATGCTGATATATGATAATGCAATCACATTGTAATGTTGAACTTTAGTTTCTCTAAGAAAAATTTGGTACTTTGTATTGTTTTGGAAAAACATGGTGAAAGAGTGATATGATAAGTGAATGAACTTTCCCCACTCCTAACTCCATGCAACCAGTAAGATGTGAGGGCTCAACACCAAGAGCCAGAAAGGGCACAAGATATAGAAATTTTTTGAATGGTAATGACGAGAGAAAGAAAAGGATTTTGTAAAATCCAAATTGAGACACTACAACCTCATTCTACTCAATTTTTCTTCATATTTAAAAATGTGAATTGATTTCCAGTTTATCTAGACTTAGATCCGTAGATGGCCACTTGGTTGACAAAATCTGGTTTTGAGGTTTTAAACTCTTTTGGAATTTTGGATATCTAATCTCATTTGTTTTGATTTATGATTTCACAGCATTTGAATGAACTATTTCTAACTTTCAATTTTTTCAAAGAGACCCCCTACACCTTGCCCCATTCTACCAGTAGGAAGTATGGGCTTATCACCATGAACAAGGCATAGGTGAGTAAGGGCACTTCTCTCCTTTCCCAACCCTACATCACTAGTAAGAGACATGCTAGGCTCAACACTGAAGGTTGGTAGGGAAAAGAAATGTGTAAAATAAAATTTTCTGTGGATTTTCATTTGACTTATTTATCTAGGAAAAATTATCTAGAATGTTCTTATTTCCAAAGAGATGTATATGGGATAGATGTGACACCATGAAGCTTCTAGAACAGACTATAGGAAAAGACACCTAATCTAGAAGAAACTATAAGTAGAACCAAGTATGTAGGCCTTGGTATGGTTACTGTCAAAAGCTTTGTCTTATCTTGCTTGGATTGATGAAATGATTCAGAAACAATTGATGACAGTGTTGAAGATTTGAAGAGACATGATTTGAATGTTTTTGCCAATGTTTTTAGAAGTTTTTAGGAATTTCTATAAGAATAAGTCCCTTGATCACAAATTTTATGAATGAAGTGGCAGATGAAAATGCAATGCGATGCAGTAATGTACATATGGAAATGCAGGTGAAACTACATTTCATGATGTTTAAGGTGAAGAAAGTTGACGAATATTGAATTCTTCACCCCTAAAAGTACACAACAGAGAACCATGATCCTCAAAATTTCCATTCTCCTGAAAAAGGGCCTACCATTCTAGGTTTAAACTTACAACCCTTTCCCAGAAGTGTATATGTCCAATCATTAAAATAATTTTTCTGAAAGAGGCAGTTCATGCACCTCTTTGTCACATTCTTTAGACAATGGTGTGTGGGTGAGCATGACTATGTTGCTCAGCCTTGTTTCCTATGTAGAGAGTTGTGTTTACTTGTGACACTTTCTGAATGATGAGGCCTTTCCCCATGGATATGGAAAGCTTAGTTTTAGATGCACATGGGTTGAAACCAGGGTTTAGAATAGAACAACCCTCAGAGATGGTTTTTATGGGCATCGTTTCAATCTCAAATTTCCCTTCTTCATTTGTTAATTCTATCATGTTTACACCTAGACCTAGGTCATCAGAGGGAAGAGATGTTAAACCGAGAAGACTACCCATCCCCTATGGTTTAAATGGGAGGAAGATCGGATATCATCACTCTCTAAGAGTTTCATAATTTCTGTTGTGGTTTTAGTGGACACTATTTCCATAGATATTGATTTACCCTTATCTATTTTTTCCACCTCAAATGTTTTTGGGTCAACGACTTCAGCCTTTGGCACACCCAGGGTGATCAGGACTAACTCTTTTGATGGAGGTGGTTTGTTTAATTGATTCACAGGAAGTTCATACTCTGTATGGACTCCTTTCTTCTTCTTGAGGTTTTCTAAGTGTATATCAAAGGGCTTAAGATCCCTCTTGAGTGATGAAGACCTTCTCCCAAATGGAGGAATCTAATCTCCTGGAATAGGGTAGAAGGGATAGCCTTCATTCGATGAATCTAGGGTCTCCAAGGATCATGTTATAACTTTTTTCCTTGTCGATAATGTAAAACTCCATCAATATGGTTTTTAGACCAAGCGTGACTGGAATAACTATGGTTCTGAATCGAGGTCATTTTAAGACTGTTGTACCCCCGTAATGTGTTTCTTATAGAGGAACAATTTATCTCTCCATATCCCAACTTCTGTAAGAAAGAGAAGGGAACCACATTTACAGGAACCCCATTCGTCAATCATGGCTCTCTTAATGTAATTATTATAAACCTAGACTTGTAAAAATAAGGCAGGATCACCTCTTTGGGTAATTTCAGTGTCAGATGACATCTTGTCTATATAAAAAAAAACCCAGTATCCCTATCATTCTATCATGGAGGATGTATGTCAAATTTAATATGATTTATTTGAGCGCTAGGAGGTGGCATAACATGGATTAGATGACCAAATACCTAGTGCATTGAGGAATTTAGAATGATGTACATGTGAATTCTTTAATAAATCTAGAAACAAAATGTGAGAAAAGGTCTTGTTCAAATTCGATATTAAATCATAGGATCCTACTAGTTTTGCAATTATAGGAACGTCATCCTACGGGAAGGAAAGAAAGGGTAGGGGTTACTGAAATGTACTCCTTATCAGTTGTATTTATTTCTTTCCCAACCTCTAGCTGGACTAACCCCAAGATTTTTGTATTATCGCTTGAACCAAGGTTAGGAGAAACCCCAAGAGTTATCATAAGTTGAGGCTTCATGGTCATTGTTTCCTATAGGAATTCCCTTATTTATATTTTGAGGATTCACTTGGGAATCCCTAGGACATTTAGGGTTCACATTTTTGAGGTGTTAAAGGTTCAATATGACTAGGCTATAGGTTTGTTTTAGGATTTTCTAGGAACATGTCTACAAAGAGTTGCCTTTGGTTTTCGGGAAGTCTTTGCAGAAACTTGTTGCAATCTTAGCAAGTCCTATCAACATGACCTCGAACCTTATTAAAACCATAGTATAGGTTAGGGTCGTAATATCTTGGCCTTTCATAAGTGTCTTGTTGTTGTTTAATTATAACCTTGGTTATAATTTTGAAATTGGTTGTTATAACCATGATTCCAGGCCAGAGTTTTGATACTGGTTTGGGCCTTGGGTTTGATTTTTCTTTTTTGTTAGACAATTTACATCAACTGTGTTAACAGATGACACAAGTGTTAGTACCTCTTTGATTTCCTGAGTTTTGTTATTGTTATTGTTGTCCGTTTTTTGGAAAACTAACATTCTTGGCTTGATCATAGCACTATTTGTGGTAGCACCATGATTGTGATTCACACCCTTAGGTCCTTGGTTGTTGGCACCATTGTTTTGATAATTTGCATTATTTTTATTTGGGGATACCAATTTCCCATTGGGACCATAGATATTACACCCACTGTCTATAGCAGCTTGTCAATCCGAAGATGCACCTTCCAATACTTCCTCATAACTATAGAAAGGAAACTTCTAGACTTCCTCCCTAGTCTCTCGATTGAGCGAGTGAAGGAAAAGATCACAAAGTTCCATCTAGTCCATGTTGGGCACACTTGTAGAGGAATAGAGAACTTGGCACCATCTCTGGATGAAATGATGCCAGATTCATTTTTCTCCTGTCTAATATGCAAGAACTCCCTAATCCATATACATAAAAATGACTTGTTCATGTCAAATGCTTTGATGAACTCATAAAAAGGTGTTTAAAGGAATGTATAGAAGCCTCTGGAACATGGTAATACCAATCCAATGTGACTTCCTTCAAGAGTATTTGGAAATATCTTAGCCACTACAACATCCCAAGGAATCAATTCCCTGATAGCAGTAGCATAGGCCTTGATATGAGCATTCGGGAATCCTTCTCCCTTAAATTTTGGAAGATCTAACAATGGGCATGGAAGCATGACACCACGTATGGTGAAGTCAAGAGGCTCCTTTAAGTACTCAACATATGTACCCATTATGTAAGATTCCACCATTAAAGATCCTTGATGAGGAGGTGGAGGAGGAGGAGTTGGATAAGCTACATTATAAGCATTGAGGGGAACATGGGGTCCCTTGATATGGAATGTAGGGAGTAGGAATGGTATATGGGTCCATCTGGGGAGTTTTTGAATACATGTGCATGTAAGGTGGGATAGTACCAGGATATGGACTAGTGAGCATAAAACTAGGGAACGTCGCATTTCCTGTTATGGCGGTATTTTTAGAATGCACTTCTGGCCAACCCTTGCATAGGATAAGCTTGAGAAGGATGAGGACCCATCCCTAGTGTGTCTAACTCTTTGAGAAGATCACCTAGATTTGAATGAACCGGATAACCTTGTTCATACAAGATATTGCGTTGGTTGCTCATTGGAAGGGATGTATCCTTTGTTTCAACTTGGATACCTCATGTTCTACCCTACTACATGTGTTGGCTGTGAAGTCTGGGAACTTTCTAGTTCTCTAATCCTCCCTACTAAAGTAGAAATCAGATCATTGGGAGAGGATTGAGTCCCTTATTGGGGTGCCTATGGCATAGGGTTTGATTGAGCAGGCTCATGATACCCTGTCATGAATTGTTCAGTGTTATAATTCTTGTCTTCCTCAGAGTAAGAATATTAGGATAGGCATTTGAAATCTCAGAGGTTGTAGCCTTCATTATATCCAAAGACTCATCTATCTGACAAAGAGGATTAGCTATTCATGTGAATGTATCATATTTCTGTTGATTGCATGGAAATGTGGGGTCTTGACAAGACTCTATGGTAAAAACCTATTCTATTTGTGATAACAATGTGGTTTGCATTGGGTTGACCATATTGCATGTTTAATAGTTGATCAACCTCCTCCATCCTTACATAGCTAATGGGGTTTGAAGTGTAACTAGGGGAGGTTTCGATGTTTCTTGTGTAATTGTCATCCCATCTCAAAAGAGAAGGGGATTATTGTGGTTGACATGTTGGTGTAATATCTATCAGAGCCAAATGGCCCACAAAACTCTCTTCCAGATATATTTTAGAAAGTATAAAATACCTACCAAAATAGGGGAAGAAATGGAGAGGTGAGGTAATAAAAATGAAAGAAAAAGGAAATAAGAAGGAATTAATCCTTCATGTTGGGTTCACCAATTTGTATGAAAGAAAATCAACACGTGACCTTCTTTGCACTTGACTTCCTGAGCTCATGCCGAGATAATTGGTGTAGAATAGAAATGGATGTGATGTGTGGTAATGATGAACAAGCTAATGAGGCAACCTTATATCTTAAACATGTAATATCAAGATATATGATTCTAAGGAAAATAATATTCATCCTAAGCTGAAGTGGTGTGATGGATCGATCAGATTAGAATAGCTACTCTAGGAGGCTCCATTCAATATCAAGTTCTACCAAGATTTTATCAACTAGTTGTGGAACACACAGAAAGTGACATGTGGGTGCCTCGTATAGATTTCTAGACAAGGTCATGGAAGTGAGAATGAGAGGTGTAATGAAACCACATGGACTATGGGAAGTTTTCTGGTCTAGTCCAGAAAAGTCCTAGCCTTATCGGCTACTATGTTTAATACTGAAAAGTGTGCAATGATGTCAGGTGGAAGTGGTGATGATCTAAATACCAATGCATGCAAACCAGTGTCGATGTTTAATTGGTCAGCAGAACCGTTGGGTTGTGGACCTAGGGATCACAACCAAGAACTCGTGGAGGTTGTGGTCCTTGTATGGTCATGCACATAATCAAACCTGTTGCCAAGAGTAGTCCAATAATCATAGGATTGATTAGCTACAATGTTTAATGTGTTTAACATGTTCTATCTTCTCAGAATACCTAAAAGGTGTGTGTAAAACTAACAAGCGTAAACCCATATCAATGTCGATCAACAACTCTGGCCCATTGGGTTATGGGACCAATGGATCACAACCGAAATGTCTTTCTCTTGTTGTGGACCTTTGATGGTCATGTGGAATGAATTGAATTGATTTTGATAAAAAAACTAATTATCAAAGGAGAATTTAATCTATGTTTTTAGTATTTTAATAGTATATCTGAACAAAAAAAATGGAAGCAAACTAATCTAATAAAAGTAAATATTTTTTTTATCTTTTATGGTTTTTAAACAATGCTTCCAATCTAATAAACAAAAACTAAATATGAAGTAATCAACCAGTTGTAGCTAATTACTTGTGAGCGGGTATGTGAATCTAGATCTAAAACAACCAAACTAATTTAATCAAAAACCCTTCAAACCCTACCTCATAGGTAAAGAACAAATCATAACCCTAGAAGAGCTATTGTTTCCCCACTACTTCCCTGGTAATGTCAAAGAGCAAGCTTTCTAATGATTTTCTCTATTTGTAATTTCTTAATCAACTGAAATGAACAATTTTTTGTACTCTATTTGATATGTATTTGAAATGAATAACTCATAATTGATAATTTGACAAATGAAGCAAACAAAAAAATAATTCCAACCTGGATAAGCAAGAGCTTTGGAAAATCTGGTTTATCTATATCTGTCCCCCCTCAGTTTGTCCATTTCTTTCTCTGTGTGTCCATATGAGTCCAAGGAATTATGGAATGCAAAGGTAGCAACAGGAGAAGATCGCTTGAGAAATGGAAGCTTGAAGGTAGTCTGGTTGCAATGCAGGTGGAAGAGAGATAACACAAGTGAACAGATCTTGGCTATGCAATTTCTAGTAGGATTGTGGCAACAATACTATGCAAGATATGTACAAAATTCTAAGTCCCATTTTTTCTTGAATACAAGCATGGAATATATAGGAATCGGATGGGATGTGCCTTCATGCACAAGGAAGCCTTGGAGTTCCAAATCATTGGGTGAAGAGGTATTTCAAACTAAGTAAATCTATTTAAAAATAGAAGATGGAAGGAATACCAAGAAGTCAAGACTGTTTTTAGGCAATTTGGTTCATAAACGCACTCTAGAAGTCAATTTAAATGAAATCACGCGTGTTAAAATTATCCATGAAGGATATTGGAAAAAGTGCACACGACCGCCTTCCTGCCTTTCAAAATCGTAGGGCGGGGCGGTCCTAACACTAAAGGTCAAAACATGCACAGAATGAAGTGGGAAGCTATAAGAAAGGATCGAAAAAGTTGAATAAGGATTAGTCTAGGCTACAAATATAAACTGTAAAATGGTTTTAGGAACTCGAACACCTTCTGAAAGGACATGATTCATCATTGAAGACTTTTGTAACCATTTTTTTGACAATGTAGCACATTGCAATTTTGGGTGCGTGTAGTTTACCTTTTATAGGTAGCAACCGTGTTCATTTGATTCACATGTGGAAAATGGCGCGGTAAAAAAAAAAGTTGTATATTGATAAAATTAGTTAAAATATTGTCATGTTAACATAGTTTCTATTTTCGCTAATTTTTATGTTTGATTTTTGATCTTATGTGTATGTAGGGAACTTTGACCCCCTTCAATTTTGAATTCAAGGGCACAGACTCATCGATCTCATTATTTTGTTAATACCCCCCGTTTCATCCTCTAGGAGCTCCTGATGACTCATCTGAGTGTGAGATGAATATTAAATGTGGCCGAGAGCTTGCGGTAAGTGTGTGTATTTATGTAAAATAATTTTCCATTAGCATGGTCTTAAATACATGTTGAAAACATATATAAATTAAGTTTTTGACAAAAAAAATTGTTTACATTTACATGTTAACCTCCAGGTGAGTCTTCAATGCAAGAGGACTCGTAGCATGAGCACAGACAATCCGAAGTCATCTCACATATCTCCATCTTCTTCTAAGGGAGGCCCTTCTTCAAGAAAGGAAAAGAGATGGATAGATTTTTATGATTAGGGATATAATCTATTTTCTTACATGACATTTTTTGTGTATGCCTATGTGCACCTATATGGCATTTGAACTTGATATTATATGACCTATTTGTGCATTTTTTATATCTATTGTGCATGTTAATACTATTTGGAACTCAATATTTTGTATGAGACCTTACATTTCTGAGATTATTTTTGTATGAAAACTAATATGATGTTGAACTTGGACAATATTTAAGACATTCTGGATTATGTTTTTCATTTATTGGTGATGTATGTACTAGCGTTTTGCAATGTATAATATGCATCAAAATTTATAAATCAATATTTATATAATGTATGTATATAAAGAGTTACATAATATGAGTAATTATTCATTCAATTTATTCATTCAATGTGTATACAAATATTGACAGTGAGATTGAGATTTTTTCAGAGAGAGAGAGAGAGAGAGAGAGAGAGAAAACGTGAGAGGGAGATAGAGTGAGAGGTTGTCCAATCCAATATATTGACCAAAAAATGGTATAAAGTTAGGTGGCCAATTACTCAGACTCCATAGCACCTAGATACATCCCCCTTAGATCCTACACCTCCACATAGGGGACCCTCTACAAAAATCCTATCTAAGTTTTTTTCCATCTCATTTTGGTGTTCTCATTGTCCTATTGTTTATAAATGTGCCAAATATTATAGTTCAAGTCAGCATGTAAGGATGTCAAACACAATATTTTGTAAATGGTAGCTTGTGGGACCCCAACTGACTGTGCCAATATGTCTACATGGCATGGTGACTAGTATTGGAGGCTTATTTTTTAGTGCAGGATGGTGTCGTTTGCTTTCAGGCTACTTCGTTTGGGCATAGTCCCTTGCGAGCCTTGAGACCAAAAAGTGGTATAACTTCGATGGTTTGATTTACTCAGTCTCTGTGGGTACCTAGATATGTCCTGTTAGATGCTACACCTCCATATAGGGGACCCTCTAAAAACTTTATATCTCATTTTTTTCCATATTGATTTTTGTTCTCTCGCTGTCATATTGTTTGCAAACACCTTAAATATTGTAGTTTTCAGATAGTGTAAAGCTGTCAGACGCTATATTTTTACAAACCAAGGCTCATGGGGACTAAAACGACTATACCAAAAACATCCCTTCTAGATGGCCTATTGAATGCTAGTGAAGGATTAATTTTGATGCAATATGGTGTCGTTGCTTCCAGGATACTTCATCCAAGCGTAGTCCCTTAAGATCCCTGATACCAAAAAACTGTATAACTTCGGTGAGTGATTACTCAGTCTCCATGACACCTAGACACATCCTGTCAAATCATACACCTCTATATAGGGACCCTCTACAACATCCTATCTCATTTTCTCCATCTAGTTTTTAGTGCTCTCATTTTCCTATTGTTTGCAAATGCAACAAATAATGTAGTTTGAGTCAGTGTAAGGGGTGTAAAAACGCAATATTTTACAAACGATAGATCATGGGACTGAACTGACTGCCCCTCAAATTTTTTTGGATGACCTATTGCATGGTAGTGGAGGCATCATTTCGGTATGGAATGGTGTCATTACTTCTGGGATACTTCATCTTGGCGTAGTCCCTTAAGAGCCCTGAGACCAAAAAAACCATATAACTTCGATGGGTAATTATTCAGTCTCTGTAGCACCTAGAGATGTATCACTAGATTCTTACACATTTGCGTAGATACCATATATAAAACTCCTATCTCATTTTTTTTCCATCTCGTTTCAGTTCTCTCTGTGTCCTATTGTTTACAAATGCGTCGAATATTACAATTTGAGTTAATGTAAGGTTGTCAAACACTATATTTTGTAAACCAAATCTTGTGGTACTGAACCAATTATGCCAACATGTCCAGTTGGGCCTGGTGAATAGTATTGGAGGATTATTTTCGATGTGGGATGGTGTTGTTGCTTCCAGGTGTAGTCCCTTAAGAGCCCTAAGACAAAAAAAAATAGTATAAATTTGACAGGTTACTTGGTCTCTGTGGAACTGAGAGACATCTCGTCAAATCCTACACCTCTACCTAGGCACCCTCTAAAAAATCCTATATCATTTTTTCCATCTCGTTTCGGTTCTCTCATTGTCCTATTGTTTACAAACACACTGATAACTATAATTTGAGTTATTGTAAGGATGTCAGATGCTATATTTTATAAACCAAAGGTCATGGGCCCAAATTTACTACGCCAACACATATAGATGGCTTGGTGAATGCTAGTGGAGGATTCATTTCAGTACGGGATGGTGTCGTTGCTTCTGGGTTACTTCATCCTGGTGTAGTCCCCTAAGATCCCTGAGACCAAAAATCCTTATAACTTTGGTGGGTGATTAATCGGTCTCCGTTACACCCAGATACATCATGTTAGATCTTACACCTCCACATAGGGATCCTTTATAAAATCCTATCTCAATTTTTTCAATCTAGTTTCAGTGTTCTCATTGTCCTATTGTTTACAAATGGGCCAAATATTGTAGTTTGATTCAGTGTAAGGTTTTCAAAATGTAATATTTTACAAATGGTAGCTCGTGGGACCAAACCAACTGTGCCAAGATGTTTGGATGACTTGGTGACCACTAGTGGAGGATTCATTTCAGTGCAGGATGGTGTCATTACTTCCAGGATACTTCATCCGGGCATAGTCCCTTAAGAGCCATGAGACCAAAAAAATTTTATAACTTCAACGGGTGATTACTCAGTCTCTGTTGCACCTAGAGACATCTTGTTAGATCCTACACCTTTACGTAGGGACTTGTACGACATAAAATAAACACGTGACCTTCTTCACACCCAAACTCTTGTGGTTGTGCCAAGACAGCCAGTGTAGAATGAATTTGAATGTGAGTGTGGTGACGGGGATCAAGATAATTGGGAAATATTATATCTTCAACACGTAATATCAGGATCTGCGAGTCTAAGGAAAAGAACGCTCTCCTAACTTGAAGTGGTGTGATGGCTCGGTTTGAGATAATAGCTTCTCGAAGACTCCAATCAATGTCGCGCTCTGCCAAGATTCTGTTTATTGGTTTTTGAACACGAGGAAAATGACCTCCAGGTGCCTTGTATGGATTTCTAGACAAGGTCATGGAAGTAAGAACGAGAGGCGTGGTGGAGCCACAGAGATTTATGGGAAATTTTCTGGTCTAGTCCATAAAGTCTTAGTCTGGTCGACTCCTATGTTAAGTAAGGAAATTTGTGCAATAATGTCTAGTGGAAGTGGTGAAGATATGAATACTAATGTAAGAAAACTAGTGTTAGTGTCTAACTAGTTAGCAAGCCTGTTGGGTTGTGGGAACTGAGGATCACAACCAAATACTCATGGAGGCTGTGGCCCTTGTATGGTCATGTGTGTAATCAAATCCTATTTCCAGGACCAATCCAATAATCATAAGTTTGATTAGCAGTGATGTTTAGCGTATTTAGTTGGTCTATTTTCTCAACAAAAGTTACAGGTATGCGTAAGAATGCCAAACGTAAATTTGTATCAATGTCAGTTATCAACTCTGGCCCATTGGGTTGTGGGACCAAAGGATCACAACTATACATATTTTCTTGTTGTGGACTATTGATGGGCATACATAATGAAATAAAGTGATTTTGATAAGCAAACTACTTACTGAAAGAAATCTAACCTATGTTTTTGGAGTTTTCACAATATATCAGAACAAAGTAATAAAATAAAACTAATCTATCATAGGAAATATTTTTGGTTTTTTCTAGTTTTCAAGAAATAAACTCTAATCTAATAAATAAAATAAATATAATTAATCAATCGGATGTAGTTGGTTGCTTGTGCAGATATGTGAGTCTAACTTAAAACAAATAACCTAATTCAATAAAAAACCTTTCAAACCCTACCTCAGAGGTGAAGAACAAATCATGACCCTAAAAGGGCTATTGTTCCCCATGACTTCCTTGGTAATGTTAAAGAGGAAACTTTCTAATGATTTGATCTACTTGTCATTGCCTAACCTATTGAAATGAATGATTTTCTGCTCTATTCGATATGTAATTAAAACTAGTGATTTGTAATTGACAATCTAAAAAATAAACAAAACAAAACACAACTCCAACATGGATAAGTAAGAGCTTTGGAAAATCTGGTTGTATTTATATCTGTCCCCTTAGTATGTTCCTTTCTTTCTCTAAGTTTCCATATGAGTCCAAGGGATTAGGAATGCAAGAACAACAGCAGGAGGATGACGCTTGAGCAATGGTAGCTTGATGGTAGTCCGGATGTAACAAGTAGAAGAGAGATAGCAAAAGAGATCTGAGCTTGGCTATGCAATTCCTAGCAAGATTGTGGCAGTAATACAATGCAAGATACAAAAAAAATCTTTGGCCTTTTTCTTGAATACAAGCATGGAATATATAGGAATTGAGGATGGGATGTGCCTTCATGCACAAGGCAAGAAGAAGCAGTTCCAACTAATTAAATTTATTTAAAAATAGGAGGAAGGAGAACCAATAAATCAAAGCTAATTTTAGACAATTTAGTTCATGGATGCATGCTAAAAGTGAAATTAAGTGAACTTTCACATTTTAAAACATGTATGATGGAATATGGAAAAAGCTGGTAGGACCGCCACCCTACGTAAGGCAATAGTTTCAGGACCATCGCCTTTTTTTGGGTGGCAGTTTCAGAACCACCACTCAGGCAAGGTGACAGTCCTAGCACTAAAGGAAAACATATGCGTAGAAAGAGGTAGAAAGTTGGAAAAATAATGGGAGGGGTAGGTAAAGATGTCTAGGTAACAAATATACAATGCGAATGGGCTTTAGAGCTTGAATACATTCTTGAAAGGACCTGAATCATCGAGACTTTGGTAACCATTTTTCAACAATGTAGCACATGAAATTTTGGGTGCGTACATATTAACCCCTTAGAGAAGCATCTTAGCCATGAAAAGGCATAAAACGTAGAGTCTGAGTATGGCGTTCTTGAAAAGGGGAGTTAGAAGTTATACCTGACACTCATGTGTGTCAAAATGTCTCTACCCAAACTACCGCTACTTGCAAGTGAAAAATAAGACTCAAGTGTGAATAGATATAACATTGAAAAATAAGCACTAAATCAAAACGATAAGAGGAATTACCATTTGTGTGAAGATATAGAGATATACTTTCACTAACGCTCCATCCTTGTCAAAACATACACTCAAAATGAGGCTAAAAATAACATATATATATATATATATATATATATCAAAACAAACTCACTTTTCAATTCATTTGTGCATTCTTGGTTTGGCGAATTTGGATCTCTAGATTCATGTTGACTGTTTCCGATGAGAGTACAACCAAAATGACCATTGTAGAATAGTGATCATGCCTCCATGTGTGAGAGATCGACCAGCGCAGTAAAAGGTTGGTTATTTTCACTTTTGTCTTTTTATACCTAAAATGTAAAAACATTGAAAAGTTCACCTAGGGGGAATTATTTTCAAAAAAATTGTCTTGAATGAGTCTCTAGAGGGGGTGCCCATAGGGAATTCTTTTAATTTGATCAGAAATGGCCTTTTTTGCACTTTTCAGCAATTTGTAGGGTTAAGGGTGCGTTTGGAAAATCGGCTAAGGACTGTCACCCAAAGTAGGGCAGCGGTTCTGAACAGAATGACTAAAATGTGCATTAGCTTGATTTTTTTTGGATTTTTTTGTGTTTTATCATGTTTTTTGTGAGCTTATTTTATTGTATATGTTACTAACTTGCTCTTTTCTCCTGTTTTTGGTGAATGCAGAAGGATGAATAAATCCGTTGGAGTTGAGAAAGGGAGTGTGATTGACTCCTTGGGATTTTGGACCAGTTGACTCAGGCCGAGAGGGACACCCTCCAGAGGGAAGGCATTTGGAGGATTACATGCATTCCCCATGTTACCACTACTAGTCACATATTGTGTGACTTGTTTTCCTACTGGGACACAGATCGAAACACTTTCCAATTTCCACGTGTCAAGGGCGAGTGGACCATTACTCTGGAGGATGTATACCACATCCTTGGGCTCCCGATTCTTAGGAGGATACTTTGGAGACAATGGGATCCAGGTCTGTGATGAAACAATGGGCCACATAAATGGGAGATGCCATCATCTCATCTAGTTTGAAGAAGGGGATGAAAGTCTGGTCTATTTCCACTTCTCTTATTCCCATCATTCGAAGAGCCATTATGTGTATCTTGTCCTCATGATTGATCGATGACAAGGGAGGTGACACTCTTCTCTACTACTAGGCTCCTATTATTTCACAGATTGAGGGTCATTTCTGTACGTACGCATGGGGAGATGACATCCTAGGGATTACCTACAATGACTTATATAGGGTAGTCCGATTGCAGGGGAAGTCACTAAGCAACCCCACTCTTGTCATGAGATGGATATATGAGCATATCACCCCCTATGAAAGGGGAGTATAGGTATTGGACCCAGGGGCAATCCAGGAAGTGAGGTGGACAGTTATGTCAATTCTTAGGATACCTCATCAGCTAGTGGCTTCTTCGACTACGGAAGACATGGTTGGCACTCACCACCAGGACATAGTAGGGTTATGGGGATAGGATATGACCATGGTGGTGGCTTAGTCTACTACATGCCAACTAGTTGACTAGTATGGGAGAGTCGAGATTCATCCATTTGATCAGGTTCCTTAGCAATTTGGCCTACCATATGTTGACATATTTCCCACTGTGGTATCATTCTATAGGACCATTCAAGAGGCCCGAAGGGGCCCTAGAGGAGATCCAATCTAGATAGTGGTTACTCCAAGTGTGCCTATCGTAATTAGGCACGTGGTTCATTCCCAACGGGAAATTGGTTCCCCTTGAGTTCATCTACTACAAATTGTGGCCGATCCTACTCACAACGGAGAGGCAGATGAGCCTATTAGTCTAGACTCCGATTATGAGGAGCATACATGATATGAGACTGAGGAGGATTCAGTTACAGAGGAAACTAAGGAGGATGAGGGGGGAGATGCCAAGACTGGAGAGGAATCCCATATGGTAGAGGAAGAGAGCGATCCTGAGTGGCATGACACTCAGGAGATGCTGAGAGCTGCACATGAGGAGGCTAGTGTAGAGAGACATACCTTGGTCTTATAGGAGCCATTTCCTCTAGATGGGGAGAGGGGTGATGAGTCTTTGATTGAACACCATTTGGCCTCTGGCTTTGGGGAGGTCCCACAGCCACCAACAACAGTGAGCAACCCTACCTGGATGCGCGGAGATCCAAGTATGTTTGATACTCTTCTCTCAAATTTTTTAATTTGAAACATTAGTCTGGGTATTCTCTTTTGATTTGTGTTTTAAGGTTTTCTTAACTTATCTATTTTATCTCTTTTCCTTGCTTGCTTTGACTGCACAGGAGTGGAGAGAGCTTATCTGATGGGTGTACATGGACACCCTGCTGATTCCCTTAGGTAAGACCTAAGCCAAGCTGACTAAATATTCATGTCAGCCGCTAGCTGTCGACAGACACACTAACATGTTTACTCTTGTTTGGAGGATAACAGAGATGGTGACATCCCTCCGTACCACGATAGTCAGATA
The DNA here is from genome assembly GCA_019776745.2 of Taxus chinensis. Classification (NCBI taxonomy): domain Eukaryota; kingdom Viridiplantae; phylum Streptophyta; class Pinopsida; order Cupressales; family Taxaceae; genus Taxus; species Taxus chinensis. The sequence continues at coordinate 593,999,828 of CM034151.1, read as the reverse complement.
TGAGGCTATAGAGCATATAATGAGGTGGATCCATTCCCACAATGAGACCATATCCATTGGCTGCAACCACGAGCATTTGTACCATTCGATTCACTCTTAGCGTCATCGCATCCACAACAAGAGCCCTAGATGCAGATGTGCACCATCTGAGGGATCCAATAGGGATTGACAAGCCATTGGCCCATTTATTTCTTTGTTGCCATTTTGTCGGGCACTATACAATTTTTTTTGTATATTTCGGGCTCGTTACAAGCGTTTTGACCACGCCTTATAGCATGATGACATTGTATACAAACTTGACTCACTACGATATATACAGACTTGTATTTTTGGTTTGGTGTTCCATTATATCTAAGTTGACTCTCTTTTGGTTTGTTTCTCATGTGTACTCTAGACATTTAGAATTTCCATTTTTCTATGCTTTTTAGAATGCATGCAATGAATGTGAAATGATAACAGAATTATTTTTTTAGTATTTTATAATGTTGATATACGATAATGCGAACACAATGTGATGTTTGAACTTTAGTTTCTTCAAGAAATATTTGATACTTCATTTTTTCTTGGAAAAACATGCTGATACAATGATATGATAAGAAGATGTACTTTCCTCACTCCTGACCCCATGCAACCATTAGGATGCGAGGGCTCAACACCAAGAGCTAGAAAGGGCACAAGTTATAAAAGTTTGTTGAATAGTAATGATGAGTGAAAGACAATGGATTGACAGGACCAAATTGAGACACTACAACCTCACCCTACTCAAGCTACTTCATAGTTTAGAATGTGAAGTGATTTCTAATTTAGCTATACTTAGATCCGGAGATGGCCACTTGGTTGAAAAAATATGGTTTTGAGGTTTTTAACTCTTTTAGAATTTTGGACATCTAACTCATTTTGTTTTTGACTTATGATTTCACAATATTTGAATGAATTATTTTTAACTTTCAAGCTTATCAAAGAGACTCCCTACACCTTTCCCCATGATACCAGTAGTAAGCATGGGCTCATCACCGTGGACAAGGAATAAGTGAGTAAGGGCATTTATCTCCTTTCCCAACCCTACATCATAGTAAGAGATGCAAGCTCAACACTGAAGGTTGGTAGGGAAAAGAAATGTGTAAAATAAAAATTTTCTATGGATTTGCATTTGAATTACTCATCTAGGAAAAATGTTTAGTATGTTCTTATTTACAAAGAGATATTTATGGGATAGATGTGACACCATGAAGCTTTTAGAACAAACTATAGGCAAAGACAACCAATCTAGAAAGAGACTATAAGAAAAATCAAGTATGCAGGCCTTGGTATGGTCACCGTAAAAAATTTGTCTTATCTTGCTTGAATTGATGGAATGATTTGAAAATAATTGATGATACCGTGAAAATTTGAAGAGATATGATTTGAATGTTTTGTCATTGTTTTTTAGAAGTTTTTAGGAGTTTCTATAAGAGTAAGTTCCTTGATCACAAGTTTTACAGAATGAACTAGAAGATGAAAACACAATGTAGATGTAGTAATGTACATATGAAAAGGCTAATGGATCATGCGTAATACCTCTTTAGGTGAAGAGATTTCACATATTCACTAAACTCCTCACCCTCTAGTGTACACAGGTGAAATGCCCCATTTTTGTAGTCTTCTACTACTCGATATGGACCTAACCACCTAGGTCTGAATTTTCTTCCCTCCATGGTACTATTTTCTATCCATCTGTCAAGTCTTAAGACCATATCTCCCTCATATATTTCACGCTCATAAACCTTCTTGATGTATTTCCGATCCAGCCAGTTAGCATAAACGTTGTGTTGTTGTTCAGCATTGAGTATAACTTCATCAAGAATTTAAACCTAGGAGAGTCACGATTCTCGATGTCCTTCTTCTCCCAATATTCCTTGCAACGAAATATGGGGACTCAATATTTCAACCTCAAGCAAAAAAAACTTCTTCCGCACTAAATATTAAAGAAAAGGGGGTCACCCCTACTAGTTTTGTAACTGAAGTCCGATAGGCCCATAAGGCGCGAAAAATCTTTAAATGCCAATCTCATTTTTTCTTCTTAACGGTCTTAAGAAGGATGGACTTTAATGTTTTATTCGTATCCTCAACCTATCCATTATCCTGAGGATAATAAAGATAAGTCTTGTGATGACTTATCTTGAAATTTGCACACAATTCATACACCTTGTCATTTTTGAAGGACGTGCCATTATCTGAGATAATGACTTGTGGGACCCCATACCTACAAATTATCTAGTTTAAGATGAACTTAGCGATCACATAATCGGGCATAGTGGTAAGAGGCATGGCTTCTACCCACTTGGTAAAGTACTTTTTGGCCGTGATTATGAAGTTATGGCCATCTATTGATGAGGGAGAGAATTTCCCTATTAAATCTAGGCCCCACATGGAAAAGGGCCATGGGGTTGCAATTGGTTGCAAAGGTTTTTCCGGTATGTGGATCTCATGGGAGAACTCTTGACACTTTTGGCATCTGCACACAAACTCTACTACATCATGCTCTAGAGTGGGCAAGAAATAGCCCATCTGATGTATCTTCTAAACAGTGGTGTGGCTGCCGAAGTGACCTCCACATACCCCATTATGTGATTCATAATTAATATTTTTCAAATTCTTCCGCATCAACACATCTTAACAACATTCCGTCGAAGGCCCGGTGATAGAGAACCTTCTTTATAATAATGTACTTAGTGGAAATGACATGTAACTGCCTTCTTTGTTGAGATGTTGCCCCTTCTGGATACATATGGTCCACTATAAAATTAATGATGTCGATATACCATGGACATGTAGAAATGGGGGGCCTAGTCTTGATGAAGTACACACACTCATCGGGGAAGTCTAGATCTACCAGATTGCCTCCATCTAATAGATTATCAGCTAACCAATCCATAATGATTTGTCCTTTAATGGATTTCTGATTAACAAATGTTAGCTCAAATTCTCCCATTAGTGTTATGAAGCACCCGACCTTCTTAGATAAGGATCCTTGTGTGAGGAATGTCCACAAGTGATCTGACTTAACAATAACACTCGTTTCTTGATTCAACATATAATGTCTCAAGAGATTTTTTGTGAAGACTATGGTAAGGCATTATTTTTATGCCTAGGTGTAATGTGTCTCATAATCAAGAAATGTTCTACTAATAAAATAGAATGCACACTCTCGTCTATCATCATCCTCTTGAGCCAACATGTAGGCTAGTGAAACATCCATAGCTTGCGAGTACAAAATCAAAGGGTGATCTGATCTAGGTGGCATTAGTGTGAGAGGGGACAATAAGAATCATTTAACTCACTCGAAGGACTCGTTTCATTCTTTTGTCCAAACAATGCTATAATCCTTTTTCAAAAAATTGTTGATTGGGTGAATAACAAAGGTCAAGTCAGGGATGATAAATCTTCAGATTACCCCAAGTTTTCCAAGAAAATATCTAATGCTAGACTCGTTCTTTAGTGGAATCATTTCCAATACAACTCAGATTTTGGCTGGGTCTACATCAATTCCTCATGAAGATATGATGTACCCCATAATATTGCCTCTTATTACACTAAACACACATTTTTCTAGATTCAATGTGACGCCATATTTGATTAAGTGAGAACGGATGATACGAATCACCTATGGGTGATCGCAGCATTTTCTGGCCTTAGCTAGTAGGTCATCCATGTAAGATTCTACAATCTTATGTATAAGATCATGGAATATATAATTCATCACTCGTTGGTACGTGGCACCAGCATTCTTAAGCCCGAATGACATGACAACATAACAGTAGGTTCCCCAAGGAGTAATAAATGTAGTTTTGGCCTGATCTTCTTTAGAGATCATGATCTGATTATACCCAGAGAATCCATCCATGAGAGACAACAAATAAAAACTAGCCATTGCGTCAATGATAACATTGATGGATGGTAATGTCAAATCATCCTTAGGACAAGCTTTATTTATATCCTGAAATTATATGCAGGGGTGGATCTTTCCATTTTTCTTGAGAACGGGGACTATGTTAGACACTCATTGTGAGTAGTCAACTGGCTTGATGAATCCCACCTAGAGGAGTTTCATCACTTCTTCCTTCACCATGAGGGCCACCTTTGGCTTCATGGGCCTTAATTTTTACTTAATTGGCTTTGCATCTGGTTTGGTGACAAGATTGTGCACCGTAATGTGTGATGTGACCCCTGTCATTTCTCTGTAATCAAACACGAATGATTTTTGATGCTCCTTGAGAATACGGGTATGTATTTCAACATCCTCAGGAGTTAAAGAGGACCCTAGCTTCAAAATATTTGGTTCTTCCTATATTTATATCGATTATACCCTTGATTAAGGAGGTGTTTCCTTCCTCAAACTTAGGAGGGGCTGGAGGCAAATCTAAATCCCCTCTTCTCCTACCTCAAAAATTTTGATTTCCCTCCCAGGGGAAGACTTTATCATGGGATTTCCAAAATAGGAAGAAGAGTGTGGAATTAGAGAAAGATTAACGTCGTGATGTGTAAGATGTAATTCTATGAGAGCGTTTATATATTCTACAGTCATTTTGTCAGTGTCGACATGATTTGTAATGACAGACTCTCTCTTAGTCTCTACATATGTCAACATTGGAGTTACTGGTGTCTTCCGAACCAAAGTTTCTACACAAACTGATACCGTGAAGTTTTACTCTTTCAACTCACTGCTTGGAGTAAAGTGAGAAGCGGAAGTTGCTATCAAGTATGCGAGGATATTTTACTCTCATGGAATTAATTTGATTGATATGAAGTCAAATCTCTTTGTTAAATTCAGAATTGTTGTTTTGTAGAGTTGCAAATGCTCAACTCTAGTCTCATATACTTCAGATACCTGATTCACAACAAGTTGTGAATCACCCAGCACCCTAATATTAAGAGCACCCATTCTCTCAGCCACGATGAGACCAAGTAGAAGGGATTTGTATTTAGCCCCATTATTTTTGCACTCAAAGTTTAATTTAAAGGAAAAAGGTAGAATCCTTCTCGTAGGAGAGGTAATAATCACACTTTCCCCAGCGCCAAAATGACATTGGGCTCCATCAAAATGGAGGGTCTAACAGTTACTTGGAAAAATGGACATTGGATCATCTTTTGAATATTTCTCCTTTACTTCGATTACCTTAACCATACAAATATCATTTGCTAGAAGAGAAGCGAGTCCCAGGGTATGTCCCATGCCCATGGAATTGAAAGGAAGGAGAATGGGTAAATATTTCTCCAATAGCTCAACAATATTTGTCGTAGTTCCTAACGATAATATCATTATGATGATGGTTTCATCTTTGAATTCTAGAACACCTTCAATCAAACCCGTGACTTCTAATTCCATTGTAGGAACCAAATTTTTCTCTGGTATTGAGCTTGTAGGTTTATTTAACTAATTTGTAGGAATCTCAAACTTCGAGAGGATCCCTAGCCTCTTTTTCAAGTTAGCTAGGTGTATGTCGAAGGGTTTTGGATCACCCTGCGCCACAAAGACCTTCCCTAAATATGGTAATCTGACTTCCTAAAACAATGTGGAGGGAATCACCTTCAAGCGATGAATCCAAGGATGACCAAGGATCATATTATAGTTGGTTTCCTGATCTATAATATAAAACTCAGTTAGCACCATCTTAGGTCCAAGGGTGGCCAGAAACACTATAGTTTTGATTGACATTAGTTTGAGGATGTCATAGCCTCTCATCGCATTTCGTGTCGAAGAGAAGTTGGTCTCTCTGTACCCTAGCTTTTGAAGGACAGAGAAGGGGACTATGTTGACTACTACCTCGTCATCAATCATTGCACACTTTACATAGTTGTAAATCCAGACTTGTAAAAAGAACGCCAGAATGCCTCTACGAGCTATTTCAGCATCCATGGGCCACTTGCTGATGTCGTATATGAATCCAACATCCATTATAGGCTTCCCTGGAGGATAGACATAAAATTCCATGTGGTTTATTTGTGCTTCTGGAGGAGGGGTGACATTAGTCAAATGACCAAGACCCAGTGCTCCTAGTAGAGCAACCATATGAGTAGGGGAATTCTTTAACATATCCAAGAAGGAAATGTAAGCTCCTACCAGCTTGCTTAGTGTATCATAAATGTCATCTTATGTGGTCGAGTAAATCGGAATGCTGCGAAGAATAATCCTTGGTTCTAGTGGCAACATTAATTTGAGGTTCAGTATCTAACTCGACCAACCCCACAATTTTTGTTTGTTGGTGACCATCCAAGGGAGGTGCCACTTGTGGGTTTGACGTAGTTGAGGCTTCACGATCATGGGTCCCTATTACAATACCCTTGTTTGAACCATTAGTATCTATTCTATCATCCTTTGGATGTGTGCGGAGATGATTGTTAAAGATTCCAAGTAGTGTGTTCTATGGAGATACTGATCCTATGTAGGTGTTTTGAGTGGGCGTTATAGGGTTTTCCAGAAACATGTCAACAAATAACTATCTTTGAACCTCTAGAAAATTCTGCAAAAACATTGTTACAATCACGACATGTTCTTGGTTCATGCCCGCAAATCCTATGGAAACCGCAATATAAATCAGGATCATAATCTCGAGGCCTTTAGTCTACACCTTGTTGTGTTATGAAATTACGGTTATTGTTCAACTATTGATTGCTATGGTTAAAATTTGAGAACCCTTTCCCTTGGTTTTGAAATTGGTTCGGATACCCTCTTGAGAATTTTTTAGAGCCTTAGGTTTGTGTTTGTATTGATTACTAAGGTTGTTGTTGTTATTATTAATGGTTAAAATCTACAACATTGACTAAGGGTGAGAAGTTATTATTTCTTTAATTTTTGTGATTGTTATTGTGGTTTTTTGAAGTGGAAGTATTGGGAGCATTAAAAACATTAGGATTCTTAGGTATGTCCGTCACCCCATCCGTCGTGACTCCACGATTCTTATTGAGGATTTTTGGTCCTTGGTTACTATCTGTGTTGTTGGATTAACTGGGGTTATTTAGATTAGGGGTGACTAACCTTCCATTAGCTCCATAATTCTTACGACCATTGTTAATGGCTTCTTGGTCAATTCGAAGAGCACCCTCTAGCACCTCTTCATAATTCCTTAGATGGAACTTTTGAATCTCTTCCTTTCTTTCCCTATTGAGAGAGTGGAGGAACAAATCACAAAGCTCTGTTTGATCCATATTTGAAGCGCTCATAGAGGAGTAGAGAACTTATCACCACCTTTGAATGAAGTGGGTTGTAGAATCATTGTGCTCTTGCTTAATATGAAGGAATTCCCTAATTCCTGTTCTCAAAAGTTTGTTCATATCAAAGGCTTTAATAAATTCTAATACGAGTTACTTGAACGAGTGTATTGAAGCCTTCGGTATCCTATAGTACCAATCGAGAGCAATACGTTCTAGCGTCTTAGGGAAAATATTCACAACAATGAGTCCCATGGGAGAAGCTCTCAAATGGCCGTTGCGTAAGCTTTTATGTGGGCGTTGGGATCACCCTCCCCTTTGAATTTTGAAAGATCAGGAAAGGGTCTTGGGAGCATGAATGTCTGAATGGAGAATTCTAGGGGATTTTAAAGATATTCAGAATAGGTCCCCATTCTATATGTTTCCACCATTGAAGATCCTTGTTGGGGAGGTGGAGGTTGCATCGGTTGCTGAAATGGGACATCATAGACATTTTTTGGGGCGTATGGCATCCCTTGCGGTTGTCCATATGGACCTAGTAGGTGTACATATCAACCTAAATATATTTAGAATACATGTGTACATAGAGGGGTTGATTACCTTGATGTGGAATCGAAGGCACAAAGCCAGGGAACATTGCATTTCCAGTAGGTATTACATTTGAGAATGCACTTTCAGCCAGTACCTATTGTAGATATCCATACGTGGTATGAGGGGGCATACCCAAGGTGCCCATCCCCATAAGCAGATATCCAGGGTTTTGAGTACCCATATAGACTGGAGGATTCTGTGCAGTAGGTACTTGTCCGTAATTCTGCGGATAGGGTAAAGTTCATGCTTTCCTTGCGTATGAATTTTTAGCATTTTGGGTAAGCTCTAGCTCCTTGACTTTGTCTGCCAATGCCGAAATGACATCTCATGTTGACGGGGCAGTGCTTTTCTTAGGTGATTTCTGTTGAATCCTCAGAGGTTGTTGAGGATTATGGTATCCTACTATGAATTGTTCATTATGCTTCCACCCCTCATTAGTAGTATTTTCTGTTGGTGGAGGGGTAGTGTTATTGTTTTGGAGAATAACATCACCTTTTCCTTACAACCTATCAAAATATCAATTCATGTTCTAGAAGTGTTGTTCACTCCTAGCATATTGTGCTAAATATTCCTCATCTAGATGCGGGAGTTGGTCCAATTGCATGCTAATGGACTGTTGAAACAATACCCAAGGAGATGAACTTGCTTCCCCAGTGAAATTCATGTTGTTTGAACTTGATTTTTCATGAGGATAGGTTTATGTGACTTGGTCAATTTCCTCAATACGTACAGAGGAACCAACATTGGTTCCCCGAAGAAGAGGGTTTTGAACCAATGAGCGGTTGTCTACTCACATTGAACGTGAAGGTGATTGTTATGGTATAATTGATTGGTATTTATAGATGTCAAAACTCAGGATGGTTCGACTGTACTCATCTTATCCCGAAATATTCGGGGGGTATAAGAATACCCACAAAATAAAGGATGGATGAAGAAATCAGAAATGTTTAGAGACACATCAGGTTCACCAATTTTTACGATAGAAAATCAACACGTGACATTCTTTACACCCGACCTCTCGAGGCTGTGCCGAGACAGCCGGTGTAGAATGAATGTGAATATGAGTGTGGTGATGGGGATCAAACGAAATGGGAAATATTATATCTTCAACATGTAATATCGAGATCTGTGATTCTAAGGAAAATAATGCTCTCCTAACTTGAAGTGGTGTGATGGCTCAGTCTGAGATAATAGATGCTCGAAGACTCAAATTAATGTCGAGATCTACCGAGATTCTTTTTGTTGGTTGTTGAACATGCGAGAAAATTACTTGCGGGCACTTTGTATGGATTTATAGACAAGGTCATGGAAGTAAGAACAAGAGGCGTGGTGGCACCACAAGGATTTATGGGTAATTTTATGGTCTAGTCAAGAAAGTCTTAGCCTAATCAGCTGCTATGTTTCGTAAAGAAAGTTGTGAAATAATGTCTAGAGGAAATGATAAATATTTGAATACTAATGTATGCAAACTAGTGTCAATGTCTAACTGGTTAGTAGGCCCATTGGGTTGTGGGACCTAAGGATCATAACCAAATACTCATGAAGGTTGTGGCCCCTGTATGGTCATGCACGTAATCAAACTATGTTTTCCAGGAGCAGTCCAATAATCATAGGTTTGATTAGTAGTGATGTTTAGTGTATTTAGTTGTTCTATCTTCTCAGTAAAAGTTTAGGGTGTGCGTAAGACTACTAAACGTAAACTTGTATCAATTTCAGTTATCAACTCTGGCCTGTTGGGTTGTGGGAACAAAGGATCACAATTATACGTCTTTTCTTGTTATGGGCCGTTGATGCTCATAAAAAATGAAATAAAATGATTTTTATAAGCAGAATAATTAATGATAACAAATCTAACCTATGTTTTTGGAGTTTTCACAATATATCAGAACACAAGCAATAAAATTAAACTAATCTATCAAAGGAAATATTTTCGGTCTTTTCTAGTTTTTAAGAAATGCATTCTAATCTAATAAATAAACTAAAGACAAGTAATCAGTTGAAGTTGCTTGTGTGGATATGTGAATATAACCTAGAATAAATAACCTAATTCAATCAAAAACCCTTCAAACCCTACCTCAGACGTGAAGAACAAATCATGACCCTAAAAGGGATATGGTTCCCCACAACTTCCCTGGTAATGTTAATGAGGAAAAATTTCTAATGATTTGATCTACTGGTGATTTCCTAACCTATTGAAATGAATGATTTTCTACTCTATTTGATATGTAATTGAAACTAGTGATTTTTAATTGACAATTTAACAAATAAATCAAACAAAACACAACTCCAACTTAGATAAGCAAGAGATTTGCAAAATCTGGTTGTATATGTATTTGTCCCCTCGGTATGTTCCTTTATTTCTTTGAGTGTTCATATGATACTCCAAAGGGATTGGGAATGCAAGAACACCGATAGTAGGGTGGCACTTGAGCAATGGCAACTTGATGGCAGTCTAGATGTAATGCAATTAGTAGAGAGATATCACAAGAGATCTGAGTTTGGCTATGCAATTCCTATCAAGATTATGGGTAGCAATACAATGCAAGATGCACAAAAATTTTCAAGCCTTTTGCTTGAATACAAGCATGGAATATATAGGAATTGAGGATGGGATATGCCTTCATGCACAATAAGAAGAAGAAGTTATAATTAATTAAATCTATTTAAAAATAGGAGGAAGGAGAACCAAGCAATCAAAGCTAATTTTAGACAATTTGGCTCACTGATGCATTCTAAAAGTGAAATTAAGTGAATCGTCACATGTTAAAACATGCATGACAGAATCTGGAAAAAGTGGACAGGACTGCCGCCCTGTGCAGGGTGGTGGTTTCAGGACCACCACCCTATTTTGGGTGGCAGTTTCAGAACTGCCACCCAGGCAGGGTGGCAGTCATAGCACTGAAGGCTAAAACATGCACAGAAAGAGGAAGAAAGTTGGAAAAAGCATGGGAAGGCTAAGTAAAGACATTTAGGAAACAAATATACAGTGCGAATGGTGCTTTGGAACTCGAACACCTTGAAAGCACCTGAATCATCATTGGGGACTTTGGTAACCATTTTCTGATAATGTAGCACATGCAATTTTGGGTGCGTACTGGAACCTCTATAAAGACTATATTTGTTTTGTTCATCTCATTTCGGTTCTCTTTTTGTCCTATTGTTTGCAAACGTGCCGAATACTATCCTTTGAGTTAGTGTAAGGATGTCACACACTATATTTTGCAAAACCAAAGTGCATGGGACAAAACCATTTATGCCAACCACATCCAGATGGCTTGATGAATGCTGTAGAGGATTTGTTTTGGTGTGGGAAAATGGTGTCTTTTCTTATAGGATACTTCATCTGGGCGTAGTCCCTTAAGAGCCCTGAGACCAAAAAATGTATAACTTTGACATGGTGATTATTCAGTCTGCATGGTACCTAGAGAAAAATCGTTAGATCCTACACCTCCACATAGGGACTCTCTACAAAATCCTATCTCATTTTTTTCCATCTCGTTTCGTTATTCTCATTGTCCTATTGTTTGGAAACACGTTCGAATATTGTAGTTTGAGTCAGTGTAATGTTGTTAAACATAATATTTTGCAAACAGTAGCTCATGGGACCAAACCGAATGTGCCAACATGTCTAGATGCCCTAGTGAATGGTAGTGGACCACTTCATCTTGGTAAATAATGGTGGTCGTTGCTTCTAGGCTACCTCATCCGGGTGTAGTCCCTTAAGAGCCCTGAGACCTCACTTTGAAAACACTATAACTTTTATGGGTGATTACTTAGTCTCTGTGGTAGCTAGAGATGTCCCATCAGATCCTACACCTCCATGTTAGGGACCCTCTACAAATTTAATATCTCATTTTTTCCATCTTGATTTTGTTCTCTTGTTGTCCTATTATTTTCAAATGCACCAAATATTACAGTTTGAGTTAGTGTAAGGCTGTTAGACGCTATATTTTGTGAAAACATTATTGTGTGACTGAATCAACTGTGCCAACATGTCTGTATGACTTGGTGAACACTATCTGAGTTTTTTTCAGTTCAATATGCTCTCGTTGCTTCCAAGCTACCTTGGTTGGGCGCAGTTCCTTAAGATCCCTGAGATCAGAAAACACTATAACTTCGAACGGGTGATTAATCGGTCTCCGTGGCACCTAGAGATTTCCTGTCATATCTTACACCTCCATGTAAGGACCCTGTAAAAATAATTTCTGAGTTTTTTCCATCTTGATTCGGTTCTCTTTCTATCCTATTGTTTTCAAACATGCCAAATATTGCAGTTTTAGTCAGTGTAAGGTTATTAGACGCTATATTTTATAAACAAAAGCTTGTGGGACCAAACCGACTAAGCCAAAACATCCAGATGGCCTATTGAACACTAGTGGAGAATGTTTATCGGTTCCCTATATTCTTGGTCCTTACAGGCTACCTCATTCAAGCGTAGTCCCTTAAGAGCCGCATGAGACCAGAAAACAAGGTATAACTTCGACAAGTGATTAGTCAGTCTCCATGGCACCTAGAGATATCCCATCAAATATTACACCTCCTTATAGTGACCCTATATAAAATCCTATCTCGGTAATTTCCATCTCAATTGGGTTCTCACGTTGTCTTATTGTTTAGGGCAAACACGTTGAATACTGTAGTTTGAGTTTAGCATAAGGTTGTCAGAAGTTATATTTTACAAAAAAAATCTTGTGGGACTGAACTGACTATGCAAACATGTCCAGATGGCCTGGTGAACACTATTGGAAGTTTCTTTCAGTTCCCTATGCTCCCAGTGCTTCTAGGCTACCTTGTCTGTGTGTATTCCCCTTTCGAGACTTGAGACCAGAAAACACTATAACTTTGACGAGTGATTACTCGATCTCTGTGGCACCTAGAGACGTCCCGTCAAATCCTACACCTTTGTATAGGGACCATCTCCCCATTTTTCTTCACAATTTTAGAGTTCCAGAATGATAATTCACCCCAAATTTGGTTCAAATTATGGAGAAATTGGAAATCTAAATTGCATTTATAAAGATAATATCGAAGTGAAGGAATGCATTTCGTAAGTAATTCTAGTCAAATTAGTTTTCTTGTTTCTATTAATTCCCACTAAAACTAGTCTTGTTATTACATCTTGATAAAAACAAGTTTCCTAGGAGTCGAGAGAGATTTTAAAGTATTATCACACAAGCATGGTGAGTTCTCACCAATAATACTATTAAAGCTACCTATGACACCATGAGAAAAAACCAACAATGGCATAACCCCACCTTCAACCAACCGAATTCCACAGGCACTGCCACTGCGATTGGAACTACCAACAATCTAAATGGGAATAATTCTTCAAGATTGGATTCCTTTCCTGAAACTTCCATATTTCAATAACCATGACTAAAACCAGAACCAAACATAGAAATAAGACCAGGAACACGACCTAGACCAAGACCTAGACTAGAAATTTGAGAGGATTTTTGAGGTTCAATTTTATTTCCCAACATGCATTACTCCAATGTTTGAGAATTTTTATCCAACTGGAATGAAATTCTGATTCAGAAAAATCGATGATTCCTGAATGTCCAATCTTACCACAAACCCTAGTAGTCCTCAATCCATGGATACAGGGAGACACAATTACTTAGCTTCCATTTATAATGATAGAGATATTTGTAAATTTGTGTTATGACCTCTAAATATGTATGCATTTAAAGTTGTTTGGAAATCACATCACACTCTTCCCTAGGATTGATGACCACCCCTATATTTTTTAAGTCACTTTTGAAAGCATCCATGGGTTTATCATAGAAGGAATTATCAATGAATGGAAGTTCACTAAACCGTAGGCCAAATAACTCCCTTTCTAATATTTAATTTCCCTTATCTTCTCTTGTCTTTGAGAATAATAAATAATCTACTAACAGTGTCAACCACGAGGAGGTGGAAGATTTTTTGGCACCACTAACCTACATAAACATGTTAGTAATCAATTAAATAGAATTTTTAAATCCTATATAATTTAAACAAAATCATTAAAGTAAATATTCAAATTAAATTCATCAAGAACATACCTTTGCAAATTCAATCCAATGAACCACAAGGATTAACTATACTCTTTATAGTAGCAAGAATTTCTTTATGATCTGATTCATGAACCTTCCAAAGATTCTTGTTCAATAGAAAACCTCGATATTTTGATAAATTTAATATTTGTTACAAGAACCAAATGTGAATAGTGAAGTATCTTTCGATGTACTTCATAGTCTTCAAAAAACTAAGTGTTTTATTTTTTGATTGGATATTCCTCAAAGCCAAGTTCCAGTGACTACCATTGACCCAGTGGGATACTTAAGGTCATCACCATCAATGACTGTGGAAGTCAATTTTCCCCCCCCTACATAATGAGACAAGAAGTAGTATGTTCCCTCTTCATTAAAATTTTTTCACAATAACTGCAAAAACATGGCCTACATTACAAATAAAACTCAAGTAAAATTTAAAATACATTCAAAGTTTATCATTTACTAATTTATAAATCTAAAACATGGCATACATATATGTACCTTGTTGCACTAAATCAGAGATTTGGTCAAACTACGGTGATGTTGTCATATGATCTGAAGACATTGCAAGTTGTAATGCCCATGGAACTTGATGTGTGTCAAGTAAAATTAGAGGTCTAAAAGTCCATTCGTCCACCCACTGTTGTGACTCACATTCATTCCATGTAAAATCAATGCATAATATACAAAAACATGACATGCACCTAGTATAACTAGTCTAAGCATTTACATTTGAACTATGGAATTAGTGCATATCACTTTGATCCTGCAAACTGTCATACAATATTCAAAGCTTGCCAAATGTTGTTCCTCTATCAACCAAAAATATCTACGAACTGTTGATCTCTCTTGAGATTCATGGCCTATTTTCTTGATGCACCAATCAACAATGTTTTTTTGCATCTATTAATTTAGCACCATCCTTGAACTTTAACTCTTCTCTTGCAAGTGCTCTTTTCAAACATGCTCCTACACCATTGTGTTATCCTTTACCATGCCCCTGCCTCAGTAAAAATCCAGATATATTGTACATATGTTTCCCTATTCATCATAATTATCCAATAAAACATCCTTGCAATCTCTAATTGTGATGTACAGTTGTCTGACCAAATGTAATGTTGATTGATTCCGGATGTTCCTCTCATTCAAGTTCACATAAAACACCTGGAAACACCCTTGCACATATTATGTAGAATGTGTATGATCATCAGTGATGTATAAATGATACTCTCTTAATATGTTTATCTTACTCAATGCTTTCTAGAGAGTGCTACAATTGTTATATTCACAAAAATAACAGCTTGCACTGAGTTATAGTATTGAGATTGAACCTCCATTTATGGCCGCAATGTGTAATTATTTGTGAAGTAAACTACTAAAAAAATAATACCAAGTGGGAATGTGTCCTTTTTTAACTTAAATTTTTCTTCCAACCATCGATCTCTATGTGTGTGCCTTGCATACTCATAAACAATTTCCTCTTTGAATTTGACCATATATTCTGATACAAGAAAATTTTTTGGTAACAAGCTCACACCTCTTAGATTCTTTTCCATATTTTAACTGATATGCCACTGATTTATATTTTTTGAAACCAACTAATTATTTTCTTATTAAATCTATACTCTCCTCATGGATACAAATTTTCAATTTTGGATAGCCACCACATATGTTGCACGTTCCATCCAAACATGCTTTGTTATAAAAAAAATTGTCAAGTTGATTTTTCAAAAATATATTGTAGGAATAAATTCCCTTGCAAATTTTGGTGGGATATTTAATCCACACTCCTTTAACATGATCTTAGTATGCAAAATAGAATGTATTTGAGAAAAAAAACATCATAATGCATTTGAAAATTCAACATGATGCATACAACAACAAATGGTATATGAAGGATTGATTTTCACATAAAATGGTTGGTTCATTTAAAAGAATCTTCAGTTAATGTTAATTTGTGGCTTTTCATTCTTAAAATTAGAGAACAATTGTGTTTGAGTTATATCCAATAAATTTTTTACACAAAATTCACAATTACGAGAAACCTATTCTTCTTTTTATTGTATCTCTTTTATTCGATGACACCCTTGTGTTCTCATTACAATACTTTACAAGTAATTATTTAAGAATATCTAATGCATTCGTGTCTTTCCGTGGGATTCTACTAGAGAATGCCTAATATTTGATGTTATTGACTGACTCAAGACTTTTGCATCTCCCTATTGCTTTCGCTAGTGTTTTTCTATTTAACTTTAAAGCTCTTCTTGTTTTTCTAATCAAGCATTTATTTACTATTCTATCAGTTACTGTACAATTAGTAAGTGCACATCGTATATCATTACTATCTTTGGTGCGTCTGTTGACACCTATAGTTTGGTATGCTTAATGTATATTTTCAATAATTAACGCATTTTTACCAGCAACATTAGATGTTCTTAACCCCAGGGTATTCATTATAGGTCTCATCTTAATTAATTTCATCAATTTAACAAATAATTGACATCTTTGTATGTCATTTAAATTCTCAAAGTAATTATCCCAAATTTCACTATCTTTTCTTCTCGTATTTCTTTCAGACATTTTTTAGGCATTGGTTTTATAATGTTTTCATCAATTTCAATTAAGTGAATTGGTTTTCTTCACAAAATGGAAGGATGTGTTCTTAGAGCTCAAGATTCGTTAACAAGGTTATTTTCTTCATTCATTGTTTCCATACAAATTTCGAGATTAACATTTGGATTCTCAGGTAAAGGTTCAACATTAGGATTCATATCAATTTCTTCATCCCTACCAACATTATCATTCAATTCAATAAAAATATTCATTGCAAAATCATTATTCTCTAAATTTTCATTATGTATTTCATCCCCATTTTCTAAAACATTAGATACATTTGATATAGCAGATGTACCTTTCCCAGCACAAAGTTTTTGTATTCTCTTGAATTTGTTTATTCTCATCTCCTCCAATTGCTCTGGTGTCTTGTTCTTGACTTTCCTCTTGTCCTTAGCTCAAATTTTATCGCCCATGATTACAAAAAATTCAACTAGTGGGGTAGGAGAGAAGATGAACTACTAAAAAATCATGTAAGGAATGTACAGGAATCTGTAGACCAAACAGAAAGGAGGAAAAAATCCCATAAAAGAGATAAAAAGGAACGTTGGGGGTCACACTATATAAACAAAACATAACGTGTACACGTACGCGTTATGAATTTTCCCTATTTCCAAGGAATGCCTCTAGACTTGGATCTAGTTTAGATCCCCAAGCTTGAGGCATGGGACCTGCACAAACACATCAAACAACATGTTTTTGTAGGAAAATGCAAAAATCCTACTTATGCCATGATAAATCAACATAAAATGATCGATTCGTTTAAAAAACTTATACCATGACGTAGAGCAGAGTTTTTTCTTTGTATAAATATAAATTTTCAATTTTTATAACAAATATAAGGTTTTCATATTATTTATTTTCTAACTATGCCTTTTTATAATTATTTTTTTATGTTTAAATATGTCTATCTTTTGTCATGTATCTTTTTTTTTGACTCATCGAAATTGAATAAAAAAATTTAGGCAAAAACTAGGACTAATTTTATACATATTAAAAAATAACTAATTTTTGATATTTTTTGAGGTAGTTAGGGGGGGCATGGTCGGAGCTTCTTTATTTTTCAAATCTCAAAAAAAAAATTACTAGAAAAATCATAAAAAAAAATACTCGCTATAAAAATCTAAAAAAAAATCTAGCACAAACTAGATGCTCCTAGATATCTTTCTACCAAAGGGTTTTCAAAAATACTAAATGGTGCTCAATAAATGGTGGGGGCAGGAAAGTCACTCTATTATGTTTAAAAAAAAAAAACAGGAGCACCTATTGGTATTTTAGTTTATTTGGATCACTTACACTCATCTGTTTTCAATAAAATTTAGTATCCTAGAAACTAGATTCAAAATGTTACGATTCATGTTTATAAACATCTTACAATTGAGTGTAACTATTTCAAATAACTCGTACAAGTTGAATTTATTTATTTTTAAGAAAATGCGTCTTCTTAAGACCCCCCCCTTTGGCCCCCCAACTTGGTGCACTTACCTTGAGATAATGTTTTTATTTCAAAAATGCAATGATTGGCATCAAGAGGTACTTCTTCATTTGGATCCTTGTCCTTGAGAAGATTCTATAACATTAACATTTGAAATATCTTAAATAAAACCATACTGAACTAATAATTAGCAATGGCATTAATATTTTCAATATTTTTCCTATCCTCACTAGTTGCATCTCCTGTCAAAAGGAGAGTAGAATCCTCATCATTTTTTTCTTCAACATAATATCATGATCAAATCCATGTTCTTTTAAAATATTTCGCAATGTATTGTGTTACATGTTTAACAGAACAAGTTTCTCTTTGAAGGTTATTTCTCTGCGTACACTTTCTCTTGCATTTTTAAGGAGCTCATCTAACACTTTCACTTTAGTCCTTCAATGTTTGGTATTTAGACTGGTCGTAAAAATCCCATAGTTAGAAATTAGATAAACTATAGCAAGGCATAAAATATAATCTTCAAACTATTAAGTACTTATCAAGGCCAAGTATTTATCTGAATTTACAATAGTGACAAGTTTTTTGTCTCTATAATACTTATTAAATGATTTTGCCTCGACATGAAAATTTTTTCAATCTATTAGGCATTATTCTACATATTGGTAGAAAGATAGCTAGGAGCATCTAATTTGTGCTAGATTTTTTTTAGATTTTTATAGCGAGTATTTTTTATTATTATAATTATTTTTGGTGAGAGTATTACCAAATTGTACTTGAGAAAGCAAAGCATCAATTGTAACAGGTTCATTTTTTATCAATTGAAAAAGTTGTTCCCTATGTGAAAAATTATGATATCTTTCATTAAAATTTTTTTATCAGATCTTTCACTTTAATCTCCCATATCATCAATTCATTTATATTAGGAACAATATTTTCCATCACAAGGGTTATGAAATTACTAGCCACAAGAATGTTAGTTGAAAATTTTATTTTGGCATCTTCATCCAAATTTTCCTCCCCAATTGGTGAAGGAGGATCTAAAGTGGCTATTTGTTGTGGCACTGACATATCCTTTTGTGCAGACAGGATAAGATCATCGTTATGTCTCCCTATTGTTGTAATGTCATAAAGGTTGTTAAAGACAAGATAATCCTCATCCATATCTATATTATTCAAAACAAAAGTTCCTCCGGCACTCTACATGTCGTCCAATGAAAAGTTTGGGAGCTCTGAAGTGGTATACTTGTGTGTTCCCTTGCTCATTTTAGGGAAATTATCCTCATTCCCATACCACGAGGCATAAGGAGAGGTGGGCGTGTTGTACTCCTTAAGAGATGAGTAGAGGGGGTGGTCATGGGTTAGAACATGAGATTGAAGTTGCAAAAATTCTATGTGCCCATCGATAATTTAACAATATCATGTATGTTGTATGCACGAATTCAAAAAAGAAAACACTAATACACTTAAAAATAATGAAATCAATATGGATTTTTTAAATGCTATGAATGTTGTTATCCATAATTGATATATTGTTGGGCACTAGATTAGATGGGGGTGGTGGCATTACAAGCCCCAATTTTAAGGAAAAGTAGTTAAATTGAATGATAAAATCCTAAAACAAAGACTAATATAGATAAAAATTTAAATCTATGATTTATTCATACCTAAACTTGAAGGGTGAAGAAATTTTACGTAGACTAAATCTCTTATTGCTCATGGTATATAAGTAGTGTCTATAGTCAGTAGACACCATGGGTCTGGGTGATGTGTCGGACATGGCTGCACATTAGGAAAATGACATATGTCATTGACAGATTGTCAAGACTCAGATTATCATTAGTCTATTAACATTTTTTAATCAAAATTAAAACTGATTGTTCATTATGAGATTAATTACAACATGGATTGGCCTGAGTACGCATTTTATGTCTTGGCTATGAGACAATTCAAATGAATCGCGCATGTTTTTTCTTCTACTTCTAGGTTATTGGGTGCTAGTGACAGCCATAGATTCATATGTCATGGTGACATCAACCATAACATTTTCGCCCGAAGACCCCTAAGGCATAAGCATGGTTATGTGCATGAAACTATCCAACAACATGTCGAGCCATTGTTTTTCGTTTGCTTTGACCAATTGAAAATAGATTATACATATTTTTCAAAATCGATATTAAAATTGATTATTTTGATGAAAAGAATCAAGATAGAAAGCTTTAAAAACCAAATTATCACCAACTTTTGGATCCATAGACATTGCATATTTTTCAATCTTCTCGTGAAGTGCAGTTGGAATAGTTGTTGATTTCTGTGATGTGAAAACCCTTATAATATAAAGTAAGAATATAACAAGAAGAATAAATACCTGCACTAGGGTTCATAATGGCTTTTTCAAGGTCAAATAGAATTGTTGTTGAAATATATGAACACCAATCAAATCATACACTCCGAAAATGGTTTGGAGAAGGTAGTACATTGCCCACTGAGGAAATTCTGAAGGATATTCCCTGTAAAACAATGCGGGCCTGGAAAAATTCCACCATGGCCAAGAGAAATGGATATTTGATTGATTACATGGGTTAATCCCTCTTTTGGAAGAGATTATTAACCTCAGCCTCGACAAATAATCTTGTAATGAGACTCTAAAATTTTCTTTTCCTCATTAGGTAGAAGGGATTTTTGTTGATATGAAGAAATGCATTTTGATATGGGTAGCCGCATTAGATGATGAATATCATCATGGGTTATTCTAATGAAAAATTAGTACTAATGGTAATTCAACATTCAAAAGATCCATAAGAACTATTATACGTATGCAATACATTATCTAAAAACTTAGTTTCTGTCTCATATTGAGGCATGTAAAGTAGTCCATGGAACCCTTGAGTTTCCAATCCAATCAAATTGAATTTTTATTTCTGGGTCTTCAAGTAGTTGTAGTAATTGTGGATATAATAGGCTTCTGTAAACAAACAATGGAGTGCTAATTGAATTTTTTCTTGGTGCCAAGATTCTTGATCTTTTGTAAAAAAAGAGGTGTTGGTAGATACTTGTTTCGGTACCATGTACATGTGATCATGAAGAGCTAGAAGCTTAGTCATGTGGATAATACTAGAAGTGGATTGTAGAACAAACCATTTGGAATAGTAGCGGACGATGAATGCTCTGAAAAAATCTAGTCTAGAGAAACCTACTAAGTGCAAATGGGACAAAATGAATGGGGATGGGTATATATATAGGTAAGGAAGGGGCCCATTGGTTGATGCCAGGAACATGGGAACCGGTAATTTCTGGTAGCATGGGAATGTTACCAGGTGGAAACACAAATAGGATATCATGAGGCAATGAAATAATATGGTGTTCAGGTATTACCATTTGTGCTTATCAGACGACGTCGATATCCCGGGTTGTTACCAGCTAGAAATTATAAATTTGAAGGAATTCTGATACGGTGTGTTGGAGATCCCATACGCCAAAAGCTCTCGTGATGCCAACCGGTAACAACGAGACATGCGTTTATTTGATGTCTGCATCAATGCAGGTAGGCAGAACTCAGATGACAACGTAGAAATTTGTTACTAAGTGGCATAAACATCCACAAGGTTGGCACACCAGTTAGCATGTTGTCTATTACCAGTTGAGACAACTAATACTTGTTACTGGGTGGGATCATTCGTGATGGTGTCGTTACATCTGCATGTTATTGTTACTCATACGGTAACAAAATTTGATTGTCACATGGAAACATAGATATACAGATGTTATCTGGTTGGAAAAAACTAAATTCACCTTCATCCTAAAACCCTCCTTTCCAAGATTCACCAACAATGTGAATAGATATTTCAGCACATTCGCCACCCATTCTAGAATAATTTTTTCGAGGGGGGTCTTAAAACAAACTCTTCCTAACATAATAGATACTTTTCCCGCCCTTATCCCCAATCAAATGCAAGGCCAAGATAGCAATAATAGTATTGCGTAGAGTGGGAATAGGGGCATGCTCAATGGTCACCAATCTAACACCCTATTTAGAACCTGTGTTAGGTTCCTATGCATATTGTGATAAGGTCACCCATCTACGATCCTCAACTAATAAACTAGCACTCTTTAGCGCCATCTTCCTGCCTATGACAAGAAATCCAAGAATCCTATAAATATCATCCAAGGTGATGGAACACTCCCCCATAACGCCAAGAAATTAGAAAGTGTTTTGATCCGCATCCTAATAAGTCAAAAATTCGAAGAGAAGGTGACTCGTTGGGAAAAATGGCCATGTCTAAGCTAACCACCATATCCCTGCCCTCTATAATAATACTCTCTCTAATTGGTGTCAATAACTATATAACCTTAGGTAACCACTCCTGATCTCTGGAGATCTAATCACATCTAACATAAGCCCCCTACATGTCCAACAATAAGGAAAATTGAGCATATTAGAGTCTAATAAATGCATGATAGGCTCATAATAATAATATAAATAAACATCCATGAAAATAATTAAAATTTCACATTTATCTTCTTATGTTACAAAAAATTCTGTGATGGTTATGAAACCTCCGCTCTTAACAGAGTGGTGGTTGTGTAAAAACCATGGTAGTCTGCTACAGACTTCCACTCTCCACAACTGTCGTGGAGTTTGCGCAATGACTGTTGCAGTATTTACACAACCGCCACTCTGTGATGGAGAAAAAGTTGTGCAACTGCCGCATGGCGGTCGTGTCAACTCAAGGAAATAGGTTGTCATGCCCTTGAAAATAAATAACTCAAAAACACACTGGAAATAACCAAAAAAGTTTAAACAAGTTGTGAAATACCTAAAAAATGCCCTCCCTATGAACATTTCAACTATAAATTTACTAAAAATATTCCCCTCCTACAACTAGTTTCAAATGAAGCATGAAAGTTTAGGGATAAAAACAAATGCTTGTAACTTACATGTTCTTAAGCCCTCTACTGGTTGCCACTAGGTTTGTTTCCCTCATGACTGAATTGCTCTTTGTATTTGACTATACTCACGAGTGAAACAAACTCACAGGAAATCCATAGCTCCAAATTTAGCTAAGTGGGTATGCACAAATGATTTCTAAAAAATAGTAAAAATTGATATATATATATATATATATTATATAGAGCTCACATTTGGTCTCTCTAAGGTTGTCTTTGTGGGAGTGTATGTACAGGTTGGCATGCTAGAGAAGGTATATTTTTCATCCTCATGGATATGGTAAGTAATATTTTCTTTTCATTTCGAAATATTTTGGATAATTTTTTCTTATAGCTACACTTGATTCATATTTCTCTTTTGCAGGTTGTGGGAAAAGTTAGACTAACATAATTTCAACACACAGTCGAACAAGGTAATTTTTTTTTTAACTCTCCCACTTGGGAGTGCCATACTCAGAAATCATGTTTTACCCCCATTCATGGCTAAATTTCTCCTCCGAGAAGGAAATATGTACACACCCAAAAATTACACAGTGATATATTGAAGGACACAGTAAGTCTATGGTGATGAAATAATTTTTTCTAGAGTAACGATGAGATCTAGATCCTCTCCCTTCATCTTCAATGTGCTTGTCATGGCCTGTTTGTCCATGTTTCTAAGTTTGAAAGTTTGTTGCATCCTTGCAAGCCACTCTCCACTCTTTTTGTGTTTAATTTTGAATTTTAGTCACGCAACTGTCAGTCTACACAAATTGGTGGTTGCGCAACCATCAGTCTGCGGAGACCGACGGTTTTTTCACTTTTACCCGTGAGTTAAAAATATGTGCGTTGTAATGCATGTCTTCAGTTCAGGAGTGATTTTCTCACATGTTTATTGACCATTTCACTTGGTATTGGGCTTGTTGAAATCTTATTGATTTTCTCCTCCTAGTTTACTATGTTTAGAAGGTTAATTGCCTCTTATGTGTATGTGTTGTCACTTCTTGTTGGACATGTGTTATTGGACTTATTCTCCCCAAGATTTTCATAAAATCCCATACTTTACATTTAAATGATGGGTTAGAGTTTTCATATTTGATTTAAAAAGTTATGTTGTCCAAAATCTTGCTAGGAATCACACATACAACCTAGTACATTAATCTGTTCTTTCTAGTATTGCATTTTCAACCAATTTTCTTGCAATCGATCAAGCTATAACCATTTTCTTGGGTTTTATTGCTACCAAACAACACTCTGCAGACCTTGGATCAATTGGGAATCAATGTTTGGAAGAGAAAACAAAGATGAGGAGACATAACACACAACACAATACCTAGAATTATTATCTCATATCAATAGTTATAGGTTGGGGATATTTTAAATTCTTTGAATCTTTTGATTAATTATAATCATTAAAGTAGAAGAAGCATATTTTATTTTAAATTGGTAAAATTAAACACTTTCTTCATTTTTAGTATTGTTTGTACACGGATTTTTTTTCCATTGATAACTTCTTCCCTACTTATCCCTGTGGATCTGTAAGGGAAAGTAGTTGGAGGAAGATTTTGTTTCTGTATTTCTTTGTCACTTCTTCATTAATGAATCATTTTTATAATTTATTTTCACTTTTCTAGTGAAATATTTTAGTGTAAATAATATATTTCTTTTTAGAAGTATTTCTTTTCTTTCCCGTGACCTTGAGGAATGTATAGTTGGAAGAAGTTTCACTTTCAAAATAATAAATTTAGAGTACATTTTTTTGTTTATAGTAGATCTATTTTCCACAATCCTACAATAGAGGAATAACCACATCCAGCTATTCCATGTTTAGATTTTTGTAATTTAGAAGTAATTTGTTTCATTTTAGATTAGTTTCTTTGTCTGTGCCTGCAAGTGTTTATTTTATTTTATTCTTCAAATCCAGAAAACACAAAAAAGAAAGCTTAGGAGTTTAAATTGCTTTGTTCATTTATTTATTTTAAAAGCTTTGCTGAAAATACAAAAAAAAAAATTAGCTTCTTGTTGTTTTTCTTTAATTAAATATTGGAAAATTGAATTTAATTAGATTAAAGGGGAAAGTAAACATATTTAATTTAATTTATATTCATTTGTATTTTTTATTTAAAGTTATGAATTAAAGGTAGAATAGAAATTGGAATGAACACAATACCCATTTCCTTAGTGGACTAGGCTACTTGTACTTAGCCCTCAGTCCCTTTAGTTACTAATTGTTTTTTTTATTCCATCTTTCTCATTGATTTGGTGCCCATATGACCATTCAGGGTACACCTAAGCCTCACAGAAGGATCCTTTACCCAATTATAATCAATCCAATATCACTCGTTGTCAGGGAGACATAGACGTAGGTTTATGACATCTATTCTTTAGAGAAACTCCCGTAAAACCAGAGATCATTTTCCAACTTAACGCCCTTAATGACAAAGTGAAAATAACATAACAATATTGGGAAAATCAAGCTTATAGGGTTAGACCACACAACCCTTAGCTTGTCCTTAAAACATCATCTCTTATTCTTACATGACCCTCTTTAGAGAGGAACATTTAGAGGCAGAAGGACAATTCCCTCGAATCTCATTCCCATCCCATTTATCACATTCCAGCTATCTCGACATGACCTTGAGTATTCGAATGCATCTGAAACCAGGTGTTGATTTTCAGGTGTATACTCCTTAAAATTTAGGTTCAACTTAGAGCTACAATTTTAATGTTATTTATACAAATCAAACCAATAACTAATTAATTTTAATAATTGAAGTACTTAATATAAAATTCTTGAAATCCTAATAAAAAATGACTATAATAATATTGTCTTTTGACCTTCATATATGTTGCATACTCATTCTAGGGCAGTCATCTACTCAGATCTGTAAACAAAAAAGGCACACTATCAAAGTCAAGTCAACCTAAGGAAAAGGATCAAATACAATTACATCGTTACAAGGTCATTGCCAACGATTTGGTTGTATACATTTTAGCTATCACATGATACGCAAGAATCACATGTAGTTTGAGCTCTCTTCGAAATAGTGGCGACGTTGGTAGTGCACAAGGGTGCTTACAACCCAACGAATGTTTGTTTTTCAGGACTCCCTCACCATCTAGGGTTTTGAAAATGCAATCAACTGCACAACGATCATTGCACAATGTTGAAGGTCCATATTGCATACAAGAACATATTAGGAAGTGGTGCACAGACCTAGAAAACTTCAAGAGTTGAGAGCATAAAAGGATTAGAGAATACAACAAAGTGATAGCGGTCGTATGCTTTGGGTTGTGCCATACAACGTGGTCTAGGAAGTGTTGCAAGAAAGTTTTGAATACAAAACCTTGTCAAACCATTTCCAACCCTTTCCAGTCATCAAGTCATCGTAGATCAACACACAGTCCAGGATATCAACTAAATCTTCTTCTCCCATCCATTTCTAATGATTTGTTTCATATATATATATATATATATATATATATATATATATTTGTTCATGTATTATCTTGATATTGTTGCAATTATATTTGGAAACTAATGGATTAGGATAATATACTATCGGTTACTACCCCCTATACATTTCACCATTTAGGTTAAATCGGGTCCTTATGAGGCCTTAAAATGGTCGAAAGGCTAAAAATATTTGACCCACCCTACAACTATAGGTATGGGGCTTCATTTAGAGTGTAGGACAAGGTTTCCTTTTCTAATACTTGACCCTAGAGCGGTCTATAAGGTAAAATTTAAGTTTCACACACTAGGAAACCAAAATCAATAAAAAAATGGTCAAATCAATTTCAAAGAAATAAACAAACAAGTGGGTATTAATCCAACCAACTATACTAAAACAAGAATAAGACACAGGTCACATAAGAAAGGGATTGACTCCAACACCCTTCGAGATCGATACAAGAAAAATGAAACAACCTAATTCTAAGGTTCCATGTATGGGAGACCCTATGTTGGCAAGTGAATCGATGTGGAGTTAGTCCCCTTTGTCCTCTAACTGTGTAGTGTAAATATTTACATGCAAAGACCTATTTTGTGCACACTCAATGCAAACACCATATCTGCCTATTATAATTTACAAGGTCTAAAATCACAACAAAGGAGCATGCATTAATTTCACAATTTCACATGCAAGTCACACACAATAATCTAAAATCAATATACATAAAATTCATTAGAATGTAACACCATGCTTCAAAATGTAAGCAACACATCATTTATCCTTTTAATTAACACATAAGTTATTTAAACTGTTCAAATCGACTAGTATTTCCATATAATGTTTCAGTGTTCACAATCACGAATTAAAAGTAGAAATCCAATAAAATATATATGATAAATCAGCCATGATACCTAAGTGATTTTAAACCTTCAATCGCATACATTGCAAATCAAATTCATATCCATATTCACAATCCATTCAATTACAATCAATATTTTAAATTTATCCAACGAGTGTTTACCAAATCCAAATTCAATCTTTCACAAGTAGTTTGTTCTATTTTATCCTATTAAGAGTGTAATTGAAAATAGTTAGCATTTTAAAACAATATAATACAAACTTAACATCGAACTATATCCAAGCTGTAGTAGTTTTCATTCTTCATTAATGTTATAATATTTAAAACAATTAATTCCATTTTCAAATGAACACAAAACACATATTCTATCTTATTCATTTTTTTCCAACAAGCTATTATATTTATTCTAATTACTTATAATTGCATTTGTTTTTGTTTATATTATAATCATAATTAGTACACGAACTTATATATTTATGATCTAACTCTAAATTTGAGGGTTGTATGGTCTAAGGCATTCCTTCATTTCCGTGATTAGGAATATTTCTAAAGTTTGTGGCGAGGAGAGATGGTTCTAAAAGTTTTTGTTTCAAAAAATGTTGCTAAAATTTTAGCTTTAATTCAAAACTAATAACTCATTAATTTTTAAAATGAGCTTAATTTATA
The DNA here is from genome assembly GCA_019776745.2 of Taxus chinensis. Lineage (NCBI taxonomy): Eukaryota > Viridiplantae > Streptophyta > Pinopsida > Cupressales > Taxaceae > Taxus > Taxus chinensis. The sequence continues at coordinate 593,972,054 of CM034151.1, read as the reverse complement.
TGAAATTGTCAAAATCCTAATAAAAATTTAGCTATAATAATGATAATTTACAATTTTATTATGTAATTGTGTCATGTTTTAGCTTGCCATAACCTTTACTAATCTCCTCGAATTATTTCTAACCATTATATTCATATACAGCTAAGGTATTGTTTACCGTAATAAATTTTAAGCTTCGCACACAGTTGGAAATAAATTTTTAAATGGGTAAAACATTGTGCTTATTGGTTGGGTGTGAGCTGAACTAGAGCTTTTCCCATATTTCCACCACTGAACAGAGAATTGAATGCTTCCAGGAAGCTCTCTATCCCATGCGTCACCTCCTCTCTGTATTTTATTTTTCCCTCTTTCATATACCCTCCCATCTCCTCTACAAATCCCTCCATACAGTGCATATACTGGGACGTAAGAAAGCCTTGCATCTTCCCACATTTTCCTACCAAGTTGATAAGGTTTCTCACTCCGTAGCTTTCCTTCCAGTCCTACAAAGCACAAATTACAATGCATCATATTCATCCATGGCGTGGGTACTATGTATAAGCAAAATTGCATCTATTTCAGAGCTCCAGAAAATATATCTGTGTAACCTGGTTATATTGAGATATCATTCCACAGATTGGAATCCTTGCATTCATGTTGATGTGGTTGAGAACAGCCTCCAACATTTTCCCTCCCACATTATCAAAGTAAATGTCTATTCCCTTTGGAAAGCACCTGCCCAACAACCAATTATTGCAAGGAAGTAGCACTGACATTTATCTAATTTGAACCCTAATTTACTAGCACCAATACTTACTTGGAGAGCGCTGCATCCCAATCTGTTTCTGACTTGTAATTGAAGGCATCATCAAATCCAAATTCTTCTTTCAACATTTTCACCTGAGCTTAAAATTATGGGCAGTTTAGATCTACTACAAATTAAAATTTAAACTTACAACTATTTCATTTTATTTTATTAGAATTTAAAATTTATTTTTTTATCTACTACAAATTAAACTAGTGTAGATGTCTTAAATAAATCTATCTAAAATATGCCGAGATATCATTTACGAGGTACTTATCTAACTATGCAAGGGTAATATAAATATACCAAAAAATAACAATTAAAAATAAATATAATAAGGATATTATAATAAATGTATCCATATGATATACACCAATAGATATTAATTTCCCGTTGATTTGTGGCAAATAGAATCATTTAGCTAGGTGATTATGTAGACTCAAAAATATCTATTAAAAAAAAAAAAAGACGCAAACATTTCTACATTGCCACAATATTAATATTTTTTGATTGATTTATTCAAGGAAAAAGAAACAAAATTATTTAGGTGACAGTCCAATAGAAGTCAAATTTATGAACGAATTGTCACATGACGGTCAAATGAACGTCAAATTTAATGTCACAAATAAAATTGAACAACACACTCCATTACAACCTTGCCTATCTTTATAAGATCCTAATAAAATTGTTAGACCTTAAATTATGACAATATAATGAAATTGTTATGACCTTAAATTATTCAAAAAAAATTAAAAAACTTCAAACCCATCATCTCGAAACTCCACTTTTCCTTCCCATTTGCTGAATAAGAAATATTTAATGCATAAATCAGCTAAAACTGCGTACTTCCTTCAGAATTTATCGAGTCAATCAACCCTCAATTCGTACTGTATAATCCCTCAATCTGGCATATTTTGACTGCCAAAGCTCCTGATTCCTGTTTTGGTTTCTTATCTTTTCCTGAAATGCATCCACTTCAGGCGAGATCTGCATTCATTACCAGAAAAGATGCTTGCAATTAGGCTTCTGTAAATGGCTGCTAATGTCCAGTTATCAATTTATATTTTTGGCAATTCATTATACTTTAATGTACTACTTAGATCAGATTGCAGATTTAAGATCCACATCATCACACTTAGGATCAAGTTTACGTCTGGGTTATTTCCTTATATTTGAGTACAAATACTCCCTTTGGAAATGGATGCTAAAATACTGGCTCTACACACCTCACTTTTCCATCTCCTTGGTAAGGATGCAAGAAAATATTCACACCTTCAAAAGCTTTCTACTCTTCTAATTAGACCAATGGTTAATATAAAGACAGACAAGTCTAATTTAAAAAGGTAATGGTTAGAATTTTTCCAATTCAATTTATTATCAATTTGATTTTTTTACTAGAATGTATTTATTTTGGCAGGATTTGTCATTTCATAGTTGTGTTAAATACATCTTTTGATTCTATTATCAAACTCAAAATGTGTGTTTTGGGATTCATTCTTTTTCATTTTTATTGGGCCTAGTGAATTTTTTCTATAGTTATTAGAAGTTAAAATTAAATTGGTATATATTATATGTTAAGATACTTTTTAAATTGTGAAAAAGTAGAAATAATTATGTCGAGAGGTGACCTACAATGACAACTTGAATAGTATGATAGAGGTGTTAAACTTTAATGCCTTCTCAAGATCCAATAAAAATGCCATAGTTCCATGGAGTGGGGCTACGTAAAATTTCTCACCAGATGTTATTGAGAATATTTATGAGCTTTGTTCATGGTGGTAGTCATATGGATTGCCAAAAAAAAATTGAAGAGCATAATTGAGAAAATTTAGGTGAAAATTTATCGGAATGTTGACTACAACAACCAGTCACATAACATGATTGCACATTGGACAATTTTTTTTTTTGATTTTAAGCAGGTGACATTCAAGAACAAATATTCACACTGAAGATGCATCCTTTGCTTTATCTGTGGTCCAATTCGCAACCTTGGATGTTATGCTCCCATACAGAACGCAAAAATACAAAAAAATAAAATCCTTGTTTTAAAAACTAAAGTTGTTGATCCGAAAGTAAGATACTTTTGGACGAATCACAAAGAGGACGGCAGCTAAGGTTTTTAGGTAGGTCTGCGGGCTCACGACTGCTCCCGTCTCCTGCACAACTTTGTTTTTGCCTTCCCCCGTGGCCTTTCAATGACCCCTCTCTCTCAAATATCTTTCCTAGTGGCAGCTATAGGAACACAGACACAGATTTACTGGTTCACCTGATACACCGTATATTGTGGTAAAAGGCATCAACCACTCCTGTAGTTTCACTTTCACTTCCGAAGGTAACTGATTCAATCTCTGCCCTTAAATATTCTTCCATTATTTGTATATTTAATGGCTTCTGGCCTCATACTGAAGATTTGCATCAATGTATCCATTCTACTTGGACCCATGACTGTGAGATCCAACTTTGTGCAAAGGGTTTCTTCATTGTTCATTTCTCCTCTCCCACTGATTATCAAAGGACACTTAATGAGGGTCCCTGGTTTTGGGGTAGGTCTGGTCTTGTTCTTATTCCATGGTTTTTGGATTTCGATCCTTCTACTATGGTAGTCTCAAAAATGTCAGTATGGGTTCGTCTCCCCAATCTTCCTCTCCCCTTCTGGCACCCTATGGTTTGTGTTGCTATTGGTGATTCTCTTTGTCGTTTCATCAAGATGGATGATGCAGTCTAAACAAGGGTTGTTCACTTACACTTGTATCTGTGTTGAGATGGATTTCAGCATAGGTCTTCCAGACAAGTTAGAGTTAGTCCATGATGGCTTCAAGTGGATTCAAACGCTCGATTATGAGAACACGACCTTTCAATGCCAGTTATGCCATCAAACTGGGCACCTTCAGGAGGTTTGCCCATTGTCACTCACTCAGAATAAACAGAAGAAGAACAAAGGGGTTCCCCACGGCCTAAAGGTTGGTAGCCATTTTCAGCGTCGGAAGTCAATGAATGCTCTCATCCCGAAACTTCTAAAAATATGAATGTTGAGATTCCCTTGCTAGCGGTGCTACCAAGCGGTCACATGTTTCTGAGTCTTTTGGTTCTGACCCAAGTCAAGATAGCCCTCGCCAAGTCTCTCTGCTTACATTGGCTCCCCCGCAGACATCGTGGACTGTTGTCACAAAATATAAGGAGAAGAAAGGGTGTTTTGTTGCGCTTGTATTTCAAGGGTCCTTTGGTTCTCATGGTCCTTATGTTACTTTGTCGTTGAATGGTTTTACTTTTAACATTTAGTGTTATTTTGTTGCTTTCCTCGGCTTAGCCTACTGTACTTGTGACTTTGACGCGTGCTCTCATACCCCCTGCTTTTTTTGTTGAGAGAATCTTACATCATATTGTATTTAATATTATGTAAGATCTTTTTCATAAAAAAAAAGGAACAAATATGAAGAAAAATCACCTTTTGATCGCTACCAGCACTCCCAACAACACGGCAGCCATTGATTTTAGCAAGCTGGCCGACCAAAAGTCCCACCGCCCCTGCAGCAGCTGAAACGAACACTTGATCTCCTGGTTTCGGCTCTCCAATTAACACCAGCCCTACCCAAGCACTCAATCCCACAATCCCTGATCAAATTTCCAAACTCTTTTCTTAAACGTCATATATAGATATAAATAATTTCAGAATTGAGGTGTTAATTTTAACTAAATGAAATCGCCGAGTATTCGCTAATCCCTGTGATTTACTCAAAACAAAAAAATAAAGAAATGAAATGATATGGATAACATTACCCAGAGGACCCAAAAAATCTAAGGGTTTATAAAGATTGGTATCGAGCTTTCTCAGACTAGATCCTCCCAAAATACTGTACTCCGCCACTCCATATATCCCGCTCACCACATCACCCACTTGGAACTCTGCATTGGCGGACGCTACTACTCTTCCAATCATGATAGAAATAATCGGCTGCACAAAGGAGAACAAATCTGGATAGCATCGGTAACTAAAAGATGATAGGAATTGCATCATATGAGTTTGAAATACTAAAGGAAAAGCGAAAAAACCTGGTCTAATTTGAAGCTGTCAATATTGAGTAGGGCGTTGGAATCTTTCATAAGCCATCTGAGATATGGATCCACAGACGCCCACATATTCTGCACAACAACTTCTCCTTGTTTACACGCATTAATGTCTAATTGGGTTTCTGTGATTTTCAGATGATTGTCTGTAACAGGCCCTTCATTGGCGTATGAAACTAGCACTACTGCTCTGTTTTTCAGTAGATGCCCCATGCTTCCCTCCTTCCACACTATTCGTCTAAGCTCACAACGTGATTTTACATTTGCAAGGGAAGGGCCCGAAAATCTCTATCCTATATGACTGGCCTTCTTTCAGACACGTACCTCCAGCTCTGGCATTTTCTTATAACTTGGAGCAACGTGTATGTTAAAGGTTAAATTTCATAATAATTCGAGGATTATTATGATCCTTTTTAAGCACCTCTACCTATTCCCTATAGATTTCAGCATTAGTTAAATAGCCTCGTCAAGCAGCACTTTTTCCTTGCGTATGCTCTTCACTGATTTGATATATATGTATGTAATTTATGAGGCATATAACTCAGTTGACATGTATTTTGGGGCAGATATATATATATATATATATATATATATATAAACAAGCACCTTAAAGTAGCTAGTACCTTTTTTAAAAGTTGCCATGTGTTTGTTGGATTAATAAAGGTTGATAATTGTTGATTGATGTAAAAGAAGTGGGTTTTTCTAAATATGTAGTAAACTTGAAGAAGAAGTTCGTACAAAGTTATTGAAGATATTATTATAGTGGTTATTATAGAAAAAGTTGAAGCGGATATTGGTGAAAAGAAGATTAGTGCAAAGGATATTGAACATCATTTGTATAGAAGGAATTGACCAGAGCCAAACTTGTTGATCGGGATTTATGGGGAGATGAAGCTCAACGACTTTCTTCTCCGACAGACTTATTTTTCTTTGTAGTATGTGACCTTAATTTTATGGTTCGAGTTTTCTTTCAAGCATCTTGTTTAGACTCGAGGCTATTATGGAATATCACAAATCTTACTCATTTCTATAACAAAAGAACTAAGCACATCAAATAAAACATTCAATTCTTCATGGGCACTTTGACTAAATTGTACACAAAGTGTGTTTTATTTATTTATGTTCAAGTTTTTATTGTTTGTGGCAAAGAAAGAATCAAACATAGGCTTCAAAAATGATGTTGTAGAGTTTTTATTCTTTTATACCAAAATAATATGTATATAACGCTAAATATTCTCCCTAATAATTTTTTAGTCACTAATTTCAATATTTGTAGAGTGTATATATTTATCCATTTTAAGTTTAAATTATGAATTCTTTGAGAAAATTTCTTTCCTTCTAATGATCATTACTCATCTTCATAGTCAAGAGGATGAAATTTATAGAAGCCCATTAGTGAAACATGTTGGCTCAATTTATGAATATCCAAGGTAAATATAAAAGTGTTCAATGAATATAGAAATTATAAAAAACTATGTAACTAGTTCTCTAAGTAGAAATGAATATCTTCCATTCACACATGATATGAAATTAGTCATACCCTACCAAACTCGAGAACGATACAATTCTTTGAGTAAAAAAACCTTCAAAAACCTTCAAAGATAAGGTGTTGTGCAACTCCTTCACTAGTGTATGCTTCTTTTGGTGAAATGTTTCTATTTTGCAATCATATTCTCTCCTCTATTTACTCAATGCCACTACCAATGTTGCATTGCAACATGGATTGCGAGTGCGGTTTATAGAATTCATTGTGGTTTAAAGGGGCGGTCCCATGTTGGGGGCAATGCATAAGTTTTTAGCACGTGTTGTGGAGCATTTTTAGGAGAAATTAGTTGCGTTGGGTCCCACATCTTCCAATTATTTCTATTGGAGGGAAGTGCATTTGAAGGGAAAAACATCTGACACCAGTGCTTTGTGGACAGATGGCCTAAAAATGTAGAATTCAAAAACAAACATTTACAACCCCCCACCCATTTGAGTCGTTGTAACAAGTCTCCCTATGCAGCGCGTGCTCCATTTTTTAAGGAGGAGATTCTGTTTTTTGTGATTGATAAAAATTAAATAAACTATGGGACCATCTATCCTCACAGGTTCCTTGTGGTTTCCCCCAACATAGGACCGCTCCTTAAAATTCTTAGAAACATAAATTCAATGTCAAGTGGATTTTTCACAATTTCTGCAAAACTTATCATGCATACTATTCGGGGTATAATCGATCTATCTCCCAAATCTGAAAAAAATGCATTAAATAGGTGGAAACTTAGGAAAATTTACCTATGGAGGAGATGAATTTGGGAATGAAATAGATGATGAGAATCTTGTGCTTTTAAGGAGGAGTGGTATTGTGTTGGAAATGAGGTGTCTCAAGCTTGCTATTTGATTTATTCATTTAAAAAATTTCTAGAGTTGTTTCACATTGTTGGTGCTTTGAAAATAAGTTGTCAAAATATGCCCATATGATAGTATATCATGGAAGGGTTATTTTTAGAGATGTTATGAAATTTTTTATGACATCTTTAAGGGTCAAAAATTAGGGAGAATATTGTGAATGTGAGAGCCTAATTTTAGACCGAAATCTTGTCTTTTAATGCAATTCACCTCATGAGAGGTTTTGCACATGGTTTTGTAAACCACTGATGGTTTCATGTATAATTGGAGGTCTATAAATTGAAGGTTTGAGGAATAGTTTGTGTGGTGAGTTTTGCAAGTATTGTTATGTTGGAATGCAGCCTAAATTCTTCCAAAATTGTTTACTGGTAATACTCCTATAATAAACTTGTTGTACAATTATATGTAATCTTGTTGTTGGATTTGAAATAAATTGAGTGGGATTTTGGAGTGTGGGTTTTTCATTTGAAAGGGTTTTCCCCATGAATATCTACTGTTTGTGATCATTATTTATTTTCTTGTTGTGAATGTGTTGCTGGATTTTTTGTAACTATTTGATTAACTTTTAAAAGTTTTGCATAATATCTCTCCTCAAGATTGGCTTAGGAAGTTGTTCCACTACTCTAATTTCCATACAAGTTGTATCAGAGCATGACCACCTTTTGTTTCAGTTGTGAGTTGTTGGGTTTTTTGTGCTAATTAAGGTTTGAGTGGGAGCTTGTGCAAATGATATTTTTTGATCTTATTGCATATATTTTTCAAATGGCGAGCACATATGGGAGGATTGAGGTGGGGAAGTTTTCTGGCACAAACTTTGAAATGTGGAAGCTAAAGATGGAATATCTGTTGAGTGATTGAGATCTATGGGATGTAGTGGATGAAAATATCCAGAGGCCTAAAGATCCAACTTTGGCTACAGGATATGATGTAATGGATAGAAAAGCTAAAGGTTTCATTAGACTATGTCTTGCAGATTCAATCCTAATAAATGTTCATGAATAATCCACTTCAAAGAATCTTTGGAAGAAGTTGGGTGAAATATACCAAGCTAAATCACTAGTAAATAATATTTTCTTAAGGAAGAAGTTGTATTCCTTGAGAATGGAAGGTGGAAATATATCTTAACATCTAGAAACATTCAATATGTTGGTGACCCATTTGACCTTAGTTGGGGTTAAGATGGACGAAAAAGAAAGGTGCCAAACTTTATTATGTTCATTGCCAGACTCATGGGACAACCTAGTCATGGAAATTGGGAGCACTTTAGTCACTCTGATGATGGAGGATGTTGTTGGTTCTCTACTCGCCGAAGAGATGAGGAAGAAGGTATATCTGTATGCCAAAGAGGCTTTGAGTGTTCGAGGAAGACCAAAAGAACGAGGCAAAGATGAGAAGAAGTGTGGTCGTTCCAAGAATAAGAGGAGATCAAAATCTCCTGGTAATTCTAAGGCGATATGTTGGAACTATGGAAAAATTGGACACTTTCGAAAGGAATGCAAAGAAGAAAAGAAAAATAAGAAGAAGAAGAAGTGAACTTCTGATTCTAAGTCCAAAAGGGAAGAGGAGATGCCTTTATTGTAGTTTTTCCCAATCATGCAGGTGATAATGCATGGTTGATAGACTCATGTGCATCTTTTCACATGACTCCTAACAAAAATGGGTTTAGTATGTATGAAAACTATGATGGTGGTAAGGTGTATTTGGGTGATAATTGTTTTCTTGACATTTTTGGTCATGGTAGTATTCACGTGAAATTTTATGATATTAGAGTTAGAAGATTTGATGGTGTCTTACATATCCCAAGACTAGCAAGAAATTTATTATCTGTTAGCAAGCTAATAGATGCGGGTGTGCATGTATAGTTTTCTGAAGCAAGTGTGAAAATAATGAGAGATGTTATGGTGATAGAAAGAGCAAGCAGATTGGGTACATTGTACCAACTTGATCCATGCACGGTTGAGTGCAATAGCACTTCTGATAAAACTAAGTCAGAAACTACTTCCCTGAAAAAAGAGAGGGTTTCCTCTTCTGCAGATGGTTGTGGTTTTTGGGTACTCAAGGAAAATTCCTGTAGAGAAGACCATGTTATGGCACCAAAGGCTTGGCCACATTGGAGAAAAGGGTTTAAAATCCCTTAAAAATAAGAACCTCGTTGAGGAGTTGAATGCTTGTAATCAGGAGTTTGATATTTGTGAGCATTGTATTTATGGCAAACAGAACCGCGTTCAATTTTACTAGTTTACTCATAAGTCTTCATGTATCTTGGATATGATCCATTCAGATGTATTTGGTCCTGTTAATGTTGATTTTATTGCTGAATAAATTTATTTTATTACTTTTATTGATGATTTTAGCAAGAAAACATGGGTTTATTTTTTAAAAAGTAAATCTAAAGTTTTTAGTCGTTGTAAGGAGTTAAACACAATGGTTGAAACTCATACTAGAAACAACATTAAATTTTTAAGAGCTGACAATGGCAGTGAGTACTGTTATGTAGAATTTGATAGATTTTGTACATATTGCAGGATTAAAAAGACAAAATACAACTCCGTATTATCTGCAACATAATGAAAATGCAAAAAGAATGAATAGAATGTTGATGGAGAAGGCTAGGATCATGTTGAGTGGAGCTAGCCTAGAACAAAAGTTTTGGGTTGAAGCTATTGTCACTGCTTGTTATTTGATAAATAGATCTCCTATATTAGCGCTTGTTGATAAAACATCAATGGAGGCATGGTCGGGGGAAAAGCCTTCACTTAGACATTTGAGAGTTTTTGGTTGTGATGCATATAAACATGTGTCTAAAGAGAACAGAAAAAATTTCGATTCTAAGGCTTTCAAATGTATCTTTATCGGCTATAGATATGGTGTGAAAGGATACAGGCTTTGGGACCCTGTAGCACGAAAGATAATTCATTTCAGAAGTGTTAATTTTAGAGAGACTAAATATTCCCCCATTAATTTTCAGCCAAAACAAAAGAAAGAAATTGAACAGAAAAATGATGTGGTTCAACTTCCTTCTACACCTGAGAAAGTTGAATCAAGACCCTAAAATAGATAAGAATTTGAGGAGAGCTCCTAAAGCTCTGAATCTTCAGAAGAGTAAGAAGTGGAAGAATCTCCACCTCAGCCTATTCAAAGGTCTACAAGGAAAATAAAACCACCTAAAAGGTATGGGTATTCACCTGATGATTAGAAGTGTATATTTTATTTGAGTACTATAATTGATAAACCGAGATATGTACAAGAGGATTTGGGTATGAATGATGCAGAGTCTTGGAAAATAGCCATGGATGAAGAGATGGCAGCTCTTAAAAGGAATGATACATGGGACCTTGTACCATTTCCTAAAGATCGTAAACTTGTTGGATGTAAATGGGTGTTTAAGAAAAAGATTGGTTTGGATGGAAATGTTGAAAAGTATAAGGCACGGTTGGTTGCGAAGGGTTACTCTCAGGTTGAGTGTATTGATTACGGTGAGATATTTTCACCTGTTCCTAAAATGAAATCCATTCAGTTTGTATTATCTATTGCAACAAATTATGACCTAGAGGTTGAAAAAATGGATGTGAAAACTACTTTCCTTCATGGTGATTTGGAGGAAGAAATATATATGACATAGCCTGAACACTATGTGGCGAAAGGCAAAATAAATTTGGTTTGTAAGTTAAAGAAATCCTTGTGTGGCCTTAAACAAAGTTCGAGGATGTGGTACAAGACTTTTGATACATATGTGTTGAGTTTGGGATTCGTGTGGTCTAAATATGATCATTGTGTATATTTTAAATCTGATGGTGATTGTTTCTTGGTAATTGATTTATATGTTAATGACATGTTGTTTATTGGGAAAGGAAAAGGTTTGAATGCAGAATTGAAATCTGACCTCTTTGCAAAATTTGAAATGAAATGTATTGGTGTAGAAAAAAACATACTTGGGATGGAGATCCAAAGAGATTGTGAGAACAGAAAGCTATGGCTTGGCCATAATAAGTATGTTTGTTTTGTTTTGCAAATGCTCAACATGCAGGATTGTAAACCACTTTGCATTCCTATTACATTGGGAACAAAGCTCTCTATTTCATAATGTCCTTCATCCCCATCATAGATGCAAGACATGAGAAGAGTGCCTTACTGAAGTGCAGCTGAAAGATTAATGTATTCTATGGTCTATACAAGACCAAACATTTCCCAAGTAGTGGGAGTTATTTCTCGTTTTATGTCTAATCCTAGAAGAGTGCATTGGGATGTAGTTAAGAGGGTCTTCAAATATTTGTGGGGTACAAAAAATTAATCTATATGTTTTCATGGAACAGGAGATAAACATTCCCTGGGTATTCATGGTTTTGTGGATTTAGGTTGGGTTGGTGATATCAATAGCAGAAGGTCCACTAGTGCATATGTGTTTACTTTTAATGGTGGTGTAATCAATTGGATGAGAAAGTGATAGTTTCTGGTCGATTTTTCCACTATTGAGGCAGAGTACATGATAGCTACTCATACCTGTAAAGAAGCCATTTGGTTGAAGCGTTTGTGTTTAGACATTGGATTGAAATAGGGTGCGGTTATTATTTACTGCGACAGTGAGAGTGAAATCTTCCTTACGAGGAACCCTAATTTTCATGATAGGACGAAACACATTAATTTTCAAAATCACTTCATGAGAGATATGGTCGAGGATGATAGGGTGAAGCTAGAAAAGGTAGAAATAATTCCAAATGTTGCAAATGCATTAACTAAGCCCGTGAGAAAAAAGAAATTTAGGGGTTCTAATTTTATTGAAATTTCGGCCCCTATAATTGATCCATGATGGTATGTTTCTCTCAGCCCTTGCAAGGTATTTGACAAGTGGGATATTGTTGGAAATGAGGTGTCTCAACCTTGCTATTTTATTTATTCTTTTAAGATTTTCCTACAACTGTTTCACATTATTGGTGCTTTGAAAATAAGTTGTCAAAATATGCCCATATGATAGTATATCGTGGAAGGGTTATTTTTAGAGATATTATGACAATTTTTATGACATCTTTGAGGGTCAGAAATTAGGGAGAGTATTGTGAATGTGAGGGCCTAATTTTAGACCGAAATATTTCCCTTTAATGCAATCCACCTCATGAGATGTTTTTCACATGGTTATGTAAACCACTGATGCTTTCTTGTATAACCGGAGGTCTATAAATTGAAGATTTGAGGAATAGTTTGTGTGGTGAGTTTTGCAAGTACTATTATGTTGGAATGCATCATGAATTCTTTACTGGTATTACTCTTGTTATAAATTTTCTCTGAAAGTGTATGTAATCTTGTTGTTGGATTTTAAATACATTGAGTGGGCTTTTGGAGTGTGAGGTTTATCATCCGAAAGGGTTTTCCCCACGAATATCTGGGGTTTGTGTTAATTTTTTATTTTCTTGTTGTGAATGTGTTGCTGGAATTTTTGGAACTATTTGATTAACTTTTAAAGTTTTGTATAATATATCTCCTCAAAAATTTCATAGCAAGTTGTTCCACTACTCTAATTTCCTTACATCTTGTTCCTCATCTAGGTGAAAACAATTCTCTAGACTCTAATTCTTTAGCTATTCTTCACATGAAAGAGTCGTCTAAAATTCGCTATTACATCTCCCTCGTATTGCATCCTAATAAAAAACAATTAATTGCTGAAAATTAAAGCAAGCTTTCTAGCAGCAAATCCAAAGTAAATTTATGACACCAAGCTTTGCAAGAAAATGAAGTTGAATACAACCTCAATTATTACCGAAGAGAATTTTTTGTTTCCATTTTCAGCAGCAAAAACTCTTGAAATTGCCATCTCTTGGTTCACTTCTTGTTCCTCTCTAGTTATTGCCAACAATGTTTTTGTCTCTTTTGTTTGTTTTGATTCATCTACAAAGATCACATCACCAAAACTTCATTACTTTAGAAATATAACCAAAAACAGATTGCAAAGGTTTATATCCCTCATTCATTTATCAGAGGAAAGAACCTCATTTAAATAGTTGGAAAAAAGTAAAGAAAAGAGCAGTTAGGTAAAGAACAAGGATAAGATAACTTATTTGGTTTTGAACTGAAAATACTAAAGATAGGAGAAACCTGGATATTGATTAATGACAATCTTATCAAATGTCACAAGATCAAAGATTCGCATCTGATATAAAACAAAATTTTATGGAAAATATTAGCATCGTCTGAAGGATGAATTAGTAGACTCTCATTTAATCCCCTGGTTCATTTATTTCAATCTTCTCACCCTTGCTCAGAATTCTACCTCAATTTGTGTTAAAAATCTAAATCTTACCATCCATTTTTGGGGATTAAAATATCTCATTATCATATGAAACACCTTGAGAAAATTTATATCCATTGCCAAGAAAAACCAACAATACATTCTCAATATGTGCCAATCTTCGTTCAATTGGATTTGAGCAAAGGTGTGCCAAAATAAATCAAATTAATGATTAGTAACGATTGGGAGAAACCTGAAAATATAGGAAGGCTACAAAATCAAACTTGATAAATGGAAGAAGTAATCAAAGCTTTGCAGGAAAAACTAGTTAATTGAAATGTAACATTAAACATCTCAGCAAGATAGTTTGAGACTCAAAACCAGAGGAAGATTAAATGCACACTCGAGCACCTTCTCTTTGAAGCTTTATGATGTTGAAGCCGAATACACAAACATGGGCAGAGCTTCTACGATTTGCGCATCCAATAATCTGTGAGGAGGGGAATGTCGATTTAGAATTCTTTCAAAATTCTTAAACAAAGCTCAAAAAGCATTAAAGTTACGCTACTATCATGTTTGTTTTTAGGTTTCTCTTGAAAATATTCCTGCAATTTTTTTTCCCAAATCTTAGTTAAGATCCTACGTAAAAAATAATAATAATAATAAAAACCTTTCGGATTTGTGCATGAGCAAAAAGTAATTGAGTTGAATTAAAAAGTACAGTATCCTTGCCTACGGCAAGAACTAAAAAATGCATCATTGAACGAATAATGGATGTGACCATACTTTTCCAAAACCCTAATGTTCTCAATGGTGAGGATGTTTCCTCTGCAATGGTGATGGTGTATATGTCTGTAGGGGTACTCTGTCGACTGCCTTTGGCTCATATTTCAACACGCTTCCCCTGTGATGGTAAAGTTTCCCCTACATCTCAAATACTGGTTTAAAAGATGGTCATTTTTCCCTGCTCTACTACCGTTCAACAATGCCAGAAGCTATTCGTGAAGGAGAGCCCTCCTGTGGCTGTGACCGAGACAAACTAGGGAATGTATGGTGAATGTTTTCAGATATTTGCCAGTAAAGTTAAAGAGGTGCATATTTTGTATATCTTAGGCGAAGCAACTGAAGAAATGTGTCAACAATATTAGCAATAAGCATTCATTAGTAGGTTTAATGGTTTCTAGCCCCGCTCTATAGATCTATATCAACGACTCTCCACAAGTTAGACTAAGCTTTGCAAAGTCCACTTTTACTCTAAAGTATTTTTCTGCAAATGAATACGTCCAAATGGTTTTGAATGAGGGGCCCTCATTCTAGGGCAAAGAAAGGATTTCTCTATATTTTAATGTTTTCTAGTTTTAACCTAGACACAATGATAATATCCAACATGTCAGTATGGGTTTGTCTTCTAAATCTATCCCTCTAACTTTGGCATCTTGATGTGTTAGAAAGTATTGGAAATTTGTTACGTAAATTTATTAAATAAGACATCGAGCAAGTAGATTTGAGGTTGTTCACTTACGCTTAAATATGCACAGAAATAAATCTCAACCAAGACTTACCTGATAAAATATTATTAAAGCAGGGTGAAAAGCAGTGGCTTCAAATCTTAGACTACAAAAACACAACTTTTTGTTGTCAAATTTATAATCAAGCACAACATTTACAGGATCCTGCCCATAATTCAGGGAAAATAGTAGTGGTGAATCTTCGTTAATTCAAGAATATTCTATATTTCAAAATTTGGTTTTGGCGAATTTTTAGGGATCAACAACTTGTTATTTTGCCTAAATTTTCTACGTAGAAATTAATTTTAGGGGTCGGTTCGCCAAGTGTTTACACCAATATCCAACTTTTTATTTCAAATCTCCATTAGCTCATGAAATTGAAATTCGTAAAATTTTCCTTCATATATGTAGTGATTACAAATTTATACTTTCGAATATAAATTGCACATCAATTTTTCTTCACAATTCCTTTACCCGTGCTTATGGTCATGTGGGCATTAACGATTGAGATCGAATGCATTTTGCAACCCTCCAACATTACATGTATTTTAACAATTAATATTTAATTATTTTGAAGCTACATATATTTCGCTACTAGCTGATACCATAAAATATGACACCGGCGAATAGCAGAAATCAAAGCTATCGGTCAGTAACATATTTTATGCTACTGACCTATAACATTGTTTTCTACTACCGGCCACCCTACCAGTCGGTAGCATACAATATGCTACCGGTCGTTAGTAGAAAAAAAATGCTACAGGTTGGTAGCATAAAATATGTTGGTCAGTAGAATAAAAATGATATTAGATGGTAGTTGGAAAAAATGCTACTGACTGGTAGCATAAAAAATATTATCGGCCGATAGCATGGAAAAATGCTGCGGGCCGACAGTATGAAAAAATATTACCAGCCGATAGCAATTTTCCATGCTACCGTCTGGTAGCAAGAAAAATTGCTACTTGTTAGTAGCATGAAAAATTGCTACCGACCAATAGCATAAATGTATATTACCAACCGATAGCATTTTTTCACCGACGTCCTTAGAGGTAGGAAAAAAGAGTATGCAATTTTTTTTTGCTTATGTCAAATATTGTGAGGACAAATTTATCATGAGACAATCATTTTAACTACTAACATAAAAAAATAAAATTGTTTTCCAATTTTTCCCCCTGCAAATTAGACAGCCTAGCAGATCAGGGCGTTAGTAGTTAATGAACAATAGTGTGTTGCAGACAGTGGGTAGCTCATGGATACCTCGACCAAATTGTGGCTGAGTTGGTTTTTATGGTTGAGCTACTTTTGGAGAGCTCGACAAGTTAGGCTGATGGCGAGCTGGGGGAGTTGAGCGGATCGATTTATGCAAGTCGCGGGTTTTCCCCACCAGTATCATGTAGGGATGCTACTGTTCGATAGCATTTTTAATGTTACCGATTGGTAGCAAGTGCAGGGACACGAAGCAATGGCATTGGTCAGCGGGTCCCATATGAGGAGTGATGCATAAGCTTCGGTAGAATCTTTTGATGCTACCGATTGGTAGCATGTACAGATTCTACTGGTCAACAGTATAGGAGAGTGCTATCAGTTAGTAGCATGATGAGAACTAGTTTGGCAATGACGTGAGAGACGCAAGTAGTGTACAGATGCTACTTGCCGGTAGTAAAATTCATGCTATTGACTAACCACGAAGGTATGCTATCCACTAGTTACAAAGATGGAGGAGACCAGGGTAATGGAGAAGGCAACATTATGATTGTTATTGACTGGTTACATGAACTATGTAGCTGGATGATAGGACAAAAAATGCTCCTAACCGACACCAGGTAAAATGTATGGAACTAGTCAACTACATGAACATCAATGATAGGCTAGGCAATGATGAACGAAGTATGAATAGCTCAACAACCAATTTAATGAGGTATGATGCCCATGGCCACTTGTGCAACTGAAGTACCCTTGGGAAACATATTTTTATGATTTCCTATACCTCTTTTCAGAGATTTAATGAAGCCTGTCACTTGGTGAAGAAAATTTGAGGATTTCTCTCTATATAATGTAAATTCGTCTCCTTTGTAAGAGGAGACATTATGGAATGTAATGGAACTTTATAAAATTTGTTCCAAAGCTCTTATGAGTTGCAAACCTCGAATTTGGAAATTTTGTAAAAGGAATCTTGCCTTGTGTCTACTTTGTAATGGATTGTGCATCTCTTTTAGCAATAAAATATGTGTTTTGTGGCTTTTCTTGCGATAGATTGAGTTATATTGCACTCTTTTCCTTTTATTTCATTTGCAGGTATATTGTTCATCTTTTGTTCTTCTTGCAGGATCTAAATTTTCTGTGCCCCCTCTAAAATGGAGGTTTGAATGTGTTTTGGATTGTGGCACTTTTGTCTACCCCTTCCTACTTCATTTTATCTATTTTCACCCACTTGGTATATCTCCACCCTTATTCTTGGTGCTATCACCTCCCTTAGAGAGGATTTTAATTTTATGCATCTCTCTCTCCCTGGTCCCTAGGAATTTTAGGGTAGTGTTAGGTAGTTGCATTTTCCTTTCTAGGTGTAGTTTTAGCATTATATGGGTCAAGGAACTAACCTTCTCTTGAGGTCCATCTCAAGTAACATTCCCTATAACTTGAGAGATGGTCCCATGTTAGCAAAGAGTAGGGATCTACAATATGCAGATGCTAGGGTGCTACTTTTTTGAAGTAACAATTTTAGTATACACGGTGGGACTCATAAGTCAATATTTCCAGTTTTGTCAAGTTTGAATGTGTAGCTTGGTAAAATTATAGCCGTTGGAGGCTTTGCATCAACACATCTGGCCACTCCAAGTATCAAAATCTACTGGTTCCAAAAGTTAAAGAATCCAAATAAGGTCTAGAACAACAGAAGGAGTCTTTGAGTACCTACAACTATCACTAGGAAGAGGAAGAAGGGGAAGAAAAGTTTAGATATCACTATCTTTACTAAAAAAAACTATTTCAACACCTCCACCTGGTATGCCCTTCTTGTAATCCACTAGAGTTCTTAGACCCATCATAATGGCTGCACCACAACCGAATCTAGGATTTTTCAATTTTACTTATAGTAGTCCACTTACTCTCAATGCACGGAATCCTATTCCAGTAGCTACACTGAAGAGTATTCCATTCCTTACTGGAGAGAATTAGACAACCCCATATGATCACATAAAAGACATTACAAATGTGTGTGTTATGCATGAGATTGTTGACATGGATGTAGCTATCAAACTTCTAGCATCCTCATTCAAGGGGAAGGCTCTACAATGGTTCAAGAGTCTGACAGTAGGATCAATTCAAAATTGGAATGCACTATGCACAACCCTTTGTCATCAGTTCGGGGAGAGGGAAGATAATCTATCTATGTTAGAGAAATTACCAACTATAAAGAGGGCTCCAAATGAACTCATGGTGGACTTCAACTTCAGGTTACAAAGAACGTGGGATAGAATTTCGGTTCTTATAAGACCAACTGTTGAAGGTTCATTTAACTAATTCTTACAAGATCTTAATTCTGATATTGATGTTATGGTTCAATCTATGGGATATATAACATTTCTAGGAGCTTATGCATTGGTTATTAGAGATGAAAACTATTTAATTTAATCCAGAAAATTCCCCTAGACCACCAATGCCAATTTACCTAGAGATAGGAAACCCTAGTTCTATCCAAACACCTGAGTTAGCTTCTATCGCTACTCCTAGAAATAAAATGTCTAGTGAGACTTATACCTCTTCAAGCACCTTGGTTGGGCTCCAAGAAATCATCAAATAATTGCAAAATATAGGGAATGAGTTGGTGATAATCAAGATGTAGTAGGCCTAAAGTTTCAGACCTTATCAGCCTCAATACCAACCAAAAAAAACCCCCATATCAATCAAATAGACCTCCTACTCAAGTTGTAAATCAATACCAAATCCATTTTTCCACTGCTAAGCCATTCCAACCTTCTAATCATAATGCATCCTCTTCTTCTAAAGCTCTAGTTCCCATTGAAAATAATTTGGTACAAGATTATGAGTGGTGTTTTCCTTGCGGTCACCCACATAACGAAGCAACATGTCTTAATGACATCCTAAACCAAGCTTTAATGGTGCAAATTGCATATGCTTCCCAAGAAAAAAATTAGCAGAAAACAAGCACTTAGGAGGCACCTCAAAGTGACACTTCACTGGTGAATTGACAAGTGGAGGAATTTTTTGGGATAAATCAATCCCTTCCTCAAGGTGTAGTAGCAAACACAAGATCTAAGAAGAGAGAAATAGAAGAAACGAAAAGAGTAGATGAAATTTCTTCATAACCTTATCTCACACTTCAAGGATTTGGAGGCTCGAACACAATTCCAAATTCAAAAATTAGCCTAAGGGGCATGTTGTATCATCTCATGTATAAGAGAAATTGGTGGCAAACAAAGGGAAGAAAAAGAACAATCCATCTCCATTCAATATCATTGATCAAATGAATAAAAAAATGCGAGTGTTTCCATGTGGGAGTCATTAGAAATTCCAGGCCAAAGAGATTTATTATAGGTGGCCATGAACAACTTATCCATCCCAAATGGGCCATCCAATAATCAAGAAAGAGTCCTCACCAATCCTATGTAATAGGAGGGTCAACCAAATATGAACATGAAACCTCCACCACTCTAGGTGGCCTTGATCATTGGGAATAGCCTAGTACATAACTACATGATTGACTTAGGGGCAAGAAACTAGGTAATTCCAAAGTAAATTGTAGATCAGCTGGGCCTCAATTATGAGCTTATTTCAAAAGGAGTATTGCAACTAGATGGGAAAGCAGTGGGAATTGTTGGAGTCATCAAATGATTAAATCTCACACTGCATGCATGCCCTAATGTCACAGTTCCTCAAGATATATCTATGATTGACCTACCTCCACTCTTTTCCCTATGATTATCTTGGGACTTCACAGATAAAATTTGGGGCTATTTGTCAACTGATTGGTCTCACATGCTATTCAGAACCAAATATAGATCCAAAGCCACTATCAAGTCAGAGCCAATTGCCACATACCACATTGAGCCTTATGTGCCAAGTCCAATCTATGCTAATTACACTATTTTTTATCAAGAAGATTTCCCAAACACTTAAGAAGCATAGACTAAAATTAGAGGTATTTCAGATGTGACACTTAATAAATGGGCACACAAATGACATAACTATGTGGTGTCCACAGATTTCACCCTAAAATCTGGGACTACCCATTTGAAAAAAAAATCGTTCTTTTTAAAAATAACGGTTCTTTTTGTATTTTTATTGCCAGAAGATGTCTGTATTATGTTAGGATATTCCCAGTAAATCATATGAGCCAATTTTGACAAAAACTCAGATGCCCAAACTCATTTTATCCCTCTACCAAGTTTTGTTTACGGAAAATTTTTATTTAATTATTTATTGAATAAATAATGTCCCATTTGAAGTAAATTGTGCTATGGTTGAATCTTGATGAAGTTTTGCATGCCAGTATTCACTCATATCATTAGGGTTTTCACCAAGAATGAATTCAGGGCATTATCTGCAACTTCTGGCAACGTTTTTCACTTTTATTTATTTCTTTTGCATTTTTCTCTAATTTTCTCTACAGTTTCTTTGTGAAATTCCCCTAGGTCAATTCCTTCACCAGTATAGTCTGTTTAATTTCCTGAAGCATCTAGAGATCATCTATTGACACAACACCAGAAGGAATCAACCTCAAAATGCAAGCTTCTGACTAAAAAATATGAAGTCATGCACAAAAAGCCTCTCCCAGGCAAGTCGCATTTTCTAGAATTAATGAGTGTAAGCTACGATGTGATTTTTAGTAGTGGCAGGTAGGTGTGAATTTCTTACCTGCCTTATAGGGTACTTTTTCCCATGAATTGAAAGTCACTTAAGTTGCGATGGGAGAATTAGAGGCGACAGGAAGGCGATAAATTCTTACCTGCCTTGCAAGGTGAAAATTCCCATTATAGAATAAAGAAAAATCACTTAAAGCACTGATGGAATTTTCTGCCTACTTGGCAGGCTAAATTTTCCCACCAAAGAGATTTATTCACCCATGCAAGTCGTACTTTATCAAAGGAAACTAGTTTTAATGCAAGTCACATTTTTTCGAAGGAAGACTTTAAGCTGCCAGTGGGAATTTTGGCTGTGGCAGGAAGGCGGGAATTTCTTACCTACCTTGCAGGGTAATTTTTCCCATGAAGTCAAAGTCACTTAAGTTGCAATGGGAATATTAGTTGTGGCAGGAAGGCAGGAATTTCTTACCTACCTTACAGGGTAAAAATTCTCATTATAAAATAAAAATCACTTAAAGCACTGGCGTGAATTTTTTACTTGCCTTACAGGGTAAAAATTCCCATGATGAAAGTCAAATCACATAAGTGGAAGAGGAGATTTTTGGAGTTGCAGTGCACGGTGGAAATTCCCATCAAACTGACTTCTTATTTTTAGCAATTCCTCTTGCCAAAAAGTGCAACCCACCTTGTGTGAATACAATGCATTTAATGATATTTATTAATGGTTTATTCGCCTAATTTTGGTGCCATAAATAGAAGGAAAGTCAATGCAAGTGGAAGAGCTAAGGATAAGTCAAAGATGCATGATAAAAATAAATAAAATAAATTTATTTAAAAGCAACCAGTAACATGCATTATTGGGCGCCCAATTTGGGTGAATAAACATGATTGTTTATTAATTAAATTGCTAGAAATAGGAAGGGAAATTATTAGAAATAGAATGTTGAGGGTTATATAAGCATGGACTACCATAATAAAGAAGAAATTAATTATTTTTGATGAGGATTGCAGCCTAGACAGGTTTTAACACCAAAAGAGGGAGGATTTTGCATTAAAGTTTATTTTCCACTATCGAGAAGCTTCGAGTTTTGGTGCCTAGGGTTGGAATAGCCTAATTTTGGTCATTCTGAGCATCTACATGTGGGTATATGTGCCCAGGTGAATTAAATAATATTTTTTCTTGCTTTGCATGTATGCAAAACCTCAGATTTTAGGGCAGCAAACTTTAGATGCAGGTTTTGGTGATAAAAATCAAGTATTCATGTCATGGACTCCATATTTGTATGAATAAAATTGCAGGTATTCATCACAGGTGCTCAAATCAATGTCAGGTACATTGAATATGTCTTTCGAATTTGAAGAAGTTGTCAGATCTGTAGAAATGGATCCAATTGCAAGGGATTCCGGTAAAATTAAAAGAAAAAGAGCTCAAACAAAGATTATTCCAGCCATGTTGAATCATGATGAAAGAGAAATATCAGTAGAATTATGCATAGCTTCAATATGTGTTGAATTCAGTGATACAGACATAGGCCCTGAACCTATCACTGATTTAATTGCCAGATCCAGATCTCATAATTGCAAAGGCTTCTAGAAAAAATTCATCCTCTTTTTTCTAACAAAGCCTGTGTAGAAGTCAATGCATGGAAAATTCCTTCCAGGATCTTGTGCATGTGCTCCCAATATTCTAGTTGAAGCATTCATTGAATTTACTTTGCATGTACTGAAGAAGAATTACAAAATCTTAAAGGATAAAAGGGGAAGATGGGTCAAATCTAATACCCACAAGCAAATCACAGTCATTCATAGCTTCTAGATCCAGTTCGGTGATAATCAAAGACAGAAGAGTCAACCACATGTAGAATATGGAAGAAGAACAAGACTGGGAGGGTTATAGCTTTCTTCTTATTTCTTTTCCTCTTTCTTTCATTTTCTCTAACAAAGTAATTGAGCAATCAATTAAATTATAAAACTTAAGTGATTGGTTTAAAATTCGTTACTTAAAGAAGTCAATTACTTGGAAATAGGTGGCAAACATGCAAAATAGAAGGTTTTATTTTTTTAGTTATAAATCATGCATGTCATGCAAAGAGGAATTTTAGGAGGAAGATTTCCAGATGTTTCCTTTTTCATAGCTTCCACATGCAAGAAATCATTTAAAGTTTCATATTTGTAATTGCCCTTTATACACTATAAATAGAGGAAGAACCTATGGGTTAAAGGATCAGAATTTGTAATCAAAATTCTTGTGTTCCAGACTTTGAGTTGAAACCCTTGATAGCTTTTCGAAAGCTGAGGAATAGAGAGGAGGTAGATTTCTAGAGAACTTTGTGTCAATGGTGCATTTGTTTCTTATTTCTTTTTAAATCTTTGCATAAACTTTGTGTTATTTTAGATATGGATTTGAAACTTTCCTTTTCTTTGAATTCTGCATTTCTAGATCTATTTGTTTTAATCTATGTGCATGCAATCAACTTTGTAAACTATTAATTGGGTTGCACAACTTCTCTCCTTTCTTCCTGTTTCCTACTATTTTCGTCTTCTGCAGATATTTCCTTTCGCTTACAGCTACTTACTTTCTGCAAAATTTTGTAGCTATGGTTCATAAGTTACATAGTTAAAGTAATACCAACAAATAGATATTAGGAAAATTAATTGACAAAATCTTACATGGGAGCCTCACCGGTAAATGAGGGAGATTTATCTCATGACTGCCTAGGTTTTTTAGATGTGTAGAAAATCTAGCCAACACTATGATCCATACAAAGAAAAGGAAGAGGATGAATTGGGTGTTCACTGTTTACATGAAGAAAAACCACCCTTCTCTAGCATCACCAATCCAGATGATGAAGATGAGAATGGAGTTTGGAAAATTTTCTTTGATGGTTCAAGGAGAAGGAAAGGTGTAGGAGGAGGAATATTTATTGTGTCTCCCAAAGGTATCAAATACTACTCTACTTTCATATTTCAATTCACTTTTTCAAATAACACAGTAGAGTATGAATCACTTATCCATGGTCTACATTGGGCAAGGAAATTTCTTATTGAAAGAACTTACAATCATTTGGGGATAGTCAGTTAGTTGTGAATCAGGTTAGAGGGATAAATACCGATAAGAATGATCTTCTCAATAGCTATAAGAACAAGGTATGGGATCTTATAGAATATTATGAAGAATTTAACATCAAATCCATACCAAGAAATAAGAATGAAGCTGTAGAAAAGATTGCATCAATTGGGGTAGTGTTTGAAATTGCTAAAGATATAAAAAAGGAAAAAGAACATCCACGCATCAAGGTGGTACTAATACTATTCGATCTTGATAATAAAACAAGTTGGCGTGTGTTTAAAAATTACCAGCAAATAATCAATTTCCTTCAATAAGAGGTTAATTTCTCTTTGAGAAACCAAGAAAAAATGGAGAATTAATATGGAGACTAAGTGATCCAGCTTAGAATAAACAAGTTGCCAAAAGGTCTAGTGACTCTATAATCAATCTTCAACCCCAATGATTAGTTTCAAAAAGAAAAAGAAAACATCATGGTCAAAGGTGAAGATTCAAAACCTATTTTAGTTTGGGAAGGCAAGTTACTTCAAATTGGCAAGGTGAGTAATCAACAAGAAAAGAATGATTTTTTAAAACTTTGTGAAGAGTTTCTTGATATATTTTAGCATGGAGCTATGAATATCTTAAGGGATTTGATTACCTAGTGTATCCCAACATACTATTAAGCTAGATCCAAAATCTAAACCCATTAGGCAGAAACAAAGGCCAATGAATCCTCACATAGAGCCTCTTATGAGAAGAGAATTCAATAAGCTAATTGAGGCAAGAATCATTTTCCCCACTCATCCTGGGTTGCAAACCTTGTTCCAGTTCAAAAAAGAAATTTTTGAAATTAGGTTGTGTGTGGATTTTTGAGATCTAAACACTACCTTCCCTCAATGGAGCATATTCCACAAATAGTAGCTGGTTCAGAGAGGTTTTCACTTCTATATGGCTATTTAGGATACAACCAAGTCATGGTTAGAGATGAGGATCAATACAAAATAACTTTAAAAACAAAATGGGGCACTTATGCCTATAGAAAAATGTCATTTGGTTTATCCAATTCTAGAGAAAATTTTTAGAGAGCATGTTGACAATCTTTTGCACTTGCGCAAAAATGGGAAACTCAAAACTTTGTTGCGATGGATAACATTGGTAAAGTATACCTAATGTAGGGGAGGTTTTTTCAGATTATGTTGTTACTACTGATTTAGTTAAATGATTACATGAAATCTACAGCTATGTGTGCTGTTACAAAACATAACAGATCACATAGTTTACAATTTCATGACTATCTTCAGCAAAAGAACACAAGGCCCGGAAAGGACAACTGTGTCGTCTTGATGAAGACATTCAATTACAGAATAGGTAAAATGCTAAGTTTTTGAAAAACAACATAAGTGTAGATTGCAGAAATTAGAGTTCATTACTGGATGTTACAGGTTTTCTTAATGTTCTTCCTTCATGATTAAGACATTCAATTATATTACTGAGTTGTTTAGTTCATCATACAATCCATACAGAAAGCTGAAATACAAAAATAAATATACAACTCATTTATCAGAATTCAATGTTTTATTCATAAGGAATTTTCAAAATGTTTCCCACACAAGCCGTGGGATGTAACTGAAAATTAAAGTACAACTACTGAAATAAGAGGTACACATGCATGAAAGAGAAAGTAAAGGAGTATGAGTGAACCCATCATTGCCTTGGGGGTCTCTTTCTTTGGTTGAAGCATCTCCATTTCTAGCTTTTGTTCTTTCTTCATCTTCGTTGTAGAAGCATTGTACCTGAAAAGAGGAGAAAAGATGAAACTGTCAGTTACGAGCTCAGGGATCAATTCATATTTCTATACTGTCCTAATTCGTGCATATAAATCTCTTAAAGACAGGAGATATAATTTACTTAAAGATCAAACTGCATACATGTTATACTCACTCAGAAAGAAGAAAGAGAAAAGAAAAGAAGAAACATGGACACAAGAGAGGCCAAAAAGCCTAAGTATTTTTCTAACTATTTTCTTAAGTGTGCAGGTATAGGTTGTATTCAAGAAGAAATAAATGAATTTTAAGAACATGTTAGAAAGAAGGAATAAGGTGACTCAAATTCAGTATCTGTCAAATACAAATAGAAAAAGAGAGCTAGAAGTATTATGTTTTAGTTTGCAACTAAGAGAGAAAATCAGATTTCAAGAAGTTGAAGTTAACTGGAAAATAAGGGTTACAACTGAAACAAAATGAAGAGAAGATTCTGGGAAAATTTTGACAGGGCTTCACCATGTAAAATGGACATTTACAACTTTTCATCATGTTGTTTTCAACTGTTACATGCTTTAAAAGAATTATGTAAATCAAGTAAGTGATACAGAAAAGCAGAAAAGCATGCCATGATCAAGATAAATAGTTATGATGTTTCAATTTTATTTACCTAATCAGCTTCAACAGAAAAGTGTTACTTTTTGTATTCTGAACCAGGAAAATACAACTACTATAGCTAGAAATGGAAGGAAGAAAGAATTATGGAAAAGTTTTGCTAGGGCTTTGCCATGAAAAATCAACATTTTCAATTTTCCAGCATGACATAAATATACTATCAAGGAAATAAAGCATCTAAGTAAAAGAAACAAGTTACAAAAATCTTAAAAAAGCATCTGAATCAAGGCTTATGCCTGAAAATAGTATAAAAAATAGATGAACTGCTTGTAATTTCTAGAAAGCCACTTGCAAGGTACAAAGGCATCTTAAGTACAAAATATCATAAATACATTTCTATTGCACTTGATAATTTCAATTCAATATTCAATTATAGAATCAACTTCAGAGTCCAAGAATACAAATGCAGCTACAGGTTACTAGAATGTCTTCCAAAAAGAATCCATTTTGACAAAATAAGAATCAAAGTACAACTGTATCATTTGAAACCCTTAAGCAAATAAACATGATACAACATCACCAATTACTTCCAGGTTTGAATATTCAAAATAGAAGAGAGTTTTTCAGTTTTTAGAAAGCACAAATGTTTTATGGCCTGCAAAGTTGGTCACCCAGTTTACAATTATGCACAAAAATGATATATTTTCAGAGCTTATAGAGTTCAAAACACAACAAGTATTGTAAAAGGAACTATCAAGAAATCCATCAATATAAATAAGAAGGTACAAATCCGGTTCAAGAGAAGATTTCTCTTCATTTTTTACAAATACCCAGAAGAAGATTCATTCAGACTACAACCAAGCTATAAAAAAGGACAACAGGTTTACAATACAATAGTTGATCAACTATACAACTCAAGATCTCAGAACAAAATTATTCACAAGATCAAACCAAGTGATTGTAAGAAGAAGAATGAAATTTACAGAATGAGAACCAGAATGCATATTGAAACCATTATCCAGAACTTTTACAGAGGTCATCTACCCTAAGAATTGAAGAGTTTCTTGAAAACTCAAATCTACAAATACCCATGTTTTAAAAAGCATAGATTCTTTCTTTAATTGAAAACCCATTATTGGGTATTGAGCTCTGAGTAATAACTAAGCACTTACTGGCTTTGAAGCTAAAAAACTCAAAAAATCATCAAGTTCAGAACGGGTTTCTCAACTCGAAGATGACCAAGGCCGAGCCACAAAACCAGAGCATGCAAGGAAGAAATGAATATCAATATTCCAAAGTAGAGGTGACAATGAAAATCAATTACCATGCTCAGAGATCAAGAACTTACCAGACTTCAATGCCATTTGCACAGTCAACTTGAAAACAACAGTTGCTACAACTAAAAGAATAACACAAAAGGGTTGTAGAGAGTTCAAAAGCTTGCAACAACATAAGCTAAAAGAAGTCAAGTTCATGAAATCCTTCAAGAGGCTAAATAGAAACTCAAAACAATGTAAACCGAGTTTGAATCCCATACCAAAGAGTTGTAGGAAGCTCAAAGTAAAATGAACAACCAAAAAAATTGAAAACTAATCTCGAAAGCATTTAAAAAAGTGGCGACCGTGTTACAAAAAACCCACTCGAGACCAAATAATAGCACAACCTTAGAACTCAACAGAGAATAACCACAAATGCAGAGGCAAGAAATCTTTCATAATACCCATCTGAGAGTAAATCCGAGCTTAATAGAAAAATCCAACAA
Organism: Taxus chinensis; assembly: GCA_019776745.2. Classification (NCBI taxonomy): domain Eukaryota; kingdom Viridiplantae; phylum Streptophyta; class Pinopsida; order Cupressales; family Taxaceae; genus Taxus; species Taxus chinensis. The sequence goes on along the minus strand of CM034151.1, from coordinate 593,944,081 downwards.
TGAAAAGCATCTGAAAAAAAAATTTTTTCCAGGGCTTTGCCTGCAAACTAGATGCGAAGTGGGAAAAATGGATGAGTTTGAGTGTTTTAACTCACCCACCATAATCTTTGGCTTAACCTAACCCTAATCAAGGGTCACTAATCAATGGCTCAAGATCAAAAGGACAAAGATCGAAGGCAGAGGATCAAGCTCCAAGATCAAAAAAAGTAACCATGGTCAATTCCACTGACCAAATTAATTACAGGGGTAAACCCTAACTCACAATCAAAGATCAACGGTACAGGTCCATCATGGATAGAGATCAGTGATTCTCAATCAAAGAACTAAACCTGATCAAGATTCAAATGCATAGACATGGTGAGCAGACATGAAACCCTAGTTAGGGTAAAGTTTAAAATATCACCTCCAAATGCCAAGGGTCGACTCATCGTTCAGAAGGGGCCAGCCCACGTGTCTTTCAAATTATCATTGCATTTTGACTTGTAAAAGTACGACTATAGTCCAACTCCATAATATAAAGTGCCATCATACATGTAATGATCACCGAAAAGGTGAATCTTTAAATAATACATTATCCAATGTGCAAAAGGCCGACAAGTATATACATGTGTGTATTTATCAAAAGGTGGTGAGACTATAGTGACATGTTGCAATGTAAAAATGGTCGACCCTTTTATGTTTGCTAAGTCCACAAAGGTGGCCAAACCATGGTGAAATGCAAAGGTGGTCCCCACTATTGAAGGAGCTAGAGATGATTTACAGAATGTCACCCTTGTGACCATTAGAAGCCAAAGAGATGTCTATTAGTGTGAGTTATCCTATGTGTCCTCCTCTCTTATTGGAGGATCATCTCACATGGGTTAGGTTTAGGGTTAGGTTTAGGGTTAGGTTTAGGGTTTCATGTGTGTCATGCACTAGGGTTACTCAACACCCTATATGTACCCCTTTTCTATTCATTTATGAGCATGCCAAGACACTCTGCTGTCTTTCCTCTATGCAAGCTTTGTTTCTGTTGAGCAAGTTCTTCCATTACTGATCATTTCTTTCTTGCAATTGCTGGAGTTATCACGATTCTGTTGGAGTGTAACTACTTCGTGGTGCCTTGTTTCCGATTCGATTCTCACAAACTCTTTTCATGGTATCAGCGCTGAGATCGGGTAAACGTGCACTCGTTATTTTTTAGTTACGATTACTCTTTCTTGGTTTTGTTTTTTTTACTCTACATGCAAGTTTTTCGATCACTATTTTCTGGGATTATTTTGCTAATCTCTCTAACAAGCTTTCTCGAAAAGTTGTGTCAGTTTTTGTGCCTGTTTTCTGTACTTTTGTAGGTATTCCTGGAAGTTTCAGGGTATTTACAGCCACATTTAGCTATCTACAGCTAAATCTGGCTTTTCAGCCAAAATAGAGATTACAATCTTTTTTTTAATAAAATTTTTTAAGATCTCTATTTTTTTCCAGTTCCCTGTTTCTTTTGGGTTCTCTACAATTTTTTTGTTTTTTTACATACATTCAGGTTTAAAATATTCTTCCATGGTTGCTTGTGGAGGATCTTTGCATTTTTTTTTCCTGTGGACGCGTCGAAGATATTTTCACATAGCCCATCTAACTGTTGTTTTTGTGGATTCCTGAGGGACTGTGTAAACTATTTTATGTGTTGTAGGTCAAAATTCTGTGTTGTAGGTTTAGGTCGAAAAAACACTCTGCCTACACAAACTCCCTTTCATGCTCACAGGGCTTCCCTAACAATACAGTCCTCTACACACAAACAACTGCTACTTGGATCCTGTCCCTTGCTGCTCCCCGCTCGGACCTCTGCCTTCCGCAACCACTTGCACATTTTCCTGCGCCACCTGCCCCTCCACTCAAAACCCCTGCTATTTTTTTCCAGGCCACAGACTGGTAAGTCGTGTTTTTTTGGTAAGTATTTCAACTTTCATTCAAATACATTCTTTTTTAAAAGATCAACCAAAAAGATTTTTATTTGGTAAGTAAGATTTACATTTTTTTTTGGTAATTTCCAACCAACACGTGTGTGTTTTCATTGCGGATAGTGCCTTTTCATTTTGGTATGTTTTAAAAAAACACGCCTTTTAAAATCTATGCCTTTTAAAAAGCAAACTCACAAAATACTTTCCATTTTTTAAACCATTCGCGGTAAAGTTCAAATACGTGGTTTTTGGTTCGTATTTTTTAAAGTTTTAAAAAGATCTTCCTTTTTTAAAAAGTTTTTTAAAGCTTTTACCTTTTAAAACCGTATGCTTTTTAATAATAGAATTTTTTTCTTCTTTTATTAATAAAAAATTATAGTAAGATTTTTTAAATACATCATTTTCTTTAATAGATCTAAATTAAATTACATTTAATAGATCTTATTTAAATATTTAATTAGTTTTTTAATCTCTTAATTAGATCTAATTTTTTTCAATATAATTTTTTTTTTGTAATTAGTTAGATTTAACTTATTTAAATCTTTTTTTTTATTAATTACAAATTATTGGCATCTAAACATATTTTTTTGTCTTTTTTTAAAAAATTCTCCAAAAATAATATTTGGGCGTTTCTAAACGTTAAAATTTAGGCGTTATTGGCGTTTTTTTTCTCTAATCGTGCGCTCAAGTGTGTAGTGACACTTCGTGCACCTCTTTGCCTTCCAAGCTCTTTTCTGGCATGTTTTGAAGGCTATTTGAACTCCTTGAGTTCCCAAACCTTGTATTTCACCCTTATTATTGCTTGCAACTAGTGAGCACGTCCGCCACAGTTTGCAGCAAGGGGGTTTCCATTTGCGACGTGAGACGCTTTTTCTCACAACCAGGGTTGGCTTTCACCTCCTTTCTATTTTTTGCTTGTGCTTGTTTATGGTGTCCTTTTTTTGTTGCGCTCCACAAAACACTATTGTGGTCTCCTCTCTTGCGCGTTATTATGCTAATTGCAAGATGAGTTACCAAGTATTTCAAACCGCACACAAGGACCCGATTGTAATCAATACACTAAACTATAAAGTGCTAAAAGTAGGGGGTTGTTATTGTCCTAGGTGGTTGTGTTTCTTTTTTGCATTTCTTTCTCTCTCACTATGGATGCACTTTCAATTCCTTTGCTTACGTCATTCAAATTTTTTGAATGGAGATTGAAAATAATAATGAAACTAAGGGGTAAAGGGTTATTCTGCATCACCGTGGGAACTGAGACTGAACCAAACGACGAACTTGAAAAATCTAAGTGGTTAAACTGTAGCGATGAAGCTTTAGGTCTTCTTTGCATGTCCGTTTCTCCTGACTTGCTCTTCCACATTGAGGTGTCTGAAACACCTAAATCTACGTGAAAAATGCTGGATGCGATGTTTTGATAACTAGATGACATGAGAGCGCATGAGTTGGAAAACAAACTACTAGGGTTAAATCCTAGTGACTTTGAAAACCTACAAGCTTTCTTCTCAAAATTTGTCCACATTAGATTATTGTTAAAAGGATGTCAAGTAGAAAAGAAAGATTCTCAACTGATCTTGTCGATTCTCTCTAAGCTAGGTCCTGAATATTCTATCTTCGTGTCAACTTTCTACACTACAAAAGCTACTTTGGGCGATACTTGGACTATGCCCTCCTTTGACTATTTTTTGTCCCAACTCATTCGAGAACAGGAAAAACTCATTCAAATGGGGTCTCTTAAGTCCAAATCACATGCCCTTGTAGCAAGTACTAGTAAGGGAAAGAAGACTGAAAATAAGAAAGAAATAAAGGATCAACCTAAGAAAGAAACCAAGACCAAACCTAAAAATGACACAAACACTTCGACTTCTGAGCCTAAGGCACAGAAAAGCAAGTATTTGTGTTCCTATTGCAAGAAGTCTGGTCACGACAGAGCAACACTGTTTTAAGAAACAGATTGATCACTTATCTCATTTACTTGAGAAGAATAAAATAAGTGTTCCTGAATCCATAAAACAAAGTGCTCCGAAGGCCGAGTCTTCTATTGCAAAAGGTGCTAAAAATGATAAGAAGAAAGGAAAGGCCCTTGTAGCCAGAGTTGCTCCTTCATCGACATGGATTATAGATTTCGGTGCCTTGCACCACATGGGTTCTTCGCATGTTGAATTTTCCAACATCAAACCTTGTGGCATGTCCCAAATCATGATGGGTAATGACACAATAGTGTCAGTTTCCGATACTGGATCGGTAGAGATGGATGGGGGAACATTTAACCAAGTGTTGAGTGTTCCTGATCTCGTCTACCAATCTCCTATCGGTTTACCAAATTACTCACCTTGGTGAAGGAATGCGAGTGGAATTTGATCCTAACTCGGTGATTATTCGTGAGCTTAACAATGACACTACAGTGGTTGAGGGAAAGGTAGATCGCCATTCATGGTTGTACACCTTCTCCCACTTTACTTCTGATTCTACACCCACTACCTTGCTCACTCATGCAAATGAGGTTAGTAAGTTATGGCATGAGTGTTTCAGACATCTAAATTATCGCTACCTTGAACAATTGAGCCAAAACGAAATGGTCAACGGGTTGCCTCGTGTCAAGTTTTCTAAGGGTCTTTATGAGGGTTGTACCCTTGGAAAGCATCCTGAAAAGAACTTTGCTAAAGGAAAATCCTGGAGTGCCACTCATCCTTTGGATCTTGTTCACAATGATGTTTCTGGTCCATTTCCTTCTCCTTTGTTTACTAGAGCTCTTTATGTGCTAACCTTCATTGATGACTATTCGCGATATACTTGGGTATATTTTCTTAAGCTTAAGTTTGAAGTATTTGAACATTTTCAGGACTTTAAGGATCTTGCTGAGAAACAGACGGAACGGTCTATCAAGGTTCTTCAAACTAACAATGGAGGTGAATATGTAAACAATAGGTTCATGGATTTCTATACTTCTGAAGGGATCTCTTTGCAGCATACTAGTTACTTATAGCCCTTCACAGAATGGAGTCGCAGAAAGAAAGAACCGTACTCTGAAGGAGATGGCCACTTGTATGATTCACTCGAAGTCTCTTCCTCCGCAGTATTGGGATCGAAGCAGTGAATTGTGCAAATTACATTCAGAACTGTGTTCCACACAAGGCAGTAAGAGGGATGACACCCTTTGAAGCTTGGTTTGGATGCAAGCCTGATGTTGAGCACTTTCGAGTCTTCAGATCCAAGGCTATGGCTTGGATCCCCAAGAAGAAATGCAAGGCCTTGGAACCATAATCCAAACCTTATATCTTTGTAGGGTATCCTGATGGTGTGAAGGGATATCGATTGATGAATCCTACTTCTCATGAGCTGTATATTGAGAGAAGTGTTAAGTTCAATGAGTCTTCTTTGACTTCTACTTCTCCACCTATTGAGGTTCTTCAGCTCGCTGATTCAGATTTTGACTCATCAGATGATGATACTATTGAGCATGCTCCTCTTCTGGATCCTCCCGACAATTAGACCTTTGAGTCTTATTATTCTGATAGTAGTGATGACAAGGACTATGTCCCTTCTCACTCAAGTGAAGAATCTTCCAACTCTGAGCCTGATCCTCCTGGTCCCCTTTGGGCCAGGAAAAATTTGCAAAAGTGCTAGAGATTTAGTTGGAGATACTTTGGATATGAGATGTACTCGCTCATATTTCATTGGACCTCACTCTTTCTTTGCCTCTGCTTCTGATCCACAGTCTTTCTGGGAGGCTTCTGGTATTCTTGAGTGGATTCTGCCATGGATGAGGAGTATTCCTCTCTCATGAAGAACGATACTTGGGATCTCACCACTCTTTCGAAAGGAAGAAAAATTGTTCGGTGTAAGTGGGTGTTCCGAACAAAGTATGGAGTAGATGGAGACATCGAAAAGTTTAAAGCACGATTAGTAGCTAAGGGTTTCTCCCAGATAGCTGGGGTTGATTATATAGAAACCTTTGCTCCGGTTGCTAAGATGACTTCTATTCGACTAACCCTAGCCATTGCCGCAACGAACAGATGGAAATTCCATCAAATGGATGTTAAGAGTGCCTTCCTTCATGGTGACCTAGAGGAAGAGATCTATATGGAACAACCTCTAGGTTATGTCCAAGATTCCTCCCTCATTTGTAAGTTAAAGAAGTCTCTTTATGGCCTTAAACAAGCCCCTCGGGCTTGGTATGCCAAGATGGACTCCTTCTTACTTACATCAGGGCTAACTAGGTGTCACTCTGATCCAAATGTTTATATTCTATGGAAAGATGACTCCATACTCATTCTTGTTCTATATGTTGATGACTTGTTGATCACAAGAACCTCTTCCTCTATTATTGATTCTGTGAATATCGTCTTAGCCAACAAGTTTTCCATGACTGACTTAGGTCTGCTTCATTACTTCCTTGGGATCCAGATTTCACAATATGACTTGGGAATCTTTATTTCGCAACCTAAGTATGCCCTTGATTTGCTAGCTCAGTTTCAGATGTACGATTGCAAGTCTTCTCCTACTCCTTTTCTTTCTAGGGTTAAGTTGGTTTCAGATTGCTCTACTCCCTTGGTTGATGGTACTCTTTATCGACATTTGGTGGGGAGCTTGATTTACTTGACTCACACTCGACTGGATTTATCGTATGTTGTTGGGATCATGTCCAGATTCATGCAGGAGCCACATGAGCTACATTGGAAAGCATCTAAATGGATCCTTCATTATGTTTGTGGCACTTATGCTGATGGCATTCACTATCATGGAGGGGTTGATATTGACTTGATTGGATTCACAGATTCTGATTGGGCTGGTGACTTAGATCATCGGAAATCTACTTCTGGCTACATTTTCTCTCTTGGTTCGGTCCTATTAGTTGGTCTAGTAAGAAGCAGAATGTAATTGCGATATCATCTATAGAGGCAAAATACAGAGGAGTAGTTAACGCTGCCACAGAAGCTATTTGGCTACAAGGTATTCTGACAGAGTTTGGCATCCACTTTCGGTGGCCTACCATTATCTACTATGATAACATGAGCACAATCTCTATTTGTAGAAATCCAGTTCAGCATCAGCGGACGAAGCACATTGAGATCCATATGCACTTCATACAGGAGCTTATTCATGATGGTATCAATGACATTCAATACATTCAAATAGCTGATCAGATTACAGATTTATTCACCAAGCCCTTCACTGAGATGAATTTTCTTCACTTATGGTCTCTTCTTGGGGTGAGGTCTTCTACAGCTGCCCATCTTCTTCGGGCTATGTAGTCCTTATTTTTTTATTCTTCTTCTAGGAAGATTGTGTTTATATATGGGCACCTTATCAGGCCTTTAGTTGTCGGGCCCCATTAGCACATCTTTCTTAGTTGTTTAGGAGTGTCTTCCTCTGCCGTCTGACTCATCACAACCGCTACCCCAGCTTTGATGAAGGGGGGTGTTAGTGTGAGTTATCCCATGTGTCCTCCTCTCTTATTGGAGGGTCATCTCACATGGGTTAGGTTTAGGGTTTCATGTGTGTCATGCACTAGGGTTACTTAGCACCCTATATGTAACCCTTTTCTATTTATTTATGAGCATGCCAAGACACTCCGCTGTCTTTCCTCTATGCAAGCTTTGTTTCTGTTGAGCAAGTTCTTCCATTACTGATCATTTCTTTCTTGCAATTGATGGAGCTATCACTATTCCGTTGGAGTGCAACTACTTTGTGGTGCCTTGTTTCCGATTCGATTCTCGCAAACTCTTTTCAATGTCAACATTAGAGCATGTGAACATGGACAAGTGATCCCCACAGTGGATGTTTATTTTTGGAAGTATTGCAATTATTTTACTCACAAACAGGGAATTGATTTTTTTACATGCTTCACAAGAGGACATAACAGAGAAGGAGACAAAGTTGCATGCTCAAATAAGGAGACTTTCCTAGCAAGAAAACTTATTATTAGCAAACTATTCACCTAATTTTATTAAAAATAGAACAGTCAACCTCAGTTTGAATGTATTGTAATCAAGGATATTAAATGCCTATTTGTAATTGCATGTCCTATTTTTCCTTTATCTAATATTAAATAAAGGAGAAAAATATAATGCATGGACAAGTACAAGCCTCAGTCTATTTTTAGGAAGAGGGTAAAAAAATATTTTGCTATATATTGTGTGCCTTTGCAAAGCACAAAGGAGGACTTTTTGGATATAGGAGTACTGAAGCAATTTTTTCCATTTTTTACTTTTGAGTGTGAAGTATTTTCTACCTTTCTAATTATTTGCGGTCTTGTGTATGTTTCTATTAGTATTGTGAATGAAAATTCCCTGACCAATCATCTTACCCTACTGCAAATTCAGTAGTTTCTGCATAATTTTAATGTGCATGTTAACTTATTAATGTTGTTGTGATATTTTCCCTCAGTATAAAAAAGTGTTTACCCTTATATATTTTGTAGAAAACTATTGGCTCGTGCATCAAGAATCCTTCCTGTATCAATTATGCATATACTCAGTCAAATCCCTCATATAAATTTGGTGTATCACCTTAGTTTAGTTATTTTACAACCATCTTTTACCCTTAACCCCAGAAAACTAATTTAGGATACATAAAAAGGAACCAACCTTGATACCGGAGACTCACCTCAAAATAGGTATACCCATAGACCCGAGGTGTTTCCATTGTATATATGAAAGAGAGAGACCAATTTTACAAGCTTAGAAAACACACAACCATCTCTCTACAGGGTGCACTTTCGAGAGATAACAAAGTCATGGACATGTCATTTGAGGGGTTGATTAACAAGATGGTTCTTGTATACCTTGATGACATTACAGTATTATCCAAGAACACATATGATCATCTTTCCCATCTCATGAAAGTGTTTGATAGATGCAAGTAGTTTGGAGTTTCCCTAAATCTAAAGAAATGCATATTCCTGGATCATGAGGGTAAGCTCCTGGGTCACATTATTTCAAAATAGGGATTGACTATTAATCTAGAGAGATTCAACTCCATTCTTACATTGCCACTACCTAGTCACAATAAATATCTGCAAAGTTTCTTAGGGATAATCAACTTTATCAGAAGATTCATGCCTCATTTTGATAATCTTGTTAAACCGCTGACAATGATGTTGAAGAAGATCATGAAATTTAAAAGGACAAATATGGGGAAGGAGAGTTTTGATTCTATTAAGTAAGCAATATCACAAGCTTGAATTCTTATCAATCCATACTTCTCAAAAGACTTCATTCTCTACACTTTTAGTCACTTGAACACAATATCTGCAATACTAATACAACTAAACAAGGAAAATTTGGAGTAGCCTATTGCATTCTTCAGTTAGATCTTGGAGGAATATGAGATAAGATATTCATTCATTAAGAAGCATGTATTTGCTGAAATAAGGAGATTAAAGAAATTCAGGCATCTAGTTTCAAATAACAAGATTCATTAGCTAGTCTCTCATGTTGGAGTGAAATATTTCCTTCTGAATAAAGATTTAAATGAAAAAAGAGTTGGTTGGATTACCCAAGTCATGGAGTATGATATATAGATCAAGGTAACCAAAATAATTCAATGTAAGGGATTGTGTGAACAACCAGTCTCAAATCAGCACACAAAGTCAAAGGAGTAAGAAGGAACTATTCTGGTGCTCCAAGATGATCAAGGAGAACAATTTGACGCTATACCCATGCCTTGCTGAACTTAGGACATGATCAAACTCCTTCAAACAGGCCGATTTCCCCAGGGATTAAGAAAATCCAAGAGAAGGTATTTTAGGCTCCAATCTATCCCATATGTTCTTATTGATGGCATTTTGTTTAGAAAAGATGTCAATAGTGTTTTACTAAGGTGCATTGGAACTAATAAAATTGAGAAATTGTTGCATGAATTCCATGATGGAGAATTCAGAGGCCACTTTGCTCCAAGAATCAAAACTTTCAGAATCATGAAGGTTGGTTACTACTGGCCTAATCATTTCAGTGATTGTTATGCATGGATTACTTTTCATAGGAAACTAAAAGATGATAGCACTTCCACTCCACCCAATCTCAATTGATTAACCATTCATGTAATAGGGATTGGATTTCATTGGGGTCATAAATCCAAACTCAATCCAAGGCCACAAGTGGATTCTCATAGCAATTGACTACTTCACTAAGTGGACAGAAGTGGTTGCACTTAAGGATGAAAATGAAACAAACATAGTGGATTTCTATGAAGGAATTGTGTGAAGGTTTAGTGTCTCTTCCAAAATTATATCTAATAATTCCTTGTATTTTCTTGTAGTAAAGATTTATAATTGGGTTGTTAAGAATGGGATTTATCTAAGCACTTATTCTAGCTATTACCCCCAGGGAAAAGGTCAAGTTGAGTCTACTAACAAGAATCTCTTAAGGACCATAAGTAGGAATTTGGATGAGAACAAGAGGACATGGCACACCAAACTAAAATCATCCTTGTGGGATGATAGAATCACTCACAAGAAGTCAAATGGTAATTCTCTTCTTACAATCTAGTGCATGGTAGAGAAGCAAGGCTATCAATATCCCTTGAATTTCTAGCATTAGAGTTGATCAAGCAGCTAGAGTTATCTTAGTATGGAGCCATGGAAGTAATATATGTAAAAATTGTGGAGTTAGAGGGGCTAAGAAACCAAACAATGCAAACAATGGAAAAAAGATCAAGTTCTAATCAAGAGGTCTTTTGACAAAAAATACAAAGTGAGGAACTTCCAAGAAGGATATTTGGTTCAAAAGTGGGATGTTGATAGGGATAAATCAGGTAAACATTCAAAGTTTGATGCTATATTCAATGATCTATACATGATCTTGGGATACAAGATGAACAATGTTTTCTAATTGTAAAAGTTGGATGGAGAAGAAATTCATATTCTAGTAAATGGAATCTATCTAAAGCATTGTTATTGAAGTAAAGTCTCCCTTGTACATATTATATTAGATTTTTAATTTCTTTAAGTGCTTGTAGGACATTGTTATGTTTGTAGTATAGGTTTACTTTTGTAATAAGTGTTTGGCAGTCTCTGTATTTTCCATTTGGGATGTATATTATATTTTTGTACTTTGTTATGCCATTTATATTGTTGCACTTTCTAATTTCAGGAAAGGCCTTATGTTAAAAAAGGTGATCTTCTATCTTGGGGTTTTAGTCAATACCAGGTCCATGTGGTGTTCTAGTTAGACCCAGGGCTGAATTTTCATTTCAGATTTCAGACTGAATCAATGCCCAATGGATGCTTTAAGGTCATTGGTCTTTCATATCTAGTAGGTAGATCACCCTGTAAGTCACCAAATTGTTATCCAATTTTTCCCCCTTGCAAATTGGACAATGTAGCAGATCTGGGCATTGGTAGTTAATGAAGAACAATGTAATGCAGAAAAAGGGTATCTCATGGATAACTCAACCGAATTGTGGCTGAGTTGAGGTCAAGTTGGTTTTTTTTGGACAAACTAATTTTAGAGAGTCGGTGATTCAAGTTGATGGCGAGTCAGGGGAGTTAAGTAGATTGAGCTATGCAAGTCACGGGTTTTCCCCATTGGTAGAATCAATGGATGCTACCAGTCGGTAGCAAGTGCAAGGACACGAATCAATGGAATGGTTCAGCAGGTTACATATGAAGAATTACATAGAAGCATCGGTAGCATCTAAAGATGCTGCTGGTCCGTAACATATTTCGATTCTACCACCTGGTAGTATGTACAAATGCTACCAATCGATAACATAGGAGAGTGTTACTAGTCAGGAGTATGATGAGGACCTATTGGGTGATGACGTAAGGGATGTCGATAGTGTACAGATGCTACCGGTCAGTAGTAAAATTCATGCTATCCGACTGAAAAATAAGGTATGACGTTGTTCGGTTATAAATATGGAGAAGATCGGGGAAATGGAGAAGGTGCCAATACGGTTTCTACTAGCCAGTTGCATGGAATACGCAACTGGCTAATAACAAGAAATCAATTCAAGAAATGCAACCAACTGACAGGAGAAAACATGTTCCCGAATGACACCAGATAAAATGTATGCAACTGCCCAACTACAGGAACATTAAGGACATGCTAGAAAATGATGAATAAAGTATAAAGTAGCTCAACAACTATTTTAATGAGGTATGGCACCCATGACCACTCATGCAAGAAAATTACCCTTGGGAAATGATTTTTTATGGCTGCCCATACCTCTTTTTGAGAGAGTTAATGCATTCTATTGGTTGGTGAAGCAAATTCAAGGATTTCGTCTCTATATAATGTAAATTCACCTCATTTGTAAGAGGATACATTCTAGAATGTAAAGGAACTCTGTCAATTTTTTTCCAGGGCTCTTATGAGTTACAAGCCACGAATTTGGGCATTTTGTAAAAATAATCTTTCCTTGTGTCTACTTTGTAAAGGATTGTACATCTATTTTAGAAATAAAATATGTGTTTTTGTGGCTTTTTCCTACCCTAGCTCAAGTTATATTGCACTATTTTCCTTCTATTTAACTTGTAGGTATATTGTGCATCTTTTTGTTCTTCTTGTAGGATCCAAATTTTTCTGTGCCCCACAAAAAATGGAGGTTTGAATGTGTTTCGGATTGTGGCACTTATGTCTGCCCCTTCCTACTTAATTTTCTCTATTTTCACTCACTTGGAATATTTCCACCCTTATTCTTGGTGTTATCACCTTCCTTAGTGCGGATTTTAATTTTATGCATCTCTATCTCTCTCTGTCTGTTTTGTCTCTCTCTCTCCTTCATCCCTAGGAATTTTAGGGTAGTATTAGGTAGCAACATTTTCCTTTCTAGGTGTAGTTTTAGCATTAGATATGTCTAGGAACCAACCTTCTCTACAAGGTCCAGCTCAAGTATCAAGTCCCACAACTTGAAATATGGTCCTATGTTAGAAAAGAGTAGGGATATATAATGTGCAAATCCTAGGGTGTCTACGTTTTTGACATAACAAACAATCTCATACACAAAAATGGCAAAATATGCATTTTTTTTCCACAAAAAAATCACTTTTTTTAATATTTTTTTTTGCAACCATATTTTGTAGGGATAGATTTCTTGTCGAGACAACCAATTTAAGTACTATTATCAAAAAAATATTTTTGAAAAAATCACATATGTTGTCAGTCGAAAACATATACTATCATCCGAAAATTTCCCCCCACCTAACACCATTATCAAAGGATTCACCAAACCCTTTGAAACCCGTTTCCTTTAGATTTTCCATCATTTCAAAATTCATTTTCACATATTCACCCCTAAACAATATATATGATTTTTTGAGGGGGATCTTAAAATTTAACCTACCACACTTCAAAGGGTAGTCAAAAGGGAAAGAAGAGAACCCTTCCCAAACCCATAATGTGGCAACATGTTCCTCATTTGGAGTTGGAAAATGAGAATAATCTAGTAGATAAAGACTTAGTACCTAACACTAATGGAAGAGGAATGCATAGTTCAAAATTACAAGTATCTATGAAGACAAATGACAATGGATTGATTGAAGGAAGCCCTGAGAGGGAGGATACAAATGTGATGGATTATTCATTAGGGGAACTAAGAGATTTCATGAAATAGATTCCTCTAAAGCTAATAAGGAGAAATGCCATCTTCTGATAAGTGAAGCTCAACATGTTATTATGGGCCCTCTCATCGAGGGTTGGATGGAAGTAAAAAATTAAGAAGGTAAAAAAGGTCATATTAAGCCTCAATCTAATCAGGTTAGTCATGTATACCAATGAATTTATGCAGAAGTGGGAAATATACCTATTCTGCAATGTCTTCCATAACGATTCTTGTTGTTTTGTGTCATATTTTTCTCTGATTATTTTCAATTCGTGACTCTTCTCATCCTCCTTTTATTATAATTTTCTTGCATTACAAGTTAATATATTGATGTACTCCAATAAAATATGGTACATCATTATGCATAGCCACTTCCCTACCCACAAGTCCTCTTTTTATTTTGGTGCAAAGATAAGGTCCTAGTTTAAACTCGGTTGTTTGTAGACACATAGAAATTATGTTTTATCTACATAAAATATTCAAAAGATAATATTGACATTATCTTAAGCACTCTCATACATTTTAGAAAGATCACATAATCATTATAATATTTATTATTTTGAACTTAGTATTTCTATTGGATCACCTTTTACACATAACTTGAGGTTTTGTGTATCTTTTTACTTATTTTCATTTGTAATTTTTTTTTAAAAATATTTTTGGAGTGGTTTTTACCAATTGGGACCTTATAATTTTACAATATTTATTGATCCCTAATAACTCTTATCATGTGCCCCTAAATCTCACTTTTCTTTCCATAGACTTCAAATATCGTGTGACCATTCTAAAGAAAGGGAAAGATAATTTAGTAAATACATGTTACATGGGCCACATCTGGAAAATTATATAAAAGGTATGGAAGATAAAGAGCATGTGGACACACACATCAATTCATTATAGTGTATGTTTATCAATTGTTATAGCATCCCAATGATGTGTACCTATCTTCAGAGTTCTCTTGATGCTTTGTACATATTTCTCTAATCAATTTCAAAGTTATGGTGAGTGTGGATTCCAAAATTCATATTGAGAATATTATCATCCAATATTAATTTATTTAAGATACACCTTTTAACCCTTTCTTGTTTCCATGTTATCATGTCTGGAATAATTAATTAGGTGTTGGATTATTACTGTTTAGTACATGTATTTCTTAGCCTAATTAATGTAATCATATTATCATTCTTGTATTTATGTATAATCCCTTTATATATATTACATTTGGGGGAACTCTTATGATCCCCATACAGTTAAGTCTTATCTATATTGTGTTAGATCTCAAATACTCTAATTTGTTAGGGTTTAATTTATTGTATATTCTTAGAACCAAAGCCTTGGTATTATTTTTCGTAGATCCCAAACCATAAGTTGATTTTTGAATATTATGTAAATCGTATTGTGTGCTCATATGAAACATGTTTTATATGTTTAATGCCACATTGTGTCATCTAAATTGATGACATTTTAAACCTATCCTAAAATAAGTGTTAGAATAAATCATAACCCCACATATTTTTATTGATATTACTTTAGTTAATCTTAGATGAAGCTTGATAAAAGAAAACACAATCCATAAGTGTGTCTGATGATGTTAAATTCAATCTTATTATTCATGCTTGGATTTATCCTAATTCAACACCCATCAAATATAACACACACATGGAATCTCTACATGGTGTGGGACTACAACTTTGCAGAGAACCTCTAGAGACAATTTATTATATTCCTAATCTACTTGTTAAAAACACCTAATTCAACCTTCTTAAGGGGGGAAATGAAAGAGATATAGGGTTAGAAAAATAAAATAATAAGGGTCCTGATGCACTAGATAAGGAAAAATGACTACAATGTTTCATATACCTATCTTACAAACACACAACTAATCAATGAGAAATCAAAGAAAATGAATGAGCATGATTAATCATGAGCACTTGAATGTGAACATGATCCTATAGAGAATAAATACAAAGATTAAAGTATTGGGTAGTAATAACCAATGTAGGCCTATCAATTACACTTCAAAACACTCAATTCATATACATAACCAAGAGGGCAAACAAAATAAATGACATATAACACATAATAAGTCCCATGATTAGCTAACAACTGTAAATTCAAGAAAATGGCTTCTTAACATAAATTCAATAGATATAACTATGTTGCACACCTAAAAATCTAAAAAAGTCCAAAATGATTAAGGATTTTATTTCTTTTATGTTTATATATTCAACTCTACATAAAATGAGAAAAATATAGAAGAGTGGGAAGAACATTTAATTTTAACGTCTTACAAACTTTTAAATTTTCCCATATTTTAAAATTTCTATAAATTTGAGTGGCTCTAGAAACTATTTTGACAAGATGGCATTGGTGGTTGTTTGTCTCCTTTTTCCTGTAGATTTTTCTTCGCTATTATTTATAAAAATTATCTATCCTTTATTTGGATACTTCGGTTCTGTTAGGGTTTCATGCATGTGTTAGTGTTATCCCCGTTATTTTCACTATGCCTCCTTAATCATTTTATGGTTTTCGTTATGATCCTATCATAGTGTTAGATAGTTGTTTTCCCGCCATTAAGGTGGTGAGAAACCTATAAATAGCTACCTCTCTATCCATTATAATGATTATATCAATTGGTGATTGAGATGACTCCCAAGTGTGCTTGAAATTTGTGTCAAAGCTCTATGAGAAGGTGTGGACTCTAAATAATCCCCAGATGTTATGATTTTTGATGATTTCTTAGACCCTGTGGTCAAATGGTATCCTAAAAAATGCCTTATTTCTTACTTTTGTAGATGCACTCCCTCTGAATAATATATGAAAAACTAGATAAAAAACCATTGGGATTTCAATGGTATTATGGTTTTAGGCATTTGTACTCTTGCCAAGGGATTTTATATCTTTTCTTTTCAAGATCCTTCCCAAGACCAAACATTCTTTAGGGTTGATTGTTTGTATTTAGGTAGCACCATTTTTGTGCTTTCCCAATGGACCCCCGACTTTAGCCCCACTAGCAAGGTTACTTTGAAAATTCCAGTTTGGATTGAGCTTCCTGGAATCCTCATTCATCTTTGGTATTTCCTTCCAGAAATAGTTAAACCCATTAGCAGGGTGATATACCATGAATAGGATCACTTGTTTATGCATGGCCTAATCAATAGGTTTGTGTTGAAGTTGACCTGGTGAAATATCTATGGGACCACATGGATATTCAAGTAGGGTCCCTGCATATATCTTAGAAGGTGGTTCATTTTAGCCTCCCCAAAACTTGTTTTTGTTCCTAAGACCCTGACCATTACATTCATAACTTTCCTCTTCTATCTCATTCTAAACCCATTACAACACATCCTTCAGTGTCTAAGCCCAAAGGGAATCTATCAACTGATGGTTGGACTATAGTTAGGACTAAGAAGGCTTCAGGTTTAAAATCCACTCTCGTGGTGACCCCTGATCCTTCTCCTTGACCTCCTTAGTCTAAGGATATATGGGGTCCAGGTCCTTCCCCCATGTTGGTTTTAATTCCTTCCAAGCCCTCGGAGAGCCAAGATTTTCCTTTGCAAACAAAGGTTTCTAAGAATTTAGCTTCAACGTCTCTACCTTTACATTGTTCACACAATCCTCTTCATGAGGTGTCCTACTAATCACGGGGAGAAAATCAGGTTAAACGAAGTTCCATTCAGTTGAGCTTTCTAATTCAAACCAAATTTTGCTTGCTAATAATTTTGCAATCCTTGGCTCGGAGGAAGGTGTTCCAAATGGTCAAAGGGAGATTGACATGTTTGATTTTTCATGAATTTAATTTTTTAGAATGTTAGGGATCTCACATATCCCTCTCACAAATACTTTATGTAGTTAACCTGTCAGGATATTAGTAGCTTGTAAATTATTTGTTTACAAGAAATTAAAATATCTGGTTTTTTCGTTATAATACACTAACATGTATTGCTCCTAATTTTTCACATTTTCTTACTCCACATATAGATAACAAAGGTGGTGCTAGTATTTCAATTTCCATGAAATTTTCAGCCTTAATCCCCTCCTTGGGCCATGATCCTTCAAATCAATCCATGTGGGTGATTATGGTGATTAATAATCTTTATTTTGGTAGTCTTAATGTTTATGCTCCTAATGATGGCACAGAAAAAACAATGTTATGGAACTGGTTAGGTGATAACTTACCTCTTGCCTATTGATTAGTTTGTGGTGACTTTAATATGAATGAACATCTAGATGACAAGCTCATTTCCCTCCCTATATGTTGGTATGTTGAAAAGTGTGTGGCTTGGTATTACTTTAAAATCCATTGGGGAATTTATGATCCTCTACTCTAACAACAACACAATTTTAAGGCTCAATTTTAGTGTACTTGGACCAATATTTGAGAATGATTTGATTAGGTATTCAAAATGCTTGATTATGTACTTCTCTCAGCAAAAAATATTTGATTTTAACACACAAGGGCTCTCCCCTATCATGGTGTGGTCAAATGCGCTTTTTTCATATCACTGTCCGATATCTTTTAGTATTATCTAGCACGGGGCACCTTTCAAATTCCCATCGAATCAATTTTTTATTAATATATTCTTGTTGAGTCACTTGGGGGTGGTCTCTCTTATTGCTAAATTTTGGAATATAACACCATGTAGGCCTTTTGTTAACAGTTGGATTGAATGGTGGGAAGTTTTGATTCAGTGTACCATCTAATTTCTCTGCCAATTTGGTAGACAAGTTTTTCAGGTGCTTAAGCATGAGGACTGGACTCAACATAAATAATTCTGGAGGGTTTCTGTTCTCTTGAAATCAAATCCTTTTAACACCCCTTTTCACTTACAGGATTTCAACATTCGACATAGGCTCAAGCTCATGGAATCTCACTCAACCCATGGTGCTTAGATCCAGTCGAGGCTACGTTTGCTCAAAGTGAGAGACAAAGTCTTCAAGAATTTTTTTAAATCTCTCCATGCCAAGCATGCTCATGAAAAAATTAAAGCTATTTAAGTTGCTTAGAGTCATCTCGTGGATTTTACAAAAATCACTAAGATTTTTTTGCAACATGATCAGTTAGTTTTCTATTATCATGCAAATGTGTATCAAGAAAATTTAAACTTTCAAGCATGATAAATAGACCCAAATTCGAATATTTTTCTTGTGAGTCTTCTTGAAAACCTATCTTGATTAGTTTATCAATTGTGTCATGTCCATATTAAACTTATAGGTAATTCCAAGATAATTAACAAGAATTATAGGTGTTTTAAAATATGTGACAAGGTCAAAAATATCATTAAGTGAAATACTTCCAATAGTTTAGACACAAAAGAACACACATTGGGTAATTATCTAGTCCTGATTACATAATACTATTCATGTGATTCCTAATTAAGAAAATTACTAATCAACCCATGTCTTGACTCTTTGGCCACCTTTCTTTTCTTTTTATTTGTTAGTCCCCTATAAGTAACTAAGTACCTAAGGCATGAAACCTTATGGTGTGCGGAGATAGGCCGTGAAGGCACACACAGAAGTAGTCCTCAGAGAGGCATGAAGGGTCACACTAGGGAAGGATGGAGTTAGGACTAAGTGAGTTTTGGACAAGCATAAAAAGATACACATGGGGAGCGAATGGAAAAGTGACTAGATATAGATGTGGATAAGCTATGGAGACTTGCGACCTAAGAAAAGGTTATTCTAGGGAATCATTATGGTTATCATGAGAGGATAAGGGTTTGAGGTTGTTAAGGATTAGATGGAACATGCATGCTAAAGGAACTTTATTAAGGGAAACACATGGTGAAATCTGGTAGATTCCTAAGTATTGGTAGAACAATCATGAGGAGATACCATTAGGATTTCACAGATGCTGATGGATGGTTAGAAGAAGATTTCTTCGACTGCTTGTTATAGAAGGTTTTTTATAGAAGAGAAAAGGAGGAGAGAAGAAATTATGGTGTAAAGGATGTAATAGGGAGCTTGGTGATGCAAAGAAATCTCTGTTACTATAAAAATTTTCATGGATGGAACTTCTTGATGTAATCTTAGCTACTGTATTTGAATTATCAATATAATGAAGCAGTTATGTAACACTCTTATAATGGATCTTGATCTGTGTTTTCCCTTTTTGTTCATGTGTCTATTGCTAGTTTCCTCAATGTTATTCCATGGTTAATTCTACTTATAGTTGATCATGTTAAGTATGTGTTTGGGATACATCAACTATGAGTAAAAGCTTACATCTAGAAACCTATGGATAATTACATTTATTCTCTGCTTATACTATATAATCATATTGATAAAGAAAATTCTTATGAAGCTCATATAAAGGAGGGAGTCAGCACTTGCATGCACCTCTGGTGAGATTCCATGCTAAGGTTGGATGATATGTCAGTGTTCTTGGGATTATTTGTTGAAATAGGTAGTGATAATAGAGACTACATTTTGGTGTCGTTGTCGGGACCTCTTTTCAAAGTTTTCATGAGAATGGTATGTGATGATAGAACATTTGGCATTGGACAATGTTAAAGCATGGTTTAAGAGCATGAAGGATGAGTTTTCTCAGAGATTCAATAATGGACCTAAGTTTAATGCATGTAAATGGGTAGGGGAGAACCTGTATCATGAGATTTATGAGACTTTCTTTTGTTTCTTTCTAGAAGATTTATATGATTGGCTTTTGGCATATGTGTATAGATCAAGTTGGTACTATAGATCTCACGTGTGGACCTAAGATGAGTATCAGAGGTTGCAGCATGCTTATATGACTTGGACATGTGTTGTTTATCATTGGTGGAGTAGAGTGTTGATGAGTTACACCTTGGAGTACTTGATTTCTACATATTCCTGTCATGAGATTGCTGAGTTTGAGTTTTTGAGGGAGCCTAAAGGATCATTTCTACATGCTTCCCCCTAAGCTACAAATATCCTGATCATTACACTGAGTTTGGAAGCATTTCCTATGGTCAGATAAGCTTCTTCTTAGTGCTAGGTGAGGAAACTAGGGTGAAGGAAAATGGCAGACCTTGCGGCTGAGCAGGAGAGGGAAGAGAGACGACTCAAATATAATGAAGCATGTGAGAGGGAGTTAGATACACAACGAAAAGTTGCATGAGTGATGGATTTATGGAGGAAGACATTGTGGGAAGGAATTTAGGTTCACGCAGAGGATGTGGAGCCTAAGCAATTTGTTCTACCCCATCTTGGCAAATGCAGATGAGAAACCCCCTCAGCTTCTAGAGAAGGCTCGTCATATGAAGAAAGGAGAGGAGTCATTGGTGCACATCTAAATCCACCTGGTGAACAAACCTTGTAATTTATCTTTCCAAATGTAGAGATGAGTATTGCTAACCCATTTGGTATTGGTAGAAGTAACCGATAAACACCTAGGAGGTATAACTTTTCATTTGACACATTTATGGCTGTAAAATCATTTCTCATGTTTGGAGGTATATTGTCTAGAATGACATTTGGGAAAAATATGGGTACATAAAGGTTGGGTATTACATTTGGAAGGGGTGGGGGACACACATCTGGTAGCTATGATATATCACGAACTATTGGTATTAACTTCAGCACGATGGTGGGGAAACAAGGAGCGACCACTTCAAGGCATTTACAAGCTATGGGAGGTGGATCCAGTGGAATAGGCACTAGTGGACCTGGAATATCAGAAGGAAGCTTCATCCTCCACATGATTTCAAAGTAAATCTACTTTTAAACCAACCAAAAAACCTGTCGAAGCTAAGGTCACTGTCAACATTGTCTCCAATAAAAAATAACTACATTGGCAACAACCAAAACATACATATACAAACTTGAATAGTTCTCCAAAACTTATATTATAAAAAATTCCTGAGAGAAATATTATTAGGCTTCCTCCTCCACTAAACTTATATCCATCTCACCCTAAAGGTAAAAGTTACAATGAGTAATTTTGATGCAACTATCATCAATGTGTAAAACATTCTACAAATAGGTGTTTCAAACTTCACAATATCATCTAGGATCTTATCGATGATAAAAAAATTCGATCTTACAGATTCTACGGTTTCTGCACCAGTCAATGAAAATCATAAGCTCAAAATATCCAATAATCTACTTCCAAAACATGACAAGAAAGTGTTTGATTTATCAGCTAATCATACATATCGCAAAGTGCCTCCTCCTGCATCGAAGGCTCTTGATTTCCTAGTTGCTCATGCTGAACTTTCTCCACCAATCATTTCTTTCTCTGATCATGATCATCATGTTACATTCTCTTCTGATCACTTGCACATTAGTTCTTCTATCAGATCCATCTCTATCAATAACACCAAATTTTATGCATCATGGCATATCAACACATGTTTTACTCCACATCTTGTTACTATTAGTTATCCTCTCCTACAAATTTCATATCCAATGGATAATTCATATGGGGTCATCAAGCTTCAAGTTACTGTCGGTCCTCTCACCATGCTTTTCCCCATCCTTCTAACACAAATAGTCAAATGATGTGACATGTTCTTAGGCCTCAACTGAATTCTCAAGTCTCAGTCTATTATTTCCATGAACCACTTGCGTCTAAAGTTCATTCACAATAATCAGGTCATATATATCAATGGTGTGCCTCCCTCCACTATATGGTCATAACCCCCTATTTAGGTTTCCATTGCATCACCTAGTTCATCTACTTCCCCATGGCCTATCAAACTTAAAGCTTAATCTTCTCTTAGTTCACCTATTTGCACATGCCTGGTCTATTCCATTGCTAAAATGACTCCTATATCTAGGCATACTTCACCACCTCATTTTACTTCACATAGGTGTCCATCACCTCCACGCTCTCCTCCACATAGGAATCCATCACCTTAGTGCTTCACTTCACATAGTTATCCATCACCTATACATTGTTTTGCACAAATTTTCCCACCATATGTTAATCAATCACATGAATATAGGCTTCATTCACCTGCACATCATTTGTCTCATACACCAACATTCTTCAAGCATGTTCACATACCTTCATCTCTGTCAGCATTGGGTGGAAGCCCTTCATCATTCAATTTTATCAGATAGTGCACTCACCTTCACACATTTGGGGGGCATCATGCTTATTCTATCCCCCCTATAACATCAACACGCATCTTATACAATTATCAAATCACACCTAAATATTTACATATAACATACACACTCATACTACCATTACCTGATGACACACTCTTATGATTTGGTTCACACTCAACTGTTGAGGGCATACTATAAACATGAAATTCACACCATGCACATTGTACATTCAAAATTACACATTACATACTTCACACATCGTGCATCATGTATTTTCTCTCATATTCTATACAATTTGTGTCTCCTTCACTATACACATTCACACTACATCTCTTTTATATCTACTCCTACATGTTGCCATCATTACCCTATGATGCACTCTACTTGACCGCTGAGGGTATACATCTTAAATGGACCTCATCACACTCATGCATTTAATCACTCACTCAATAAATTACTCAGATGATTACAATCCACACTTTCCTCTTTGATTATCACTCCTTTCTATTAAAAACATTTCGACCATTTCCCGATGACGCACTCTAGTTTACGGTTCATTCGTGTTTACGGAGGGGCCATAAATAAATGAACCTTAGTGCATGCATACACATCCACTTAGGGGGCACCTGGATCCTATCATTCACATTACATTCCATTCCACCTCATCCACAACATACTGCATATCTTAGTTGCATTTACTCTTGGTTACTTTTACTTACATGCTTAATTTATTACACATGCTAGATAGATATCTTGTATGTCATTATCTTTACCATACACACATGCACATTCACTTGTTTTCTAATTGTGATCACATATTGTACGGGTCTATTACATGCAGTGTGGATGCTTAGAGAAGTACCTATTACCAGTCCCACAACGGCTCTTGGGGGAATCAACTTTCATATAATACATGTGCTATTATTTCATTTTTTTCATAGCACACTAGTTTATCATCTTATACATGATTTGACATAGTTTTTATCTTTCTAAGATACCAACGGGTGCTTCATGTGATTTTTTTTTTAATTAGGGATATTTTCTTCCATGGTTGTCTATTACATTATATGCCATTGCTTTCTCTTTGTATGCTCTTGTTTGTGGGATTTTCCCTTTGTCTTGTGTGCACACTTGTCTACTTATGGCCACTTCGGCCTTGATTTTATTTCAACATCGTGAGTGGTGTCCCATGTTTGCAACCTACGTTTTGTGGTCCACTTTATCTTCTTACTTTTTTACATTATCTTCATGACTTCTAGAATATAGTTTACATGCATGTTTTCTTGTATTTACACTTGTCTCCCAGTCATTTTGTTTATGTGTGCCTTGGTTTCTACCAAGAACATTCCCTTTCCCCTATAGGGCATAGTTTCAACACAGTGGTTAGTCCTCTTTTGGGCCACATAGTCCTTCAATGACATTGCATACACCCTAAATGAGGGGGGCATCATTTGGGTGAATCAGTCACTCCATACAATGTTATACACAACATAACACAATATTAGTACAAAAAAAATCAATTTCAGAAAAGGCTCAAAATTAGACTTGGGCCCATAGTATAACAATGTCCTTCCTAGATGCCTATATATAGGGGGTAATAACACAGTGATTGATAGTTCAACACATGCAATCTTTAGCTTTTTTAGGGCATGTAATATTTAGCACTTTCACTAATTTTACACACCATATGCAGTGGTGTTCTAAATTGTGGGAAGTAATTTAAGGTTGGAGGATGACACAAAACTTTTATCCCTACACTTCTTCCATAACCTTGTGTTAGATAACCCCAAAAACACATGGCTGGCATAACTTGCGTGAGATCACCAAAAAAAATCAGTCTTCTACAACATCTTCAATATCCTTTCCACACCCTTTGTCTCATCATGGATCAGGTGCACATATTCCTTTTTCACATTTTCAGCATTTTTACATACTTTTTACACATATGCATGTGTATTATACTACTTGTTTGTTCTTCTCTTTAGCAGGTCCATCTGTATGGGAAGAAGTAGTAAACATCATCAACATTTCCACAACATCGACATAAAAAATTGTCACATCACAAAATGTACACGTGTGTCTTCATCCTAGGTTCATTTTTATCACCACTTTTTACATTTTTCTCCTCGTTAGCATCCAAACTTCACATTTTATCACTCCAAGCTTTTTCTTGTCCCTCGGCATGCTCCTCTACATTGATCTACATGGTTATCAACTATCCATATCTTATCTATGTTATGTTACCAAGCTTTCTGCTCACCAACATAAAGTGAGGGGTAATGTAGACACAACTCGTGCACTATGGGTAATTATGTAGTCCTAATTACATACTACTATTCATGTGATTCCTAAGTAAGAAAAGTACTAACTAACCCATGTATTTGGCCACCTTTCTTTCTATAGATTCTTTCATTCTTGGACACTTACTTACTCAGTCTTCCTTTTTATACTCTAAATTTTATCATCATTGACACCAACACCCATCTAGAGCGTCAGTGTCAGGCGCCCTTTTCTCCTCTGGGATCCCCTAACCCCTGTATAATTTACTCATAATTTTTGGGTCCTTTTTATCCATTTGAGAATCTTATCATTTTTGTAGTTGACCTTTTTGGGGATAATTACAAAATTCAAGAAAAGGAATCATATAAATATAATGTTATGTGATCATAATAAAGGACCAAAAACTAAGCATTTGTTATCACCACCTAAGGTTACATCCATCAAACATCTAAGAGCTCCATTAAATCTATCTAGCACCATCCAAGGGACACAAGGGATGGTTATTATGCATACACACTTCATAGGAGGGAAGTTCATTCTATTCCATGCACATATCTATTACATTTCTTTACAGCTAGTTTACTTTTCTCACTATCAAGTGTGAAACACACAAGAGCCACATAGGGCACTATTTCAAACAAAAACACATATAACTACATCATTTATGAGATGTAGTGTAGTGCTCAGTTGTAAGTTCACCATTATGACGACTGAGGATAGCTTGACCCCTCATTCCGCATCTTTATTTTTAGGATTTGATGTTTATTTGAGGGTTTTACAGGTTCATATTCCAGTGCAGGTTTCCTGTGACCTCAAGGATATTGGTGTAATTGTTTCACCATTTTCTTTACTTTTTCAAAATGAAAAAACAGATAAGGGTAAGGGATAAAGAGGAACACCTATTAAATGATGGTTGATTAATGGTTGTTGTGTGCATTCTGAATTCCTTATCCATAGCTGAATGTGAGAGTTTCCTTTTGGCTAGGAGAAACTACCTGTAATAGAAAACAAGACTAGAAGAGGATTATTAAATGATATATGACAGTGGACTACCTAGTGTATGCTAGTTTTGGGAAGTGTGATACTCCCTAGATGGTTGTCAATCCACTGTTTAAAAAAAATTAATGCGAGAAACAAGTAAAGTCCTACTGTAGTTGATATGATTTAGGTATTTCATTCAAGTACAATAAGAAAATTGAATCACAACAGGCTAGGCTATGGTTGGATCTGAGAGATGAGGTGTCTGTCAAGGTACTGGGACTAGTCAGGGTATGATTCTGGGTTATTTAGGTCAATTGGTAGGATGATCATTGGGTCTTTTATTGGTCAAGGTATAAAACACAGAGACCGACGTCAGTTGGGTGTGATTGATGCCGGTTTAGGTAGAACCAATAATGGTTGTGGATAGCCAGCATTAGTATGGTTGAGATAAAAGAAACTCAAATAGATCAAATGGCAGGGGCTGATCTAAGGTCAAATAAGGTTGGGAGATTGAATGAGAAGGTTTGTGGAGATCTCTGGTACACTCAGAAATGGATATTAGGTTGGAATGGTGATTCGAGGGTGTGGGTAAGGGAAATGGTGGGATTACAAGATATTAAGCAATGAAGGAATGAACATGCAAAGTAATAACTAATGACATGAATGAAAAAAGCTAACTATGCTGAAATAGACAATACTAGTAGAGATATAGTTATTATGATGAAGATTTTGATGGCTGAATGGTGGTGGTTGTTGATCAAAAGAATAGTGTTAAATATCATATAAATTGTTCCCAAAATGATTCAGTGAGTGCAATTCTTCAATATCTATCTTGGTGATGGCTCTGGATGTCTCGATATGTGAAAGGATTCTGGTTTCACTTGCATGTAGCTCTGATCTCGTTTCCTTTCTCTCAGAATGTGCCAACCCAAAATCAAATCTGTTTTGGTGAATAAATGGTAACCAATGACGGTTCCAAGTTGACTAGCACCAGTTAATGGGTGACCGAAGTAGATTAAGGAGGGATTCTAATATCATGGGCCCAGTTATTTTATTCTCACGGCTTAGAACAAAAAATTCCCTTCTAATGAGCAAGAATGTGGTTAGAGATATTTTAGGGATTGATTTTAGGGTTAGACCAAATCTTAGCTCATTAAGGAAATTAAGACTTAGTTATTGTTGGTTATGAAAACATGCCAAGAATAGGCCTAGGGTGTGGTGGCTAGATGAGGTGTCTAGGTGAGGTAGAAATTAAGGTAATTAGATATTAAATATTGTGAGGATATATATTAATTTAATTAAATTAATGGTGATGTGTGGTGGAAGGGGCCATGATTAGATGAGTATGCTTGAGTGGGTTATTTGAAAAGGGACCAAGGAGAGTGTGACCCGATTTTGGTGTCTACGTTTTCCTCCTTTTTGTTATGTAGCTTGTATTGGTAAATGAAGCTGAAAAAAATAAGATGTGGTTGCTCCATGTGTGGGTGAAGGTGACCCCCTTCAAACTAGGAATAGATGAGGTAGAAGACAAAATCAGTGAGTGGTTTGATAAAAGGTGGATGTGATGAAGAGGAAGGTGGGGGTATTTGGGTAAAGGTCAAATCATGTAATCCAGGTAATGGGCCAGGGTCAAAGGTAGAAACAGTCAAACACATGCACATGTATAAAATGTGGCATGGTACCAGGTTGAAGAGCATGTAAACTCTACATCATCTAAGGTTGATAGGTTTATCCAAACAAGGTTGAGGTGATTTCGGTATCGAAGGTATAGGATATGGTGTAGAAGCACATCATAGGTCAGGTGCAGGAACATTTAGGTATGTTCCGGTACACCAAAGGTTGGGTCAGGATAAAAAAACATGACAATAGGCAAGGTAAGGTCATTAGGTCAAATAACACAGGTAACAATGTCACAAGGTATAATGAGCACATGAGGTCATATGTCATTAACAAAGTTCTGGGTCCAAGTAGCTAGGTCACGACATGGGTAGGGCTGAGGTATGGGTAAAATAACAAGTCCCTAAATGCAATTAAAGATAGGTATATGTAATGTAGGCTTAGAGGTAGGTTGCGATAAGGGTGGGTAAGGCTAAACAATGGTGGGATTGGTTAAGTTGGGTCAACAATGGGGAAAGGGTATGGGTAAGAGTATGACAGGTAACCGATGTCAGTCATACATAATCAGTGATGGTCTAGGTAAGTTGATCATGGTTTTATTAGGGAAGATGACCCATGTCAGTTTGGGTATAACTGATCACGGTTCTCTAGGGCACAGGACCGATGTTAGTTTAGCTATAACTAACACTGGTCAGGTCAACGTGGGTATATAAAAAGAAAAAATCCATATAATATAGATTCATTTGTACATTTTGGCTTTTGTGAAAATGAAAAAGCATTGAATGCGTTGTGCTTTGTCAGGAGGAAAGGATGAGGGGTGATATCCTGCTGAGGTGGAGACATCCAGTTGGTTAGAGGATCCAGGGAGATGGTTCCACAAGAAAAGGGGGATCGATTGTGATTGGGTGGAGGTCAAGAGGATTGGATTTGGTGATTGGACATGGTAGAGGTGAGAGATGGAGTGGGTGGACCACCAGTGTAGTGGCTTGACGTGCCACCACAGAGACAATAGTGAGATGAGGTAAGAGTCAATCCCTTACCTTATTTTGTGAGGTAGATTGGGTATATATGTTAGGTAAGGAAAATGAGTATTGGGGGGAAGGGTATTTTTAATTTGGGAAGGAAAATTGGGTAAGATAGGAATGGGGAGAGGTGTGGTTAGGTGAATGAGGGGTGGGGAGGAGTTGAGGGTAGATATAGGTAGGAATGGCTGGGTAGAAAGGTAGAAGAAGGGAGTTGTTAGGAAGAAAGGGGTTTGGGTGTCACGGATTTTGGTGTGACAGTGATCATCGTCGGTCAAGGGGTGATGATGTCAGTGGTGTTGAGCCGATATTGGTTATAGATAGGGTGACCGATGCCGGTTTGGAAGAGACCATGGTCGGTTAGGAGTAACTGGTATTGGTCATCATGTGGATAAAAAATGGTCCACACATGGAGGGGTGAGAGGAAGAGGTTTTTGATGTCGATGCAATCGTAAAGGAGGAAGAAGTGAGTTCCTATGTGGGACTTGTTACAACTGTGGGTCTATGGAGCACTATAATTGTGAATGTCCCGATCTCTTACAATTCTCTTGGTGTGGGAAGAAGAAAAAGTATGAGGAATTACAAAAGCTATTTAAACATATGAGCCATCAATAATGGAAGGATAAAGGCATGGGAATGGTAAGCTTAAAGAAAGAAGACTTGCAATGGATGCCAAGGGTGGTGCACGACTAAGAGTTAGAAACTTGTAATGGTGATCACATGAGATGCGGCTGTACATGCTAGGGAGATACCAAAGAAAAAGTCATTGGTTACTAGAGAAGAGGTGGTGCACGGGAAGTATTCAGACCCTACTAATCAAAATTAGGTTTATCAAGAGACCATGGATGTAATTCAGAGCCTAAAAGGAGAGATCCAGTGCCTAAAGGAGTAGTCATGGAAGTTAGAGTAGAGGAAGAGCACCGAGGCTCTACAGAAGGATTTGGATGAGGTCAAGGAGGTATGAAAAAATGCTAAGGCAGGGGAATATCATTACTTTCCTAGGGGAATGGTTACAAGAAAAATTACTACACACTAGAGGAGAGCATGAGTGATAATTCATGTATGCTAACCTTCCCCCTTGCACCATTGATTATGATAAGGATATTACCTTGAATGTGGTTGTTGATGGGTGGCTCCTAAGCAATATTCTGATTAAAATGGGAGTGTAAGTCAATGTTCTCACCTTGGAAACATAACATCAAATGGGAAGGCCCCCATTACAGCCATCTTCAAATGTGTTATTTATAGATTAAAAAAAAAGGTGATACCTATTACTGTCTTAAAGGACAGAACTATCACTATCTAAGGGGAAATTTTCACTAGGGATTTCAAAGTCTTGGTGCTAGCTAAGGCAGAAAAATTTCTAGCATTACTACGATGCCCCTGGTGTTATAAAAAAAATGTTGACCTATGGTTCAATAAGGGGTACATAAGCTTTGAGAACAAGGAAGAACATGTTATCATGCCCTTGACCAATGAAAAGTCAACACCCTATAATGAGCCCTTGGGGAAAGAAGTTCTTGACAGGATCTATGTGCACTCGATGAGGGACTCTGAAGTTATTCACCCTATGGAAGGAGTTATTCAATTTAAATATGCTCAATCTCTAAGTGATACCACTAGTGTAACATGTGACAATTGGGCACATGAGACTTATGAGTTAATTGGGAAAAAATTGAGAGGCTCCATTACAAGAGTGATAAGAGCGTGCCCACTAAGGTTCCTGAAAGGGAAGTAGTTACCAAGCTACACTAGGGATGACAACCATGACGTTTTATTATGAGCCATGGAATTCTAATGGAGATGTGAAATCGAACGAAGGATCATGCTTGTCTACACTTTTTGTGGAACCACAACACATTAGTTAATGGCGTATTAGGAAAATCTTCTAGGGTGGCGTGAGGTGAGAATTGCACTCTCTATTAGATTTTTCAGAAGTAATGTGCCAACTAAAATTTATGTCTATGATAAGAAGGGATCCTCCTTAGATCATTTCCAAGAGTGTGAGAGGATCTAGATGTAAGGCGCTGAGGCTTTACCCCCTTCCCTCTAGGTGCACAATTTTTATTCCAAACTATAAGGATGTGTGTGCACATGGTATGTTCTTTCAGAGTTACTCTGTTAGAAAGGGAACTGGAAGGAGTTAACAGATGACTTGATTCAGGAGTTTGAATATAAAAGTGCTAAGCCCTTATTGAACGAGGTGCTATAATTTGTTAAGAACCTAACTATGAGAGACAACACCATGGAAGAGTATAGAATACTGGACTTATTGGGTGATCCTGGCTTACAAGATCACTCTGATGAGGAAAAATCAGATGAGTACAACTTGAGCGCACTTGCATAGAGAAAGAGAGGGGAAAGATGGTATGTGTGATAGATGGTGAAGAAGTGGATAACTTGGATGCTAACCATACTGTGGGTACATGAAAAGTTATAGATATTGCTGATGAGGAAGTGCACGCCTACCATGAATCCCTTAAAACATGAAGGTTAACATTGGCTTAGAGATGGAACCGTAAGAGGATACTACTAGGGACTATTGGCTAGAAAAGGAGGCTTCAAAGATCGTTGGTCTATTGCATGAGTTTTAGAATTTTTTTCCATGTGGGTACCATGAGCTTAAGGGATTTCACCACTCTTTAGGAGAAATGCACATCAATCTAAAGGAAGGAGTGTGATCGATTCAAAAGATACCTTACTAAATGAATCCAAATTTGCACATCCAGGTCAAGGAGGAGATAGACAAGATGATCGCATCAGGAATCATTGAAGCTATGGAGGAATCAGAATTGATAATCCCCATGGTCATAATCATTAAAAATGATGAAAGGATAAGGATCTTTGTTGACTATAAGGACCTAAATGTGGTATGTGTAATTGATCCTTTCTCAACCCCTTTTATTGAGGAAATCCTGAAAGAATTAGCTATACACGAGATCTATTCCTTCATGGATGGATTCTTAGGATATCATCAAGTTAGAATCGTAAAGGTGTACTAAGAAAAAACATATTTCACCACTGAATGGGGAATTTTTTCCTACACAGTCATGGCTTTCAGACTAAAGAATGTGCCTATTGTGTTTTTCGTGCATAGTGGTCTAGGCATTTCAAGATTTTATCCATAAGTTACTTCAGGTCTACCTTCATAATTGGATAGTGTATGGACTAATAAAATACCATTGTGAAAATTTTTGGTTGATGTTTGAGAGATGCTGAAAGTTGCACATATCCCTCAACATCAATAATTATCTCTTCGCTACTCAATTTGGAACCTTGTTGGGACATATCATAAATAGGGAAGGTTTTTTGGTGGACCCTGCCAAAGTTTTTGTTATTATGGGATTTGGGGAACCTACCAGCAAGAACACAATGCACAGATTCCTTGGGCATACGGGGTATTACTAGAAATTTATTAAGGGGTATGCCAAAATCACCGTGCCACATGAGGAAGTTTTGAATCACAGATGTACATTCCATTGGGGAGATGCACAACAAATGAAACTCGATACATTGAAGAATAGGCTTATCATTGTGCCTATATTACACTTTCCTTTTTGGGATAAGCCATTCCATATACATGTTGATGCTTCAGGAATGATGATTGGGACAATCCTAGCACAACCTGGATAAGGAATTGTTGACCACCCCTTGTGTTTTGCTAGCAGAAAGTTGACACCACCAAAGAAGAACTATACTACTGAGCGCGAAGCACTATAAATGATCTATGTGCTACATAAATTTATGTAATATATATTAACACCACCCTTCATATTCTACATGGACCATGTGGCGTTGAAGTAATTGGTGAACAGGCCCTTTTTATAAGGGTGCATATGTCAGTGGGTCCTGTTGTTTCAAGAGTTTTAGTTTATAGTTGTCGTGAAACTAGGAAAGAGTAACTTAATGCCTAACAATTTATCAAGGATTAACTCAGGGGAGGGTGCACATACCATTGAGGATACAATGTTAGATGCATAACTTTTTAGAATATGGCACGCGCCCTCATACTTGGAAGATATTGTTGTGTTTCTCAAAATAGGTGTGGCACTAGAGGGAATGAATACCTTGGAAAGGAATAAGTTAGCCATACAAGTTGCACCTTACATGTTAATTATTGGATACTTATACAATCTAGGCCATGATGAGGTTTTGCATCAGTGTGTGTTAGAACATGAGTGCATTGCAATCATGGAGGAAGCACGTGGTGGGATTGCAAGAGGAAACTATATATGGAATGCCACCGTGTGAAATATTCTACTAACAGGGCTTTGGTGGGAATGCATCTACTAGGATTGTATTGTGTTTTGCAAGGCCTATGACCATTATCAGTGCCTTGGAAAACTAGGAAGAAGGGATGAGATGCCCTTGAGACTGATAGCTAGCACTGAACCATTTGAGAAGTGTGTCATTGATTTTGTAGGACCAATTTCACCTACCACGTGAAGGACTGGTTTGCACTATATCATCACTTTCACTAACTACTTAACAAAATTTGTAGAGGTAGTTCCTACAAAGGACTTCACAGCAACCACAACAACAAGGTTCCTATGGGAAAACATACTCAGCAGGTATGGGTGTTAATCCTAACTAGTGACAGAGGCACACACTTTTTAAATGAGATAGTAAGAATTTTATTAGCAGAGTTCATAGTGGTCCATCAAAAGACCACCCCATACTAGCTCTAAGCTAATGGAATTGATAAGGCATTTAACAAGATACCGAGTCACACGCTGACCAAAATTTATGATGTCAGAATATAAGATTGGGAAGACAAAGTCTCAGTAGTAATATGGGCGTAGAGGACTACTTATAAGAGATTGAACAAGGATACACCATTCCAATTGGTGTTTGGCTTGGAAGCTATTTTACCAGTAGAGTTTATGTTACTGTCCCTGCATATTGCATGCATAGGAGGATTAGTTGATTAGAAAGCACTACAGGAGAACATAGAGAATTTAATACAGTTGAACGAAAGGTGATCACTTGTTAGGTGGAGTTAGAAGACTGAAAAGGTGTGACAAAAAGCATGCCATGATGGTCATATTAAAAACAAACAATTTGAGGATGGGCAGATTGTCTTGCTTTATGACTCCAAATTTTTGTGCCATCCTAGGAAATTGAAATTCCATTGGTTAGGACCATATATCATCTCATACATGCTTTATTTAGGCACATGCCAGTTACAAGCACTGGATGGGATGAGATTACCAGGTTACTTCACTGGGAGTAGGATGAATCCCTACTATAAATAAGGCTTATGTGTAATCTGAAATAAAGTAGTTTTGCTAATTAGTTTAGATTTTTGTCTTTGTGTTTGTTTCCTTTGTCATCATTTTCAGCTTTGTTTTACATGTTGGTGCGCTGGTAGCTAATTGCATTGTAAGAGGTTCTATGTGCAGGGGACCGTACATACATTTTTGTGTGGGGTGACGTAGCAACTATATTGAACATGGAGACCAAAATGTTGAGAAAAACTAACACAAATGTAGAAGAACGAGTGACAAGATGGCAAGGATGTATGGATGGAAAAGGTGCGTAAAATTCATGCAGTTATGAAGGTGGGTTGAAAAAACATGAAGACCAAAAGAAGGGAAGGATTGTATAGTATGACATGAGGTAGGCAACATTATAGGGAACTACTTAGTAGACAGTGCAGAGGTTATGTACTTTGGCACGGAAATGCACAAAGAAGGTTTATGGAATTCTAACCGGTATTGGAGAGCCTAGAGGTTATAGCCACGAAGTGTGAGAGGAAGTTGTGGAAGATTCCTTAAGTAAAGAAAAGTGTTTTATTAAAAAAGTGACATTAGGACACGTGGTCGAAGGAACTCCAAGACATCAACAAAGTATAAATAAGAGATAAGGATAGTCATTTCGATTATCTTCCCTTAGATAATTTCTTTTTTTCTCCCAAGTTCTAAATATGACAAGGGTTTTTCAAAAAAGAGTGACATAAAGTACTATCACAAACTAGTGGAATTGTGCAAAGCTACAGTAGAATCTATGACATAACACAGAGGGAAGAAGATAGCATAGTGGAAAGGAGGTTGCATGCGAGAGAAGTAGGGAAGTTGTCAAGTTTGAACAATTGAAAGAGAGGAACATAGCACCTAGGGCACAAAGAAAAGGAAAGGAAGATGGCACCAAAGAAGGCACGTAAACAAAACTAGTGGTTGAAAAGGAGGATCCTGTGGAGATCTACACAGAGATGCAATACCCTCCTAGAGTTATCAAGGCAATTAACTGGAGCTCAAAGCTATACCAGTGTAAAATCAATGAGTACAACCATAGAATTATCGACAATGAAAATTTGATACGGGGTGACCTTGTGTCAAACACTTAGATGGCAGATGAGCTCAGAAAACCTAAGGTTGTGACTCAGTGAAACAAGAGCTGCAAAAGACTAGGGTTTTACAACTATGGGAGCTTCCCTTATTTATCAAACCCACCCCTCTTTTTAGGTGGTTAAGTCATGGGTGCATGAATATTTCTTCTACTTCACAGGAAGAATAATGTGGATCATATGCCATCTAATTCGAATGGTAACATGACTACAAAATACTAGAGAATATATGGCTCTTGATTTATGTGTCAATTCCAAGATCAAGGATCTGAAAAAGTAGATAAAGTACAAGAAGGGGGGTCAGGCTCAAGTAATCATAGACCTCTCAGACCCATCTGTGTTCAATGAAAAGTTACGAAAGCCATGGAATTGGGGTAAGAATCTCTAAAGAAACCCCAAAGGATTTGAACAAGCTGATCAATGGACCATCTGATAAGAAATGAGAAAAGGTTTCTTCTTTGCATACATTAATTTGAAGTAAACAAGCAAACTAATAAAATGAAACTAACCTCTATTCTTTGAAAGCTTGAGATAATGAACCTAAGAGGATCTAAGCATTCAATTTGTGTTTTAAGAGAGAGATCTCCCCATTAATGGCTTCAAGGCCAATGGTTCTTCCCTTTTATTCCATATTTGTGCTATAAAATACAAAATAAAATACTACTAGCTCAATGGAATAAAATAAAATACAATCTAAAGCCTTAAAAAAAATACTATAATTTGTGCTAGGAAGAAGAGAGAATTCTTAGAAAATGAGGGAGGGGGTCTAGCCCTATTTATAGTTTTCCATTTGGGAAAATGGGAGATTTGGGTGCATGTGGGATAAATGCTAACGTCCAAAAATCACTTCTAGCAAGTCAAAGTGTGATTTGATTATGTTTAGAAGAGATTGACCATGGTTAAGACTAGCTGACCATGTTTAGAGGGTAATTAATCTTACTTAGAGAGAAATTAGGTTTCTGAAGGGCTTCTGAAAGACTTAATCAATCCAACGAAGTGGATTGATACTCCAAAGAGCTAATAAAGGTGGTAAAGAAGAGAATATTAGCCAAGAAGAGGTTATTATAACCTATTTAATTAGTTTATAAGAGGAAATATGACCAACAGAGTGTCGTAAGAGGGGAGTTAGATAGATCTAATTGACGAAGTGTCGTAAATTTGCAAAGGTAAGAATATTTAGTGCAATATTAAGAATAATAGTGCATTGATCAAACTACAAGTGTCTACATTTGCCCCTCTTTGGGGTGATGTAAGCAACGTCACTTAAAAGAAAGTAGACAAATGCAAACGAGTACAATTTTTTTGAAGGGGTAGAAGAAAAATTAATAGGATGAAGGATGATGGATTCCCCCTCGAGTGTCAATGGGGTGACGAAAAAACTTGATCGATGATAAAAAAAGAGAACAAAAAAAAGAGGTTATGTCACAATAAATGTGAGAAATAAGAAGAAAGAGGGATCTTGAGCTATCCATAAATCAATTGCCATCAATATATAATCATCATAATGCTTAAAATCCTCCTCATCAGTCCTTATTGCAATATGAGCACATAGCAGAAGTGTAAAATGACATGAAAGGCCAAGATACAAACAACCATCTTGTGCTAAAAATGACCAACTCCATGCAGAATACATGAATACAATGTAATACGGGAAATAAACAATGTCTCCTAATAGGTAAATAAGTACAATCACACATGCTTAAACCAACAATGTTCAAGATAGTTACACAAATATTTTGTTATCAAGATGTATTCCCAAATGTTTTGATAAATGACAAGGGTGAAGAATTTCTCCCCAAGAAAGGTGTATAATGCAAGGGAACAGATGGAGGACGCTTGGGTCCAATGAAAAAGCAATGTGCATGACTAAAATAGTACCAGGCAACTAATAATGCCCCAGAGTACAGACGAAGTAAGCAACATAGCTTGTGTAGGTTATTTGAAGATTTAGATGATTTGCAAGTCGTTGTTTCAAAAATATTTTAAAATTTCAACAGGATATGGGATGAGTGCCATGCGATAGACATATATTTCAGCCGTAGAAAAACAATTTACCAAGTTTTAACCTATTTCCGAGGTTTTTCAATGTTTTTGGTTTTTTAAAATGGTTTTTTAATAATTTTTTTTTACTAGTCAAAAGAATTTCTAAAGATCAAATATCTTCTAACAGTATGTGTGAGGTCAATAGTGGGAAGGCAATGCTGTAAGAGAGGTAGGATATAGTCCCATATGAAGAAAGACGGGTCGAGAATAATTTCTTTAAAATAAACTTAATAAATAATTATCATGACAGGGTTAAATAGATGAAAAATAGAGGAAAAGGTGGGAAAAGGTGCCT
Source organism: Taxus chinensis (assembly GCA_019776745.2). Classification (NCBI taxonomy): domain Eukaryota; kingdom Viridiplantae; phylum Streptophyta; class Pinopsida; order Cupressales; family Taxaceae; genus Taxus; species Taxus chinensis. The sequence continues at coordinate 593,906,983 of CM034151.1, read as the reverse complement.
GAAAGGTTCGTAAATAATTTCAGTGCGATGGAGAAGTAACTGCAGGGTGGCATGAAGTTCCCCAACGTGTGAAAAATTAGCAAAAATAATTATTTTAATATAAAAATAATTATCACAGCGGATATAAGAAGGTTAGAATGATCATGGTAGAGAAAACATGCCCCAGGGACATCACGATGGGTTAATATACCCACCCGGGGTCGATAAATCAATCATGATCAAGTCATTCATACCAGAGTTCCTACGAAATTTTTACCACGAGTGAGAGCGATAACCCTAGAGTGAGATGGAGAGAATACCGAGGAGGAGGATACGCGCCAATCACATCATAGAGTTCATGCGAGACATAGCAGATGGACTCTATGTGAGTAGCCTATCCCTTCTAGTTAATTATGCATTTAATGCACTTTTTAGGGTTTTGCTAGGGTAGGTAGGGTATAATTTTATGTATGTGCATGGGTGTATGTGTTGATTTGACGGGTATGCACATGCATCTATGTCAAAAAGGGATAGGTACACATATGCGCATCCGTCGAAAGTGGATATGCACACGTGCACTGGTCAAGAGGGAAAGTAGTGGACATGCACACGTGCACATTAAACTAGGGGTGTAAGTGTTGGAGGGGCATGTTTGCATCAAGCAAGGGTAAGACAGGAATGTGCATGTGCATGTGTTAAGGTAGGCATGTACGTGTCACACTAGGTGCATATACGTTCTATGTGGCCTTTGTCGAATGGAGAGAAGGTTGGGGGCTCATATGCGTTGGTAGGGGTGCACATGTGCTGAAAAGGGAACGTAGATGCCAAAAGGGGCAAGTAGGCTCTAGAAGGAAGGAAAAAAAAAATTGTTATCCCAAATTGGCCGCCCTTGGAAAATTTGGTCAAGACAAATATTGCACATAAGGAAATTATGAATGGAATGACTCAGACCCACGAGCTCACATTCTAGGATGAAAAATAGGTTACAAGTGGGCTTGGAAATGAAGGATCAGTGTTGTAGAGAGAGCCACATGTCCTATTGGTGCTTCTCCAAAGATGAATCCATAAAGGGAGGCTCAAACAAGCCCCGCATCTCCACGTGTCCCAGGTCAAAGTGGGCTATCAGGGGGAAAGTTGGTTTTGTGCCCCTTGTTATTCCAAAAGGGGTAAAATTTGCAAAATGGGCTATAACTCTGCCCAAGGGAAAAAGTCATCGTTTGATCTAGAGTCAAGCCAAAGCCCACCCTCTTATACGGACCTAATACAAACTTTGAAGGGGCATATCTTTCGACTCGGGGCTCAAAATATTTCAAATCTGACACCATTGGAAAGATCTCGGCCTCACCTACACCACAAAGGTCTGAAACTTTAATTTTGAGGAGGTTACGTAAAGAAAAATGGAGGAAACATCTTCTAGAATTCAATGCAAAATCCATCTGTCTCAACAACCAGATCGGATTCAATATGTTTCCGCCCTCAAGAGAAGCTGGAATTCATGGTTGGAATGCTGCCCCAACTTACACAGTGGAGTGAGGACATTTGGGCTTATGAGAAAAGTGTGGGACAACATTGTCAATGGGTAAGTCAATCACCAGTTCCCTGCCTTTCATTTTCACTCCCTCAATCTTTATCATTTCGACAGAGGCAAGATTCAAGCCCCTCACTTTCTGCCCCAAGTGTCAATTTCATTTCTCCATCCCCTAGTCTTCCATCCCACCTCAGTTTCTTTTCCCTTTTCCCTTCCAAACCAAATTCCCCTCTATAAGAGCCAAAAGAAATCCCTTCCCCTCTGCCACAAACAAGGAAACAACTAGTGGAGACCCCACTCACCACTCCTCTTTCCTTCCCAAGTCCATGTTGGGAAGAGACTCCAAAAACTAGCCAAGGAGAACATCAAACAGAGGAACCCAATAGAGAAGAAATGAAAGAATATCTGAAGAGTTGGGCTACTAAATTTGAGTTTTCAAAGATTCCCTTGTTGGTTAAGCCTATGGAGGAGACTGAGGTCAAGCCGCAAGTGGGGGAAGCTCTAGCTATAACATAAGCAGGGGAGGAAGGAGCTACTCCTAATCCAAATGAAGAGGAGTACATTCTGGCTGTGGAGGAGGACCATACATTTTCAGAGGCTCCAAGTGAAGAGAAGGCCACAAAAGAACCTTAAGTTATTCCTCCCACTTCATCCCCTTCAAGCTCTGATGTTGAGGAAGATTTTGAGCTTTCAAACTTCATGTTTGAGGATGAAGGGAACCATGGTGAGTCAATTGTAGATCAGGAGGACACCATGAAGGAGGTTGAACACATACAACAGGACAACAAGGAGGTAGATTACCTGTCTGACTTAGAGGATTGCCTTGATGGAGGGGAACCCATGGATATCACATCATTTTTTCCTCCATCCATCTTCCACACACATGAACCTACTACCATGAAGGAGGATATTCAAGTGCAAAAGCTTGCACTCCATAATGGCCCTCTGGAACCAAGGTTGGAAGATATTGATCTTCCATGTTCTTCAAAGGAGGAGGAAGAGAAAAGGTAGGATGATGTCATCATCTCTCTCACACCATCCACCCATGAAGGTCCACAAGAAGACTCCATTTTTGGAGTTGAATTTAAGAGAAACAAGCACATCTAAAGGATCAGATCATGCCTGATCAGGTACTTAGCTTTATTAGAGCCAAGGGAGAAGCAAAAACTAGTCATGCCCACTCCAAGGCATGAGGATGAGCATCAAAGTACTAAGGGTCACCATCAACACCTCCAGAAGTCTGATGCAAGTCAGCTTGAGGAGGTATTTCCCATTAATGTTGATACCTTGATGATTTGGGTGGAGGATCGGCTTATTTTCAATTTTTCACTCATACAGGCAGCTATATTTAGTGTCAAATCATTTACATGGCTACCCCTCTTGAGAAAGGGAAGCTACTTATCCCTTCTTGTACCAGAATTTTTTTAGCATTATTTCTCTCTAGTTAGTGTAGGAGTAGGAGTAAACTTTTTTTCCTTGAGAAGAAGTGCTTATGCATGCTCTGCATGTCTCATTTGAGGCATGTATGATTTGGTATTTGTATATAAGTTTTGTCTATTTTTCTCCAAGGGTGCATAAGGCCAAGATCTTCAATATTCATGGAAAGAAGACTCATAGCGGTCTATAACAGTTGCTAGCTCCAAAATGGAACAAATCCAGAATAAATTAAGATGTTTTGAAACAGTCCATTTCCGGGACAGGTGAAATCCTGGGTCAATACAATTTTCTACTATCAGAAACTCCATTTTAAGATTTTCTTATGAAAATTTAGAGTGCCGACATGCGGGTGGCTTCAGAGTCAGGCAAAGGTCAGTGAAGTGCAGAGAGTCAGGGAGTCCATTTTATAAGAAGGATCAGTGTTAGGCCATCATTCTTGACTCCATGCCCAATGGATGCTTCAAGGCCATTGGTCTCTTCATCTAGCAGGTAGATGTCCCCATGAGTCACTAAATTGTTATCCCAAATTCGCCCCCCAGAAAATTTGGTTAAGACAAATCCTACAGATAAGGAAATTATGAAGGAAATGAATCAGACCCATGAGCTCACATTCCAGGATGACAAATAGGTTATAGGTGGGCTCGAAAATGAAGGAGAAGTGTTGTAGAGAGAGCCATGTGTCCTAGTGGCACTTCTCCAAAGATAAATCCATAATGGGAGGCTCAAACAATCCCCGCATCTCCACGTGTCCTAGGTCAAAGCAAGCCATTGGGGGGAAAGTTGGTTTTTTTTCCCCTTGTTATTCCAAAAGGGGTAAAATTTGCAAAATGGGCCGCAACTCCACCTAAGGGAAAAAGTCAGCGTTTGAGCCTAAGTCCAGCCAAAGCCCACCCTCCTGTACGAACCCGATACAAACTTCGAAGGGGCATATCTTTCGACTCAAGGCTCAAAATATTACAAATATGACACCATTGGAAGGATCTCATCCTCACCTATGCCACGGAGGTCTGAAACTTTAATTTTGAGGATGTTAAGTGAAGAAAAATGGAGGAAATGTCTTCTGACATTCAATTTAGGATCCATCTGTCTCAACAACTAGATCAGATTCGATTTGTTTCCGTCATTTACACTTCTTTCAAGGCACCGAACCAAGGATTGATGCAGTAAAGATGGATTTGGGGGTAGATTTTATCAGAAGCATTAACAGTAGTGGTTAAGTTCTGACCTACTTTTCCCACTTCTCTCTCTCTTTCTTCTTTCAGGTTGAATTTATAAATATAGGGGCAAGATTCATTGTAAAGGGTTGTTGTTCATTCTTCTTCCCCCACCCCCCTCTCTCTTTCTTCTCCAGGGTTGAATGAGGATTTTAAGCCTCCTCCCTTGGCTTTGTAATGGCATTTTCTTACCTCTTGCCCATTAATGGTGTACTGTGTGAACTCCTGGAGGAATAAAATCTGTTTTGTGATGCATTTTGTACATCCTTTTCTCATTTTGTTATCTCTTCTCACCTCTCACCATTGCAGGGTATACTGTACATATCTCTGATGTCCATTATAGGTTTTGGGAGATGTGTTTAAGGGGTTTGTAATGGTGTTCTGTGTGAAATTTATCTCTGGTCTACGGTGCATCTTGTCCACCCTCTCCTCTGCTCACCTCTCTCCACTTCAAGCAGTTGAGATTGTGACCAGCACTCCCCTTTTCTTGGTTTTATCACCTTGTTAGTGTAGGATTTCCCTCTTTATGCACTTTCTCTAACCATGTCTCCTTGGCATTGTTAGGATAGGTATAGTTAGACGTCATTTCTGGATTAGGAGTAGTTTAGCATTAGGATCAGGAAGAAGAAGTTGGCTTTCTCCGAAGGGCCATCTCAAGTCTTACAAGTCCCATAGCTTGAGAGATGGTCCAATGTTATACAAATCACATGAAATGAGTCTCCCTTAGAAAGGCATATTTTTAGAGCTCATTTAGGGGTGCTGTGATTTTACATTAACACAACTTGCTAGTAAAATAGGCAAGTATAGAAGAATATAGACCAGATTAGTGTAGAAGAAAAGAATAATTAGTAAGTTAGATGATTCGAAGAAGCATTTTTCCTTAGAAAAATAGATAGGAGTAAGTAGGTTCCTAACACATGTGTTGATTTTGTAGCGTATATTACCTATTCTCTAGACTCGTGAGCACTATGGTCGACTAGCAGTGATAGAGGTGTAGGTTGATGATGATGATAGAGCGACCATGGAGAGCCTCCTATATGCTATGGGATTGACTCATGAGGCTGAGATGCCACAAATTACACTGGTTTATGGCCTCCTGATAGCCATAGCAAAGCAATGGCATAGTGAGAGTCGGTGTTTTCAGCTCCCGACCAAGGAGATTATTATTACTCCAGAGGACGTGTGGTGCATTATGTGGGTCCCAATTTAGGATTTTCTCATCCAGACTATGAGCCGCTAGACTGACATTCAGTGATATATTATAGAGTTGTTCAATGTCCTGATGATACCACGACATGAGATGTCTATGAGGTTAATCATGGTGCATCGATGATCCAGAGTTAGACCGAGTAGTGGTCTATATGATGGCCTTTGTAAGTGGTGTCTTACTCCCTGACAAGACCGGTGCTTCATTTCTTCTTGGCCTCCTTGGATTGATACATGGTTAGGTAGAGGGAGAGACCTACTACTAGGATTAGTTTATTTTGGTGCATCTATACTAGGACCTTCACTTGATTACCTACTACCATCAGAAGATGGTAGGACCAGCTCATCTGCTGCAGATTTGGGTGTGGGATCATATTGCCATTGGTCACCCCTTGGGTGTTTTGAGAGTTTGGGCTCCCAACGAGCCTTCTACGATGGGATGGGTCCCAACAGGGGACAATGTGTAACCATACATGAGGGATGCATATCACTATCGGTGTGAGCTGGATGAGTTACGGTAGGCTTCCATGGTTTGGAGGCCCTATAGATATTTCTAGTGGCTCGAGGATGGTTTAGAGCTCGGCACTACCACAGTATAGTACATTATCTTAGGCAGCCACAGCTACATGTGAGATCTATACAGGGTGGATCAGTGTCAAAGGTAGTTCAGCATTACTCAGGATGTTCCTGGGCTAGACAGATAGGTATGCTCATAGAGCCCGAGAGAATTTTGATATGGGTCCATAGATCACTCGTGATAGAGCACTGAGCAGTTTCTGATAGGTGGTACCTGTTATGTGGGTGCCACTGAGATAGATTAGAGATTCAGGCACTACACCCAAGTATGGGCCATGGTATCATAGTGTGCTTCCATATCATTTGACTATTTCTAGGGTGACGTATAATGCCAATGTGAGAGCTCCTCCAATGGGGCCTCCTAATGGTGGCGAGGGTGGAGTTATTGGTGGTGATGATAGCGACGATGATGGTGATGATGATGGTTGGCCCGACGCATATAGGTATGTCAGGGGGCAGGAGATAGGGTCTAGAATCGTAGCAACCTCAGGGGACAGGGTCCCAGGTCTAGGTCGAGATAGGTTTTTAGGGTAGTTGACATAGAGTTTCCCCCCAATAGGCATTCCAGTGGGGATTTACACCCCTCTCTAGTAGGTACTTCCAGAGCAGGGCTTGTCATCTGATGTTCTAAAGGGTAGCAGTGATGGTGGGCAGTTGGCTACCCTTTAATAGTAGTTACAGGAAGTGATTACTATGCATCTATAGGTGGATGGAGAGATAGATACAGCTGGGGCATAGGTATAGGGCCTTACAGCAGAGAAAAATCAGGCACATGCTCAGGTGGTAGGTGTTAACAATGGAGAGAGATCAGGCTAGAGCACAAGCCACCCAGGGTAGTGATAGCACTCTATGCCAGAGTTGGATTAATGAGATGGCCACACATGGGGCTCAGATATTGAGCCTTTTACATCATTCTCAAACTCAGGTTTAGTTGGTTGTTTCTTAAAGGGACCATGCCTAGGCATAGTCACAGGGCTACATTATACAGAGAGATCAAGCACAAGCCTAGGTACAGATTATCACAACATACAGAGATCGAGAGGCTACCACCTCTAGACAGGCTCAGGCTAATAGTGGGCAGGTTGATAGGTGAGTGAGATGCTTCCCTATATGTAGCTATCACTTCTTGAGATGTTGATTTGATACGTGATTCCATGAGATCCAGCAGCGAGGCCTTATATTATAGGACTACTTACTTTAGGGAAGTCCCAGTAGAGCAGCAAGTTGTGCCTTTTGAGCAGTCAAATGCGAGCATGATAGGCTCTAGATCATGACATTCAGGCTGTTCAGTTAGATCAGTTCAGCAGCCTACTGCAGCACAACTGGCTTGACAACAGCCACCCAGATACAGTAGGGTGGTACCCCTGGTGCTGGTCCATCACAACCACCTCTCTTCCATGCACTAGGTCATGGACCCAGGAGCCCCAGTAAGGGTGAGAGCTGTGGTTGAGCTCTTTACTTTTCCTTTTGTACAGATGTATTTGTATATATGCCTCTTATGAAGGCTAATTATTTTGCATAGTTATATGTACCATTTTTTTGATGATGCCTCTTGATGAAGGATTCTTTTGATTATTTTTTATGCATGCCCCTTTTTAGATGGCATATTGTATCGATGATGTATATTTTGAGCACTGAATTGGACATTTATACATGTATTATATGGACATTTTGATATACTATACTGTGATTATTCTTTGTACGAGCATTGATTATGATGTATGATTTCCCTTTCTTCTATGTATGTGACATACCTTAGATTTAGAAATGTGTATGTTTCATGTTTTCATACTAATGATGTATCTGTAGATAGAACCACATGGTTTTTAGATTTATGAGATGTTTCTGAGTTTTTATTCTAGCACTTGGGATGATACTAGATGATATTGGTGTGGGGGGGGGGGGATAGATTTGTGATTATGCGCAACCCCTCTTGCCCCTATTGATGATACGATATGTGATGATTAGCTTAGTATACATGCATGATGTAATACTTAGCATTTTTGTATATATGATGTAGTGAATGATGTTAGAAATGTGATGAAATGATAGATGATAGATGTGATAACAAACAACTGTGTAAAACATACAAGCAAAAGTTAACAGAAACTAAACAAATATACACAAACAAACAACACAACAAAATACAACTAAAATGAACACATGTAAAAGCTAGCAAGAGATTAAAGTGGTACCCAATATAAGCAAGTAAAATGAATTCTAATAGATGCACATATCAAACAAAGAAACCTACACTAATATTTTACAAGTATGAGAGTTCCTAAATGAATGCAATGCCATACACAATCAAATCAAACAAGATTCAATATAAGGTAAGACAAATGAACTTATTCAAAGAACAAACAATTCAACAGACTAAGTACATCAAGACTATAAAAACCAGCAACTAAAAGAAATCTAAATATTACTTTGTTTTTGTGGGACAACATTGATATATTTTCTAATGTTTTTGGGTTATCTCGAAAGATAAAATTTTCAAGGCTACGTTTTCATTGTTGTCTAGGTTTCCCTAAGATAACGTTGTGAAATGAATGTAGCTTTATCCCTGAAAAGGGAAATTTTCCAGATGTTTAGGTTTTTGTGTATCCTTTTTCCAAATGTTTTTGTATTTTCTAAGGTCATGTTCTGAAAGCAATGTACAAGAACAAAGAAGCATGGATGCCCCCAGCGTGATGTGGGAATATAAAAAAGGTAGAATGCCATGCATTGTATGTATGAGAAGGTGATAATTTATATGTGCACTCAACATAAGATGGGAGTATACATAGGTAATGTCCTTCATGTAGATATAAGAGAAAATAAACCAGATCATGATATGGAAAAGGTGGCTTCTAGTAGGATCCCTAGACCTAGCAAAGGAAGTCATATCTAGAAAGTGGTGCAGCGATTACCCATCCTACTGTAAGAGTAACTTGTGTCTGGAAAATCTTCCTTGAGTGCCAAAAACTAGTTTTCACTCAAAGCACCTACCCACTGTGCCACAATTGCGTGGTTTTCACATGTGGACGACCTACTTTTTCTTTATTGTTTTCTTAAAATTTTCATTTTTTTGCTTGTTTTTTCTTTGTTTTTCTATTTTTTAGTTCTTATCATGATATTCTCGTCATGCTTAAGCATAGAACCACTTGAGGTGCATGGTGTTCATAGGTTCTAGAAGCTCTTCACCATCTGAATATGCAATTTTGTAGGCTCCTGATCCATATTTTGCAATCACTACATAAGGACCTAGCCAGTTAGCCTCAAACTTTCCTTTCTTCTCTCTATCTTTGACGGTGTTCTTCTGATTTTATTTTAGAACTAGATCTCCTACATAAAATTCCTAATGAATGATGTGTTTGTTGTATCCCTAGACACTCTGTTCTGATAGACTTTTAGGTGATTGAGCACTCTAATACACTTTTCATCTAATAGTTCTAACTCTGCTAGGTGAGCAACTCTGTAGTCCTCGTCTTTATCAAGATAGTCTCTGAGAGATATTATCAGGGAGGGAAGCTCCACTTCCAAAGGTATGATGGCTTCAGTGCCATAAACAAGTGAATATGGGGTCACACCCGTAGGAGTGTGGATGGAAGTACAATAGGCCCAGAGGGCGGGATGTATCTGTAGATGCCAATTACAGCTGGTTTTACTGACCATTTTCTCCATAATCCGTATACAAGGTTTTTATTAGTAGCTTCTGCCTATCCATTACCTTGGGGGTAATAGGGGGTTGACCACTTGAGTTGGATATGGAAGCATTGACACAAGGCTTTAACCGTCTTGTTTTTGAAGGATTTACCATTATCAGTGACAATGGCTGAAGGGATCCCGTAACGGCATATGAGATGGTTCATGATGAATTTTGAGATTTGCACACTGGTAACATAGGTAAGAGGGAAAACTCTACCCATTTGGTAAAATATTTGGTGGCAGTGATGATGTGTGTATGACCATCTGAGGAAGAAGGATGGAGCTTCCCTATGAGATCCAGGCCCCATTTAGAAAAAGGCCAAGGCATTGCAATAGGTTGTAAGGCCTTGTGCTGGTGCGTGTATCAAGTTTCCATATTTTTGGCATAGTTCACACTTCCTTACAAAGTTGCAGCAATCTGATTCCATGGTAGGCCAATAATAGCCTACTCTTAATAGCTTCTTAGCTAAGACCATGCCACTGGTGTGTGCTCCACAAATACCACCATGTACTTCCTTAATGGTGTGGATAGAATCAGCAACATCCAAACAACGAAGCAGATTCCTATCATAGCCATGACGATAAAGGGTGCCTCCTAGGAGGGTATAATGGGCTATGTGACGGATAAGGGATTTCTTTTCAGAATGAGTTATGTCAGGTGGAAAAATGCCATTTTGTAGGTATTGAAAGATTGGATCATACCAAGGGGACAAGGGACCAACAACTTCACATGCTAAACATGACTCTGGCATATCATACACTGGCATCTATAGATGCTCTATGAAGAAAGGCATCTTACTTTCTTGAGGGGAATGCGTAAGAGAGACCCAATAGTAGCCATAGCATCTGCGGATCTATTGTGTGACCTTGGATTTTGCTCAAATATGACCTGTGTGAAGTATTCCTTCAAGGTTTCAACCATCTTTTTATATGGAATAAGCTTCTCATCTTTAACTTTGTACTCATCATTAACTTGTTTAATGATAAGTTGAGAATCTCCAATGACTCTTAGTTGTCAGATATTCCAAGTAATTGCTAGCTTGAGACCAAAAATGAGTGCCTCGTACTCTGTAATATTATTTGTGCATGGGAATCCCAGCTGGAATGCTCTTGGTATGACATCACTTGTTGGAGTGATGAGGACCACACCTGCTCTAGATCCATGGAAGGTAAAAGATCCATCAAAATGGACTTGCCATTCTACAGAATTCTTCAATATACATCATAGATGCATCTGGAAAATCTAGGCACAAAGGTTCCATCCCTAGGAGAGGTGCTTCTGCTAACTGATCAGCCAGTACCTGTCCTTTTAAAGACTTCTAATTCACAAAATCGATATCAAATTCACTCAGGAGAATGATCCAATTAGCCATTCGGCCTGTGAGGGCAGGTTTGGATAAAAGGTACTTGAGAGGGTCAACTTTGGATATGAGTTTGGTTTTATTGTTCAGGAGACATAATGGTGAAGCTTTTGGAATGTGAAGACAACCACTAAGTAAGCCTTTTCTATTTGGGGATAATTCAACTCGTACATGATCAAGGTGCAGCTGAGATAGTAAACTGCACTCTCTCTTTATGGTCTAAGTTGTATTGGGCAAGCAATGCACCAATAGCAAATTAGGTAGTGGAAATGTATAAGAGGAGAGGTTCACCTGGGGTAGGTGGCATGAGTAAAGGTGGGATGGCCAAGTACTGTTTGAGTAGAACAAAGGCCTTCTAATAGTTAGGTCCCCAATTGAATGTGACATCTTTTTTGAGAAAATGGGTAAAGGGGTGGCATTTATCCGCAAGTTGTGAAATAAAGCAGTGGATTGCCTGAGATTTCCCTTGTAGACTCCTTAGTTCTTGAGAGTGGTAGGTGGTGGCATTTTTGTGATAGTCGTAACCTTTGCAGAGGTCCACTTCAATCCCTCTTTGTGAAACAATGAACCCTAGGAGCTTTCCTGATAAAAAACCAAAGACACATTTCTTAGGGTTCAAGCGAACCTTATAGTCTCGTAGACGTTGAAAAATATGCCTCAGTACTTCAGGGTGTTCTTTTCTACTCTTGGATTTTGCTAGGATGTCATCGACATAGTCTTCCATGATGTCACTTATCATATCATGGAAGATAATAGTCATGGCGTGTTGATAAGTAGCCCCAACGTTCTTGAGCCCAAAGGCATGACTTTGTAACAAAATGTTCCCCCAAGGGGTGATGAATGTTGTTTTATGTTGATCTTCTTCTGCAATCCATATCTGGTTATAGCCTGAGAAGCCATCCATTAAGGACAACATTTCATAACCAGTAGTAGAATCAACTATCATGTCAATGTTAGGTAGGGGAAAGTCATCTTTAGGACATGCTTTGTTAATGTCCCAGAAATCAGTGCAGATTCTGATGCCAACAGGATTTTTTTGTACTGGGACTATGTTAGAGATCCATTCTGAATAGTCAATAGGTTTAATAAAATCAGAAGCTAACAACTTTTCTAATTCTTATTTGACCAAGAGAGCCACCTTAGGATGCATCTTTCTCAACATTTTGCTTGATTGGTTTGGCATCTGGGTGCACAATGAGGTTGTGTACGACTAGCTTGGGTCCAAACCAGGCATATCTACATATGTCCATGTGAATATGTCCACATATTATTTTAATATCCCTACAAATATCTTTTGTTCCTGAGCTGAGAGTGAAGCTCCCAACTTTATTACTCTAGGCTACTCTTCTGAGCCAATGTTGACGTTGATTGTTTCCTCAACAAGCATTTTAGAAGCATCTTCCATCTGTGTAGGATCAGGGGGAAGAGTAAGATTGACCTCCTATGGTAGCTCATTATCATCTTTAAATGGATAAATCACTTCATCTTTAGACTCTTCGTTCTATTTATCTATGAGTTTTTCAAAGAGTTTGTCACTGTGAGATTTTTGTTTATCCTTTTTGCCAGGTTTCTCAGCAGTGGTTATACTTTTACTTACAGGCCTTCTTATTCAAACATCCACACATCTCTACTTCTTCCCCAAAGTACGCATAGGTGTCTAGTTGAATCTGCAAATCCTTTCTTGTGGTCTCTAGCCAGAATAAAATCCCTGAGTCCCATGAACTCTGCAAATGCCTCATCATTTTCAAATAAATCTAGGGGCACGTGAAGTTGTTGATCCCAATCTATAAGTTCAGGATATACAAGGGCTACTTGACATTTGTCTAAGGGGATGGATTCAGATAAGGTAAGGACCACTGAATCTTGGGAATAGGTTCATGGAAGCAAGATCCTCGTAAAGGCTACATTGGGAATCTGCGTCACTATCAGAATGAGATGAAACATCCTCACGTTCAGAAGAGGTGGTGTCATTCTCTCAGAGGGTAGAGCATTATGAGGCCTTATCCCAAGGCCATGTTTATCAGACTTAAAATGAGGGATGGGAATAGGCTCTAACCAGCCTTGTGCATTAATGCCACATCCAAACCCACTATAGCCCATGACAAACATCATGCGGTGACCTTTGATGTACTGAGGTGCTTGATGGCATGAAGCCATGGTGCCTTCTGGCACTCTACTGGTAGGATCCTCTAACATTTTCTCCTCAGATAGGAGACCACTATGGAAAAATTTTTCCAACAGTTTAGGACATTGCTCGTGAGTGCTCTTGAACTGAAAATAAGGCTTACCCCTTGTCCTGGGGGATACTGATAAGTCTGATATTAGCAAAGCTTGTTCAAGAGTGAATGGCTTACTTGGGCCATATTTTTCTGATGTTGCCTCCCATGAAGAGAATGGGTTGACCAATGAAGGAAAGTATTGATTGTAAGGCATGAGGGACTCTAAATCTATCTATTTTTTCATAGCTTCTGTTTGTAAGGGGACAACTACATCCACAGAAGGACACTCATAAGCTACACAAGAAAAAGTGTGCAATGCCCTACAATGTGTGAATGGTTCCGGGTCACCTAGAATGGTAACCACCTGACCTTCATGACATAACTTGATGCACTGATGGAAATTCGATGGAACAACTTGCATGGCATGGATCCATGGGTGCCCCAGGAGCATGTTGTATGGAAGGTCCAAGTCAAGGACATGGAACGTTGTGTCATGACACGTTGGGCCTACTTCCATGGGAACCACTATAGTACCCGTTGATTCTCTTTCTTCATTATCATAAGCTGTGATTGTGATAGTCTTAGCTCCCAGATCTATTTCTGAATGGCCTAGCTGCTTAACCAACTTTAAAGTGCAAATATTTAGACCAGATCCACCATCTACAAGTACTCTCTTGATTTTGTGATGGGTAACCACCACTTTGAGATACAAGGGTAAGTTATGTTCTGGGTTGTTATGTGGGATTGCAGTATGATCAAAAGTGATATGATCATTGGAGTCTAGGTGCACGCAATCATGGCTTGAAGGTTTGTGGGATCTACATCTATTGAAACCCCTAAATTTTGCAATGTTTTGTACAGTATATTCTTATGGGCATTAGAGATTTTGAGGAGATCGAGAATAGATATCCTAGCAGGTGTTTTCTCTAACTGCTCTATTAAATTATACTGACCTTCCTGAGGGATAGGTATAGGATCTGGTATGACTAAGTGGGCACGTCTTGTCCCTACTGCATAGCTCTTTTCTAAAATCTGAATGGTGTTGATCTGTTCATTAGATGAGCTAATACATCCAATGAGGGAATCATAAGGACTATCATTTGTAGGGTAAACATAGGCAGCAGTTCTATAGTCGTTGGAGGTTTTCCCATGATCTGGTTTCCTTTTCTTTTTATCTGCATGGTTAGGAAAAGGTTCCTTGTAAATACCCATTTTTTCATTTGAACTTTTACCAGACTCAGGGGGAGAATCTACAGCGATATTTCCTTCCTCGATGAGATCTTGTATGTAATGGCACAGTCTCAAACACCTATCCATTTTGTGTCCTTTAACATGGTGGAAGTCACAATATTCATGATCTTTGAACCAACCTAGTTTTGGAGCATCCTCTGGGTATGGTACCATTGTAGTTGGATATTCCACCATTTTGGCATCATCTAATTGTTTTAGGATGGTAGATAAGGACTCCGTTAAGGATGTAAATGTACATTTTGTAGGCACTTTGGGATGAGGTCCTTGTGAAAGCTTTAGAAGTGGGCCTGTCTGTATGGCTTGGACTCTTTTAGAGTCTGTAATGCCATCACCAACAACATGCTTATTCTTATTGAAGAATTTAGGTTTGTCTATGGATTTGGTTTCATGTTTGTTTTTAACTACAGACTTAAGCGTTCCTTTTGTAATGAGGTATTTCTCAATTTGACTGGACACCTTTCTCTATGACTTCTTCGAAGTTAGAGCCACAATGCATTTGTAAGTGAAAGGCTATTTCAAGGTTTAAGTTAGGAACAAATATGCTCACTAACTATTTTTCTGGTAATGCACAAGGAAAATGACTGGCTAACCTGCGCCATCATTGTAAAAACCCTGCAAATGTCTCATTGGGTTTTTGTTTTGTATTGCATAAATCATTCATTGTGATGTCACTTTCCATATTATAGGAGTAATGTCATACAAATTTTTCTAATGTGGGCCACATTGTAATGGAGCCCTTGGGTATGCTATAGAACCATTCCAATCCCATGGCTCCTAGGCTATGAGGAAAAAGTTTGTATTAAGAAATTATCGCTATATGCGACCTCTTGGCAAGCCATGTAAAAGTATTTTATATGATCACGAGGATCACTTTTGCATTTATACTTATCAAACTTGGGAATGGTAAAGTGTTTTGGGAAAGGTTGTTGTAACATGTCCTTATCAAAGGGGTAAGGGCATAGTTCTTCATACGAATATTTTCTATTCTGGCCTACATTTCCCTCTTGTAATGTAGTGAGCATATTTTTCATTGATTGTAACTCTTTCTGAATGAGTTTCTCCTTAGTAGGTGACATCGTCTTTGTACCTGAGTCACTTTAAAGGTATAGTCCGTGTGTGGATCAGATTGAAACTCGCCAAGTTTATTTTTGTCTTTGTCTTTGTATATGTTTCTTCTTGAAGAGCCTAAGTTTGCTAGTTTCTGGCTCAACTTCAAGATCTATTTTTGGAGGATCTCCTCCTCAACTAGGGGGTCCTCTTCTTCATCAAATTTCAGAGGAGGGGAAGCTTTACGCTCAATTTTCACTTTACAAAGCTTTGTAGTGAGGTTTTCGTGATGGATCCCCTTCGACAGCAGCCTTATGTTGGTACCAGAAGTGGAAGCGTATCCCACATCAAAAGGGTTATCTATGTCTAAGATGAATCTTCATTCTCCTAGGTTAGGGTTAATGACCTTTGTTTCTTCTTCAAGTGCTCTTGTGGAAGTTTAGCTCCTAATGCTAAGACTCTTGTGAGTACTTGATCTTTATTATAATATAGGAGTTCATCAAATCTGTTTAGGTCTAACCTTTGTTGTTCTCCAGAAGAGTCTGACTCTTCTCCACTATGATCAATTAATAGCTTTGTATCTTTGACTTGTGAAAAGAGAGGGGCCAAATTGTTTCCACTAAATGGGAAGGTTTTGAAAGGGTTTTCTCCTATGTCATGCTCATTTGATTTGGTTTCCATTTTTGTGATTTTAGACATTACAAGTGAGATGTTTGTATGTAGCTAGCGTGACCCCTAAGTGTATGGTTTTTGCAAGCCACTCAAGGTGATGTTTGAACTAAACTACAGTGTATCCTAGATGCAGTGTTATGTAGTCATTTTTATCAAGGAACACTCATATGCACACCTAAATGTAATGATCACCCAATTTTTTGTTACCAAGCCTAAGCCCTAAAAACAGATAGTGACAATATTGTATCAATATGTAGGTCAAGTTAGAATTCTAACAAGGCCTAAGTACTAACGTGATGTTGATGCAGTCCCTCGACAAGGTATATTTAAGACTAGTTTGAATGCCGATGAAATCCAAACCTTCTGAAAAATGGAAGTCATGACTAGATATAGCGTAATAATGTCACCGTGATACATTAACCGAGCAAGCAAGGTGTTAGTACCATGACAACCTTATCACAATATATATAAGGCGTTATCGACACTTTTCAAGAAGACTTAGATGACGTCAAAACTGAAACCAAGTGATAAGTATAACAAGGAGTTTTTAATTATGTGAGCAGCGTAACCACGTAATAAAGGGACTTATACCATTTTCTCATAAAAAATGAGAACACAATGTAAGTACCAAGATTGTGCATCTAGGATGCGAACAAAACTATCAACTCAAGAAGAGACAAAAGATGAACTGAACTCACAGCGGTGAAGATGATCTTGAAATCAAGATGGAAGGACCTTTATCAAAGATATGAAAAGTGTACCTACACTTTAGACATTTAACAACCCAGCCACAAACATGGATGGGCGTAAATGGACAAAAAAGTGGCAAGCACTATCTCTGATAAAAACACACGAGGTATGCACCTTTCTCACCCTGAAAAATGGGCGGTGAGAATGCAAGGGTATAGATCAAAAAGATGAAAACAAACCAAGCGCCACTTGGGTAGAGTTTCACCTCATCTGAAGACAAGAATAAAACTAAGCGAAAGTGGGATGTAGTTTAGTTTCGTGATGAAAGACACTTAGATCAAACTCACAAGGGTTCTTTGCCTTGTTCGACAAACAAGGTTCAGATTCCAAATGAGTTGTCACTTCGTGATGGCTTGACACAACAATGGACTAGTAAAGTGGGCTCCAAGATAGAATGGCCTCCTTAATAAGTTCTCTCAACTAGGTGTTACAAAGTTGTCTTAAGCGAGCGTGATTTACCCAAATAGTCCCTTGCCTATCTTGGGAGTATCTCGGCTTTACTTTACCCCCTTCGAGCACAAAGGGAAACTAGTGCATCCATGTGTGCTCTCCCTGGGGTCGCCATACAGACAACCGGTAACTCTATCTCACAAGGTGTACTAGTCAAGTGGGTAAGTGGAGTGCTTCCTGTTTCATCCATGAGGTTACTCAGCGGTGGATTACTTTAGGGTTCCTGGAACCACCCCCATTGTTGTAGCTTAAGGCATTATGCCAAAGGGGTTATGTTCCAGTTGAGTGGATAGGGACGTACCCTTTTCTAAAACCTGCAATACAGTGTTTTGAATATGGTGTGTTTTTTATCTTGCTTAACTTAATGTGGTTTTAAGTAGCACACCATTTGGCAACCTACAAGAACACATGTATTAGAAGTTTTGTGTTTTTTAGACGTCTTTCTTCTACAAGCATTGGGTCCTGTAGACAACAAGTTTTAGTAATTTTCCAGTTTGCAGATTGATGTCAAGAAAGATAACTTTACACTTTTCTTTTGATTCCTAAGATCACCAATAGGCACGAAGGAAGAGCATACACAATGTGAAAAAGCCTACTAAATCACATGAAAGTTTACTTTATCCTTTATAAAAAAGTGTTTTGAACATTTGATACAAGTTTTGTATAAGTGTTTCTGATCTCCAAGATCACTTTTGAAGGCACGAGGAGAGAGCATACACACTTTTACAAACTTAGTTTTAAGCTAAGAACCGAAAACACTTAACTATGCAAACCGAAAGACCAAAGAAAAACTCTGTTTTTAACTTGTTAGTCTGAGCAATCTGCAGCAAAGATCAGAAAAAAAGATTTTGCAGATTATAGAAAAAAATTAATCTTTACACAGACACCTGCGCTCCCAAACCGACACCAACGCTCCCCAACCGATGGGTACGCGCCTAACTCAACGGATATGCCTGCAGAACAAAAATTAGTGAAATCTAGTATATTAAAACATAGATGCACCTAGCTCAGATAGAGATGCTTGCAACTTAACATGGACACTTAGGTTTCAACGTGTACGCACCCAAGCATAAAATAGACAGTTTCAAATTTTACACAGTCAAGCTATTTACGCATACGCGGCCAGAGAGGTGGATACGCGGCCCAGCTGACAGAGACGCGCATGTGCATCCCTGTAGAGACAAAATTTGCAAATGATGAGGACTACTAGACAGGTACGCTCTTGTTTCTAATGGGGATGCTGGGGTTTCAACGTGTACACGCCCCTTCTTAACACCTACGCGTACCCTGTGAAAAACCTGCAAAACTCATGGATTTTCAAATTTTCAAAAGCAAACAGGTTAGTTGTTAGTCAAAGTGTCCTATTTCTATATCAAACCCATGAAATTCCTGCAAATGAAGGTCATTTATCTAGTGTTAGAAACAGAAATGAGGAAATAACAAGTGATTTGACCCAAAAACTTGAAAATGAACTTTGAAGGAACTCAAAAGACCTCCATTAATGGAGGATGGACATAAGTGTCCCACCGGGCGTGCCAAATGTGTTCAATGAAAAGTTGTAAAATCCATGGAATTGGGGTAAGAATCTCTAAAGAAACCCCAAAGGCTTTGAACAAGCTGATCAATGGACCATCTGATAAGAAATGAGCAAGGGTTTCTTCTTTGCATACATTAATTTGAAGTAAACAAGCAAACTAAGCAAATGAAACTAACCTCTATTCTTTGAAAGCTTGAAATAATGAACCTAAGAGGATCTAAGCATTCAGTTTGTGTTTTAAGAGAAAGAGATCTCCCCATTAATGGCTTCAAGGCCAATGGTTCTTCCCTTTTACTCCATATTTGTGCTATAAAATACAAAAGCAAATACTACTAGCTCAATGGAAGAAAATGAAATACAATCTAAAGCCTAAACAAAATACTATAATTTGTGCTAGGAAGAAGAGAGAATTCTTAGAAAATGAGGGAGGGGGTCTAGCCCTATTTATAGTTTTCCATTTGGGAAAATGGGAGATTTGGGTGCATGTGGGACAAATGCTAAAGTCCAAAAAGCACTTTTAGCAAGTCAAAGTGTGATTTGACTATGTTTAGAAGAGATTGACCATGGTTAAGACTAGTTGACCATGTTTAGAGGGTAATTAATCTTACTTAGAGAGAAATTAGGTTTCTGAAGGGCTTCTGAAAGACTTAATCAATCCAACGAAGTGGATTGATACTCCAGAGAGCTAATAAAGGTGGTAAAGAAGAGAATATTAGCCAAGAAGAGGTTATTATAACCTATTTAATTAGTTTATAAGAGGAAATATGACCAACAGAGTGTCGTAAGAGGGGAGTTAGATAGATCTAACTGACGAAGTGTCGTAAATTTGTAAGGGGAAGAATAGTTAGTGCAATATGAGTGGCATATCCCCCACAAGCTACCACAAGTTGTTGGTGATAAGGTAAAATTTTCCGTGACCTAACACTTCTGCCTAGTAAAGTTCATGATGGCCAAAGGAGAGATAGGGCCATGGTGTAAGTTCCCTTTTTCATTCACTTCCAAATACATGAAGTGCACCATCAATAGAATCAATGACACGTAGCAGTTAGTTTTTGATGTAGACAAGGTGGATGTTGATGTTCACACGTTGTATGATACATACAAGTATGGCACTTTTCTTGCCTACGTTAAGGTTTTGGAGCTATATTTCTTGTAATTACACCCACAAATCAATGTTACCATAAAGGGGTATATCCACCAGGTGTTCATGCGGATGTGCCCCAAAACACAAGGAGGGATTGAGGTGGATGTTACACTCTCCATTTCCAAAACCATGGGAGACTCGAATCCCACCCATGAATTCAGTGAAAGAAGAACAAGAACAAGAAGGGATGTTAGATACTTCAAGGAAGAGGAAGTACTATATGTGCTACAATAGTAGCAAGGGCACCAACACTTCAAAATAGGGTAGCAACAACACCTCATCACAAAGGTGCGAGGGAGAGGAAGAAGAGAATGAGGATCCTGA
This sequence comes from Taxus chinensis, assembly GCA_019776745.2. Lineage (NCBI taxonomy): Eukaryota > Viridiplantae > Streptophyta > Pinopsida > Cupressales > Taxaceae > Taxus > Taxus chinensis. The sequence goes on along the minus strand of CM034151.1, from coordinate 593,886,598 downwards.
GGAAAAGAAACAAAATATGCATGTCACATCAAGCCCCGCAATAGGCTTGGAGGAAGAATACCCCACCACTCTCAAAGTAGAATTGGAAGCAGAGTTGGAGGGGCAGAAAGCCAAGGTGAAGGCCATAGATGTAGGAAAGGAATGGGAAGATAGAGAAGAACATTCGATAGGGGCTGAGAGGAGTCTGACTCAGGAATCCGTTACTCCATTGATTGTCAACCCAAAGGGAGATAAGGGAGACTCCTTTACTATAAAGGAGGATATGGGATTCACCCTTGGAATGAAGAAGAAAAGGACAAAGCGCAAGGCTACAAGGAAGAATTTGACACCCATGTCGCCACATATGGCCTTCATAGATGACCCCAAGATGGTCCTATGTGTAAGGTTTCAGGACACCCTCTCACTGGAAAATTTTCATTGTTGGGATTTAATGGATCAATACGGGAGTGTGCCCAGAACCAAGAAGATGTTAAGCTGGACTATGCACTACCACATCAAGGAACCTGAGTTCTAGGTCAATTTTCAAGAGATATAAACCATCCATCCAAAGAAGAAGGGGGTAGATACATATAGGGTTGTGGATCCTAACCACCTTACAAATGAGCAGGCATGTAATGCCTTGTAAAATATGTCTTCTGAGGTGATATGACATAGTTTGGATACATGGACCACTGTTCAGACCTTGGTTACATAAAGAAAGATAAAGGAGAAGGAAATAGACATGTTGTTCTAGGGGTTAAGGGGAGAGAAGGCATGGACAAAGGATGTGTATGACTAAGTTGGTGGCCTCGTGAAGAACATCTTAGGCAAATGTATGGCATTGTTAAGTCAAGTCAGGAAAGATTACAGAGATGAGATGGAGTATCTTGAGGACCTTGTAGGGATGTTACTCATTAACATCAAGGATGATGCGTGCCTAATGAATGCAAATATTGAAAAATAAAATGAAGAGAACAAGAGTTTCATTGAAGCCCGTATCACTAAGTTAGAAGACTTGTTATCCCAACTCAAGGAGGTGAAAATACTAGCAGATAAAGGATTTAATAGCTGCAGGAAATGTGAGCCAATAATCAACACACAGATGATAGAGGAGGAGGTAGGCATCAAATTTTTGAAGGATACCATCCCCACTAATACAATATAGCATGCACAATCAGTTGTTAACACCACAACCTAGAAAGAGAAGATCAAAACAAAGCGCAAAAAGCTAGATTTCAGAATCGGTGAGCTCTGAGACTCCATCACTGAGTGAATGGCTGAGTTTGAGGGTATATGTGTGGAGTTAGGGGTAGCCATCAACGCATTAAAAGGGAAAGTGGACTTAGTGGAGGAAATCATCCCAGACTAGGTGTCGAATGTCATAGGGGATGCGCCGGGAAAGGATTTATCAGAATTGAAGGCTTGGGAGAAATTGAAGGATGAAATAAACATGAAATTCCCTGAGCTCCTTCAATTGGTCATATAGGCACCCCTCATTCTTTAATTCTTTTCTTAGATTATTTCCTCCAACTATTTTTATTTTTTGGAGTACCATCAATACCCTAGAAGGTTTTTGTCAACAAGAATTTTGTTTTATTAGTGCGAAGGTTTTTTGGGGTAGCAACTAGTTTAGTGTGGGGTGATTTTGGGCCCTTAAATGTAACTAAGTACCCAAGGGAAAAAACCTTGTGGCACGTGATGATGGGACATGAAGGCATGTGTAGAAGTAGTCCTTAGAGAGGTGTGAAAGGTCGCACCAAGTCATGATGGAGTTAGGATTTAGTGAGTTTTGGAAAAATAGAAAAATACAAGCATAGGGACCAAATAAAAAAGTGACTTAGATACAAATGTGGATAATCCATGGAGACTTTTGACCCAAGAAAAGGATATTTCAAGGAATCATTATGGTTATCACGAGAGGGTAAGGGGTTAAGGTTGTTAAGGATTAGTTGACACATACATGCTAAACACTGGATTGAGAGAAACTCATGGTGACATTAGATATATTCCTAAGTAGTGGTAGAACAATCATGAGGAGATTCCAGCAGGCTTTCATAGATGATGATGGACGGTTAGAAGAAGATTCCTTCGACTGCTTATTATAGAAGGTCGTTTCTAGAAGAGAAAATGAGGAGAGAAGAAATTATGGTGTATTGGATGTAATAGGGAGCTCGATGATGTAAAGAAAGCTTTGCTACTATGAACATTACCATGGATGGAACTTCTTGATGTAATCTTAGCTATTGTATTTGACTTATCAATATAATGAAGTAGTTCTGTAACACTCTTGTAATGGATCTTGATATGTTTTTTCCCTTTTTGTTTATGTGTGTGTTACTAGTTTCCTCTATGTTATTCCATGGTTGATTCTACTTATAATTGATCATGGTAAGTCTGTGTTTGGGATACATCAACTAGGATTAAAATATTATATCTAGATACCTATGGATAATTGCATTTATTCTTTGGTTATATTATATCATCATGTTGATAAATAAAATTCTCACAAAGCTCACATAAAGGAGGGACTCAGCACCTGCGCATGCCTCACATGAGCTTCCAGGATAAGGCTGGATGATATGCCAATGTGCTTGGGATTAGTTTCTAAAATAGGCACTGGTAATAGACACTACACTATTACTTATTTTATTCTTGCACCATTAGTTGCTCAGTCTGTTTTTTTATACTTTGTCTTTTATCATTATGGACACCAATGCCTAGACAAGATGCCTACGCTAGGTGCCCTTGTCCCCTCTGGGTGTACCTCACGCCTTTTTACTTTACTCACACTTTTTGGGTCCTTTCTAGCCATTTTGGCATCTTATATTTTTTGTAGTCAACCTTTTCGATGTTAATTACAAAATTAAATCAAAGGAATCTTAAAAATATAAAGGTATGTTATCATAATAAAGGACCAAGCACTAAACATTATCTATCACCACCTAAGGTCGCATCCATCAAATATATAAGAGCTCCATAGTATCCATCTAGCACCATTCAAGGGACACCAAGGCTGATTATTATGCATACACACTTCCTAGGAGGGAAGTTCATTCTATTCCATGCACACACATCTATTACATTTCTTTACATCTAGTCTACTTTGTTCGTTACCAAGTTTGACACACACAAGAGCCACCTAGGGCATGATTCCACACACACACACACACACACACACAAAACTAAATTGAGTCTGAGATGTAGTGCAATGCTTAATAGTAAGTTCCCCATTGTCACAACTGAGGACAATCTAGGGAAACATTTAGTGGCCAATAATCATTAATTCACGAATATTTCCATTTTTGAAAATTTAAATTGGCAAATTTTTTAGGTACAAGTTAATTTTAGGGGTCAATTCGCCATTCCCATGATATAGAAATTCATAAAAAATTCTCATGAATATAGTCACTTTGTAGCATATTTTTATGCTACCAGCCAACAGAATATAATATGTTTTTAGTCAGTACCATAAAAATGCTACCAAATGACAATATTTTTATGTTACTGGCCGATAACATATAGTATGTTGTCATCTAGTAGTATAAAATTTTTGTCGTCTGATAGCATTTTTTATGCTACGGACTGAAAAAACCAGTAGCATGTAAAAAAGCTACCATCTGGTAGCATTTAATAGTGATGTTGTGATGTCTTGATATGTGGATTTCATGTGAAAGATAATTTTTCCACATTTTCTAAATATTTTATAAGGATATTTTTTCAAAGGAACACTAAAAATTTACCCTGGGATAGTCTGACCCCTCATTCTGCATCTTTCTTTTAAGGATTTGATGTATATTTGAGGGTTTTGTAGGTTCATATTTCATTGTAGGTTTCCCATGATCTCAACGATCTTGGTGTGACCTCATAGAGACCGAAGGTGACTAACAACAAACACCTTGCGACCACCCAGAGGAGGTTTCCTAATATTTTCCACAGGCTAAGGCACCTAGAAATAGGCCTACGGAGCCCAAGGTTGCCTCTGTACCTCTCTAGGTGTTCCAGTCCAGTCTATCTTTCCATATCTACATTTTTCTATGTCTCTGTGTGACACTCATTCTACTTTGTTCACCTAGTCATCACTTCAGTACACTCCATATTTTATTGTGAATCATCTAAGTACCTATTTCTCCTCCTTCAAATTAGGTTTTCATAATTTATTTCTTAGTTTCTTGGGTGTAATTTTTGTAATTAATTACATATTTATTTTACTACTACAATAGCATTAGATTAAGTATATAAATCCACATTTTAGCTTAATCATTTTGGTGAACCTGACTTTCGAATGCACCTTCTATTTAGAGATCTTCTCCTCTTATCACTATGGCTCAAGGTTTGATGAATTTACTAAAGACCTTCTTAAAGACCTTAATGATCATATTGTTAAGCATCCTCAAAATCCAAAATTTCTTTTATATGATTCTCATGAGGAGGACAAAAATATTGTAGAGCTTAATACTTCTGCAACCATCCCTATCTCCATCACCACTCAACAACTTGTTCTCACTCTTCCTCCTACATCCACTATTCATGTTTCAGTTCCTAATCCCACCAATCACTTCACCTCAGCCCTCATTTCCCACACACAGAAAGTATATTCTGTTAGCATTCAATATTAAGCCTCTCTCTATCAAGACCTCTAATCACAAATCTGCCAATTAAAATAGGATACTTCTCCTGCATCTCCATCTTTGGATTCCACCCTCTTAATGTACATTCCATTCGCACCTAGGATATGTGCTTACTCACTTCCTCCTAATTTCGTCACCCCTAAGCTTTCCATTTTCAATGTCCATGGTGACCCACAAGTGCATCTCCAAGCATTTCATGTAGCCTATCTAGATTTTATGGAAGATCACTTTCTTTTAGCTAAGCTCTTCCCTTGCAGTCTCCATGACTATGCGATGTGTTGGTTCTATGACTTACCTTTGCACAAGGTAACATATTTCACGCATCTTTCCAATTCTTTTCTTACTCATTTTTCTATCAATATCACCTCTAAGATCTCATATGCGCAACTTGCATATCTTAAAAAAGGAGCTAATGAACATCTAGTGGACTATGGCTTATGATAAAAAAAAACCTAGCTAAAATGTCTAATGTTCTTGCGAACTCTGAGCTTCAAGACTTATTCATTCAAAATTTGTTTCCACCTCTTTAGGAGAGCATTCTATTTTATTTTGGATATGATAGCTTGCAAGATGAGCATCCATGAATTTTTAATTTTTTATGGAAGAGTTGGGGATAGCTAGGTAGACCACCTAGGAGGGGATGGAGAATTTACAAGTGACACCTATAGACCTTTAGAGTGGTTCTTTTAGGTAGATAAGTAGGTGATGAATGTAATGATTGTGGAGTTATCATCAAGAAGGAAGAATCTATCCATAAGGAAAATGTTATGGGCAAAGTTGTGGTGCCCATATTCAAGTTTGTATATAGGAAAGTGGCAGTAGACCACATAATTCCAAATCATTACGGTGAAGGATGGAAGTGGCTAATTATGGATGGATGACCACTAGAATGGATAAGTTCACAATGATATATATGTTAACAATAGAAAGGTCGCAAGTGTAATGCATCAAGAGGATTTGTTTCCGATTTACCATCAACAGGGGCTAAACAATAGGCTCCAGACCCGTACTTATGGTTAACACGTTGAAGAAAATATCTCCTTCCATTTTTAAATAGGTCAGAGGGGATGATGGATTGAGAAAGATAATCAAAGATTTGAAAATAACAAAGATCACAAATTAGTATCAACTTGGTTGATATGAGGAAGTTCGTGAATGTGAGATGGTTGTTATTGACGTCGAAAACCAACAGAAAGCTTAAATTCCTCAATCGTCAATGGGATGAGAGATGTGAGAGATGCCATAGTATCTAAAAAACAGTTATATGAACGAGGGACAATTTCAATGGTGTAATAATCAAATGTTTTAAGGAGGAAGTTAACGATGTCCTTATACTTTTAAAGGATCTCATTTTTACATTAATAGATACCTTTGACTTGATTGATGATAAATTGAGAGTCCCCATAGATGTTAAGGAATTGGACCACAAGAAAGACAACAATTTCAAGGCCCAAGATGAGGGCTTCATACTTAGCCATATTGTTAGTGCATTCAAAATTAAGCTTACAAGTGATAAGAATAAGAGTTTCCCAAGGAGGAATAATAATGAAACTCACCTTCTACGATATAGAAGATTTTATGGAGGATTTTTTCACCAACATAGATAGGAAGGATAATTGTTCCCAAAGCGAGGTAAATAAAATCATTGAATGCATTAATAACCGCAAGTGATTTGGTGACGATGGAATTAGGAAGTTTGAGTTGATCGAAGGTGTGAGATGAGATTATGTTTATGTTAGCTCCACTATCTATCATAAAATGATGGATGAACATGTCATTGATATGCACATTGATGAAAAGGGGAAGGTCCTGTTCCTCATACGGTCATGGATATGCACATGGATGAACATGTCAGAAATTTCAGTGTCATCGAAGGATATGGAGGCGGAAGCAGTAAGTGCTACAACAAGGGATGCGAAGGGTTACACCTCATCACTATGAGTAGTGATGTGTTTGAGAGATTCAATGAGGGCTTAATTATGGTTTAGAGAGCTTTGGATGAGATCATAAAGTGACATCTTAACTGGGGCCTGGTGAAGTTGTTCATAACACTCTATTCAATAACAATAGGCTGAGGAGTAACTAAGAAATACACCTTAGGTTTTGATGAAGAAAGAGGTGGAGTGGGCTCAATGGAGGGAGAGATGACATTGACTTTTGATTTAGACTGATTAGGTGATTAGAATTCATGGGGATGTGAATGAGTGGTGATCCGAATAACATTGATAACGAGAGGAGGACCCTCTTTAGGAGAGGTCAAGGTTAGAGGAGAAATGGTGATGAAATTCATGGATGAATGAGGAGATTTAAAAATCTTAGTGGACAAAGTTTAGGATAAAGCGAGATTGGTAGATGGTGGAGTGGGGTCCTCTTTAACAAGGAGATCATCTTCATTGATAAGGTTATGGATAATAGTTTGAAGGGCTTTGCAATTCTCGGTATCATGTCCTAGTACACGATAGAATGCACAAGTGAGATTAGAGTCAAACCATGAAGGTCTTGAGTCACGTGGATCGAAGGGTTTGATAGGTGGAAGGGTAATTGCAAATGCTTGAAGTAGGTGTTGAAATATTCTTGTGTAAGAACCGATGGGGGTATTTGAAGAAGGGATTGTAGATGGGGTAGTCTTAAGAATGGTGATGATGGAAAGGAGGGAGGTTTGTTTTGATGAGGCTTTATGGGAGCCTTTGATTCCATCTTGGGCTTAGAAGAAAGTTGTGACTTGGATTCGAACGAAGAAAGAAGTAATTGTGGCCTAGTTTCAGTTTTGAGTAGCTATGATTTGGATGGTTTGGATTTTGATTTGATAATGGGAGATGTGGATGACTTGAAAGGGAGGTTAGATTTGGGAGAAGAATTAGATTACTTCAATTTGCTGATTAATGGGTTTTTAGATGAGGGGGTTGACCATAAAATGGATGGTGATGCTCCTTAGAGTGATGGTGCAACATTAGATTTCTTAGGAGGGTTGTCTTTGGAGAAGGAAGCTCTAACTTTTTGTGTGGATGAGTTAGAGACTTTTGGATGGGCATGCTAAGGTTCTTAGAATTTAGTTGTGAGGATTTACCTTTGGCAGGAATGATGATGATTGCTTTCTCTTTGTATGCTCTTATTTGTAGGTTGTTTCCATTGTCTTGTGTGCACACTTGTCTGCTTACAACCATTACGACCTTGATCATCTTGCGGCATCGTGAGTGATGTCCCATGTGTACAACCTACTTTTCACAATATTATCTTCTTATGTGTTTACTTACGTTTTAGCTTACACATTGTGTGCTTAGCTTATATTTCGTCTTATACATGTGTGTTTGTCTTTGTTTTACTAACACTTGTCTTCTAGCCACTTTGTTTACGTGTGCCTTGGTTTCTACCAAGCACATTCCCTTACCCTTGTAGGGCACAATTTTCAGCACAATGGTTGGCCCTATTTTGGGCCGCATACTCATTCAATGATGTGACACACACCCCAAATGAGGGGGGCATCATTTGGGTGAATCACTCACTCCATACAACGTTATACATAACACAACACAATACCGATACAACATAGTTTTCAGTTTTGAGCAGGGCTTAGAATCAAACTCGGGTTCTTAGCACGATGATGTCTTTCCTAGATGCTAGTAACCAAGGGGCAATTACACAAAAATTGGTATTTCGCCACATTCTACGGAACTCCACACAATGACATTTACATGGCATATAGTACTTAACACTTTCATCAATTTTACACACCATCTACAGTGGTGTCCTACATTGCGGGAAGCAGTTTAAGGTTGGAGGATGACACCAGAATTTTCTCTCTACACTTCTTCCCTGACATTGGGATGAGATTACCCCAAAAACTAGCATCTGGCGCAACTGGCGTGAGATCACCTAAAAAAATCAGTCTTCTACAACATCTTCAGGATCCTTTCTACACCCTTTTTCTCATCACATATTAGGTGCACATGTTCCTTTTTCACATTATTATCATTTTTACATACTTCTTTACATACTCTTACACATATACATGTGTATTTGACTACTTTTTTCATTCTTCTTTTTTGTGGTGTCTATATGGGAAACAATAATCAACATCATCACAACACCAACAACAACATCGACATCAACAACAGATACATCGCAAAAATTTACACACGCGTTTCTGCCCTATGTTCATTTTCATCATCACTTTTTTACACTTTCTCCTCCTTAGATTTTACGCTTCACATTTTTTTCAGTCCACACTTTGTCTAGTCCCTTGACACACTTTCATCATCGATCCACATGGTTATCAGGTATGCATTTCTATCTACTTTATGTTACCGAGCTTTCTGCTCACTAACATAAAATGGGGGCAAACGTAGACACAGAATCACGCACTTTGGGTAATTATCTAGTCTTGATTATATACTACTATTCATATGATTTCTAAGTAAGAGAAATGCTAATTAACCCATGTCTTTGGCCACCTTTCTTTGCTTTATGTTACCACTTTTGGTCTTGCACCCTTACTTGTTCATTCTTCCTTTTTATACTCCAAATTTTATCAGCCAGGACACCAACACCAGGCGCCCTTGTCCCCTTTAGGTGCCCCTAACCCGGTTGTACTTTACTCACACTTTTTGGATCCTTTCTAGTCGTTTGAGCATCTTATCTTTTTGGTAGTCGACCTTTTCAGGGTTAATTATGAAATTCAAGCAAAGGAATCATATAAATATAAAGTTATGTGATCATAATAAAGGACCAAACACTAAGCATTAGCTATCACCACCTAAGTTTGCATCCCTCAAACATCTAAGAACTCAAATCACATCCATCTAGCACCATCCAAGGGACACAAGGGCTGGTTATTCTACATACACACTTCATAGGAGGGAAGTTAATTCTATTCCATGCACATATCTATTACATTTATTTACATTTAGTTTACTTTTCTCACTATCAAGTGTGAAATGCACAAGAGCCACATAGGGCATGATTTCACACAAACACACATATAACTACATCATTTCTGAGATGTAGTGCAGTGCTCAGTCATAAGTTCACCATTGTGACAACTGAGGATAGTCTAACCCCTCATTTTGCATCTTTCTTTTTAGGATTTGATGTCTATTTGAGGGTTTTATAGGTTCATATTTTAGTGCAGGTTTCCCATGACCTCAAGGATATTGGTGGGAAACCTTTTCGAAATGAAAAAATAGATAAGGGTAAGGGCTAAGGAGGAATACCTATTAAATGGTGGTTGATTGATGGTTGTTGCGTGCATTCTTACTTTTTGATCCATAGTTGAATGTGAGAGCTTCCTTTTAGCTGGGAGGAACTACTTGTAATAGAAAACAAGACCATAAGAGGACAATTAAATGATATATGATAGTAGAGTGGCTAGCGTATGTTAGTTTTGGAAAATGTGATACTCCCTAGATCATTATCAATCCACCGTTTAAAACAAATTAATGTGAGAAAAAATTAAATTCCTACCGTAGTTGATATGATTTAGGTATTTCATTCAAGTAAAATAAGAAAATACAATCACAATAGGCTAGGTTATAGTTGGATCTGAGAGATGAGGTGTCTGTCAAGGTACTGGGACTAGTCAAGGTCTAATTCTAGGTTATTTAGCTCAATTGGTAGGATAATCATTGGGTATTTTCTTGGTCAAGGTATAAAACACATAGACCAATGTTGGTTAGATGTGACCAACACCGGTTTAGGTAGAACTAACGATAGTTGTGGATAACCAGTGTTGGTATGGTCAAGGTAAAAGAAACTCAAATAGATCGAATGGCAAGGGCTGATATGAGGTCAAATAATCTTGGGAGAGTGAATGAGAAGATCTATGGAGATCTCAAGTACACTCATAAATGGATATTAGGTCAGAATGGTGATCTGGTGGTGTGGGTAAGGGAAATGGTGAGATTATAAGATGTTAAGCAATGGAGGAATGAACATGTAAATTTTAAACTAATGACAGGAATGAAAAAAGTTAACTATACTGAAATAGACAATATTGGTAGAGATATACTTACTGTGATGCATATTTTGATGGTTGAATGATGGTGGTTGTTGATCATAAGAATAGTGTTGGATATCATAGTAATGGTTCCAAGAATGATTTGGTGAGTGCAATGCTTCAATATCTATCCTAGTGATGGCTCTAGATTTCTGGATACATGAAAGGATGTTGGTTTCGCTTACATACAGCTCTGATCTCCTTTTCTTACTCCAAGAATGTGCCAACCCAAAAACAAGGTTATTTGGGTGAATAAATGGTAATCAACGATGGTTCCAGGTTGACTGACATCAGTTTAGGGGTGACCGACATCAGTTAAGGTGGAATTCCCTAGGTTTACTACAACAGGCATATCTTTCTAATTTCTTGGGCCTATTTAGTTCATTCTTTTGGATTAAAATGGAAACTTCCCTTCTAATGAGCGGGAATGTGGTTAGAGAGATTTTAGGGATTGATTTTAGGGTTAGACCAAATATTATCTCACTAAGGCAAGTAAGACTTAGTTATTTTTGGTTATGGAAACATGCCAAGAATAGGTCTAGGTTGAGGTGGCTGGATGAGGTGTCTAGGTGAGGTAGAAATTAAGGTAATTAGATATTAAATATTGTGAGGATATATATTAATTTAATTAAATAAATGGTAATGTTGGGTAGAAGGGGCCATGATTAGATGAGTATGCTTGAGTTGGTTATTTGACAAGGGACCAAGGGGAGTGTGACCCAATTTTGGTGTCTACAGCGACCTCAGAGAGACCAAATGAAAATAACAAAAAATACCTTGCGACCACCTAAAGGAGGTTTGATAAGCTTTTCCTCAGACCCAGGCGCCCAAAAACAGGCCTAGGGCACCACGAGTGCATTTTTCCCTCTCTAGGCACCCCAGTCTAACATATCTTTCTAGATCTAAATTTTTTGGGGTTTCTATTCAATGCTCCATCTACTCTATTCACATGTTCAACACTTCGGTACACTCCAGATTTTATTGCAAATCAGCTAAGTCCTCTTTCTCCTCCTTGCTGTTAGGGTTTCATAATTTATTTCTTAGTTTCTTGGCTGTAAATTTTGTATTAAATTTCATATTTATTTTACTGCTATAATATCATCAAATTAATCATATAAATCCACATTTTAGCTTAATCAAACGACTAGTTTCTCAACAGGCCTAAAAACACCAATTCTTATCTTCTCAGGACTGGTGTGCATCCATTGGGATGGAAAAGAATGATAAAACTCATCCAGATATGATATTGAATATGTATGAACATATTGGAACTTATTTTGGATGATTTAGGTAAGTTTTAGAGGTTTAGGAGCAATTGTAGTGAAAATGGGTTTTTAAGGTGCAAGGAGTGTATACTCAAAATAGGTACATGATCTTCAATAGAGGATTCTAATAGCTTCATGATGATTCAATATATAAACAAGTAACCATTGGAAAAATTTAATATCCCTCTTCATGATGAAATATCAAAATTCTTTACAAGACATGGTTTCTTCTCAATGAGGACTAGTTTGTTCAGACTCCTTTTGTTGTCCCACATGTAAAATGGTATTTTTGAAGACATAGGAAGAATTGGGTATAAAACCCATCCCATTTATCTTAGAATTAGTTCTGGAGCCAAAATTATATACATTTTTCATGAAAATACCTCATATAACTTTGGGAAATGTGTTCTCAAGTTTCCTATACTTAGCCATTTTATTAGTTAGTTCAGTAGTGAGTTTACTATCTCAACTATCCCAACTCTTTCAAATTCCCAAAATATACCTATTTTCCTTATAAAAAAGGTAATAGAGGTGAAAATAAAATGCACCCTTCCTATTTCTTAGCTTATTATTTTAAGTCTTGGATGTTTTGGAGTAGTTGGAATGTAGAGCTAAATTTGGCACCTGATCTTCCATAGACGATTCCTAGAGCTCCATAAGGTGTGAGGAGTAAATCCAATACTCACTTGAAATATTTAAGAACCCACCATGTGATGGAAGTTTAAAATATTTCACAATACTCAAGTATCTTTGAGAGTATCTCAATTTTTGCATACACACCCTACCATTCTGAGAAAAAAGGAGCCATTTCAAATGGTTACAAGAAGAATTAAAGGATGATAATCATACCATTGTTCTTGGAATGTTGTTGTGAGTCAAAATCATATAAGGATTCACCAAAAATACCATCTAAAGATATAGGAATTTCATTCTTGATTTTCTTGACTGTCCCAACTATCCCTCTTGTCCCTATGATAGAGGGGATATAGGGGACAAGAAAATGTGTCCCTGCTTTTCTTTTTGTTGAAGTTTTTCTCCATGGCAGGTTTTCTTGTTCCAACTATCTCGACACTCTCATATGCCCCTTTTTTCCCTAGGAAAGAGGGGAAAGTGGGTACAAGAAAATGAGCCCCACTCTTAAGCCTCTCTGCAAGCATACATTCCAAGCCCTAACTTTAAATTAGAAACCCTACTCTGTGTCATAGATACTGCAGCTTCAAATTTGACTGTTGAGTGACCATCAAAGCATAAAAATGCATAAATATCAAGTGTTTTTCATAGAACACTTCATGCTAAGATATTTAAATCTTCAATCCACCATTAATGGTTGCCATGATGAAAGAGTGAAAGGAAAACGAGGCACCTCTTTACTTCCCAAGGATCTGACAGGTGGAATGATCCAAAAATTGGAGGAAGCAATCCCTGATAAATCTAGTTTCGTGTGAACTAGTTTTCGTGCCATGAAGACCCTATTTTTTACGGATATGGATGAATGTTTTTTTTCTTATAATTCAACCCTTGAATAAATTTTAAAATTCTTAAATATCCAACAAGAGAAATCATCCAAAAATTAGAGGGAAGGTTATTCAAAAAATATAGTTTTATTCAAACTAGTTTTTGCACGATGAAGATGTTGATTTTTCGAGATATGGAGGACTAAATTTTTCTTATTATTATACCCCCTCTAATTAAAAATTCATTTTCCACTTTTCTGGATGAAGGAATCATCAAAATTTGGAGAGGGAAATGCTGGAATAAAACCCAAAGCTTTAAGACCTTTTTTGTCACAGTCTGACATCCGCAATGCACATACTAAAAATAACATGTGTCCATGGTAGGTCATGTATAAAAATAGAAAGTTGTAAAATAAGGGTAATTCTTGAAATTATTGATCCTTCAGATAGGAAAGAAGCATCAATGAAGGGAAACAGGGAAAACTTGCCGAAAATAATAGTCCTGGTGAGTACCTACTAAAAATAGAAAGTCACATTTTTGGATGCAGATAGTTACATTTGGCTCCGATTTCACTCATCTCACTAATTTTTTCCATATTCACATGTTTTTAAATTTTTCCCATAGCCTTCCACAAGGATTTTGATTTCATCAGCACCTCTCCTAAGAGCTAGTTGAAGAAATCTCAATGATTTGGTTGGGTGAGTTGAGTTGGTTAGGTAACTGGAGATAAGTTGGGTGAGTTGTGATGCATAAATTAAAATGAGATGGTTACATTGAGCTGATTTGGTTATCCTGGATCAAGGTGGAGCATTTCAAGGTTCATTAGGTGAAATTCTGAGGAACTTTACAAGTGTAAGAGATTAAAAAAGTGTCAAGAGACTCGTTAAAACCCATGATCATCTCTTCAGTGGGTGAGTTGAGTTGAGTTGGTTACAACTGAGTTGGTAGATTTAGGTGAGTTATTTTTTTCTTATTATGGTAATATGAGTAAGACAAACCAAATGAGATAGTTAATATCTCATCCTTCTTCCATGAAGAGCAGATGAGGGTGAGTTAGGTCAACCAAACTAGGTGAGCCAGTTGAATTACAATGAGTTGAGTTGGTGAAAAAAATGAGCTTTTGTGAGATAGAAGATCCATTTGGAGTGAGCTCAATAAGCTGAGGGATTTAATCAATCCAACCAAGCATCAAGAGGAACAAAAAGTAACTTGAACACTATGAGTTAACAAGGGATAAATGTGAAAACATAGGGAGTGAAAAAGTGGTCCTCACTCTTATTACGGATCAAAGAGGGATCATCATGAGAAATGCCTATAGTGATCTTGAGATCACATCAGGAAATATCTCAACATTGTTTCTAAACACTTTTTCAATAGCTTAAGGTGTCTGCGCATTATAAATAAGGTGGAGATTATGATCATCATTAGAAAGTTATTCATCAGAAGGATCTTCTTCATTAGATATGTCAAATCCTTCTCCTTCCCTCTTATCTCTTCCTCCCTCTTTCTTCTCTCCCCATTTCTAATTATTCATTGTAAGTAATCATGGTAAGTCATCTCATTCAATTAAGTGACTTCCGAAAGTTAGATTATAAAAGTCCCTTTTATTAATAAAAAGAGAACTTGTTTCTCATTTCTTAGGAAGATGTAAAGTCATTAGTTGAATCGATACATGAAGAGTCATGTGGGGGTAGATGAAGAGGAAATTTGTAATTCTATAAATTCTAATGGATCCTTCATTCTAAGGGATCCTAAAATTGAAATGTTGAATCCTAGATCTTGAAAAAAAATCTTCTAGTGGAAATTATGGATTGTTGTAGATTGCGAAGGTTTGAATCACCATTACACAAGAAATAAAATTTACACTTTTTTTTCTCATTTTTTCCTTTAGTCTCTCCCTCTTTTGTAACTTCTAAATCATAGTGATCTTGAACAACTAATAAATAAACTATTGTCCTTGATTGATGAACCTAGAGAATTTGTGTTTATGGTTTTTTGGTCTTGCTACTAACCTACATTGTTGTTTTCCTCCAATTGAATGTTGAACTACCTTGGTTATTGTGTGTGAACTCTTTTTTTCCTATTCACTATAATAATGCCATCTTTCCTAAATTCTATCCTTTCCCTCATCACTAAAAATTCCTCCCTTTTACCCCATAAAATCACTTTTCCATAGGTTCAGTGAAGAGTGCATGTGTTATCCCTAACCTATTTGGTCACTGTAAAGTTTTTAATTAGTTTTCATTTGATAATGGGAGCCACCCCATACACAAGAAGGAGGGGCATACCTCCATGAGTGTTGGTTAAAAAAAATAATTTTCCATATGACACATTATTTCACCAAAAAAAAAAATTGGAAACTTTGGTGGGGAGAGATATACCTTCATGCACTCGTAAAGATCTTTGTAAAATATTAAAAAAACAAAAAAAAAAAACCATTCTAAAAATCAAAATCCTTTTTACAATATTTTTGAGAAATATACAGTTTTCAAGTTTTGTTCCTTCCTATGAACTTGAAAAAAGATGACAAAAATAAGGTACACTCAGATTGATCGTGCATGTGGTGTTGTTGAACCTAAATTCGAGGAACAACAATGAACTGATTTCAGACTTCTTATTATACCGACAAGAAGAAAAATTATAAAAAATATTCTTTAAGGTCATACTGAAGAGTCAACTATTAAACCATGAGTCATCATTCCTCCTTAAGGAGAAAGAGAAGAATTGGATATGGAAGCACAAGTCCTAATACCACGGGGAAAAAACACTGGTCATTTTGCTTTGGCTCCACCACTCCATGAGCTTCCAAAAGGATCAAGAAATAACTTCTCAAAATTCTATGGAGATGGCCAAAAACATCTTGATGATCATATCATCACCTTCATCACAACCTATGGCATCCTTGGAGTGTAACATGAAGATGTTGTAATGTGGTTGTTCGTGGAAACATTGCAAGATACCATGATAGACTAGTTCTACTATTTTCCTTCATACTTAATCTCTAATTGGGGTGGTATGAATTTTTTTTTTGAAGAAAGATTTAATAACACCGAATATGTTCATGCCATCCTCTCTTAACTTACTCAAATGAAGAAATATTTGCAAGATTCCATGAGATACTTCGTGGAAATATTCAACAAAATGATCAATAATATTCCCTCCATTACTATTCCTATTGCAAATAATTTGAAGATGCTCTTCGTAAATTCTCAATTTCCTAAAGTGAGTTTATTTCTATGGACTTTCCAACCACAAGATTTGGACCATGTCTGAGAAATTTTTGTTGAGGTGTAAAATGACATCATCTTGTCAGGAAAGATAAAAAATCCTTTAATGAAGATGAAACTCAATATTCCAAAGATGACAGAGTTGATCAATTATTACATAAATTGGCAGATGACTTAACCATGTTCAAGAAAGAAGTTACTCAACAAGAACCTCATCCAAATTAGAGTGGGAACTATATTGAAGGAGCATGCCAAAGGATTTCCTTGAAGGATCCATCAGTTAATGAAATATGTGAGAGCAATGAAGATTAAGAAGAAGAAAATTTTGAATTAGAATTTGAAAATGAAGGGGAAGAAGAATGTGTTTGGATCGGATTTTTTGAATGCATGCTTGATGATGAAGAATCCACATGTAGTTACTCCTACGCAGAATTCACTCAATCACAAAATGAGAAAGAATGATATTTTGTTGCTACCCAAAACAAGAAATTTAATCCTCAAATGGAAAATCAATTAAATATAAAAACAAAATGAGGATCATTGAAGTTCTCTTTAACAGGGTCAACCAAGAAGAAGCATGAGACTACTTAAACTAAGAATCCTTCTTCCTCTTCAAGTAAGTCTCCTTCAACTTATTTGAATAATTATTTTCTGTTGATCCTAAGAACATTTATGTCAAGGCTATAACCATCCCTTATGTTCCTACCACTTCCTCATCCTTTGATGTCATTGACCATTTCAAAAAATCCAAAGTCCAATTTTCTGAATACGAGTTCTTGAGAACTCATCTCGAGCAAATAAGAAACTCATTCAACATATCAAAGGAAGAAAATTTGTTTCATGCCCTAAAGATGCCATCATCAAAAAAATACCTTGTGTTTCCCAATCAACTCCATCTCTAAATTTTATTGCTTCCACACCCTTCACCTATAGGAAGGTAAAACCTTTCTAGATAGCCTTGTTATTCAATGGGTATAGATTGAATAATTACATCATTTACCGTGGTGCTTCAAACAACACCATGCCCAAAAAATTGGCTAAATCTATTGGTATCTCACTTTATCCTACCTCTTTCCATTGCGTCTCCATGGAAATGAAATAAGTTCCCCTTATGGTCCAGATCAAGGATGTTGAAGTAGCATTGGTGGACTTCCCTGACAAGAAAATCACAATGAAAATACGTGTAGTAGATATTTTTGCTTCGTATGGAAATTTTTTGGGCTGAATTTTCTGTCTAGAAAGAGGAGATATGCATCTAGATTGATTACACACCACCCTTTCAGTTAACGGTAAAGGGAAAGAAACTTCTTCCCATATAGAAAATGCAATATATTATTTAAATACTTGATGACCCAACGAAAGATATCCTATTTCAAAATTCCAGATCTTGTAAAATTTTCATGACCTTCTAGGATGATCTTGAGCTTCCCATGTTGGTGGAATAATGTCCAAGCTTCATGGAGCTGATCAAAGTACATCATGCTGATTTGATGAAATCAGATTTTGAGAGTACGTGCCTCCCATGGATAGAAGTATGAATGAAGTTACTCCACTAGATTTCAATGATGATCATAAAATTATTTGCTTGCAATGAGGTAATTTTTAAGCAATGAAAAAATTGAACCAAGAAGATGGAGTGATGCTCAAAAACTACTTGACAGGTGACTTCAATTTTTCTAATCATGTTCTCGATGCTATGAGGTTTCATGCAATGAGTATGATTGTGGATACAAAGATTTCTATTTCAAATTGGAAGAAGATGCCAAGAAGTACAAGAATGAAAATATGCTTTGGTATTTCCAATCCACTCAAGAAGACGATGATTTCATCACAGAAATGGATTTCCTGATTCTCGGTGATCAATAATGGGAAAATTGTAATGGAAATATTTCATATCCAATATTGTGTTCCTTCCCTTTTCATAAGAATGGAAACATTATCAATGAAAAATGGAGAAATTAAATGTTTCTTGAGGCTAATTTTGTTTGAGATGGAAAAATTCTTAATAGGCATCAACCTTTCAGTTTCCACTTTTCTCAAAATAAGAATCCTCTCAACATAAAAATTGATGTCGAAACTTAAGATGGAAAAAATGAAGAAGTTGATAGTTTCCATGTTGTTTTCCTGACTCTGAGCTCATTCTATTTCCAAAAGGGTGATGCAATGTACATGACACACTGTGTAAGGAATCATGATTCAAAAGAGTCGCGGTATGAGGAAGATGATTTCCTGACACAATTGAGAAACAGGGAACATCAAGAGACTGGTGATAATGTTAAATTTTCCAAAGAATCTTCTGAGAGTCAACTCATGAAAACAGTGCTCATGAAGCAGATGATAGATGAAGAATAAATGTGTACCAAGTTTCATATGCCATGTTATGAAAATCATGAGTCAATCGAGGCTTATCTTCACAGTAGTAGCGGAAAATCAGCAAATGAAACGAACCTGGGAATCAATAAGAAAATGGAAAAATGGTGTCAAAACAATAGAGGTAATGAAATTAATTAGAACACCATCAATTGCAATAGTAATCATTATTGATCTATTAAGAAGCTACAAATATGTTCATTTTTCAGCGAGCTTGTCAATGGGTTTGCAGAAGAAAGGAATTCGATGATACTCATTTATAGGTGAGTACTCAGTCCAAATTACTGCTTTAATGAAATAATTTTGTCCCACACATGTACATAGGTGATTTAGGATGTTTCCATTTTCATTTTTTGTTTCCCTTGTGTTATGTGTTTCCTATTCCTATAGTGTGTTTGTTTCTTTTTTTCTTTTGTGTTCAATAAAGGAATTTTTATTGTGTATCTCTTTGGTGACATTACATAGCCCAATGGATAAGGAACTAATCCATTTGATCTCTTGATATTTTTGAGTTCTTTCTTATCTTTTCCTCATTGCACTCGATCCAGAAAAATTCCCCAAGCTAGAGCCAACTATTTTCATGCAAATGTGCAACATGAAAATTTAAACTTTCAAGCATGACAACTAGACCCAAATTCAAAAAAAAAATCTCCGAAGTCTTCCCAAAACCTCTTCTGGTTAGTTTTTAAACTATGTCATGTCCATATTGATCTTGTAGATTATTCTAAGATGATTAACAATTAATTACATGTTTTTAAATTATGTGAAAAGGTAAGCACTCTCATTCAGTGAAATGCTTCCAATGGCTAGTTTCTCAACCCTAAAAAAGTCAATTTTGATCCTCTCAAGATAGGTGTGCATCCTCTGGTATGAAAAAATAAGTGAAAAATCATATGCATATTATGCTTATGATTTATAAACATATTGAAACTAATTTTGAAATAAACAGGTACCTGATATTTAGTAGATGATTCTAGGAGCTCCATAATGATTCAATAGAAAAACAAGTAACCATTTGAAAAATTGAAGAGACCTATTCATGATGGAATCAAAAAATTCTTTACAAGACATGGTTTCTTCTCACGAAAGGTAAGTTTGTGCAAACTCATCTTGTTATCCTGAATAACAAGGGTATTTTTTGGATAAGTAAAAAGAATCAGGTCTTGAAAACCATACCATTTATCTTGGAATGATCTTGGGAATCAAATTGATATAGAAATGTAACTAAAAAAACCTCATATAACTCTAGGAAATGTGTTCTCAAGTTTCCCATACTCAGCCATTTTCTCAGTTAGTTTAGTGGTGGGTTTTACTGTCTCGATTGTCCCAACTATCCAAATTTTCCCTCTTTTCCCTTAGAAATATGGGAAAAGGGGGAAAATTAAATGCACTCATCCCCATCCTTAGCTTTTTTTTTTAGATTCTTGTAGGTTTTGGAGCAGTTAGAATGTAGATCTAAATTTAGGACATGATCTTTCATAGATGATTTTGGAAGCTCCATAAAGAGTTGGGAGTCAATCAAATAATAATTGGAAATATTAAATAACCCTCCACATGATTAAAGTTTCAAATATTTCACAATACTCACGTATCTCTCTAGGAATCTCAATTTTTATAGACACACCTTGTCGTTCTAAGAAAAAAGGAGCCATTTCAGGGAGTTTAGGCATAATTGAAGGATGAGACCCCTCACATTGCTCTTGGAATGTTATTAGGAGTTGGAAGCATATAATACTTCACCAAAAATACCATTTGAAGGTCCCATAAATGTGTTCTCAGGTTTACCATACTTATCTATTTTCACAGTTCAATATGTGGTGGGTTCTAATGTCCTAACTATCTCGACTGCCCCAACTATCCCTAGGATAGAGGGCATAAGAAAATGTTCCCCTCCTCCTCCTCTTTTTTTTTTGAATTTTTTCTCAATGGTGTTTTTTCTTTTCTCGACTGCCCCCCTACCCCTCTTGTATGTAGGATAGAGGGGATGAGAAAATGTTGTCCACTCTTTAGCTTCTCTCCAAGAAGGCATTTAAATCCCTAATTTTAAATCACAATCCATGATTTGTGCCCTAGATGTTGTCGCTTCAAATTTAATTGTTGGGTGACTATCAAAGCTTTAAAATACATAATTTTCAAGTTTTTTTTATAGAATACTTCATTCCAAGTTGTTCAAAGATTCAATCCACTGTTAATGGCTTCCATGATACATCAGTGAAAGGATAGTGACGCACCTCTTTACTTCCTAAGGATCTGACAGGTGAAATCATTTGAAAATTAGAGGAAACAATCCCTGAACAATATAGTTTCATGTGAACTATTTTTCATTCCATTAAGACCCTATTTTTTAGGGATATGGAGGAATTTTTTTCATCAAAATACTTCCCTCCTCAAAGACATTCTAAAATTATTGAAGATACAATAGGTGAAATCATCTAAAAATCAGAGGGAAGGGTCTTCAAAAAATATAGTTTCATGGAAACTAGTTTTTACACAATGAAGATGAATTTTTTTAAAGATATGGACTTATTTTTTCTTGGTATTCTACCCCCTCTGATTAAAAAATAAATTTCCTACTTATTCAGATGAAGGAATCATCCAAAATTTGGAGCGGGAAGACTGCGATAAAACCCATAATTTCAAGACCTTTTTTGTTGCAGTCTGCCATTCACACTGCACGTACTACAAATAACATGTGTCTGTGGCATGTCATGTCTAAAAATAGAAATTTTTGAAATAATGATAATTATTAACATTCATGATCCTCCAGACAAGAGAAAATCATTATGGAAGGAAAATAGGGAAAAATTTCCAAAAGTAGCAATCCTGATTATGACTTGCTAAAAATAGAAAGTCTCAGTTTTGGATGCACAAAGTTGCAGCTAGCTCTAATTTCACTCATATCAATGTTTTTTTCCATCTTCACATGTTTTTAAAGTTATCTCGTAGCCTTCCACCAAGATTTCTATGCCATCATCACTTCTATGAGGAGTTGGTTAAAGTAAGCTCAATGAGATAGTTTGGTGAGTTTAGCTGGTTGGGTAAGTGGAGCAGAGTTGGGTGAATGTAAATACAATAGTTACATTGAGCTGATTTAGATATCCCAAATCAAGGTAAATCAATTTGAGGTGTATTAGGTGAAATTCTAAGGCATTTTCCAGGTTTAAGAGATTCAAAAAGTGTCAAGGGCCTCATTTAAACTCATGATCATCTCTCGGACAAGCGTCATTGCTACTCACACTTTAATTATATCGTGTTTTTCATTCCACGATGGAATCTATGGCTATTTAAAAATATATAATGATTGAAACCATGCTCATCATGTGTTCATTATTTAATTTAATCAAATAATACTTCTAAATGTAATTAAGGAATTCCCTCTATTACTAAAACAAGATTACTAAATTCAGAATTGAAATGATGAAAAAAATGGAATCTTTGTAATTAAAAAATGTTGAATAACAAACATTAAATAAACAATATATTCTCCCTTCACATCGGGGAGGAGTGTCCTTTGTTCTTTCCCTCTGATCTAGTTTTGTATTATAAATCAAACAAACCGATCTAACCTAGAATCATGCACTTTATTGAATAGAATAATTTCTTCAACAAAAACCAACTAACTAACTCAATAAATCTACTACAAATGACCATTTATATCAATAATAGTCCTTGTCACTCTAGAAGAGGACAAATTATTTGCAATAGTTAACTTCTGCTTAACTGAAAGATCTTTATGATAAAAATTGATTGTTATAGAGTTATAACTTTTGAAATAACGAGTGCATGTCGTACTTTAGACCAAATTTCATCTTGTTAAGTCTGATTGGAGTCCTTGATTAACTCTCAATTGATATGATTTAGTAATTCCAATGGATTTCAAAGATCATGCATTGAATCCCTTAAATTATGGTGACTTCCATTTGTTTTGTTCATTTGTCCCATGTTTCCAGTCAAACTGGATGTTAAATTGTACTTTCATAATCCGCATGAGTCACATGATTACTAGATAGTAGACCACGTTTAATTCTCTTTTCACCATTTCGACTCATGTGCTAACTAAATCAACACACCTTCTTTCAATCCAAGTTCTTTTACTTCCTTCATATGAGTCATGTCCCCTCATAACGTGAGTCCTATGCTCCAAAGTGAGTCATGTGCCAATGCTTAAGTGAGTCCTGCACTAGTGCATGGGTGATTCCTACGCTAATGCGTGAATGAGTCTTGTGTTGAGATATATATGATTCATGTGTTGGCTTAAGATATGTTCTTCAAACACATTGTTAACACATAAATATTCACTAAAACTCATTTAAAGAAGATAAGATAAGATGAAAATAAATAAGGTTTATGCACAAAAATTCATTTCAAATATATTAAAGTATTAAATAAAAAATGAAAATATTAGTCTTAGTAAAAAAATATGACATAACAAAATGAGGGTTCACATAGGAATTAGCAGGTATCATCACTCTCTGGTGGGTGAGTTGATCTGGGTTGGTCGCAGCTAAGCTGGGTTGGTCATAGCTGAGCTGGTAGAGTTGGGTGAGCTATGTTGATCTTGTTGCGGTGAGCTAAGTAATCCATGTCAGGTGAGCTAGTTAAAAGCTCATCCTTCTTCTGTGAAGAGCATATGAGGGTGAGTCAGGTCAAGAAGGCAAGGTGATCCAATTGAGTTGCAGTGAGTTGATTTGGTGAAAAAATGCACTTTTTTGAAATAGAAGAGCTAGTTAGAGTGAGCTCAATGAGCTCAATAAGCTCAGAGAGATCATCAAGCCAACCAAGAATCAAGAGGAACATCAAGAAACTTGAACACTATGAGTTATCAAGGGATAATTATGAAAACCTAAGGAGTGAAAGAGTGATATTCACTCTCACTGTAGATCAAAGAGGGATCATCATGAGAAATGCCTATGGTCATCTTGAGCTCGCATGAGGAAATATCTTGACAATTTTTCTAAGTACTCTTTAAGCATATCGAGTTGTCTGTGCATCATAGAGAAGGAGGAGATTGTGATCATCATTGGAATGTTCTTCATCAAAAGTAGCTTATTCATAAGATCTTTCAAATCTTGCTCCTTACCTATTCTCTCTTCCTCTCTCTTTCTTCTCTCCCACTTTCCAATTATTTTTTATATGTAATCATGGTAATTCATATCATTCACTTAAGTGACTTCCTAAAGTTAAAATTTAAAATTTCATTTGATTTTTTATTAATGGTGAAAGAGGGTTAAGTGGTCCCTTCCTCATATAATACAAAACCTCCTTTACACAGAAGATATACCGATATACAAAAAGGAAGATTAAACAAAAAACAAGCTCAGATACAAAAAAAATCCATCAAAAACACCTCCAGAAATTCATACACCTGTCAAATTCACTCTAATCAAAGCACTTACAAAATTTCCTACTTAATTAGTGGGACACATGGAGGAATTCCACTGCAGGCCCATGCCAAAGCATTCCACGCACATCAAATCTATTAAATAAAACCAAATGCAAATGATGTTGGGTCTAACATAATACCCTCCCCTAAAATTCAACACATAATAGGTATTGGGGCAGTCACTTGGCACAAATCCATCCAACGAGTGAGAAGTACATGGAAACATTTTTTTGTAACCCTAAGCCAAAGCGAGCCATGGATCTCAAATCCCTGAGATAAACCCAATTGTATAGAGCATCGGGTATGATCAAGGAAAGGAGGACACATAACATGCACATGGTGAAATTCCAACATGATTTAGATTGAAAGGCACCATTGGAACTACAACCCTAGATTGAATGGAACTGAGAGAAAGGATTCGGATCAAGGTTTAGGTCATCATTGGTCAGCATATCCTTCCTCAAGTTTCCAAAGTCCTTGTAGATGGGGCATTCACCAATCTTTGGAAATATAGACATGCCTCTCTTAACAACAATATTCCAAGCTTTAGACTGTATGTTCTTGAATTCAGTAGGCTCTTGTATAACCACAACATCGTCTTTCTTTCTAATTTTCCTAAGTAAGAAACCCGAACCAATTTTACATTTATCTTCACCATCCCAAACCTTTATATGCTTTTTGTAGAGCATTCTAATCCTTTATAGAAACCAAGAATCCCTTTATCGAAGCACTATATAGATGTTAGTGACAAAAGGAATGTATAACATAAAAAGAATACCCGCTAATTTTATTTTAAGCCTATATTTGTTATTCTTGAGTTTAATGCTCCCATAATTGCAAGGAATCATTTGTGTCTTGCAATACTCCATGAGTCTCACCTCCACTCTATATCTTATCCAAATTTCTATTTTTTTTCCTCATTAAAATCCTTGGATAGCTTGGCCTTGATAGGGGTTTCAAGTTCTTCATAAATATTTGTGAAATTCATAAACTCTTGTATTTGAAAAGTGGTCATCCAAGCCATTAGCTTATCTATATATGTGTTTGAAGGTAATACCTTTAAAAATATTAACCATCTCCTTTATACCTTTTATGGAGTCTTGAATGGAAATGGGCGTGGATCCAATATTGAGGATCCCTTTATTATGTTCAAGGAGTCTCCCTCAATTTCAATTTTCTTGATTTTTCTTTTTACAGCAATGTTGATCCCCCAAAAAGCCGCAGTAGCTTCAAAAACATGATTAGTTTGAATTCTCATATTATAACAATAACCCAATAAGAAGGTCTCGTTGTGATCTCTGAAAAATCTACCACATCCAACTTTACCATGATTTACTTTTGATGTGTTAGGTTGTGGAGCTTGTTTTCATGTGTGAAAGTGTTGAAGACTGTACACTAAGAGTACTGTACATTTTTCATGTATCCTCGCCGGGGTTCGGGGTTGGGCCGGGCCCTGAGTGGGGGTCCAGGGGCGCAGCCCCCCAAAAAAAAAAATTTAGGCGTAAATTTTTTTGGCCTCGAAAAATGCACACAACATATCGGCAAACATGCTCTTCTCATATGGGCAAGTTTTTTGACCCATAGGTTTATGGGACAGGTTTTTCCCATGGTTTTGATACCCACGGTTTTGTAAAACTGCTTAAGCAATTGTCTATTTATATGGTCTTATGCATATGATAGATGTATAAGCAAATGTATTGCAGATGTGTTTTGAATTCAAGTGTGAATTCTATATATTTTGTTGAGCATAGCTCCAAATGGATCTGGGTATTGTATTGAGAGAGTGGTGGCTTGTAATAAAATCTGAGCAAGTGATTCTTGGTGGACGTAGCCTAAATTGGGTGAACCACGTTAAATACTGTCTCTTTGTGTTGTGTTATTTTATTTTGCAATTTTATTTAAGATCTGTAATAATTTTTGCATATTAGTTTCTACTGTTACGATTCTGTGAGGGATTATTCTGCATATTTTATCTCTTATTTCCTAACAATTGGTATCAGAGCCTGGTTTGGTTTGCTGAAGTGTTGAATTGCAGGGAAATTTTTTAGCTTGAGTGGGAGCTATGGCAGATGATGGAAGATCTAGGGTTGATAAATTCAATGGGAAGAATTTTAGTCTTTGGAAGATGCATATGGAAGATTACCTTTATCAAAAGGATCTTTATACTCCACTGTCTGAGAAGGTGAACAAACCCTCGAGTATGACAAATGTGGAATGAGATTTGTTAGATCGGAAGGCACTTGGAACAATCTGGCTGTGTCTTGCATCTTCGGTATTATTTAATGTTTCAAAGGAAAAGACTACAAAAGATCTAATGGATGTATTAGGGAAGTTGTATGAAAAACCCTCTGCCTCTATAAGATATTTTTAAGGAAAAATTTGTTTAATATGAAGATGTCTGAGAATAGTTCAGTAGTAGATCATTTAAATGATTTCAATATGGTTGTGAATATGCTAGCTTTGGTTACAATAGAATTTGATGAAGAAGTTAGGGATTTATTAATTCTGTGCTCTTTACCTGAGAGTTGGAATAACCTGGTAATGGCGGTAAGTAACTCGGTTCCAGCTAACTCGAAGTTGAAGTTTGAGGATGTTGTAGGGGTGATTCTAAGTGAGGAAATGTGAAGAAAAAGCTCTGGGAAATCTTCTACTTCAGGGAATGCTTTGCCATTGGAAACTAGAGGGAGACATAAGAATAGAGAAAACTGTGGAAAATCGAAAGATTGGGCAAGGTCAAAATCCAAGAACAAGATTGTATGCTGGAATTGTGGAAAGTCTGGGCATGCAAAGAAGGACTGTTGGGAGCTTTGTGATAAGAAGAAACAATAGGAAGAAAACAAGGAGGCAAATGTGGTAATGGGTAATGTATGTCAGGATGCTTTGATTCTTTCTTTGCACAATATTACTGAATCTTGGGTTTTAGATTCAAGGTCTTCTTTCCATGCTTCTCCACATAGGCATTATTTTGTTGATTATGTTCAAGGAGATTTTGGGCATGTTTTTCTTGGTGATGATGAGCCTTGCAACATAGTTAGAAAAGGATCTGTTTAGGTTAAGATATAGAATGGGAATACTTGGCTATTGAAGGATGTCAGACATGTGCCTACATTAAGACGAAATTTGATATCGGTAGGGTAGTTGGGAAGTGATGGTTGTACTATGATATTTACAGCTAACTCTTGGAAGGTTACAAAGGGTGCTCTTTTAGTGGAAAGAGGTAAGAAGGTTGGAACCTTGTATTTAACCACTGATAGTACTAATGATTGTAATCTTGTGGCTTCATATGTAGATATAACATTATGGCACTATAGGCTCGGTCATATGAGCCATAAGGGCATGAACATCATAAAGAATAATTTTCCTAGATATACAGAAACAAGTTTGGATTTATGTGAGAACTGCATATATGGGAAACAGAAGTGAGTAAGGTTTCTCAAGGTTGGACCTATGAAGAAAGAGAGTAAGTTAGAGATGGTACATTCTGATGTGTGGGGACCGGCTCAGGTATCATCTCTTGGGGGTTCAAGTTATTATGTTACTTTTATTGATGATGCAACAAGGAAAGTTTGGGTTTATTGTATTAGAAACAAATCTGATGTATTTGACACTTTTGTTGAATGGAAAGCCTTGGTAGAGAATGAAATAGGTCTTAAGCTAAAATGTCTCAGGTCAGATAATGGAGGGGAGTATTGCAGCAATGAATTTAATGATTAATGTTCTAAGAATGGAATCTGCAGGCAAAAGATGGTTCCAGGAACTCTGCAATAGAATGGGGTATCAGAAAGGATGAACAAAACAATAATGGAACGTGCTAGGAGCATGAGGTTACATGCAGGACTACCTCTTTCTTTTTGGGCAGAAGTGGTGAGCACAACTATGTACTTGATAAATAAAGGACCCTCAAGTGCCTTGGATGGAGGCATACCTAAGGAGGCATGGTATGGTAAGAAAGTTGATTATTCATTTCTTAGAGTCTTTGGATGTGAGGTGTTTGTTCATATAGACAAGGATGATAGGACCAAGCTAGAGGCTAAATCAGAAAAATGTACTTTCATTGGTTATGGCGGTGATGACTTTGGATTTAAATGTTGGAGTATTAAGGACAAGAAAATCATTCGGTCTAGGGATGTGGTCTTTAATGAGAAAGTCATGTATAAGCAACAGTTATAGGAAAACAGGGAAGAATCCAAGAAAGAATATGCAGTGGTAGAGGATCTTTCGGATGGGAAAGTGACCCATGAATTAGTTCAGGAACCTACTCAATAGGAACCCCAAACTCTTACAGTGAGGAGGTATTCTAGGGTAAGAAAAGAACCTGAACGTTTTTCTCCTTCTCTTTATTATTTATTACTCACTGATAGTGGAAAGCCAGAGAGATTTGATGAAGTAATGCAGGTAGATGCCAGTAAGTAGTGGGAGCAAGCCATGGATGAGGAGCATCAGGTTCTCATGGAGAACTAGACATGGGATTTGGTGAAACTACCCGAAGGAAAAAGAGCATTACAGAACAAGTGGGTGTTTAGAGTCAAAGAGGAAGAAGGAGGAAAGAAAAGATACAAGGCCCGGTTGGTAGTCAAGGGGTTTGCACAGAAAAAACTTATAGATTTTGATGAGATTTTTTCTCCTGTAGTAAAAATGACTTCTATTAGAACTGCTCTAGGAATAGTTGCAGCAGAAGACTTGCACTTAGAACATCTTGATGTAAATACTGCATTTCTCCATGGTGATTTGGAAGAGGAACTATATATGCAACAACCTGAGGGCTATGATGTCAAAGGTAAAGAGGAGATGGTGTGCAAACTGAAGAAGAGCTTGTATGGCCTGAAACAAGCTCCACGTCAATGGTATAAAAATTTTGATAGCTTCATGATGGAGCAAGGTTATATCAGATGTCATTCTGACCATTGTGTGTATACAAAGAAATTTGAGGATGGAAGTTATATTATCCTATGTTTGTATGTTGATGAAATGTTGGTTGCAGGTAAAAACATGCAGGAAATAAAAGTACTAAAGAAGCAACTAAGTGAATCCTTTGCTATGAAGGATTTGGGTGCAGCCAAACAAATCCTTGGTATGAGGATATCTCGGGATAGGAAGGAACAGAAGCTGACTTTATCTCAGGAAGAGTACATTAAGAAGGTCTTAGAGAGGTTTAATATGCAGGATGCTAAACCTGTTGGGACTCCTTTGGCAGGCCATTTCAAGTTATCAAAGGAGCAATGTCCCAAGACAGAGCAGGAGAGGAACCAAATGTCCAAGGTACCTTACTCATCAGTAGTTGGTAGTTTGATGTATGCTATGGTGTGCACTAGGCCTGATATTGCCCATGTAATGGGAGCTGTGAGTAGATTTATGAGTGATCTAGGTAAAGAGCATTGACAAGCAGTAAAGTGGATCCTTCGGTATTTGAGAGGGACCATGGGGACAGTTTTGTGCTACAGTGGATCAGACACCACTTTACATGGTTATGTAGATTCAGACATGGCTGGAGATGTAGACAGTAGGAGGAGCACGACAGGTTATATTTACACTGTAGGTGGGACAACAGTGAGCTAGATTTCACGACTACAGAAGCTGGTGGCTTTGTCAACCACGGAGGCTGAGTATGTTGCTGCAACAGAGGCACGCAAAGAGATGATTTGGCTACAACAATTGCTTGAGGAGTTGGAGCATAAGTAGGAGGAATGTAAGCTACATAGTGATAGTCAGAGTGCTATACACGTAGCTAAGAACTCTGCTTTCCACTCCAAGATGAAGCATATATAGTTAAGGTACCATTTCATTAGGACAAATTTGGAGGAAGAGAAGTTGAAGTTGGATAAGATTCATGCCAGTCAGAATCCTGCAGACATGATGACCAAGGTCGTCACAAGGGAAAAACTAAAGTTGTGTTTAGTTTTGGTTGGTCTTCATAGAAACTAGTGAAGGGTTGAGAAGCTTTCTCAGAGGAAAACTAGTCTCCAAGTGGGAGATTGTTAGGTTGCGGAGCTTGTTTTCATGTGTGAAAGTGTTGAAGACTGTACACTAAGAGTACTATAAATTTTTCATGTATCCTCGCTGGGGTTCGGGGTTAGGCCAAGCCCTGAGTGGGGGTCTAGGAGTGGCAGCCCCTGGTAGCAGGGGTTTGGGGGCGTAGCCCCCAAAAAAAAATTTTTTAGGCGTAAATTTTTTTGGCCTCGAAAAATGCACCTGACATATCGGGAAATGTGCTCTTCTCATATGGGCAATTTTTTGACCCATAGGTTTATGGGACGGGTTTTGCCCATGGTTTTGATACCCATGGTTTTGTAAAACTGCTTAAGCAGTTGACTATTTATATGGTCTTATGCATATGATAGATGTATAAGCAAATGTATTGCAGATGTGTTTTGAATTCGGGTGTGAATTCTGAAGAGTTTGTTGAGCATAGCTCCAAATGGATCTGGGTATTGTATTGAGAGAGCGGAGGCTTGTAATAAAATCTGAGCAAGTGATTCTTGGTGGACGTAGCCCAAATTGGGTGAACCACGTTAAATAATATCTCTTTGTGTTGTGTTATTTTATTCTGTAATTTTATTTGAGATCTATAATCATTTTTGCATATTAGTTTCTATTGTTGCGATTCTGTGAGGGATTATTCTGCATATTTTATCTCTTATTTCCTAACATGATGCCCCATCAAAAATCATCTTGATCCATTCATTTTCAGATTTTTCCAACCAATCAACCTAAGGTTTGGTTTAAGAGATATATTTTGGCCACTAGTGATTCCCCAATTCTTAGAGATTTTGCTTTCCAATTCAAAGAAACTGCTTTTCTTCTTTTGGAGTATATGAAAATTAGCATTTATGACATTATAACATATATCAAAAATTATTTTTTCCATTTCCTTTTTCCCCTTGAAGATTTTCCTATTTTTTTCCTACCATATTTCCCAACAAAGATGTATAATTGCAAAGATCCATAAGTCCCTTTGCTTTATAAAAAGGGAACTTGTTTCTCATTTCCTAAGAAGATGTAAAGTCATAATTCAAATGTAGACATGAAGATTCATGTGGGGGTAGAAAAATAGGCAATTCATAATGTTATAAATTGGAATGGTTCCTCCATTTCAAGGGATTCTGAAATTGAAATCTTGAATCCTAGATCTTTGAATATTTTTTCTTCTAGTGCCAATTGTGGATTGTTGTAGATTGTGAAGATTTGTATCACCACTACATGATAAATACAATGTGTTTTTCCTTTTCTCATGTTTTCCTCTAGTCTCTCACTCTTTTGTAACTTTGAAAGCATAGTGATCTTGAACAAATAAGAAAGAAATTTTGTCCTTGATTGATGAACCTAGAGAACTTTGTGTCTATGGTTTTTTGGTCTTGCTACTGACTTACATTGCTTTTTCATCCAATTAAATTTTGAACAACTCTGGTTATTGTGTTTTAACTTTTTTATTTCCTATTCACTATAATAATCCCTTCTTTACTAAATTTTATCATTTCCCTTAGTCACAAATTCCTCCATTGTACCCCGTACAAACACTTTGCCACAGGTTCAATGAAGTGTACATATGTGATCCCCATCCTATTTGACCACCCCATAGTTTTTATTTAGTTTTCGTTGAATAATGAGAGCCTAAGCAGATATAAGAAGGAGGGTCAGAGCCCCATGAGCATTAGTGGAAGCACACAATTTTCCATATGAAAATTTATTTCACCAACATTTTCCAAACGCAAGAGATCACTAATGAGGGAGTGATCGCAATGCAATAATGTATTCAGGTTTGGTTGGTGTAAAAATCTCTCCTTATGATCATGATTGACGAAATTTCCCTCTTACTTTCAATAATATTTTTCTTTTTCTTTTGTGCTTAGCCAATGATAAATATCCTGGGGATTGGATGGATTTCCTTGTGATTTATATAAATCCATGCTTAGTCTTTTGTTAGCCCAAACTTTCTTCATGGTCTATAATGAAGCTCTGCTAATTTAAATATTTAGGGAGCTTCATCAATCAAGGTAACATCAACTTCATTCCTAAAGGTAGAAATCATGAAACTGATTACTAGTTGGCATCATATAATGCTTTTTTATGTTTCATTAGAAAATTATTTCCAAGCGTACCTTTCTCTTTGCATTGTCGAAACTGTTACCTAAGATTGTTTCAACCTGAGAAGATTAGATTTTGTCAAAGGATGTTATATTATTAGATAATATTATTACGGTCTGAGTAATGGAATAAAATTGGATCAAATGTCTTTGTAAT
This sequence comes from Taxus chinensis, assembly GCA_019776745.2. Lineage (NCBI taxonomy): Eukaryota > Viridiplantae > Streptophyta > Pinopsida > Cupressales > Taxaceae > Taxus > Taxus chinensis. Next base: position 593,854,061 of record CM034151.1, on the reverse strand, counting down.
GGCCCTTATTTCATAAAATTGACTTTGAAATGGGCATATGATCATATCGAGTGGCCTTTTACTCTGTCCATGCTTAAGGCTTAAGGCTTTAGGTTTTGAAAAAAAATTTACTTCAACTATCCAAACTCTTTGTTTCCCAATGTGTCTTCTTTCCTAACTATCAATGGTCAAAAATTCCTCTAGTGATTGGCCTCTTTCCACTCTATCAGATAAGTGATTTCCTCTTGTTCCTTGCTCTCTTTTTCCTAGTAGTTAATGCTCTCAGATATCCTATTGGTAAGATAAGTTTATCAAGTTTGCATATGAGGCATATTTTGTTCAAGATCATTTTAATCGTCTCATTAATGGTCACTTCATTGTTAAGTATTTTCTCACCCTTGTGAAAAATGAGTAAAACGTTTAGTTGAATTTCTTCAATGCATTGACATATTTTGTCATGCTTCATGATCTAGCATTTAGATGCCTAAAACCTTGGGTTATCATAAAGTTTTTTGGCTCTATGCCTGAGTGGTTTAAAATATTACCCCTATGGAAATGGATTGGCCATGGAGAACTACTTTAAATTTTTGGGAATTCCTTTTTACTTTGAATAGTGATTATGCTACCTTATGGAAATATGTGATTCATAAAGTTGAGAATAAAGTCTCTCTGGTGGGCATCTAAATATCTCTCTTTAGCTGGTAAATTTTAGGTGTGTAGCAAAGCTTCTTGCAACCACCCATGTTTATTATTCTGTCTTGTTTGGTGTCCATCTCAGAATTTCTTTACCCAAAATTTCTAAGATACTTCTGGAGATTACCTTTGGTCTACAAGTTATTTTTCAGATGGGATTTCATCGAGTCACTTGGAGAGGTTTGTTGTCCTACACCGTGATTAAGGTGGTATGGGAATTATTGAAGTTTTTCCTGGTAAAACCATCTACTTTATGTTCTCAAATTATTTTAGTTCAATTGCCTTTTGGGAAATCAGGCTTGGAAAATTCTAACTTCACCATTAGTATTACTTTAGGTTATCCTTACAGAAAAAATATGTTGGAGTAATATACTATTACATACCTTAATTATTACCAAGGTGCCTATTAAGAGCATATGGAAGGAATTCTAAGCAATGAAACCATTGTTACAATGGATTTTGCATGAGGCACTCTTTCAATTCAGAGAATAAGGGTGGTCTCCCATTATCATGGGAAGATAGTATTCTGGTTGTTAAAGAATTTACGCATAAAATCGTTCTATTTATATTAAAAAGTGATTCACACCATTCAAGATTTGGTTTCCTATAGAGACTGGATTTCTTAACTTGAGCTTAAGATGAAATTCAATCTTTCCAATTCATACCTTACGTCTATCCAAATAACTCTAGAGTGGATGCCGAATATCATGCTTCATAAGTTGGGTTTTAAACCTCTGTATGTTTGGTGGTAGTATTGGTGGTGGAATCATAATATTATTTTAGTATCCTACTTGTTGAAACTTTGGGCAGTCAACATCCTCTCCATTAATCTTGAAATAGGTATTCACACCATTCAAGATTTATTTTCCTACATAGAGACTTGGAATTCCCTAGCCTGAACTCAAGTATGAAATTCAATATTTCGAATTAAAAACTTTTGTATATCTATAGAATTCAAGAATTGATGTTTGATTTTATGCTTTATAAGTTAGGGTCTTAAACATCCTGGATACTTGGTGGTGGGATTAGCGGTGGAATCATAATATTGCTTTTTCCACTGTTTTCTAACTATATTGTCTGGCATAATTTAACATCTTATGAGTCCTATATCACCTACCATATCCCAAACTAAATTCTCATTTGGGGTCTACAATCTACCTCTAACTACTTAGATATTGATGGACTTTCTCATACCATGGAATCCTCTATTGGAACCTAAATTCAACCATTTTCTATGGTGCCTTACTTATTAGGGTCTTCCTATTGGTGAACGACTTAGCCACATTGGAATTTATAATCCTAAATTCCCCTTTTGTCTCTCGACCCGAAATCTTTCAAACATCTTTATTTGGTTATACTCCCATGTTAAAGTTGTCTTGGTATTAGATTCATACTCTCTTTTCAACCCTACCACCCTTAATTATTTTCATTGGCGGATGGATTTTTTTAGATATTTCATTTCTTGGCCTTCCTATATTTACTCTATGTGGCATTTTTTAGATTTTTTATTCTCTTTCAAATTTTGAAATCTCACAATATTGCTATCTTCTAGAATGATCAATCTGTCACTTTATTTTCCACCAATGATAAAGTGGCTATTGTTTCTACTGTGCACATACAGATTCAAGATCAAGCTGAAAATGTTTCTCTGGAGTTTTCTCACCTATAAGAATTACTTGCACATTGGGGGAGTACTCCTTGCATGATGAATTAGGTCCCTCCTAACCCTTTTCTTCCACTACCTTTTCCATATTTTCCATGTCATCCACCTCTACAAGGACTGCATCAAAGAAGTGGGTCTTTCATTCATTACGTTCATCCTCTCCTTAGGGTCACCCTTCAACACAATCCTCTTCAAATATAGGATGGAGTCCTCCTCTATGGGTGAAGGTTGTGGATAGTTCTCTATAATAGGCATCTCCTCCACATGGAGCTCAATAATTTTCTAGCTCTTTACCCCCTGGTTAGGGAATTATGGTTCCTCTATAGATTCAAATGCCTGATTAGCATGGTTGATAAGTTGATCCTCCTTCAGTTGAGATGTATAGTGTGTTTAACATCTATCCTCATGATGATCCTCCTCATCCTCCTAGAGTGGTGCCATGTGCATAATGTTCTCTATTTTGTTTTAATGTGACTTTTATGTTTTCCCTTTCGGCATTTTGTGGTGCCTTCATGGATTTTTTATGGGACCATGATTTGTTCAGTCGCCCCTGCTCTTATAACTCTCTTATATTTTTTTTTAAATAATGGGAAATTCCAATAGTAAAAAGTATCTATCCTTTATTACCTTATGTATATTTTCTATTTAAATATTTAAATAGCTTTGAGTATCTCACCATAAAGTGTTACACCCTAATTGAACTATGTTATAGAAAGTTCATAACAATAAATAGGATGTAAAGGTTCATAAAAACATATTATCATTGTAACCTAATTTATTCAACATCAACCATACATAATAAAAATTGCATTAATAATATAAATTATTGATAAATGATAGATGATAGCTGAAATACACAAGGAAATATGAATACTTAGCTATATATGTCAAAATAGAGAAGATTCAAATGTGTAGATAGGTGGAAAAGGCATAATTTTTTGAAATGATTTACTATCAATTTTGGAAATGGAAAATGAGTTAGTGTAGGACAATGGGAAATTTTTTATGGTCAAGACCTATAGTTATCAAGTCTTGATTGGAAGTGTACAATCTTGGACCTTTTGATAGTTAGAATTTACTACTTCTTATATGCTTCATTTTTATAGAAATGTCTTTTTTTGTATGTTGCTATTACTCACACAATTAAGCATGATGACCTATAATCACCTGCAACAAAGTGGTAACCCTAGAAACCTACAACACCATTCATCATTTACTGAAAAAACTAAAATAATAAATCATGTGTGTGGTGAGGCTAGACTGCTCTAATCAATCCCCCTTATGGGTTTCCTCATGCTTCTTGACATTAATAATAGTAGGATAAATATAGAGTAAAAAATGTGCCCAAGGTGATAATAGAGTGATATGATGTGCTTCATTTGTGTCGTGCAACCATTTTTTCCTTGAAACCTTGTGACAATTCTTGGAGTGACTTTACTCTTGCTAAAACATGGCTCTATGGCATTTACATCATTGGAAATGGAGGAATATAACCTCTTTGACCTAGTTGAGTATCTTACACCTATAGTTGGGGATGCTTTAATTGATGTTCCTCTAATTTATGAAGATTTTTAGAGCCTTGGGTGTTTTTGGAATTATATTTGTTAATAGTATATTTTAAGAGTGCCAGTTGAGTTATAAAGTGATATGGGCTACTTATAAAGCCTTTTGTAGGTGAATCGTTACAATAAGTTTGATCCTTAGAAGATGAAATGACACAATAATGATATCAAAATTGAAAATAGTGTCAAAGGATACCTATAGACACTCAGATTTGATATTTTTTACTTTTACAACCATTGATTTGACTCTGCATTATTTCTATGATAAATACAATGTATTCATTCCCACTTAACACTTTCTAAGGTCCACTATTTATCTTCTTTATCCTTGCACATTGATGTGTTGAAACTGTTAGAGTAGGTATTTACCTTAGCTCATGTTCACCTAGGCACTTTATTTACCTTTATTGTATTTATCCTCACCCACTTATTTGCGTGGATATTTCTTTTATCTTATTTAGATATTAGGAGATATTATCTAGTTGTTAGGTATAGTTCTTTCCTTGATCTATGGTATTGACTAGATCCTTGATGTCTAGTTCTCTCCTAAATCTATGGTCTTGACTAGTTCTTTGATGACTAGTTATTTCCTTGATTTATGTCTTGATCTATGACCTTGACTAGGTCTTATATATTGTTATTCCTTGCCTATTTAAGCAAGGCCCATTCTCAATGTATCGCATTGAGTTCCATAATAATATATGATATTGTTTCTCATTTGTTTGCAAAGGTTTTATGTAAAGTTATTCTGGTGAATTGCTTTCATCTTATTGATTGTGGTGTTTGATTAGCATCTGTGTTCTTGGCTTGGTATGATCTGGTTATAATTCCTTTCAGAAACATCCTAAGAATACAATGCAAAAAATAAATAGAGAGACATCAATTTATCATCTCCAATATTCACTTGATACATTTCCTAGTCCCAATCAAGACCATACACACTGATCAGGGACCATGCATACAACCCTAACCTACTTGTATGCTCTAGGAATGACATATCTTCCAACTGCACTTTCAAAGTCACATCTTTCATTTTTTCATATACTTAATCTAAGTCTTCCTTTTTTAGATAAATCATTTATAAAACCCTATATAAGAAAATACACACTACCTCATTTTCTAACATATATCTCCTAAGGAATGGCACTAGATTACTCATTGTATACACTTGTAAAAGGCATCCAATGCTCCCTAAATATTTTATTAGCACATCTGAATTCATTATGGAAATACCCACATCAGGTTTGAAGCTAAAAACTAGGTCAAGACAACCATATTTCTCTTACACAAATTCTCAAACATCCTTTCTTCGAGTATTTTAGAAAGAGCGAACTCAAAAAAAGTATGTTCAAAATTAAATGCTAAAGTTGATTGATTTATCTAGATACCACAATATGTTAGGTAGAGAAAGATGTGTGGTTTGAGGCTTGCTTTATAATAGTGCCAATGTTGGTGGTATTTACAGGTTCCCACAACCCTTCTAATGTATGTTTTACAACATTCTTCATCCATGGATAGGTTTTGAATGATGTTTAATAGATTCAGATAGCCTCATTTCATGTGTGAAAACTAGGGTTTGATAACAACAAAGAAATCTAAGAAGAGGAACAACCTAAAAAGTTACAAATGTTGATTCAGAGTAGGTTTAACACAATATGGAATTTTTTAAACTATACAACAAGGTCATGACCTAGGCAGATACACATTTCTAGTTTCAGTTGAAAATTTTATCCAGGTTCAGATCTCCTAGTTTCATTATTGCATGGTCCCATATCTTTCCAAAAATTAGAAATTAGCTAAGTTCCTTCATACTTCCATTTTATGGTTTCAAATTTCTTGTTATTTTTATTGGTGTATGATTCTTTCTATCTAATTTGAGTTGTAAATCTATATTAGCATTTGTATTATAGAATCTTTGTAAACTTTGTAAATAAAATCCTAATATATTCTACAACTAATTAAATTGACCTACCATTTAATTAATGGTTAAACATTTTGGTGAACCTACTTTTGATCAAACCCTTTACCTAATCTAGGATATCCTTAATTCCTCGAGTATTAGATATGTTGATCTCTAAACCCTAACTACCTTAAGGTCTCATATTTGCATTCTATATTTAGATCTATACCTAATTTCTATCTATTAATTTCCCTAAAACAAGATTTGCACAAATTTTCCTAGGTTTTCATGGTCGGTTCTACCATTTGGGTCACTTTTTAGAGATCCTAATTTCCAAATAACCTTTTTTTTTATTATTATTATGGGCAAATATTTTTTTGAAAGGGACTATACCCTTGTACAAAAGTGCTCAACAACAATATTTTATCCCAAAAAATCCCAACAACAGAAAAAATCTGTCGAGAATAGAACCAGCAAAAGCAAACCAGCTGCTACAAAAACAACTAATAAACAACAACAAAACAGCAACACAGCTGCCTATCAACTGCGTATTAGACCTTTTGCCTAAATGTATCAATGGAAGCACCAAAAAGACAAGAATAAAACCTTGTCCGATATGGTGGGGGATTTAGATTTGGCATTTCCCTTCTTTTTCCTATCCACCACAGTCCATTCCTGATTTCCCACATCCACTACAGTCGGAGGAACTGCAATGGGTTTGATGGGGATGTGACCCATAGGAAGGCAGGTCGAAATATCCTTAATCACTAAGTCAGTAGCCTATAAAGAATAGTCTCATATTTGTATTCTATATTTAGATCTATACCTAATTTCTATCTATTAATTTCCCTAAAACAAGATTTGCACAAAGTTTCCTAGGTTTTCATGGTCGGTTCTACCATTTGGGTCACTTTTTAGAGATCCTAATTTCCAAATAACCTTTTTTTATTATTATTATTATGGGAAAATAGTTTTTTGAAAGGGACTATACCCTTGTACAAAAGTGCTCAACAACAAGATTTTATCCCAAAAAAGCCCAACAACAGAAAAAATCTGTTGAGAATAGAACCAGCAAAAGCAAACCAGCTGCTACAAAAACAGCTAATAAACAACAACAAAACAGCAACACAGCTACCTATCAACTGGGTATTAGACCTTTTGCCTAAATGTATCAATGAAAGCACCCAAAAGACAAGAATCAAACCTTGTCCGATATGGTGGGGGATTTAGATTTGGCATTTCCCTTCTTTTTCCTATCCACCACAGTCCATTCCTGATTTTCATTTCCCTTCTTTTTTCTATCCACCACAATCACTTTTTTCATATCTCAACCATGATGAATTTATTTTCAAATTCATTTGAGGTTATTTTTAATTTTTACATACTTTACGAAAAACTTCATTTTGTTTGTCATAATTATAGCACACTTTTTTAAAATTCAAAATTACTATTTTTTCACATTTAGGGCATAATCGGAAAAATATACACATTGGAAAAATCCCTTAATTCAAAAATACCTCTTTTTTGTAAAATTCAAATTCTATTTCGAGATTTGGTCATTTTATCCATTTTACAATGGATGTTTTTTTTCTCAAACTCACTTTTGGGTCCTATCTCATATGATATGTCCACTTTCAGCCCTCCATGTGTTGATTCTCATGTTTTACCACCTAATTATATTTTCTTATATCCCTTTTTCGACATCATGTCCCAATTCCATAGTTTTTCAAGTATCCTTGTATCAATTACTTTAATTTCACCAAACATGTAGAGCTACTATTAAAAAACTAGTGCACAAAATAAAGCTCCCTAATAATATGACACCTTCCTATCTGAATTCAATTTTGGGTTATATTTTAGCTCCTTCGATTAGTAATGATGAAAATTTCCATATAGATATTTTAGATTTTATTCAATATTTACACCATTCTTTCTAAGATAAATTTCAAGTTATAAATATCGAGATCACATCTCTCAAGTGTGAGATAATGCATCTAAAGGATTCTTCCAATGCCCATATCCATCATATCTCTACATATCATGATCAATATAGTTCTAATCCTACTAAAAATAAATGGTATACATACATCATGCATGATATATATGCCCATACAAGTGAAGTAAAATTCTTACAACTGAAAAATAACCCTTTAGTTTGACAAGCATGCTCAACAACATGATATTCTATTTGAGTTACTCAATAACCAATTAATCAATTTGCTACCTACTCATTACTACCATTTTTATTGGCATACAAAAATAAAAGGTCAACCATTTTGTAATTATCATCGAATTAACAAGAATTGTGAAAATGATTTCTATGCTTTACAATGACACATCAAAAAAATTGAACATCAGGATTTATGTCCTTTGATACACAACATTATACTACACATTCATCTGAAGTTTGTAAATATAAATGGGTTCCCAAAGTTACTCCACCAATGTCAAGTGAGCATAATGCAATATCACATGATGTAACTTCTATAATACAACAAGATCCAAATATTCAACAAGAGGATAAGAATGATATACCTTCTTTGGAAGGACCATTCTCAATAGAATAATTGTACCCTACTATTATGCAAACTGCCATGGAATTAGTACCAAATACTCATAAGACCCTAAAACACCTAGAGAATACATAGGGAAATGTTAAGGATCATACCCAATTACCAATAAAGCTCCATTTGTGGTTGGGTCAATGATAGGGACTATGATAGCAGTGAACTTTATGAAAAAAATCATAATAATCTTGTGAATAACATTAATTTCTCACTATTAATCAATTTCGATGATCAAGATGAATTGGATCCTAATTAATCTTGCAATGAATATATACTCTTGGATATATATAATGATAATTTATAAATTATTAAACCTAATAATTAATAAGAGGAATTTATTTCAATAGATGCATTAATAATTTCTCAACTTTCCATTACTAATTGGGGTACACACAATTCCATGTATGATATGCAAGAAAGTACTACACAAAAAATTTCCACTAAACATACAATTAAATCATCAAGCAAGAATGCATCTCCATAATATATAGAGGTGATGCATATTATATTATGTTCACTTATACATCATGGCACATCATTATACTTCATCCCCTCTCAAGTGACGAAGGGAATATATAGATCTCCCTTCCTTATTTTCTAAGAACAGGTTTCCTTGCATGGCCTTGCATACTTTGGTATGGATCACATTTTCCACATGTTTTATAATGTTGTTAATAATATCCCTAGTCATTATAAGTTATCTCTTCAATCACAATGTATTTTTCTCACCACTAAGAATTGATATCAATATATCTCAATCTCTCCAAGTATCACGCTATAATCAATAATTTTATAGACATGAAATTATACACTTAGTACTATTGCATCATGCCTCTAGTATGTTATTATGTGTATGATTCCTACGGAATAAAATTAGACAATAAAAAAACTTGTCTTTCTTTATATTGTTTTATCCTTTTATAATTTCTTCATTTATTTTTTTAACCACAACTTTAATTTTAGACATTGCACAACATGTAACCCATCTCATTATTTCCAATTTTATTCTCATAGCCTTTGAAACACTAGTGTCTAGTAGGGATGGTGATGATCCCTCCTGATTTCTATGTAAACCCCCATTTTTTCATGTCATCATTTTGTACTAAGGATGATATCATCATTTTTTAATAAATGATTTAGTATATTTTGAAAGGAATTTTTATGCATAACCTTGTTCTTTTCATCTTGTGTATGCTTCTTCAAAAATGTGTTAAATGGATCTTTATGTGTATTAAAAATGTATTTGAAGAGCATATCTTAATCCATCACAGGAATCATCTATAGATAAGCGTAGAACTCACTCCTGCACTAGACAGGAATGACTTTGGAGCATAGGACTCACCCCTGCATTAGCGCATGACTTGTTATGGAGCATAGGACTCACCCTAGCACTAGTGCAGGAATCACTTAGAATGTAGGACTCGTGTAATTTAATAAATTACTTAGATGGTGATATGATGAGTTGATGTAGCCAACACATGAATTGACATGGTGATAAGGGCATAAAATGTGGGCTACCAGCTAATACATGATGCACTTTATGTGGATCATGCAAGCCTGACTTAACACCCAGTTAATTGAATACATGGAGTAGATGAATAGAAAAACTTATTTATCATGATTATAGGAATTCAATTCATGATCATTTACATATTTTGGTGCTGATTAACCATCTCAATTGGGAGTCAATTAAGGACTTCATTTGTACTTAACAAGATGAATTTGATTTAAAGTGTGGCATGATCTTGTTCTTCCAAAATTGTAACTCCTCAAACAATCATTTGTTTTCATAGAAATTTATTAGTTAAAATAGTAGTAGTTATTGAAAATAACATGTCCTCTTCTAGAGTGACAAGGAATACACTTGATATAAAAGGGAATTTGTAGTAGAATTGTAGAGTTAGTTTGTTGATTACTTTGAAATAAATTATTCTACTTCAGTAAAGCGCATGATTTAGGAATAAATTGACTTGCGTGATTTAAAATTCTAAACTTGATCAAAGGGAAGGAAGGGACACTCCTCCCCAACATGAATGGATAATTTCTTATTTATTTCATCTTTGTTATGCATCATTTATTTTAATTACAAAAACTTCAATACTATCAGTATTTTCAATTCTGAGTTCAGCAATCCCCTATTTATTAATAAGAGTCATTTATTAATTACATTTAGCATTTTATTTGATTGAGTTCATGTTTTCCTATGTTTTTACAAGGGCTAAACTAACTTGAAAACAATATAACTTTACCCTAGTGTTGAAACTTTCATTATCACCCTTCCCCGACACCTCTCCAATTCATTCCATCCCCTATGTCAAACTTATCCCCCATCTGTATAATGTCCATTTCTATGTTCTCTCCCTCACCAAAGTGTAAACAAGAAGAAAAAAAGTACAAACGAATCGTTCAAAATAATATCTTTCGAAGATGATCTTTTGGTGAGCTTGGGAATGGATATTTTTAGCCTTTCTCAAGAAGGTATAAAGTCTTTGGAGTTGAGATAAACTGTCAAATTCATCAAGCATGTGTATTCATGAGCCAGGATGGTTTTGAAATTTATTTAGGAATATTTTAGAAATATCTTTAGGTATAGGAGCAAGTTTTGCAAAAGTGGGTTTTTGAGGTTAAAGGAACTTGCACTGTGAAAAGGCACCTGAGCTTCAGGAGATGATTTTGGGAGCTCTAGAATGAGTTGGAGGTAAAACACAATATCAATGGAAATATAATTCAAATCTCTACATGGTAGTAATCGCATATTTTTCACAACACCCATACCTTGATTTTCATAACTCATTCTTTGTAGGCACAATTGGCGGTCCTGACCTAAACTCCCATTTTTGATAATTTTTCAAGAAAAATAAAACCTTGAGACCCCTACCATCCTTCTAAAAATATAATTCCTCTTCAAAATAATATAATGAAGTGCCTAAAAATTCATCTGGTAGTTCAAAAAATGCCATTCTTAATCCTTCTCCAAGGTAGAAGCTTTGTCCTTATCCAAATTATTCAGTTCCACATGACAACATGAGGTTAAGGCACACTTTTAGTGTCCCTCTATCCCTCTCCAAGAGGATAAGGAGGAAAAATTGTGCCCTCCACCTTAACCCTCGTGGACCCCCAACATGACCCTGGGGACTCCAGTTAACACCTTTCACCAAATTTCTAGCCCATGCTCCAAATCCCACATGTTTGACATTTTTCATCACCAGGATAAGGTGTAATTTTTGTGTCCCTCATTCCCATTCCAATGGGATAAGGGAAACAATAAAATTTACCCTCCGCCCTTTCTTCCACATGGTTTTTCATATGACCCAGACTCGGCCCCGGGGAAGAGAAGGCAGTCAAAAACGTTACCTAAAGTTAGACAGATGATTTCGTGAGCTCCATAAGGATTTAGAAGGAAAAAAAACACTCAATGTAAATATAATAGGATCCTCTACAAAATTGAACATTTATATTTTTCGCAAGCCCTTGGTGCTTCTCAGGGGAGCTCATCCTTTGTAGGAACACTCTATGATTCCAAGGAAGAAGGTCATTTTAAAGGGGTTGGAGGTAGAACTAGACCTTGAGACCCATTTCATTCTTCTCCAAATGATGTTTCATCCAAAATAATATAAATAAGTTCACAAAAATACCTCTAGGAGCTCCAGCAACTTCATTTTCAAGCTTTCTCTTAAGGACTCTCTCATAGTTAGAATTTTTTGTCAGTGTTACATGTCAGCATGGCATTAATACACACTTTTGGTGTCCCTTTTTCACTTTCTAAGAAGACACGGGGGAAATAATTTCTCCCCTCCTACCTTTTATCCTATGGACACACCATATGACCCTAGATACCTTAGTTATGAACTTTTTGTTTATTTTACAGGCCCCACATCCACTACTACATGTGTGTCATGCATCACCCTAGTGATAATGTGAAATTTTGGTGTCCCCTTCCAAAGAGGGAAAACGGGGTATAAAAATGTGCCCCCCTTTCTCTCTCCCTCTCATGCCATAAAATCCCACACTTAGTCATTTTCACCAATTCCCCCACATTTCTCCATTTTCACCCAAAACTATAGCAATTTTTTTCCAGAATTCATCCTTCACAATTTTCAATTCCCATCCATTCCATACATGTTTCCATGTTCACGCAAAGAGAATATTTCATGAAAAATCATAATTTTTAAAGTTATAAGCTCATATTTGCACCAAATTAACTACATTGCCCAAGAGAATGAAAAACTCATAGTTAAGAACCTAGGGCATGGTTTGATGTGAAATTTTTTTCTTCTTTCACAATTCTTAGAGGCCATGAAAACCCAAGGGTTAGATTTCACATGCACAGAAAGGATGTTTTGTAGCAAAGAAACCCTCATTTCCTTACACCAAATTTTTAAATTTTATTTCCCACCACTCCAATGATTGGTTTGTAACAAAAATTCATAGGTGAGATCATAAGGAAAAACCCATATCAAAAACATTGATTTCATTGAAATACGAGGTTAGGAAACCAATTTTCTAAAAATATTAAGTCTCTACACAAGAACTTACTATTTTTGGTAAGATCTCATAGTGGCTAAAATTTCTTCAAAAGCAACGTGCACAGAAGGCATCCAGAAGAACAAGTAAGGTGATAAAAGGAAAAAAGGGAAAAATACCAAGGATAAATTTTGTGGTGAATATTCATAATATGGCGAATATTCCATTTATGAAAAATTTGAAAAGGTGAATTTTCTAGTCTGGGTCAATGACCTGTTCACCTAAAATCTACAATTTAATTTTTTTTAGGGGTCTTCTTCGCCTACCCTTAAAAATTTCCCCTATATAATCCTAGATTATTCACCAGGTAGAACACTACTAGATCACTCATACCACCTGGGGGCATATGTATTATCAAGTACAGTAAATTCACAATAGGAGGGTAGAGGCTATAGACGCATGACAGGAGGGCAGAGGCTACACACAAGTGACATAGAGTTTTTTGATGCCTGACATGGAGAGTTTGTTAATTTTTGACAAGAGTGTGGAGGAAGCAGATACATGACAAGGAGTTTTTTGACATGCGAAATGAAGATTTTGTTGTCGCGTGACCAGAGGGTAGACGCTGTAGACGTGCAACAGAAGATTTGTTGTCATGCGTCAACAAGGTGGTTGACGCATGTCAATGAACCTCACTGAGGCACATCAACAAGGTCATTGATGTGCGTCAGTGAGGTTTGTTGACATGTGTCAGCCACCTTGTTGACGCACGTGACATAAAATCTCCTACCACATGTCTGCAGCCTTCTGTCACACCTCTTAAAAATCAAACAAATTTTTTTTTGTTGGACCCCCAAAAAATTCATCTTCCCGTGAAACCAGTTCCAAGGATATTCGCAAGGTATTTTCCACCTCTGATTTCTAAGAGGTCTCTTAAAATGAATCCTGAAAAATACTAATTTATAAAAAATAGTAAATTCACTTTCTAAGTATACCAGAGTTCTTGTAGCATACATGAAGTTCAAGTTTGTAGACCTCAATCAAGTTACAACTCTCTCATTCGAGTACTCAGATGTGAGGGATAGTGATGTCACTCAAATGGACTTTAAAAATTTAAAGGATGGAATGCTTTGTGGACCAAGAAAGCCATTGGAGGGAAAAAATTTCATGAGTGGATTGATTCCTAATTGTGGTCACTCATGTCCTCAAGATTACAAGATTTTCATGGCTCCATTATCTGAGTAATTTTTCCAATTTCCCATTCATATGTGTAACCAGAAGATCAAAGGAATGGTAGTGCTTCATGGCTTCAAATGGATGTTTCATGTTGTGGAATAAGCATTCTTCATTTTTGTCAATGGTGTACTCATCATTTGATTTCTCGACGTATATGGGAAAGTGTATCATTCTAGGATAACTGCTTTATCAGCGGAGCCTGATAGTGTCATAAAATATCATCACGAACATTTTCTGCGGGTCATCTCATCAGGAAATATCAAGAATGTTTTTGAAAACTCATTCTATGATCCAAGGTGTTTATACATTATGTACAAGGAGGATTTTATGATCATCATCGGAAATCTATTCAGGTTGAACTTCATCGGAAATTTCAAATCAATGTATAAATTTTGCAAAGGATCATTAAAGGGATTGTTTTCCATCTTCGACTTCTTTGGAGTGGATCTTCATGAGCAATTCCTGCAATCATTAAGGGAATGTTTCAACAATGTTTCTAAACACTCAGCTCAATAGGGGTATATTTTGAGCATCATCAGCAAGGAAAAAGTGATCAAGGTGAATTTCATCATAGATTTCCAATTAGTATACAATATTTTAGAAGTTCATTAAATGTCAGTTTCCATCTTCAATTTCTTCAGTGAAAATATTCATCGAAGATAGAGACATCTTCATCCATGTTTTGAAGAATCCCTTCTTTCTTCTCCTCTCTCATTATCTCCCCTCTTCTCTCCCCCTTATTTTTTCTAATTCTTCGTTGTGATAAATCATGACATTCATCTTATTAAATTAAATGTGACTATAGTTAAACATTGTAATAAGTCGCCCTTAATTAATAAAAGGGGACTTAATTTCACTCCTAGAAATATCAAAAGTCACATGTTCTGGAGGATGATCGAAAGGCTATGCTAGGGGTAGGAAAAGAGTTATTCTCAAGTCTATAAATTGTAATGGAACCCTCATTCAAAAGGGTTTTCAAAATTTTATGCTCATGAGAGATTACTAGTTGTGAAGAAACAAAAGAGATAGCTATTTCCTCTTTTTCACCTCTCAATGTTTTTTTATTTCTCACTATGTATAATTTTTCCAATGTGTCAATGAAGGAGAAAGGAGTTTCACACCTTTTTTGATGAGAATATTACTAAAAATTTGTGTTCTTAACCTTATCTTGTCTTATTTTCAATTGCAAAGTTGTTTTTCTATATCTACATGTGTTGAAGTAATTTGATTAATGGTTGTAGGAATCTGATTTTATATCTACAATATTAATCACCCTATCCTTTTTCCCACTCCCATTCCTAGTCTCTTAGAAAATTTCTCCCTTACAAGTAATTGCATAATTTTTCCACAAGTTCAGAGGAGTGGCCCTATTTGATCCCTAGTCATTAGGCCTCCAAAAATTTCTATTTCATGCACGCATAATAAATGGAGCTACATCATTCAAGCATAGACACCTAAAGTATCAAAGCATTGGTGGATACCCACAAATTTGTCCACTTGATAAATTTTCTCACCAAATTTTTTTGGCATCCACTACAGGGAAGAATTCGTAGCATCTACACCAAAAATACAATCACAAAATCCAAAAAAAATGCCAAAAAAAAAATTATCAAAAAATTGAAAAAAAATAGTTGATTGAAATCAATAGCTACAAAACCCAAGGCTTCTGTGAATGACCCTTCATATTCCAAAGTTCCATTTCCTATTCTTGTTGCAGGACTTTCTCAAAAGTTAGCTGAAAAAAGATATATTAGGCTGAATAGGCTAAGAGGATATGTTGATTCCACTTTTGAGGCATTACAAAATCCACAAGAAAAAATTAGAGATAAATCCTACTATTTATCTCAATCTTCATCTCCATCTAATTCTTCAAGTGGTTCACCTGGAAATCCTATCCAAACCCTGTTAATAATCCACCTGCAAATCCCCTCATTTCTTCTACCTTCCACCCACCATTGAACATTGAAGATGAAGTAGAATAAAAAATGAGAGATGAAGGAGAAATATCCCAACCCATTATTCCATGGGGAAGGAATACATGCCCACTCACTCTTATACCATCTCTTCATAATCTACTGACAAGTTCACACAATAACTTTCCAAAGTTCAAATGTGATAATTCACAACTTCCTAAAGAACACATATCTTCCTTTGTCACTTCATGTGGGATTCTTGGGATTGAACATAAAGATATGGCGGTAAGGATTTTGTGGAATCTCTCCAAGAAAAGGAATCAGAATGGTTCTACCTCCTTCTCGATAGATCAATCACCTACTCGGATGATTTTAAGACTAATTTCAAGGAAATATTCAAATCATCTGAAGACTGCCAAGACTTCTTGGTCCTACTAGCTAAAATGAAGAAAGAATCAGATAATACTATTAAGGACTTTATAGCTCATTTTAACAGGTTTCTCAAAAGGACACCTCATGAAATTATGACATCCAACAACAATGCAAAATTATTCTTCATAAGTGCTTAGCTACCTAGGGTTGGGTTCATTCTAAGAAGGTCTCAACCCCAAACCCTAAAGGAAGATCAATATATTGCCATCAAATTAGAAGATGACCTCATCCTATCTAGAAAAATAAAGAATCCTACAAAGGGTAAGGCCCAACATCCAAAGGATGATAGAACATATCCATTTTTGTAAAAATTGGTAAATAAAGACACATTTTTAAAGAGAGAAATTTACCAATGGGAATCCCATCAAAATCCTAGTATAAATAAAATTGTAGGAGCACCCCAAATGATTTCATTTAAGGCTCTTCTTGTGAATACAAGTTTCAGAGCTCGAGAAGATGAAAAAGGATTTGAATAAGAAATTAGAGAAAGTTATTTTCTAGATATTGAAAAATTAGAGAATAATGCAAAAATCAGATTTTGTGAGTATTCGAGGGATGAAGAAGATGACAATGAAGATGCACCCAGTTTCTCATATGTCTTATTCAACCATTCTCAATCTCAAAAGGGAGTTTCACCCTCTATTTCTATAAAGAAGAAGAAGAGTAAATACCCTCATGTGGTGACTCTACTGAAAAATAATCCATTGAGGATCTCCACTCTCACCTTCCATGGAGTCTACATTGTTGAAATCTGATCCTGTGACAAGAAAGAGATCACCTACTATTCCAAGTAATTCCTACAATGCTCCCTCCAATTCCAGTCCTACTTTTATAGAAACGTATCCTTCAAGAACCTCCAATGTACCTTCAAAATCAGATTTTTATTTTCCAAACATCCACTCCCACTTCTAAGCCTATCTTGAATTCAAAAATAGTTTTTTCATCCTCCTTGTCTACACTTGCTCCATTCAATTTTGTTGAATATGCAAGTAAGACAAAATTTCATATTACTAAAATTGAATACTTACAAACACACCTAGTGAAATTCGAGAGGCTTGTCAATGCTTCCCAAAGTGGCAGCCCTAAACCCAATACTGTGACTCCTAATCCTAAAGGACTACTACCAATCCAGCCTACATCCCCAACATGGAACATGCTTTCTTTGATTACATCAAAGAATGATAAGGTAGATCATTTCTATGTCTCTCTTCTCATAGGAGAACACAAATTAAATAATTACATAATAGATTTAGGTTACTCTGACAATGTAATTCCTGTGAAAGTCGTAAATGCCATCAAAATCACCATGACTGAGTCTAGTGGTTCTTACTACTCCATGGAGTAAAATTAAGTCCCACTTCTAGGGAATGTCAAGGATACACAGGTGACCATCGCCAAATTTCTAGACAAAGTGTCAATGACTATCTCGGTAGCAGACATCCCGAATAAATTTAGAATGTTGTTAGGTAGAAGTTTCTACAGAGACTTGGGAGGAAAAATCCAAATTACTTGGTCTTCTATAACCATCCTAATTTAAGGATATATGGAGAAGTTTCTCCCTGTGAAAACTATGAGATACATAGTGCAAAATTCAAGAAATCAAAAAGTTAATATTCTATACCAAAATAATAGGAGGATGAACTATTTTATAAAAATTAAGGAGGAAGATGAGATTACCATATTCATAGGACTAAGAATCCCTTTCCAAGAGGTGTTGATATTGAATAAGTATGGAGAAAATTTGAGTTGTAAGAGGGTATCCACGAGTTTCCAGATGATGTGAGCCATGAAGAAAAGGAGATGGTTCTGGATGAATTTCAAATGGAGAAATCAGAAGAAAAGTTTCACCATGCTAAGGATTTGTTATTATTCCTGTTCAAATATGAACATTCCCATGAGCATGTCATCCATGAAGAAGAAGAGCCAGCTCGTGAAAAATCTTTGAAAGGATTAAAAGAAGACTCTGTGCAAGAACTCCTAAGAGATGAAAAAGAAATAGAAGATCCTCAGCTTAGTCTTGAACTATTGATGTGGGCCATGGATTTACAAGATATGTGTGAAGATAATTCCATCCATAAATTTTAAATTTGATCATGATGAAATACAAACGGATACAAAATATGATGTACCTCTTGCAACGATGACTAGTGGATGTGATGATGATATTGAAGTTTTATTTATTCCATTTGAAGAGGAGGATTCTTTCTATGAAGAAAAAATTAAAATGAGGAGTTTTTAATTCCTTAAAGTTGAGGCTCCTCTTAACAAATAAGTATTGGAATTCCATGAGCTTTTAGATGATGTAACAATTCCTCCAATTGGTTTCCTCAAAATTCAAAATAAAAATTTGTTAAATGAGCATGAATGCAAACTTTTGAGAATTGTAAAGGAGTACCTATAAGAAATCTTAAAAGTTGTAGAAGGTATGAAAGATCCTGAACTAAGTCTGAACCTCTAGAATCATGTTATTACCATGCAAGATAGGTATGTGGTTATGTCTAACTCTTCTCCCAATTTCCAAACACCTCATAATGAGATAGATGAATGCAAGGTCTCTAAAGAATTTTTTTTAATGAGCATGAATGTGGGGAAGAAGGAAACCAAGGACATTCAAGAAGTTTAAAAAAAATCAGTCATGGGGATATGATGGGATGGCAAATGATAAATCAACAATGTGGGTGAGTAGTGAAGGTAATGTGCACTCTAAAATGGATTTCAAAGATAACAAGAGAAATGAAATTTCTAAGTGAAGATCTAAGTATAAAGAATCTCATGTAAGATTATTCCTCCCAAGTGTACATGAATTCATGAAAGCACATGGATTTCATAAGAATTTGAGGAAAGGGGGATACTTTCTCAAACCACTCAACAACTTTGCGGCACATCGTCATTCAGTGTTACCTCTTCGGAAGTAACCTTTGAAAAGGAAAAGTGCTTCAGTGAAATTGGGTTGTCCCACACATTTTACCATAGGTGATGTATGTGTGTGTTTCCATTTCCTATTGTGAGTGTTCTTTCACCTTAATGTGTTGCGTGTTTCCTTTCGTGTAGGTGTGTACTCCTTTCAACCTATCTGTTTCTTTTAATGACTCTGTAAATCCTAATGGATAAGGCACGGGTCTAATTTGAAAACTCTAAGTATGGATTTACTTCTCATCATGTCCTCACTTTGATCAATCTCAAATGAGTCACCCAATGAGAGCCAGTTGTTGTTTGGTGTTTTTGCAAGGGAAAAATTCACTTGAAAATAGGACAATTTTACCCTAGTGTCGAAATTTTTCATTGTAACCCTTCCCCAGCACCTCTCCATGTCAATCCATCCCCTATGTCAGACTTATTCCCCATCTGTATAATGTATGTGTCTATGGTCTCACCCTCTTTCAATTCTAAACAAGAAGAAAATAATTTGAAAGGAGTTGTTCAAAACAATGTTTTTCAAGCTGGATCTTTCAGCTATTTTCAACGTTTTTCGAGCAGGTACATAATCTCCAAAGCTAATATAAAGTTCCAAATTCATCAAGTAGGTGTATTCATTAGCCAATATGGTTTTGTAATTTATTTAGGAATATTTTGAAAAGATCTAGATGTTTAGGAACAAGTTTATAAAAAGTGGGTTTTTCAGGCTAAAGGAACTTGCACAGTAAAAAGGCACCTGAGATATGGGAGATGATTATAGGAGCTACAGAATGATTTGGAGGTCAAAAAAATATCAATGAAAAGATAATTCAGATCTCTACATGATGGTTATCTTGTATTTTTCACAACACCTATACCTTGTTTTCCATAACTCAATTTTTGAGGGCACATCTGGCAGTTCTGATATAAAAACCCATTTTTAGAAGGTTTCAAGAACAATCAGACCTTTATACCCATCCCATACTTTTAAAAATATCATTTCTAGTCACAATCATATAAGGAATTGCCTAAAAAATCATCTAGGATCTCTGACAATGCAATTTTTGAGTCCTTCTCCAAGGTCCAAGCTTTGTCCTTAACCAAATTTTTTGTGCCACGTGGTAGAATGAGGTTGAGGATCATATTTAGTGTCTTACATGAATTAAAATGAACACACGATATTCAAGACACACTTGACCTCCTCAGGTCATTATGGGATAGCCAATGTAGAATGAGTGGATGGTTATGGGTTGCGGAATATAGCAAATACATGCTATGTGGATGAAAATATGTGGGAATGGGATGAACAAGATATCAAGGAAAAACAATTTCCTTGACACACAATATCGAGATCTAATTGTTAAGGGAAAGACAGGTCATTCTGACCTGAACGGGGTCTACTGGAAGGATCAGAGAGAATAGCCACACAAAGACTCCAATCAATATCTAGCTTCGCCAAAATCCTTTCTAATGGTTGTGGGATACGTGGAAAACTGATCGACACCTCGTAATGATTTCTAGACAAGGTCATGGAATAAATGAGAGAGGTGTGGTTGAATTGGCTCTATGGGTGGTTATTTTTTTATTCTAGAATGTGAGGGATCAATGAGCTTCTTCGTTTAGATCGTTCAGTTGTCTAATGATGTCTGGCAGAAGAGGGGACATCCTAAAGACTGGTGTACGTAATTTGGCATCTAATTATAATTGGTTTTTGTGCCCATTTTTTTGGGGAACTGTTGGATCACAACCATAAACTCTTTCTTGTCACAATTCTTGTATATTCATATGCAGGATTTAGATTCTGTTGCTAGGGGAAATCCAATAGTCATAAGCCTTATCGGCTTTGATGTTTAATATGTTCAGTTGTTTAATTTTCTTAGAATACCATGATGGTGTTTTTAGGACAAGCATATGTATTCCAGTATCTATGTCTGTAATAAATTCAGGCCCATTCAGTTGGGGTACCCATTGATCACTACTGTATGTTTATTCTAGTTGTGGTTCATTAATGGTCATGTATGCATTTAATCTACTGAAATAAATGACAAGATAATCTAAGAAAATAAAGTTACATTATGTTTTTGTATTTTTCCAATATAAAAGAGATAAAGCAATACAAAGAAATTAATTTAATTAAAATAAATATTTTTATGCTTTTTTGAAACTTTATGAAATGAAGAAATGAAGAAATTAAAGCTTCAAATCCTAATTAACCAATCCTGTACAAATAAATAACTGGATGTAGTTATTTATCTGTGTAATAGTGTATTAAATCTATTCTAATAAAAAAATCTTTTTCCAATTTATAGTTATGAATTAATAAATCTTATTTTATCTCAGAGACATGGGAAGATTTAAAGCTTTAGAATATTTTCTTCCCCTATAACTTCCCAGATAGAATGTGTGAGGATTTAAGGGAAACTACAACTTGCAAAATATTTATTAACTATGGTGATATAGAAAACTTCCTCATATATTCTTCCCTCACAAATCTACATGGATAGGAAGGGAAGGATCTATCACCAGAAACTTCTATAGAAGATGTAAAAAGCCTTTTGGAAATGAATTTAACTATTTGTAATAAAGGAAATTGATTTCTTCTACCCTATTTGATATGTGCACGTACGTTCAGAAATAAATAAAGAAATGAAAAAACTCAATAACAAATCTCAACCTGGAATTAAAGTGCAGAGGAAATGTCAGGTGTGGTATCAATTTGTCCCCTCAATTGACTTTACCAATATTTTGTGTCCACTTGAGTCCATGGAGACGAGAATGAAAAGGATACTATGATAAAAAGGTGTTGGAGCAATGGTAGCTTGATGGAATTTTGGTTGCAATGTAGATAGAAGAGAGACAAAACAAGAGAACATAGCTTGGTTATGAAATTTATACCAAGATTGTGGCAGCTCAACTAAGAAATATAAACAAATAATCTCTGGTCATTTACTTCAGAAGAAGCGATGGTTATATAGAAGGTTGGCTTGGAAATGGTCTAAGACATTTGGAAGTTATGGGGTGCCACATAACAGCATGAAGGGATAGTTAAACACTTAATCAAAAATCACAAGTGGAAGAGGAGGTTGATGTGAATCAATCAAGTCCAAAATCAGCTAAAATGATTGAGAAACATGTTCTAAAATTGGACTGAAGTGAAGCAACACGTGTCTAATTCACACATGAATATTTCTAGAAAATCCACACAGGATCACCGCCCTATGTAGGGAAGTAGTTACAAAACCACCGCCAAAGTAGGGTGGTGGTATAGAAGCTCCACCCAGGAAGGGTGGAAGTTTCGTAACTATAGGCTAAAACTAATGAAAAATTGATGCGGGAAGTTACAGAAAAGTAGGAAATTGCTAAGTAAGGTAAAGTAGGTTACAAATATAAATTGTGAAGAGGTTAAGTAGTTTGAACACCTTTGGAAAAGACATGAATCATCATTAGGGGTTTTAGACCATTTTCTAAAAATGTAGCATGTGAAAATTTGGGTGTGTATATGTCCCTATTTCCCTCTCCAAGCAAAAAATTGGGGAAGAAAAATGTGGCCCCCCCACCTTAAGCCTCATGGACCTCCCACATGACCTTGGGGGGTTCCAGTTAGCACCTTTCACCAAATTTCTAGCCCTTGCTCCAACTCTCACATGCTTAACACTTGTCATCACCAGGCTATGGTGAACTTTTGGTGTCCCTCTATCCCATTCCAAAGGGACACGGGGGACGATAAAATTTTCCCTCTCCTTTGCTTCCACATGGTTTTTTATATGACCCAGACTCAGCCCCCAAGAGGAGAAGATAGTTAAAATAGGTACCTGATCTTCGTTGGATGATTGAGGGAGCTTCGTAAGGAGTTATAAGGAAAACAATAACTCATTGGAAATATAATAGGATCCTCTACAATATAGAATATTCATATTTTTCACAATCCCTAAGTGATTCTTAGGGGAGCTCATTTTTTATAATAACACTCTATGATTCCAAGGAATAAGGTAATTTTAAAGGGGTTAGAGGCATAACCAAACCTTGATACCCACCTCATTCTTCTCCAAATTATGTTTTTATCCAAAATCATATAAATAAGTTCCCAAAAAGACCTTCAGGAGCTTCAGTAATTTTATTTTCAAGCTCTCTTTCAAGGACACTCTTGCAGTTAAAATCTTTTCTCAGTGCCACATGTTAGCATGGTGCTAATGTGCACTTTTTGTGTCCCTATGTCCCTTCCCAAGAGGAAATGGGGTAAAAAAAATTCCCCTCCTTCGTTTGAGCCTATGGACACACCATATGACCCCAAATACCTTTGTTAAACACTTTTTATTCATTTTCCATCCCTCGCCTCCTCCAGTGCATATGTGCCATGTGTCACCCTAGGGATAAGGAATTTTTTTGGTGTCCCCTTGTCCCTTTCCAAAGGGAAAAAGAGGGGTATAAGAAATTCACCCACTTCCTCTCTTCCTCTCGTGTCTATAAAAGCCCACATTTAGTCATTTTCGCAATTCCCGTCACATTTCTCAATTTTCACCCAGAACTCTGGAAAAAAATTTCTAGAATTCCTCTACCGTTTTCCATTTCCATCCATTCCAAACATGTTTACATGCTCATGGAAATATAATATTTCATAAAAAATCAAACTTTTTAAAGTTCCAGGCTTAGATTTGCACCAAAATGACTACGTTTCCCACGAGAATGAAAAACTCATATATAAAAAACTAAGGCACAGTTTGATGTGAAATATTTTTATTATTTTTCCATTTTTAAAGGGCATGAAAACTTAGGTAGTGGATTTCACATGCATGGTGAGGATTTTTGAAGTGAAGAAACCCTTGTTTCCTTACATCAAATTTTTAAATTTTATTTCCCATTACTCCAGGGATCAGTTTGCATTGAAAATTCATAGGTGAGATCATAAGGAAAAACCCATATCAAAACACAATTTCATTGAAAACTAATGTCAAGAAATCTATTCTCTAAAAATAGTAAGTCTCTAAATGAGCATAAACTATTTTTTTGTAATATCTCACAGTGGGTGAAATTTCTTCAAAAGTAGCATGCATAGAAGGCATCCAAAAGAATGAGCAAGGTGATCAAAGGTGAAAAGGGAAAAATAGTAATTTACTAAAAATAGTAAATTCACTTTCTAAGTGAAGAGGAGTTCTTGTAGCAGCCATGAAGTTTATTTTTGCAGGCCTCAAGCTAGTTACAACTCTCTCATTTGAATACTCAGATGTGGGGGATAATGATTTCTCCCATATGGACTTTGAAAATCTCAAGGATCAAATGCTTTGTTGACCAAGAAAACCAATGGAGGGAAAAATATTCATGATTGGATTGATTCCTAATTATGGTCACCCATGTCCTCGAGATGAAAATATTTTCATGGCTTCATTGTCTGAGTAATTGTTCCAATTTTTTGTTAGGTTGTGGAGCAAAATAGCTTCACTGGAGCATGCATTACAAAGTGACTAGGTTAGAAAATGACCAACATTAGTCAGGAAGTGGCAAACATTGGTTAGATAGTGACTGACATCGGTCAGGCAGTGAACGGTATTAGTCAGGTAGTAACTGGCATTAGTTTTCTATGCGAGAGTGTTTTATTTATAAGTCACAAGATTTAATATAGCTTTTTTTTTAGATAAAATATATTGGATGTAATTACATGTCTATTGTGCCCTAAGTTTTTCTAAGCTTATGTAAGTTAGAAAAATATGGTTAAATGTGTTAGAAGAAGTGAATAAGAGCATAATCCTTGGTTTAAAGGATGAAGAAGAAGAAGAAAAAGAAAAAGCAGATTGCATGAAGACAAGAGATTTCATAGAGAGAAAATGAACAGAAGGAAAGTGTAGGTACATTGTTGGTGAGAAGATGGTATTATCTTCTACTGTATATTCCTTTGTATTATTTAGTCTCATGTAATGTCTTACATAGCATGCAAAGCACTTAGTGCTTCTTCTTGTTAGATCCACAGGTTTTTGTGAGATCTTGTTATTGCTCATTCTTGTAGATCCACAAGTTTTGAGATCTTGTATTACATATCCATGAGATCATGATGTATTTTTGATCCATAGGAATTTAGTATTGTAGAGGAAATTTTCTTCATGTTTTCATAGGTTGATGCAGTGATGATGGAGAGACTTATTTCCTGGTGCATGGTTACATTTGCACATTGTTAGACCCTTCTAGAGGTCTTGTTTACATATTCACATTACAGTGAGAGCTTGGTTACATAGTGGTAGATGCAGGGTAGCTTCAGGCATGTGAGATTTGGTGGCGTTTCAGAGGCACAGTTCTAGTGCACTCAGGTAGATCCGATTAGAAATATAGAGGAGACATAATGTGGTGGTATGGAGGCACAATTTATTGTACTCAGGTAGATCCAGTTAGAGATCTGGGAGGAAGAGATACTCTTGTAGAGATACATGTACTCTTGTGCAAAAGAATTGGTTTGTAATATCTTGTTATATTATATATATGAGATCTCTATCTTGGGTAGATGTAGCTCACATTGGGTGAACCATGGTACATGATGTGTTATGAGTGTTTACTTTTGTGTGATTTGGATTATTATTGTTTATAATTCCATTATTGTATATTTTTTTTGGGATTGTTAGATCCATATTTGCATGTTTTGGATTTGATATTCTATATTTTCAAATTTTTCCACATAGAACCATCCCCGACAAGTGGTATTAGAGTGATGGCTTTTAGTTTCTTAGAGTAAGGGTTTGCTTCATGATTTTGTTAGTGGTTGTTACTAACATGTATGAGAGCAGGGTTTGTTTTTCCTGAATGTGAAAATCGTAGGAAGAGATTGAATCTCAAGTGGGATCTGGAAGAGTAAGGTTGCTGGAAATTATAGTGACTGACATCGGTTAAGTGGAAACCGGCATTGGCATGGTGATAATGGTTAGTTATAGGGTGAATGTGGTCAGTTATTGGGTAACCTAGTTTGAATCAGAAAATCACAAATCTAAATAAATGGAGAGATTCATGGAATGTATCTTGTTTGTTGAGGTGTCCTTTGTTCTTAGAGGCAAAAAAAATGGTAGTCATATTGTAGATATGGTTATTGAGGTATGATTTTATCTTGGTTTTGTAGTTCTTTGCATTTAAATTACACATGCATGGTTTTGGATTGCATATCTAGACAGGAAAAAGTAACAGGTATGCATCCTTGGTGTAGTTACATGCATGGGGCTTTGGTAGAGAGGTTGTAGCACAAAAAGAAGCCGGTTTCTATCAAAGAGGAAATTTCTTTAGTTGAAGATGTGGGTTAGTATCTTAGTGCTAGTAAGGTGAGGTATTTCACCTTGATGAAATTTATTGAATATTTTATTGTTGTAGTGGTTTTGTATGATTTAGATGCTTCTTGAAATGACTATGGCTCAGATTGACTATTGGCTTCCATCGGAAGAAGGCACCTGGTGTGGTTTTATATGCCAAATTGTGTGGCATTGGGTTCATTCCATCAACATCGACATCGATCTGAGAACCAAGGTCGGTCGCAGAGGAACTAGTATCGGTCAGCTAACTGTGG
Source organism: Taxus chinensis (assembly GCA_019776745.2). Taxonomy (NCBI): domain Eukaryota; kingdom Viridiplantae; phylum Streptophyta; class Pinopsida; order Cupressales; family Taxaceae; genus Taxus; species Taxus chinensis. Next base: position 593,827,226 of record CM034151.1, on the reverse strand, counting down.
TCGGTTAGGAGATTACCATTGTTATTTGTTATGGAAACTTATCTATAAATGGTTTTTTGCAGCAAGAGAGGGTGGATGGTTTTTTTCCTAGTTTGGGGGATCGAGTTTCTTGCACAGAGTGTACATGGCAGAGACGGTGTAAATCACTTCATGGTTTAGATCAGAAAGAGGATGGATTTGGCTCAATTAGTCCATTGAGACTTTGATTCAGGTATCTCTATATGATTTATGTTTTATTTATTTTGTTTGGAGAAACTAATATTATGTTTGGATAGTGTGCACAGATTTACACCATGGTTTTTTTGGTCTTGTTTGACATTTATATCCTAGTTGTGTAGAATCTTGAGGACAAGGGTTTCTAGTCTAAGGAAGATTTCCTCAATGAAAAGTCATGATTAGACACAGTTGTAGGTGATGAGATATGTTGAGTACACATGGATGGAAACAAGGTGATTCACCTACTTCACAAGAAGTCTAAACTTCTGTGGTGTAGAAGTATTCTCAGAGAAGAAAGGGAATCAATTTTAGAGTTCTTTCATCTATTTTTATTTCTCACTAACATGTTAGCTTTTGAGATTTGTTTTAGAGGCATTACAGGGGATTTCATTTTTAGTGGGAGAAATCCATGGTTGTTGGCATCACAGGATTGGATACATGATGCACATGTGAAGTGAGAGGAGATTGCTACTATTCAGAGTGGCAGGAGGCACAAGTTGGTTTTGGAGGGCAGTCACAACTTTGTAGGTATTTTGATTTTATTTTTTTGTGATCTCACTTTTGGTTTATTTTGTGGTGCCTAGATATTCCTTAGGTAAGTAATTTGATGGGTTATTTAACTAGTTTTAGATGGTAGAGAAATTTCCATAGTTTGAAGGGAGAAAAAGGAAAAAATTTGCTAGTTATAGATAGTGGTGTCGGTTAGGGTTAACCGTGCTCAGACATTTGGTAACTTGGTCGGTCAGGTAGTGATTGGGGTCAGTTAAGAAACCATGGTCAATTTGGTCAGATGTTTGACAGTAGTTTTTATTTACCATTTTTAGATGGTGCCCTTTTTTTGCTTTCATCTTATTTGGTTTTTGCAGTATGTTGATGACATGTATGTTGGTGTTTACACTTGGTATTAGCGGAATGGTTTAGTGTGGATGTTTTTTATTGACATTGATGAGAAAAAGATTCATATTTGGCTTTAGAGTTAGTCGGTGGTAGACTTGGAGCTTCAGGAGAGCCTAGTGATATGGAAGGATTTTCATGGTGAGTTTGTACATGTGGATAGATTTTGTTTTGTGAGTCTATGATGATGGAGATGTTTGTTTTGCACATGGATGCCTTTGAGCATGATTAGGGGATGTTTGTATTTTATCTTGTTACTATGTTACTCCATGATAGATATTTTCTATAGATGATTTTCTTGGACATGCTAGTTGTTTATGCAGGGTTGGATTTGTAGATTGCAGTGTTTGGATTCTTTGAGTTATGCAGGTTTTGTGGATTGATCACCCCACTGTTCCAGGAATATTTCATTTGGGTTATCTTTACCCAGGATCTTGTTTTGCTTTCACATATTAGAGTTTTACTTGTCTTGGTTAGTTACATTGATGGTTTCATGGAGACATGGATAGATGGGTGGAGAACATGGTTACTTTTATAGGTATGGCTATGGATGTGATAAAGGCTCAGTACTTCAGTTTGAGTGGTAGCTCTTGTAGGTGTGTTACTCATGATGGATTATTGTATGAGGATATTGGTTGGCTTGATTTCTTGATACCAAAAATTGGTATGGTGTTATTATTCAGTGGGAATTTGAGGCTATGTGTCACAGATCAGTTGTATCTTCACGTAGGTTTAGTTAGTCATCATTTATATTCTTAGTTTTAGAAGATGGTTTGATCTTCCTAGTTTTTTTATTTTTTGAGAGAATTATTAAAGGAAAGAATAGATGGTCTTCACAGTATCTAGAGGATGGTGATATACAGATACAGGTACAGAGGTTAAAAAAATTATCTCCAAGTGGGATATTGTTAGGTTGTGTAGCTAAATATCTTAAATGGAGCATGCATTACAAAGTGACTAGGTTACACGGTGAGCCGCATTGGTTAGGAAGGGACTAGCATCAGTCAGACAGTGATCACCATCAGTCAGGAAGTGACTGAAGTCAGTCAGTTATCAACCAACATGGGTAAAGAAGAAACCGACATCGGTTACCTATGTGGGACTGATGTTGGGCCCTGAATTATTGGCTAATTACCAAAAGGCACAAGCATGCAAGAGCAATAAAGAGAAGTATACATAGGGAGAAGCATGCAGGAAAAATAAGTTTAAGAAGGGTTTAGGAGAGACTAGGTCGTGCATATGGAGATAACACATATGATCTAAGGGCTTAGCCATATTCAACGTTCTATAGGCACTTGAGGAAAAATGTGACCCAACTAGGCATGCTGAGTGGATAAGGTGCCATCTTGGAGACTTGATGGTCAAGAAAAGGATATTCCACACAGGGATTATTCCTAGGAAGACATCATCATAGAAAGTGGAGAGATCGGAACAGGATAAGTATTAACCGATGAATGACCACATGGACACTTATCATGCGATCTACTCCTGAAGGAAGGCATGGCGGTGGGTATTGGACCTATAAGAAGAGATGTTTGGGTAGAAGAAGAGACACCAAGATATATATGGATAGACATATAGCATGGAAAAAGGGGAAGATCTGCATAAAGTATTAGGAGGCCCTAGGGTTGGGGGTTTTCATTAGAGAGTTACAAGAAGGTCATCATATCTAAGGGATGGGTCTGTAAAATTTATAAGGGGGGTGTAGCTAGGACTCTTGATATGTGAGTTAGATATCTATTTTTACATATATTTTATAGGTCAGATCCCTAGAAATTATTGTATTCAACCTGGCATGGCCTTTTGAATGTAATGTGGTTATTCAACACTCTTGATCAATATATATATATATATATATATTATATATATATATACTGGTTCTATATTGTTCATGGGTACAAACCCTGGTGTCATTTCTTCATATTATGAATTAGATCTATTCTTCATAATCCACGTTGTGTTGTTTCTCTTGTTTTCATCTATGGGTATTAGAATATGGTAGCTCATGTTGTGCTTTTACATGAATATCTACTTTTCTGTAACTAATCCTCTAACAATGGCAAGATATTTTAACAATGCTCACATAAAGGAGGGTCTCAGCACCCGTGCATGTTCCTTACATTCCTTGGGTGAGCACCTAGCACCCACTAGGTGATAGGGCAGTGCACATGGGTTAGAAGTTAGTAGGTGGATAAAAAATACTACATCTTGGTTCTATTTCTGGGACCTCTTTTCAAATTTTTTGTGAGAATGATGTGTGATGATTGATCACTTAACCTTGGATAATGTTGAAGCATGGTTTAAGAGCAAAGAGGATGAATTTTCTTAAAGATTTAGTTCTAGACCTGAGTTTGATGCACGTAAATGGGTAGAAGAACACATGTATCATGAGTTGTATGAGACCTTCTTTTGCTTCTTTCTAGTAGAGTTGTATGAATGGCTTTCGACGTATGCATCTAGATCAAGCTGGTTTTATAGATCTCACGTGTGGATCCAAGATGAATATCATAGGCTACATGATGTTGATATGACTTGGACATGTGTTGTTTATTATTGGTGGAGAAGAGTGTTGACCGGTTATACCATGGAATATGCTATTTCTATGTATTCTTGTCAAGAGGTTACTGAGTTTGAGTTCTTAAGGAACCTTGAGGATCAATTTTGTGTTTTATCCCTTTAGCTATGAAGATCCTTATCATTACACTAAGTTTGGAAGCATTCCCTATGGCCAACTAAGCTTCTCTCAGTGCTGGTCGAGGAAGCTAGGGTGAAGGAAGATGGTAGACCTTGTGGCGGAAAAGGAGTGGGAAGAGAGAGGACTCAAGTATAGTGAATCTCATGAAAGGGAGTTATCTAGACAACATGAAGTTTCAAGAGTGATGGATTTATGGAGACATATGTTGTGGGAAGGAATTGGGGTTCACGTGGAGGATGTGGAGCCTGAGAAGTTTGTGCTACCCCATCTTTGAAATTACGAGAGAGAGACCCTTTCGGCTTCTGATGATAATTTGTCACTTGGAGAAAGGAAATCTATTGATGTGCATCTGAATTTTCCTGGTGACCAACCCCTAGCACTTAGTCTTCAAAATCAAGAGATAAGTATTACTAACCTAGATGGTATTGGTGGGAGTGACTGATCTACACCTCGGAGATATAATTTCTCATTTGGTACATCTATGGCTACACAATCATTCCCTATGTTTGGATGAATATTGTCTAGAATGACATTTGGGAAAATTATAGGTACGTAAATTTTGGGTATCACATCTTGAAGCAACGTGGGACACACAACTATTAGTAGGTCCAATATCACAAAACTATTGGCACTTAGTTAAGTTGGTACATTGGGGACAAGATGTAGGTGTGACCACTTCAAGCCCATTACTAGCTGGATAAGGTGGATTTTGTGGTATAGGAGTGGGAGGACCTAGTGGACCTAGTAGATCTGGGGGATCTGGTTGATCATGAGGAACAAGACCTGGTGGGTCTAGTGGATCTGGTGGTGGAGGAAACACTGGAGGAAATCAAGGTTCTGGATCAAGAAAATAAGGGCCTAAACTACCTCAGTAAGTGTTTTTTGAAATGTATTTGCATCTACTAGACTACAAAGTTGTTGAGGATGTTGCAGAGCATGTACACAAGTGTGAGCTATTATGGCACACAAAGGGGAACACTACTCTGGAATGGAAGGAAAGTCAGTTTATAATGACTGTTGTAAGGGCACACATATAGTTTATACCAAAAGTATGAATCCCATCAACATTGGTGGATTACACCATGATGTGGAATGTCTTCTTGGTTTAATTTCATATCCTTGAGTTTGAACAGAAGAGCATTAACACACTAAATGATATTTAACAAGGTATTATAGAAAGTGTGCTAAAGTATGACAACGTATTTCAAGACCCTCTTATCAAAATTTTCTTATAATATTCACCCCTTTCAGCATGCTCAGTAATTTGTTGGAGGGTTGATAACACCTTTTAGGAGAGCACTTTCACATAAGACTTTCACAAACCTATGCGAGGCCTTAGAATTTTCCTGTGCACTGAGGATGTTGGAAGCGTTGATACCGGTGTTAGCTCTTTTCTTGAGGCTTAGATTTCTGCAGTGACCAAGTAGCTGGAAATGTTATCTGTGAACTCAGTGCATGAGACATGTAGTGGTCTATGGTGCACAAATTGTGAGGTAGAGGGGATACAAAGGATGGTTTCCATAGGAGATCGGTACACACCATAATAGTGGACTGTGAGATCTGCCACGAAGATCATGATGAAAGTAGGTTCCCACTATTGAAAGATCCATAAAAATGTGTCTTGTTATTAAAATATTTTCACCTCTACTACTCATAACACCAAGGATTGTAGATTGGTTGACCAGATACATGATGCCCTTGATATTGGTCTACAACAGACCAACCTTGTGAATAATTCCAAGGATGATGGTCATCACTATGAAGGACGCAAAAATGGAGGGGCACGTGGAAGAGGTTTACGAGGAGGATTTCATGGTCGTGGTAACTACAAAGGAGGAATAAGTGAGTTCCCACATGGAACCTGTTATAATTTTGGGTCTACAGAGAACTATAATCGTGAATGCCCTAATTTGTTACAATGTTCCATGTGTGGAAAAAAACATAAGTATGAGGAGTGTTCAAATCTATTTGAACATATGAGCCAACAACACCAAAAATAAAAAGTCATCAAAATGTTCAGCATGAGGAAGGTCGATTCACAATGGATGTCAAGAGTAGCACGTGAATTGGATACCATCGCAGAATCCACTACTTACAAGAGAAGTGGTGGTGCACGTGTGAAGTATCACATGACCTATTCATCAGAAGGAGTTTTATCAAGAGACCATGGATGTAATTTAAATCCTACAAGGAGAGATCTAGTGCCTAAAGGAATAGTCAAGGAAGTTATTGCAAAGGGAGAATGTGGAGGCTCCACAGAAGGATCTGAATGAGGTAACATAAGTATGTAAAATGTTAAGGAAAGAGAATATCATTCATTTGTTAGGAGAATGGTTATGGGAAATGGTACCATGAGCCGAGGTAGAGCATTAAAGGAAGGTTTTGTATGTTAACCTTCCTCCCCATAGCCTTGACTATGATAAGGAGATTACCTTGAATGCAGTTTTGGATGGATGGATTCTGAGCAATATTCTGATTAACATGGGTGCGGAAGTCAATGTCCCCACTCTAGACACATGGCATTAAATGGGAAGGCCCCCATTATATCCATATTTAAATGTGTTTTATATGGCTAACAAGACAAAGAAAATTCCCATTGGTGTCTTGAAGGATGTTGTTATCACTATTTAAGTGGAAAAGTTCACTGGGGATTTTGAAGCCTGTGCGCTAGCTGAGGTGGAATAACTTTCTATCACTACTTGGACAACCCTAGTGTTATAAGAACAATGGTGACCTACAGTTCAACAAGGGGTATATACATTTTGAAAACAAGGAAGAACGGGTTACAATCCCCTTAACGAATGGGAAGTCAATACCCTATACTTAGCCCTTGGGAGAAAAATTTCTTGGCATAATCTATGTATGCTCTATCAGGGACCCTGAGGTGATTCACCCTACAGAAAGATTTATTCACTTTGGAATATGCTCAATCCATGAGTGATACAACTAGTGTGGCATGTGACAATTGTGCACACGAGACTTAGAAATTAATTGGGTGATAGTTAAGAGGTTCGGTTACAAAGGTGACAAAGGCATGCTTAGTCAAGTACCTCGGAGGAAAGAAGTTATTGAGTTACTCTGGAGGGGCCAACCTTGATGATATCTTACGAGAAATGGATGCTCATTAGAAGAATGTGATCAAAAGAAGAGGTATACTTAGCTATAACTTGCTTGGGACCACAACACATTGGTGGGTTACACATCGCGATAACCTTCTAGAGTGGTGCAAAGTGAGAATTGTGTTCTCTATTAGGTTTTACCAAAGAAATGCACCCACTGCAATACAATACTACCATGGGAAGGAACCCACCTCATTTCACGTCCAAGCATGTGAGAAAGTATGGATGGAAGGAGTGGAGGCCTTGCCACCTTCTTTATGGGTGCATAAGTTGTATTCCACCATACAAAAATGTGCACACACATGGTACATTCACTCAGAGATGCACCGTCAGACAGGAAATTAGTAAGAATTGACAACTGACCTCCTTCATGCTTTCAAATATTGAGTGGATAGGGCATTGTAGGTTGTCAAGCATCATACGATGGGAGATAGTGCTATGCTGGAGGATAGGATACTATAATTATTGGGTGAACCTGGTTTGGAAGCACACTTTGATGAGGAAGAATAAGAGGAGATACATCTTGAGCACGCATACATGGAGAAAGAAAAAGGAAAATTCATCTATGTGATAGCTGGCAAAGAGGTGGAAAATTTGGATGTGAACCATACTGAAGGTACATGTAAAGTTAGAGATAGTGTTGATGAGAAAGCATGTGCCTACCATAAACCATTGAAAATAAAGAAGGTTAACATTGGTTTGGAGGCAGAACCTAAGGAAGCTATTATTGGGGACTATTGGTCAGAAAAGGAGGTTTCCAAGATCATTGATCTATTACGTGAGTTTTAAGACTTATTTCCATGTGATTACCATAAACTTAAAGGTGTTCACCACTCCTTGGGGGAAATGAAAATCAAGTTAAAATAAGGTGTGTGAACAATTCGCAAAATGCCTTATCAAATGAATCTGAATCTTCATGTCAAATTCAAGGAGGAAATTGAAAAAATAATCATATCATGCATTATTGAGACTAGGGAGGAATCAGAATGGATAAGGCCCCATAGGCATAAGCATTAGGAAGGATGGGAGGATAAGGATTTGTGTTGATTATAGGGATTTGAATGAAGTATGTGTCATTAACCCTTTTACGAAATCCTAGAAAGAGTAGTTGGGTGCGCGATCTATTACTTCACAGATGGATTCTCATGGTATCACCAAGTTGGAATTGCAAAGGATGACTAGGAAAAAAAAAAATTCTCCACTGAATGGGGAAGTTTTTCCCACACATTTATGTTTTTTGGAATGAAGAACACACCTAGTGTATTTTCATGCATTTTGGCTCAGGAATTTCAAGACTTCATCCATAAGTTTCTTCAAGTCTACCTTGATGACTAGACATTGTATGGACTAGCGAAAGACCATTATGAAAATTTGAGGTTGATGTTTGAAATATGTCAACAGTTGAGGATATACCTCAACATTAAGAAATGTTTTTTTTCTACTCCATTTGGGACCTTGTTAGGGGCATATCATATGTAAGGAAGGCTTGCTGGTGTATCCCCGCCAAAGTTGTTGTTATTGTGGTATTAGGGGAGCATACAAGTCAAAGCACAGTGGGAAGATTCCTTGGGCATATGAGATACTACCATAAGTTTATCAAGGGGTACACCAAAATCACCGTGCCCTTGGAGGAGTTACTAAAACACAAGAGTGCATTTCATTAGGGAGAGGTGCAGTAGAGGGTGTTTGATACATTGAAGTATAATCTTGTCTCTGCACCCATATTACGCTTTCCTTTTTGGGATAAGCCATTCCATGTACATGTTGACACTTCATGGATGGTGATTGGGGCATTCTTAGCATAGCCTAGAGAAGGGATTATTGACCACCCCTTCTGTTTTGTAATCAAGAAGTTAACACCAGTAAAACAAAACTACACTACTACTAAGAGCAAAGAACTATTAATGATCTACATGCTACAAAAATTCAAGATATATATAATTGCAACACCCTCCATATTCTACACAAAACACATGGCATCAAAGTACTTGGTAAAAAATATCATTTTACAAAGGTGCATATGTCGTCGGGTCCTGTTGTTTCAATAATTTTAGTTTACAATTGTTGTGAAACATGGAAATAGTAACTTAGGACCCAACCATTTATCAAGGATTTATTCAAAAGAGGATGCACAGAGCATTAAAGATACTATGTCAGATGCACAATTATTTATGTTGTGGCACATGCCCTCTGACTTAGAAGATATTGTTGTGTTTCTCAAAATGGGTGTGGTGCTGAAAGGAATGAAGACTTTGGAAAGAAAACAATTATCCATACGCATTCACACCCTACATGCTAATCAGTGGATAGTTATACAAACTAGGCCACGATGAGGTTTTGAACTGGTGTGTGTTAGAACATTAGTGTGTTTCAATCATGGAGGAAGAGCATGTTGGGATTACAGGAGGGAACTATGTAGGGAAATCCACCATGTGGAAGATTTTACTTGCAAGGCTTTGGAGGGAAAGTATCTACTAGGATTGTATTAAATTTTCCAAGGCCTGTGACCATTGTTAGCACCTTGGAAAGCCATGAAAAAGAGATGAGATGCCCTTTATACTTATAGCTAGCACATAACCATTTGAAAAATTGAAAATTGATTTTGTAGGCCCAATTTCACCTACCACAAGAAGGACTAATTCACGTTATATCATTACTTGCACTAATTACTTAACAAGGTGGGTGGAGGCAGTGCCTACAAGGGATTAAAAAATGGCGACATATGCTAGATTCTTATGAGAGAACATAATCAATAGGTATGGATGTCCCTTAATCTTAACTAGGGATAGGGGTATACATTTTTTGAATGAAACAGTTAGGATTTTGTTGGTAGATTTTATGGTGGCTCATCATAAGACCATCCCTTATCACCCCTAAGTGAATGGAACTTATAAGGCATTTAACAAGATATTAAGCCACACACTGACCAAATTTTTTGATGTGGGAAGAAAATATTGGTATAATAAGGTGTCAACCATTATATGGGCCTACAAGAGATTGAACAAGGCCACACTGTTTCAATTGGTCTTGGGCATGAAGGATATTTTACCAATTGAATTTATGCTACCATCGATGTGTATTGTGCATGTAGAAGTGTTAGTTGATGAACAAGTAATTCAAGAGTGCATAGAGATGTTAATGCAGCTAAATGAAAGGTGATCACTTCCTAGATGGTGTCATAATACTAAAAAGGCATGACAAAAATCATGGCATGATCATCATATTAAAAACAAAAAAATTGAGGTTGGGCAGATCGTCTTTCTTTATGACTCCAAATTTATGTGTCATCCTGAGAAACTAAAAGTTCATTGGTTATGGCCATATATCATCTCATGCATCCTTGATTTAGGTGCTTGCTAGTTACAAGCACTGGATGGAACATGGTTACCAGGCCATTTCAATGGGAATAGGCTAAAGCCCTATTATAAATAAGTTTTCCTTTTGTTTTTGGGGTGTGGAGCCTATTTTTGGTCTTCTCAAATCAGTATTGAAGTGTGGAGTTTGAAATGGGAAGATGAAAGGTCATGATTGTTTCTTTTCTAGCCATGGGAAGATGAAAGGTCATGACAGTTTCTTTTCTAATTGTGGGAAGATGAAAGCTCATGAATTTCAAACTTCTAGGGTCAACCTTTGGACTTCTTAAAGGATTGTAATCCTATAAATAGAGGTGTTAGGGTATCTTGAAGACATCTTGTGTGTTCAAGAGGTCTTGAGTCTTAGTGATCAAGAGGTGATCAAGAGTGATCAAGGTTAAGAAATTGGGTGTCAATTGTGGTTTAGATGCGGTTTAGCATCTTTCGAATTATGTTCTGAGTTCATAATTGAGAGAAGATTGTGAGATTTTTTTTACTCTTGTTGATAATAAAATCTGAGCAACTTATTGGTGGACGTAGCCCACATTGGATGAATCATGTTAAATCTTGTTTTGTCTTCTTTTGTGCATTATTTATTTATGTTGTTATATTTCTGCATGTATACTTATGTTATATAGTTTCCTACTACTGTGATTTGAGGAATTTTTTCCACATATTTTTTCTCTAATTCCTAACAACTAGTATCAGAGATTTGGTGGTTTTTTTTGAAGTGGGAAAGCAAATTGAAAGTTTAGCTTGAGTTAGAGCTATGGCGGATGAGGGAAAATCAAGGGTTGAGAAGTTCAATGGGAAGAACTTTTGTTTGTGGAAGATGTAAATGGAGGATTACTTATATCAAAAGGACATCCATGTTCCTTTGGCTGCAAAAGAAAAGAAACCTACAACCATGTCGGATGAGGATTGGGAGTTGCTAGATCAAAAGGCACTTGGGCAATTCAGTTATGCCTTGCCATCTTTGGTTGCTTTCAAAATATCACAGGAGAAGACCATAGAAGGTCTCATGAGTGCGTTGGGGAAGTTATATGAAAAACCCTCTGCTTCTGATAAAAAAAAATTGATGAAAAAAGTTATTTAATATGAAGATGTCTGGGAATGGTTCTGTTTTCTATTCATTTGAATGAATTTAATACGGTTGTCATTATGTTAAACCTAGTAAAAATTTACTTTGATGATGAGTTCAAGGCTTTGTTTATTTTTTTCTCCTTACCAGATAGATGGGATAGCTTGGTTATGACTATAAGTAATTTAGTCTCTAATAATTCAATGCTGAATTATGAAGATGTAATAGAGTGTGATCCTAAGCAAGGAAATGTGAAGGAAGAGCACTGGAGATTCTTCTACTTATGGAAATGATTTTATGGTGGAGAGAAGAGTGAGACAAAAGAACATAGGGAAAGGTAAACGTGCAAAGTTGAATGATCATGCAGAAGGTAAAAGTCTAAGAGTAAGTTAGAATGTTGGCACTGTGGGAAGGTTGGTCATGCTAAGAAAGATTGATGGGCTCTTCGAGATAAGAAGAACAAGGGAGAAAACTAAAGAGGTAAATGTGGCAGTAGGTGATGTTTGTCAGGATGCCTTAATTCTTTCTTAAGATAATATTGTTGAGTCTTGGGTGTTAGATTTAGGGGCTTCTTTCCATGCCACCCCACATAGACATTACTTTACTAATTTTGTTCACGGAGATTTTGGACATGCATATCTTGGTGATGATGAACTATGCAGAATAGTAGGGAAAGGTTTTACTCAGGTGAAAATGCAGAATGGGAAACACATGGCTACTTAAGGATGTCAGGTATTTTTCCTAAGATTGAAGCGTGAAACTTTGATATCAGCGGGTTAGTTTGGGTCAGTGATGGTATGTATGGTCAGTTAATACAATGGATTCTTGGAAGGTTACCAAGTAAGCTCTTATACTTTGTGTTTAACCAGTGGTGCTGATTATTGTAATTTAGTTGTTGGAGATGGAGATGCAACTTTGTGGCTCTAAAGACTCGGTCATATGATTCAAAAGGGCATGTAAATTATAAAGGATAGGTTTTCCTGAATTAAAGGAGTTAGATTTATGACTTATGTGAGGATTGTGTTTATGTTAAAATAGAAGTGGGTGAGATTCCTCAAGGTTATACCTACCAGGAAGGAGGGTAAGTTGGATTTAGTGTATACAGATGTATGGGGGCCAACTAAGGTAAACTCTATTGGTGGTTCATGTTATTATGTCACTTTCATTGATGATGCAACTAAAAAAGTTAGGAGTATATTTCATTAGAAACAAATATGATGTGTTTGAAACCTTCACAAGATGGAAAGCCTTGGTTGAGAATGAAACAGGTCTCACGTTGAAATGTCTCAGGTCAGATAATGGAGGGGATTATTGCAGCAATGAATTTCTTGAACACTATTCGGTAAATGGGGATCTGTTGGAAAAGAAAAGTTCCAAATACTCCACAGGAAAATCGAGTGGTCAGAGAGAGAGTTGAACAAGAAAATCATGGAGTGTGCTAGGTGCTTAAGGTTACATGTGAGGCTGCCACTCATGTTTTGGGTTGGAAGCAGTGAGCAAAGTTGTTTATTTAGATTAACAGAGGACCCTCTATGGCTTTGGATGGAGGTACAATTGAGGAGGCTTGGTCTGGTAATAAAATTGATTACTTCATTTCTTAAGAGTATTTGGATGTGATGTATTTTTTCACATTGATAAAGATGATAGGACCAAGTTAGAGGCTAAGTCTAAGAAATGCACCTTTGTTGGATATGATGAGAATGAATTTGGTTTTTATGTTTGGAGTTTTAAGGACAATAAAATATTTCAGTCTAGAGATATTGTCTTTAATGAAAAAGTCATATATAAAGATTGGTTGTAGGAACAGAAAAACGAATAAAAGTAAGAATACACAATATTAGAAGACATTGTGGACAACAAGGTGTCCAAAGGGGCTGTTTTAGGTGCAGCATGTTCCAGCATAGCCAGTTCAAAAAGCTACTCATCAGGAACCCCCTAAACTTCTGAGGTGAGAAGGTATTTTAGGGTAAAGAAGGGAACCTGAATGATTTACTCCATATTTGAATTATTTATTGTTCACTGATAGTGGAGAGCCAGAGTGATTTGAGGAAGTAGTGTAGGTGGATGTCAGGAAGAAGTGGGAGTAGGCCATGGATGAAGAGCATAGATCTCTTATGAGAAAACCAGATTTGGAATCTAGTGGAGCTACCTGAGGGTAAGGGATAATTGGAGAACAAGTGGGTGTTTAGAATCAAAGAGGAAGATGGAGGTAGGAAAAGATAGCAAGGCCCAGTTGGTGGTCAAGATGATTTGCTCTTAAGAAAGGTATAGACTTTGATGAAATTTTTTTCTCTTGTTGTTAAAATGAATTCTATTAGCATTGTTCTTGGTTTAGTAGCAGTAGAAGACCTGCACTTAGAGTAGTTGGATTTGAAGACTACATTCCTTCATGGTGAGGTGGAGGAGGAATTGTATATGCAGTAGCCACAGAGTTATGAGGTCAAAGGGAAGGATAGGTTAGTGTGAAAATTGAAGAAGAGCTTGTATGGCCTAAAACAAGCTCCACGTCAATGGTATAAGAATTTTGATAGCTTCATGTATGGAGCAAGGTTATATTCCAGATGTCATTCTGACCATTGCGTGTATATCAAAGAAATTTGAGGATGGAAGTTATACTATCCTGTGTTTGTATGTTGATGACATGTTGGTTGCAAGTAAAAATATGGAGGAAATAAAAGTACTCAAGAAACAAGCTAAGTGAATCCTTTGATATGAAGGATTTGGGGGTAGCCAGACAAATCCTTGGTATGAGGATAACTCTGGAACAGGAAGGAGATGGAAGCTGACTGTTATCTCAGGAAGAGTACATTAAGAAGGTATTGGATAGGTTTAACATGTAGGATGCTAAACCGGTTGGGAATCCCCTTTAGCAGGTCCATTTTAAGTTATCAAAGGAGTAGTGTCCCAAGACAGAACAGGAAAGAAACCATAGATGTCCAAGGTACCATACTCATCAGTGGTTGGAAGATTTGATGTATGCTATGGTGTGCACTAGGCTCTGATATTTCCCATGCAATGGGAGCTAGTGAGTCAGTATTTATGAGTGATCTAGGTAAAGAGCATTAGCAAGCAGTAAAGTGGATCCTTCGGTATTTGAGAGGGACCATGGGAGAAAGTTTTGTGCTACATTGGATTAGACACCACTTTACATGGTTATGTAGATTCAGACATGGCTGGAGATGTTGGACAGCATGAAGGAGCACGACAGGTTATGTATTTACTGGTAGGTGATATAGAGGTGAGTTGGATTTCATGGTTATAAAAGGTTGTGGCTTTATTAACTACAGAGGCTGAGTATGTTATTGCCACAGAGGCAAGAAAGGAGATGATTTGGATACAACAGTTTCTTGATGAGTTGGTTCATAAGCAGGAAGTTGGGAGACTACACATTGAAAGTCAGAGTGATATTCATTTAGCGAAGAACTTCGTTTTTCACTCTAGGATGAAGCACATTCAGCTAAGATATCATTTCATCATGACAGCTTTGGAAGAAGATAAGTTGAAGTTGGAAAATATTCATACCAGTCAGAATCCTATGGATATGATGACCAAGGCAGTCACAAGGGAGAAGTTGAAGTTGTGTTCAAATTTTATTGGCCTTCATAGTTGATAATGAAGGGTTGAGAACTTTTCTCAGTATGAACAATCTCCAAGTGGGAGATTGTTGGGGTATGGAGCCTATTTTTGGTACTTCTCAAATCAGTATTGAAGTGTGGAGTTAAAATTGGGAAGATGAAAGGTCGTGAGTGTTTCTTTTCCGGCCATGGGAAGATGAATACGTCATGACAGTGGTATTTTCCATCCATGGGAAGATGAAAGGTTATGACTTTCAAACTTCTAGGGTCATATTTTTTGGACTTCTTAAAGGATTGTAATCCTATAAATAAAGGTGTTAGGGTATATTGAAGATGTCTTGTGTGTTCAAGAGGTCTTGAGTCCTACTGATCAAGAGGTGATCAAGAGTGATCAAGGTAAAGGAAAATGGGTGTCAGATTGTGTTTTAGAATGTCGGTTTAGAATCTTTGGAATTCTATTGTGAGTTCATAACTGAGAGATTTGTTTTACTGTTGTTGATAATAAAATATGAGAAAGTGATTCTTGGTGGACGTAGCCCACATTGGGTGAACCACGTTAAATCTTGTCTTGTCTTATTTTGTGCATTATTTATTATGTTGTTATATTTCTATCATGTATACTTCTACTATATAGTTTCCTACTACTATGATTTGTAGTAATTGTTTCCGCATATTTGTATCTCTAATTCCTAACAGTGTTCATAAATAAGGTAGTATTTCCATTTAGCTTAGGATTCCCCTTAATGCATTTCTTCTCCTTGTGTTTCCATTTCTTGTTGCTTGTTCCTTTATTTTTGTGTTGCTATTTTATGCGCCATGTGCTCTTGTAGCCACTTATTATTTTCAAAAGCTTGTGGATATGCAGAGGACCATTACATCTATTTTTGTGTCTGGTGGAGTAATGTGAAGAAAAACGGAAGCTGGGAGTTGAAGTTATATTTCGATGGCCTAGATTGAAGGATAAAAATTCATAGTGTGGATGAGTGCACATAGAAAAGGTGGACATAAGGAATTTGGTGTCAGGATAACTTTACAAAGACCACATACAAAGGATGAGAAGCACATAAATCAACATGAGGTAGGAAGGGAAAAAATCAAGTTAAGGATAGAAGAAGTGTCTTCGGTGCTGCAAGCACGTGTGTGAGAATCTTTGGTTGGTAATGATTTTTTCATGCCTGACGGTTGTAAATATTTTTCACGCAGGATAGGGTGCAAGGGTAAGAGCACTTAAGGTTGGCTTTAGTGGGAAAATCCACCTTTATTACAAAAAATACATAAGTAGGTGGTATAGCATTTATTGCAGGAGATGAGAAAAAAACTATAAGTAAAAGGTTGGTAGCACATTATCGTTTACCTTTCAACTACAATATCAAAGAGCTCTTCCAAACTAGGGCATCCGTGAAGAATATTTTTGTGAAGGAAAAATTGTGAAAATATAAGTGCGTGAATAGTGTGATTTGTGAACCAGAGTGGAAGAAGTACACAGGCCATAGGGAAGAAGGTTTCAGGAGAGTACGTCATCTTATCTAAGGGTTATCCAAGTTAGGGTTCTAGTAAGCTAGGGCACGGGAC
The DNA here is from genome assembly GCA_019776745.2 of Taxus chinensis. Taxonomy (NCBI): domain Eukaryota; kingdom Viridiplantae; phylum Streptophyta; class Pinopsida; order Cupressales; family Taxaceae; genus Taxus; species Taxus chinensis. Next base: position 593,810,721 of record CM034151.1, on the reverse strand, counting down.
TAAAGGTGGTTTTTTGTGAAGGTAAGCTACAAATTTGAGTAGAGAAGGAAAAGGATTAAGGAAGATTTTGTTTTTAGTAATCCATCAAGAATATGGAACCAAAGAAGGAAACCGTTTCACCAAAGAAGGGCAAGGGAAGAGGGAAGCAAGTTATTTCCACTAGTTTCAATCGATGAGTGGTATACGGAGATGCAATACCCAGATGGCATGTTGTTCATAAAGGAGTGGGTATCCCATGTAAGGAAGATGATAGTAAGAAATTACAACCATCACACAAATGCCACAAAGAATGATATGGCATTGGAACTGGTTCACCCAATAGATAAAAGGACACTAGAAGGGATGCCAATCTATGATGATGAAGTGAAGGTGAAGATGGGGAAGGTTGGGTTGCTGCAACTCTATGATTTTCCCTATTTTGGCAAGCCCAAGCGACTATACCAATGGCTGATGTCATGCATACACAGGGATCATTTCTACTTCACAGGAAAAAGAATGTGAATAACTCCCTAATTGATCTCTAAGTTTACCGGTCTTGTTTGCGAAGGGGAGTTGTTGGAAGATTACTTGGAGGACAAGGAATCCATGATAAGGAGATAGTCCAAGATTATGATTATAAAAATATGGATCATGACTAATTCAATATCTCAAATATTTCTAACCCAGTGATGAGGATATCCACATGCTTGGTATCAAGAAGAATGGGCAAGAGAGGTGGACACAGATAAACAAGGTTTCATTGAATGTCTACCAAAAAATTTCAAACATGTAGTAGCCATCTATAACTTTTTTCCTTCATTGCAAACTAAATCATCAACATCACACACAAAGGAGAGAAGATCATGCATTAGTAATGTCCTCCTCACCATCATCTTCTTGGATATTGGAGTTCCTGATGGGCCAGAAAAATTTGTATGGGAATACCCAGATGAAGACCCTTCCCCCGCGAAAATATTAGAGAAGTACACTTGTGATACCATGACAGCCACCCGGCAAGGCACACCTAAAAAATTGGTATAAGAGAATTTAGAATGCATTTGAGGCTGAGTGGAGGATACCGTACGATGGAAAAGTGACAAGCGAGCGTGGGAATCTACAAGTAACTCTTCCTCGTACCCGACCTCCCGAGGTCGTGCCGAGACAGCCGGTGGGGATGGAATATGCGTGGGATACAGAAAAACTAGTTAGGCAATCTAATGTCTTCTATACGCACTAGTGGAAATTGTGAATCTAAGACAAAGAAGGCCCTCCTAACCTGAACTGGTGTGATAGATCGATCAGCAAGGATGACTGCTCGAAGGCTCCAATCAATATCAAGCTCTGGCGTGATTCGGTCTATAGGTTGTGGAATACGTGGAAAATGACCTAGGATAGTTTCATGTATGTCTTCAGATAAGGTCATAGGGTGGATGGTAAGTATAATTGACTCTATGGGTGATTCTCTGGCCTAGTCCAGAACTCCTTAGCTTCGTTAGCTGCTGTGTCTAGCAAGGATAATTGTTTGATGATGATAGGTGGAAGTGGAGTGGATCTGAATACTAGTGTACGTAGGCCAGTATCTATGTCTGATTCACCCGTGGATTCGTTGGGCTGTGGGATTTGTGGGTCACAACCGTATATCTGTGGTTGTTGCAGTCCTGCTATGGTCATGTATGGAATCAGTCCCTAATCCCTAGTATCCAGTAATCGTATGCTTTCTCAGCTTCTATATTTAGAATCAATAACTGTGCAATCTTCTCAAAATATCTCACAGGCATTCTTGCAACCTGAATTCTTAGGCTAATATCTATGTCTGTGAGAATGTCTCCTGCGTCTGGCTGTGGGACCAAAGGATCACAACAGAATATTTACTCTCTTTCAAGCCCTTCTACGGTCATGTGGATATTTTTCTAGGGTAACCTGTAATTTGGCTGATTTGACCAAAACGTGTGCGCTTGGTCATCTTCTATGTTTAATCCTGCTCAACTAGGAATTGATTTGTTGTAAGCTTACCATTGTTTGGAAGACTTGGATCCTAAGGTTTTGATCTATATCAGTTATGGCTGTGACGAGATTGGGTTGGGGCACGATTGGCTCGAATATGTATTCTCTGGGCTCCCTAGGTCCCGTGATTGTCATACAAAAGCAACAATATAAATTAACTACAGCAAAGTGAAATTAAACTACTTTGAATATATCTATAGCATATATGATTTCTCTATTTTTGTATTTTCTGATGAACTATTTGAATGAATCTAAAAGAGTAACTATTTAACATATCTAGAATTGACAGCTAAAATAACAATTTAAAACAAACAAAAAACCGAGTATAGCTATTTGTCTGTGCAATTTTGTAGATCTATTCTAAATAATGAAATAACTGATCTAATCTATTTGCAAGACTCTCGATCCTACCTCAGAAGTGAGGAATGAATCATAGTTTCTCAGAAACTATCAATCCCCACAACTTCCCTGGCAATATCGAAAGTAAAATTAACTGAAATAAAGCAATTAACTACTCTATTTGATACGATTCTAATTTAGAAACTTTGAAAGCTAGAACCTGGATTCCGCAGAACAGTGGCGAATCCGACAGTGTGTGTGATCTTGTCCCCTCAGTGTGATTTCCTCGTTCCTTTGTGTTCACGTGGATCCAGAAAAGCGTGTAATGCTAGCATCAACAGAAGTAGATATTGGGACAAAGGAAGCTCAAGATTGCAGACTAGAATACAATGCGAGTAGGAGAGCGATAACGCAAGAGTACAGAGCTTGGCTTATGTAATTCCTAGCGGGGATTTATTGCGAGTCATGCAACATGAAACGTCCAGAACCTGAAACTATCCTGTTTGAAGAACAAAACCTGCAACTTTAATGGCTTCCTATTGAAAACAAACTATTCTACTCCAATGGATTGGATTAAATGATAACAACACCTGCACAAGATGGATATGTGGCTTCCTAACAGCAAAACAACACTAACTAGGCATGCAATGAAAGAAACTAAGAATCTACAAAAAAGAGACTAATCTATTGCAATGAGAAAGTCAGAGGCAAATTTGAGGGGCCATTTGCTTGAGCACAAGCCAACTATTTATAGCATTTCCATTTACCCAAGGTAAAAACCAAATAGAACTCTTAAACTATAAACAATGGAAAAACACTATTCCAGGGAACCAGAATCATAAATGCAAGCTTATGGCGGTGAAAGAAAGCTGGTAAAGTTGAATTTACATGAGTCGTGTTAAAAGAGCTTTCTGGAAAATGCGTAAAGGACCGCCGCCCTGAGCAGGGTGGCGTTTACAGGACCGCCGCCCGGTCACGAGACCGCCACCTAGCAGGGCGGCGGTTTCATCACTGAAGAGAAAAAGGCCAAGAAAAGAGGGGAAAAAGGGAAAAATAAAGCACGTGGGGGATAAAGCGGGGCATGCGGGATGTTAACGCACACTTGGGGAGCTTTTCCGGATCCCGAACACCTTGCGAAGAGACCTGTATCATCATTGGGGCACGTGTTATGTTGTTCTGGCAGTGCAGTACCCTACAATTTTGGGTACGTACATATTGCCCCCTTGGAGAAGCATTTTAGCCATGAAGAGGCATAAAACGGTGGGTCCGAGTATGGCAGTCCCAAAATGGGGAGTTAGAAGTTATACCTTATACGTCCGTGTGTCGAAATGACGCCATCCAAAATTCTCGCTATCTGCAAAATGAAAAGAGAACTCAAGTGCAGATAGATACAATAACTTGGAAAATAAATGCTAAAATAATAGGGGAATGAGGACGTACCATTAGTGCGAGGATAGAAAACTTACCTCCGTTGGCGCTTCGAACCTGTGAAAAAGGGATTTAAAATGAATTAGAGCGCTTATATATATATATGAAAGTGGGCCCATTTTCCTATTCATTTGCGCGCGAGTCGATTTGATAGATTTTGAGCTTTGGGGCCCACGGTAACGGTTTCTCACATGAGTAGAGTCAAAACGTCCGTGAGCGAGATAGTGATCATGCCTCCACGTGTGAACATGCCACCCCGCGAGATCACAGGTTGGTTTTTCTTCAATTTTGTGACTTTTTCCCTCTTCAATTTTGAAATGCTAAATTCTGTTGTAATGGGGGGATCATTTTTGAAAATGTTAGGTTTAAAAGGTCCATCTAGGGGGGGGCGCCTACTGGGTAGGCTTTGTTTTTAGCTAAAATGGTCATGTTTTTTAGCCAGTTTTTAGGCTTTTTGGGGTTACAAAACCCGCGCGGGTTTTCGGCACACGACCGCCGCCCTGGCCAGGGTGGCGGTTACATGACCGCCACCCTGTCCAGGGCGGCGGTCACGAGACCGCCGCCCTTCAAGGCGGCGGTTACAAAACCGCCTCCCTGCCCAGGGCGGCGGTTTTGCACAGAATGCAAAAGGACCTCTTTTGAAAACTTACTACTTGTATTTTTAGCATTTGTGTATGTTTTTATGACTCTCTTGATATCGTTCAGATACTAACTTACTCTGTTTTGTGTGTTTTTGGGTGTATGCAGGCGAGAGGAGGAGTATATTAGATGGAGCCGGGAGAGAGAGTGTGACTGGCTGCCCGGGGTATTGGATGCCCTCTCAGCAGGATGAGGAGGACACTCTTGCAGAGGGCTGGCATATTGCGGATATCGCGTGTGCCTCACGTTGCTCCATCCAGTCACATACTCTGTGACTTATTCTCATACTGGGATGCAGATCGGAACACTTTCCGATTACCAGGGGTCCGTGGTGAGTGGACCATTACATTAGAGGATGTCTACCGTATTCTGGGGGTCCCGATCATCGAGGAGGTGACTTACATTAGAGACAGCAGGCTCACGGGCACAGATTGCACAGTGGGCGACATATATGGGAGATGCAGTCATCTCCACGGGGTCAAAGAAGGGGGTGAGAGTTCAGATCCATTCCCTTCTTTGCCCATCCCCATATTTCGACCAGGCCATCATGGGGATCCTTGCCTCGAGACTGATCGGGGACAAGGGAGGGGACACTTTGTTATACTATTGGGCCCCCATCATTGCACAGATAGAGGGGCATGGCCGGATATACGCCTGGGGAGCAGACATACTTGGGGACCACCTATCATGACTTATATAGGGTGGTCCGTTTACAGGGACAGTCGTTGAGCCACCCAACCCTGGTCATGAGTTGGGTCTATGAGCACTTCATCCCCTATGGCAAAGGTGTAGAGGTGACAGATCCCGGAGCTGTGAGGGCGGCTAGATGGACAGATATGTCGGTGCTTAGAGCACCTCATCAGCCAGTTGCTTCTCTGACCACTAGCTGACATGGAGGCCACACCGTATCAGACTATGGCAGGTATATGGGGCGAGGAGGCTCTTACTTTGATCTCCTGCTCCACCACAGGGCAGCTTATTGATAGAGTGGGGCGAGTGGAGATACACCCCTTTGGCCGAGTTCCTCAGCAGTTTGGCCTACCTTACATGGGCATGCTTCCCCCGGTAGCACCAGTATACAGGTTAGTCAGAGAGGCCAGAGGGGGTCCTAGAGGCCGGGGTTGGATAGTGGTTACTCCCGGCATTCCTATTGCAGCCAGGAGGGTAGTACGTGCCAGAGGGAGAGCTGGTGCACCTCAGGCACCCTTTCTTCAGATTGCCGCGAGTCCTGCCCATAGCAGCGATGACCCCATTGACATAGACTCTGAGTCTAAGGAGTTTACAGGGGGAGAGATAGAGGAGGACAGCGATCCTGAGTGGCATGACACTCAGGATATTATGCAGGCAGTGAGGGCCGAGCAGAGTGTAGAGAGAGTTACTCTGGTCTCAGAGGAGCCACTCTCCCAGGGCCATTTCGGGGAGGATGAGTCCGTTGTGGGACGCTACGTTGCTCCAGTCACAGGAGCAGCCCCTCAGTCAGTGGCAGCATCCATAGCAGGTGCTGTCCCTAGCGATCCATCCTGGAGGCCTGGTGATCTGAGTAAGTTACCCTCCCTCCTTTTAATGTTTGTTGTTAATTTAGGATTGCTTTAGTTACTATCTCTCCTCTTGTTTACTCTTGTGTTTTATCTCTTGTTTATTTCTAATTTGTTTTCTCCTTTGTTTGCAGAGACCGCCGATGAGTGGCGAGACTTGATTCACAGGGTATGCACCGATACCCTGATGATCCCCATGGAGAGGACCCGCGCAGAGTTGTCTGTGGATGCTGGGGAGCCCTTAGCAGCTGGTAGACACACTGACATCTTTTCCCCAGTCTAGCATGTGGCCAGGATGGTATCGACTCTTCGCACGGAGCTAGCGGGGTATAGGACAGCCGAGCGCCTGATGAGGAGTCATTTTCATGGCGAGACTGCGGCTGCCCCTCGGGATCCTGAGCCCTCCGTGCACTCAGAGCACCAGCATAGCTCGGAGTCCTAGGCATGGGCGTGCACCTTCAGAGGGGTCTCGTAGGGATTGAGAAGCCACTTGGCTCTCGTAGATTTTGTATGATACATTCTTTTGTATATCCCGGGCTCTTTGAGCGTTTTGACCATGCTTAGCACATGATGGCATTGTATAGAAACTTTGATCATATATATATATTCTTTTTGGATCAAACTTTTGGCATTTATGGCTTTGTTTCCTTTCCAATTTCCTCATGTAAACTATGATGTTATGTATGTATGCTCCTTAGAATGTATGCAATGGAGAACAAATGATGCAAGTGTTTATTTTCCTTTTGTATTTCATGATGCTGATATATGATAATGTAGATACAATGTGATTTTGAATCTTAGTTTCTGTAAGCAATTTTGGATACTTCATATTTGTTTTGGCAAAGTGGTGAAGATAAACTGATATGATGAGCAGATAGACTTGCCCCTCTCCTAACTCCACGCAACTAGTAAGATGCGAGGGCTCATCACCGAGAGTTGGGAAGGGCACAAGTTATGAAATGTGTTGAAATGATAGTGATGAAGATAGACAAAGCTTTGGCAGAACCAAATTAGGATGCTACAAGCTTACTCCATTCGAGTGACTTCATAGTTTTGGGATGCAACTTGCTTTGCGGTTTATCCAGACTTAGATCCTTAGATGGCCACATGGTAGACAAAATCTGGGTTTTTAGGATTTTGAACTCTTTTGGAATTTTGGACATCTGATTCATTTGTTTTTGACTCAAAGCCTTCGAGATTTTGAATTGTTTGTATATGACCTTTTGCATTTGTTTGTCAAGAGGACCCCCTACACTTTGCCCCATGCTACTAGTAAGAAGCGTGGGTTTATCACCGTGGGAAAAGCATAGGCGAGTAAGGGCATTTCCATCCTTTCCCAACCCTACATCACTAGTAAGAGACGCAAGCTCATCACCAAAGGTTGGTGGGGCAAGGAAATGTGTAAAATTAAAATTTTCTGTTTGATCAATATTTGACTTGTTTACTTGAGAAAAATGTCAGTATGTGCTTACTTCCAAAGAGATATACATATGGGATAGATGTGACACCATGAAGCTTCTAGAACAGACCATAGGCAAGACACTTATCCTAAGAAGAAACCAAAAGTGAGAATAAACCCGCAGATCTTGGCATGGTTACCATTTAAGACTTTGTCATATCTAGTTTTATTTGATGACATGATTCCAAAATAACTTGATGATATCATGGAGATGGAGAAGTATGATTAGAGTGTTTATGCCAACAACATCATGAGTTTGTAATGAATTGCTTTGAGAATAAATTCCTTGATCACATTTTTTTTTGTATAAAACAAGCGGACAAAATGATCCTAATCTATATGAAGATGCAATGTAAATGTAATTATAAATAGTGCTAGTTGCTTACGCGTAGAACCGCTTGAGGTGTAGGGAATTGACTGTTTCACCAAATTCCTCACCTTCCAGCGTACATAAGAGGTATGCACCATTTCCATAGTCCTTCATGACTCGGTATGGGCCCAACCATTTGGGCCGGAACTTTCTTCCTTCGCCGGTCTTTTTGTCAATCCGGCTGTCTAGCCTTAGAACTAGATCACCTTCATATATGTCACATTCATAGACTTTCTTGTTATACTGCCGGCACATCCGGTCAGCATAGACTCTGTGCCGCTGTTCAGCATCTAACCTAGCTTCATCTAGGCTTTCTAATTGGGAAATACGTGCTTCTCTATAAGCATCTTCATCCAGGATCCCTTGTAACGAAATGCGGAGACTGGGTATTTCAACCTCAAGCGGGAGAACTGCTTCTGCCCCGAATACTAGTGAGAAAGGAGTCACTCCTGTTGGTGTTCTTATTGAGGTTCGGTGGGCCCATAAGGCCGGATATAACTTCAAGTGCCAATCTCATTTGTTTTCTTTCACCATTTTAAGGAGAATGGATTTTAATGTTTTGTTTGTCGCCTCAGCCTGTCCATTGGCTTGAGGGTAATATAATGAAGCCGTATGATGGCTTATTTTAAATTTATTGCACAATTCACGAACTTCGTCATTCTTAAAAGAAGTTCCATTATCTGAGATAATGATTTGTGGGATACCATACCTGCAAATGATTTGGTTCAAAATGAACTTGGCGATTACAGAACCCGGTACAGTAGTAAGAGGCATAGCCTCTACCCACTTGGTAAAATATTCGGTGGCCGTGATTATAAAATTATGGCCGTCTGTAGATGAGGGAGAGAATTTCCCTATTAAATCTAGGCCCCACGTAGAAAAGGGCCATGGAGTCGCGATTGGTTGTAGAGCTTGTGCCGGCATGTGGATCTCATGGGAGAACTCTTGGCACTTATGACACCTGCGTACAAACTCTACTGCGTCGTGTTCTAGAGTGGGCCAGAAATAGCCCATTCGATGTATTTTACGAGTGGTGGCATGGCCACCGAAGTGGCCTCCACACATTCCACTGTGAGATTCATGGAGAATCTTCTTGGATTCTTCTGTGTCGACACATCTTAGAAGCATTCCATCGAATGCCTTTCGATAGAGCACTTGTTCTATGATGACGTATTTAGCTATGATAATGCGTAATCGCCTTCTTTGTTGCGGTGTAGCCCCTTCTGGATACATATGGTCCATGATATAATTAATGATATCAGTGTACCAAAAACACTCAGAGATAGAAGGTCGGGTTTCGATGTAGTATACGCACTCATCTGGAAAGTCCAGATCTACTAGATCGCCTCCGTCTAATGGGTTATCAGCTAACCAATCCGCGATGATTTTTCCTTTAACCGAATTTTGATTTACAAATGTTAATTTGAATTCTCCCATTAAGGTTATAAAACGTCCAACCTTTTTAGACAAGGACCCTTGCGTGAGAAAAGTTCGTAAATGGTCTGTTTTTACCATGACCCTTGTTTCTTGATTTAGCATATAATGTCTTAAGCGTTTGGTTGCAAATACTATGGCGAGGCATTCTCATTCTGCTTGTGTATAATGTGTTTCATAGTCGAGCAAACGTTTGGCTAATGAAATAAATCACTCGTTCTCTCTTGTCATCATCTTCTTGAGCCAACATACAGGCCAGTCGAGACATCGGTAGCTCATGAATATAAAATTAACGGGTGGTCTAGCTTAGGTGGCATTAGCGTAGGTGGTGATAACAAGAAATGCTTAAGCTGCGTCGAAAGCTTCATTGCAATCTTCAGTCCAATCAATGCTATAATCCTTCTTGAGTAGATTGTTAATTGGGTGAATGGCGAAACTTAAGTCTGGGATGAATCTCCGGATTGCACCAAGCTTTCCGAGAAAAGACCTGATTCCAGATTCATCCAAAGGTGGGACCATTTCGAGGAAAGCCTGAATTTTGGTTGGGTCAACATCTATCCCTCGTGACGATATGATGTAACCTAGGAGCTTCCCTCCTGTTACACCAAAGATGCATTTTTCTGGATTTAGCGTGACTCTGTATTCTATCAGACATGAAAGAATGATGTGAAGTACTTCCGGATGGTCACAACGCTTCTTGGCCTTAGCCAACAAGTCATCTACGTAGGATTCCATGATTTTATGAATTAGATCATGAAATATATATGTCATAGCTTGTTGGTATGTAGCACCAGAGTTCTTGAGACCAAATGGCATAACAACATAGCAATAAGTTCCCCAAGGAGTTATAAACGTGGTTTTAGTTTGATCTTGTTCAGATATTCTGATTTGATTGTATCCCGAGAATCCATCCATGAGAGATAAAAGTTCAAATCCAGTTGTCGCATCAATAATGACGTCAATTGATGGTAATGGGAAGTCGTCTTTAGGACATGCTTTGTTAATGTCTCGAAAGTCTATGCAGATGCGTATCTTTCCATTTTTTTTTAGAACGGGAACAATATTAGATACCCATTGAGAGTAATCGACTGGTTTGATGAATCCTACTTAGAGGAGTTTCATTACCTCCTCTTTTACCATGAGAGCTACTTTGGGTTTCATTGGTCTCGATTTTTGTTTAATTGGTTTTGCATCTGATTTAGTGATGAGGTTGTGCACCACAATGTGGGGTGTAACTCCTGTCATTTCCTTATAATTAAATGCAAACGCCTTCTGATGTTCTTTGAGGATCCGAGTGTGTATTTCTACTTCTAATGGAGTTAACGAGGATCCTAACTTCAATATCCTTGGTTCATCTTTCGTTCCGATGTTAACATCAATTGTTTCTTCGATTAAAGAGGCATTACCTTCTTCAAACTCAGGTGGGGCTGGAGGTAAATCCAAATCATCCCCATTTTCTACTGTGTATACGCTAGGTTCCATTTGCGAGGGAAGCTCCATCATGGGATTTCCGAAGTAGGAAGATGAATGTGGGATTAAGGACAAATCTATCACATGATAGGAGAGATGTAATGCCGCATAGGCGTTTAAGTAATTCAGAGTGGTTGTATCACTATTGATGTGGTCTAGGATAGTAGATTTGTTTTCACTTCCGTTTAAAAGAGGTTTTGGTCATTGTTTTTATCAATGGTTCATCACGAAGGGATACTATGAAACGGGTATCCTCTAACTTACTGTTTGGAGTAAAACGTGATGCTGAAGTTGTTATTGAATCAGCGAGAAGATTTTTCTCTCGCGGGATTGCTTCAATTGATATGAAGTCAAACTCCTTGCTTAAATTCAATACAGCTGTTTTGTAAAGCTGTAAGTGCTCGGCTTTGGTTTCATATATCTCAGAGACTTGGTTTGCTACCAATTGTGAGTCTCCTAAGACTCTGATGTTATCAACACTGATTCTCTTAGCTAAGATGAGGCCAAGGAGGAGGGCTTCGTACTCAGTGCCGTTGTTTGTGCATTCTGAAATTTAGTTTAAAGGAAAATGGTAGGACTTTCCCTTCGGGAGAAGTAAGGATTATGCCTGCCCCAGCTCCATAACGACATCTAGCCCCATCAAAATGGAGAGTCCAATATTTAGCTGGGAGTATAGATGTTGGGATATTTGTTGTGTTAACATCTTCTACCTCTACCATGCAGAGATCTACCACTGGGAGAGAACCGACACCCAGGGAATATCCCATGCCTACAGAATCAAATGGTAAGAACATTGGTAGATCTTGTTCTATCAATTCAATGATTTTTGTAGTAGTTCCTAATGATATTGTTTCTATAGTGTTAGCCTCATCTTTGGGGACTGGGGTTGCCTTGGCTAGGCTCATAGCTTCAAGATTTTTCGTAGGTACCAACTTTTCTTCTGGTTTTGTGTCGGTAGGTTTATTAAGTTGGTTTGTTGGGAGTTCAAACTCCGAGTGCATGCCTGGTATTTTCTTTAAGTCAGCTAGGTGTACATCGAATGGTTTTGGATCACCTTTGGCTACAAATATCTTTCCTAAGTGTAAAAACCTTACTTCTTGAAATAGTGTAGAAGGGATTGCCTTCATGCGGTGTATCCATGGTCGGCCGAGGATCATATTATAGTTAGTTTCCCGATCTATAATATAAAACTCAGTCAAGATGGTTTTGGGTCCTAAGGTGACCGGTAATATTATAGTTCCAACCGAGGTGGCTTTAAGGCTATCATAGCCCCTTAGTGTGTTTCGAGTTGTGGAACAATTGGTTTCTCCATACCCTAGCTTTTGAAGGAAAGAGAAGGGGACTATGTTGACCGCTGCCCCATCTTCTATCATTGCACACTTTACATAGTTGTTATAAACCCATACTTGCAAATGTAAGGCTGGATCACCTCGGCGTGCGATCTCAGCATCTGTCGGCATTTTGTTTATCTCGAATATGAATTCGACATCCCTATCCGCCTGCCCCGGAGGATGAACATCAAAGTCTATATGATTTACCTGTGTTTCAGGAGGTGGAGTGATGTTAATTAAATGACCTAAACCTAATGCTTCTAAAAGAGCAGCCCTGTGGGCAGGAGAGTTCTTTAGTAAGTCTAAAAATGAAATGTGCGAGAAGGTTTTTGTTAGGTCATTAATTAAATCATAGGCACCCACAGGCTTTGCTACTATTTGTTGGAAGTTATCTTTCCCTGGCAGGTGGCTTGGACTTGGCTGAGAGAAATACTCTCACGTCCTTGTTACAGCTTTGATGGGTAGTTCGGCGTCTAACTCTACTAAACCGACTATCTTAGGTCGTGGCTGACTTACTAGTTGTGGCGCAACTAATGGATTTAGTGAAGTTGAAGCTTCATGATCATTGTTTCCTGTCATTACGCTCTTGTTTGTCCCAGTTAGATTTAGCCTGTTGTTATCATGATTTGGGAGTGGATCATTAAAGATCTTCAGGGGTGCATTTTGAGGGGAAACTACCCCTGAAAAAGTATTTGATGCTGGTGACATAGGATCTGCCAAGAACATATCCATGAAAAGTTGTCTTTGTTCATCTGGCAAGCGTTGCATGAATTTATTGTAGTCATGGCACATTCTAGTGTCATGGCCCTGAATTTTGTGGAAACCACAATACGAATTAGGATTGTAATTCCTAGTTTGTTGGTTTGGTGCGTATTGTGGCCCAAAATTTTGATCAAACCGTTGCCTATTAGGATTAAAATTTTGTGTTTGTTGTCTTTGGTTTGAATTCTGGTTTTGGTACCTAGTTGAATTTTGGCTTGGACCCTATGTGGGATTTTTCCGTTGTTGTTGTTGTTGTTGTGGATGATTAAAATCCACTGTATTGATTGTCGGGGTAAAGTTGTTGTTTCGTTGGTTGTTTATTTGTGATGGAGTATTGACAACATTTACCTTCTTAGGTTGGTCGGTTACTCCATCTGTTGTTACACCCCAATTTTTATTAAGGATTTTAGGTCCTTGATTGACGTTCATGGTAGTAGGATAAGTTGTAGTGTTCTGGTTGGAGGTGATTAACCTCCCATTTGCTCCATATGTTTTGCGACCACTATCAATTGCCGCTTGATATATTCGAAGAGCACTCTCAAGTACTTCATCGTAAGTTCTTAATGGGAACTTCTGGACTTCTTCCTTCACCTCTCTGCTAAGAGAATGAAGGAATAAATCACATAGTTCCATCTGATCCATGTTTGGAGAACTTGCCGAAGAATAAAGAACTGTACACCACCTTTGGATGAAATGGGCGACAGATTCATTGTGTTCTTGCTTGATGTGTAAGAATTCCCTGATTCATGTCCTTAATAATTTGTTCATGTCAAAGGCCTTGATGAATTCTGACACGAGCTGCTTGAACGAATGGATGGAAGCCTCAGGTATTCTATAATACCAATCGAGAGCGATGCCTTCCAAGGTTTTTGGGAATATCTTAGCAACAACCCCATCCCATGGGAGTAGTTCTCGAATGGCTGTAGCGTAAGCTTTGATATGTGCATTCGGATCTCCCTCACCTTTGTATTTGGGCAAGGTGAGAAGAGGTCTTGGAAGCATGACGCTTCGTATGGTGAAATCTAAGGGCTCTTTCAAATATTCTGAGTAGGTCCCTATCGCATAGGTTTCGACCATTAATGGTGCCTGTTGAGGGAGTGGTGGTGGAATGGGTTGTTGATATGGTGTAGAGTACATGTTAGTGGGGGCATAAGGAAACCCCTGCGTTTGAGGAACCATGCCAGGAGAGGAGAACAAATCCCCTTGTGGTGATTTGGAGTACATGTTTAAGTATGACGGGGTACTATCCAGGAAGGGATTACTTTTGTACTAGACCGGGAGGTGTCAGAATGGTGTTAGAAATGGCAGCTCTTGTTGGGGTTTGTTGTGAATACTGAGGAGTCATGCCTAACATGCCTATTCCTGTGAGGAGGTCTACTTGGCTAGGATGGTGTGGAGGATTGGAACTTCCTGCCTGCATAAATTGTGAATTTTGGCTTGCTTGGGTAAGTTCTAACTCCCTAACCTTTTCTACTAGAGCTGAAATGACTTCATTTGGTGAAGTCACAATACTTTGCCTTGACGGTGTTTGTTGTATATCATGGTGTTGTTTAGGCATGTGATATCCTGCTATGAACTGATCATTGCCCTGCCAAGTTTCCCCGAGGGCATTTCCTATATGACGTGGTATGGAGGTATTTTCTTGGAAAGAGATTTCAGGTTGTGTTTGTAAACCTCCTATAGGTGGGTACATTCTTTGAGAACATTGTTCATTCCTGGCATAACGTACCAAATGTTCATCATCTAAACCCAGGTATGAGTCTGATTGTCTACTAATTTGTGGTCTAAGTAGTACCTGAGGAGATGAACTTGATTCTCCTGTGAGCGTCATATTGTTCGAGCATGAAGGCCTATTTGTTGTGTTTGAGCGAGCTGATCTAACTCCTCAGTTTGAAAAGATGAGTTATATCTGATCCTTGGAGTTTGCGTTGACAACTGGTTAGCTGAGTAGTTGTCACCCCATACTGAGAGTGAGGGTGATGATTGCCTATTTTGTTGGGCGTAGTATGCCTCAAGGCCCAAGAGGGGTCTGCCATATGCATCGAATCCCGACATATTCGGGGGGTATATGAATACCCACAGAATAATGGGAAGGAGCGAAGGGGTGATGGTGAAAGCCAATGAGGTAGATAAGATGAAATAAATGTTATTTGAAAGAGCAAGTAGAAATATGATGCTGAACTAGAAAGTAGGAATTTCACGTCGGGTTCACCAATTTTGTATGATGGAAAAGTGACAAGCGAGCGTGGGAATCTACAAGTAACTCTTCCTCACACCCGACCTCCCGAGGTCGTGCCGAGACAGTCAGTGGGGATGGAATATGTGTGGGATACAGACAAACTAGTTAGGCAATCTAATGTCTTCTATATGCACTAGTGGAAATTATGAATCTAAGGCAAAGAAGGCCCTCCTAACCTGAACTAGTGTGATAGATCGATCAGCAAGGATGACTGCTCGAAGGCTCCAATCAATATCGAGCTCTGGCGTGATTCGGTCTATAGGTTGTGGAATACGTGGAAAATGACCTGGGATAGTTTCGTGTATGTCTTCAGATAAGGTCATAGGGTGGATGGTAAGTATAATTGACTCTATGGGCTGATTCTCTGGCCTAGTCTAGAACTCCTTAGCTTCGTTAGCTGCTGTGTCTAGCAAGGATAAATGTTTGATGATGATAGGTGGAAGTGGAGTGGATCTGAATACTAGTGTACGTAGGCCAGTATCTATGTCTGATTCACCCATGGATTCATTGGGCTGTGGGATTTGTGGGTCACAACCGTATATTCATGGTTGTTGCAGTCCTACTATGGTCATGTATGGAATCAGTCCCTAATCCCTAGTATCTAGTAATCCTATGCTTTCTCAGCTTCTATATTTAGAATCAATAGCTGTGTAATCTTCTCAAAATATCTCACAGGCGTTCTTGCAACCTGAATTCTTAGGCTAGTATCTATGTCTGTGAGAATGTCTCCTACGTCTGGCTGTGGGACCAAAGGATCACAACCAAATGTTTTCTCTCTTTCAATCCCTTCTACGGTCATGTGGATATTTTTCTAGGGTAACCTGTAATTTGGCTGATTTGACCAAAATGTGTGCACTTGGTCATCTTCTATGTTTAATCTGCTCAACGGGGAATTGATTTGTTGTAAGCTTACCGTTGTTTGGAAGACTTGGATCCTAAGATTTTGATCTATATCAGTTATGGCTGTGACGAGATTGGGTTGGGGCATGATTGGCTCGAATATGTATTCTCTAGGGCTCCCTAGGTCCCGTGATTGTCATACAGAAGCAACAATATAAATTAACTACAGCAAAGTGAAATTAAACTACTTTGAATATATCTATAGCATATATGATTTCTCTATTTTTGTATTTTCTGATGAACTATTCGAATGAATCTAAAAGAGTAACTGTTTAACATATCTAGAATTGACAGCTAAAATAACAATTTAAAACAAACAAAATAACTGAGTATAGCTATTTGTCTGTGTAATTTTGTATATCTATTCTAAACAATGAAATAACTGATCTAATCTATTTGCAAGACTCTCAATCCTACCTCAGAAGTGAGGAATGAATCATAGTTTCTCAGAAACTATCAATCCCCACAACTTCCCTGGCAATATTGAAAGTAAAATTAACTGAAATAAAGCAATTAACTACTCTATTTGATACGATTCTAATTTAAAACTTTGAAAGCTAGAACCTAGATTCTGCAGAATAATGGTAAATCCGATGGTGTGTGTGATCTTGTCCCCTTAGTGTGATTTCCTCATTCCTTTGCATTCACGTGGATCCAGAAAAGCATGTAATGCTAGCATCAACAAAAGTAGATATTGGGACAAAGGCAGCTCAAGATTCAGACTGAATACAATGCGAGTAGGAGAGGGATAGCGCAAGAGTACAGAGCTTGGCTTATGTAATTCCTAGTGGGATTTATTGTGAGTCATGCAACATGAAACGTCCAGAACCTGAAATTATCCTGTTTGAAGAACAAAACCTGCAACTTTAATGGCTTCCTATTGAAAACAAACTATTCTACTCCAATGGATTAGATAAAATGATAACAGCACCTGCACAAGATGGATATGTGGCTTCTTAACAGCAAAACAATACTTACTAGGCATGGAATGAAAGAAACTAAGAATCTACAAAAAAGATACTAATCTATTGCAATGAGAAATTCAGAGGCAAATTTGAGGGGCCATTTGCTTGAGCACAAGCCAACTATTTATAGCATTTGCATTTACCCAAGGTAAAAACCAAATAGAAATCTTAAACTACAAACAATGGCAAAAGACTATTCCAGGGAACCAGAATAATAAATGTAAGCTTATGGTGGTGAATGAAAGCTGGTAAAACATTGAATTTACGTGAGTCATGTTAAAAGATATTTTTGGAAAACGCGTAAAGGACTGCCGCCCTGAGCAGGGTGGCGGTTACATGACCGCCGCCCTGTTCAGGGCGGCGGTCACAAGACCGCCACCCAGGCAGGGCAGTGGTTTTGTCACTGAAGAGCAAAAGGCCAAGAAAATAGGGGAAAAGGGAAAAACAAAGCACACGGGGGCTAAGCGGGGCATGCAGGATGTTAACGCACACTTGGGGAGCTTTTTCGAATCCTGAACACCTTGCTAGGAGACCTATATCATCATTGGGGCCTGTGTTATTTTGTTCTGGCAGTGTAGTACCCTACAATTTTGGGTACGTACAGATACCCAAACAATTTTTAGTGCTAATATAAGGAGAATATGAGTTTGATATATACCATCACTTTTACATTGGAAGATTCACTCTATCAAAAAGGACCAATAGCCCATGGTGTAAAATTTCATTCTCCTTCACTGTAAAATATTTCCAATCCGGGGTCATTCACTTCAAAGAGGCCAAAAGACTAAGGTTCAACCTCATCAAGCTAGACTAAGACCACCGTAAGCTACGCAAAAAGCTAGTATACCCCAAGAAGTGTGCTTATGTAGAGAAGTATGTCTCCCATGAGGTGCATATGATGACACCTGTAACGCTACCAATTACTAGAAGGACCACAACGTGGGTATAAATGTGCATTAGGCCCAAGTATGAGAAAGTCACCTATGTGAAGGATTATGTCTCCGTCCCAGAAGACGCCACCATGAGGAAGAAGGCAGCACTGAGGAAGAGGGAGAGAGAAGAGGCACTAGAGAGAAAGGCATCGAGTGCACAAACAACACAATTGGTAGGCGTGCGTAGGAGTCTAACGTGACACCAAGAACATACGCTCAAAGGAAGAAGTCCCTCATTAACGAAAAAGAAAAGACACTTGAGGAAGAGGTGCCAGAGCAAGAAGAGCCCCCTATAAAAGAAGAGTCACTCGAGGAAGGAGTCTCCTATTGAATAAGATGAGAAGGAATAATCCCTATACTGGAGTCACCAGTTAGGAATAAGTGAAAGGTAGCAGAGGAGGTGGAATAAGAAGGAGCGGAGATCCTAGAAGCCTACAGAGGTGAAAAGGATGATGATGAGCATGAAGAGGCTCAAAAACATCCTATGTACAATGTACACAACTCGAAGGAGGAAGGGAATGAAGAGAAGGATGAGGAGGAAGGAGGTGTTCATGGAAATATGGGAAGTGAGGAGGTAAACACTAAGGATCAAAGGACCCCAAGCCATTGAAAGGGAAGTATTGGGCATAATAAAGGACTTGGGCGAGTAGGAGGTGGAGTGTAGCACTGAAAAAGTTCTCAAAGAGATAGAGGAGGAGAGTGTAGGGAAGGAGTATGGGAGCATGGGTGGAGATCCCATCTTAAGGGAAATCTTTCCAAAGGTAGCGCACATAGGAGGGAAGAGTTTGGTAGTTGTCTAGGAGCAAGGAATGTGTTACATCAATAATCCAAGTAAGGTATTGTGCACACACATCCAAAGTACCATGCCTACAGACCAACTCCTTACATGGTCTTAATTTGAAGAGGAAGTCGTGTACCCACGTATGAGAAAGATTTTTTCTTGGGATTTTGAGTCTCATGTTGATGAGCCTGAGTTCGAGGTCAGCAAAGGGGCGTTGATGAAGATACCAGAGACTAAGGGAGTGAACCCCTTGATAAAATCTCAATAGTTATCTTATGAGAAAGTAACCAATGCACTCACAAAGGTATCGTTGGAGGTTGAGGTGAGAATATTTGGAAGGTATGATAGGGTAAGGTTCATGGAGGAAGAGCTGAAGAAGAAGAATGAAGAGATCATTGAAATGAGAAAGGATCTAAAGCAGGAGGATTTGATCAATGTACATTTAAGGTGTAAACTAAGGGAGGTAAAGGTGAAGGTGTGTGAGGTCTACAACAATATAGAGATGATTACATATGTCATTATCTTAAAGCATCTAGACCTGGCCCTGCCTGAGTAGAAATACGAGTCAACCTTATAATGTTTGGAAGACTTAACCCACATCCTTATCGTGGAAAGGTGGCCACTCGCACTAGAATTAATAGAAGAGGCATTATAATTCTAGAAGAAGGAATAAATACTAAAGATTAGGGAGACAATCACTTGGTATTCTGAGCTCCTTGTTGTTGTAATGACTGCCACATGAATGGATGAGGTTGTATATGATAATTGCACCAAAATTAATGAGGTAGCAGGTATACTAGTTTCTACACATGAGGTGGATCTGAAATAATTCTAATAAAATAAAAAATGAAACAGGGTAGAGCGGGATAAAATCCTAGCCAAATTTGAGAAGAAAATGGAAGCAATTGAAACCTTGTGAGGCTCAGTTAAAAAATAGCTTAAGGAATTGTACCCCTAGGTCACTCACATAATAGATGTGTTCGACGATCATAACAAGAAACTGGAAGGGATTGAAGATATGTTGAATGCTAAGGGAGATGAATTGAGCTTTGAAGAGGTGAGCACTCTAATGAGTGGCCTACTCCAGCAGACACAGGGTGACGTGGATTCCTAGGATAAAATTGAGGCAACAATGAGGAAGGATTTGCCATTCCTCTTGCAGAAATAGCATATTTTTCCAATTTTCTGTTCTTAATTCCTCCATCCTTCCATTCTTTTATTCTTCATTCAAATTATCCAAGTCCCAACATTCTGTATTCTTTGGAGAAGTAGGATGTTTATGAGGACAGAGAACAAGCTTAGTGTGGGGTTATGTTGGACCCCGAATTATTGGCTAAGTACCAAAAGGAATGCATGCACAGGAGCAATAGAGAGAAGGGCACATGGGGAGAAACACATAGGAAAAATGGGTTTAAGAAGGGTTTAGGAGAGATTAAGACGTGTGTGGAGAGACAATACACAAGATCTAAGGACTTAGCCATATTCGGTGTTCTGAAGGCACTTAATGAAAAGCGTGACCCGACTAGGCATGCCAAGTGGATAAGGTGCCAGCATGGAGACTTGATGGTTAATAAAAGGATATTCCATGAAGGGAATATTCATAGGAAGACATCATTATAGAAAGTGGAGAGCTCGGAACAATATAAACATTCATTGATGAAGGATCACATGGACACCTAGCATATGATCTACTCCTGAAGGAAGGCATGGTGGTGGGTACTGGACCTATAAGAAGATATGCCTGGGTAGAAGAAGAGACACCAAGATACATATGGACATACATATAACATGTAAAAATGGGAAGCTCTGCAAAAAGTATTAGGAGACCCTAGGGTTGGGGGATTTCATTAGAGAGTTGCAAGAAGGTCATCGTATCTAAGGGATGGGTCTGTAAAATTTATAAGGGGGGTGTAGCTAGGACTCCTGATATATGATTTAGATCTCTATTTTTACATATATTGTATGGGTCATATCCCTGGAAATTACTGTATTAGACCTGACATGGCCTTTTGAATGTAATGTGGTTATTTAGCACTCTTGATATATATATTCTGGATATCTTGTTCATGGGTGCAAACCTGTGTGTCATTTCTTCATATTATGAATCATATTTGTTCTTCATAATCCATGTTGTGTTATTTCTCTTGTTTTCATGCATGGGTATAAGGATTTGGTATCTCATGTTGTGCTTTTACATGAATATCTACTTTTATGTAGCTAATCCTCTAATAATGGAAAGCTCTTCACACAATTCTCACATAAAGGAGGGGCTCGACACCCATGCATTCTTTGGGTGAGTGCCCAATGCCTGTTGGGTGATAGGTTGGTGCGCATAGGGTTATAAGTTAGTAGTTGGATAAAAATGACTACAAGTATTTTATTTATAAGTCACAGGATTTAATATAGATTTTATTTTAAAGAAAATCTATTAGATGTAATTGTATGGCTATTGTGTCCTACATTTTTCTAGGCTTATATAAGTTAGAAAACTAGGGTTAGATGTGTTAGAAGAAGTGAGAAAGAGCATAATCCTTGGTTGAAAGGATGAATAACAAGAACAAGAACAAGAATAAAATTCAGATTGCATGAAGACAAAATCTTTCATAGAGAGAAGATGAATAGAAGGAAAGTGTAGGTACATTGTTGGTGAGAAGATGGTATTATCTTCTACTATATTTTCTTTGTATTATTTAGTCTCATGTAATGGCTTACATAGTATGTAAAGCACTTAGTCCTTCTTCTTATTAGATCCATAGGTTGTTGTGAGATCTTGTATTATAGATCCATGAGATCATGATGTATTGTTGATCCATACGAATCTAGTATTATAGAGGAAGTTGTCTTCATGTTTGCACAGGTTGATGTAGTGATGATGGAGAGACTTATTTCTTGGTGCATAGTTACGGTTGCACATTGGTAGACCCTTCTAGAGGTCTTGTTTAAATATTCACATTATAGTGAGATCTTGGTTGTAAAGTGGCAAACGCAGGGTAGCTTCAGGTATGTGAGATCTAGTGGTGTTTCATAGGCATGGTTATAGTGCACTCAGGTAGATTCGGTTAGATATCTGGAGGAGACACATGTGGTGGTATGGAGGCATGGTTTAGTGTACTGTAGGAAGATCTGGTTGGAGAGTTGGGATGAAGAGATAATCTTGTAGAGATACATGCACTCTTGTGTAGAGGAGTTGGTTTGTAATCTCTTGTTATATTATATATATGATATCTCTATCTTTGGTGGATGTAGCCCACATTGGGTGAACCAAGGTACATGCTGTGTTATGTGTGTGTACTTTTGTGTGTATTGTATCATTCTTGTTTATACTTCCAATTCTAGAGATTTTACGAGGGATTTTTAGATCCATATTTATATGTTTTGGATTTGATATTCTATAGTTGCAAATGTTTCCACATAGAACCATCCCCAACATTTCCCATTCATATGTGTAATCAAAATATCAAAGGAATGGTATCTCTTCATGGCTTCAAATGGTTGTTTCATGTTTTGGAATATGCATTCTTCACTATTCTCAATGGTGCACTCATCAGTACTCATCACTTACTTTCTTGGCATGTACTGGTAAGTGATCATTCTAGGAGAAATGTCTTTCAGCAGAGCATGACAGTGTCATAAAATATCATCATAAGCATTGTCCATAGGTCATCTCATCAAGAAATATCAAGAGTGTTTTTGTACACTCATTCTAAGATCCAAGGTGTCTATGTATTAAGTACAAGGACAAATTTTTTATCACAATTTCCATCTTTGAATTATTCAGAGAAGGTCTTCATGAGAAGATCCCAAAATCATCAAGGGAATGTTTCAACAATGTTTCTAAACACTCGGCCCGAGGTATTTGTGTATCATGTATAGGTGGTTGATTGTGAGCATCATCATCAAGTGAAAAGTGATCAAGGTGAATTTCATGAGATATTTCCAATTAGTATAGAAATATCACAGAATTTCATTAGGGGATAGTTCCCATCTTCAATTTATTCAGTTTAGATCTTCATCAAAGACATGAACATCTTCATCCATGATTTGGATTATTCCTTCTTTCTTCTCCTCTTTCATTTCTCTCTCCTCTTCTCTCCCCCCTTTTTTCTAATTTTCTATTATGAGCAATCAAGATTGTTTTCCTATTCACTTAAATGTGATTCTAGTCAAAAAATTTAATAAGTCACCCTTAATTAATAAAAGGGGACTTAATTTCACTCCTAGAAATATCAAAAGCCACATGTTGTGGAGGATGATTGAAAGTTCATGTGGGGGGTAAGTAAAGATTCATTCTCAAGTCTATTAATTGTAATGGAACCCTTATTCTAGAGGGTTGTCAATTTTCTATGCTTATGAGAGATTACTACTTGTGAAGAAACAAAAGAGATATCTATTTCCTCTTTTTACCCTCTCAATTTTCTTATATTTCTCACTATGTACAATTTTTCCAAAGCATCAATGAAGAAGAAAGGAGTTTCATGCCTTTTTTGATGAGAAGATTATTGATAATTTGTGTTCTTAATCTTATCTTTTCTTTTCAATTACAAATTTCTTTTTCTTCTATATATATGTGTATTGAATTACTTTGATTAATTGTTATAGGAATCTAATTTTCTACCTGCAATATTAATCCCCCTCTCCTTTTTCCCACTTTCATTCCTACTCTCTCAGAAAATTCCTCCCTTGCAAATAATTGTAGGCTTTTATTGTAGGTTCAGTGTAATGTCCTTGTTGGATCAACTACCATCAGGCCACCACAAATTTCAATTTCACACATGCATAATAAATGGAGTTGCACCATTCAACCAGATGGACCTAGATTATCATAGTGTTGGCAGATACCCACCAATTTGTCTACCTATTAAATTTTCTTGCCAATATATCATTATAAAATAAGTACTGAGAACACCTTCAACCGTTTACTTTATTACAAATAGCCATGGACACCACCCTGGACTGAAAATCATGAAATAACTAACGTATGAGTTAGCCATTGTTGTAACTTTTATTGATTGAAGGATAGGAAACATGGTGATTACATGTAGACATGATTTAAAGAAGTTACCCATTTATCCAGTAGCAAAACCCTTTTTCACATGGGATAAACAATGGTGGAAATATGATACCGATGAATTAAAATATGTGGTTTCATCCTTGGCTATGATCATAATTCAAGAAAATTCATAGTAGATCCAAAACTGTGATCATGAGTCCTGCACTATAGTGTACATGAGTCATATGCTACAACCAATTGAAATAAATGATGTCATAATGGATGAGAACAATCAACCTATAATCTACCCATTTTCATGAAACATAGATATTACAGAGTGTGTCTTTCACAATATCACAACAATACACATATTACTTCCCCATAAGTTTCCTTTGAATAAATTACTGAGATAATACCCCGTGGTAAATTCTCTCTACACAGAAACAAATTAATTACCCATTTTTTTGGGAAAAATGTTGGAATTCAATAGTTGGTTGACTAGTCAGGAGGAAATATCCTATTTTAACTTCTATGATCTCATCCTTAAGCCTTTTCTTAGGAATAAAGTGACATGAAATGTAATCACCCTAGTATTTTTACACACCATAATTACAAAACTGACTCCAAACTATTCAGGAAACCTCAAAGAAAGATAAACCTTGTCTTAAGAGACATTGTAAAAACACAAATTGAGAAACTCCTTAGGGTAGGATTCATTTATCCAATCTCATATAGTCAGTTTCTCCATTATTAATAGTTCCTAAAAATAATGGAAAATGGATATTTTTGTGGATTATAGAGAGTTAAATGAGGCAACACACAGAGACTATTTTCCCTTACATTTTATTGATCAATTCCTTGATAATTTATCTAGCAAAAGGTATTTCTCATTCCTTGAAGGGTTTAGTGAGTACAATCAAATAAAAATGGCACCAGAGGATCAAGATAAAACTAGCTTTACCTTCTCATGGGATACATTTTCGTAGAAAGTCTTACCTTTTGGATTATGTAATTCTCTTGCTACTTTCCAAAGAGCCATATTAGACATATTTTCTGATCTCACTCATGATTATCTTGAGATTTATTTGGATGACTTCATTGTTTATGGGGAAACATTCCAAGAGGCAGTTGATAATTTATACAAAATCCTCTCAAGGTTTGAAAACATCAATTATCCTTAAACCATGAGAAATGTATGTTCATGATGGAGCAAGGTATAGTCCTAAGCCATCATGATTCCACTAAGGGAATCAAAGTTAATCCAGATAAAGTAAACATCATTGTAAAACTTCCACCTCCAAAAAATTCAAACTAAAGTAAGAAGATTTCTTGGACATGCTAGTTATTATAGAAGATTCATTTCAAAGTTCAGTAAGTTGGTTTCTCTGATGTTTTCTCTTCTATCAAAAGACTCTGATTTTGAATGGACAGAAGCATATCACAAATATTTTGACACTATTAAGGAAAATTTGACAAATAATCCAATCTTGAGAGGACTAAATTGGAAGCTTCCCTTCCATATACAAACAGTTACTTCCAATGAAGCAGTGGGGCATGTACTTGGAAAATGAGAGGAATGAGAAGTAATGAATGTTATTTACTACATAAGAAAGAACATATCCCCTACTGAAAGGAACTACACTACCATAGAGAAGGATTTTTTTGTAATTGTTTATGCAATTAACAAGTTCCACCATTAAATTACATGATAAGAAGTAATTTTTCATACTAATTATTTTGCTATTAAGTATCTAATGAATAAACCTTTGGTGTATGACAAAATTTTAAGGTGGCTGCTATTATAACAAGAATTTAAGATCAAATTCATTGATAAACAAAAGAAATCTAATGTGGTGTATAAATTTCTCTCAAGTCTAACCATTACAGGTGTAGAAGAGTAGGTCAATGATGACTTTCCATATGAAAATTTGTTTGCAATCTCAATTATCTGTCCTTGGTCTGCATACATGGCTAACTACTTGGCTATGGGGAGGTTACCATATTTCCTCTCACCTAAACAAATAAATGCATTAATTAAACAAAGTAAAATATATACATAGACTGATGGAATGCTTTTCAAATGTGGATTTGGTCATGTATTACGCATGTGTGTAGTTGAGGATGACATCTTTGACATACTTAGAGCATATCATGATGAGCCATTAGGGGATCACTATTTAATCAAGAGGAATATCCATAAATTATTTAGATCCAGTTACTATTGGAATTATTCGCATAAAGATGTAAAAACATACGTATGGAAATGTGATCAATGTAAAAGGATGGGAAAGCCAACATTTACATCTGAGATGCAACTACAACCTCAAGTTATGTTAGAGCCATTTGAGAAGTGGGGATTAGATTTCATTAGACCAATTAACCATATTCTCAAGGGAATGATTACATATTTTTTTGTACAAACTATGTTACAAAATGGGCTGAAGTGCAAGCTCTCTAATATGCAAGAGATGATAAAGTTGCATGATTCTTATATGAACACATCTTATGGAGGTTCGGAGCACATAGGTCCATTGTTTTAGCCCAAAGACAAAAGTTCATTTTAGGAGTAATCAATTCCTTTGTGGCAACATATCAGCAAAGGCATATGAAATCATCCCCATATAACCCACAGTCCAATGGTGAAGTGGAAGTCTCTAACACATAATTGGAAAATATCCTAACTAAGACAATAGATATATCAAGGAAAATTTTGGTTCAGAAGTTACTTGAAGTAGTTTGGGCCTATAACATCACTTGGAATACAACCACAAGATTCACACCTTATGAATTGGTATTTGGAAAGAAACCAATCTTTCCTATAGTTGCTAAAGTGGGAATTGATTTATCAAAAGCACAACAAGTAAGGATTTTTCAACTGAATGGGTTGGATGAGATGATATTCCAAGCACTTCATCAGATAGAACTCATTCAACATCAAAGACAAGTGTGGCATGATACTCACATTAAGAAAAGGAGAGTGGTCTCTTCTATTTCATTCAAATTACAAATAATTTAAAGGGAAATTGTAAACAAGATGGATGGGTCCATACCAGATCAAGGATGTCTTCAAAAATGGAATTGTATAGTTGATTCCTATCGATGGTGAAATAAAGGTAATGTTGGTTAATGGCCATATAAAGAGGCTATACCAAAATCCATCATCTAAAGAGGAATTTAAAAATATGCTACAAGAAAATGAAGCTCTTAATTATTTGGACAAAGTTACTTTGTCCAATACAATTCAGGGCTAAATTATTTTTTAGCAATAATAAATTAGGGATGGGTGAAAACCAGATATGGTGGCCATCATCCTAAGAAGCATTTATTTTAAACCATAAATGATGGTCATTAATTCTAAAAAAGAAAGAAAAAATATTTTTAAAAATAATAATAAATGTAGGTGGCTAAAAACTAGCAATGGCGGTCAGCCCCCTAATCGTACAATCAATAAATGTGAGACACAATGTGGAGAGAGGATAATTAAGTGATAACTACCATATTTTACAAATGATTAATGGCAAGGTATGTTTCATGAATTATCTTTTAAATATTAAAAAATTTTAATTATGAGGTGATAATTATTATGCTTGAGTTAAATGATGACTCCACCTTTTCCAATATCTTAACACGCACACCATATCTAAGTAAATCTAAAACTTATTCCCAATTAATCCCTCACATGTAATGAATTACTCTCCACATTGTTGTTATCTTATCGCAATTGGTTACCTTTACCCAATTTGTGTTGGTTTTATATAAGACCATTTTCCCTCTATTTCTTCCCATTTTCTATCTTTTTAACTCCATTCCTGCACCATCACTAGTCCCATTCTCATGTAATCATAACTTCCATTCTTGCATTGTTTGTCCCCCATTCCTGTGTTTTATCTCCTTTCAGTTTTGTGTCATTACTTACTTTGTTTCAATTACCAGCTATGGGAATTCAACTCCATCATGAACTAACCAGTTCAGTTGAATTGCTCTCTGATAGGGAATCAATATCAATTTTTGAGAAAGCGGGGTGGTTAGAATTCATGTTGCCATATGAGGAATTTAACCAAAACATGACAGAATATTTCACAAAACGCATGGAGGAGGTATATTCAAAATTGAATGGTAAGAAAATATTGTTCAACCCTTCCATAACTAGTTAAATTTCTGGCATTATAGAGGAAGGGCAACTGTTTAATTTCAAAAACCCGTACTTTGAGATAATTAAGAATTTTTCTATTGGAAAGAAAGATAAATTAATTTTGGTTATTGATAATAAGGGAAAGACTAAGGGCATAAAAAGGGGTGCTTTTCTTGAGCCATGGGTGAATGTAGCTAAATGGGTGATTAAATAATTTACATGTGATGGTCATTATGACTTTATTTTAGGACCTTTTTAAGAATCCTCATTCCTTTATGCCACGATTAGACCAAATACCAAAACAAGGTCAATTTTCCCTGATTTTTATTTGAATATGTTTCCTCTTCTTTTGAGAAATTCTGATGGGGTTCCTCTTTCCTCAAATTCCAATGCCTATTCACCTCATCTAGAAGCACTATTTCATTAATAAATGACATGGGCTTAAAATTTGGGTTAAATTTCAGAATAAGTATGCACTTGAACTTACTATTTTTCTTAAAAGAGGGCCATCTACCTCAGAGAGGCCAAGGAAACACCTTAGGTCATCAAGGCCTACTAAAACCCTTAATTAACATACAACCAAAAATGTCCCTTCACATGAGGAACAAGAAGCAGCCGCAATCATGTAATATTTGCAACATACACCTCATGTTTCTCCACATCGTTATGTCTCCCCTTCAGTCCCTATTTCTGATATGATTATTGATCAAACTCCAATCATAATTGAAGACTCGCCCACTCAAGACGAAGGGAAATCACACATGTTCAAAGGTGAACCTATTTCACCTGTTGATTTGGATACAATCATTCCCCAAGTATTTTCTACTTCTAAGGTCTAGTATGAGATCTAATATTCTCAATAGATAATTTCCCATTTACAACTTATTTTGTAAACTAAAGAGGAAATTTTCCTTCAGATATAGAAAAAGAAATAACAAAAAATTAAACATATTCAACTTTCCATATAGTAGAAAGAAGAGGTAATCCATCTAATTCAACACAATGCAGAGTAGGAAGAGTAAAGGATTCAATTCCTTTAATCTAGAATTGAAGAATTGACTACAAAACTTGTGCTCTCAGAAGGAGATAGGAAGGAAATAACATCTGTACAAACCATTGACTAGCTAGCTCAAACAGACTTTGCATTTCCCTAGATCATTATGTTGAAGGGTATAGTAAAATGGATGCATGAATGTTATAACCTCAAAGGAGTAGAATAAGATAAAAATATTTTGAAAGAAGAAAAGAACATACTTCAAGATAATATGTTTCACATATGTAGGTTTTATTGCCAATCCCTTTTTTGTTGGGCACCTTCAAATTTTTATGCATTATTTTTGAAAGAATGGTTATTCAAGTGGAAAGTCACAAGGGTATGTTCCATGGATTCTATAGATTTTGATGATGAAAAACAATTTTTGGGGGCGTATACAACAGTAAGAACAGTTGTAAAAAATTTATTTTGTGATTTATATGTCCATAAGTTTATTCTCCTTAAGAAAGTGGAAATTCCAATTAATTTGTATGTTGGAGAAGTGCAGTTGAGTTATTTTGTTTCCACCATGAGACACCAATATATATGGTGAGAAAAAATAGGTGCATATATAAGAGAAGAATACAATGCATTCCTCTTAATGAGGCATGATATCCAAACTCCAATCAAATTCTTCAGGAGATATCAGTCTCGGGTCTATTGTTTGCAGTTTGTGGACAAGTACAAGGTGAATATTGCATCTTGTGTATCATACTTATGGGATTCTATACTCTAAACCTGTAATGTCAATTTTATTTCTTGTCAGCTCAGGTATGGAGTACTTATAGAGGTCTATAAAAATAATTTATTTCTCCAAATAGCCTAAATTGTTCATTAAAAAGGGCCAAGGAAATCTACAAAATTATGTTGGAAATATAGGAGAAATGGATAGGCATGAGATATAGACCTCCATTGGTAATATCACATGTGCTACGATGGAACAATGCCTAATATTAGCCTAAAGCAAGCTATAAAACATGGAGATATACAATACTAAAATTATTTGGGTTATATGACATAGAGCAAGATGAGACATGACGTACTTTTTCCAATGAATATAATTGTACAAGAATTGTTGAGAACTTGAAAAAATAGCAAGAAGACCAACTAAATCTTGAGTGTGGGGGAGTGATGATCCCTCCTAATTCATAAGTAAACCCCCATTTCTTCATGTCATCATTTTGCACTAAGGATGATATTATGATTTTGTAATTAATTTTGAAAGGAATTTTTGTGCATAACCTTTTCATTTGCATCTTGTGTATGTTTCTTCAAAAATGTGTTCAATGGGTCCTTATGTGTATTAATAATATGTTTGAAGATCATATCTTAAGCCATCACAAGACCCATCTATGGACCAACATAGGACTCACTCATGCACTAGTGTAAAACTCACTTTAGATCACAAGACTCACTCATCTATTAGTGCAGAACTTGTTATGAAGTGTGAGACTCACCTGAGCACTAGTGCAAGACTCGCTTGGAATTTAGGACTCACACAAATGAATAAAATGAATCGAATGGTGAGACGATGAGTTTATGCATCCAACACAATATTTGACATGGTGAGAAGGTATGAAATTTGGGGAACTATCTAATACATCATGAGGTTTATGTGGATCACGTAAGCTCAAATTAACACCTGGTTAATTGAAGACATGGAGCAGATGAATGGAAAAACTTATAAACATCATGATTAGAGGAATTCAATGTTGGATGTTTTAAATATTCTTGTGTTGATTAAACATCTCAATTATGAGTAAATTAAGGACTTAATTTGTATTTAACAAGATGAATATGATTTAAAGTGTTGCATGCACTTGTGATTTCACAATTTTAACTCCTAAAACAATCAATTGTTGTCATAGGAATATCTTATTTAAAGTAGTAATAGTAGTTATTGCAAATAAAATTTCCTCTTCTAGAGTGACAAGGACTAATCTTGATATAAAAGGGCATTTGTAGTAGAATTGTAAAGTTAGTTCATAGATTACTTTGAAATAATTTATTCTATTTCAATGTAGTGTATGATTCGGGAATAAATAGACTTTTGTGATTTATAATTCTAAATAGAATCAGAGGGAAGGAGAAATGGCCACTCCTCCCTAATGTGAGGGAGAATTTCCTATTTATTTCATCTTTGTTATGCATCTTTTATTTTAATTACAATAACTTCATTACTTTCATTATTTTCAATTCTAAGTTCAAAAAACCCCTATTCATTAATAGGATTCACTTTCTTAATTGAATTTAGCTTAGTATTTTATTTTGTTCGTTAAAAAATATGTAATGAGCATGAATTCAATTATTTCCTTTATTACAAATATCTATGGACACCGTTGTATACTGAAAATCATCAGATAACTAAAGTGCGAGTACCAACTATTCTCGTTAGACAGGAGCTCCCACGAGTTGTCCCCTTTGGGTACTTATATCCTCTTTCCATCTTCTCTTGTGTATAAAATGCCACATTGACCTTTATATTTTTAAAACTCCTATCATCACTTTGGGTTAGATTTTAGGGTTGGTAATGACAAAATTAAAGTAAAGGAATCATATATGCACATGCGTTACTTACTATTCTAAAGGCCACAAACACAACAAGAAAATTGGGATATTTCTTTCTATCTAATAGTGGGGCAAAAACAATGCTCAAGGACTACATTTTGGGTTGCATTATTCACTGCATAAGAAATGAAAATTTTGAATCCCATTACACACATTCATCTTGGGGGAAAATTAGTTATAGCCCACTAGCTTGGTGTGACTGGCACAAGGTAAAACTATCTTCAAGCCACACAATTATATCACACATACACCATAACTACATTGATTCTAAAATGTATTGCATCACTTAGTGACAATCACATTGAGGTGAATGTAAAAATCAGTCCGACTCAGTATTATGCATCATTTATTCTATATAATGTATGCTTGAGCCTTGTGTAGGTATTCAGGGCTTGTTTTGTAGGTACATGTGTGACATATAAACCCTACAATGAAGATAGAGTAGCACAAAGTGAAGTAAATGTGACAATATCAAATCCTTAAAATACCATATCCATACTTGTTTCTTGGACACTAGCGCCTAGTAGAAACACTAACACCAGGGGTGGTATTTTCCCCTTCTAAGTTCTACTATTCATTAAAATTTCAGGTTTTTGTTCTCCATACGAAGCTTACTCAACTCAAATCCATCCCATTTCATCAGTTCTCCATCCAAAATTCAAGACAAAAATAAAGTTATCAACTAATTCATTCTTATTTCAATGTTACTTGTAATTTCTTGTTATTGCATGTTATATCTTTCCTATTTTTAACATTATCTAATTGATCTCATTCCTTTCATTAATATTTAATTCTATCAAATAAAATATCAAATTAAATCCTTCCACTCACACTATCTTCAATGGCTCTTATGTATTCTGCTACATACACTCATGGATTCACCAATACTTCTCTCAAAGCTTCTTTGGTAAATTTGAGGACTAAGCCTCCATCTAACCCACACTATATGTTCCACCTCTTCACCACTATACACAACTCTCAAACATATCCTTTAGTAATACACACATATTTCTTTTTAGCCACATTTTCAAACATGATTTTGACACATGCCTTAAAAGAGGGGGCATCTATCTAGGCTTATTATACATTTTTAATAGATACAAACATAATTATGAGGAAATATATAGGTACAGAAAATGTAAATGCACCTAAAAATCTATTCATACACAAAAATATGAAGAATTCAAATATGCACAGGAGTCATGCACATAACAATAACATGTGAACAAAACAACATAGTTAGATTACTTCATATAAGAAGGAATGTTGTTTAGAATACACACAGTATGAATAATTCAAATATGCATGAGAGGAATGCAAATAACCGTAAAAAAAAACAACATGGTATGATTACTTCATATAAGAAGGCATGTTATTTATAATAGCACAATTATGTATACCCAATGGATTAATGTGTTATAATTTTATTAGGGAAAAGCATAGGGCGGGCTCAAGAGGTCACTTTGGATGTAAAAAAAATTGGTGCAATTTGAGGAGCATTAATATTATCCTAGGATGGGTGTGGATGTGTGCAAGTATGTAATTAGGTGTAGAGTTTTCTAGTCAACAAAATGGTGCAAGAAAACTATTGGATTATATCAGCCATTACTTATCCCAAGGGGGCCATGGGAAAACATTAGCATGGATTTTTTTTTAGGATTATTAATAATATATAGAGGAAATTAATCCTTATTTTTGGTAGTCAGTAGGTTTTCAAATATGGCCCATTTTATTACATGCAAGAAGAGTAACAATGCAATGGGCATTACAAATTTATTCTTCAAAAAGATAAAATGGTTACATGGGTTACTATTAGGAATAGTATTACAAAGTTCCTACATCATTTCTAGAGGACATTATGGAATAAAATGAGAATAAGGATGACTTTAAGTTCAACATACAATCCAAAAACATATGAGAAAATAAAGGTAGTGAATAACAGTTATTTTGTGAAAGAACTCCCTTAGATTTTTTGGCAACATGTAGTTTCATCCTATTGTTGGCATTGTATTTTGAGGTTGTATACACTAATGATATCTTTTGATGCAGTTTCATGGTTACAGTTCCCTCACCCACTCTTCTTTCTTCTTCACTTATTATTCACTTTATTTTTTGCATGCTTTGTGCACTCTCTCATTCCTCCCTTGCACATCTACAATTCAACAAAACTTCCCTTTGTATGCTTGGTTCTTATATTTTGAATGTCGTGCATTTTATCACATGTACCTATGGGATTTTATTGCATCTTTTCAAACCTACTACATGGCTCTTGCACACATATATTTTCCCCCTCAAGTCCTACACACTCCCTCATGTGCACTCTTAAATATTCCTCACGTGTTTTCTTGTCTTTACTTTATTAATATCACTCTTTTACTTTTCCATTTTCTTCTTGGAATACTTACACACACACACCTTTTCTATATGAACTTTCACACCTTCCTTTAGTGGGTCTTTAGACCTCCTTTGAATATTTCATGCCTTTGCAAATATGTACCCCTCTCTCCAAGACCCGTACATATTAATCCTTGTGTGTGCTTGTAATATTCCTCTACATCCTTATATCCTCTTGAAACCTTGATTTTATGCCCCCTTCTCCCATGCATGCACCTTAAACTTAAACGTCCACACTAATCCTAGAGTGACACATGTCTAACTCTAGGGACTTGGCAGTTAAATTGCATCTTAAAATGGCAATTAAATTTTTTTCAACTATAAATGAATCCTTATAGTGAATGAAATCATGAAATGTGGTTGACACTCAATGGTTATAGTTATCTATCAAATCTTCCCAACCAATTAGATAGTTCCACATGGTTGGCATCTTGCTCCCGTATATTAAATCTTCAAACAATCATATATTTTGACTTAGTACTAAAAATCATAAATGGTTAATCTCGTTGGAAATATCATGACATGGGCTACACTCTAGGATCTTAAGAATCATATTTTGGTGATATTTAGCACGTGAAAAGAGGAAAACATGATTCATTCCATTAATGTAGAGCTCCAAGTGACTCAGCTACCCATATTTAATGAAATATGGCCTCTTTCCTTCTTCTACAAGCAACCTGATGTGGGAGAATGGATTTTACAGAGCTCCATGCTATTTTATAGTGAGTTAATGCATCATGTTGGTTGTATCAATATTTATTCTAAGTTTCCCTCTCCTATCCCTCCTCTTTCTCTCCCAGTTTTTTATATATTGGAATTTAATGCTCATTTGTAGAGATGGACATTTTGATTTATAAAGGCACCATGTAAAAATGGTTACAGGAGCATATATGAGTTATAGACCTTCATTTTGGTCATCTACCATGTGTTTCCTTTCCTTCTTCCACTTCATTATAATGAAATGCATATATTCTCAACAATAAAAAAAATTATGGCTATTCTCTACCCTAGCTCATTTTACTTACATTCTTACTAATTAACTAAAATCAATATTTTTAGAAGTTAATCTAAACTAGGAACAACAATGAAATAACTGGTATAAACTAAAATAAAAATGCTAGATAATTTATTTGATTTTTAAATGAAATAGGAGGATAAAGGTACTAACATGTGAATGAATTACCTCAATGCGATCTGGGACTAAACAAGATGATGAGTGGAAGGAGCATAATATGATGACACACCTCAAGAAATCACAACAAATGAATATTTATCTAGACTGGGGAACCTAGGGGAGGATAGGGAGCCTATGGGCACCCTAGTTTGCAGTATGGGAACCTTGGTCTATAAAATAGCTCATAACCTGAATCTGGGAGTGTCACTACATCTTCGTAATAATTCACCTTTTTCCATGTGGATGTCGCACTAGCTTCGCTAATGACGTCGTAAACCTGCAAAGAATATTAAATATGCATATGAAGGGGTCAAACTATCATTAGCAACCATAAATGTGGAATTGTAGCTAAGTGATGCACTACATCTCAGACCCAATGTAGTTCTATGTGCATGTGTGTGCAATTATGTGCCTAGGGTTTCCTAGCACCATTAATGCCAAAGTAGCGGGAAATAGCTAGATGTAAGATGCAAATGGAGGATGGAATAGAATGAATGCAACCCTTCCTATGTAGTTTGTGATGTAGACTAATTCCCAACTGCAATCCCTTTCCTTAGTAGTAGATATTCCACCCATAAGATAATAAGTATGTTGTGTTTATATAGGGATCTCTTGCTCAAATTTTGACACTGATGACCCAACATGCCAACTAGTACCTAGGGAAATAGGAGGGAAATTGTAAAGACTAACCTTGAAAATCTAAATGATACCCAAGTGAAACTAGGACCTGGGTGCCCATGGGCACCCTAATCCATCCCCAAGTTCCCTAGTCAAAGACTAGAGATGATAACTGAGTAATTAATGACAACTGAGACTTCCTGGGAGACAACCAAAATTTTGTAAACAACTGATGACTGTTCAATAAACTTAATGAAAATGATCAACTAAACTAATGATAGGACTAGGGGATGAGCCATTAGTGAATAATTTTCTTACGCGAGATCCATATATAAAACAACATACTTGGTAGTATAATTGTAATTGCAAGTGTGTGATTTTGTGACTACATTTTCCCCCACTTTATGTTGGTGAGCGGAAAGCTCGGTAACATAAAGTAGATAGAGATGCATACCTGAGAGAAATTCAGAGAATCCCATGTTGTAGTAGAACGCGTGGATGTGGTAGTAAAATCATGTTGCATGAACCATATAGCGTATCAAACCATGGATGAGCATGTTGATCCATACAACGTAGCAAAAAACATAATGTCATGAGAGATGATTATAAGGTTTAATGATTGGTGATTTTAAATGTTTAACGATGATGATGGAATGGAGTAAGGAGTGATTAGTTTCAACCCAACTATGTTTATACAAATAATCAATAGGAAAATTTGGGCATCCTTCCACTAGAGGAAGGGTGTGGGGAGAAAAGTGTGTTATTCTCCAACCTATAACTCAAGATCTAGCCACTGCGAATAGAATCAGATCAAACATTAAGTGGTTTTTGGATCCAAATAATTTCAATCAAATAGTAGACCCATATAGGAGTGGTATAGGAATGGCACTCTTGCCCCACTCGATGGGTGTCACCGCAATGTGATGGCTTCCAAGTTAGGTCATCTGGAATAAAATGTGAAACGTATGATGGCTTCCAACTTAGGTCATATGGAAGAAAACGTGAAATATATAATATCTTCCCAAGTTAGGTCATCTAGGAAAGTAACACATATAACTCCCTAGTTAGGTCATCTGGGAGGTCGATTGTCTTGTATTGTAACGATTTATTGAAATGATTTGGATTTTTAGAAATTTGAAAGTTTTGATTGATTGATTGGTTTGATTGTTTACTCGTAGAGATGTTTTTACGCTTTTTTCCCTAGGTTAGGTCATTAGGGGGAATTTGATCTAAATTGTTGAACAATCCCATGCAAATATTTTAACACTTGTTTCCCCCAAGCTAGGTCATTAAGGGGAAGTAATGAAATTTTATATAGAAAAATTGTTCGTTTTTCCCCCAAGTTAGGTCATTAGGGGGAATTAATGGTGAAATGTCACATGATTGATTAGTAAATGTTTGAAAATGATGAATTGGTAGTGTTTGTTTTAACACATGGTGATATAACAAGAATGGTAATATGATCCCAATTATATGCTCCCCTTTCGGTGAAAGGGGAAGTGATGATAAGAACAAATAACGAGTCAAAAGTAAGCACGACATAGATAGAATGTGGTATAAAATGCCAAAATATGTATAGATAGAGTGAAATGCAATTTCGAGGAGAGATGTAATGTGTGGAATGTGCATATAATGTTAATAGCTGGAATACATAAAATAATTCTGCAAATGGGGTGTAAATCAAAGTAAAAACACTTGAGAATGACTAAAATCATGTCTTGTGTATTAGTTGTGAGAATAAGTGTGAAATAATGACCATAGTAAAGTAGGTGATGAAAAAGTAACTATAAGTAGTAAGATGAAAAAGTCATTAGTCACTTTGTTGGTATCGAAATTTATTCTCCCTTGGAAGGCGAGCAACATCATAGATTTATGAAGATACTTAGAGATAGAAAAATCATAGGTCATTTTGTAGCCAGGGAAGGGATTTAGCTGGCTCTTTATCACTCGGCATTGGAGAAATGGATAGCACCATATAAAGGATTTGATCTATCCTCACTACTTTAGGTCGTGCCTTTCGACCAGGGTGAGAGGACCCATTTTATAACCTCTGTTGGTGAAGGACATGAAGAGATCCTTCTTTGCACAATTTTCAGGGGAACCTTGAGAAAATATGATCAATACACCACAATTTAACTCTCACGAGTTGTCACTTCTAAAGAATGGGGATATTTTCTGAACAAGGTTCAGGTTACTAAAGACACTTAAAACCTGCTTGCTTCTATATATTTTGGTAGTAGAATTTGTTCATTTGTGGATACACAACACAAACAGGGTACTTCAGGTAGGATTCATGGTTATTTGAAAATTTTTGGTGGGGATTAAGCAAGATGAAGTTGATTTCACTAGATCTTTGAGAACCTTTACAACAATTGGAAGACTTAACAACAAAATGCTTCAGAATAGCCAAAATATTCCTTCAACCAGAAGGTGTGCATCAATGGAGCCCCAGATCTGCATGGTTTCACACAATCTTTGAGAATTCAACATGAAGGCCTCAAGCTAAAGACTCAATTAAACATTAAATACCCCTGGTTCCTCACTCCTAAGATACACTCAAAGGCTTACAGACAATCTTTATCAACAAAATGACAGTAAAGTGATTTTAAATTGTTTATCTCATTATAGGATGAAGGCTCTTCTCATAATGAAATTGCAAATGCCACTAAACTATCACAGGGATGAGATCCTGTGTGATTCAGAGGGATTTTAACATAAGATTGCAATAGGAACATCAAAACCATTTGAAAACATTCTAAAATAAAAGAAGACACAATTTTTCCCAAGATCAACACAGATTAATTTGAGATCTATTAGATTTATCAGCAGGGGAAAGTTTCTTGAACAGTCTCAGAGCTTGTCAATGGTTGTACACTTGCAACCATCTTGACGTGATCAAATCTAAAACACAAGAGATTAACAGGTTTCTCAGATGGTCTCTCAGGAAGATGGGATTTCTCAAATTTTCTCGTAAGAATTAAACCCTCGACCATTTGCAAGAGTATCCTCATTGCATTTATACAATTCACTCACTCACTCATCCCAAATTTTCCCCCCAAAAAGAAGAATATTCGAGGAATCCTTTGCTTGTTACCAATTTTTCTAGAAAGTGATGTTTAACAAATTTACACCTAAAGCTGCCAGGTGGACAAATCATGAACTGATCACATTTCTCAGACCCTCAACCATGACTGGGATGCCATGCCATAACTTTTTGATAGTCCTTCTAATCATTCTTTATTCTGTCATGTGAGAAATCCCCTTTTTAATCATTTTCAGGTGGCTCTGTATAGCTGGATCTGACAAGCAATCCTTTTCACCCTCAAGAATACACCTTGAGAAATGAGTGCCCTCACATGGATGCTTTCATTTGTGCCTCTCAGAAATGATTTTCCTCACATGGATTATACCACATACCTACCTTGTGTCTGCAGTTTGAGTCAAAGTGCAAAGAGGAGCTAGTGGAAACCTCTAAGTGTTTCCTTGGCACAACTACAAAGGTGAAGTTCAGATAGGCAGGTTCCCAAATGAGGTTTCCCCTAAAGAATTGCATCGGTTGCTAGTTAAAGTATGGGAAGGCCTTTCCACGTGTTTTTTTGGCACAACTTCAAAGATGAATTTTAGAGGCGGGACCTCAAATGAGCAAATCTCCACGTGCCTAGGCCCAAGAAAATTACCTTTTGGCCTTTGAAAAAGTCTCAGTATAAAAAGGAGCCAGGAAAAGCCTCCACGTGTCTCTTTGGCACACTTTTGATATGGTGCCCAAAAGTGGAGACCCTAAACAAGTGCAGGCTCACCACGTGTCTCAACCCAAAAATTTGTTGAAAGAGTTCAAGGACCAGTGGAAGGTGCCACGTGCCTAGGGTCCAAGAAAGTTTCACATCGGCCTTTGAAAAGTCTAAGTATGGGAAGGGGCCTAGCAGAAACCTCCATGTGTCCCTTCGGTGCTTCTTCAAAAGTAAAGTACAGGGGCAGGTCCCCAAACAGGAGTGGGCCCTCCACGTGTCCCAGGCCTTAGAAAGTTACTTGAGAAGTTTAAGTATAGAGAGGAACCAAGAAGCCTCCATGTGTCTCCTTGGTGCAACTGCTAAGGTAGGACCCAGAGGTGGATCCTCAAATGAGCGTCGGCCCTCCACGTGGACAAGATTTGAGTTGAAGTGGGCCTTAGAGTTTCAAAATTCCCCAGTGACCCACCTCTCCACTTCTAACTTTTGATGTGGGCCCTAACAGAGTTACGGGTTATTTCATAACTTTTCTCCCTTGTACAAAAAGGAAAAAAACTTCAAAATGTTCTCCAACCTACCTCCACTTGTAACTTGAAAAACTGCCACGTGTCCTTCTTCAGGGTCAAAGTAAGACTTTTTCCCTACCACTTCATATTTTTGAATAACCAATCAGATGCTATCAGGGCTACGGGGCCAATTTGGTATTTTTTACAAATGTGACAAAAGTGACAAATTTCACCAAAAAGACCCGTCGGACCGCATCCAATCAGAAAGGACCACATTTCCACAGATGTTGGGACAAAAATTGACAGGGAAAACATGACTGTGGAAAAATAGAAGGAAGGGAAAACCTGAATTCATGCCCAAATTACAAATTCTTTCTCATGGATAGAGAAACGGTAAACAATATCTAGACTCAATGTGATCCTCAACCAAAGGAAAGGACTGACCATGGAAACCAAATGAAGGAAAAATATTTCACGCATCAATATAGGGAGATAGAGAAAACTTCAAACCATGTGGACTGAGACATTTTGAATAAATAGGGTGAGATTAAATTGAGCACCAACATCAGCTCCGACTCGGGGATGGGAACTCCCTGCGAGTGCCACAAGAACAACAGACCATGTGCCAAAAATCCATTGGGAAATGGAGTCAAGAACAAGCTTGCAGAGTAGAAACAATAACCAAATCCCCAAGATGAACTGAGAAACCAACAAAAATTGGTCACCAGGGACCAGGAAAAACCAAAACAGAAAAACATGAAAACATCAGAATGAAACCAAAAGACTATACACTATACAATGGTGCATGTCTTGATTCTGAGAAATCAGTCAAGGAAATGTTTCAAGTGCCTTCCATTAACAGGAAACTCAAGCAATTCCCCATCTAAGTCTTTTAGGAAAAAGGTGTGCTCTCCAATCCGAAGGTCAATAGAATAAGGGCCCATCCATAATGCATCAAAATTTCCATGCTTTCCCTTATCCTCATGTCTGTTATCCCATAGTAGCACCAGATC
Source organism: Taxus chinensis (assembly GCA_019776745.2). Lineage (NCBI taxonomy): Eukaryota > Viridiplantae > Streptophyta > Pinopsida > Cupressales > Taxaceae > Taxus > Taxus chinensis. The sequence continues at coordinate 593,770,001 of CM034151.1, read as the reverse complement.
TCCCACACTGAAAGCTCTCAGATTCACCTTTTTATCAAATAGCTTCTTCAATTTCTCCCTAAACTTCACATGTCTTTGGTGGGACTCTCTTCTCTTCTCATCCAATTCCACAATTTGATTTATACGAGCATCATAGGAATTGACCTCCTGGTCCTCTAATTGTTGGAAAAATTGGTAAGAAGATAATTGCATATGCAGGGAAGTAGGGCTTGAGTTCCATATACCAATTCAAATGGGATTTTTCCAGTAGCCCTTTTAACAGTGATTCTATCAGCCCAAACAACAAATTTCAATTGCTCACCCCACTTTCATTTGTTTAACTCCAAGGTTCTCCTGATTATCTTCAACAGATTCTTATTACTTGATTCTTCTTGTCCATTGCCTTGGGATTGTAATTGGAAGCATATGCTAAATTGATCCCATATTCATGACACATGGCTACCAAAGGTTTAGCTCGAAATCTCATAGCATTGTCAGCAACTATCTTAGCAGGTACTCCAAACCTGTAAATTATATGATTTAAAATGAAGTCCATGACAATTTGGTGAGTTGCTTTCTTGGTGGGGATTGCCTCCACCCACTTGGTGAAGTAATCAGTAGCCACTAATATCCACTTGTGGCCTACACTTGAAGAATCTGAAATCTCACCAATGAATTCCATTCCCCACTGCTTAAATGGGGCTTCAATTGATACAGGTTGCAAAGGGAGGGAGCCTGAAGCTTTCAATCTTCTTGAAAAATGCTGACAACTCTCACACTTTCTTACCAGCAAAGTTGTGTCTTTAAAAAGAGTTGGCCACCAGTAACCAGCCCTTAAGATTTTATGAGTTGTGACTCTTCCTGCAAAATTCCCCCCACAAACTCCTCCATGGAAATCATCAATTATTTTTGGGGCTTCATCTTCAGTGATACATCTCAAAAGAACTCCCTCAGGGTTCTTCCAAGCTAACCCATAATCAGTGATGATGTATTTCTGGGAGGCTAACTTAAGTGCTCTTTTTTTATTCTTACTTAAATACTCAGGGCACTGTAGATGTTTGAGATAAAAAATAATATCCTTGTACCATTCAGAATTTATCAATTTTTCAAGGATATTCAACCTTTCTTCTTCAACTTCATTTACCTCAACTATTTGTAGGTTTCTCTCTGCCATAAGCTTTGCTAGGCCCAGACCTCTAACCAATTTTGTAGTTTGGATATCCATGTCATATTCTTGCAACTTATTTACCCATCGGCATCTTTTTCTTGAAATTTCCATCTCTGATAGGATATCCTTAACCATGGTATGGGGAACATAAGAAATGACTTTAGAACTCAAAATATAGGGCCTGAAGATTTTTGTGGCTCTGACCAAAGAAAAATCTTGTTTCTCCATGATAGTATACTTCAGTTCTACCCCTTGTAGTGCTTTACTAAAGAAAGCAATTGGCCTTTCAACTCCTTCATCATCCTTTTGTAACAGGACAGATGCAATGGTATTCTCTGAAGCAAAGGAAAACATTTGGAAAGCCTTCTTATAATCAGGAGCTGCTAAAATAGGGGCATTCTTCAATGATTCCTTAATCCCAGTAAAGGCTTGAATAGTTGCTTCTTCCCATTTGATACTCTGATCCTTCTTCAACATATTAGTGATTGGGATAGTCAATTCAAAAAGTTGGAAATAAACCTCCTAATAAAATTTATCTGCCCAAAAAAGGATTGAATTCCCTTTTTGGTTCTTGGAATAGGAACTTTGCTAATGGCTTCCACTCTCTCAGGATCAATCATGACTCCTTCTTTTGACACAATGTGTCCAAGAAGCTTTTCCTTTTGAACCCCAAAATGACATTTCTTAGGGTTCAGTGAGATACCATATTCCCTGCATCTTATCAACATCTTTTCTAAATGTTGCAGGTGATCACTTCTCTTCCTAGAGAAAACTGTCACATCATCCTGATACACAACAATGAAGTCATTTATATATCCTTGAGAATGCTACATCCATTTCTCTTTGAAAAGTAGCTCCAACATTCATCAGGCCAAATGACATCCTTACATACACATAAGTACCCCATGGGGTAGTGAAAGTAGTTTTGATTCTTTCTGATTGCTTCACAACTACCTGGTTATACCCAGAAAAACCATCCAAAGTAGATAACAATTCTGAACCTGTAACTAACTGCAACATGTTATCCATATTTGGCAAGGGATAGTTATCCTTGATTGATGCCTTATTTAAGTTTCTAAATGTTCCACACACAACCTTATGTCCCCATTCTTCTTTCTAACAGGTACCAGGTTTTCTACCCATGAGGAGTACCTTGTAGGCTGTATAATTCCTCCATCCCTTAAATTTTTCAATTCTTCTTGCATTTTTTAGGAAAGGAGGGGATTAATTGGTCTTTGTCTTTTCCTAAATGGCTTGGCATTAGCTTCCAGGGGTATTTCATGTTGAAAAAGGTCTTCCCTGTATGCTTTCAGTTCTGAATATGACCAAGCCAAGCAGTCCTAGTACTTTTTTAGCAATTGGACATATGACTGCTTTTCTTCTCTGTTCAAGTTGTTGCCTAGCCATATTCTCCTAGGTTTATCCTTTGTGCCCAGGTCATATTCTTCAACATCTCTCGAGGCTGACATGTGTCTGTTGACAATGTAGTCAACATTATCAAAATTTGATTCTAGTGCAACCAACCCTCTGGGAATAGTATTAGTCTTCAACTGAATAATGTCCTTACCAAATAAAGTCTCCTTTCCTTCAGCTGCACAAACCATTGGTTCCCAGTCTACACTTTGATTGGAAAATTCTCCTTTATTTTGCAAAAACCTTTGGACCTGAGCATCATCTTCAAATACCTGCAGTGCTTGATATTGTCAGGGACAGATGGCCTGGTCAATATTTCAACATCATATTCACAATAGGGAGACATTGTATAATTTTCAAACTTTGATCCCAATACTGCCAATTTTTCTGCTACAGTATTATAGCTCCTATCATGATGTATTATATTGAAAGAGTCAAACATTTCAATGAAGTCCCAAACTGCATGCTTATATTTTCATTCTTTGATTCTTTGTAGCATACAACTTTCTGACTTGTTTGACTATCAACTCTGAATCTCCTTTAACAACAATGTCTCTAATACCATATTTCCATGCAATCCTTAGACCCAAGAGTAGTGCTTCATACTCAACAATATTGTTTGTGCACTCAAAATTGAGTTTAAAAGAAAAATTAAACTCCTCTTGGCTTGGAGATATCAAGACAATACCAACACCATTACCAGATCTAGAACAAGCCCCATCAAACATCAAATCCAAGGAGAACCAACCTACTCAGGAGACTTGCACTCATCAATTTTATGCTCCTTACAATCAGCATAGCCCACGAAGTTACCGACATCAACATCTGTGTACAATACTTCATAAGAAGCATTGTTAGGGTCCTCAATGAGATGTAACATTTTCTTCTCACCATATAACTTCACAAGGCTTCCCTCAATTGGTATGGTGGCATAAGACATGTCCATTTGCACACTTCCACCCACACTAGCTGCCCACTTTCTGGATAATAACATTCCCCACTTAGCAGGACAATCCACAATTACTACATTCAAGGTTAAGTACTTTCCTGGATACACTGCCAATTGCACTACTAAACCCTTGACACATCCAACTACTGGAACCTCTCTTGAATCCATGGTAGTACATTTCCCATAAGTTGTTGTTACTTTGATATTCAACTCATTCATGACCTCAAGAGGCATTACATTACATGAGGCTCCTGAATCAAACATGCAGTTATGTAACAACCTATCTTTAATAATCAAAGTAGTAAAAAATGGATCCACATTCAGCTGAGACTCAACCAGAGAAGTTCCCAAATAAACCTCAGGTGGTTCACCCAATTCCTCCAATGCTTGTGGTTTTTCTAATTCTGCAATGGTAGGAGGAACCTCTACATTGTTTACATTTTTACCCTGGGTGACCTTTTCTTCCTTAAGCCCCAAATACTCAAATGCCCTCTTCTTATGCTCAGGGATTCTAAGAAATTCAACAATAGGAACAGTAATCTTGATCTGACTCAAGATTTGGGCTATGTCACAAGGAACATATTTGGGTAAGGCAGTATTAGGAGGAAGGTTTACAAATTCATCTGATGGCATGGGATTTTTCACAGTCTGAGCATGGGGAGGAACACAAGTTTTATTTGGGGTGACAAAGCCTTTTCCAGATGCATCTTTTTTAGGGGTTTCCTTAGGGATACTGGTAAGAATTGGAATTTTTGGTTTGGCCTGAGGCCCTACCCCTTTGGAAACCTTACTCTTGGTATTGTATTCCTTTTCTTGGGCAACTGTTGCATTCATTAACAATTGTCTGTCCTCTTCTGAAGGAATTCCTCCATCATAATTTTTAATCATTAATGCCCTTAAGTACTCAAAATCATTATTAGGAAACTCAAAATCTTGTACCATATCAATTTCAAAAGTATGAGTGGGAGGAAGAGGTAATACCTGGTGAATGCAATCCCAGAAATCTAGCAGCAGTTCTAGCACTTATCAGCTCAGTTGAGGTTGCTCCCTTGCTGTGAACTTGTAGAGCAATCCATCATGCATGCATCATCATCTGTCTCATCATCATCAACTTCCTCAACTTCTTTTTCTTCATCACATGGGGAATGGGGAAAGAAACATCTATCACACCACTCCATATCATGGACCTCTTCCACAGTAGCAACTCTGACAGCTAAAGGATCAGGCACCAATCTATTTTCCTGGGGTTGGGGCTATCTATTTCCTGATCCCATGGGCCCTTTACCCCTGTCATCTGATCTATGATCACCTCTGGGATGATTTGTAAATATTTCTTGACCTTGTGGCTTGTGCTGACCTTGGGAACCTTGTCCAATCCCCTTCTCTGCTCTGGCCAGTTTATAGGATATTTCCTTAACAGCTCCAGCCAATGTTTTTACAACCTCTTCTAGATCCACAGACTTACTTGACTGAGGCTTCTTTGGATTGATCAGCTTGATACCTTCCCTCTTAGGAGGCTTACCAACTACTTTGATATTGTTTTCAATCTGCAAAGCCATGGTGAAGGCCTGCCTCAAAGTTCTGGGTTTTTATCCCTTAAATAATAGGCATCCTTTTTGTCAAAAGCATCAGAATATTTTATCAAACAAGAAACATCACTTGGCCTCAGGATTACAGGTAGCCTATTCAAGGTCTTATTGAACCTAGATATTGAAGTCATGAACAAATTCATTAGGATTCTTCTTAATATTTTCAAATTCAGACAAAAGAAACCTGGGATCTGTCTTATCCCCATATTGCAATCTAAAAGCATTTTTCATTTCTGTCCATGAATCTATTGAGTTATCTGGTAAAGACTTATACCAGTCACGTGCATCCTCCTCAAGAGTATGAATAAACAATTTTATATACACATCCTCAAATTCAATCTCAAAGTCTTCCATCATATTGACAAAAAGTTTTAAATGTTGATCGCCAGTGATAACATTATTCCCTTGAAATTTAGGCAGTCTATTTCTAACATCTTGTGGCACTACATTTGGATATCCAGCCATACCTCTAAAATCTATAGGACCAAAAGTATTCACAACAAAAGGAGGTCTGGTGGGGTTGGGCCATATTGTTTTGAGGGGGTGATCTTACAGGAGATACAAAATGATGAGGGACAAGGGGTCTTTGGAACACAAGAGTATAATTTTCAAAATGAATGTCCTCTAAAGACTCTGTTTCATGGAAAACCCTATCAACTTTGGAAAATACAGGGACAGACTGAGAAGCACACTTATCAGACACAAATGAAGGCCCCTCTCTAGTTGGAGAATTCAGATCTATATGAAAATTACCTGATTCAGAATCACTTGAAGAAGAATGGTAATCCTCAACCATAGGTTGATCACTTTTCACAATGGATAACTCTTTTCTTGATTCCTGATCTCCAACTATTTTCCAGACTCTTTTTCCTTCTGAATTTGTCTTTCCCAGTTCTAGAAACAACTTTCTGGTAGGGTCTTTAGTGAAGAAATATCTTCTTCCTTCCATCTTTGCAAATATTAGTGACAGATTTCACTTAATACAGGTTAAGGCACTAGTATTTATCAAAATTTAAATCAACACGGAGTCGCCACTAAGGATTTTCACCTTAGTTGTGAAAATGCACTATAAATGACTTGTCAAATATCTATCAACACTTAATTCCTACAAAGCTTAGTAGATCTGACCTTCCTTTACCAGTATTTATCACTGATGATATAAATTTAGTGCAATAACCACTAGAAACTTGAAATATTGCACACAAAACTTGTAACTTCGCACAATTCTTACAAATCTCAACACAGGATGACATTTTAAACAACGTATTTGTCACTTAGATCATGTAAGAAACATTACCAGGGTTCAAATATAAGTGTATGTTGTTGCCTTTGTTCATCCCCAGAAACAACACCATTCAAAATGTGTTGGTATCCAAATTGATTCTCCCTTGGAAGCTGAGCAACATCACAGATTTAACAAGATACTCAGAGACAGACAATCATAAGTCATTTTGTAGCTGGGGAAGGGATTCAGCTGGCTCTTTGTCACTCAGGCATTGGAGAAATGGATAGCACCATATAAAGGATTTGATCTATCCTCACTACTTTAGGTCGTGCCTTTTGACCAGGGTGAGAGGACCCATTTTGTAACCTCTGTTGGTGAAGGACATGAAGAGATCCTTCTTTGCACAATTTTCAGGGGAACCTTGAGAAAATATGATCAATACACCACAATTTAACTCTCACGAGTTGTCACTTCTAAAGAATGGAGATATTTTCTGAACAAGGTTCAGGTTACTAAAGACACTTAAAACCTACTTGCTTCTGTATATTTTGGCAGTAGAATTTGTTCATTTGTGGATACACAACACAAACAGGGGTACTTCAGGTAGGATTCATGGTTATTTGAAAATTTTGGTGGGGATTAAGCAAGATGAAGTTGATTTCACCAGATCTTTGAGAACCTTTACAATAATTGGAAAACTTAACAATAGAATGCTTCAGAATAGCCAAAATATTCCTTCAACCAGAAGGTGTGCATCAATGGAGCCCCAGATCTACATGGTTTCACACAATCTTTGAGAATTCAACACGAAGCCTCAAGCTAAAGACTCAATTAAACATTAAAACCCCTGGTTCCTCATGCCTAAGATACACTCAAAGGCTTACAGACAATATTTATCAACAAAATGACAGTAAAGTGATTTTAAATTGTTTATCTCATTACAGGATGAAGGCTCTTCTCATAATGAAATTGCAAATGCCACTAAACTATCACAGGGATGAGATCATGTGTGATTCGGAGGGATTTTAACATAAGATTGCAACAGAACATCAAAACCATTTGAAAACATTCTGAAATAAAAACAGACACAATTTTTCCCAAGATCAACACAGATTAATTCGAGATCTATTAGATTTATCAGCAGGGGAAAGTTTCTTGAACAGTCTCAGAGCTTGTCAATGGTTGTACACTTGCAACCATCTTGACGCGATCAAATCTAAAACACAAGAGATTAATAGGTTTCTCAGATGGTCTCTCAGGAAGATGGGATTTCTCAAATTTTCTCGTAAGAATTAAACCCCTAACCATTTGCAAGAGTATCCTCATTGCATTTATACAATTCACTCACTCACTCATCCCAAATTTTCCCCCCAAAAAGAAGAATATTCAAGGAATCCTTTACTTGTTACCAATTTGTCTCAGAAAGTGATGTTTAACAAATTTACACCCAAAGCTTCCAGGTGGAAAAATCATGAACTGATCACATTTCTCAGACCCTCAACCATGACTAGGATGCCATGCCATAACTTTTTGATAGTCCTTCTAATCATTCTTTTATTCTGTCATGTGAGAAATCCCCTTTTTAATCATTTTCAGGTGGCTCTGTATAGCTGGATCTGACAAGCAATCCTTTTCACCCTCGAGAATACACCTTGAGAAATGAGTTCCCTCACATGGATGCCTGCATTTTTGCCTCTCAGAAATGAGTGTCCTCACATGGATTATTCCACATACCTGCACTGTGAGTCCAGTTCGGCCAAGTGCAAAGAGGAGTCAGTGGAAACCTCCACGTGTTTCCTTGGCGCAACTGCAAAGGTGAAGTCCAGAGGTAAGTTCCCAAATGAGCCGTGGGCCTTCCACGTGTTCAGGACCCTAGATGTTGCATCAGTTGCTGAAAAGTTCAGAGTATGGGAAGGCCCATCGGAAGCTTCCACGTGTTTGTTCAACTCAACTTCAAAGATGAAGTTTAGAGGTGGGACCTCAAACAAGCGTGGGCTCTCCACATGCCCTGGGCCCAAGAAAATTTCCTTTTGGCCTTTGAAAAAGTCTCAGTATAAAAGAGGAGCCAGCGGAAGCCTCCATGTGTCTCTTTGGCACACTTTTGATATGGTGCCCAAAAGTGGAGACCCTAAACAAGCGTGGGAATCACCACGTGTCTCAGCCTGACAAATTTGTTGAAATATTTTAAGGACCAATGGAAGGTGCCACATGCCTAGGGTCCGAGAAATTTTCTTCAGCCATTGAAAAGTCTAAGTATGGGAGGATATAGTGGAAACCTCCACATGTCCCTTCAGTGCTTCTTCAAAAGTAAAGTACAGGGGTAGGTCCCAAATAGGTGTGGGCCCTCCACATGTCCCAGGCCTTAGAAATTTACTTGAGAAGTTTAAGTATAGAGAGGAGCCAACGGAAGCCTCCACATGTCTCCTTGGCACAACTACTAAGGTAGGACCCAGAGGTGGATCCTCAAATGAGTGTGGACAAGCTTTGAGTTGAAGTGGGCCTGAGAGTCTCAAAATTCCCTGGTGACCCACCTCTCTGACTTCTAACTTTTGATGTGGGCCCCAGCGGAGTTGCGGATTATTTCATAACTTTTCTCCTCGTACAAAAAGGAAAAAAATTACAAAATGCTCCGACGACCCCCCTCTCTTTATAACTTGAAAAAATGCCACGTGTCCTTCTTCAGGGTCAAAGTAAGACTTTTTCCCTGCCTTCATATTTGTTGAATAACCAATTAGATGCTATCGAGGCTGTGGGGCCAATTTGGTATTTTTTACAAATGTGACCAAAGTGACAAATTTCACCAAAAAGACCCACCAGGCCACATCCAATCAGAAAGGACCACGTTTCCACAGATGTTGGGACAAAATTTGACAGGGAAAACATGACTGTGGAAAAATAGAAGGAAGGGGAAACCCCGAATTCACGCCCAAATTACAAATTCTTTCTCATGGACAGAGAAATGGAAAACAATATCTAGACTCAATGTGATCCAACCAAAGGAAAGGACTGACCATGGCAACCAAATGAAGGAAAAATATTTCACACATCAATACAGGGAGACAGAGAAAACTTCAAACACCCCAACCAAAAGAGAAAAAATAGGATAAAATAAAGGCAAGGGCCATCTTCCTACATAGAGCCCAACATTGAACCAACAACATCAAAACTGTAGAAAGAAAATAGCACAAAAATAGTAACACCAAGAACAAGGAGCCAACAACACTAACCAATAAATTTATTGAAAACTTTTGAAGAAACCCTGAAATCCTAGTGGAGTTTCAGGGCTATGGCAATGGTGGGGTGCCAGTTTGTAGACTTAAATTGTCATGTAATCTTTCCATTCTTCCATGCCGAGTCTTGAATGTTGTTAGAGTCACAAATTTGGCAGATGTGGACTTGCATAAGATCCATAATAGCACTACGTATAGTCAAGTAGTTTTTTGTGTTTTTCCTCCAGAGATTTAATCTTAGATTCTAGGGTGACAGTTTCCTCTTTTATGTTGGTGTTGGGGTCCAAATCTTAATAGTAAATTGAAGCATAAATTCTACATTATCCTTAAGGTTTTTAACAATATCAACTTCCATGTGGAATTTATTTTCCAAACTAGAGCCTTCTTCCATGGTAGGAAGAATTGTGGGATGGATATCTTCTGCTAATATTTCATTTTCTTTCTAGCTAGTGCCCCACAACTTCTGTGTCTTTCCTGTTACTACAAATAATCCTTTGAGGGGGTGGTTCCTAGATAGAGTTACGGTACATGGGGTTTTTAGAGTAAATATGAGTTTGTTTGGGAAGGGGAGAAACCATAGCAGGGTAGGGGTCATTGGCAACAACATTATATATATATATATATATATATATATATGTATGTATGTATGTATGTATGTATGTATGTATGTATGTATGTATGTATGTTGATTAATGAGATAAATGAATCCATGATGAAGAGGAACAGTCCTCTTGTGACCTTGAACTTTTAGAATAGACTTTTCCATTGATTGCAAAATGCAGTAAGAGATACTCACCTTCACCTCGCGCCTGAAGTGGTTAAGAAAGACCAAGTAATGTTATAGAATGGTGGAGAATCTTCCCTCTAATGTGAAATAATGCACCATCATATGTGTCACCTACTCATATGGCTTCATGATAGACGAAACTAGAATGCCTTCCTTTTTTATGTCGAGATTTTCTCCATCATCTAGAAAGATATTTTATTCTGCTTATCAATTTTGTTCTTGAAGAATTTGTTCCCCTCCATGCTTAGCCTGGTGATAAATGAGATGAATTATTCATTGATTTTAAAGTCCCTATCTCGAAAAGAGATGTTACGGTCTTTCCAATTTTCCATGAATTTGTAAAGAGATATACTGGTCATGCCCTTTTATGTGTTGGATGAAATTGGTGAAGCCCTCTATATTTATGGTCTCCCAAAGCTCAATCAGATCCTGCCATTGTGGGTCAAAATAGGTTCTACTCAACAAGGGGCACCACCCATTATGAAAACCCTCTGAGGATTCAATGGGCTAAACTAAAAGTTGCAACCAATACCAATAGCCCATTGACAACATGTATGTCTATGTGTTGCAGGGATAAAACCCACTTCCTTCTCCCTAAAATGCTCAGTATGAAAAAATCACTTAGTTTTCAAAATCATGGAAGAATAAATTATGGCATGCCCCAATTTCCATGGAGATCTTTTTGTAGGATTACACACGTACTGACACCACTAACTAAGAAGTACTGATGAAAGTGTTCATTTCATTTGAAATGATATTTCTAACTTCGTTGGGAGTGTCATTGAAGTTGTGACATTCCTTATAATCATTAATACAAACTCTTATATTTGCAAGCAAATTTGTATATTTTTTTCCTTCTCTATACACATGCTTGAAAATTATACTTAGACCGTTGCATAAATTATGGGATTCATTGATGAACTCTCTAATGGTCCAACTAGGAGTTAGGGACTTAGAGATAATATTGACAATATTCATTGAGTCACCTTTAAAAATGATGTTTCCCATGTTGATATTCCTAGAAATTCTAATTCCCCAGAGAGAAGCTAGAGCCTCATAGTAGTGGCTAGTTTGCTTACCCTTGTGACCAGAATATGTTGCAATAAGATGACCCTTGTGATTTCTGATTAGACCACCTTGTTTGACTGGACAAGGGTTTCCTTTATAGGAACCATCAAATTTCACCTTATACCAGCCTTCAAAAGGGGTAATCCATTGTATAAGATACTTTTCAATGCTTTGATTGGGGGTAACACACTGATATATATAAATATTCCATGCCTTAAGATATCTAACCTCCTCCTGTGGATATATGGGATTTTGGGGAGGTTTAAATTTCAAGATGTTTTCTTTATAGCCACTTTGATTTCATTGAGGATACTTTTAATGTTCTTGTTAGTATATCTGAAAATGATTGAGTTGCGGGCTTTCCAGATTCTCCAGATAGTGTGAGGGTAAATAATTTTCCACATGCTGCAAAGAAGAGCATGCTTGAAAGGAGGTTTCCATTGTATCCACTCTTGTATGATATTTGTTAGAATTTGAGGATTCTAATAAATATGGATTTAATCAACTTACATATTATATAATATTACAATAAATATTACAGCATAACATAAATAAATAAATACTTACAGGAAATAAATAACACAGGTGACATAGTATTCATAGTGAAAAACCCCAATAGGGTAACAACCACTTTGAAAATAACCTTTTACTTCAGAGAACTCATTTTACATCCAATAAGATCACCTCCTCCTTTGAAACCCTATTTACCAAGGGGTAAAACCTAATCATTTTATTTACACACCTTTGATATATTTCCCAAATATATCAAATGAGGACCTAAAGTCATTTTTATATAAGGTGATCGTGTATGTCTCCCGACCCACCTTTTCAACCTAAACGGTTTACACATACACCTAGGTTTATAATATTTAATATTATAAATATAATCATTTCATGATATTAAATATTTAACCTAAAATATATAACTAGGTTAGCATATTTAATAATAGAAATATAAATATTTCATCTTATTAAATATTAACCTATATATTAATGATGGACCCATATACATTAAGGGTTTGCCAGACCACTTAATCATTATGTTTCAACACTCCCCCTTAATGTTAAGTGGGATAACATAACATATGTCAATAGATTACCTTCCTGTGGGAGACTACAGGATTTACAATCCTTAAACCATAAAGGTTTTAGGTTAGCATATCGGTTTGAAGTAATTTTAACACTTTCATCATACTCAATTTACCTTTTAATACAAAAAGATTTGGAATCCCAAAGATCATCCTATGATCAGTGGCTAAGTATGATTTGTGAGTTTTACATGTTCTCACGGGTTCTCATAAAAGCTTATTGAACCCAAGCATATAGGATCCTTTTACAACCAAGGACCTCCTTCACAATATGCTTATACTAGATGTTTACCAGTAAACTCAATAGCACTAAATAGTTTACTGAAGACCACCTTTAAGATATTTCTACACTTCTTTCTCAAAAATAAGCTGAAGAGGTATACATGCCCGAAGTTCTTTTTACAAAAACTAAGTTTCATAAGGAGGTGACATTGTCATGCACACGCCCCCTCAATGGAAACACTGACGATCTAAGCTTTTCACGAAAGTGACAAAACTTTACAGCACTCAGGGACTTTGTGAATATGTTAGCAACCTGCTCTTTAGTCAACATGAACTTGAGATTTATCTCATTACTTAACACCTTCTCATGGGTGAAGCATATATGTATCTCAATTTTCTTATTCCTCTGATGTTGAACTAGATTCTTAATCAAGAGTAATACAACTCTGACCACCACATAGAAGAGGAATACTTCCTTTAGCTTCCATGTGAATCTCTACAGATAGCCATTGTAGTCACATGGCTTCTTTACTTCTTCCATTGTACTTATCAACCCCAGTAGAAGAAATTAAGACCGTTGATTGCATTTTTTTGTTCCAAGTAATGGTTCCTACATAAAAAAACTTGAACACATGTCTAGTATATTTTATAACACAACATCAGTATGGTTAGAATCACAAAATCCATATAAGATAGCATTTTCATTCTTATTATAATGCAACCCATAATTGATTGTTCCTTTAAAATATCTAAAAATTATTTTTTGTAAGATTCCAATAATCTCTAAAAAGGGTTTCTACATAAACCTTGAAGTAATTCCTACTGTATATGAAATATCCAATCTAGTTATAGTTAGATAAATCAAACTATCAAGTAACAACGTACATAAAATAGGATCAACTTTTTTCATAGTCAGATTTAGGATCAATATTTATTCCAACTTCCATTAAAGTGGAAAATGATTTATAATCAATCATAAGAAAAAAAATCAATATAATGGTTGCATATTTTGTTTTGGAAAATAACAATAGAATGAAATACATTCATACAAAGAACATGATGTGAGAGACCTAACTCATTCATTTCAAAGTATTGCTTCAATTTCTCTTTAATCTTCTAAATTAAATCAGAATTGTCACCAATCATAAGCAAATCATCAACATATATACATATAATAATAATATGTGAGTCTTGTTGCTTAATGAATATATCATTGTTAGAAGAAAAATTAACAAAACCTAACAGTTTAAAGAAGAAAATAATTTTCGCATACAAGGTCTAAGAGCTTGTTTTAAAACATACAAGGATTTCTCAACTTACAAACATAGTTTTCTTTACCAATTTCTTCAAATATTTTAGGTTAAAACATGTAAAGTTCTTCTTTTAAATTGTCATTTAAAAAATAATTTTTCTTATCCATTTAGTGGATTTTCCACCCAAATTGAGTGGAAATTGCAAATAAGACTCTAACAGTACTCATTTTAGCTACAGGGGAAAATGTCTCAACATAATCGATAACATGTTTCTAAGTGAAACCTCTAGCAACAAGTATAGATTTTTGTTAATACTACCATCATCATTATATTTTACTTTGTATATCAACCTAGACCCTATAATACTTCGTGGCTCATGTTCATACAAGGTAATTAATGCATGGTACATATGATGGCTTCTGGTCATTTTCTTAAGGTTAATAGGATTTGAACTTTCTAATATTGATTGAGCCCAATTTAATTTCTTATCTAGGAAGATAAGAGTTTTAGAAAATTCTATAGCATCAAAACATCATCATGACCATTTACTAAATTTGTATCAAACCATCATTTAGAAGTATTTAATGAAATAACTTCAAGAGAAGAAGACAACACTTTTAATAGAATCAGATCTAAATTTTATAGATCTAAACAAACTATTTGATCATAACTAATGATGTCATTACAATGCATACTAATTAACCTCCCATGATCAAAATAAAAACTCGCAATATAAAGGGTTTTGCATTATACCCCAGATTTATATAAAAAATATTTCCGACCATATAGAAGTGAAGAAGAGACCCCTAAGAATGCATAACAACATTTGAAAAACAAAATAGACAAAGATCCAGCTAGCTTAAATTTGACGTCTAAATGACCATCATAATGGCTTATTTTTGGTCTATCGTGACGGTCATTTGACAGTCAATTTTAACACAATGAAAGTTTCCTGGAACATACAAGCTTAAATTTGACATCTAAATGACCGTCATATTGTCTTATGTTTGGTCTACCATGACGGTCATTTGACAGTCAATTTCAACACAGTGAAAGTTTCCTAGAACATACAAGCTTAAATTTGGCATCTAAATGATCGTCATATTGTCTTATGTTTGGTCTATCGTGACGGTCATTTGACCATCAAAATTAATGAAGCCAAAACTTACTGTGTATTTCTATAATTTCTTCTTTTGTATATATTAGGAGGTTATATCTTAATACATTATAATAGCCTATTATAATTTAAAATATAAAAATATATACATTTTTTTAAAAAAGAGGTATATAGTTTATAGAATGTAAATAAAAAACAACATATAGTTCAAAAAATTATAAACTATAGTATATTTTTTTAATAAAAAAACACAATGACCAAATAAAAAACATCCGCCACTTGGTATGTAATTATTATTTTAGGTTTTTATAAACATAAACTATACCAAGGCGGTCCACATTAATATGACATGATAATTTAGAAACATAAGTTAGGATATTAGTTTTTTAATTAAACATGTCATACTTACCAATGCCACGTGAAAAACCTCAGAAAACGACATATGATTTAAAAAACTACTTAGGTTTTAAGTTTAAATTTTTTTAATATCTCACTTAGAAAAAAGAATGGGGCTACTTTAGAGTTGAAGTAGTTTTTACGGTTTAGGTGTCCATTTTTTATTTTTTTAATGAACAAGTATAGGATTAAACTTAGTAATATTGTTTACTAAGGCCACCAACCTTCAACTACCCACCATTCACCACGTCGAGCATTAAGATTAAAACAATGTTTTATAGTTTGGGTATGTTCAAAACATTTTGTTTTCAGAGCCCATACAAATGGGTTAGTTATGAACTATAGTATAAGAACTATATAAAATATAGAGTTTTCAACTTATATAAATTTTAATACGGTGCTTATATAAGTTATTATATAAACCTTATTCTATATATTTTTTAATTTTAAAAAATATAGTTATAGATTAACTATAAACTATAGTTTTTCAAATTAAATTCTTTTAGAGGGGTCCAAAGAACACGGGTATGAATTTACCTTCCGAAATATTTAACCTGCAAACATTTAAAATTATAGAAAACATGAAAATTATTTCATTTAGTAATAAATTCTTTTCTTTTTTGTATGTGATTTTCACGTAGGTAAATATTTGAAGCCCCTTTCACCTGTGCACACATCAATCTCCAAACAAACATTAATTCCATATAATTTTTAAAATGTCAATGAAAGTAAGAATCATATCATATTACATCTCCCCCCCCCCAAAAAAAAAAATAGGG
Organism: Taxus chinensis; assembly: GCA_019776745.2. Taxonomy (NCBI): domain Eukaryota; kingdom Viridiplantae; phylum Streptophyta; class Pinopsida; order Cupressales; family Taxaceae; genus Taxus; species Taxus chinensis. The sequence goes on along the minus strand of CM034151.1, from coordinate 593,753,738 downwards.
ATTTAAAATTAAAAAACCCTAAAAATTTTACCAAGAGTTTAATTGCACAAATGTAGTGCCAAAATAAATTGGAGAAAAAAATGAGACCAGATACTTTTAAATACCCTTTTAGGTTTATTGAAAAACCCGTACAAATTAAATAAATAAAATAGAAAACATTTAATCTTAATTTATTTAATTTACCTCGCTTTGTTACCACGTTAGAATTTGAGGATTCTAATAAATACAGATTTAATCAACTTACATATTATATAATGTTACAATATTTAAATAAAGATTACATCATAACATAAGTAAATAAAGAAATACTTACAGGAAATAAATAACATAGGTGACACAATATTTATAGTGGAAAACCCTAATAGGGTAAAAACCACTTTGAAAATAACCTTTTACTTCAAAGAACTTATTTTACATCCAGTAAGATAACCTCCTCATTTGAAACCCTATTTACTAAGGATAAAACCAAATCACTTGATTTTCACACCTTTGATATATTTCCTAAATATATCTAATGAGGACCTAAAGTTCTTTTTTATATAAGATGATCAGGTATGTCTCCCAACCCACCACTTCAACCTAAAATGGTTGAAACATACACCTAGGTTTATAATATTTAATATTATAAATATAATTATTTCATGATATTAAATATTTAACCTAAAGTATATACCTAGGTTAGCATATTTAATAATATAAATATAAATATTTCATATTATTAAATATTAACCTATATATTAGTGATGGACCCATATACATTAAGGGTTGACCAGACCACTTAATCTTTATGTTCCAACATATGCTCACCACAAATCATTTCACAGTGCTAGTTTCACACTCTTGTGTGAGAGACTTCATCATGGGAGAAGAAATTAGTGAGAAGATAACAAGATGGGTGAAAAATATCATGGAATATGATATGACTATCAAATCTAAAAAACTTATTGGAGGCAATGTGCTCTGTAATAAATTTATTGAAGATGCACAAAATGATCAAGAGGCTTCATTTTGCTTGAATGAATATCCTAACACATGCAACTAGATACAAGACATGGAAACGTTTCTCTCTTATGGTGCATACCCTCTTGGTCTAAGAAAGGAAAAGAGACAACATATAAGGATTAATTATATTACATATGCACTCATTGATGGTGTTCTCTTCAAAAAAAACATTGATGGAATGTTGCTGAGATTTATTGATGGTGCACAGGTTGACAAAGTGTTAGCAGAATTGATGGTAATATGCTTATGGATTTGATGCGTGTGTTATTGTCCTGACACAAGAAAATGAACAAGGACTAAAGAAACCACTAGATTTATTTAATCATATATTTAAGGATTATGAGTTGAAATACAGTCACATGGAAAATTAGGGCTACACCATCATGCATGCATTCAAGAAGTTCAAAAGTATGCTCACCACAAATCATATTAAGGTGGTAGTTTTTCACTCTGGTGTGAGAGAATTCATCATGGGAGCAAAACTTAGTGATAAAATATTGAGATGGGTGACCAAGATCATCAAGTTTGATGTGACCATCAAACCCATGAAGATTTTTATAGGTATCACGCTCTATAAAATTCTTCTTGAGGATGTTCAATATGATCAAGAGACTTCCTTATTTCTGGATGAAGAAATCCTGTGCGTTGAATATGAGAAAAATTAAAATATTCGAGCTTGTAGTTGGATGGAAGACATGATCACATTCCTTTCCTCTAGCATGTACCCTTATAGTTTGAGGAATTCAAAGAGAAGACATCTAAGGCTGAAGTTTATTACATATGTGTTGATTGGTGGTGTTCTCTTCAAAAGGAATATTGATGCTATGCTACTAAGATGTATTGATGGCACACGAGTCAAAAAATTGTTAGAAAAAGTTCATGATGGATTCTTTTGTGGACACTTCTCTTCCAAAGCACTAAAATTTAAAATCATTAAGGAAAGATACTTTTGGCCTACCTTGTTTGCAAATGTGCACAAGTGGGTCATAAAATGTATAGAATGCACTTTATTTTCAGGTAAAAATAAATTAGCAGTGCTTCCCCTCTAACCATTCAAAGCAGATCACCCTTTTGTTTAATGGGGTCTTGAATTCATAGGCATGATCAACCCACCTTCAAGCCATTCGAAGCAGATCACCCTTTTGTTTAATCAGGTCTTGAATTCATAGGCATTATCAACCCACCTTCAAGTGCTAGCCATAAGTGGGTGTTGATAGCTATAGATTACTTCGCTGGATGGAAAGAAGATATCGTACTCAAGGAGTCAAAAAATTCATACATCTTTGACTTTCTTAAACATATTGTAACAATGTTTTTTGTTCCTCGTACTACTATCTTTGTACGATAATTCAAAATCCTTCCTTTGTACAAGAATTTTTGATTGGGTTCTTATCCTTGGCACTTATTTGAAAACTTATTCTAGTTATTACCCCCAATGTAATGGCTTGGTAGTATCTACTAATAAGAAACTGATCAGAATCATGAAGTGAATAATGAATATTAACCAGAGGCATCGGCACAAAAAGGTCTCACACATGCTCTTGGCAGACATAATCACAGTGAAAAAGGTAATGGGTAATTCACCTTACAAACTTGTTTATGGTAAAGAAGCCAGAATTCCTGTATTACTTCAGTTTCCATCATTATAATTGGCCCTGTCGTTGGAACTTGAGGGCACAAACCAAAGCAAAATCTTGAAGAATTAACAAAATCTTCCATGATCAAGTTAAAACATCATCAACAATCAACCAAGCAGTGTTTTGATAAAAAAAAATGCTAGAGCTCAGAACTTTCAAGTGGATAAACTTCTCTTAAAATGGGATGTTGATAGAGCCAAACCAGGGTGCCATTCAAATTTTGATGAAATATGGAGTGGCCCATATGTTATCAGTTTCTACAAGGAGGCTAACTCTTTTGAGTTGTCTCAACTTGATGGAGATGTGCTACAAATCCCATTCAATGGTATTTATTTCAATAATTTCCATTAAATATTATGCATCATTATACATATTAGATTAGTCTCAATACCTTCAAGTGTTCTCTCCGCACATTTATTTTTTTGTATATAGTTTCTCTTCCTCTCACATGCTATTTTATGTGCACTCTTTTTTGCTTCTATATTCCGGTCCATGTGCTCCGAATATCAAAGGGGTTATTATAACTCATTGTCAGTTTCCAATAGTTTTGCACAAAGTTCTTAAGTAGATTTCAAGTAGTGTTTTTAGTGACTTTAGCATGTTCTTCAAGTTGTATATAATAATTTCATGTTTTCAGGTAGAATCCATGCCCAATGGATTCATTAAGGCCACTGGTCTCTTCATCTAGTTGGAAGATGTCCCCAAAAGTCTTGATATGACTGTGCAATCATATCATCGGTGGTGAGTTTACTAAATGGCTGATATAAGTTTCCATCTCGAGGCTCTGATAGCCCTTGGGTCTGAAATCCTGACACCCCTCTGATAGGGGATCATCATGTCGTAAACCCAACCTATAATAAGTGTGGGATGATTGAGGGATCTTCACCCCATATTCAAAATCCTATAAATATCATGGTAGGTTTCACCCAAAATTTCAATGCCCCATGTGAAAACACGTCCATGTTGCTCTATGTTCTAGATAATCGAGGCCCAGTAGTAAAGTAACTTTTCACCACCCTTGTACCTAGCTAAGAGCAAAGCTAGAATACCAATGATGGCAATGTAAAAGGTAGGAATAGGGGTGGAGGCAATTGATATTTATGTCATGCCATGTTTGGCATTGGTATGATTCTCAAATGCATCTCCCATGTATGTGGCCCACTAGCATGAATGTACCATATAAGTAACACTAGATAACTAGCAGATGTAAGTATCTGTGTTTGGGATATTCTCCATATCCCAACTCTGTGTAATATATCCCTCTTGGCCTAAATAAGACTGTTTAAAATCATAGAAATCCAATCACACTCTTTGTCATTAGTCCATCTGATATATGGACCTTGCATTCACCAAAACACCAAAAAGAGCAAGTTAGAAACATCTCATACAAAATAGTCTCATTAAAAACATCATAAATCAACACAAAAATAAAAAAAATCTTTCATTTCAGAGTTAGTCAATTTTTGCCTCTACTTCAACAATTATGTAACCACTACCTCTGTATAGAGTGGTGGTTACGTAATCTCCATGGTGGTTGTGGAACCACCCCTTTACATAGAGAATAAATTGTGTAACTACCATGAGCTTAGACCGGTGGTCCTGTCTGAAAAGGACGTGTCATACCCTACGACCCATAAATTCAAAAAAAGACAAAAAATGACCATTTTTGACAAAATAAAAGCCAAATACACCTAGGCACCCCCATGTGAACATTTTGAATACAAAATTAGAAAAAATAACCCCCCTAGGTTGTATTTTTCATATTTTTCACATTATAGGTTAAATTTAAATAAACGTAAATAACTTACCTATCTTTGAGCTACTACTGCTCTCGTTGGTGGGGTAACCATCACATCAGAATACTCTTTGATTTTATTATACTCACATGTGAAACCATCATAGGTGATCTAGAGCTCAAAAATCTCTAAGTTAGTGAGTGAAAATGATTTTTAAAAATAACGATTTTGGTTATATATAGCATGTCTTAACTCTATTTTGAGTGTGTTGTTTTGTAGGGATGGAGCACTAACGCAGGTAGATTTCTATCCCCGTGGACATGGTAAATCCTCTTATCATTTTATTTTAGTGTATTTTTTCAATTATACATTATATCTACACTTAAGTCCTATTTTATATTACATGTGGCGAGAAGCTTGGATTGGTGTTACTTCATCACACGAGCGTGTCAGCTATAATTTCTAACTCTCCCATCTTGGAGTGTGTACGATAGAAAATAAACATGTGACATTCTTCGCACTTGACCTCCCGAGATCTTGCTGAGACAACTGGTGTGGAATTTAAATGGAAGTGAAAGTGATGGTGGCGATCAAGCTAATTAGGAAACCTTATGTATTTGACATGTAATACTCGAATATGTAAATCTAAGGAAAAGAATGCTCTCCTAACCTAAAGGGGTGTGATGGTGTGGTCTGATATGATAGCTACTTGTAGACTCCAATAAATATCTAGTTCTGCTGAGATTCTATTGATTTGTTGTGGAATACGTGGAAAATAACCTGCAAGTGTCTCATATAGGTTTCCAGACAAGGTCATCGAAGTGAAGACAAGAGGTGTAGTGGAGCTACAGGGACTATGGGTGATTTTCTGGTCTTTTATAGAAATTCTTAGCCTAATCAGCTACTATGTTCAACAATGAAATTTTTGTAATAATATCGGGTGGAAACGGTGAAGATATGAATACCAATGTGCATAAACTAGTGTCAATATCTAGATTACTAGCAGGCCCGTTGGGTTACGGAACATGTGGATCAAAACCAAAGACATGTTGAGGTTAAGGCCCTCGTATGATCATGCACGAAATCAAACCCTATTTCCAGGAGCATTCCAAAAGTTGTAGGCTTGATTAGTAGCGATATTTAGTGTATCTAACTGTCCTATTTTCGCAATGTATGTTGTAGGTGTGCATAAGAATGCTAAACACAAACTTGTGTCAATTTCAGTTATTAGCTCTGGCCTGTTGGGTTATGGGACTAGGGGATCACAATTGTAAGTCTTTTCCTATTATAGACCATTGATGGTCATGCAAGATTAATGTATTTGCTTTCAGTAAATGAACTATCTATTAAAGGAAATCTAACCTATGTTTTTGATGTTTTCTCAATATATCGAAACAAAGCAGTAAAAAAAGATAATTTATGGAAAGTAAATGTTTTTTCTCTTTTCTAACTTTTTAGATAATGCATCTAATCTAATAACCAAATTAAATACAAAAAATTAGTTAGATGTAGCTAACTATTTATGCAAATGTGTGAATCTAAATCTAAAAATCTATTCTAATTCAATCAAAATCCTTCCAACCCTACCTCAAAAGTGAAGACAAAATCATAACCCTAATAGAGGTATTTCTCCCCATAGCTTCCCTAGTAATGTTGAAGATAAAACGTCCTACTGATTTGATCTACTTGAGATTATCCAGCTAATTGGAATGAATTTTTTCTCTACTCAATTTGATATGCAATTGAAATTAACAATTTGTAATTAACACTTTGATAAACAAAGCAAACAAATACATAACTCCAACCTGGAAGAGCAAGAACCTTGGAAAATCCAATAGTATCAATATTTGTCCCCTCAGTTATTTCCTTTCTTTCTCTAGGTGTTCATTTTATTCCAAATGATTGGGAATGAAAAGAACAATAACAATAGGATTGCGCTTGAGCAATGAAAACTTAGAAGCAATCTGGATGCAATACAAGTAAAAGAGAGATAGAACAAGAGATATGAGTTTGGCTATACAATACCTAGCAAGACTATGGCAACAAAACAATACAAGATACACAAAATTCTCAGGCCCTTTGCTTGAGTACAAGCATAGAATATATAGAAATGGAGGCTAGGTGGTTACTTCATGCACAAGGTAAGAAGAAGTGGTTCCAACCAATTAAATCTATTTAAAAATAGGAGGAAGGATAACCAAGCAATCAAAGATAATTTTAGACACTTTGGCTCATGGATGCATGCAAAAATAAAAATTAAGCGAACCATCGCATGTTTAAAACACACGTAAAGAATATGGAAAAAGAGGGCATGACCGTTACCCTGCTTGGACAGCAGTTCTGGCATTGAAGACCAAAGAAAGCATAGAAAGAGGATGGGAGATGGAGAAATACTTAGAAAAGTAAAGTAAGGCCATCTAGGCTACAAATATACACTGTGAATGGGTTTTAGAGCTCGAACACCTTCTTGAAAGGACTTTAAATCATCATTGGGGATTCTTGTAACCATTTTCCCGACAATGTAACACGTGTAATTTTGGGTGCGTACATACTGCCCCCTCGAAGAGGCATCTTAGCCATGAAAAGGTGTAAAATGTAGAGTCCAAGTATGGTGTTCCTGAAATCGGGAGTTAGAAGCTATACCTGACACACTTGTGTGTGAAAATCTCACCGCCCAAACTCCTGCTACCTACAAGACGAAAATAAAACTCAAGTGCAAATAGATAAAATATTGAAAAATAAAAACTAGATCAAAATCACAAGAGAACCTACCATTTGCATAGGGATGTAGAAATATACCTGCGCCAACACTCCCACCCTATAAACACATATGCTCAAAACAAGTTTAAAATAATATATATATCGAAACAAACTCACTTTTTAATTCATTTGTGCATTATTGATTTGCCGAATTTGGAGCTCTGGACCCATGTTGACCGTTTCTGATGCAAATACAGCTGAAACGACCATTACGAGATAGCAATAATGCCTCCACAAGCAGGAAATCGACCAACGCCTTCTCAGGTTAGTTATTTCCTCTTTTGTATTTTTGAAAAAATCACCTAGGGGGGAACATTTTCAATTTTTTTGTTTTAAATAAGTCCTTAGGGGGGCGTCTATAAGGAATTCTTTCATTTGGTCGAAAAAGGTCATTTTTGTCATTTTTGAGCATTTTTAGGGTTAAGGGCACATTTTGGGAAATTGGGTCAGGACCGCCCCCCATGACAAGGTAGCGGTCATGGGACTGCCACCCTGCACTAGGCGGTGGTTCTAAACAGAATGTCCAAAATGCACCTTAACTTGAATTTTTTCTGCGTTTTCAATATTTTGGTATGTTTTTCATGAGCTATCATGTGATGTACATTACTAACTTTCTCTTTTCTCATGTTTTGGTGAATGCAGAAGGAGGAGTACATACGCTGGAGCAAAGAGAGAGAGTGTGATTGGCTCCCTGGGATTCTAAATCAGCTAACCCAGGATGATGTGGATGTACTATAATGAGCGGGCATCTATCAGATAGAATGGGTGCCCCATGTCACCCCTGTTAGTCACATTCTGTGTGACTTATTCTCTTACTGGGATGTAGACCGGAACACTTTCCAGTTTCCAGGCATTAGGGGTGAGAGGACTATCACCTTAGAGGATGTATACCATATTCTTGGGCTCCTGATACTTGGGAGGAGACTAACATTGGAGACAGTGGGGTCCAGGGTTGTGATGACACAGTGGGCCACATATATGGGAGACGCCATAGTCTCATCTAGCATGAAGAAGGGAATGAAGTTTTGGTCCATTTCTAATGCTACCATTCCTATCCTTCGAATAGCTATCATGGGTATCATGTCCTCGAGATTAGTCGGGGACAAGGGAGGAGATACACTCTTATACTGTTGGGCCCCCATAATTGCACAGATCAATGCTCATGGCCATAAGTATTCCTGGGGGTAGATATTATGGGGACTACCTACCATGATTTGTATATAGTAGTCAGATTATAGGTACAGTCTTTAAGCCACCCCACTCTTGTTATGAGTTGGGTTAATGAGTGTTTCATCCCCTATGGCAAGGGGGGACTAGTATCAGACCCAAGGGTTGTTCGGGAAGCTAGATGGATAGGTATGTCAGTGCTCCAGACACCACATTAGTTAGTGGCTTCCTTTACTATGGAAGACATCACTGCCATTCCCTACTAAGACATGGAAAGGATATGAGGTGAGGAGGTTACAATGATGGTGGCTTACTCTTCTATAATTCAGCTAGTTGACAGAGCTGGGAGATTAGAGACTCACCCATTTGACTGAGTACCTCAGTAGTTCGGCCTTCCATACCTTGTCATGCCTCCCCCATTGGATCTTATTTATAGGACTATTCAGTAGGGTCGGAGGGGTCCTAGAGGGGATCCTGGTTAGACAATGGTTACTCTTGGCGTGTCTATTGTAGTTAAATGGGTGGTTCATTCTCAGTAGGTAGCTAGGGCCCCTTGAGCATCCTTACATCAAAGTGTGGCAGTTCTTTCTCATAGTGGGGAGGATGATGATCCAATTAAGTTGGACTCCAACTCTGCAAATGATATGGGAGATGATACGGAGGGGGGTTCTGTCAGAGAGGATACCAAGGAGGAGGATGAGGGGGCAGCCCCTTCAGAGGGAGAGGAGAGCGACCCTGAGTTGCTTGACACTCAAGAGATCCTCATAGCAACGCACGAGGAGGCGAGCACAAAGAGAGAGAGAGACTGGTCTCAGAGGAAACATTTAGAGAGGAAAATGAGTCTGTGATTGGACAGCGTCATGTCTCTGGATTCAGTGAGACTTCGCAGCCGCCAACAACACCTATAGCCGTAGCCGCTGATCCCACATGGATGTTGAGAGACTCGAGTATGTTTGATACTCCTTTCTCTTTTTTTTCTATTGATTTTTGTATGTTAGATTAGCATTCTCCTTTTGATTTACATTTTGTGATTTTCTAGCTCATTATATCTCTCTTTTTTATGTTCTTTTCTGTAGTGTCTACACATGAGTGGTGATAACTCATTCCTCGGGTGTGTTTGGACACCCTATTGATCCCCTTGAGGAAGACCCAGTCCAATTTGACTATGGATTCAAGACAGCCCTTAGTTGTCAGCCAACATACCAACTAGTTCACTCCTGTTTGGAAGGTGGCAGAGATAGTGACCTCCTTTCATACCTAGGTAGATGGATATGAGACTGTTGAGCACCTGGTGAGGTGGATCCACTCTCACAGTGAGGATATAGGTAGTGGGTTCCACCACGAGCACTCGCACCATTCAATCCATTCTCAGCATCATCACAGCCGTAGTAGGAGCCTTAGACGTGGTCATGCACCATTTGAGGGATCCCACAGGGATTGATAGGCCATTAGGCCTTTATTGTTTTGAGACCATTCTTGCTCATATGATTATTTTGTTTGTATCTTTTGAGCTCATTTTGAGTGTTTTGACCATGCCTAGTGCATGATGACATTGTATACAAACTTGATCTACTATGATATATACAGACTCTATTTTTGGTTCAGTATTCCATTGTGTCTGAGTTGACTCTCTTTTTGGCTTATCTCCCATGTGTACTCTAGATGTTTAGAATTTCCTCTTTTCTATGCTTTTATAATGTATGCGATGGATGTGAAATGATAACAAAATGATTTCTTTTTTTATTTCATAATGCTGATATATGATGATGTGAACAGAATGTGATGTTTGAATTTTATTTTCCTTAAGCAACCTTCAATACCTCATATTGTCTTGGAAAAACATGGTGACAAAATGATATGATAAGAAGAATGAATGTGTCCTACTCCTAGCTCCATGTAACTAGTAAGATGCGAGGGCTCATCACCGAGATCTAGAAAGGGCATAAGTTATGAAATTTTTTTAATGGTAATGATGAGGGAAAGACAATGGTTTGACATTACCAAATTGAGACACTACAACCTCACCCTACTCAAGTTACCTCATAGCTTAGAATGTGAATTGCTTTGTAGTTTATCTAGACTTGGATCCCTAGATGGCTACTTTGTTGACAAAATTTTGGTTTGGGATTTTAAGCTCTTTTGGAATTTTGGACATCTAACTCACTTTGTTTTTTTATTTCAGGACTCATAAAATTTGGGCAAATTATTTGTAACTTTCAAGTTTATTAACGAGACCCCTACTCCTTACCCCATGATACCAAGAGGAAGCATGGGCTCATCACCAAGGACAAGGAATAGGTGAGTAAGGACATTTCTCTCCTTTCCCAACCCTACATCACCAATAAGATATGCAGGCTCAACACCAAAGGTTGGTAGGGAAAACAAATGTGTAAAATAAAAATTTTCTGTGGATTTGCATTTGACTTACTTATCTAGACAAAATGTTTAGTATGTTCTTATTTCCAAAGATATTTTCATGGGATAGATGTGACACCATGAAGCTTCTAGAAAAAACTATAAGAAAAGACACCTAACCTAGAAAGAAACAATAAGAAAAAATAAGCATGTAGGCCCTTGTATGATCATGGTCAAAACTTTGTCTTATCTTTCTTGAACCGATGAGATGATTCAGAAATAATTGATGATACTATGAATATTTGAAGATATATGATCTAAATATTATGCCAATGTTTTCAAAAAAAATTAGGAGTTGCCATAAGAATAAATCCATTGATCAAGAATTTTACAAAATGAACAGGCGTATGAAAATGCAATACAGATGCAGTAATGTACATATAAAAATGTTGGTGGATCATTTGTAGTACCTCTTTAGGTGCAGAGATTTCATGGATTCACTAAACTCCTCACCTTCTAGTGTACACAGGTGAATTTCCCCATTTTTATACTACTCGATACGGACCTAACCACCTAGATCTGAATTTCCTTCCCTCGCTGGTATTTTTTTCTATCCAACTATGGATTCTTAATACCAAATCTCCTTCGTAGATCTCATGTCCGTAAACCTTATTATTATATTTCCAAGTCATCCAATCAGCATAAACATTGTGTCATTTCTCAGCATTCAGTCTAGCCTCATCGAGACTTTCTAACTGGAAGATTCGTGCTTCTTGATAACCCTCCTCCCCCAGGATCCCATGTATTGAAATACAAAGACTAGGTATTTCGACTTTGAGCGGTAGAACCGCCTTAGCACCAAATACTAAAGAAAAGGGGGTTGTCCCCATTGGTGTTCTAACTGAAGTTTTGTAGGCCCACAAGACCAAAAAATGATTTAGGTTCCAATCTCGTTTATTCTCCTTAATGGTTTTGATAATGATGGCCTTTAATGTCTTATTTGTATCCTCAACTTGTCCATTAGCCTGAGGATAGTAGAGAGAAGTTGTGTGATGACTTATCTTGAAATTTTTACACAACTTGCACACCTCATCATTTTTGAAAGACGTGCCATTATAAAAAATAATGACTTGTGGAACCCCATACCTATAAATGATCTAGTTCAAAATGAACTTAGCGATTACATAGCCAGGTACGATGGTAAGGGGCATAGCTTCTAACCACCTTGTAAAGTACTATGTGGTTGTGATTATGAAGTTATTTCCATCTGTTGATGAGGGAGAAAATTTCCTTATCAAATCCAAGCCCCACGTGGAAAAGTCCCATGGGGTTGCGATTGGTTGCAAAGTTTGTGCCTATATGTGGATCTCATGGGAGAACTCTTGAAATTTGTGACATTTACACACAAACTCTACTGCATCATGTTCTATAGTGGGCCAGAAGTAGCCCATATGATGTATTTTTTAAGCAATGGCATGGCCACCAAAGTGACCTCCAAATACCCCGCTATGTGATTCGTAAAGAATATATTCTTATTCCTCTACATCAACACATCTCAACAACATTCCATCAAAGGCTCTACAGTAGAGAATTTGTTCCAAACTAACATACTTAGTGGCGATGATGCGTAACCACCTTATTTTTTGTGATGTTTCCCCCTTTGGGTTTGTATGATCCATAATGAAGTGGACAATGTCAGTGTAACTAAGGACATGTAGAGATTAGGGGCCTAGCTTCAACAAAGTACATGCACACTCATCAGGAAAGTCTAAATCTACTAAATCACCTCCATCCAATGGATTGTTGGCCTAACTAATCCACAATGATTTGTCCCTTGATAGAATTCTAATTTATGAACATGTTAGTTCAAACTCACCCATTAGGGTTATGAAACACCTTGATTTTTTAGACAAGGATCCTTGTGTGAGAAATGTTCGTAGGTTGATCATATATGAACAATAACCCTTGTTTCTTGATTTAACATATAATTCCTTAAGCACTTTTGTTGTAAAGAACTATGGAAAAGCACTCCTTTCTCTGTCTTGTTTGTAATGTGTTTCATAATCAAGTAATGTTTAACTAATGAAATAAACTACAAGTTCAGACTTATCATCATCCTATTGAGCCAACATGCAAGCCAATGAGACATGCAGTAGATCATGAAATATAGGATCAAAGGGACAATCTGATCTTTGGCAGACATGAGCATGTGAGAGGAGATAATAAAAATCATTTAACTGACCTCAAATGCGTCATTACACTCCTCCATCCCATTGATACAATAATCATTTTTCAACAAATTATTGATCAGATGAATAATGAAGGTCAAGTCAGGGATAAACCTTTGGATTGCACTGAATTTCCAAAGAAAAGATCTGATTCCATACTCATCTGAGGGTGGAACCATTTCTAATACAACCCAAATTTTGGCCAGGTCACCATTAATGCCTCGTGAAGATATGATGTAACCCAAAAGGTCTTGCCTCCTGTTATGCACTGAATACAAACATATTTCATCAGATTCAACATGACATCATACTCGATTAAGCATGAGATAAGGATGTGACATCAAAGAACCTCCAGGTGATCACAACACTTCCTGGCCTTAGCCAAAAGGTCATCTACATGTAGGATTCCACAATCTTATGAATAAGGTCATGGAATATATAGGTCATTGCTTGCTGGTACATAGTGCACTAACATTATTAAGGTTGAATGACATGAAAAGCATAATAATAGAGTTCCCTCAAAGAGTTATGAACGTGGTTTTAGCTTGATCCTCTCTCAGAGATTCTAATTTGATTATACCCTGAAAACCCATCCATGAGAGATATCAAATTCAAACCCGGCTGTCCTGAGTCAACAATAATGTCAATGGATGGTAACGGGAAATCATCTTTGGGGTAAGCTTTGTTAATGTCCTTAAAGTCTATACAAATATAGATCTTTCCATTATTTTTGAGGATGGGGACAATATTAGATACCCGTTGTGAATAATTGACTAGCTTGATGAATCCCACCTGGAGAAGTTTCATTACTTCTTCTTTCACCATGAGGACCACTTTCAGCTTCATGGGTTTCGACTTCTACTTAATAAGTTTAGCATTAGGTTTGGTGATGAGATTGTGAACTGCGATGTGTGGTGTAATCCCCGTCATTTCCTTGTAGCTAAACAAGAAGGATTTTTGATGTTCCTTGAGGATTTGGGTATGTATTTCCACTTCCTCTAGAGTTAAGGAGGACCCCATTTTTAAGATCTTTGGCTCCTCCTTAGTTCCGATGTTTATATCAATTATTCCTATCAATTAAGGAGGCATTGCCTTCCTCAAATTTTGATGAGGCTGGAGGAAACTCCAAGTACCAATCTTCTTCTACCTCATAAATATAAAGATCCTTTCCTGGAGAGGACTCAATCATGGGATTCCTAAAATAAGAAGAGGAATGTGGGATTAAGGAAAGGTCTATCTCATGATAGGGTAAGATGTAGTTCTGCCAAAGCGTTTAAATAAATTAAAGTCAATTTGTCACTATTAATGTGCTCTAAACTATTGGGATGACTCTCAGTTTCTATGTATGTCAACATTGGGGTCATTGGTGCTTTACGAATCAAGGGTTTGGCATGAACTGAAACCATGAATTTGGTATCTTCCAAGTCACTACTTGGGCTAAAGCGTGAAGTGGAAGTTACTATAGAATCTACAAGAAGGTTCTGTTCATGTGGAACTACTTTAATTGAGATGAAATCCAACCCTTTTGTTAGACCTAGCACTGTTGTTTTGTAGAGTTATAGGTGTTCATCCCTAGTCTCATATACCTCGGATATCTAATTTGTGACCAATTGTGAGTCACCTGACACTCTAATATTGAGGATGCCCATTCTATTAGCCACAATGAGACCTAATATGAGAGCCTCATATGCATCCCCATTGTTTGTACATTCAAAATTCAACTTGAAAGAAAAAGGTAGAATCCTTCCTTTGGGAAAAATAAGGATCGCACCTGCCCTAACACCAAAGTGACACTTGGCTCCATCAAAATAGAGAGTCTAACAACTACTCGAAAAGATGGACGTTAAGTCATCCTTTGTACCTTCCCCCTTTACCTCAGTTTCCTCGACCATGTAAACCTCATCTGCTGGAAGGGAACTGAGTCCCAAGGCATGTCCCATACCCATGGAATCAAAGGGGATAATGATAGGAAAATCCTTCTCTAATAGCTCGAAAATATTTTCTATGGTTCCTAGCGATATTGTCTCTACAATAACAGTTTCATCCTTGACCGCCGAAATACCCTCGATCAAACCCGTGACTTCTAACTCTATTGTAGGAACTAGTTTTTCTTCTAGTACCACACTTGCAGGTTTGTTTAACTGATTCATGGGAAGCTCGAATTTAGAGTGTACCCCCGGGTCTTTTCTTTAAGTTGGCCAAATGTATATCAAAGGGTTTTAGATCACCTTGTGCCACAATTACTTTCCCTAAATGCAATAATCTAACCTCCTAGAATAGAGTAGAGGGGATTTCCATCATGTGGTGGATCCAAGGATGGCCAAGGATCATATTATAGTTAGTTTCCTGGTCTATAATATAAAACTCAGTGAGTACCATATTGGGCCCAAGAGTAACCAATAATATTATGGTTCCAATCGAGGTTGCCTTGAGGCTATCGTATCCCCTCAGTGTGTTTCACGTCAAGGAGCAATTGGCCTCCCCATACCCCTAACTTCTGAAGAAAAGAGAAGGGGACTATGTTAGTTTTTGTCCCATCATCAATCATTGCACATTTTACATAGTTATTGTAAATCCAAACTTGTATAAACAAAGACGAGTCACCCCTACGAGCTATCTCAGCATCTATGGGCATCTTACTGATGTGAAACACGAAACCAATATCTCTTGCAGGCTACCCTGGAGGACTAAATTCAAAGTCTATGTGATTTATCTATGCCTTTGGCAGAGGGGTAACATTAATCAAATGGCCAAGACCTAGTGCTTCTAACATAGTGGCTCAATGAGGAGGGGAATTCTTCAGTAGATCCAAGAAGGAGATGTGTGAAAATGTCTTGGTTAAATCATTGATTAAATCATAAGCCCTTACTAGGATTGCTTAGTGCATCATGAGCATTTTCTGACATAACCGGATAAATCAGGATTGGCTGCAAAGAATAATCCTTGGTTCTTGTAGTAACATTAATTTGGGGTTTGGCATCTAACCATACCAATCTTAAAATCTTTGTTTGCTGGCAACAATCCAAAGGAGGTGCCACCTGTGGTTTTGACGAATTTCAGGCCTCATGATCATGAGTCCCTATTAAAATACCTTTATTCAAACCATTGGGATCCAATTTATTGTCCTTTAGACGTGTAGGGAGAGGATCATTGAAGATCCCTAATGGTGTTTTCTACGGAGACACTGGTCCCATGTAGGTGTTTTGAATGGGTGCAGTTGGGTTTTCCAAAAACATGTCAAAAAATAACTATCTTTGATCTTCTGGAAAAATCTGTAAAAACTTATTATAATCACTGCAAGTTCTTACGTCATGCCTGCGAATCCTATGGAAACCGCAATATAAGTCAAGATCATAATCCCAAGGCCTTTGGTTTGTTCCTTTTTTTGGTCCGAAACTACGTTTATTATTTTTTTGTTTATCGTTATAATTAACATTTTGGAACCATTTCCCTTGGTTCTTAAGTTGGTTAGGGTATTGACTAGGGCTTGGGGTCAGCATTTTCCTTTGTTGCTAAGGTTGTTGCTGTTTTTGGGGACGATTAAAATCCACAGTGTTTACCAAGGGTGAGAAATTTTTGTTTCTCTAATTATTTCCATTATTTTTGTTGTTATTTGTAGCACTTGTACTGATAGGATTAACAACATTAGGCTTTTTGGGCTGGTCAATCACACCTTCGATCGTGACCTCCACAATTCTTATTAAGGATCTTTGTCCTTGATTGTTGTTCATGTTGTTGGAGTAATCGGGATTATTTTGATTGGAGTGACTAACTTCTCATTTTCTCCATAGGTCTTACGACCACTGTCAATGGCCACTTGGTCAATTCGAAGAACACCTTATAGTACTTCCTCATAGCTCCTAAGTGGGAACTTTTAAACCTCTTCCTTTGTCTCTCTATTGAGAGAGTGGAGGAATAAATCACAAAGATTTGTTTGATCCATGTTTGGAGCACTTTTGGAAGAGTAGAGAACCTGTCACCACCTCTGAATGAAGTGGGCTACAGATTCATTATGTTCTTGTTTGATGTGAAGAAATTCTCTAATCCCTGTTCTTAGCAACTTATTCATATCGAAATCCTTAATGAACTCTAACAAAAGTTGTTTAAAAGAGTGTATCGAGGCCTCTGGTATTCTATAATACCAGTCAAGAAACGATGTCTTCTAACGTCTTAGGGAATATTTTTTTCAACAACTTCATCCCACTGGAATAACTCTCGAATGGGTGTTGCGTAGGCTTTGATATGAGCATTTGGGTTGCCTTCCCCTTTATACTTTGGAAGATCAAGCAATGGCCTTGGGAGCATGATTTTCCAAATGGAAAAGTCCAGAGGCTCCTTTAGGTACTCATATTAGGTTCCCATTACATACATTTCAACCATTTAAGGTCCTTGTTGGGGAAGTACAGGTTGCATTGGTTGCTAAAGCAGCATGGAGTAGGTGTTTATCAAAGCATATGGCATTCCCTGCGGATAACCATAAGGACCTAGATAGGTGTACGTATCTCCTTGTGGGGTGTCTTAGAATACATGTTAAATATAGGGGGATTGGCCACTTTGATATGGAGATAAAGGCAAGAAGATAGGTAATGTCGCATTTCCAGTTGGTATAGAATTTGAGAACACACTTCCAGCCAGCACCTGTTGTAGGTATCCATATGTGGCATGAGGAGGCATACCAAGGTACCCATCCCCAGTTAATAAATCCCTAGGGTTTGGAGTATTCATGTAGAGTGGACGATTCTATGTGGTAGGTATTTTCCCATAGTTTTGTGGGTAGGATAGAATCCACACTTTCCCCTATGTATGAGTTCTACATATTTTTGGCAAGCTCTAACTCTTTGACTTTTTCTACCAAAGCTTAAATGACATCACCCGTTGACAAAGAGGTGTCTTGCTTAGGTACCTTTTATTGAACCCTTAGAGGTTGTTGAGGAGTATGGTATCCTACTATGAATTTTTCACGATGTTGCCACCCCTCGTTGGTTGTATTTTCAGTTGGTGACTAGGGTAGCATTATCGTTTTGAAATAGAACATCACCTTGTCATTGCAACCTATCAAAATATTGGTTCGTATTCTTGAAGTATTGTTCACTCCTAGCATAATGTGTTAAATACTCCTCATCTAGATGGGGTGGGTTAATCAGATTGCACGCTAATGGGTTGTCTAAACAATACCTGAGGAGATGAACTTGCTTCACCAGTGAATGTCATGTTATTTGAACTTGATTATTCGAGGGGACAAGTCTGAGTGACCTAATCAAGTTCCTTAATGCATACAGAAGAATTAACATTGGTTCCTTGAAGCAGAGGGTTTTGTGCGGATAATCAACTGTCTGTCCAAGTGGAAAGTGAAGGTGATTGTTGTGGTATACTTGATTGGTAATGTTACATGTCAAACCCTGGGTTGGGCCAACCGTACTTGTCGTATCCTGACATATTCGGGGGGTATAATAATACCTACACATTAAATGATGGACAGAGAAAGTGGAAACGTTTAGAGACTAGATCTTAACATTAGGTTCACCAATTTTGTATGATAGAAAATCAACATGTGACCTTCTTCACACCCAAACTCCTGAGGTCGTATCGAGACAGCCGGTGTGGAATTGAAATGGCAGTGAAAGTGATGGTGGTGATGAAGCTAACTGGGTAACCTTATGTCTTTGAGATGCAATACTAGAATCTAAAAATCTAAGGAAAATAATGCTCTCCCAACATGAAGGGGTGTGATGGTACAGTCTATTATGATAGCCGCTCAGAGACTCTAATCAATGTCTAGTTCTGTCAAGATTATATTGAGTGGTTGTGGAATACATGGAAAGTAACCTACAGGTGCCTCGTATGGGTTTCCAAACAAAGTCATGGAAGTGAAGACAAGAGGAGTAGTGGAGCTGCAAGAACTATGGGTGATTTTCTGGTCTTGTCCATAAATTCTTAGCCTGATCAACTGCTATGTTCAACAATGAAAGTTGTGTAATAATATCGGGTGGAAGCGATGAAGATATGAATACCAATGTGCGTAAACTAGTGTCAATATCTAGTTGACTAGCAGGCCTGTTGGGCTGTAGCACTTGTGGATCACAATCAAAGACTCGTTGAGGTTGAAGCCCTCATATGGTCATGCATGCAATCAAACCCTATTTCTAGGAGCAGTCTAAAATTTGTAGGCTTGATTAGTAGCTATATTCAATGTATCTAACTATCCTATTTTCTCAGTCGTATGTTACAGGTGTGCATAAGACTGTTAAACACAAAATTGTGTCAATGTCAGTTATTATCTTTGGCCCATTGGGTTATGGGACTAAGGAATCACAACTGTAAGTATTTTCTTGTTGTGGACTGTTGATGGTCATACAAGATGAATTGATTTGATTTCAGTAAATAAACTATCTATCACAGGAAATCTAACCTATGTTTTTGGTGTTTTCTCAATAGATCAGAACAAAATAGTAAAACAAGCTAATCTATGGAAAGTAAAATGTTTTTTACTCTTTTCTAAATTTTTAGACAATACATCTAATATAATAAACAAATTAAATATAAACAATTAGTCCAAATGTAGCTAACTATTTGTGTAGATACGTATGAATCTAAATCTAAAAATATATTCTAATTCAATCAAAATCCTTCCAACCCTACCTCATAAGTGAAGAACAAACTCATAAACCTAATAGAGCTATTATTCCCCATTGCTTCCCTGGTAATGTTAAAGAGAAAAATTCCAATTTATTTGATCTAATTAAGATTATCTAGCTAATTTGAATGAAATTATTACTCTACTCTATTTGATATGTAATTGAAATTAACAATTCGTAATTGAACAATTTGATAAACAAAGAAAATAAATACACAAATCCAACCTGGAAGAGTCAAGAACCTTAGAAAATCTAGTAGTATCAGTATCTGTCCCTTCAGTTCTTTCCTTTCTTTCTATGACTCTTCATGTGAGTCCAAGGGATTGGGAATGCAAAGAATAACAATAAGAGGATGGCACTTGAGCAATGGTAACTTGGAATAAATCTAGATGCAATGCAAGTATAAGATAAATAACACAAGATATATGAGCTTAACTATGCAATTCCTAGTAAGATTATGACAGTAAAACAATACAAGATACACAAAATTCTCAGGCCCTTTTCTTTAATACAAGCATGGAATATATAGGAATGGAGGATGGGAGGGGCCTTAATGCACAAGCCAAGAAGGAGTAGCTCCAACCAATTAAATCTATTTAAAAATAGGAGGAAGGAGAACCAAGAAATCAAAGATAATTTTAGACAATTTGGCTCATGGATGCATGTAAAAAAGAAAAATTAAGTGAACCGTCACATGTTTAAAATATGCGAATGAAGAATTTGGAAAAAAGTGAGAAAGACCATCTACCCTATTGTAGGGCAGCAGTTTCAGGACCGTCCACCCTACTTGGGCGGTGGTTTGAGAACCACCACCAAGGAAGGGTGGCGGTCCTAGAACTGAAGGTCAAAACAAGCACTAGAAAGAGGTAGGGGAGATGGAAAAGTGCATGGAAAAGTTAAGAAAGGCCATCTAGGATACAAATATACACTATGAATGGGTTTTAGAGCTTGAACACCTTCTCAAAAGGATTTTGAATCATCAATGGTGATTCTTGTAACCATTTTCCTAATAATGTAGCACGTGAAATTTTGGGTGCATATAGTAACCCTTGAAGTGGAAGTGACCTATTTACTAGGATACTTCTTCTTATTAAAAAATAGGGCATCAAGTATATTTTTGTACCCTTTGGATTTTATTTTTTTGCAAACTAGGGTAAACTCGGGAGAGTTTTTGTTCTCCTTGAGAATAGGACTCAAAGCTGGGGTAAGCTCTCCATCCTCCTATCAGGACTGGGGGACTTCAACAATCCTTCAAAGACCTACATAGTGGGATGAGAGTCAGCCAAACTGCTGGAACATTCTTTGACTAGTGTGCACTTACTTTCTCCCCTATTAGTGTCTGAAGGATATAGGATTTAGCCGCATTGTATAAAGAAAATATCTTTGACAAGGATCTGGCTAGATTACTCCATATCTATACTAGGGATTCCCTTTGGATTCAATCCCTCATCTTTAGGTATAAGTTATTCAGGAGTTGTAAACGGGTTGCCTTTCTGAGTCCAAAACTCAATTTGAAAGGGGCCATTGAAAATGGTATTTCCTCTTGAATAGGAGATATACCACTATCTTTAATGTGTCCACCATCGTAAGGTTGCAGAATGACCTTGACAGTTTGTGAAACCTCTTAGTCCAGAAGGCTAAGAGAAATCATCTTTTTCTCTTCAACCTTATAATCTGAAAATTCTTCTTTTAGATCAATTTTTTTTAGCAGAGTCTTGGGGACCCAAAGTGATCTTCAAGTTGGTTGCTTCTTAGTGGGCATTTTGAAGGCCATTTCCTTTGCTTGGAGTTTCTTTGGTGTCTTATTTTTAGACTTCTTATTGTTCTTATTATTTTGGTTGAGGGATTTTGTATTAGGGAAATTTCTAGTGAAATGTCCTAGTTTATGAGATTTTTCACTCCTCATTTGAAAATATTCATCGATCATGGTTTACGTCCAAGGACCATATTTCTTCTAGAGAACAATATGATCTGAGAGATATTATTCAATATCTACAGAGACACAAAATCTAGCATAAGTCAGTGTAATTTATTTCTAGTTGAGTTATCCAACCCAATGGGAGAACCAATCAAACTTGTAATATTTAACAGTATCTCATCATCCCAGAACTGTAGAGGGAGGTCAGGTAGTTGACACCAGAGAGGGACAGTATTAAAGTTTTTTTAGCATAAAAACCTAGGTACCATCATTTGATGAAAAAACCCTTGTTTCCCATGCACCAAGGGCCTCTCAACAAAACAACATCTATTTCTTCTTGATCAGTGAATAAGAAAAAGAAAAAACCATTAAAGCTATGAAAATGAGTGTATATTAGTCATTTTTGTTGAATTTTTTAAAATTTGAGATTTTGAATTTTTTCAGCATTAGACAGATGGACAAGAGTGATGAGGGAACTAGTGACCCCTAGGATAGGAGCACCCAGATCCAGGCGCTAGTGTTCTGCTCCTGCATGCCCCAGTTCTGTATCTGGGCACCTTGGTCTAGAATGTGTGCATTTTGTGTAGAATGGTATAAATGTGATTTGCAATGTATATTAATGTGATGAGAGAGTGTTTTCAAGTTTTATAGTGATCTAACATTGTGATTGTTGTCATTTTTTATTGTGTAGAGAGACATTCACTCGAGGGATTTCCACAAGGGTCATCATATGACTACTTTGTTTGGGCTAGGGTTGTTAGATGAGGATTGGGATGTTATGGATCATATCTGCCTACAGCACATATCACAGATGGGGGATGTGCCCCATAATATGCTTATGCTGATTGCATTGTGTGAGAGGTGGTGTGTGGATACTTGCACGTTTTTGTTTCCTACGAGTGAGATGAAAATTACTTTGGAGGATGTGTTCTAAATATTGTGCTTGTCAGTTATTAGAGAGAGGGTAAAGGTTATGCCATTGGAGGATATGGAGAGGTGGATGTGAGTGGCTAGATGATATTTTGTGGGGACTCAAGTACCTACCAAGGCCCATATCATTTTGGATGTTATCTTAAGGTTTGGGGTTCTGCGTTTATGTAATTTCATTACCATGGTGATTGCTTCATCTATTACATTGGAGGGGGGAGGTATACACATCTTATATAATATGTGTGAGATATACCACCGGATAGAGGAGGAGAGCACTAGATATTCGTGGGCACAATGTATGATGTCCCACTATATAGAGACCTATACCGGTTTACTCATGATGATCATAGTGGTGGGATACGAGCTACTACTCTTTAGCATGTGTGGGCGTATGAGCATATATCATTGTTGAGGCTAGTTGGATGTCCATGAGGAAATTGGGCCAAGCCAGAGATATATGCAAGGATGTGGATTATTATTTGTGGGCATAAGATGGATGCAAATGCCTCCAAGTCATTGATAGATAGGATGGGGCCTGAGGTAGTTACATAGAGGCCATTCTATGATTATGAAGTATGGCCAGAGCATGTTGTGGAGATGGAGTGTATATGTAGGACTATATGGTTGGAGGACCAATTTCCTGGAGTGGTCAAGCTATTCCAAACGGAGAGATTATTGCGACAATTTGACATGGCTCAGAACATTCCCCTAGAGCCATATATATGGTTGAGAGCTAGTAGAAAACCTAAGAGAGTTTGAGTGAGACAAGGGTTGATGGAAGAGCAACTAGTGCCCCCTGGGCCAGATGAGGAAGATGTGGCAATAGAGCTGATAGACTCAGACGAGGTAAGTGCACAGAGGTGTACCATACATGGTGAGCCGCACATCGATGGGTATTTTTTTTCAATTGTTCACAGACATAGTAGGATTACCACAAGGAGGAGGAGGAGAGGGGAAAGCACCTTCCTCTGACCATGTAGTAGTAGTTATAGCAAAGCATGAGTGTGTGTGTGTGTGTGTGTGTGTGTGTGTTTAGTATATATTTTTTGCCTATTTGATAGTGATGGTTATCTTATGTGTTTTTCTATTTGCTTTATAAGGGATGTATATTGGTCTTTGATAGTGTACACATCAATCTGCACATTAACATGGAATGTGCCCACTGACGTACTTGGTAAGGGTATACTTGAGCAATTGTATAATATAATGAGCGAACATGCCCATTTATTTGATCCAGTAGCCATAGCAGTGGCAACATGTATTGTGTTACTAGGAGAGAGGGACAAGGCACATGATGAGACTCAATAAGCTAGAGAGGTAGTGGGCGGTGGTCCTCTAGTTCTAGATGTGTTCACATGATACGTGGATTTAAAGGGACATTTTACAAAGTAGTCTATGGAGAATACGATATTGCAGAGATAGGTTGAGAGGTATCGATGCCATGAACCGTGGCACAGAGTTAGTGGAGAGAAATCTAGCTCTAGGGATCTCACAGTACCCGAGATCGATAGTGATGATGAGATTTGATTTTTATTATCGTGTATGATAAAGGGGAGGTGCCCCCTAGTGATGATTTTTTTTTGTAATGATGATTGTATTCACTATTTATGTATGGATACATGTGATTTACATATTATGAGCTTATTTTGTGGTGTTTTGATATCACAATGTGGTTGATGATGTATGATTTGGTGATTAGTGTTGGAATGAATGTTATGTAGTTATATATTGTTAGTGTATATTGTTTTAATGCTCGCACTATGATGAAAAATAAAATGTGTAATGTGGATGATGATAGATATCGTATGTAATTTGTTTGATGAATTGAGTGAGATGTTTACTAGTTGAATGTAATTTCTAATGCATAGTTAGTGTGATGATGATATTAAAATGTATGTAAAAATATATATAATGTATGATTATTGAACTAATGTGTTGTGATGAATGTGTGTCATGATAATGTAATGTAATCTTAATATGTTAGTGTGATGAATGGAGGGAGATTAGTGATTTCCCCCCAGCATACGGATGATTAGGTTCATTTAGTTAAGACCCTTTAGCAGTCAAAAATGAACCATGGAAAGTAAGAATGCATCATCGAGAAATGATTGGATGTGCTAGATGAAAGATGAATCTGATATCAAAACTCTAGATTTGATAATGAATTTAAGCAACAATAATTTTATATCAACATGTGTAAATAGAGAAAACACATAAACAAATAAAATATAGAGAATAATGGAGCAATTTTTATTGATTATTGGAGGTAATTTTATACAATTTCTTGCTCCTATAACCATGGAGTCAGGTCTCATCATCTTATCCTCATATTTCTCCTCTAATCCCTAGTCTTACTCCTAATCCCAAGATAATCTCACACACTCCTATCTCTATGAGTTGTGCATGACAATTAATTTTGCACACTCACATATTATTTAAATATTAAATAATACTAATATTCAAACCATATTTTCACACTATGAACACTAATTCCCTAACATTCACCCCCTTAGTGTGAACATGGGTGAGTTCTGTCTAGTACCTGCTCATGTTCTACAATTCGATGGTTTTCAAAGAGTACTATCAACTCCAATAGGTTTTCTAGTGGAACCATTAACCACTCTATATATGATTTTCTAAGAGATTCACAAACTCTCAAATTGGTTTTCTAGTGGACCACCAACCACTTTCATAACCATGGATTCAAGTCTCATCATCTTATCCCCATATTTCTCCTATAATCCCTAGTCTTACTCCCAATCCCAACATAATCTCACACACTCCTATCTCTATGAGTTGTGCATGACAACTAATTCTGCACACTCACATATTATTTAAATATTAAATAATACTAATATTCAAACCATATGTTCACACTATGAACACTAATTTCCTAACATAATCGTGTGATGAAAGGTTCTTATAGAAAAACCCTCAATATCCGTGTAATAACTGTAAGAACACAATCACATCATCAGGGGGTAAGGTGATAGTAATCACCTACTAGAAACCAAGATGGTGTGAAGCATTGGAAGCATTTGGTATGGATGTAATGTGACCATATGAATCAAATTGAATATCATATGGAGAAGTGGTGGGATGTATGAATGTAAAGGGTCATGAAGGACCATGTGAATTTTTTATGTGATGCTGTGGATAATATGGATGAAGTGAAGGTGATGGATGTGATGATGCATCGGTGTATGGCCTTTGTGGAGAGCGTGTATGAGTAACAGATTGTAGTGGTGGTCGTACCATGTCCTAAGCACCAAATGGAGGAGAAAAATAAGCTTTAGTAGAAACTCTCTAACGAGGTAGAGGAGATATGGATCGCTCCCGTGAGTGAGAGCCAAAGGAGATGATTCCCTTATCCTCTAATTATTGTAATCTATCATGAAGGGGAAAAAAAGCATTTTCCCTATGGACGTTTATGTGATGTTAATTACAATGAGATTGATCATACTGAAGATGCAATCGATGTTTTGGATGATGTTGGTTAGATGGTAAGAAAATGAGAGGCTTTTCAATTAAAGTAAGCAACACATCATGAGGTCTAGTATGATGAGAGAAATGAAAAGGCTCACACGACCTTGGCAGAGTGGAAGGAGAAGTAGCTTGTCATGGAGGAGGAGAAGAAGTATGTGTTTATAATGGTGTACATTGAGCTTGTTTGTTAAGAAAAGGTGGAGACCGTGTAGGATTCTCAACTGATGTCAATGGAGGAGAACTAAATGATACAACTACAGTAGATATGCGTGGAGGATCAATGATATCTGTCAAGAGAATATTGTGTTCTAGGTCTATAAATCTATATCATAGAATAATGAATGAATCACATGTATCATACTACAATATTTTCTTAAGCACGAGAATCAAAATATGACAAAAAATGAATTTATTCTCAAGGTCGATAGGTCGGAATACTAGCTGACGCATACAAGTGTTGAATCATAAGATATAATCCTTGATAGATTCAGATGAGATGTTATGTAAAGTAGGTAAGTGGTCATCAGTAGCTAGAGGGCCATTGTTGATGATAAAATGATGGAGGAAAGCGTCCTCCATATCATAGATTTCACTAATTAACCTAAATGGAAGATGAGTGTACCATTGTAAGGCCTCATCAATAAGAATATATCAAAAAGCCTTAAGCAACAATCTATCCTTAGAATAAGAGGCCATAGCCATGCAGTAATAGAGGAGATAAGCATGAGGGTCACCAGTACCATCAAAACATGTGAATGTAGGCATGATAAATTCCTTAGTAAATGCATAATAGTGAATCTTCTTGGGAATAGGGTTACCATGTAATGATTTATTATCGACATAATCATAGTAATCCCTACTTTATAAAGGGAGAGACTAAAACTGAGATTTGAATAGACTTACAACATGCATGAGAGAGATGATTTCTTGTGAAGGATTCGTGGAAGATGGAAATAATGTATCAAGAGGTCGTAACTTTCCATTCTGAGTGATCATAGGAATATCAAGAGATGATAAAGGAGATTCCAATGCTAAGGGCACACTAGGAGTAAGTGTCAGAGAAGCTATAATAGATGATATAGATGGAATTCCCATAGTAATGATAGGAGTAGCATCAGAAAGATCCCTAGGAGGTGAAGTGACCGATGGAGACACATATATAGGAGAGGATGGACTAATAGGTGTAGATGATGTAACAAGGGGTGGTGAAATGGTAGGCGAAGAAGAATCAATGTATGGAGATGACTCATGCACTATAGTAGATGAAAACTCATGAGAAGGTGATAATGGAGATTCACAGTCAGTAGAGTAAAAAGTATAATAATCATGGTTATCAACCATTTCATTATATAAGGACTCAGAGATGATAATATCACTAAGAATGCTATCAATAGGATCATCAACATAATATGAACATATATGAGAACTAGTATGTGATGAATGATGAGAAGATATATCAGAAGTAGAATAAGCATGAGAAGAAACTATAGCAATGACATGACTAGAAGAAGAATTAGTGTAGTCACAAAATCAAGCACTTTAGGCATTATTTAGGCCGGTCTCATACTACTCTTTAGAACTAATTAATCCCATCTTTTGGCTTTTTTTTTACCTTTTATTCCTTCATCCCCACACATTTTTATATACATGACCAGTCTGTTTCAGCACTTTCCCATAATTTTATCCTAAACTAGGGCACATAGGCCTGTACTGGGGTGCCCCAATCCCACCCAAGGTGCCCCGATCCTTTTTTTCTTTCCAACCATTTTTTGGGCTCTTTCTAGCCATTTTTCATCCTTTTCTTTTTCCTATTCAGCCATGTCAGGGTTAATTATGAAATTAGAACAAGAGAACCTATAAATATAAAGTTATGAGACCATAATGAGGGTCCCAATGTCATCTACTACTATCCCTTCATCTAGAGTTGCATCCATTGCATCACTTGCATCCACATAGTTCCATGCATCAAGGCTAGGAGATATGCATTAACACACACTCCATATGGCAAGGGATTCTATTCTATTCCATGCACACATGTTATTACATTTTCTACATTTAATTATTGCTTGCTACCTCATATAGTACAACTGACACAAGAGCACCTAAGGCACGACATGCACACACAAACACACCAAAACTAATTTTGGATCTAAATTGCAATGCAGCGCTTAGTTTTGTAAACCCACGGTTGTGGAAGATGAGGTCAGTCTGACCCATTCATTTGCATCTTTTATTTGTTAGGGTTTTGATACTTCCTTTTGGGTATTTTGCAGGTCATCCTTTCTCTTTGAATATTTGATACATTCTTCCATGTCCAGCAACTCTAATATGATAGATAATGAATGTTATAGAGTACCTTCTGACCCTAAAAGAATCAAGTTATGACCTTTTTCAGAGACCAGAAGTTCTTATTTCTACATACCAAGGTGCCCCAGTACCCTTCTGGGTGCTCCAGTCTACTCAGAACCTCCAAATTTACCCTTTTCAGGACCTTTATGCAGTCGTTCCTACCTCTAGAATTTTCAGTCAAACCTACAACACTCTGTGACAGTCATCTGTAATCATCTGAGTTCCTTCCTCACTTTACTTTTACACATTAGGGTTTTATTTCCATTAGTTTAATTGATTAATTACTTCATATTGTTTTAGTGCATTTATTTATAGCATTTATGTCCTCCTAGATTATATTAACTATTATTATACTTCCCCAACCTTAGTTAATTTTAGTTAATCATTTTAGTGAACCTGAATTCATCATTCATGCTTCAAGGTTCTTCATTCGTTACTTATCATCCTAAGGTTTGGTCATCATGAGTATATCCCTTAAATGATTATTTACTTAAGCATCCTAATTTACTACATCAATTTCAACAGCTCCTTGTTACCTCTCACCTTTACACGAACCCTTATTTACTA
This sequence comes from Taxus chinensis, assembly GCA_019776745.2. Lineage (NCBI taxonomy): Eukaryota > Viridiplantae > Streptophyta > Pinopsida > Cupressales > Taxaceae > Taxus > Taxus chinensis. The sequence continues at coordinate 593,724,968 of CM034151.1, read as the reverse complement.
CATCAAGCATTTGAATATGTCTTTTCTAAAACCCTTGCCTCTAAATCTTCAAACATTGACACACCCTTTGTATGTCATGATTAACATCCATAATACGGGTATCAAGTGTGCTTTAGTTGACATTCACTCCAAGCTTAATCTATGTCCCATATCATTCATCAAACATTTAGGACTTTCTATTTCTCATATTACTCCATCTCATCTTTCACTATGTGCATCTAATGGTTCGGTGTGTCCATGCCTTGGTCACATTACATTACCCATTACCCTAGGGCCTAAAACCATACACACTGTGTTTTTTATCATGGATTTTACAGTACCTTATAATTGTTTATTGGGTAGGTCCTTAATTTATTCCATGCAAGCTATAGTTGTATACCAAGGTCTTAAATTTCTACATAAAGGTGCTGATTATACCATTTTTCATGCTTCGTATCCCTTCAAATGTTATGACCATAATCCTAACACCACTACACATCATTCTCCACCTAGGGAAGAACCACATCACTTCACCACCCCTTGACATTACTGTTTGAATGATAGATGTAGTTTCTTCTATGCTACCTATTACTGTTATGATTCCTTTACAAGGGCCTTTCCAATCCATAGACATCACTCTATCACCTAAACCTTCACATGAACCACCTACATTAGCTTTCCCACCATTCACTTGCACATTCTTTATGAATGATTCATATTGGGAACACATTCCATTTGATCCTACATATAATGACACTATATGTAGACATGAGGTTCTAGATCGCTAAGGGTTTCTTTTGAAGACATTTATCCTACATCACGTGCTCCTCATCTTTATTATGGTTTTTTTGTGTTGTCATTTCTTGTGGTTTACATGTTTTTCATCTTACCATTTATCTATCATGTACTCCTTGTCATCACTTACATTAGGAAAATCATGGCTTGATTACATTTGCAGTACACTAGATCCGGATCATATAGATATTTCATTTCCTATGCCCTTTGTGAGTGTTTTCATCTGCAATAGTTCTTTCCTAGAATATGCTCAAAATATCACTTGTTGGTATACACTCAGTTGTCCACTTCCTCCATTCACCAATGAGGAATATACTATGAGCATCTACAACTTATGTCGTAATGGATTATTACGCAACCCACCCGACACCATAGCTTATTAGGTCACTAATGCTTACAATAAGACTATGAGCCTGAGAGAAATAGTTTTCTAGATGACATTACATGATCGCCTATTTCACTATGCATCTATTGGGGGAATATCACCTAATCCCACTCCTCCTTATTTCAATATAGCATCTATCATCTTGGAATTTTTATATAGGCATTTTTCACCACATGTTATAGCATCTTTATTACCCGATGACACACTCTTATGCTTCAGTTCACACTTGACTATTGAGGGATTACCATTACATTGAACCCCACACACTGCACTATAGGCACTAAACATTTACATTTTATCACACACATCACACATCATACACCATCCATTCTACACTTAGTCTACATTATACATTATGCTACATTCTCATCATGCACATACTAGTCAATCTACATATTACATACGCCATTAGTATATTTCACACGACACATTTACACATCATCTATATTCTACATACTATGCTAGGTTACATTAAATATGAGTCTATCTTTCCATTTTATCATTACATATTTCATTTCTATCTACACCTATTATTACATTTTACACATTTTGTATTTAACATCCTACACACCCTACACATCCTACATTGCATTACCCACACTCCGCATTTACAAATCCTTTTCATCACGTGATTTTCTAGTTTCATCATACATGTTACATTGTTTTCTATGCACCACACTCACCACCCTATGACACACTTTATTTCCTTGGTCCATACTCAACTGCCGAGGGTTTACAAATCAAATGGACCTTACATTCACCATGTGATATTTCATCATGCGACATTCCTAGGCTAGTGACATACAATTTAAGCTAAATCATCACTCACTCTTTCTTTCTAACTATCAATGGTATACACTTTAGGCTAGATCACCACTTCCATTATATCATCCAGTAATGGTTTACACCTTAGGTTACATCATCACTCATCCTTTCATCATATACGTATATACGCTTATTGTTAAATCATAACTCCTCCATTAATCATATAGTGATATATGCTTAGGGATAAATCATCACTCATCGATTCACCTTATAGTGATATATGCTTAGGCTAAAATCCTCACTCATACATCCATCAAATCATATGTCGCATCTCATCAAATACACATGCACATGCACATTCATCGCGACGTGTTAGATACAACAGACACTACTCATCCATTTCACGATGACGCACTCTCATTTACAGTTCATTCTTGACTGCTGAGGGGGGAGAATGAACCTCATTGCATACACTTCCATCCACTCATGGGGCATGCATCTCTTATCATTTCATCTTGCATTCCATTCCATCCATCCATAACATACTGCATGGTCTTGGGGGCATTTACTCTTATTTACTAGTGTTTTGCATGCTCACTTTACTACACATGTTTGATTGATTTCTTATATGTCAGTATCTATATCATCCACACATACATGTTCATGCCCTTGTTTAGTGTGATCATAAATATAGGAATCCTACACTTAGCATGGATGTTCACCTTCTACCCTTCCTACACTGGTCATTGGGGGCATCCACATTCGTCTTGTCCAAGTGTTATTGTTTCATTTTATACTTAGCATCTTACATTACTTAATCATACATGCTTTGACATATCAGTTCTTACACTAACATGCTAACAGGTGTTCCTTTTGCATCACTTATTTTATAGGATTACATGTTTCCATGACTACTTTTTTACTTGTTTGTACTTGTCTACTATTGTTTTCCATTATATACGGGATTTTCCCTATGTTTAAGTGCACACTTTTTGTTGTTTGCATCCATGACATCCCTGCGTTTCTTGCAACATCATGAGTGATGTCCCATGTTTGCAAATTTCTTTTTGTGGCTTAATTTTTTTCTTGTGTGTTTGCATGTACTACATTGTCTGCATAGCTTACACATGTTTTCTCTATGCATAAATTATTTGTTTTACACTTTTCTTTGGTTAGCCTCTTGTTTGTGTGTGCCTTAGTTTCTACCCGAGCACTTTCCAGGGTACACAATTCAGAGTGCAATTGATCCTCTTTTGGGATCGCAATCTCCTATCAGCGATGTCGCATACGCCCCCAAAGAGGGGGGTGAATCATTTGGGGGTTTATATACTAACAGAGCGCAGCTACACCTATTCAGTATAGTGCACTTTCCGCGCTTGGCATTGTGAGATTACATACATCGAGTGGGTTCAGACCAGTCTATGAACCCCATACACAGCAGATTTTAAAGGACATGGTATTCTTAGCATTTCTTGGAAGTAGTTACAGGCTTAGAGGTTACAGTGGGTGTGCCTCTCTACACTACTTTGGAAAGTGCCGTTAGATTGCCCAAAAAACTAGTACGCTACATAGATCTCTTCAGAAATTTCATGAGAAGCAATTAAAGTTTAGAGGACACAAAGCATTTCCTCCCTACACTTATTCAGCTAAGGTGGCGTGAGATCGCCCAAAAAACATGCAGCAGTACAGAATATCCTTCTACACCCTTTCCCTTGACATGGATCAGGTACACATGTTCCATTTGCATTTTCATTTAGTGTATTTTACACATGCGTATTTTTCATAGCATTTTTATATACATACATATTTGAGTACTTGATTGTTTTCTCCTTATAGGTCTGGTCATATGAGAAACAAGCAGTCAAATTGGGGGAAACAACAACAGTGTCAAAACAACATTCTGCAATAGAACATGCTTTACTAACCATGCAGTTGCACTACACACCGCAACAACTACACACGCATTTTGCCCTAGGTTCACTCTCATCTTTTTTTATTTGCGCATTTTTCATCTTTAGACTCCACACTCCTCCATCTTCTATTTTTTGTTATACACTTAACTCTAGTGCTTCGGCACATTTCTACTACACTCTTCATGGATATTAAGTACACACTTCTATCTACTTTATGTTACTGAGCCTTCAACTCACCAACATAAAGTGGGAGAAAAATGCAGTCACAAAATCATGTACTTTAGACATTATTTAGGCCAAACTCATACTACTATTTAGAAGGTTCTTGAGTGAAGAAAGTACTATTAATCTCATTTTTTGCCCATTTTTTTACCTTTTATTTCATCATTCCCGCACTTTTATATACATGCATAGTCTGTTTCGGCACTTTCCTGTAATTTTAGCCTAAATCGGGGTGCCAAAACATGTACACATCATCGTCATACAAATCTTCATCCTTGTCGTCATCACAATCATTGTGATCATCATCATCCTCATCTTATAAATTTTTTCCCTCGTTGTCATCATAATCGTCATCATCGTTTTCATTATCCTCATCGTCATCATTATCGTGACAATCATCACCATCTCTATTGTCGTCGTCATCATCATTAACATCATTTTCATCATCGTTAATAATCATCGCCAATAAAAATGATCATCATTATTCTCATCTTTATTATCACCAACATCCTCAAACCCAACACCTCAACAACCACCACCACCACCATCAACACTATCCACTACAACATATTAGATCTTTTACCACAATTTTTCAACAATATTTTTGTGGTTATATAATATTTCAAAATATAAAATTGTGGCATTAGAAGTGTAGAAAATCCACATTTGGATATATTATTGTAGATTTTCCACACTTCATAATAATGTGGATGGTCCACAATTAATGAAATTGATAGCTAATCTCCAATTTTTAATTTTACATTGTCCACATTTTTTGATTTTGTAACATTTCTACAAATTTTTTGTTTGTTAGTATTCCAAAAATTTCACCAAATTGTTGTTTTTCTATAGATTCAATCTTTGTAGAAATTCCACAATTTAAAATTTTACTCTCATCAACGTTATATATTTGTGAAAATTTCAACAATTATTTTTTACAATTGTCTTTACCACATAAAACTTGTAGGTGGAAGCTACAATTTGATTTCTACAATAATTAATTGCGAAATTATCTTTTAAAAAGATGTAGAAAAGTTACTATTAACAACAAATTTAACATTCATTTAAATAATTTTTTATGTGGATTGTTTACATTTAAAACACACACAAATATATAATTTTACTATCAATTCTCATTTCTAAAATAAAATTATTTTTCATTTTTATATATTAAATAATATATTATAAATGGTTTTATCATCATTACTAATGGTTTTCCCAGTCTTCATCATCGTCGCCATTTTTCTCATCATCCTTGTTATCTTCATTTTCATTGTTATCATCGTCACAATTGTCATCAATGTTTCATTCTTATCATCATCGTCATCATCATTGGTTTCATAATTTTCAATCGTCATCATCAATAGGTTAAGGTTTTTATCAAATATTCAGGGAAATTAGCTTATAATATGCTTTATCTTTCATCGTTACTCACACTGATCCACTATTATTTAAGGTGGTGTTTATGGTTCAAAATCTCACATGACTTATTAAGTTGTTGAACTACTTTCTATGGCGTATTCATCATGATAATATAATGTATGAAATCAAAACAAGATAATCATTACACTTACTATTCATCATATTATCGTTCAAATATAATTAAATGTTTACAAATATAGCTAAACTGACAATAAAAATCTCCATGATTGCAAAAAATCAATTCCACGACAATGTTTTCCATGAGCACCAAGCCTTAGCTATAGATAAACTTAGAATAAAGTTTTCTAGGATTGTAGAAGAATACAAACTACATATAAACAGAACATGACTATTTTTCAACTCCACTAACAAGTATTAAAACTTTCAAGTGTTCTGGATACAAGAAAGGACATCTAAACATACCATTAATAGTTTCAAATTTTACTGTGTCAACGATATTGAAATCATTTTTCACTGTTCGTATAAGAAAATAAACATAATGTCATCCCACAAAACCTGTTTTAAAAATTAAAATACTAAAGTTTTCATCAAAACAAGTTCAACTGCCGTATATTCATTTTGAATCCCCAAATTTCTTAACCCCCCTTATTTTTTTAGCCCTATTCGGGCAATCTTTCTTAGCTCTCGGATTCAAGACTTCAATTTCATTCTTCATTAGTTTACTTCCGGGTTCAAATCTGATTGCATCCTCCACAGTTTCGTAGATAAGGCCAAATCCTCTAGAACATGTTTTCTTTTTCCTAAACGAAGAAATGAAAATATTCCTCATATCACAGACTTTAAACCTTTTATAGAGCTCTTCCTTTATCTCATTACGACTCAAATTCGGTCTTCTATGATGAAGAACATGAACAACAAATTGTTTTCTACAAAATTCTTCCTCTCACTGAATGTCTCTAATGCATACCGTCCATGTAGGAGTCTCAGGAGGAATGGGGACGTTAGATTGACTCCGCGTCTTCATTTTTCCAACACAAAGCTGCAACAACCCAAAAATTGATTTATAAGGAGAGTGTCAACAAATTGACCACTTGCAAAAAATTAATATAAAGTGCATTTTTATCCAATTTTAATGAAAAAAATACACAACTACCATTTTATCATACGATATTAATAAATACATCAGATGTTCAAATTATTGTATCATTTATAAAAATACAAAGATTTACACCATCTTCAAACTTATAAAATAGTTTGTTACTTATATTAAATAAACAAAAAATAATTTCAAGAAACAACAATTACGAAACAAAAATTAAAATAAAATATTTACATTTACAAATTTCTCATATTTTTTTGGACGTCAATCTATACTCATAGAAATTTCTCATATAAAGATTTATTACTAAAAAACAGTTACTTTTCACTTCTAATTTCAAGAATATAGACCATTTTTAAATTCAATTTGACGTTTTTTAACGTACAAAAACAATGTTTTTTTGGTTGTTAGAACATTTACAAATTTAAATATATGCGGACCACTTCAAATGAAGTTTAATATCTTTTTATATTAATCGGTTTTCTGTATAATATTTATTTGAATTTCTAGAAACTTAATCCTAATTTATTTAAATTTTTGTATAATATTATTTTTTGGTATTTAGCAAGCCGATTTAGTGTTTATAGAGCAGTATTCATAAGTATTTTGATGGCTTTTACAGGTTGTATCAGGATACAAAGTTGGTACAGAGTTTTTTCCAGTGCTTAACAGTGAGCTTGTTGTCTTGGTGATAGAGGAGCATCAAATCTAAACAGTAAGATTATTCATTAATTAAAGAATAAAAATAAATAAACATCTCAGTTGTAAGACATTTCGAAGATTCTAGGAGATAAATACAAAAAAATAAAGCCAAGGATGAGAAATAGATGCACTACTTGCCACTTAAACAGAGCAGATCAGAGATGTCTGACAGTCTTAAAATAAAAGAATAGCATTTTACAGTTGATCTATTCTATAAGTTATGGCTTGCAATCTGCAGGATTACTATCTCCAATACTCCACCGAATCTATATCCCAAGCCTACGAAATTCATCAAATAGAATCAGTTCAAAGAAATGTAAACTGCAACAGTAAAATGATTTAATAATTTCAAAAGTAAAATAAATTCTGATAAAATATTAAGTGAAAGAATTTATTAAGAGAAATGTTCTAATTCTCCAAAAGTGACTATTAAAATAGAGTAAGTATTTTAAGTTATCTCCAGAAACATGTTCAGTATCTAATATATAAACATATATCAAGAAAGGACAACATGCACCATAACATAAAACACAAACTACTTCAGAAACACCATATATAGACGGGAAAGTGGACTCAAACTTCACTTCTTCGGCGATTTTGGCGACTTGGCCTCTGATGTGACCTCCTTCTCGGCAGTCTTCTTGGAGACTTGGCCTCTGATGCGTTCCAATAAAAATATGAAAACAAAAATACGTGTATTGATTCTCGAACTAAACATAGCCGGATTTCCATTTAAGTATGAATGATAGCTTCAAAAAAAATGAACACATTTTAAACAAATAATTAAATGTTGTCATCACTGGAGAGCAGATCACAAGGAAAATGCCAAGGAAACCCCCTTTCTTCCCTCGAAGACATTCAAAGACGCCTCATCTTGCCACATTATTCACATACTACAAATCACAATAACTGGTAATTTGAGAACATTTTTTCTTTCCATTTAAGCTCAGAATTATGGAATTCCCAATACTAATAAATTTAAAGATGGGTAAATTTTCACCAGTTTTTGGCTGAAAACCTTACCTGCTTTTTAAAAAAGGAAAAAAACGCAACATGTAAAAAATATTTTACATTTAAAAGTAAAATCTGGAAATTCTATTAAAAAACAGAATAAGAAAATGATCTGATTCTCAATAATACATAAAATTTCATTGATAAATTTGACTCCTATGTAAATTTTAAGAAAATTTGAAATAAGAAAATGTTCTGATTCTCAATACCCGATATAAACCTAATTTTTTCAATTCGTTTTACCTTCTTTTACAGCAGATTCTATATAATGCACACCTATTTAAAAAAGCACATATGCAATCCTGTAATAAATGCAACTAGATAAATATTAAAACAAGAAATCGTTGATAACCAGAAAGATACACAACACAACACAAGAATACACGCTAAAAACTTCGAAAGATTAGTTTACGAATGGTAAATCAAAACGGTTGAACCGTCTGCAGATTCATTGTATTTATATTTTATTTTAATATTATTTATCGATTAACAATTTATTTTTTATTTATTATTTATTATTAACAATTTATTTTTTATAATCCAGCTGTCAATTATTGAATACAACATTTGTCAATCGCTCTATGGAAAAGAGCTGTAGGACAAGTGTCGAAAATTATTGAGTGAAGTTATATCGGCCTATCGGCCTAAAAATCATCTCAGGTGATAGTAAGGTGGTGGTGCATGGGAAAAGAAGTTCACGTAAAAGATATCATTCGCATCGGCCCTGAAGAATTTACCCCAACAATGGACACCGAATGTAGCAGATCTACAAGACCGGTCAGTGTAACCTCCAAAGAGGAAGAAATGCACCTAGGCCAGAGGCCATCACCAACGTGACCAATAGAAACTCGACCTACACAGCTTCACCACCACCGCCCCCAAGTGAGGAAATTCTATCAGAGCCTGTGCCATCACAAGGACAAGGTAGAAGCAGGCGCCAAATAATCTCTACCTCTCCACGGAGTGTAACAACACCCAAGTTTGATTCAATCATGTCGTCATTCTCCACACTGAAGCTCAAGACAGAAGCACAACCATCATAGCTATTAGGGTTAGGGTTCCTAGAAGTATCTAGAGAATGCTCCATAATTTCTTGCTTGTAATTTGTCACACCATTTATGTGTTAGGATTCATAGAAGTATCTCACACAAATATATGATTTGTTATCTAACAAATCATTTACACACTTACTACTATATTATATTATTCTTAATAATATAATCAACACAATATTAATAATGTTACTACCTATAATATAGTTCCTAACATTCCCCCCTTAGTTTGAACATGGGAAGAACAACAATCTTATAGTTCTATCTTTTAGCCTCTACGTGATTCATGATCTGGATGGTTTTTTAGGAGAACCAACAACTTGCACATACATATATAGTTTTACAAGACAACCAACAACACAAACATGCAAATGGTTTTACAGTACAACCAATAACCCAAATATCTTGATGTTTTAGTATCTCATCGATTATCATCACTATCTTACATCAAGAGAAAATACATAAGAATTCCTCTCACATAAACAAGAATAGTTTCATATTACATCTCATTGACTATAGTTAATTTGGTGCGTAATGGAAATGGAATATTGGTATTATATTCCCCCCCACAATGTGAAATTTCCATTTATTCAACAAATGAAACAATCATGCACACTGCAAATGAAACACACCACATGTAACTGAAAGAAAACACATTGAATCAAAATGTCACCAAATCATATGTGTGGCCCCGTCGTTGGCGACTGACGAGAGTTTGTTGTTTGACCTCCAACCTCTTGTTCCTCTATCCTCTAGTGTATTTTATCTAGTATAGATAATCTTCATCACTATGTTGAGCATTTGATTTTTTATTATTTGAGTGAGTAGATGTTTTTTTCCAATCACTTTCTTCTTCTCTATTCTCTGACATTAAAGTGTTTTATTTTATTATTCCATGAAGTAGATCCCATGCTCTTTGTTTACAGTACATAATTCCATGCCCAGGAGCATTACAATAGTGACATAGAAACCTTTTCGTTGGATCTTGGGAGGTTGATCCTTGTTTAAAATAAGATCTTAATCTTCTTTTAGCATATTTATCCTATTTTCCATACAACACTTTTTCTTCTGGTTCAATTTTATTAGATCTCTTTTCTTCCTCTATAAGAGAAGAAATAAAATATTCTAAACTTGGATTTACTTTACTCAATGTGAAGAACATGTTAGAATAACTATGAGGCATGATTTTAAGTAATAAAACCTTTGCATCATCAGCAAGTACATCTAATTTTATTCTAGCTAACTGATTTAAAATAGAATGAAATTTGCTGATATGTTCCACCATATTGTCGCCTTCTTCCATCTTGAGCCCAAATATATTTTTCTTGAGTGCCACTATTACACTCTCTTCTTTTGAGTCCAATAGTTTTCCGAATGTCATCCAGATGAAATGTGATGTCGTTTTGAGATTTATGTGATGTAGGTATGCATCATAAAATCTCATGCCAATAATTGTTATTGTTTTTCGATCCCCACTTTCCCATTTTTATGCTTCATCTATGTCGTTTGGTTTCTTGATTTTTCCTTATCCGATAGATCTTTGTTGATCAACAACAACTGAGTTCTCACCTATCATATATGGAAATATCTTCCTTCAAATTTTTCGATCCAATTCAAGTTATCCATGTCATTTTTAAAAAAAAATGGACATCGATTCCAACCGAAAAATGTGTACGATTACAAACAATTTATTTGATAAGCAAATCTTATTGACAACAATAAGCTATAAACACTAAAATACTTATTTTAACATCATAACGACATTATTGAAAAACAAATCTTACTGCATTTGATGACCAACAATGACTTTACTATTATTTTGACACACGAATAAATGACCACTGACAATAATAATAATAACAATGACCCGATGTTACAAACAATATAATAAATTTAATTCTTATATATATATATATATATATATATATATATATATATATATATATATATATATATATATATATATATATACACTTTGACGCTAAAACCTTAACAATTAATAATTTGAAAAGATTATTTGACATAAAATATATCAAATTACACAAATAATGGTTTATAACTTAAAGACACGTATTAAAACTTAAAATATAGACCATCTATGGAGATACTCACCATGCTTGCAGTTTCGGTCCAACAAAAAATTTGTATTGCTGAGTGGGACTGGGCATGACCTATTTTAATAGGTGCAAATGTGTTTTTTCATGGGCACAAAACAAATAGGAGAAGTCTACTTGTGGAAATATTACAGTCGAGAAACCTACTCTATTAAAATGAAATGCATGATGACACGAGCGTCCCATAATTCAACATTTTACAATGAATTTTCTTTTCTTGTCAAACCAAAAATTCTCTAGTTTCTTAAACACTTAGTGAGAAAGTACTCAAACCAAATGAATATTCATCAAACGGGAGGCACTAAACCCTTGACCTTAGAATAACTAAATTGATTTATAAGAAAGATGTTAAAATTATTGGTCTTGTCAATATATAGAAACAAACAATAAGCACGAAATTAACACAAAATAAATACATGTGATATTTTACTATGCCAATAGGTGTGTTCCAAATTGGAAAGAGGCAGAAAAGTTTTTCTTCTCAGTAAAGGCGTAAAAATTTCTTATTTATTTGGTCATTGTTGTATGGTCATCATTAGTACTATAGATGAGGGACTCAGATAGGCTTTCACCCAACTTAATCTCTTTGTTGCATTTCCATTTCTTGTCCAATCTCTTACACCGCTTGTATGTTTGAATATTTTCACAACATGAACGTTGTCGTCTATAGGATCGAAAATTATTTTGATGTGAATGGCCATTTTATCATGAGGAAGATAAACAATTAATGTTGTGACAAACTAAAAAATGCAAGCAACACCTTCCAAGGATCTTCTTGTCCTTGAAATCACATAATTCCCTATAACTCCTCTATAACTTCTCATACCCTAGACCTTTTGTGTAGCCTAAGGGATTTGAATTCAAGACTCATTTGTTCCAAATGCCATTCAACCTTACGTTTACAAGGGATAGTCATATGAAGATTTGGAGGTCAGACGCGTCATGGTCAATTCGCTAAAGGAAAATCAAAATTCAGTGCATCTTAAATCTATTGGCACCCTATCATCCTAAATTTCTAACATCTGGGGTTGAAGAGTAGGGTCACATGGATTTTTATCCTCAAAAATTAGTAAGGCTGTGAATAACCCTACTTCTATGAATAAAGACCAAAATACACCATTTCTATGAACTAATGAAGTTTACCCATTTCTATCCCAATGGCTTTCCCACTTGTAACATCACATGGATCTATTTAGGATCCTCTAACATGCCTTCAAACTCTTTGATTTAGCGAGTCATTCTGGATTCAATCATGACCGTCACTTCAAAATTATGAATGATTCTTAGTACATTATGGTTGTAAAGGATCATTATGTGCCTATGGTTGACCTTCTTTGACACGTTGAATTTATACCTTGTTTATGGAAAACAAAATTCAAATATCGTACATTTCTTCACAAAATACAATTTCAATAAACTTAAAATTTATATCCTCTCCGGTGTAATTTGTGTGCATTGCTTGTATATATTCAAGAAACACACAAAGCTAGTAATTACATTGCAAGTTTCCATCTATGAAGAGAGGATCGCCAAAAAATGTCATATTTCACGTAGCGCATTTTTGGTATCCTCTTCACCGGAGTCATTTTACATGGTTAGATTTCCGCTGCTTGAATTACCTTCTTCACAAACATCATTTGTTCAATGACCGCAATGGGGAAAAATGTGACTATGGTTTGCCACTTTAGTAGGGAGTTGATATTGATAGGGAGAAGAGGATTTTCATGGTAATACATGAGAATATTCATACAACATTAACATTTTCTAACAAATACAATCAACAGGTGTCTAATTTGATCAGTTTCTCACAAAGTGTTGACACTATTTAATGTGAATAGGTTTCCAATATAACTTTCTCACCTTTCCCAGCATGCTACCAAAATGTGCACATGGTTTGTTTGACAAAATTCCTGAAATATATGTGGTTTCATGGATTATAATGTTTGCAAGGATATCTAAGAAAATGGGTGTGTTGAAAAAGCCAAGGAACTTTTTGGAAAATTCAATTGGGAGGTGTTAAGGTGAGATAAATTTGTGGCATATTATTGTAGGTACATAATTTGTTAATGTATCTCTAATTAGATAGTGGTTCGAGATTACATGACTTTTTGGATTTTTTGATCAATATGTCAAAGGTGAGGGAGACTTTGTGGTCACGAATCTAACCCATATTTAACATTGATGGTCATTTACATGTGATTATGTTTTTTTACCATAAATAATTAATAATTTCGTATATTTCTTTGTAAGCTTTTTATTAATCTGTAACGAAAGGCATCTGGAAGGTATAGACATTATTGTCCTCGAGATCAATTGAGATTGTTTCAACAATTTCAACAAACTAATATTCAACCCTAATTGACTCACATTTTCCAACTTGTTGGCTATGGAATTACAAGAGATTTGGAGCAAAGTATGGACATCCGTCAAAGTAAAATTAGAAATTATTTTTATTGTACTACATTGTCGTATCCTCCCTACAACATAAAATTGTTTTAAATGGCATACATTTCACCAAAAATTACAATTCATACAAACTTAACATGATAATCCTCTCTAAAATCATTTTCATCTCATGTGCAATTTTTATTATGTGTATCAACAGTAAAAGGTATTTTTTAATACATTGTGCTTATCACTAAAAAATCTCATTCCAGCAGTATCTTGACTGATACTAGAAAAGTGGTTCCTTGTGACAAATGAAAGTAAGAATAAGTAGGTAGTTTTGTATGGAATTACTTGTAATGGTCAAATAATATAGTAAGTGTTTTTATTCCTCATCTTGTGTTGTGTGCAAAGATGGAGCATTCCAACAAGGAATTGTGTGGTTTTGGATGGCTGAGGTGGATAATTAATTTGGTGGATGAAGTAAGGTTGGGTCTTTCTATCATGTTGCACATGTGAGAAGAGATGACATTTTCAAAGACATCCCCCATGTGAAATGGACATAAACAAAGAGCCTCTGCCAGAAAACCATGATGAGATCTATATGAACGAAGAAAAAGAAGAATTCTTGCCAATGAGGAAAAAGCTTCACTTTTCATAGGAACAATATGTTATATTAAAATATAGCGTTAAAGAGCATAGTATGTGAAACAAGTAATATTTTTAAATTAAAATCCTAGATCTTTTTTTTATTATTTAGGTGTTTAATAATTGTTTGATCTATAGTAATTGATCCATGGCTCCTCCGAAATATAGCAGAATCAGAAGAATGCGCTTGCAAGCTAGTTGAATTCAAAGCCTAGAATTGTGATATTTCTTAATAAAACCAATAAAAATACTCAGATATGGTTCACTTTGAGAGGGAAACCTCCAGAAATCAGAGTAAATGGTTATATAGACTAAACAATAAGATATGTGACGGTTTTGGGAGAATCTCACCCACACACACACACACACATATATATATATATATGAAGAGTCACACCCTTTCATCCTATTTAGGTTCGGATAACTATTTATTAAGAACTAATAAATGAAAGGTTAATGTTGTGCACTCCACTACATAACCTTGGTAATCATATGAATATATAATTGTAATGCAAGAAAATATTAGTTTGTAAATGTAAGAAAACAAACAAACTTGTTCTCCTAATCTAATTTTCTCCAACAAAACCTCATATTGAGCTAGATGGAAAGGGAATCAAATGCAATACTTTCACTTACCAAAGTAGATCTCCCTTTGATATGTTGGATTTTCTCTTGATGTTTGATTGGATGTGCTTGCACTTCAGATTTTGGAGTCACTTGGGCAACACCTCCCCTTGATTGATTTATTATTGAAGGATGAAGGATGAATGATGCTATATTGGATTCAAGATGGATGATGGATTGATTGGGTGATAAAAATGTTTGGCTCTCATGGAGGAGGAGAGCTTAATTTATAGCTTTTGGGTGGAGGATTCAATGGCTAAGGTGAAACCAAGTTGGATTTGGATCAAGGGTAGAGAGTGTATGAGAAGAACGGAGAATTCTAGAATGGATATTTCTAAAATTTGAGAGAAGTTTCAATTGAATTAAAAATTCAAAGGAGAGAGAGATATATATTTTAATTTTTAAATATGAAAGAGGGAAATTAGGAGAGGCTTCTAGAAATAGAAGCCTCTAGATTTAGAGGTGAGGATGTGATTAGGATTAGAATTAGATTAGGTTAATAAATGATGATTAGGGGTGAGGTTACATGGAAAGACTAGGTGTAGGGATGTGTAGGGTAGGTGGGTAGGTAGATCTAGGAATATTAAATTAGTAGAAAATTTTAATAGGGATAATAATAGGATAATAAAAATTAATCTTGTGACTAATTATTATATAGTTGAAAATGGATAAAATAAAGGATTAAAGGATAAATGATGAAATGGGATATTTAGATAAATGGTAAAGGGATTAATGATATGATTAGATAAATGACGAAATGAAGATGAAGGATAAAGGGATTAATGACGATATTAGGATTAAATAATAATAATTAATCTTGTGATTAATTATATGGATGATGTTGGGATACTTGTGGGACAGATTAATTGTAATTAATCATGTCAACATTTTAGATTTCTACATTTTTCCCCTCTTTGAAGTGTTATTGTGGAGTAATGGCATTTCAAAGAAAAAGAAGAAAATATGTTATGATGGTGATATGATCCCCCCTTGAGGGGTTATGCATGGAGGAATGAGTTGGGTAACCACTCGAAAAGAGGAGAGGCCTAAGTGAGTAGATGAGAGAGGATGAGAATATTTGAGGATGTAGAGGATTAGGATTAGAGGATTAGAGGATAGGAGGATTAGAGGAATAGGAGATTAGAAGAATAGGAGAGAGGAATAGAGGAATATAGGAATAGAATAATATAAGAGAGGATTAGATTTTGGAGATATTGGATGCCCCAGTCAACAATGTATGACAAGGGTGTATATTTAGGATTTTTTATTTAGATTTGAGAATGCCTCAATCAATGATGTATGACAAGGGTGAAGATTTAGGATTTTGGATTAGAGGATGTTGGATTTTGAGATGGCCCAGTCAAGGGGTAGGATTGAAGATTTGGGATTTAGATTTGAGGAGGATTGATTTTATTAAAAGGATTACAAGATTGAGGATGTTTGTATGCAAGAATGAGGATTGGTTTTTGTATCAAAGATACCCCATCCAGGGGGTGAGGATTTTGGATGTTGGATGCAAGATGATAAAATTTGGATGGGGGTACTGATTGATTGATAAATGATAAGAGGATGAATAGGTTAGATAGTTAGTTAAACGATGATGTGGATTGTGTGTGGATGATGATAAGGTTAAAATATGATTATATAAGGGGGGTGTGCTACTATAAATTTCCCATTGTTATCATCATTAGCAATTGTGATTGATGTGGCATAAATCAAGATGCACTAAGGTATTAAGACCATGATGACATAATTGCTAAATTCCACTGCTCTCATATCATTGGACATATTGATATAATGATGGTCCTCATATCATTGGACCATTTAAAAAAAGATGGTCCTCATATCATTGGATCATGAAAAAGGAAACAAAAGAGGCCTCATATCATCAGCTGAAATGTAAATGGAGACAAGCAAGCAAATACACAAACAAGTAAAAACACACACATTGCATTTTTGTATTAGTTTTGTGGTGTAATTTTGTGATATTTTTATGGATTTTTTTAATTTTTATAAAAGCACAATAAACTGTCCCACTTTTTGGTATGTTTTGTACCATTATAAACATGAATTTTCAGTTTCATTGATTTTCTAAAGGTAATAGCCATAAAACCGTACACATTCATGAAATTCCACAAACTAACGAAATGTTTTATTTAGAGTGTAGAATACATATCAATTTTTTTTTAAAAAAAATTGCAAAAAAAAAGGTCTTTTTCTTAATTTTATTCATACGTTGTTTCTTATGTTTAGATTTTGGATGTTTATTTTTTCACCATGAAATTTTAGATTATTTGATTTGAATTGGATGTTATATTTTGTTTTTAATTAATTATTTAGTAAAAATATTTTCAAATGGCGTACAAATGTTTAGATTTTTAAGGATTTTTTTTTTCACAGGTAAGATGGGGAGTAATTTTAATTTTTTCAATTTTTTTTTATATTTTTTGCTATTTTTCAAATTGGGTTGATTGATCGATTGTCCTAAAATACCATATGTTAGCAAAATATAAAAAATAAATAGATGAAAATTATAGAAAGCTATAAAATTCTGTATTTTGATGTAATTTTATTCATTCGATATCTGGCACCTATGGCACATTTTGGATAAAATGGATTTGGCGCCAAAATGTGCCACATAAGTGCCATAGGGGGGTTCGCGCGAAGGGGGGTTCGCGTGAATGGGGTTCGAATTTGAACCCCCCTTCGCCCGAACCCCCCTAACCCTAAATCCGTTATATAAATATCTATATATAACTCTTTGCCGCCAAAATTATTTGAATTCGAGGGGTTCGTGCGAAGGGGTGTTCGCGCGAACCCCCTTTCGGATAGTTTCTTCGTCCTACGTGGCAGTTCAGGCGAAGGGGGTTCACGCGATTTCGCGCGAACACCCTCGGGAACTTGTTACTCGCGTGGATGAAGTGGGACACAACATTGGATAGGTTTAGATTTTAGGGATGGGATTATTTGATGTTGGATTTGAGATTTTGATTTGGGATGGGGAGGAATGGTTGAGATTAGTAAGATGAAAGGATGTATATGGGATAATGGATGGTGGGATGCGAATTTCTCCTATAAGAAGAATGTTGATGGATAAAAGGCAAAGATTGATAGGATGCCCCTATTATATGTATAAGGAGGATATCGAAGATGATAAGGTGTGGGGTGGATTGATGGATAGATAATATGAAAGGAGGGGATGTGAATTTCTCTTATAAGTCCCAAAGTGTTTGGGTAGGATGAAAGGAAAGGATTGAGGGAGATTGGATAGGTTGGATAGGATATGGATTGGTTGATAGGTTACGATTAAAGGGGATGTGGGATGGGAGATAGATACAATAAGGGATGTGGTATAGGATAAGATGGGGGATATGGAAGATGATAATATATGCCCCCAGGAAAAGGTAATATGGATTTAGGGATAGATGTAGTGTGCTCCCAAGTGTAAAGTAGGATGGCATGTGTGGATGGATGGATGGGTTTGGCTTTCCCCTAGGTGCAAGGTAGGATGGGAAGTGAGGGGTATCTAAAATGGATGATGCCCCCAGCGGATGGTAGTAAGGCTACCCCCATTCATGATGATGACAATTTGAAAGGGACATAAGGAGGATTGGATGAAAAGGAAAGGATCATATCTTGCCCATGGATGCTCAATCCAAGGGGAAAAGGATGTGGATGTGATGGATGGAAGGAAAAAAACATTAGTGATGAAGAAAATATGAGCCTAATGGCACATGTTTTAAGGAAAGAGTTAGACTAGAATAAAAGTGTGGCTAAGGTCTAAACAATACCTGGCAACATGCAATCCTTATGTCTTTACGAGATTGAAGTATGTGCAATTTTGAAGGTTAATTACCGCTTGAAGTTAAGACTTAATGGGTATTATGTGAAGAAAAACTAGCCAATGTATATGGAGTTATTAAGTCAAATAGTTGGATGGAGGGTGAATGGAAGGCTAAGCCTTGCATTGATCCACTACCAGCTAGGCATATATAGCATAGATGGATATGCATCTCATTCTTGTCACAAATTTTCTCTGATACTAGCCAGACATCCATAGCCCCGATAGAGTTGCTAGAAACACCCCTAAAGAGAGTCATGAGTTGGATTTTATTTGATATTTTTAATTTTGACATGATTTTTGTTTTTCTACATTTGGATTTTTTTGCATAAATATGTTCCACTCTCTTGAGAACTCTCAAGGGGTTAAGAATCACTAGTGGCTTGATGGGGGGATGGAAATGAGTGTGGTGATGACATTGGCTAGAGTGCCAACAGATGCACCCAAGTGTCTTCACCAAAATTTTATTAAATGTGTTGAATTTTTTGGATCTCTAGTAGGACAACTATGCTTGAATGTTGGAGATAATGATAGACCAATGTCACACAATTGCAGCACGCACTATTGGCTTACAACATATGTGAGAAATATGATCAAGTGTTCAATTGAATAGATTGGAAGAGGATATAAATTTATATGATGATAAGAATGGATTATATGTAAAGGTATTTTTATGTAAGGAGGATAGGTGAGAAGGAAATATCTTTCATGCACAGGTGGCAAATTATGTGCTCAATTCATTTTGAGGTGTTGGAAATTTGTAGGGGTTTAAATGATTTGTGAATGGGTTGAGTGGTTGATATTGTATGATTAACAAGAGTAGTGGTAGAATTGGTTTGTGATGGAATAGTTGGAGGGTCGTTGTTAGTGTTAGTTTATACCCTAAGCCTAAATGACCTGGATTTTGATGAAGGGAGATGGGTTTGTGAATTCCTTGTTTATGGATACCTAAGCCTTTTCCTCAATGTTTCATATTAGAGAACATATTTTTAGCTATAGGATATGAGGTGGATGGGGAATATGATCCCATGTTTTCATCATGAGACTGGGGGTTGTAATGTTATCATCCGCTAAGAGGTTGGACTTAACAAAGGATGGGGGTGAGATTCTTTTTTATTTTTGTTTGGATGTGCGATGGAATTCAGATGGTTGGCGATGTTTGGATTTTAAGTGGGGTTTAGATGATGGATGATGGTTAGGGATAAGATTGGGATGGAAAGGTGGTGGATAGAGAGGTAAAAGGATAAGAATTCCTTTAGTTAATGAGATTTTGGACATAAGATTTAGATTGCATGCAATGATTGTTTGAATGTCCATGGGTATGATGGAAGTCACAATAATAGTGTTCTTGATACCAAGATGGTTTGGGAAGGTTTTGATTGTGTGATTTGATTGGGGCATGGATGATCATTTTGAAGGTTTTTAGATGATGGAAGATGGTAGTCAAGGATTCTCCTAAAGGAGTGAAGTGGTTTTGGGTTAAATGGTTTGGAGGGAGTAGGAAGTAATGGAGTGGGATTGGGTGGTTTATGAGATTTTCTAGTTGATTTGGAGGTAGGATTTGGATTGGATTGGTGTGGCTTAGAAGGTGAATGGGATGGATTAATCATGGGGGAAAAGTGGATGGTTTGGGCTTGGAGGCCGAAGTAGATTTGGTTGATTTTAGATTAGTTTGAGAATTTGGTTTTGAGGTAGATAGTTTGTGATAAAGGGATGGGATGTGATATGGGGGTCATATTGGATTTAGGTGATGTTGGAAAATATGAGTGTGTTATATGAACCACATTAGATTTGGTATATTTAGAGGATAAAGTAGATGATGGTGACGTAGGAGCCTCATTATATTGGGTAGGAGATGGGGTGGGAAAAGGATTAGGATTGGATTTTTTAGGCTTAAGAGTTGGTGACTTAGGAGTCATGTAAGATGTTTTAGGATTGGGGGATGGTGGATTTGAAATAGGATTAGAGGATAGGATAGTGTTAGGTTTAGGTAATGAAGGAGTTAAGATAGGATTGCGTTTGAATGAAGAGGATGAGGGTGGTGTAGGAGAAACATTAGATGGTTTATGATTGGGGATAAAAGGGGATGAGGGTGACATAGGAGTCATGGTAGATGAGATAGTTTTCACAGGATTGGGTTTAGGTGATGGAGGGGATGAAATAGGTATAGATGTTGAATTTGATGGTGGCTTAGTGGAGGTGGGACTATCTAGGATAAATTCTATAGGATTGGATTGAGATGATGAAGGTGACGAGGATGGATTACTAAGATGAGATGTGGGGGGTGATAATTTTTGCGTAAGTTGTTGGGATTGTTGTGGGTATGTCAATGGAACATTATTATAGGTTTGAAGATTATATTTAGGAGTTGAAAATTTTGATGGTGGTGCATGAGTTTTTATGGGAGGAAGGCGTGGGTCATGATGATTGATAGGGGATGTGGAGGTTGGGGTTTGGGATGGTTTTTTGTGTTTTGGATTAATGGCTAGATTAGAAAGGACATAAAGAAAGTCCCTTTGGTCTAGGTCAAAATTATTCATGTGGTAAAATTCAGTCTAATTAGTTTTTGGGGATAGTTGTTTATGTTGTTTAGGTCGAGGTGTGGATTGAGATGATTTAGGTTCCTCAAGGAAGATGTCAATGGGGAGAGGAGTAGAGAGCTTAGGAAGGGGAAATTTTGGATGGGGTTTGTTGGGGGTGTTTCACCTCAAAGTATGTGATAAAATTGATCAAGGTAATGGGCATAGGAGGAATACTTGTGAATAGTCAGGAGAAGGTTACGCACATTGTTGAATTTAATCAAAATGAATGTGATAGATTCCTTTTGGCTGGGAAAAACTACCTATAAAAGCACAAAAAGACCACAAGAGAGAGTTAAACAATATATGGTAGTGGACTGCCTAGAGGATGCTAGTTCTGGGAAGTGTGACACTTCCTAGATGGCTGACAATCCACTAATTTTATCAAATTAATGAAAATAAATGCAAGAAATAAAGGTCCTATTGCTAACACTTTGATTTAGGTGTCTCAAAAATTTATCAACACACTAGATTAAGAAAATTATTGAACTACAAACTAATATAGCACTAGGAAATGTGTGATTCTGATTGGGAAATGTCATTGAGGTGTTAGGAAAGGTTTAGGTGAAGTTTGGTTACGTTCTGGGTTGTTGGGTGAAAGTTATAAGCTCGTTGTTCTAGGAAAATTTACCAATCATAGAGACCAATATTGGTTTAAAAACCGATGCCGGTACTAGAAAATTATTGACGTTGGTTGGGTGACCAATGTCGCTAAGGGAAATATGGTCAAAATATTAAAAATATGTGTTTTGGATCTCTCTGTGATTTCCCAGAGAGTTGAGGGAGTTCGGGAAGGATGGTATGATTTATACGAAGGTTTAACAAGGGTGATAGAGACACTACGATGGGAAAAATGATTTAGGTTGTTTGAATAGATGGTAGACGGGTGAAGGGTGGTATTTAGGATAGAGGAGAGTTAGATAATAGAAATGAATAAAAGACTTAAGATCAAAACTAGAACTAATAAATAAGAGTGAATTACTTATCTAAAACCTTGTAGATCTGAAGGTGGTGGTGATTGATGAGTGTTCGGAGATGAACCAGGGTTGTGCCCAGTTCCATGGTAGTGGAGTTTATGGGCCCTATTGCAGGTGATCCAAGGATGTGGAGGAAGAGATTGGCTACTGGTGAAGACCTGATGTGCTCTAGTTCATCATCTAGTAGCTTGAATGCTCGAGAGTTAGAATGCCAAAGATTGAATGAATGAATGAATTGAAGAACCTGTGGAAAGAGTTAGAAACTCTTATTTAAAGTAACTTACGGTGTTTAGGGAAATGACACCAGCCGAGGGATAACCAGTGTCAATTAGGGAGAAATGGTCAATTTTGCTAAAATTAACCTGATTTCTCCCATATTTGATGTGATTGAAGTTTTAGGTCTAGGTCAGAAGTGGGAGATAACGCTAAATGTAGCGGGAGAGTGGTTAGAGAGATAAAAGGTCATAATGATTAGGGATAGAATAAGTCCTAGTTATTTAGGGAGCATGGGGACTTGGTCCTAGTCATTTAATGAAGTTGGAATAGGTCTAGGGTGAGGTGGAAAGGTGAGGTGGCTTAGTGAGATGGATATTAGTTTAATTAAGGTAATTAAAATGATAATGGTGTGAGGATGAAGATTAATTTAATTATGGGTAATTAAATTAATATTAATGTGTAGAAGGGGTCATGGCTATGTGTATGCGTTGAATTATTTAATTGAATGGGGCAAGAGGGATTGTGACCCAAATTTGACGTCTACATTTTCCCCCTTTTTTTGTCTAACTTGTATTGATAAGTGATGATGAAAAAAATAGGAGGTATTTTCCCCCATTATGAGTACCAGTTTGGTTACCCCAAGTATGGGTGGAGGTGATCCCCCTCAAACCAGGAACTGATGAAGTGATAGGATGATTTGGTTATTGGTTTGATAAATTAATAAGTGATGAAAAATGAGGTATGGTTTGGCTATAGGTAATTATGACATTGGTGTGGGTAATAGGCGGGGGCATTCAAATGCACGCACATGTACAGAATGTGACAAGGCACTAGGTTGAATAGTTCTTAAACTCTACATCATCAAAGTTCGATATTTTATCCAAACAAGGTTGATTTCATCCAAGTATCTAAGGTATAGGATACAGTCTTGAAAACAAAATGAGGCTAGGTGTAGGAACGGGCATTAGGTGGGTTCTAAATCACCAAAAGGTTTGGTCTAATCAAGATAAACATCACATCATAAGGCAAGGCAAGGTCAGTAGGATAAACAACACGAGTAGCGTCATTACAAGGTATAGTGAGTAAGATAATTTGAGTGTCAAATGGGCGGGTTCGGGCTTGGTGTATAGGCGAGGTCATAGGTAAGGCCTAGGTATAGGAAAAATATGCCCCAAGGTACACTGAGGTCAGGAGTTAGATAATAAGGCTATTAGGTGATCTTGTAGGGCTGGGGTAAGGCTATGGTTGCAAGAAAATGGGATCTTGTAGCAAAATTTTAGGCAAATTAGCTATAAGTGGGTATGGCAAGGTGACTGATAATGGTTGAGGATGAACCAATACCGGTTAGAGTAACCGATTATGGTTTCTTTGGGCATGAGACCGATATCATTCATGTGAAAAATGGGTTAAAAATAAACATCCACATGACAATGACTCATTCGAACCTTTCCAAATTTAGAATAATGACAGGAGAGAGCTTGTTGAGGAGAAAAACCACAAGGTGAGGCTGAAAGCTAAGTTGGTGAGTTATTAGCAGTTGATATGAGTGCAGTTGACGGGCCCGCGAGATCGATATGAGTGATTCAATTGGTGGAGAGGTGAGGGTTTGATTGGGTCATGGAAATGGAAGGAGAGGGTGCAGGAGGACCTCCAGTGTAGATACTAGACATCCTACAGAGGATACGGCATCGAGTAGAGGTAGGGTTCAATATCTATTTGTGTTTTTGGTTAAAATTATGGTAGAATATGAAATAATTTGGATTGTAGATTTAGAATGAAATTTGGGTTTAAAAAGTGGATAATTTGGGTATAGGGAGGGTCAAAGATAGATTAAGTAGGTTGGTAAATGAATGTAGGTGGAATTTAGAGGGTTTTGGGTATATTTTTAGGTGTTTTTGTCATTTTTTTGCAAAATGGGGATGTCGAGGTTCGGCCCTATAGATGAACTAGTGACCAACACTGGTCAAGGTTCAGCCGACATCGATGGGGCTAAATAGGGACCAGTATCGGTCAAGGTGACCAATGTTGGTCACTTTTAAAAGTGGTTAAGGCCTAAAAATGAGGGTTGGGATGGAAAAAAGGTAAGGGTAAGGTGGGTGAATGTGTAGTGAAATAGGTGTGGATAAGTTAGGAGTCTGGGAAAAATAAAATTTGGTGGGTTGTAGGGTTATTGCATGTATGAATGAGTGGGTAAGGAAAACTAAGTTGAAATGGTGAAGGAGGGATATTAGTGAATTAGAATAGGTGGTAGTGTTTAGGTAAGCTAGAATATAGGGTATACGAGAGAATGAGTTAGAGGGTTGTTAGGCTAGCAAAGTCGTAGGTGGGAGGTGATTAGGTAGGAAATAAAAAATGATTAGAAGGAGACGATTGATTGACAAGTGTAAATGGTAATGATGTAGGCACATCATTATTTGACAATGAGAGATAGATTACCACCCCTTTTTGTACAGATGTGGGGTAGTTTGACTTAGGATGAGTGGGATAATATGTAGTAGGTTGGACTTGGCAGTTTTAGGTGATATAGGTGCATTGTATGGGATCATAGCTCGATAGTCTCTCTCATCGATAGATGGGACTCAGCAACCAACACCTTCCATTTACCCACTGATGAGATGACTATCACGCTGGAGGATGTTTACATGATTTTGCGGCTTCTGATTGTTGGTGAGAATTATATCATATTTCATTACATGAGGCTTTTAAGCCTTTGGTAATCATATTTGGTGAGACTATGATCGACTTGAGATATCACAATGTCAGCATTAGCTATGGTGATATGTACATGGCACATCCTCAAGAGACCATATTGGTGGTTCTAATGATGCTAGAGGTGCTATGTTATGCACTCCCAGATTTAGAGGGTGATAGATTTCCCTGAGCCTTGATGGGGGTGTTAGAGGACATGATTTAGGAGCAGGTTTATTTTTCATGGGTGTCAACCTACTTGGTGTGATTGTATAGAGATTTATCATAATATCAGAGGATTCAGCGGTATGGTATTTTTTGTACTTATTTACTGCATTTTTGGGCATACGAGCACATAGTATGTGTGCACCCATTGGGTTTTCCATAATAGGATTATCATTTGGGATTGTACAGAGCTGGATACATGAGGTGGGTGCCAATAAGGGCACATCCGCAATTAGAGGAAGTGTCACATGATGTGATGTATTACAGGTGGATACTAGAGGGCTTGTATGCTTTGGATATATTATGGCACCCATATGTTGATTTTCCTTCCAATGTGGGCATGGAAGAAGAGCTTAGGGGACTACAGCTTGTCAGGTCGATAAAGGGAAGGCATGCCTGTGAGTATGAGATGATTCTTGTGGATAGATTCCGACGACAATTTGGGCTTCAACAAGATGTCCCTTTTCCATTTCCACAGCATTTTCGGGATGATGTGGAGAGACCTTTATCTCCACATGATCTGACAAGGCTAGTAAGACAGGAGGAGCAAGCGGTGGATAGACAGATTTGATGATGCATGTGTTACTTATAGGTATAGGCGTTGGTGGTAACTGTTATCCCAAATTCTCCCCCTGGAAAATTTGGTCAAGAAAACTCCTGCACATAAGGAAATTATGAAGGAAACGAATCATACCCGCGAGCTCACATTTAGGGATGACAAACAAGGTTACAGGGAGACTCTATAATGGAATGGCGGGGCCTACAAAATTTTAAACGACCCTGTGCGAGAAAAAAGAGAATCTCAAACATGCACCACATCTCCACGTGTCTCAGGATAAAACGGAGGCAGGGGAAAATGGTCAAGCAGAGTCAAAAGGTAGAGCTTTGGGGCCATAGGGGTTCTCTGAGTTTTGCGTTTTGCAAAAAGGGGAAAACATAAATTATGGACCCGTGAGCCCGATTTTTGCTCTAATTTGACTGCCATGTGTCCCATATCAAAGGTGACCCATTTTTCAAGTTTTTTTCCTACCCTCCTATACGGACATGATACAAACTTTGAAGGGGCGTATCTTTCGACTCAGGGCTTGAAATATTGTGAATCTGACACCATTGGAAGCGTCTGAACATCATCTACACCATGAAAGGATTTAAAATCATTTTTCAGGCCCTAGTACGTAAAAAATGAAGAAGATTCTTTCAGGCCATTAACACATAATCCAATCTCTTCAACTACTAGATCTGATTTGATTCAATCCACTGGGAAACCAGAAGTGACATATTGTGGGTGAATTTGTAGAAGGCATTGATATTCAGTGGTTAATCTTTCAAAGCAGGATATGATGCATATCTCAGGGTGGTTGAAGCAGGATTTAATTTTTTTCCCTCTTCTCTCTCTCTTATTCTTTCTATATATTCTAACACTTCTCATTTTGAAAAGGAGAGACATTCTGGGCATAGAGAAACTCTATCAAAAAAAATTCTCGATGTCATTTTTGAGTAACAAACCTTCTCCCACACCTGGAAAATGTATTTGTGCCTCTATTCTAGAAATGTAATGGTCTGTGCACCTTCTAGAGCAATAAAAACATGTTTTTGTCGTGTTCTTCAACCCTTTACATCGTTTTGTTGTTTCTCTGTGCCTCTCCCTTCCAGATTTTTTTTTTGTGCATGTATTTCACATTTGTAGGTGCAGGATGTTGTGTTTCATGGATTTTAATGGCAAATTTGAAGATCTAGGTCATGTTAGTTTTGTCTGACCTCCCTCATCTCCATTTTCTCTATTTCTTTCTCCCTCAACAGAATATCTTGTTCCCTTCTCTCAGTGTTATCACCTCTGTAGTGTAGGATTTCTTTATTTTCATACTCTCTCTCTCTCCTTGGTCCCTTGGAATTATTATATTAGGAGTAGATAGTCGTATTTCCTTCCTTAGAAGTAGTTTAGTGATAGGATTAGGAAGAGGAACCAGCCTTCTCTAGAGGATCATTCCCATTTATAAGTCCCACAGCTTGGGGAATGATCCAATGTTATGTAAATCACACCAAATGACCCTGCCTTAGAAAATCATATCCATAACTCATTTGGGGGTGTTGTGATTTCACATTAACAATAACCCAGCTATAGGTAGTACCATAGAGGCCAGGACAACTAGACTTAGCAAAATTCATAGTGCAGAGGGATGTATTATAGGGGTAGGTGACTGCATTACAAGTATAACTTACTCAGGCCTAGGCACAGGTGGTCACCCTTCAGGGATAGGTGACTGGATTATAGGGGCAATTTGCACTGGTACATGCACATGTGCAGGCACATGTATAGGTAATGGAAGGGGATGAAGGGAATTTTTTCAGGATGTAGGCACAGATTTCCATGTTACAAGCATAGGTTGCCACTTTACAGGGCTAGTTGGCACAGGATTAGGCATAGACACAGGCACCGGGACAGGGTCTTGTGCTATAGATAGTAGGACTGTTGAACACTGCACTATAATATAAAAAAAAACACCAAATATAATTATATTGAATTTAGAAATCATCCAGGATATTATATTCATCTAGAGATAGCTTCTTATACAAATGTTTGATCCTATAATCTAGTAGTCAAGTCTTATCACTTATTATTCCTCATATCTCTCTCTTATCTCTAGAATCATTCTAACTAGCCTTTATTCTCTCACACACCAAAATAGCTTCATGAGTTGTTCTCACAACTCACCCAAATGCTAATTATATTATTAATACGAGTTTATATAAACTCATTATTAATAATATTATAATATATTAATAATGTTACACAATATATTTGTAACATTCACTCCCCTATTGTTAACATTATTAAATCCCAATATACACTCCCCTAATGTGGACATGGTAAAAAAATATTCACATGCTTATTTGCAATATGTTGACCCATGTGGCATGCCCAACTTGGCTCATGACCTTGATCAAAAGAAAGGCTCTCTCCTTCCATGGTTTTAAACAGGTTTACCACAAACCTTGACGTGACAAGAACCATCAACTGTCCACCTCATGTGGTTTTCTAGATCTTCCATAACCTTTTCAAGATCCACAAACTGACTTACATTGGTGCTTCTAATCTTCAAAAATGTTCTAACATCAAGAGAAAATATAGGAAATATCACTCACACAGGAGCTTACTTATTACAATAGTTAAACAGGTATGATTCATCTGTTCTTATTTGCAGAAAGTAAACACACAACTGAAAATGAAATGCCACAGCACCATTGTGTAGCCCCGTCGCTTGTGGCTGACAGGAGGTTATTGATTGACCTCCTTCCTCCGTTTCCTCCATCCTCCATGTATAATATACTTCTTAACTCAACAAATTTGGAATTTGAGGCTTAAATACATACCTTGAACAGATGTCGGATTCCACCAAGAATGTGTCTGTAAGGAAAAAAAATTATTTTACAAACTTTTACAATTTTTGACTTTTGACTCATGATGACAACCTAAAATCACCTATATGACTTTTTTCTCTTTGACAAAAAAATTATTGACATAAGACTCTTAACTTTGAACACCCTAGACCTAAAAATCACTTTTATCTAGAAAGTAATATTTAATTACTTTCTAACTTATACCATAAGACAATAGTAATAATTTTAATGACCTAAAATGACAATAAGAAATATCACTTTATAACCAACTATATTGAAACATGAAAACTTGAAACTATTATTAAAATGAATTTTTTTATTTAACAATAACAAAACTTTTAAAAGTGAGGAGATGACTTTATACATTCACACAAAATTACATTGACAACTTTTGACTATGACTGGATATACTAACAGCTTAAAAATTCTTGTCAACAATAAATACTTTTACATAACAAAATATGAAAAAAAAATTTACTTAGTACCTAAACATGAATGCAGGTTTATACTAAGATTAAACAAGACTAAATATGTCCATCAACCACTATAGACTTACAATACAAAAATGATAACATACAGACTAAAGGGAATATTTATAGACTTTGATAAGAAATTAAAAACAGAATACCAATGTTATTTGACCATTCCTTTGCATACACGTGTTTGGAAAGAATATTACGAGAATTTTCCAATTGTTTAGATTGAAAACCTTCAAGCGAGATATCTTGGGCTTTTAATACGTTGCATTTGATTCTCTGAACAGATCTCACAGTTTCTAACATTCCTCCAAACAATTTCTTATAGAGTGATTTAAGGCAAGATCAAAATGGCAGTAATTTGATGCATACAATTTCTTATAGTCCTCAAGTTGACTTTGCAATATAAGACATTTCTAAAAAATGAAACTCTTTGACTGGTAACGTTTTGACCAAATGACGAGAATTTTGGCATCTATCTTGGTTGAAATGCGTCCAAGGTTCAATTCAGGGTGGAGCAAGTGTGCAACAGGATGTTGATGATCTCCATCCAATATACCAAAAACATGAACAAATCTGTAGATACACATATGGAGACTACACACATTTCCGCTATGTAACTCTAATAAAACTATTGCTATCATGTGAGAACCTCGCTGTAGAATGGGCTTCTCTCCCATAACTATCAGATCTAACTGATGAGATAACTACACAGTTTTGTTATAAAAAATAATTCTAACTCCCTGAAGCTTTCACAAATATCAAATATAATCGTTTACAACAGCTTAGGAAAATAGAAAATAGTCAACTTCGAGGCAGTTAATAACCATCTATTACATGCAGATTTATATGGAAGAAATGGAAAATTCTTACATGAGGCAATTATTCTATAATCTCAGACATAAGATGCAATGAAATAATGGATCAAAACATATCTGATCTTCAAATCAATACGCTTAGATCTAAATATTTGACGTAGTGCAACTGTAGTATTCTAACTGATAAAACATGCAAAATTGAATGGATGCCCAAAAATCCACGATGGGACTGAGATTGCAATGATGTTACGTTCAGGTAGTAAGAGACCCACTGATTTGTTATTTCTCCATTATATGGATCATAATCTTCTCTGATACCACTATTAAACATTGCATTATAATATAAAAAACAAACACCGAATATAATTGTATTGAATTCAAAAATCATTCAGGATATTGTATTCATCTAGAGATAGCTTCTTATACAAATGTTTGATTGTATAATCTAGGAGTCAAGTCTTATCACTTATTCTTCCCCATATCTCTCTCTTATCTCTAGAATCATTCTAACAAACCTTTATTCTCTCACACATCAAAATAGCTATGTGAGTTGTTCTCACAACTCACCCAAATACTAACTATATTATTAATATGAGTTTATATAAACTCATTATTAATAATGTTACACCATATATTAGTAACAAGGACAAGGACCACTGGTACAGGCATAAATCAGCGTCATAGACAGGGTCAAGGAGAGATGATGAGTAGGTAGAGGTGAGGGCCAGGTGAGGGTACTGGAGAGAGCAGCAGAGGTGTCAACCCCTCACATATATGATTTGAGAGAGATGGATAAATTTTTTTTTAAGTGTTGATAATTTATATATATCGGCATGCATGCCGAAGATGCAAGATGTATATGAGAGCTTTGGTATATGAGAGCTTTGAGATATTTTTATATTCAGTGTATTGATATACAAACTTTTGATGTATAGATTGATGATGATGGTTATTTTGTGATGTGTTTGATTTTATTTCCAATGTATTGTTATTATGGAAACTAGATATGTAGGCATGAATGGTTATAGTTGTAGGATTTGGTTATACTTCCATTATATTGATGTCATGGAAAGTAGACAATTAGGCATGGTTTGGTTTAATTTCCAAGTTTTTGATATTATGGAAACTTAGATGTGTTAGGCATGGGTTGTTTGATATTTTTGATAAAAAATGAGATGATGTTATTTTTATTTCCAAGTTATTGTTCTCATGGAAACTAGGTATATAGGCATGGTTGAGTTGTGTTTGTTTTGATTTAATTACTAAGTGATTAGTATTATGGAAAATAAATGATTATGTATATGAGTTATATATGGTTTTATTTTTTATTTAACTTCCAAATTATTGTTTTCATGGAAACTAACTATCTAAGTTTTGTTTGAAGGGGAAATGATGAGGGGAAAATATTGTTTGAGCTAACCTTAGAGGGTCCCATGCCCTAAGAGTGTTTCCTACATAGCCCTTACGAAAGGTGCCTCAGGCTGATGTATTTCTCCCATAAACAAGGGAAGAATGTGATTGGGTTAGGTAAGATGAATATGTGGGTTGGCTAGATAGGTCAGTTGGGTAAGGCATGTTTAACAATAGGAAAGGTCGAATGTTGAATAGGTAATAGGAAAGGTAAACGAGGAGTAGGTATAGATGGTGTCATTGTTAAATCAATTTTGACGATTTTTTCCTATTGATCAAACAACAAGGTAAGCAGAGGTAAATGGAAAAGAAGTGAAATGCCCCAATTTGGAAAAGACCATAAATGGTGTACCCTTATACTTATTGAACGTAAGTCCCTAGATACATTGCATAATGTGATAGGTCTATATGTGAAAGAATTCGCGTGATCACAATGTGTAAAATACATGTTACGTCCCCTAAATAGGCAGAAAAGAATAAAAAGAGGTAAGGTGGAGGATTTTGTTTAGCATAACCTTATTTTGGGATAGTGTACCCCTTCTACAAGATACCCAAAACTAGAATAGGCAAGTCCATGACCAATAGTTTTTTATTTTTTTTATTTTTATTTTCTTTTTCTTTCATAAACTGACCGATGTGGGAAGTCTATGTGGGATAAATAGAATATCTCCTTGAGGTATTTTTGAATCTGATCAATGCGGGAAGCTTAAAGATAATGTTTTATTTTGATTTTTTAGAAATAGTATTCTTTTTTAATAGACTTTGTATGATATAGCTAACTTTTTATAGTTGTCCTATGAGGGAGCATTCTATTTATAACATTGAGAGATAAAAAGATGTCCTTTTGAGGGAATCGTCTAATTTATAAGAATTTTGACTCGAGGAGTTGAATGTTGAAATATCCCATATATTTTTGTTTTTGTTTGTATTATTTTGGACTTTTGGTCATGGAAAAGACTATAAAGGAGTATAAGCCTCTTGTATGAAAGAAAAACCATAACACGAGAGAGGTTATCTATGCATGAGAGGTTTCAAGTGACGAACTACCATGGGATTCCATATTGAAAAGGATGAAAAGTATCCATGAGTAGAGTTGTGATACTCATATTGAAGATAAGGTTGAATAGTGATGGATAATCACACAATTTTGTTTGATTCGTTGGTCCCTGAAATAGGTAGATGGAAGGAGAGGTTCACTCAAGAGACGAGCATGTAAGTGACATAAATTGATGTAGTACTTTATTCAAGAATAGAATGGTCAAAGATGCAAGGCATTGAGGGGCTCAATTTTGGGTTTACCTTCAAGAGAATATAAATGATAAGCACCTAATCTATAGGTATGGGTGAAAATGTAGGGTCCAAGCCAATTAGGAGCAAACTCGCCTCGTTTACTTTTCTCAGCTTTAGTTACATGTTGATTTTATTTTAGGACAATATCACCGACCTTGAAAGTTTGTTCATGAACACATTTTTCATAGGCACATTTGATGCATTTTTGGTAGATTTGAAGGTGGTTGAGAGCATTTAAATGGCATTTGTCTAATAACTAAGTTATGTCAAATGGTCTTGGCGAAATTCGTCATCATTGAGCATATCTTTAAGTGAGATACGAAGAGATGGAATTTGTAATTCAAAGGGCAAGAAGGCCTCTATACCATATAACAAAGAAAAAGGTGTGGCAGTGGTCAAGGTGTGAATGTTGGTGTGATAAGCCCATAAGGAGAAAGGAATGTGTGTATTCTAATCCTTTTTGTCTCATCAATAACTTTCATGAGAATTTTTTTGATGGTTTTGTTATTTGATTCAGCTTGACCATTGGTTTGAGGATAATATGGTAAAGAGAAACTGAGTTGAATATCAAATTTATCACAAAGTTTGCGTAGAGTCTTGTTTTTGAATTTTTTACCATTATTAGTGATGACACAATGAGGAACACAAAAATTACAAATGATGTGATGATTGATGAATTCACATATTTTTTCATCTTTTGTAGAAATGAGAGGGACATCTTCCACACAGTTAATGTAGTATTAGGTTGTTGTGATGATCCATTGATGACATTGCGAAGAATCAAGGTTAATCTCTCTAACAAGATCTAAACCCCATTGGTAGAAAGGCCAAAATTCCCTGGCAACTTGTAAGGCATGACTTAGGGTGTGGTGAAGGTTAGGGTGTTGTTGACACTTCACACAACATTTGACATAGTCATAACAATCCTGGTTAAGGGTTGGCCAGTAATAGCCAAGGAGAAGAATATGCTTAGCAACAACGTGACCACTAAAATGTCCACCACAAATCTTGTCATGGATTTCTTTAATAGTGTACGGAATTTCAAAACTAGTAAGGCACCTTAAGAGGATATCATCAAAGCCACGTTTATAAAGAAGACACCCCATGATGATGTAATGAGAGACATTTTGGAGAAAGGCTAGCTAACCATTATGAGTGAGATCTAGAGGCAAGATTGAGAGGAAAAGGTAGTCAACAAACTACTTATATTGTATGTCACGTGGGTCAATTTCAATTCTTTCCACAAAATTTATGTCATTGATGAGATAAGAAGGTGACTGCAACTGTTGTACTATGAAAAAGATTTTAGAGTTTAAAGGTGAGGCAGGTATTTTTGAGGCAAGGAAAGCCACGGTATCCACAAATTTGTTAGTGGATCGTGGAACAATTTGAATGTCGTAATTATCAAAGGTAGTCAAAATCATGTCGACGTGATGTTTATATTTTTGAAGTATTTCGTTACAACACTGGTATAAACCATTGACTTGGTTGATGACCATTTCAAAATCACCAAAGATATTAATGGTCTTAACACCTAGGGAAATGGCAGTTTGGATACCTAACACGAGTGCTTCGTATTCAGTCATGTTATCGATACAATCGAAGTCAAGTTTGAAAGATAAATGCATAGTCTCACCATCAAGAGGAATGATAATAACCCCTGCACCACCCCCACATTTACATTTAGAACCGTCGAAGAATAGAGTCATCTGATAAATGGTTTCATCCAGGGACAAAGTGTAGATAGATTCATCAAGAAAATCAAAGTTAGAAGATTGATTTCTAGAAAGAGGTGCATCTACAACCTGATCTACAATGGTTTGTCCCTTAATATAATTTTGATGAATTAATTCTAGATCTAGGTCTACAAGGAGCATGATTCAACACAAAGTGCATTGGTTTTGATAAGGTTTAACATACATGTAATGTAGGGGTTCAGTTTTGGTTATGACGAAGGTCTTGTGGTTGAGTAGGTAGTGGTGAATTTTGGTGGCAACAAAGACTAGTGTTAAGAAAATATTCTCGGCATGAGTGTACCTAGTCTCGTAGTCTAAAAGAGTATGACTTATATAATAAACCACTTACTCCCTATGTTTATTTTCATGATGAGTGAGCATGGCACCAAAGGAATGATCAATGGTAGAAATGTAGAGGTAAGATATTTTTTCATCCTATGGTGTGATGAGTACAAGTGGCTAAAGAAGGTATTTCTTCAACGCTTCAAAGGCTTTATGACACTTATTGTCTCAATTGAAGTAAACTTCCTTTTTAAGGAGACGATGAAAAGGGTGACATCGGTTGGAAAGTTGGAAAATAAAACATCAAATGGATTGCAAATTTCCTTGCAAACTATGAAGCTTTGAATATTAGTAGGTGGAGGCATCTCAATAATAGCCTTGATTTTAGCACGGTCGAGTTCGATGCCCCACAAAGAAACAATGAATCTAAGGATTTTTCTAGAGAGAACTGAAAATATGCACTTCTTTGGTTAAAGGAGAACGCATTATTTTATGAGACGGTCAAATATGATTTTGATAACAAGGTGCTCAAAACAAATTTTGGATTTTCGAGAAGGCCATCGACGTAGTCTTCCAGTATGTCATGCATGATTTCATGGAAGATCTGGGTCATAATGCACTGATAAGTGGCACTAATTTTTTTCAATCCAAATGGCATGGCGTGATAACAGAAAGTTCCCCTAAGGGGTTATGAAGGTAGTTTTGTGTTGATCCTCCTACACAAGTAATATTTTGTTATAACTCGAGAATATATCCATAAGAGATATCATCTCATGGCCAGCTATAAGATCAACAAGTTGGTCGATGCTAGGAAAAGGAAAGTCATCCTTAGGGTAGGAGAGGTTCAGGTTACAGAATTTGGTGCAGATGCGGAGTTCCCCTATCATTTTAATGATAGGAACAATGATAAAAATCCATTGCGGATAGTCGATAATTAAAATGAAAGAAATAGAAAGAAGGAACTGGAGTTATTCTTTGACAAGAAGGGCAATACGTGGATGCATTTTTCACAAATTTTGTTTCACAGGTTTGGCATTAGTAATAGTAACGATATTTTGCATCATAATATTTGGGTCAATACCAGGCATATTAGCGTAAGACCAAGAAAAAGTGTTGCTATGATCTTGGAGGAAATAGGTGAAGGCTTCATGTTCAATAGAATATAAAGATTGGCCTATCTTTAGAATTCGAGGGTCATCCTGAGTGTGAATGTTTATCTCAATGGTTGATTCATTCAGCATGGTTTGTGTCTCAGGAGGTAATGACTGGTGAATGTAAGAATATTTGTCACCTAAATAAGTGATAATGGAATCATCATCCTGACATTGAACGACATCGATAGAAGGTGTGTCTTCCTCCAACATGTCAGGATAAAGAACAGGAAGGGAAGAGGGTGCCTCGTCATCATGATGATAGGTCAGAGGTCCCAAAGAAATGGTGTTCATAAAAAAATAGGAGAGATGGATTCTAGATCCATGGACTTTGTGGGTGAAGTTGGTGTGATAGGTGAAGAAGGTGACGAAAGTGTAGAAGGTGGATCTTCCTCTATGAGGTCGACTCTAGCCTTATTAGGACTAGGTGGTTCAGCAAATCCAATTTCATAGTGGTATTTATGTTTGTGGGTAGTGCAAGGAATAACTGTGTGATGAACTTATTCATAAAGTAAAAAGCCAAAGCTCTTCCAAGCACAATGATGAAGAAAGGTGTGGGTGAAGCGGCGGCTGGTGAGGTAATGGAAGTCAGATGAAAAAGGTCATGTTTGAGTGGGTGGTTTGAGAGAATAAGAAGAAGTATCAAGTCCACCGAATTTCAAGTTGGTGTAAAGGTGGGGATGACCATATGGAAACACTTCTCCTATATGATGATCATAATGCGGGTATTGATGAAGGTTTCTGTACTCTTGAGGAGTTTGGAACGTGTCGAAGTTGTACATACGATACTCCCCCAAGGTAAGGCATTGAAAAACACCTGCCAAAGCATCTGAAGTTGGTACTTGGGTGGTGGGAATGGATGAGATATTTTAAGTTTGAGAAGAAGGATTAGTAAATTGGTTAACTTTGGAAGTTACGGTAGCAGTGGGGAGAGATGAGCTGGGTGAGGAAGATGTAAAAGAAGAAGTGGTAGATGAAGCAATGGAAAAAGATGAGGTAGTAATGGTTGAAGATGAAGTGGCAATAGTAGTAGATGAGGTGGAAATGATAGTAGATGAAGTGACAATGATAGTAGATGAAGTGGAAATGGTAGTAGATGCCTTAACTAGAATAAGGACATCATTGGGTCGATACAACATGTTACAGGTTTTGAAAGGTGAAGGATCTTCCTGAATAGTGTAAGGATATCATTCATATTCGAACATGATGCAACAGTGAAGAGTCGAAGGTACACACCCCATGGCACAGATCCAATGTCGGCCAAGCACCATGTTGTATTAGAATTCCCCTTCAAGAACATAGAATAGTTCAAGAATGGTGCGGGGACCCATGCGAATGTGGAGGATGAAGGTGCCGAGAGTAGAAGTCAGAGCATAACTGAAAGAACACAAGCATAACTAGGTTATTATGCATGTAATTGGAAGGTATGTTCATTTTTTCGTATACACAAGAAGAAATAATATTAATACTTACACCTCCATCGATCATAACGCGTCAGACTTTAGTATCCTCAATGTGGATGGAGATGAAGAGGGCAGGATCAGGATCGTCTAAATGGTGAGGAGAATCTCCAAGTCAGAGAAACTGACA
Source organism: Taxus chinensis (assembly GCA_019776745.2). Classification (NCBI taxonomy): domain Eukaryota; kingdom Viridiplantae; phylum Streptophyta; class Pinopsida; order Cupressales; family Taxaceae; genus Taxus; species Taxus chinensis. Next base: position 593,687,213 of record CM034151.1, on the reverse strand, counting down.
ACAGAAACTTGGGGAGTGGTAGTGGAAATAGAGGTTTTAGGTGAAGCAATGAGAGCGGCCACATGATGAGGGGTGAATATGGTGGAAATGGGCATAGGGTCATTTGGTAGAACCTCAATAGTTTTGCAGGATCTCAAGGAGGGTCCTAACAATGAGACTCAAAGGTTTGGATGAGGTCATATAAAGACATTTTTAGAGGAGATTGATGCAGTTGTTTGATCATAGTACGATGTGTGACTCCATCAGAAATAGGATACAAAGGCCCATAAGATGGTTACCCTAGGGGCAGGTGTAGATGGAATGGTGACTAAAGGTGTACTGTATGGGTTGTCAATCTTCTCTTTTCCTTTTTCTTTTTTGTGATCGAGTGGAAACTCAAACCATATTGATTTTGAGAATTGGAGGAGATGTGTTGTGAAAGGTATAATGGTAGGAGGGACAAAAACCTAGTGCGGGATAAGATCATTATGAAATGAGTATGGCGCACTTGAATTTAGGAGGGGGTTGGGCTACCTCTCTGATCTAGATCATATTGATCTCAAAGGTTGGAGGATGAAAAGAGGGTTGTGGAGGTGGAGGTGAAGGCCGCTGAATAGATATGGGGTGAGGTTGCATGGTGATAGGTGAAGGTGGAATGGGATCTTCATCCAAAAGGTCATCTTCATCAAAGAGCTCTTCAGGAAAACACAGTTGAAGAAGAATATTTTTAAGGGCCTTACAATTTTCAACATCATTCCCTGACACACGATGATAAGCATAATTCATGGTATCATCAAACCCTTCTAGTTTAGGTTTGATATGGGTCATAAGGCATGAGAGGTGGCAATGTAATGGTAGAATTTTCTAACAGTCGAGAAAGGATGTTAGCGTAAGACCCCTGCCAAGGGATCACAATGAGAAGTGAGAGTGGTTTTGGATGGAGGTTTGGGTGACTTCTGTGGAAGAGGTGCTGTTGGAGGTGGAGTTGGAGGTTGAGTAGGTTTAACTACCTTTTTGGTAGGTAGTGTGGTTTTAGGCTTGGGTTGCACCTTCTTGGGTAAAGGTGTTGGGGTAGTGTGTGAAGTAGAAGGGAATGCAGAATATGGAAGTGGATGAGTCAACCAAGGTGAGAGTGGACGTGTGGTGAAGATAGTGGTAGGAGGAAATACAGAAAGTTTAGGTTGAAGGGAAGGTAAAGGCTTGGGTAGTGGAGCAGACATGGGCAATGTAGAAGGCTTGGGTGGAATGGGAGGTTTTAGTAAGGATGTAGGTTGCTTTGCATTTTAGTTTTACCTTAGGTAGGAGGCTTCTTGACCAAGGTTGATGGATGGGGACCTAAGATGGATGGAAGTGGCAAAGGTGGAAGAGGAGGAATGGGAGAAATTGGGGTAATAGGCCTAAGAGGTTGGGTCTTCCTCTTAGGTGGGGGGATAGGCCTGGTGATAGTTTGGGAAGAGGTGGCTAAATTGATCTTCATGGGAGGATGGATTAGACTTGGTGTCGGCACAACCCCCAATGTAGTGATAAGTTTGGGCACAGGTGAAGGTATGGGTGTAGGTAGAGGTTTGGGTGCATATGGTTTTGGGGTAATGGTAAAGGTTTGGGTGTAGGTGAGGATGATGAAGAAGAGGCTACTATAACCAGCTCAGGTGGTTATGGATTTAGTTGTCTTGAACACTTTAGGATAAATTGTTGAAGTTTATGTGGACAAAATTTTCATTAGAGTCAATATGGGAAGTCGAAGACATCCCCAAAGTGTGGAGTAGTCAACATACTCCAAGTGATCCGCAAAATGGGAGAATGGCGTAGAAGTGGAGGCAGATGATGATGCTTTGGCGGTAATCCCAGTGAAGAATTTTAAAGTTTATGAGACAAGGAAACTTTTGGCTTCTAACTCTATAGGTAGAAGTGATGCAAGAAGATTAACAAGATCCTGGTAGACCCTGGGAGATGCATCACTGACACGAAGAGTGTATAAAAGTGGCTCCTCTATGGGTCATGGAGGGGGAAAGGTAGGTGGTGTAGACTCTTCCTTAGGTGGAGAAGAGGATAAAATAAAATCTTCTTTGGTTAAAAGTGTGGGTAATAATCACTCCTCGATAGGTGGTAGAATAAGTGGGGTAAGCACCTCTGTAGATGAAGGAGTAGGTGAGGTATGATCCTCCATGTAGGTAGAGGAGTAGGTGAAATAGGCTCCTCTGTGGGTAGAGGATCTTGCGCAAGAATCTCATCAATAGAAGGGATGGAAGGAAACTGAGCAGAAGAGTTAGGTACTATGTTAAAGATGACATGGACCTCATGAACATGGGTGTTATTGTTAGAAGTCTCACTAGCCTGATTCAATGAATGGGTATGGTTTGGAAAAGGTTTCTTAAAGACCTACAAATTTTGATTTTTTGGGTGCATTAGGGTTGTCTAGGATGAGATCTCCATTATCTAACATTTCCTAGATGATGTTTTTGAATGTTTTACAATTTTTCGTTATTATTTCCTCTAACGCAGTGATAGTTATAGTAATCATTTCTCCTTATACCATGTGGGTATAGGATGGGAAGGATCAAATCTAGTATGTGGTTTGATCAGTGGAAGAGTGATGGCTCCCACTTTTAACAACTTTTTCAACACAGAGGAATAAGGTTCTCCTATGGGGGTATATCTTTGTTGTTCCTACTTGTACAGGAAGTTTTGAACATGAGAAAGATTAGAAGGAGGTTTCATGTTGGTTTTATGGATGAGATGGGTCTGATTTCAAGACCACCACATTGGTGGATCCCTTTGCTTTAGCGTGAGTATTTTGTGGTTTAGAGGAAGAAGAAGAAAAAATTGATTTAAACAAAGAACTCTTGTTGCACAATTGTAGTTTATTCTCTTTGATAGCACAAATTTCTAGCTTTTGGGCCATAGTGAACATCTCATCAAATGGCTGGAATGTTTAGACCTAAATAGTTGGAGAGATGTGCCTGGCACAAGACCTAGTGAACAACTCTATCAGCTCAATTTGTAGAAGTTGAAAGGTGAGTTGATTGGTAAGACTTGGCCAATGTGCAACAAAATCTATGATAGATTCATCTTCATATTGACACATCGAATGCAAATCAGTCATGGTGACCTTCTTAGTGATGTTGATGGATAAATGATCAAGGAAGCCCTTAGCAAATTTATTAAAATAAAATATTGAGTACCTAGGTAAAGAATTGTACCAATCTAAAGTAGGTCATGTCAAGGACATGGGGAAAGTCTTAAGAAGCAAGGTATCATCATGGGTGATCAGATAACATGTGTGTTTGAACAATCACAAATGTTGTTTAGGATCTTCCTTGTTATTAAATCGATTGAATTTAGGCATCTCCTAATGTGGGGGATAAGGATGAATGGGTATGGAAGGATGAATAGGCTCATTAAATATTTCATCGTAAGTCAATGTATTACATGAGCCAGAGACAGATGCCTCCATGGTTTACATCTTGTCTGTCATCATTTTGATCAGATCTATGGTTAGATTAGATTGAGACACACCTCCCGCATTATAAGGAGGTGGATACAATGAGTAGGATGTAGAAGGCACACCAATATATGGAAGGTGTCGAGTAAGAAAATTGAGAAGGTGGGATATAAGTAGTGGCAGATGATGATGGCATATACCTTGAATGGGAAAGTGTAGGTGAGGGGTGGTGGTTGAGATAAGGTATAAGTGGGAGGGGCCTGTGTAGAGACCCTCGTAGCAGTAGGTGGTAGAGTAGCAGGTATAGACATGACAAAACTCTGAAAAGGGGTTGACACAAATGAAGGTTGTGAGGTAATAGTGACTGATGATGTTGGGAATCCCTACACTAAGAGTCTTATATGATGGTGAGGCAGACATCGAAGGTGTGATAGATGTTATAGGTGCAGCATATATCAAAGGTGTAGGGGTGATTTGTGAAATGACAGGTGGTAAGGTGGAAGTAGGTAACACTACACTAGTGGTGGATGATACGGAAGTGGGGGCGAGAGTGGGAGGAATGGAGACAGGAATCTCATATATGAGTTTGTCCTGATGAGTCGCGGGTGGAGGAATGAGAAAGGTAATACTGCAAGGCTGGTGGGATTGTGATCAAGGAGTTTTGTAAACTCCTCGTCACCTACATTTATAGAAATAGGAGAAGTGGGGTCCATGGGTGAAGAAATAGAAGGTGGTGAAGGACTAGGAGGTAGTGGTTGAGGCTAATGTGAAAAAATAGAGCATTGGCTTGTCTGCGAGTCAAAACCATGTGAATAGTATGGTAGGACAGGTGGTCTGAGCTCTGCAGATGGTGCAGAAACATAGGAAAAGAAGATAGAAGAAATCTGGAAAATGAAAATTGGTCATTGTTTTGACAGAAAAATCAAAACACAGAGACCGATGTCAGTAGGGTAACTGATGCTAATAGGATGGGGTAACCGATGTCAATCACTGGATGGATTTTGGTTACTGAGAATAAATGATATATTTAGAAATATGGAGATGAAGAGTGTAAATCAGATGAACCTGAACTCTGTTGATGGTAACAGAGACTCAAAAATGTGTAAAATGACATAAACAGGTCACATAAAATGAATGGATATGAATTGAATACTATTTTTGGGAAAAATAACTAAAACAATGGGGAACTGCTAGTGCCGATGTATGAAGAGGTAACTGATGTCGATCACTAGACTGATGCCAATTACTGTGAAATCTGAGAAGATGATGAAAATTTGAATTTTAAAACTATTAAGTCCAAATAAAACACCAACCCAACAATTGAGTATGGAAGTGATGAGTCCTAACACACCCCACGATGAACCAGAATACACCAGTTATGATGGTGGGGTGTGAAGGAAAAGAAAAATAAGAAGAAACGGCCTCACTCATCAAAACGTAATTTAACAGTCAAAAGCTAACAAAACATGTCAATCTTATGCTTCAGATTTTAATGTTATGTGGCTTATGCCATTTAAAACTAACTATGAATAGAGTAGAGTTTTTGGTCAATGCGGGTGCCCTATAAGCAGTCTATGGCTACTTATCAGGTGTGTTTTGGCTAAATTGTCCCCAATATATACTTCACAGTATGTGAGGTCCAACTCTGATATGATGACTGGCTAGAACACCAGTTGGATCCACCGTCAATCAGGTTATTAACCTTTGGTGGAAATTACCGGGAAGGAAGATGTTTAAGAAATGAGTAAATTGTTAAAGTGATTTGGATAGGGGTGTGTGTGCACAAAGTGTGAACTACGCTTAATTCCTGTCCAATCATCAACTGTTCATGACCTCCAATATATAGATTGCAAATAAATTTAGGTGATCTAATGCAACAATCACAAGGATGAAATGCATAGATTTTTAAAACCCAAATTGACAATGAAATTCGATGAAGCAAATGGGGAATAGGAAAAGAGAATGCTCTTTCACTAAATTGCAGGTGCAAAAGAAAGGAAGAAGAATTATTTTTAAACACCAAATGAAAAATTTCCTTTAGACAAACAAGAAGAAGAGAATATTTACCAGAGAGAAATTTAATGTGAACTTTTCAGAAAAGAAAGAAACACACAAATATTCCCTAGAATGAACAATGCATAAAGAACCCACAAGAAGGGTCCCACCAGGCATGCCAAAATGTTTCACCTCAAAGTATGTGATAAAAAAATAAAGGTAATGGATGTAGGAGGAATACATGTGAATAGTCAGGAGAAGGTTGCATGCGTTGTTGAATTTTATCAGACTGAATGTGAGAGCTTCCTTTTGGCTGGGAGGAACTACCTGCAAAATCACAACAAGACCACAAGAGAGATTTAAATAGTATATGGTAGTGGACTTGCCTAGTGATTTCTAGTTCTGGGAAGTGTGAAACTTCCTAGATGGCTTTCCAATCCATTGATTTTATCAAATTAATGAAAATAAATGCGAGAAATAGAGGTCATATTGCTAACACTTTGATTTAGGTGTCTCAAAACGTTATCAACACACTAGATTAAGAAAAGTATTGAAGTACAAACTAATCTAGCATTAGGAAAGGTGTGATTCTAGTTGGGAAAGGTCACTTGAGGTGTTAGGCAAGGTCTGGGTGAAGTTTGGTTACATTCTGGGTTGTTGGGTGAAATTTATAAGCTCGTTCTTCTAGGAAAAATTACCAGTCATAGAGACTGGTATCGGTTAGGCAACTGATGCCGGTACTGGAAAATGACTGACATCGGTTGGGTGACCGGTGTTGGTAGGGGTAATATGGTAAGAAATATTAAAAATAGGTGTTTGGATCTCTCTGTGATTGCATAGAGATTTGAGGGAGTTCGGGAAGGATGGTATGATTTATATGAAGACTCAAATAAGGGTGATAAGGTGCTAGGATGGGTGAAAATGGTTTAGGTTGGTAGAATAGATGGTAGATGGGTGAAGGGTGGTATTCGGGACAGAGGAGAGTCAGATAATAGAAATGAATAAAATACTTAAGATCAAAAACTAGAACTAACAAATAAGAGTGAGTTACTTATCTAAGAACCTAGTAGATCTGAAGGTGGTGGTGGTTGATGAGGGTTCAGAGATGAAATGTGGTTGTGTCTAGTGTCGTGCAGCAACGGAGCCTTTGTGCCCTATTGTAGGTGATCCAAGGTTGTGGAGGAAGAGATTGGATACTAGTGAAGACCTGATGTGCTTTGGTTCATCATCTGGTAGCTTAAATGCTCGAGAGTTAGAATGTCAAAGCTTGAGTGAATGAATGAATTGAAGAACCCGTGCAAAGAGTTAGAAACTCTTATTTAAGGTAACTGACACATGGTCAGGGAACCGGTGCTGGTAGAGGAATAACCAACATCATGGAGAAATGGTTAGTTTTGCTAAAATTATCCTGATTACTCCCAGATTTTGCGTGATTGAATTTTTAGGTCCAGGTCAGAAGTGGGAGATAATGATAAATGTAGCGGGGATAGTGGTTAGAGAGATAAAATATCATAATGGTTAGATCTAGAACAAGTCCTAAGTTAGTTAGGGAGTGTGGGGACTTGTTCCTGGTCATTTAATGAAGTTGGAATAGGTCTAGGGTGAGGTGTTTTAGTGAGATGGATATTAGTTTAATTAAGGTAATTAAAATGATTATGGTGTGAGGATGAAGATTAATGTAATTATGGATAATTAAATTAATACTAATGTGTAGAAGGGGTCATGGCTAGGTGTATGCATCGAATTATTTAATTGAAAGGGGCAAGAAGGATTATGACCCAAATTTGGTGTCTACAGGGGGGTAGTTTAGGGGGTGATTGGTTGATTGAATATTGAATATTGAAGATTGGATATTTGTTGATTAATATGTTGGATGATTTCTAGGATATTAGGATCAACGTGGGACAATTGATTTGGATGAGGAGAGGATTGTTTAAGGTAGGATGTGAGATTTAATATTTGTTTATTTAGGTGTTAGCTAGTGTGTGGGAATTCATGGTCAAAGTGATATGGTTGACTTTGATGGATGGGGGATGATGAGAGAGCTTGGTTGATGGATTTAGAGAAGAGGTAGGTGTTTGGATTTTTTTTTGGAGAGGACAGGGAATGAGGATAAAAGGCCATGGTTAGATAGGATGTGTGGGGGATTAGATTGGGATTATGATTGTGTGATTAAGAATGATTAATTATGAAGATGTTTGATTGATTAAAATTTTAATGTGGTAAGATAGTTAAGGGTGTTCACACAACAAACATGCAACACACACCCTAACTAGTCAAGTGGGATTGCAGTGATACTATAGCCCGTTGTCAATACCACGCACCAATGATGGTGCCACAATTGGCTCTCCACCTATGTGTCGATGTGGGGTCAGCTAGCGAGTGATCTTAGTGTGTGCGACCTCCTTACACTATAGCTCAATATGAGGCCAAGAGGTTTTCTAGTTTAGGATGTACGAGCTCACTAGGGGAGTCCCTGATATATCTTGTGGTACTTGGGAACCAATTCCATGTTGCAATGATGTTTTTTAAGGGTTGGGTGTTGGGACGTGGAATCCCCTCACTTCATGTTTCTCTTAAAACAAGAAAACGTTTAGCTAATAATGACAACCCTCCAAGAATTTATATACCCCTCTGGAACATGAGGTGTGTCTACATGCATGGAGATGAATCCAATGGTCAAGAGACCCCTAGGAATATGGTAAGTGTGTGGATGTCAATTCCACCTCACGTTACCCCTAAAAAATAAAAATGGGAAATCTATCCACTTTTGATCCTCAAGATCATCTTAGGATGCAAGGGGAGAGCATACACGATTTCACTTTTGGGTCAAACATGCAATGATGCAAAATACACAAGCTATATGATAGATGTAAGATAATAAAAATTAATGATAAATATTATGTGATTGGGTCTTCAAGAGAAGGCACAAAGATTAGTAATGTAATTTATAAACTCAAGTGTATTGAACTGATCATGCTGCAAAATAAAGGGTTTGTATTTTTAAATATTTGGTAAGCATAGGAAGCTGCACACAAATTATTAGTAATTTGCAACAAGAAAATATAATTCAATGTGTAGTTAAAATGACAAGATTTAAGAAAATGAAAACCATGAATAATTTATCCCATAAAATTATAAATGAACACTTTCATTTTATAGATCTTTTTGATACCATTATGAGAAAAAAAATGGATTCGTTTCGAGTTCAAGATAAAAAGTCATGGATCTCAGAAGGCAGGTAAAAAAAGTAAAACAAAAGCACCAAAAAATAGGTCATAGGTGCCATTTCATGTGAAAAATGGTGGATGAGCACAAAAACTCAAAATTTGAAGGTGTAAACAAAAGTGAAAATTCTTGAAACTTTAACATCTTTTTCTAGGGATAAAATAGAGTTGAAAACAATAAAGAAGTGGGGGGTAAGACCCACAGTGGGAGCCAAAATTTAATGCAAGAAAAAATTATCTTGTAAATGCAATAAAACAAACAAAATTGTTATCCTAATCTAATCTTCTATAAAAAAAACCTCAGATTTGAGCTAGATAGAAAGGGAATCGAATGTAATACCTTCAATTACCAAAGTAGGGATCCCTTTGATATATTGGATTTACTCTTGATGGTGGTTTGAATGTGCTTGCTTCAGATTTTGGAGACACTTAAGCAACACCTCCCCTTGATTGATTGATGATTGCTTGATGAAGGATGAAGGATGAAAGATGAAGCATGAAATATACTAGATTGGATTGAATATGGATGATGGGTTGATTGAGTGATAAAAATGGAAAAGGTTTTCTATGAATTTCCAAGTTGGCTCTCATGGAGGAGGAGAGCTTAATTTATAGCTTGTGGGTGAAGGATTCAATGGCTAAGATGAAGCCAAGTTAGATTTGGAACAAGGGTGGAGAGTGCATGAGAATAATGGAGAATTCTAAAATGGATATTTCTAGAATTTCAGAGAAGTCTCCATTGAATTAAAAATTCAATGGAGAGAGGGAGATATATTTGAATTTTTAAATATGAAAGAGGGAAATTTGGAGAGGCTTTTAGAAATAGAAGCCTTTAGATTTAGAGGTGAGTATGTGATTCATGTAGCCTAGAATTCACCAGTAAAATCCCATACGCACTGGCACATCACTCAGCCTAGACTGAGCGCTCACCTAAAGCATGCAAAGGTACTAGACCCCTCTTTAGGGTTGTTGTTGCAGGATGTTAACATGATGAATACTTAAAACATTCAGATCCATGACTAATATATCATTCTACAGTGCACGTTCAAATCTAGATCTAGAGAGTAAAATACTTAAATAATAACCATAATGAAATCAAGCATGCAAGAACCAATTATACTTAGGATTTAACTCTATTTCAGCTAATACACTCCATTGCATTTAAACGTGATAAATACACAGAAGCTTATTACAATAGATACTACCATAGTTTATGTGCACATCAGATTTGGCAACATAACCTCACAATAACTCAGTTCTTACATATTATTCTCACACACACCTATACTACGCAATTCATTATATATTTATAAGCGTGGGTACTTTCCCTTCACTACTTATCTATTTCCAAAATAGTTCTCATGCTAATATTAGCCATACGTCACTACAATAAAAGTGACACATACAAGTGCGCTAACAATAGACTTCTTATAGTTAATTGTCAGTAGTAAATATATTCTCAGCATGTACTCATGCAAAGTGCTTCGTATCTGATCCTCCAAAAATAGCCAATGCGTATCGTGCAAGTTTCCAACCAGTTTGTGTGTTCAGAATGCTATCTCCAAAATTATCTCATCATCGTGAAATCGGCTAAGTCCTGAATCTATCTCTATCCTCAGCGTGTGATTACTTCCCAATCCTCTCGAACTTTTGAATGTGCTCTTCTCTTCCACACGAACCTTCTATATGTAGTTCGCTAAGTTCCATATTTTTACTGACCAACATTACCCCACACTAATTTCATTTCCACCCTCGGAAATGGTTGTCTCCAAAATGAATCAAAGAATATGAATAGAAGAATAGAAAGAATTTTTATGAAATAAAATAATGACTTTACCCTACAGCATCGTCTACTTCAACTGGAAGAATAAATTCTAGATATTCTTATTTTATTTCCGCCTCTAAAGTCTAGCAATCATTGAGCGCAGCCTCTACTTTCTCTAGGATATCCACTGCAATTGACTTTAGTTCATCTTTTGCAATTTCTCCCTTCTCATTCTGTAAGACCAAAATAATGTTGGACATGGCAGTCATTCTTCCTTCTAATAAGTCCATCTTTTGCACGATGAGTTTCCCAAGCTCATCTATCCTTTCCTTGTGTGGTTCTTATGTTGTTGTAAGGGCCTCGAGCTTCTGCTTAACGAGTGTTAATCGTTCTATGCGGCCAAAAGTTTCACCTTTCATGGCTTTTAGGACTTCATTATCCTCTATAATGGTGCTATTTCTTATAACATCTTCTGGGGCTATATAAATATTCAGCGCTCTATCTACTTTCTCCAGTTCCTCCTGTAAGCTCTAAAGCAACCCCTCATATGATGCAATCTTTCTCATCACCGAAGCCTTTTCTCACTCTATTTATTGCTCAGGATTCTTTCTTTCTAGCATGCGCATAGGTTCATCTTCAAGCACCAAGTCCACCAAGGTTTGTACTTAATGCATTCCCGAAGGAAATGTTTTGGGTACTTTCAGCTCTAAGTGTGGCTTTGCTTTCATGATATTGTCCCCAACTTCCTCTGCCATGCTAATGAAAATAATGTTCTTCTTCTATGCCAAGTCTTTTTCTTGCTTTAGGCATGTTATTTCTTCATACTTATCCTTGATATCTTCCCTCAGTGCTCGAATTGTTACGGCCTTATCCACATTTCGTCGTGTCACCTCTATCGAGACTTTCACCAAAGCATTGCTCACTTTTTCATCTAACATAACAGTAGGCTTTACTGTTATGTGTCTTGCCTAAGGTGTCTTCTTCAACCTCCTTGATACACATGACTCTTCACATACATCAAAGTTTGGTTCATCCATATGCGTGTGCATATACCGTGACAATTGCTTCCTTGTGTGCATGGTTGCCATATCTCCATCCATCATCTCCCACCCATACAAATCCTTTGGTGTCATTGTGCTTTGAAAACATGCACGGACAATTTTACATGTTTCCTTAGCATAGCCTATAACTGATGCAACATATTCTCCACTTGTTATTTTTGATCTTGGCCCCTTAGGAACTTGTGCTTCAAGATTTGGAGCTTGTTCTGCCATACCTTGAGTAGTCTCGATCGCTGTCTCATTTTCCTTCTTTTCTCCTTCTTCTCCATCCTTCATTTATTCATCCTTTGGTTCTTCCACGTTCTTTGGAGGTGTAGAAGATTCAGGCATGCTCTCCTCAGACTCTTCCACCTCCAAGCCTAGATTTAACTTTCTCCTTCTCTTCTTAGCTATCTCCTTCTGTGGAGAGAGTCGATGTGATCTACGTATTGATTGTGGAGTAGGACCTTGGGTCCTGGTTCTCCTAAACACCCTTTTGAAATGGCACTCTCCTTGGACTACATCCAAGTCCTCATCATCTCCCTCTTTTGATTGGGGTGGAGTAATCATGCTCTCAGCTTCTACCCTATCTGTAGGTTGTCTTATTCCTCTATGCTTTGAACCACCACTATATTCATGCTCCTCATCTTCATCATCTACCTCTATTGTCTCTATGGGCTTAGGTGCTTGAAAAATTTCCATTGTATGTTTACCTTTTGGTGGCCCTGGGAGCATGAACTCATTCTCCACATACTTATTGTTCTCCACCTTGGGATTGAGTTGTAGGTACACAAGAATTGCTCCAATATCTCCAACATCTAATATTAAAGGCTTCATGCTTATAATATCTGAGATCAGCCTCTCAATATAGGCAATCTATCCTAGATATACATGTCTTTCTCAGTGAATGGTAGTCATAATCTACCCTGTCTGTATTGAAGTTTAGGTGGCACGCATCTAAAAATTGATGAATTGATGCCTAGAAATATCATGTTGTGAAGGCATATGCTAATTTTCACCATGGGCTCCAAGCCCCATCTTTCATGGTGAACCGTGTAATGCAAATGTGCTGGTATACCATGAACTGTACTTCCTTCCTTGCTACCGAAGGTAACTCCTTGGGTATGCACCATTCTTCTTTGAATGTTGTGGGGAGCCTATAATATCATTTCTCTACCCTCTACTTGAATGGTCCTCTCATTGATCCCTTGCACAAATACTTGCCAAATATTTCCACAAGTCACTTGTTCTCCATAGGGCATTCCAAAATTTTCTTCTTTGGCCCATCAGGCACCCCGATTTCCATAAACACCAAAGACAATAGAACAACCCCAAAACTGATTTTCTCTCCTATGCGCACTTCTTCAATTCTAGTTTCCACAATATAATTGGAGATGTTGTAAATCACTCCATGTGACATATTATTTGCAATTTGTAGCCACATTGTGTTTACCTACAACCATCTTTTTTGGTCATCCAGCTTTGTTACAAGATGTGCAGCTGCCTACACTACTAGGTACTTCTTCAATTTATCGATGTCCATGACACGTGGACCCTTGGTATAGCCCAACTCCTTCTTTGTCTCCAGGATTGTGGCCTTATAAATTAAATCACCATTTAGATCTACCCCTATTCCTTTCAACCCTATTACTGTTGAGATCAATGCGGATGTGATTCTAACCCTCCATCTAGTGAAGTAAAAGAAGTCCTCACAGACTCTGCTCATCAACCATCGATACAATTGTTCATACTTTCTAAATTATGGCATCTCATACAATTGGTAGTCTCCAATCTATTTTAGTAACTTCTCACCAGTGTCATCGTACACTGGCATATATTCTATTGTGTGCTTGTTCATTTTTGTGTTCAACAACGCATTGCGATCCTTCTTATTATCTGATGTATGATGGTTGTAATCGCTGATTTTACATTGACATATGTGAGAATCCCATTCTTGTCCCATGATCATGCCCTCTAGTTACTGCATTTCTGAGAAATCGTGCTCGGGAGCAATTTCTTCTTCCACTTCAACCTTCTTCCCTTTTACTCCTGTTGCAGGTGCTTTCTTCGATGCCATTTGAAAAATATCTCTTTTCTACCCTCTGTAATCAAGCAAGTTGAAACCCTAGTTCAAATCTCTTTTCCCTATTGGAAATCATGTGCCTTCACTCGTTTGTAACACATCTACTTCACTCAAACCCTTCACCTATGGGAATGCAAGCTTCTTCTATGCACAAACCTTCTCTCCACATCTAGTTTCACACTCTTTGCACCTCAACATTTTCTCGGCTCGTTTACACTTAGCTCTTTTCAAATTCTCTCAATTGCAACAGTAAAAATGAACTTGCATCCCATCCTTATATAGATTTTCAAAAATTTAGTGCATTTATTGCTCCTCCACCTACCAAAAATCCTCTCATTAATCGACCATTTTAATTTTTTCTACGCGGCACATCTTTGTACCCAAGTTATAACCTTCTAGTGTGCCTTCCTACCTTATATCCATAGACTTCTCTTCAGCGTGCCTCCATGTGCCTGGGTACCTCACCACTGTGCCTTCCCTTACTAGTTCCCATGGCCTCTGCTTACCTCACATTATACTTGTTTCTTCATTGACCTCCACCTATGGTCCTCATTTCCAAAAGCACTCTTTTGTTTTCAATTCTCCAACTTGAATAGCACCCATAGCAGTTTGTTCCTTTCATGTGTACTTATTTTCAACAGTCATGTACTTGGATATCAATAAACACCCCACACTAAGGGTATGTGCAGTCCTCTGCGCATAAAAATTCTTCAAATAGTAATTAACTTATGGCATGCAACCGCGCTTATTACACAAAAACACCAACAACCTTTTATATGTTGTTCGATGTGCCCAAAGAACTGTAAATACTATATCATCCCAATCCTTTCTTCCAACATCATAGATTTTTGTCAATGTCTGGCTTAAATTTTTTTTGAAAGCCTCAGTAGTCCCATTTTCTTGAGGATGATATGGTGTAGTCTTATGGTGTGCAATCATGAATTCATCCAACAAAATCCTGATTGTCTCATTTAGAAAGTGTGTACCCCTATCACTGCTTAAACTTAAAGGAAATCCATACCGTGTAATAATATTTTCCCATAGAAACTTGGTTGTTGTAACCATTGTATAATTCTTTGTAGGTGTTGCTTCTACCCACCTTGTCAAATAATCTATGCAAGTTATGATATAGCGCGATCTAGTCCTGTGTGCTACTGGTGAAATAGGAGCCACAAAATCTATAGCCCATTTCTCAAACGGTTCTGTACTATTCATAGGAATTAGAGGCATTTCATCTCAGTGACCTGGTTTACCAAGATGTTGACAGTGATCACATGCCTTAAAAATTCCTTGCAATCTTTATACAGGGTCTCCCACCATAATCCAGCAAGTAAGATCTTGTGTGCAGTGAAGTCACCTACATAGTGGCCACCTGCAATGCCACCATGAGCTTTTTCCATAATATCTGTGTGCTCATGCGTTAGTACACAACGGCGCAATACTTCATCCAGACCTAATTTGTATAGGTCACCACTAATTAACATATAGGGTGTCACACATATAGCAAGTTGTTTTTTTTCTAAGGATTTCATTCCTTCTAGTTTCATGCATGTTCGTAGAAAGACAACAATGTCCTCTAATTCCGATGGTGCTTGTTGTAACTTATATAACTGTGCATCGGGCCATGGTATCTTTAATTGCTTGTGCTTCTTCTCCTAATTGTATTCTAGATAAATGGTCTAGTCTAGAATTACTTTTACCTTGGTTTTACCACAACTGTGAAATCAAATTATTGAAATAAGAGTACCCATTTGCATATGCGCCCCTTTAAAATGGGGCTTGTTTTACCAAAATACTTCAATGTCATTTTATTTGTATAAAAGATAAATGGTGTAGCTAGTAGGTATTTTCTGAACTTATGTAGCACATAGATCATTAACAAATAGTTTCGCATCTCTGTAGTTATATAATTCAGTTCTGGCAGGAGTCAACTTTCTACTGGCAAAATAGATAGGATGATGTATAATACCTTTTCCAGGCTGAGCCAATACCATGCCAATGGTTTCATCCAAGAGGCATCCACATGTACATGAAATGGTTGGTCCCACAAAGTAAAATGTAGAATAGGCACGGTAGTAAGTTTCTCTTTTAATGTCTTGAATAGGCACGTTGTTACAGTTCTAGCTAGTAGAACATACCTTTTCCTTTCACGTAACTCCTCCAAAGGTGTGAGAATCTTGGCATATCTTTTAATAAAATTCCTATAATATCTTGTATGACCCAAAAATCCACGCACCTCACTCTGACTGGTAGGCTCTTTGAGGCCTATAATGACTGCAACCTTAGTTGGATCGACCAACAAACCTTCCTTGCAGATTATGTGTCCTAACAGTATTCCAAATGGTGTAGCAAATATGCACTTCTTGATGTTCAAAGAGATACTCAACTGTCTACATCTTTCAAACATTAAGCACAAGATTGTCACAATGATCTTTGACCAGTCCATACACCGTCCAATCATCTAAATAAACATGTAAGAAATTGTGAATAGCATTCTTTAAATGCCTTAAACAACTATGTGCGAAAATATAGCGGGCACATTTTTCAGACCAAAAGGCATCACAGTATAGATGAAGCTACCCCATTCAGTAGTAAAAGTATTTTTTCCTGATCCTCCAACTGGGGCAATCCTAACCTAATGATACCCAGAGAACTCCATCTGTAAATGAATAGATTTCGTGTCGTGCAACACCTTCTAGTATTTCCTCAGTGAATGGCGTAGGAAAGGGATCAGTCACACATGCAACATTCAAGCTCTCATGTAGTCCACACAGATCCTAATCCAACCATCCTTCTTGATATTGATCACCATTGGACTAACCCATTCTAACTCATCCAGGGGCTTGATGATTCCAGACTTCAACATTTTGTCAATCTCTTCTTTGACCTTTTCAAGCAAGTTGGGGTTCATCCTGTAGGGTCTCTTTCTAACTGGGTACACACCCTCTTTAAGATTTATCCTCATCTCCCCTAATGATTCATGCATGCCTTTAAGCTTATGGTACCCCCGAGGAAATAAATCCTGATAATCCGTAGTAACTCTATGATTTTTCCACTTCAGATTCTAACCAATAGTCCCCAATTATGGCCTCCTTAGGCTCAACATCTAATCCAATATTCACTTTCTTTGTCTTCATAGGTTCATAATAGGCATGCATGGTCTTATCTGCACTATCCAACACCTCATGCTTACCTGTTGAATGGTTTATATCTAGATTTTCTACTTCTTCATCATCCACTAAGTAGACCATTTTTCCTTTTTATTTCTCAAGGCAAGCGCACTAAAGTAGTGTGGCATCAGCCTTTGTTTCTTCAACAAGACATGCTTCTAAGTTTCCTTCATCCAATAAATCCTGAAGGAGTTCTTCATCCTTGGCACTATCTCCCATAGTTAAGTGCTTTATGAATTTTAATGCTTCGTCCACCAGAGGCTTGGTAGAGAAGAAGTCAAATGCCTGAGTTAAATCCTGCCAATTTCTAGTCTCTCTATGGATTTCTACATATACATACCAAGCACGCACATAGCCATGTAAAGTGGAATAAAACTTGTGCACCCAGAGTGAAGGTGGTAAAGCTTCACTGCCCCTCTATCCAAGTCTCTCACACTTCTGAATGTGGTGTTGAACAGGTTGATTACCATGATAAGTACAGATTTGAGTAGGTACATTTCTCCTATAGAACCTAGTGGCAAGATCAATCCTAATTTCATTCCATCCTAAAAGATTATCCTTGTGGACCACCCACCAATGTGTTGTTGTCCTGTGTAGGGTATATGCTAACATATTCCTTCTTTCCAGTGGGTCTATCCACTATTCTTCCATGGTGCGTAGGAACACCATAGGATCTCCTTCTCCTGTGTAACAAGGTACTGAGTTGTTACCTATTCTCCTGATATAATGTGGTTTTTTGATCCTAGGAAATATGCTCTTTACTTCACACCCTACCAACTCATAAGTGTTATGAGCCCAATTATCACAAGAAACACTTGTAGTATCGCTAATAGATTATGCATCCTCCCACTGAAGGATTCCTTCTTTACATGGATCAAGCACCTCTAGATCTTGTATGACACGTACATAAATCCTATTCAGGTCTTCTTCACTCAAGGGCTCAACATAGGGTGCAGATTTACCATATGTTAAAGGGATAATAACTCTTTCCTCCTTTTTTTCAAAGCTGATATAATCCTTGTTGAACTGAAGATCAAAATTATTTACATAGCACCAAGGATGCCCTAATAGAGTTGGGAAGTTATCTGACTCTGTCAGTGCTAAAACCTCAAAATCTCCAGTGAACTTGGCTCCTTGTACGGTAATGGATGCATCTTTTAAAACTCCGATGGGAGTGGCCTTAGTCTAGTTAGGCATGAATAATACATTAGAGGATGGTTGCAATGGAGGTCTCCCCATCTGTACCCATGCATCTAGGGTAAGAACATTAACTTCCATGTACCTGTATCAATCAGTATATTACTCAATAGTCACCCATCCACAACAACATTCAGAGTTATTTCCTTGTCATAATCTAGGCTATGAGGGGGAATATTTTCATGCAGGATATGTCATCCAGTCTCAGTACTTGCGTGTGGAGTGTTTCCTTTTAACCAATTCCCCAATAGTGGAATGATATTCTCCTGGTGCAATGATTTGCACACTTCTCTCAAGTCATCCATATCAGTTTGGACTATCTCTGATGCTTTATTTGGCTCCATCTTCCGTGATTAATCCTTTAAATATTGTATTTCACCCTGAAGATTCCTGCAGTACCTCCATGGTTTCCTGGTAAACCTCCTTCTGATGGCTAGGATCTGGGTACCGTGCATGTAGAACCTCCTCCTTAGTGATGGTAGGAATCTGTTGTAATGCTTCTTTGGTGTGTGTTGCTTCAGCACGGGTTGTGATCTTTACCTACAATGCCTCAAATTTTGGTTCCAACTTGGGCATCCACTGATTTTCCACAACACATTGTATCCTAACCATCCCTGCGCCTTTGTTTTCCTATTTATGATGCTTGCTAAGATGCTCATATAAGTTTGGGAACTCCTCATAGCTATGATTCTTTCCACAAAAATAACATGTAATATTCTGAGGACATTCATGCCTGTAGTGGTCAGAAGATCCACATGTATAACACGTTCTGCAAGGGAACTCACTTCTTCCACCACCATGGCCTCGGCCTCTATATCCTCATTGGTATCCTCAACCTCTGCCACGACCCCCTTCAAAACACCCTTCATTCCAATCATAGCATGCCTGATTGCGATCACGATCCTGATGCTCATTCTTTCCTTTAGAGTTATCTAAAACTCTTATCTGACGTACATCTATATCTATAACATCATGGATCTTACCAATCAACTAGCAGTCTTCCGTGTCATGAGTTCTTGGACCTACATATTTTGCAGTAGCATGAAATGTTCTTCCTTATCACATGTTGTAGTAATGGGCAGCAGCTAACATCATGGTTTAGATGGCATATCTCACAGTCAAATAGCAATGAGTGCACTGATCTATGGGGACGACTATCCTTTGTGTGACCTTTCAACTTCACAATCTGTGCACAAAATCCTTGTTTGCGTCCCATGTGCTGAATTTGCTAATAGTTTCTCCAAATGTCAATAGTTTCTAAAAATGGGCTCACCCCAGTGTCTATACTTCCAACTACCTCAGTGCGTAAGGCTGCTTCAAGTGCTTCGCGTGGATCAGTGTATGTTTTATGTGACAACACCCTCCTAAAAGGTGTAATCAAACCTCCAAAAAACCATTGTGCATGTTGGCTTGCATGAATATCATAGGAAAGCTTAGATAATAGTGTTTTGAAATGGGCATCATACTCTCTGACACTCTTAGTAGTTCCTTGCTTAATATCCTTGAGCACACTTATACTCTTCTGCTTGAACTTGAGGATGTGAAACTCTTTAAGGAAAGCATCTTTTAAAGTTGCATAGTCTACACAAGTCTGATCAGGGTCAAACTTTCTGTACCAACTATGTGTGTGCCCTTGTAACGTAGTAGCAAATTTACTTTCCCTATGCTTAGACGTCATGATTCCTTTTGCACGCCACAGTATTTCACACATGTGTACATGTTCAGCAACATCTTCTCTATGCCCCTATACTCTAGGAGATGAAGAGACATCTCCATGTAAATATTTTGGGGTTGGTGCAAACCTGGCCCACCTGATCTAGAACCTCATGTGTTTCCTCTGCCTCCAGAACCACCAGATCCACCGGAGCTAGAGCCACCTATACCTCCTGATCCCAAACCTATAGCTAGGGTCGGACCAGAATATGTACTTCCCTGTGTCCCAATAGTAGTACTGAACTATTCCCTGACAGTCTGCGAAGTGTTACTACTCCCAGAAGAGAGTCCAAAAGTATACGCACCTGAACTTTGTGTGGATGATACACCCAAAAAGGTACTCCCATATAAAAATGAAGCCATTTGTGTTGCCATCTTTGTGCTTTTTATATGACTCATTCCTGCTCTCCCACTTCCTAAATTAGCTTGCTAACTGTTTATTGTACTAGATACTAGAAAACCAAGTGCAAGGGCAAGGTTATCAGGTGGATTCAGATGTGCACCCGTGACCTAAGTCATCTCTGCTAGCACGCTTCTATGTGAGGCCAAGGAGGGTTCCCTGATCATGCTTTCCCAAATGGGGGAGTTCCTGATGCTCGGGTTCCATGTCTTCTACATGAACTTCAAACCCTTCCCGAACTATCTCTCTCCACAACGGCATTCACTCTACAACATCACGTTGCTTCTCTATCTCCCTCTCTCGCGCCTCATTATACTTAAGTCACCTTTCCTCTCTTTTCCTTTCTGTTGCTAGGTCTGCCATCTTTCACAAAACCTTCTCCTTCCCCCACGTGTGGTGGGGTTTAGTTTTCCATCATTTTGTTCTCCAAGTTCAGGGTTACCATCATAATTTTGATCGTCAGTGGAATGCCTTGTAGGTAAGTTCCCCTAGGATATCATAAAAATTGGAATTTAGCTACCTCTGGGCACGAATAAGTGGAAATTGAGTACTCCAAGATATAGTTGTTCAAAACACCATGGAACCACATATCCACAACGGGATTCCAAATCAGATCAACATCATAAAGGGCCTGAAATTGTTCCTACTTCTAGACAAGTGTGCGATACCTCCAATTTCATTTAGACACATAAGCAACCAGCCACTCATACAGTTCTACTGGAAAGATAGTGAAGAATCTCTCGTACAAACAGTCATACAGATTCTGCTCCACCCATGCATGTGCGTCAAATGCAGATCCAGTGCTAAACCTCCATGCGTATTCTTCTTCCAGGTCCTGTATCCACTCCTCAACACTTGCTAGGGTCAATTGGTATGTCTTCATTGCGAACCATCCTAAAAAACAACTCAAAAAGAGGTCCCAACAATGGAACCAATGATGCAGCCTAGAATTTACCAATAAAAGCCCAGGCATGCTGGCACATCACTCAATCTAGACTGAGCGATCACCCAAAGTGCGCAAAGGTACCAGGGCCCTCTTTAGGTTTGGTGTTGCAGGATGTTAGCATGATGAATACTTAAATCATTTAGATCCATAAATAATATATCATTCTACAATGCATGTTCAGATCTAGATCTAGATAATAACAAACTTAAATAATAACCATTATGAAATCAAACATGCAAGAAATAATTATACTCAGGATTTGATACTTTGTTTCAGCCAATACACTCCATTGCATTTAAACATGATAAATACACAGAAGATTATTACAATAGATACTACCATAGTTTATGCATGCATCAGATTTGGCAGCATAACCTCACAATAACTCAGTTCTTACATACTATTCTCACACACACCTATACTACACAGTTCATTACATATTTATAAGGGTGGGGACTTGCCCTTCACCACTTATCTATTCCCAAAATAGGTTGCATTCTATTATTAGCCATGAGTCATTACAATAATAGCCACACATGCAAGTGCGTTAACAATAGACTTCTTCTAATTAACTATCAGTAGTAATCTATTCTCAGCCTGTACTCATGGAAAGTGCTTTGTAGCCGATCCTCCAAAAATAGCCAATGCGTGTCGCGTAATTTTCCAACCAGTTTGTGTGTTTGGCGCGCTATCTCCAAAAATAGCTAATCATCGTGAAATTGGCTAAGTCTCGAATCTACCTCTGTCCTCAGCACGTGATTCCTTCTCGTGCATGCTACACTTTTGAACATGCTCTTCTCTTCCACGCTAAGCTTCTGTATGTTATTCGCTAAGTGTCATATTTTGACTGACCAACAGTGATTAGGATTAGAATTAGATTAGGTTAATAAATTATTATTAGGGGTGAGGTTACAAGGAAAGGCTAAGTGTAGGGATGTGTATGGTAGGTGGGTAAGTAGATGTAGGAATATTAAATTCCTAGAAAATATTAATAGGGATTATAATAGGATAATAATAATTAATCTTGTGATTAACTATTATATAGTTGAAAATGAATAAAATAAAGGATTAAAGGGATAAATGATGAAATGAGATATTTAGATAAATGATAAAGGGATTAATGATAGGATTAGATAAATGAAGAAATTAAGATGACGGATAAAGAGATTAACGACGATATTAGGATTAAATAATAATAATTAATCTCGTGATTAATTATATGAATGATGTTGGGATACTTGTGGGACAGATTAATCATAATTAATCATGTCAACATTCTAGATGCCTACAATAATATTTGGGTTATAACATACATTTCCCCTTCAATATAGTGTTTCCATTAACACTTAATAACTCAAGATTTTGTACCATGAATTGTTCATCTTCCCATGTAGCATCTTCAACTGGTAGATTCTTCCATTTGATGAGAAATTATGTAATAGATCAATTTCTTAGTTTCTTCACTCTTCTCTCAATGACTTCCTCTAACTTCATAATGACAATAAGACAGTAATAGATCAAAGTAAGTCTATATCTACTTTAATCTATAACAATTAATGACGAATAATGTTGAGCACATATATACAAAATGAAATACTAAAGAGGGTTATAATACTTACATGTAACATGTGTGTGATTGTTGATGCATAATCCTCCATAGAGACAAAAACACCGAGACATAATTGTTATGGTTGGAGAAGAGGAAATCTCAATAAGAATATATCTAGTCCTAACTTACTATGAAAACCCAAATACAAAAGAGGCAAGCTCCAAGACTCTAAAGTTAGTAAGTGCAAAGTAGTGTGAAATAGTGCAAGCAAAAAATGGGATGCATGTGAAAAAAATATTGTTAATTTGTGAAAATAACAAGAGGCATAGGAGTATATATATATACCCAACACCATCACCCGTGGGAAATGGCGTTGGCCATGGAAAAAACAAAATAGGCACCATTTCCCATGGGTGATGGCACTGGCCTTGGGAGAAACCCTAAGGTTAGAGGCTGAAAATCATGAGTTGAAGCCAAAATGTGAAAGAGAGTAAAAGAAAAATGTCTAGAGTGACCAAAAGTAGCAATAATAGTGTGCAACAAGAGGAAATAATTAGACATCATAAGACAAGTAGGCGTAATAAGTACAACGTGTGAAAAAGGAGAGGAAAAGATGCAAGTATGGGGTGACTAAGGTTAATAGAGAAATCTCTCAAATGTTATGGTCTAGCCCACAAGACCAAGTATAGTCATACCCCAATCTTGGCATGCCTCTTAAAACACACATTCATGAATTGAATGCATCAGTAACCCCTGCACACAAAAAATGGTTAGAAAGAATCAAAAATATGATGTATACAACATGTACTCTCATCTAATGAATTATAGTGGAAAACTCTTAAGGGCGTTGGGATGGGGAATTATGGAAAAAAAATTCAAGATGTGATACGTGTGACAACGATACGAGGTAATGTTGCAGGTAGAAGTCAAGGGTTAAGTTATTTTTGACTATGTGTTATAATTATATGTTTTATTAAATTTGGTTTATCTCTCTTTAACTTTGTTGTTTCGTTTTAATGGAGTGGTAGGTTCTAGTGTTATTTTTCCATCTTTTTGGATTAAGCATTTTGTTTATGAGCTATACGCACACATTCACACACATATATTCATTAGCTACACATGTGTTTCATTGTTTTAGTTATGTATTGGTCCTTTGGGCCTCATGTACCATTTAACACACACACACACACACACACACACACACACATGTGTGTGTGTATGTGTGTGTGCACGTGTATATGTATATGCAGTATGTAGGTATCTATCTATGTACATATGTATGTGTTTTGAATGTTTTAGATTCAACTAGCGCCATTTTTAGCTATGGATAAGCTCCGCATTGGTTTTGATGGGGTTTTAGAGCACTGATGAACTATAGAAAAGGTTCTCGATTGAACAACGTCGGGTACGATTCTCTTGTATGGTTTTTTAATAACTTGTTTTGAAGTAGTGAATGAGTGAAATGATGGTCCTCTTTTTATGGACATAATATATTTTGTTAACTCAGGTAGTAAGATTTGTTTGAACAAATTGATGAAAGTGTTTTTTTATTTATGTTATGACTAATCACTTATAGTTATATTAAATTAAGTTGAAATTGAAGATCTTTTCATATGAACTTAATTTAAATGTTATTATAATCTTGTTGTAGAAATGTTTTTGAACAAAAGCTAAGGATTCCTTATTATGTTATTTTGTGACATTTAAGCTCAAAGGGGGATTAAGGCCTAGGAAAACTAGGCAATTGTCTAGGGCACCAAGATTTTGGGGGCACTAATTTATTTTATTGCACTTTAGCTTCTATGAAGATTAAATCAATTTATTAACAATATATTCTAATAGTAGTTAGTGGCTAACCTTATATACCAATTTAATTCATTTCATTCAAAACTAAGTTAAATTTACATAATTCTATTAAGATTATGATATTTAAGAGGCCTAAAATATTTATGCAAATACCTTTGTTAGAGGGTTCTTAAATTAAATTCATACTCATGTATCTTTCATACTTTGAATTGTTTTGAAGTCTTGGAATTTTTTTGGGGAGGAGAGATCAAGAAAGGTGAATATGTAAAAAAAACTCAAGGGAAAAAAAAGTTGGGAAATATAAGAGAAAATGAGGATTATGACAAACTCTATGTTAGAGAA
The DNA here is from genome assembly GCA_019776745.2 of Taxus chinensis. Classification (NCBI taxonomy): domain Eukaryota; kingdom Viridiplantae; phylum Streptophyta; class Pinopsida; order Cupressales; family Taxaceae; genus Taxus; species Taxus chinensis. The sequence goes on along the minus strand of CM034151.1, from coordinate 593,662,559 downwards.
TTAATTAGGATTGTATACAATGGTATCTACATGAAAAATTATTATCAAGTTTTTCTTGGATGATAGAGGCATAACATATCAAGTAATATAATATTTGGTTACAATTAATTGTTTTTTCTAGTCTACTTTTTTTTAATTTATAGAAGGATTTAGCTCTAACATTGCCTAGGGAACTCATAACCCTTAATTTGACCCTGTTTAAGCTCAAAGTTGGAATAAGAAATAGCATGTGTATAATATGCTTTGGTAAAGGAAAGGAAAGGATTTATTGTTAAGATATTATTCTTGAGGAATTTTTAACTTTTTACGTGTATCGAGTGAAGTGTTTGTATTCATAAAATGTTTTAAGGTTTATGGCCTTACCAATTCAGAAGGGGAACATAAATGAACTTGTTTATATCCTTCCTTATATAAGATTAAGTTAAACACTTTACAATTTTCAGTAATTTAACTTTGTTTTTTTGGAATAAAAATGAAAAAAAAAGTTGGTTTTCAAGGGATGTTACACAATCATGCCACTAAAGAAGCAATAAGGGTTTGGTCCAGTTTCTCCATTTTCGCTAGTTTTGTTTGCCCTATTTTGACTATCTATATATTTTTAACAACAAGCTCCTAAATAATTAAAAAAATGAATTACTTAAAATTTCCATTTCTATCAACTATTTCAATAAATTTTGATTTCATGACATATATCTATTTAAATGTGATTGTAAAATATCATCACTTGTAGCACATTTCCACATCTATGTGTATCATGTCAAAGTTTTTACCAAATTTTCAAAATAGGTGTGATGACATTATCACATGGCAGTCCTTTTTTGAGTTGCTTTTATATTGCAATACTTAAAAATGCATATAGGGGAGATGGTAGTACTTAAAGATGGTCCAATAGTGGATATGGATCTTAATCATATAATATCATATATTTATCATAGTACTATCTACTAGCCATCTCATTTTTTGACACGATAAAGGTGTAAAGTAACCAACCACATCATGACATGTCAAACTCACAACTATTAAACACACACACACACACACACGCTCGTGCGCGTGCACGCACACATGCACACACATGCATGCACACACACACACACACACACACACAAAAGTTTTTTTGGGGTGTTCGTATACTTTTCATTTAGAACAAAGACAAGAGACATATTCCACAAACTTTAGGGAAGACTTTTGTAACACGTCTAGTGTAGTTGGCTGTGTATTTTTATTTGTTATTCAAGATGTCAATCTCTAAATCCAATGTAACTTTGAGTTCATGACCTCATTATGCTCATTCCATCATTTATTCTTGTTCCTAGATCTTCAACCAAGTTAAGTTAACCTTAACATTGAACAATATAAATTAAAAACTTCACTTCCAGTCTTCTTCACTAAATCTTCCCTCTTAGGTGTATAAGAACAATAATTTTGGTCACTTCATTGTTGGAGCAAATTTAGAATTGTAGATACAAAATCAAGTACTTTGGGTAATTATCTAGTCCTGATTACATGCTACTATTCATATGATTCCTAAGTAAGAAAATTACTAAGTAACTCATGTCTTTAGCCACCTTTCTTTGCTTCATGTTACCACTTTTAGTTTTACATCCATACTTGCTCAGTTTGTCTTTTTATACTCTAGCTTTTATCATCCTAGACATTAATTCCCAGCCAGGATGCCAGTGTCAGGTGCCCTCATTCCCTCTGGGAACCCCTAACCCCATTTTACTTTAGTCACACTTTTTGGATACTTTCTAGCCATTTGAGAATCTTATCTTTTTAGTACTCAGAATTTTCAGGGTTAGTTTTGAAATTCAAGAAAAGGAATCATATAAAGATAAATTTATGCGATCATAATAAAGGACCAAACACTAAGCATTATCTATCACCACCTAAGATTACATCCATCAAACATCTAAGAGATCCATTGCATCCATCTAGCACCATCACAAGGGACACAATGGCCGGTAATTATACATAAACTTCATAGGAGGGAAGTTCATTCTATTCCATGCACACATCTATTACATTTAGCTTACTTTCTCACTATCAAGTGTGTCATACACCAGAGCCACCTAGGGCACAATTCCACACAAATACACACATAGAACTACATTTAGTCTCATATTTAGTGCAATGCTCAGTCATAAGTTCACCATTGTGATAGTTGAGGATAGTTTTACCCCTCATTTTGCATCTTTCTTTTTTAGGATTTGATGTCTATTTAAGGGTTTTGCAGGCTCATATTTCATTGCAGGTTTCCAATGACTTTGGTGATTATTGTGTGACCTCATAACGAAAAAAGGTGAAAAACTATGAACAACTTATGACACCTCATAGGAGGTTTTATGATCTTTTTCACAGACCCAGGTGCCCAGAAACAGGCCTAGTGTACCCACTGGAGCCCCCTGTCCCTTTTTAAGGGCCCCTGTTTAGCCTATCTCTCCATATCTTCATTTTTATGGGTCTCTATGCGAAGCTTCTACTGCTGTGTTCACCTGGTCAACACTTTGGTACAGTTCATAATTAATTGTGAATCATCTAAATACCTCTTTCTCCTCTTTAAAATTAGGGTTTTATGATTTATTGTTTAGTTTCTTGGGTGTAATTTATGTACTTTGTTAGGATTATACTAGTTATATAAATTAATAAGCATGTAATGAATAATGCAGAAAAATGTAAAACAGAAATAAATGTAATAAAATAAAGACACGGATTTAACGTGGTTCACCCAAAATGGGCTTTTTCCACTAGAAAAAACTAATCCTTTTATTCAATCCATCCAAACTCTCTCTCACAGTGCCACGACTAATACTATGAGCCTCATACATAATGACCCTTTAAAGATATTAGGGTTTTTTTCCGTTTTGGGGAACCATAGAAAACCACCCGTTAGATTTGTGACCTAATAAAGAACAGTCTAGATTTCACAATGTATAAATACATATTAAATGTGGCTTTTGGGGGTGCTGCCCCCAAACCCCTTATCGAGAGGGTCATCCCCCCGGACCCCGCAAGGGGGGCAAAGACCCCCTTGCAACCCTCGTTGCTATCAGGCTCCACAACCAACATACTTAATTGTAATTTATTTATTGCTACAATAACAATCAGATTATGCACACATATTTCATATTTAGCTTAATCATTTCTGGTGAACCTAGTCGATCAAACCCTTGCTTTTGAGTATGTCTTCACCTTATCAATTCATGACTCAATTGTCTTATCCCTCTTTCACACCCAAATTTTAGGCATGGTTACTACTGTTGATAATTTCATGCAAGTTCATACTCAACATCCTCCTCTACTTTATTACACCTATGGCTGATCCTTCTATCAATGTAGTAACTACTCATAATGCACTTGTCCTCCTATGGCTCCACCCATTTCTATTCCACCACCTATCACTTTTGTGGATCCTCCTACTACTTATACTTCTAAGGGATATGATATCATTGAACAAACTTAAGAATACATCTGCCAAAATATCCCTCTATGACTTATTGCGCAGTGCACCTAATTATTGTCAAACATTAGAGGTTACCCTTCATTCTATTCATATAGAAAGTGATAATTCTTTGGTGGCCTTCACACACCTCATTCAGTCTCTCAAAAAATTATACGTGTGCTATATCATTTACTAATGATGACATATCGCCACTTGCTAATGATAATCCATGTGCACCTTTTCTTATCACCACTATTATCAACACCACTTGTATTAAATGTGTACTTATTTATAATGGATCAGCTCATCAACCTATGTGCTCATTCCCTTCTCAAACAATTGGGCATTAATGATAATCTAATTTCTAATAATTCTACTCTTATTTGGGGATATGATTCAACTACTCGCACATGCCTAGAAACTATTTCATTACATATTCAAGTTAGGCCTAAGACTGTCCTCACAGACTTATTCATTATAGATGATTCATTTCAATTTAATATATTACTAGGTAGACTTGGATTCATGCAATGCAATTAATTTCCATCTATGTGTTCACCAATGAATCAAATTATTACATGATGGATACAAACATACTATTACCGCAGATCTTGAACCATTCAAATTTTGTCACATAGACCATGTTACTATTATGCCTATTCCTCCTTCACATCCTATTCCTATATAATAGTATTGATACATATGACATTGGTCAATCTAGCGCTTCACATTCTTCTTCCACTTCTCCAAGCATTCCGGCTATTTCTACTCATACTACTACAATCATCTCACCCACAATATCTGCTTCACTTAGGACTATTGCTTTGCTCATTGAGGTTCCTCTCGCTCCTACATCTAGTGCACATCCTACCAATATCCTCAATGCAGCTATACAACATGACAATGAAAACATAGACAATTTTGATGACTCTAAAATGAATTTGATACTATTGAACTTACTAATGAAACATTGGGAAAACTCAATTTCATTCCTATTGATATAGATGACTCCTATTTCAATGACACTTTCATGGCCGATGGTCCTGGTGAATACAAATTCAATACCCCTCCTTCTACTAATGTTATGGTACTTTATCAGGGGTCTGTCCATACTTTAGACATTATTTCACCCTCTCCTTGGCAAGTCTGTATTTGTGCCACCTCCTTTCACATGCACACTCTTCATCAAAAAATCTTATTGGCATCACATTCCTATGGATCATACTTTCTTTGATACTATTTGCACATATGATAGACTAACTAGGCTTGGGTTGATGCTCAATGAAATTCTCCCATCACCTCACTCACCTCATCTTTATCATGGCTATTTTCACATTATGGCCATGCCTATGGTCTTTGGGTGTTCCATTTAGTAGTCTTTGTTGCACATACCCATCATACTTCTCCACTAACACTTAGGAAATATTGGCTTGACTATATTGGGGGCACGTTATATTCCACTCACACTTCTATCACTTTCCCTATGTCATTTGGAAGTATTACTATTAGTAGTGATTCATCTCCTAGTAATTCTCAAAATCTCACTCATTGGTATGCACATGGATGCCACCAACACCTTTCTTTGATGAAGAATATGCATGATTATGTACACCTTACATCGTAATGACTCTTTATATGATCCACCTCATAGTATTACCTATCAAGTCTCCAATGCAACCCTAGTCGGCTTCAATCCATACAATGACGATCTTTTAGACAGTGGCACTTGATCACTCCTCATCCTTCACATACTTAGGGGGTATCATGCTTATCTACCCTGTCCTAGCATTGGCACACATATTACATTCTCATCACCTCTCATTAAGGGCATACATATCGTCATTTCCTGATGACGCATCTCTTGTTCTTTGGTTTACTCTTAATTATTGAGGGAATCCTATACACATGACCCTCACACACTAACATACTACACTACACATTACATATCACACATTTTCACATTGCACAATACAAACTCTTCTACAACACATATTTCCTATCCTACACATCTTCGATATATTCACTATTGCATCTTAAACATATTATGTGCTTTGTGCTTTCTACCCATTACACATCATTACCACCTATATAACACTCTGCTTCTTCCTACACATCATACATATTGTTGCTTTCTACATCTGCTATTCATATATTATTTATACATCATATGCACTTTATGCTACACACTATACACATCTTCAACATCATCTTCTGACATATTACTAGGAATCATACACACTTTTTACCAAAAATCATACACACACATAAATATTGCACACATTACACATCATCACACTCGACACATTCATCACACATATTTCTAGTGTCACATTTCTTAGTACATACTAAATATTCTACATTACACTTTATGACATCTTCCTATCACAATTAGGTGCTTACTTATGCACATTCACGATGTATACATTTCATACATCTACTTTACAAGTTACGGTCATTACCCTATGATGCACTCTAGTCCCATGGTCCATACTCGACTGACTAAGGGTATACATCTCAAATGGACCTCATCACACTCACAATTTAATCATACACTCACTCATTCAATCACACACTTACACTCTATGCTTTATGCTTTGATGATCACATCTTTCTATACACACAATTCAAACCATTTCTTGATGACACACTCTTTTTTACTGTTCATTCTTGACTACTAGGGGGCATAAATAAATGAACCTCATTTCATACATACACATCCACTCGGGGAGCACACTGGATCCTATCATTCACACTACATTCCATTTTGTCTCATCCAAAACATACTACATATCTTGGTTTCATTTACTCTTGCTTACTTTGCTTGGTTACATGTTCACTTTATTACACATGCTAGATAGATATCTTGTATGTCATTATCTTTATCATACACACATGCACATTCACTTTCTTTCTAGTTGTGGTCACAGATTCTACAGATCTATTACACATAGCATGGATGTTTGGCACAATACCTATTACCAGTCCCACAGAGGCTCCTAGGGGCATCCACTTTCATACATTATAGGTGTTATTATTTCATTTTGTTTCATAACACATTACTTTATTAGATTATACATGCTTTGACATAATTTTTTATCTTTCTAACATGCTAATGGGTGCTTCATGTGCAACATTTGTTATGCAAGACTATTTTAGTTCCATGGTTATTTGTTACATTGTTTGTCATTGTTTGCTCTTTGTATGCTCTTGTTTGTTGGATTTTCCCTTTGTCTTGTGTGCACACTTGTCTTCTTATGAGCCACTTTTTCCTTGATTTTCTTGCAACATCATGAGTGGTGTCCCATTTTTGTACAACCCAATCTTTTCATGGTCTACATTGTCTTCTTGCATGTTTACATTATCTTCTTGCATCTTATCTTACAAATTGTCTTCATGTAGCTTACATTTATCTTCTACATGCATGAATGTTTTTCTTGTACTAACACTTGTCTCCTAGCCACTTTTTTTCATGTGCCTTGGTTTCTACCAAGCACATTCCCTTCCCCCTATAAGGCACAATTTCAACACAGCAGTCTTTATTCCTCTTTTGGGACACATACTCCTTCAGTGATGTTGCATGCACCCCAAACGAGGGGGCAATCATTTGGGTGAATCAATCACCCCATATAACATTTATACACATAGCACAACACAGTACTGATAAAACACTTTTTTTTTTAAGGGCTCAGAATCAGACTTGGGTCCTTAGCACATAGCTGATGTCCTTCCTAGATGCATGTAACTAGGGGGAAATTACATTGTGAAATTGGTAGTTCAACATAGTTTACAAAACTCCACACAACAGATTTTACAGGGAATACAATCCTTATTACTTTCACCAATTTTTTCACACCATCTGTAGTGGTGTCCTACATTACAGGAAGAAGTTAAATTTTGGAGGATGACACCAAAATTTTCTCCCTATACTTCTTCCATGACTTTTCATGAGGTCACCCCAAAATTGTGGCTAACACAATTGGCGTGAGATCGCCCAAAAAACTTGTCTTCTACAACATCTTGAGGATCATTTCTACACCCTTTTCTTCATCACATGGATCAGGTGCACATGTTCATTTTTCTATTTTCACATTTTTAGCATACGTTTTACATGTGTTTTTACATATATACATGTGTATTTGACTACTTGTTTGTTCTTCTCTTTTTGCAGGTCCATCCACATGGGAAGCAGTAGTCAACATCATTCACAACAATAATAATCAAAATCAACATCAACAATGGGTACATCATGACATCTACACATGCGTTTCTACCCTAGGTTCATTTTCATCATCACTTTTTTGTAACTTTCACCTCCTTAGCATCAATGTTTCACATTTTTATCACTCTACACTTTATCTAGTCCCTTGGCATGCTTTCATCATCAATCTACATGGTTATCAAGTACGCATCTATATCTACTTTATGTTACCGAGATTTCTACTCACCAACATAAAGTGGGGGAAAATGTAGAGCACAAAATCACACACTTTGGGTAAATTATATAATACTGATTAAATACTGCTATTCATATAATTCCTAAGTAAGAAAATTACTAATTAATCCATGTCTTTGGCCACCTTTCTTTGCTTTTACTCGGTCTTACACCTTTACTTTCTTAGTCTACATTTTTATACTCTCATATTTTATCATCCTAAACACCAATGCTCAGCCATGATGTTAACGTTAGGTGCCCTCCTGTCCCTCTCAGAACGCCCTAGACCCCTTTGTACTTTACTCAAACTTTTTGGGTACTTTCTATCTATTTGAGCATCTTATATTTTTAGTAGTCCCCCTTTTTGGGGTTAATTAAAAAATTCAAGCAAAGGAATCATATAAATATAAAGTTATGTGATCATAATAAAGGACCAAGCACTAAGTATTAGGTATCACCACCTAAGGTTGCATCCATCAAGCATCTAAGTGTTCCATTGCATCCATCTAACACCATCACAAGGGACACAAGGGATGGTTATTCTACATACACTTCATCGGAGGGAAGTTAATTTTATTCCATGCACACATATATTACATTTTTTTACATTTAGCTTACTTGATCGCTATCAAGTCATGACACACAGCGAAGAGCCACCGAGGGCACAATTCCATGCACATGCACACACACAGAACTACATTGGTTTGAGATGTATTGCAATGCTCAATCATAAGTTCACCATTATGATAGCTGAGGATAGTCTGACCCCTCATTTTACATCTTTATTTTTTAGGATTTGATGTCTATTTGAGGGTTTTGCAGGTTCATATTTCATTGCAGGTTTCCAGCGACCTCGGTGATGATTGTGTGAAAGGCGAATAAAGGTGACGAGAAGAATAACTTGTGACACCTCTAGAGGAGGTTTCCTAAGATTTTTCACAAACCCAAGAACCTAGAAAAAGGCATGGCTTACCATAGGTGCCCATGTCCCTCTCCAAGTGCCTCTTATCCAACCTAAATCTCAAGATCTATATTTTTTTGGGTCTTCTGTGTGACACTCCCTGCTACTCTATTCACCTAGTTAGCACTTTGGTATAGTTCAGAAATTAATTGTGAATTAGCTAAGTACCTCTTTCTCCTCTTTGCAATTAGGGTTTAATAATTTATTTCTTAGTTTATTGGGTGTAATTTATGTATTTAACTGTCATTTATTTACTGCTACAATTACAATCAGATTAGGCCATATATAATGCATATTTAGCTTTATTAGGAATATTACATGCAAACTAAGATCATATCTTAGGACCCATTTCTTCCTAGATGGTGCATGTGAAAACTGAGTTTCTCACTTCTTATCTAAATGCCTCTTTCACTCTTACCTCCGCTTGACTAGCCCTTTCTAGGGTGATTTATTGATATAAATTTGGTTTTTATCACTTATGCAACAAAGTACAAACTTTACAGAGCACGCATTATCCCCCTTTTCCTTGTACACAAAAATTTAGTATGAAGGTTCTTTGTAAAGTATGCTTCAATTTCATTGTTACATTATCTATTTAGGTCTCCTCAAACTATGACCATATTGTAACTCTACACTGTCATTTACTGATGAATTTATGAGATAAAATAGCATTTTAAATCCACCACGATTTCTAAGATGGAATTGTAAGGATGATTAGTTCCAAGTTTGAACATCTAATTCCTTCATTAACACCTTTAAATATCACTTCTTTGCCAAACCCTAAGAGTTTACATGACTGTTTACACTGTGCTTAGAAAAATATCAAGGATGACTTAGAGGAGACTGAATAATTCATATCTAATTATTTCACTAACACCTAAATGAATCATCTATAGATATTTCTTCAAAAATTTAGAGACTTTGGTTGGTTTAACTTTGAGAAAAGTGGATTTCTTCTCATTAAACCATAGCTTGAGGGTTTCATCCCCTGAGATAGCCTAAGAAGGCTAGATTTTAAAAGTTTTCTTTGTTTTCCTTCAACCATTTTCACTCCAACAATGATTTGAAAATATTTTAATAACCTCTAACAACTATCTACATGCACAATTAACTCAGGAACAATCCTTCAACTTTCACTGTTGTCACGTTTCTTAGTGCACTATCACAAAAGAGTACTAAAAATAGGGGAAGACACTCTTCAAGGTTCCTATTCAAATATTCATGCTTTCTCTCTATATATAAATCCACACCAAGGCATAAATATGCTACCACATTTCTCCTTATTCACAATACTCATGTGTCTATGCCCGAAATCCAATCCCAACTACTTGTATGGCCTATCTTTTCCCAAGAAGCACTTTAAGAATTCAAAAAACCATGATCAAATTCAATCTACCATATATTTTGAAGGTATATTAAGACTTGTATTATTGATACAAACTCTCCTCACTTACATGTACCACCCTTGTTGGGTAAGTTTTGATCAAAAGAATCGCATTCAAGAATACTAAGGCTTCAAACTTGCCTGCTAGAGGACTTAGACAATCTTATTCAAGTAGAAAAAAACTCACTATAAAACAATGAATCATTCCATTTCATGCATATACATAGAGCTAAACCTCTAGAATTTTATACTTTGTCTTACAAATGCATGCACAAAGTTCTATAAACATCATCATGCACAAGATTAATTGAAAACTATCATAAAGAACACATACACCCAAGGATCCTTATAAAAAAGTTTCTTAAAACTTCTCTCTTTGACTCTCATTCAAACAAAATGAGATGAATTTAGTTACGTTTGAGCATTTATAGTCTTTTCTTCAGTTATCCACTGAGTACATACCGTTTTATTACTCTTGGTCACATGATTTCCCATGACTCATTCATTAGGATCTTAAGCACTATTTATGAATTCTAAAACAAGATTGTAACATATGACACCCTTATTAGACCTCATTTCATCCTTTTTCAATATTTTTAGCTCCAAAAGTACATCAAAACACCCTAAATAAGCTAAATTTACATAATCAAATGAAAACAGGCCTCCAAGATTCAAAACATACACTTTTGAAGGGAAAGTGAAATATTCAAATTTTGAATAGCCTAGACTCTAAATAACAAATCTAAATGACATCTAATGATCTCTAAGACCCTTGAACATTATTTTTAAACCAAAAATTGGATGTTTCCATCCTTATATACAAGTTAAAGTTTATGCTCATGCATCAGATTTGTAGTTTCTATTTAAAACCCCATAAGAAATTTCATTTGAATTGTTCTTCTTATCAAAAATTCTTGCATGATATCTACATTCTATTATTCTATGCCCAAACTAATTTCATGAACAAAAGTAAACCATAAAAATAATTTTGACACCTAGTTATATGAAGCTTCCTTGGCGGAAATGGTCTTTTTCATTTGTCTGATATGTAAGGAATGTTTATATTCTCAAGAAAATGAATCTCTTTCTTCTTTCTTATTATCATTTAGAGTGATTATACTTTGAGTAACATGAGTCTCATTCTCCTTGACACTTTCATCTCTAATATAAGTTTTAATATCATTCACATAGCTTCTTGATTTATCTAACCTTGTTGGTGACTCTTTCATATCATCTTTTACATACTTATAATTATACCCAAGACCTATTTGGATAATTGGTGATATCTAATTATTGAGTATATCATCCATCATCTCAATGTTATTCTCAAAATTGAGGCATCTATTCAAGTTATTATTTGTCTTTTCCAACCCATCCTTCAGTACCACAACCTTTAATTCTATCTTAACACAATTGTTTTATTTTGTCTTCAGCTGGGTTGTCACATCCACATTCATCTTATTCATCCCTTAAAGTTGATTTTAAAGGTTGTTGATGATCTTTTGGGTCTCTTCAAGGTCTTGAAATAACTTTGTATTTAAGGCACCATACTCTTATTCAAATTTTTGAAACTATTTTTTTTGTTTGAGATTCTTCCTCTTTAGTATCTTAATCTCATCTAGGGCACTAATGATATCTCCTTCAAGATATTATTCATATTATAAAAAAACACGTCTCCTTTTCTTTTCAGATATATCTTTTGTCATGAGAAATGACTCTTCTTTATCGTTGTAAGAGTTTCTTTCATCAACCTTCATTTTCAAATCATCAAATTGACTTTTAGGCATTTGGAGTTTTACTTTCTTCACTTTATACTCTCCTTCATAAAAATTCTTGATTTTTATCCTATATTTCCTGGGCTGAAACATAATGCCTCACCTTAAAAAAATTATAACAAAGAAAATCTACTAAATATTGCATTCATAGCCTTTGTATTTATCTCACTTGCCTTCTTACCAATTTGATCTATAAGAGGATTTACTATGGAGCTATATAACCATTTTAAATTGATTTCCAAATATCAAATCCAATATCCATTAGATAGATGTGCATCCTTATAATCTAAACAACATAATTAGTTCCATAAAAAAATTGGGGCTCTATTTAAGGATAAACCTTCTAGAATTGCCATGTGTGCTTATGAGATCTAACTTCTAATAGTTAAGTAAAATCTAAAGGAACATACTCTGATAACAATTGTAGAGAACACATAAATACTGGGGGGTAAATCAACATACTTATAATTTTTTTAGTCATTTAAATATTAACATTCATAACAATAGTAATCACATAAGATATAACAATTACACAACACATAATTTATGTGGAAACCCTTTCGGGAGAAAAATCACATAGAAAATACTTATTGGATCTAATTTCCAAATCCAACCCCAATATATCTCAATATACATTCATAAGCACCAACCTACTAGAGAAAACAATCCACAATGCTAAACACCAACTCATCTAATTTTTGAGCACCAAATCACCGGATGCACTAATCCCCAATGTCAGGAAACAACTCAGCTAATTCATGAGCAACAACGAACTAGAGACACCAATCCCCCAATTTTATGATGGCACCGACCTCAACAATACAAAGATCCACCTTATGTAGTTTCTTCTTAAACATGATGATGGAAATTTCACTTCTCTTTATACACACAGATCAAAACATACTTTTCACCACAGATGTTGATCTAATTAATGAAATCATACCCTTCTCTGTTGTTCACACTTTCATCCACTCCCTCCAATTACACCTATGCATCCACTTAAAATACTTCTCTTGATGATTTCTTCATAATGTTTCTCCAACTCGTTCTCAGACTCACAACTCACTCCATTCTTCACTTATCAATTTTCCATAGTCACTACATAACTTTATTTCCTCTATGTTCTTTAGTCACAAAATCATGCACTTTATACATTATTTATCTCGATCTCATACTATTTTTTATAAGTTTCTTGAGTGAAGAAAGTACTAATTAACCCCCATATTTTTGGCCATATTGTTTAATTTTATTTCATCATTACCAACCCTTTTCATCCACATGCCTAGTCTGTTCTCAGTCATTTGTCAGTATTTTAGCCTTGGCTAGGGGTGCTCAGGCTAGTACTTGGGCACCCATGGGCACTGTGGTCCCATCAGGGGTGTCTTGGTCCCTTTTTTTACTTTCCCACCATCTTTTGGGATCTTTCTAGCCATTTATGATCTTAATATTTCTTGAGGTCAGCCTTTTTCGGGGTTAATTATGAAATTAGATCAAGAGAACACTATAAATATAAATTTATGAGACCATAATTGAGGGCCCTACCACTATTCACTACTATCCTCCATATAGAATTGCATTGGAGATCACTTGAATCCACATAGCTCCATCATTAAGGCACGAGGTTAGGAAATTTACATCACATTTCATAGGGGGGATTCTATTCTACTTCATGCACACATTCGATTACATTTTCTACACATATTTATTTCTCGCTACTTTACAAAGTTCAACTAGCACTAGAGAAACCTAGATGCCATGTACACACACACTTACACATAGAAATACAACAGGTTTGAGATGTAGTGCAGTGCTCAGTTAGTAAGTCCACCATTTTTGGCAGCTGAGGTCAATCCAACCCCTTCACATGCATTTTTCTTTTTTATGGTTTGATGCTTGTTTTGGGGTCTCGTGGGTATTTCTTTCATCTTGGATTATTGGTGACACCTAGTACAGGAAAATCAATCTAATGTGACAGAAAACAAGGGTTTTAGACCATCTTCTGAACCATTAAAAGATTAATTTCAGAGCTTTTACACAGACCAGGGCACCCAATTTTCAGACCAAAGCACCTACAGGTGCCCCAGTCCCTCTCTAGGTGCTCCAGTTGAGCTAGATACTCCAGATCCATCTTTTTCAGAGCTTTAACATAGTCATTCCTAATTTCTAATTTTCCTGTTGCCTCTACAAAAAATTCCCATGGGTATCTGTTATTCAGATGAGTTATTTCCTCTTCTCTCTTGCATATTAGGGTTTTAATTTAATTATATGAGTTGCTTAATTAATTTACATGATTCTTTACTATTTTTTTATGGTCCTCCCAGATTAGATTAACTAGGCATACATTATTTCCATTGTTAGTTAATCATTTTGGTGAACCTGATCTCTTACACACTTAGGATCTAAATTTTTCTTTCACTATGGTTCGTAAGGTTCCTCGAGTTCATTTATCTAAGTTACTTAAAATGTATCTCAACTGTCAGGTTATCCTACATAGAGAATGAGACTCCATAACTTGTCTTAAAAATAAGCCACCCAACGAAATAAGTCTTATATTTCATCGTTTATCTAACGACTTTAGTCCCTTGTGATGCTCTATTGGACTCCATTCAATATTTACATCTTTTATTTCCAGACAAATTTACAGCTATGGAATCCACAATTACATCTCTCAGATATGAAATTCAACAGCTTAAGGATGTTGTCTCAATCACATGTTTGTGATCATTATCCATGCTCTATCCAATATATGTCCACTACATGTCTTCTAGTTGAACCTAAAGACATACCATTTCCTAATCCTCTCATATTTGAGAATAATACTATGCCACATGACATTCTTGCTTAGCTCCTTAGTCATTAGTTGATCACTCTACCTCCCTACTCATTACTATTATCCTTATTAGTTAGTAAAATATCAAGGTCATCCATATTACAATTATCATCGAATAAATGGACATAATGATAATGATTGCCACACTTTTCCGCAAATAATCAAACATCTTGAGTATCAAGGCCTTATTTCATTTTTTGCACATCATTCTAATACAAATGATAAATCCCATTGGGCTCCTAAATTTGACTCATCTATATCTAATGAGCATCATACTAGCATTACTCAAATAACTCCTAAGAAGAAACCTCTCACAAGTAGTTCACACTCCCTACTCAGCCATGTTATGCGGCTACTAGTGATCCTCCTTATAATCTTTCTAAGAAATTTTTAGATGAGTCTCTTATTCATTACATGCTTGATATTGACGATCACTCACATGTGCATAATGATTATTCTCCTAGTCAAATAAATACTACTTGTATTTCTCATGTTTCTCCTTCTCTATTTAATGTGCATCATTCCACCATTTATTACGTGTCTTCTTTGAAATTACCAAGTCAATCGACCTTCTCCTTCAGTAGCATCATTAATACTGCCAAACTTACCACCATTCAAGCTTTCTTGTCATCCTACTCCACTTCTGTTCTCTAATCATTTTGTTAAACAAAATACCCCTCCACTAAAGTTTTGTGTGTGACATTACCACCTCATAATCCCATCAATTTTTGTTAAGGAAACTACCCCTTATGTGGATCCACTTAGTGTCTTTTGACTAGACTTCCATCACTTACATACTTGAGGGGAATAGTATTTACACTCTCCCACATTCTAGCATATTTACATAGTACTACATCACACTCTTAGAACTTACACATACTTCATCTTAGCCTTATCTCATCTTGCATAGTCATACATACGTAATAGCATTGTCAGTACCTAATGACACACTCTTGTGCTTTGGTTCACACTTGACTGTTGAGGGATTATTACACATGAACCCCACACACTCCACAATAGTTACTAAACCATATATTTATTCACACATCTTGCATCTTAAATCTTACATTTTACATTTAGTCTATACTAAGCATATCCATATCACACATATTCTACATACTTTACTAGTCTTCATCACATATGAGTCTAGCATTACATAATTTTACATACTACACTACTAGTCTATCTACATACATTACGTGTCACTTCATACATTACATCTTGCAATGTATTCTACACATCACATAGTTACACATTATACTCATCATATGGTCATCTATCATCACACATATTTCATTGTCTTTGACACACTGCATTCACTACTTGATGACACACTTTAGTTCCTGTTATGGAAAAAAATAGCACCTTTGGATTTTTGGTTATGGATCCCTACCTTTTGCTTATATGGGACCATCTCTAAAGTTTTGGAACTTACAGGCTTGAGATGGACCTATGGAAAAGTTTGGCTTCCTCTTCCTAATCCAAATGCTAAACTACCCTTAATTCAAGAAACCATACTAACTAAACCTATTCTAACACTTCCAAGGAGACATGGATAGAAAAAAATACATGAAATGAAGGAAATCCTACACTAAAACAATAATAGCACCAAGAGAAGGGGTTTTCAGACACTTTCCTAGCCTCATCCACCATTCCCAAATAAGCACAAAACACCCAAACCCTACAATGAAACAAGGAATATGCACATATCCTACAAGCACGATGAGAGGCAAGAAAAGTAACATAAATGATGTAAGGATTGACAGATGAATCACAAAACACCATTTTTATTACTCCAAAAATATGTACAGTACATTGTTTTAGCAAGAAGAGGAAAGAAACGCCATTAGAATTTTTAGGAGGAAGGCTTGAAGCCCCCAAAAAATTCACAACAACCCAACTGAAGGAAAGAAGAGGGGTGTATGGGGAGGAAAAATGACTAACCATTTTGCATTGTGCAACCCCTTTACAATTTATAGAAGAAAAAACAAGAGGGAGGGAATAAATTTGGATTTTAAATATTTGAGGGGCACCATCCCTATTTACATCATCCTTGGAGTTGCACATGCTTTCATGACTTGGCCCTCATGCTAAAAAATGGGTGCCCATGCTTCCACTAATGACCCTCACCTAGATTAGAACTATTCATGGCTATGAAATTCTAGAGTTCTAGAACCTCTAAAAACCCATTTTTTACAATTCCATGTTGTAGGTATTCTTCTTAGCTTTCTGATGACTATTATTTTGTGAAAATTGAACATTCCTAGCTCAAGTTATGCCATTTTGGGTTTAGGGGGGATCTTGGTGCATTCTAAGCCTGTATAATGTGCTTGCATGGTGAGTATCTCACCGAGCTACTTGGTGAGCTCTATGCTGAGATATATGTTTTTTGTTCATGGTGATCACATACCTCTCCTCCTATACTCCTTTGACCCCCCTGAAAAGGCTTATTTGCATAGCCCATGCTCTTCATATCCAAATATACATTTCTCCACTAACCACCCACGAGTTAGTCCTCGGAATGTCTACCAAGTTACATGATTTCACACCCCATATTAGCTTCAACAACCAAGTTTTTTATCATTTTATATTTCCCCACTTATTACCCCTTCTTTATGTTGAGCTCATCAAGCTCCTCCGAGAGCCCCACTTATTACTGATCACCTTGGGACCCCCCCAAGATCCACGTCGGCCCACTACCCTCGAATGAATCGATCTCCAAGCTTAGAACATTGACTCACTTTGGCGCATAACTCCATAAATCACCCCCACCTACCATTCGTTGACTGGGCAATGCATTTTTTTAGACATCCCCAACTCAGAGTTTCAGACTTTACCATTTCAGAGTCACCGATACTATTCATCCAACTCGAGTGCTAAAATTCTCTGAACCTTTGAAACTCTAAACTCCAAAATTTAGAGTTTTGATTTTAGAACCTTCCCACCATTTTTTACACACTATTTACTTACCTCCACATAAGCTCTGATCCCCAAATTCTAAAATTTCAAACTTTCGGGCCCACTAACCTATCCACTTAGCGCCACTAAAACATCCTTCCTATCTCGTTGTCAATTCCTTCACACATTCGAGCCTCCATTAACACAACTGAGCTGGTCTTACCTGTTATGCATGTGATCTTAATGCTTACGAGATAAGATCCCAACCCTCATGTTTCCTTCTAAGTGGCTCACTGAGCCATGTCTCCATCATTGGACCATCTTCATGCTCATTCTAACCTCACCCTGTCTTGACCTTCTTTCACACTTCTGAGACCGACTCATCCCCACGAGCTCTCAGCTTTCCATTTGCACTGAGCCAATTCATGAGCTCCTGTGAACTCGAATCCACCTTGGTACCCATCATCTCAACCTCGTCTTAGTTCTTCGCCATTCCAATGTCAAGGACGACTCTCATGCCACTAAGCCTCGAATTTATTTTACCAACTTACTTTTTCCTTCCATCCCCGAGTCCTCTATGTTTTCGCTTGAGCCACACTGTGCCATGACGAGTTGACCTAGCCTTCACTTGCCTGACTCGTGATGACTTCCAATACCAATTTGGCCCTTACCATTTTCAAGTTGTCTCCATCATTCCTATCTCACCACATCAAGTTATCTTCAATTCTGAGTCGAGCCCTTCAATCACGGTACCAATCCTTCACACTAAGATAATTTGCGAGCCCCGATGAGCTCTGTGTAGACACTAAAAATTCACACTCTCTCACCATCTCTATCTAAACTCATTAAGATATGCCGCTTATGACACTTCACGACCTAGGTAATTTGCACATACCCTCTTAATTAAACTAATTAAATATGCCACCACATCCCTACTTCTATAATAAAATAATTAATTAATCCTACCCTCACACCTCACCATGTTAACTTGGACACATTCACTAGTTATAACTATCTAGTTTTAGTTACCTTCTATAAATGACACCTAAGTACATCTAGTTTATCCCTAACCACCTTCCCACACTTAACTTGTCATAACTAACTTAAAATTAAAAAAATCTTCTAAAAAGACCTCTATCTTCATCCTAACTAACCTAGCCTTAGTTCACGTTTATACCACTTAACATACCAACCTCCTTCGAAATCCTCCCAAATCAACACAAAAATAGTAGGAAAATTACTCCATTTGATCCCCTAACCTGGATTTTCTGAAATCATCGGTGATTATCCCGATCGTCGGCAATCTATATAAACAAGTCTGTTAGCCTCTTTGTGGGAGGATTTTCATGTTTTGTAGGGAAATTATGTTCATTCACAACAATTTTAGAGATCAATCACCTTCAACAAAGCTCCACTGTCGTTATGCTGCATCAAAATAGACAACTTGATCATTGTATTTCCTGTTATTGTCGTCAAACCATCCTCGTTCGTTCACCATCCAATTCAATCATTTATTTTTAATAGTTTCTATCTCCATTAGTAGATAATATTTTTTTATCTTTAAATTATCATATTACTTATGGTTTAAAAATCCATTGAAATCATAGTTTGATCGATTTTTAATTCCTATTTCTATAGTCTGATAGAATTCACAGTAATCTCCTGTAATTAGCCTGATTGTTGGTAATTCCTACACACTATTTTTTTGTCCCAAATTTCACATAATTTTCCTAACAATATTTTCTTGTTTTCTATCATTTCTAACATGTTTTCAAGCATGATGATGTCAGATGTCCATAGGAGGTGACAATTATCCCATTACCGGCATTAAATCGCTACCCATTGTTTGTCATCCTTTGCATTGGTAGCAATACGATTTGCTACATGACCTACAACTTTGTGCCATCTACATTGCACCCTTTGATCATTTGGAGGCCATATTTTCATCAACTCAGTGCATCTGTGAAACAATTGAGGAGTTTTGGGAGGCGTATTATGAGGTTCAAAGGATCTAAGTTGACCTCACATAATTTGAATATAATTATGAAGTTGGCTTATATATACCAGAGGACTACCACACCACATCTAAACTCGAGTTTGAAACCAAAACCCACATCAACATTCCAAATATTGACACCACTCTTTCTCACCTCTATAATACTAAGGAAGAAATATCTGACTTCTTTATAGAGGATTATATCTTTGAGCCTGAATCCTACTTTACTGAAGAAGAGGATCTAGTTTTTTTCCATAGGCTCAAATTTCTCTGAGAACTTGTACACCGACTTAGATTCCAACTTCGGATTCTAATCTTGTTTTTCCATCATTATCATCTTATGTATGTAATCACCTAAATAAGTGATAATAGTCAATCAAATTTTCCATTTATCATATTATACTTCAACGTTGTCATCAATAAATCTTAATTGTTTCAAAAACAGGTTGACATACACATAAGAAAGTCTCTTGACTTCCATGAATTGTCTCTTGTCCAGGATTATGTTACTAACTCCATCTTGTTTAAGTTTTTTTTTATTTGCAAGCTTACTTGCAAGGAAAGGAAGCCTCGTTCACATTCTTCACGGAGTGTAAAAAAATCGTCACACATCGCGGGTATCTTGAAACCCCCACCATATTGAGGTTGAGCTAAGTTTTACCCCCTTGACACATCAAGAAAACCACTCGTTTCTTCCACTTTTCCATCCTCAACCTCAAACTTCTGAGATCCATGGTGTATAGACTAGGTTGGCTTGAGCCGAAGCAACCCGACCCTAGTTCAAACCCACCAGTCCTTTGCACGTGACATCCCAACTCGAATCGCTATCCTATGCATCCATAGGCTCCCATGTTATGTTGATCTTCCTTGTGACTCACTTGCTATGTGATTCAATCTTGTTGCATGTTCTGTGATCCAACTCCAACTCGTCAAGCTAGGAAAGCTCATCAAACTCCTAAAACCCATGTTAGTTTGCTCACCTGTGTTTCCCAACCCCCCAAGCTACATCAATTCACATCTCATTTGAGCTCTGCATATGAGCTTGTCGAGATCTTAACCCCCAAGTTGCCACCTTAACACCATATGAGCTTTTCAAGAAGCTCGACAAGCTATGTTTAGCTTGGTCACCCCCTTGATCCCTTTTGGGAAAATTTTATCAATTTTTTTGTGTTTTCCCCGATTCTTGTTGAATTTTTTTTAGTGCTGGAGGCTATTGGGAATCTACTAAAAGCTTAGGGGATGGATTTTCAAATTTTCCCATTTTTAACTGAGGTGGGTCAGCTAGAGCCCTCTTCATCTTAAGACCAACTTGACTCCCTTATTCTTTTGTTTCATCTTGTTAATAATAGATTCATTATTTTAATTGTTTGGTAATCGTCTATGATTAGGATAAGTGCTTGCAATTGGCCCAACCACCCATGATTCCTCTATGTAGTTTCCTTATAATCTCATAATAATTTTGTTGTTCCTTACTTTCTATCTTCTGCTTTTGCTAATCTGTTTGTAGGGTATTCTGGCTGAGAGGCTTATTTTTTGGATTTCCTAATTATATGCTTTGGAAAAAGTACTAAAATTTGAAACAACAATTAAAAAAATAAATTAGGAGCGCTCTCACGGTAAGTCATAAAACCTTCCATTTCCTTTCAATTATGCATCTTTGTCTGATTCTCCTCATTGAAATCAAATTTTTCGTTTTGAATCTTAAATGAACCATTTCATACTTCTTGATCATCTAGTTTAATTATGAGGTAAATTTGTTTCTTTCACTTATCCTCCCTCACACACAACCAAATCACTATCGAATCAAAAATGAATTTTAAAAAACTCCCACCCAAGTGAAACTGATTGGGATTTCATCACCCAACAGGGAAGATGACTCAATGTTCTGGCTGAATATAATATCCTATCTTTCGGTATATGTTGGCTCAGTATGTAGCTCCCTTATCGTAGCAGGACCATGAAGTGAGGGGGTAGGCCCCAATATACATGCTCATACCGGCAACATTACAGATTTGGGCCTCAGGTACCTTCAGGTATATCGAGGACTTTTCCCTTAAACATACTCGAAACCATCCATATCTTACCATTTCTTAGGACCCTCATTGACCATCTTACACATATCACTTTTTTAATCAAGATAAATACAAAACAACACTTTTCTTATTTTTGCTTACTATTTGTAAATTAACCCATCTAGTTATTTTCCATTTTCTAACTGTTTGTGTGTTTGTTTACCATGGTACTTTCTAGACAACAAGCTCGTAACTAGACTTCTAAGAACATGTCTATTCCATCACCTACATTTTAACAAAATGTCCCATATTACACTATAACACTTTTGATACCAACACAACAACAAATCCCATATCATCAAACAAACACATCCAATCCCTTTTCTGACACATAACAAGCTTGGAGTGAATTAGGGATCAACTATAACAATGAAATAGAATAAAAATCCTTTCATTCCCCACATCAATATCATGGTCAAATCCCTCATACACTAGAATCATAAGATCTATTTTATCCTAGAGCATCTGAACCTCCCTTATACAATAGGGGAGACCCTATCTTTGAAGAAATTCTAAACTCAAACCCTATTTCCCTTAATTCCTACCTAGTAGCGAGAAATATTCAAATGCAACCATTCACAACCTAATCTATTCTGCATAACTAATATCCTTCCTCTAACATTTCCATTCTTATCAATCAAAATCAAGATCCCGTCATCCAGTAGTTATATCCATACACTTAAAATAAACCTGAAACATCAAATAGTAGTCAAACCCAGATATCTATCAACTCTACTAACCCCTTTAAAACATCAAATGAAAAACCTTCCACCAGTCAACCTGAATTACCCAAGGCCTCCTCAGTCCCTGTTTATGACCTCCACATGATTTCCTCACAAAATACATCTACTTAAAAATCCACATCTTCACAAATTCCTTACAGGATCCACACATCCTCTAAGTAGTGTCATTTCTTCCTCGTTTACCCCTCCAAGTTCCTCATAGGTACTAACATCTCCATTAAGTTTTGTGGCCTTTTCTACAGTTGTATCTTCCCAATAGGTTACCATCCCCATCAAAACATTACCAACCCATTCCTACAACTACACCACTTGTCAATACCAATGCCATAGCTAGCACTCACCCTATTTCATAATACACTCCATAACCTTCATAACCCTTGATATCCATAACAATCCACACCCCTACAAAAAAGTGTTCCACAATAGGCACCATCCTCTGCCGCCTCTGCCATATACTCCCATAAAAAACCTATATATTCACAGCCACTCACTCATACCTCAATACCATTATAATACCAGTACATACAAACCTCACGGGTTATAGTGTCGCAACAAGGTTTCTCATCCCATAAAAATATGCCACAACAAAACATCCATCATCATTAGAGTATTCCTCAACAAAACATTCCTCAATACATCATGCATCAACAATATGCCCCTCAACAAAATATTTTGCAATACCACATTCCGCAATAGAATAACCCTTATCAACACAATTCCTCGAATCAATAGAAAATCCCCCAACAAAACATTCCCTACTAGTAAGGCAATCCTCAATAGTATCAGACATACTCACAACCTAGCTAGTGCTTATTCCAACTGGGCTCATCCTCATAGCAACAAATTCAACTGGAACCTCTCTAAGCCCTTTTAATTCCATATATCCTAATCTCGAATCTGCCTCATCCTCATCCAAGAATGTGCTCTCTTATGATCAAGATTTCAATGAGCCCATTCACCTTCAGTACCATATAAATTGTATCCACCCCACTAGGAAGTCCCTAAGTCTATCAAGTTTTATAGTAAGGAAGATCCCCAACAACACATTTGTGCTTTCCATTACACATGTTATCTAATAGCTCATGATCAAGATCTAATGTTGAGGACCTTTCCCATGTCCCTTATCAGTCCTGCCTTAGACTGGTACAACAACATTCCTCAACATTCCCTATTCTCCTTTGCACATCTTGCCCAAATTTTCTTAGACCACTTTTCCATCAACATATCCCATAAAATAACTATCAAATACTTATATGAAATTAGACAATTCAAAGATGAATCTATCTCCGACTTTGTCACTCGTTGGAGGGGTGTGACTAATCAACTATCATTTTACATTGCCACAAAACAAATTAATCAAGGTCTTTTGTTAGGCATGCGCTAAACACATCTCATCTAAATTATAGATCCATTCATTTTAAACTTTTGATGAGGATTTTACCATGGCCCGTAAACTGGAATTGCGAGCTCTAGAAGATGGACGAGTACAACTTCGTCATAAGAAGCAAAATTTGAATTCCCATGTAAAGCACCATCTAACAACGACAAGTCAAAAATAGTTGTCAATGTTGTCGTAGTCAAATCCGCTCCCAAGAAAAATTATTTTGTCATGCACCCTCGTCAACAACGTAACTACACACCTATAAGAGAGACTCATAGTATAATTTTCAATAAACTATTTGCCTCCAACATGATATGTCTCTTGCCCATCCAACCCATTGACATATTAGTATCTAAGCCTATTTACTACTGAGATAATGACTATTGTAAGTACCATAGGGTTAATGGACATGACATTGAAATGTGTCGTACATTCCACAATGTACTTCAAGATTTTATTGACAAAGGTGAGATTCACTTAGATAATCCAAACCCACCTCTGAATCAAAATCTTGACATAATTTAAGAAACCTTTTCCAAATCACCCTTCGACATTCTGATCAACCACAAATGAATGTTGTCCACACCATCAACACAATAACAAAATTGAGCCTATCCCTCAACCTACCTTGTCACTTAACGAAACAGAATCCGTATAATCAACACCAAAAAATAATGATCCTAAAATTATGACTACGGAGCCTCCATCTATTAACTGCATTACTAAAACCCTTCTTGGATCCTTGTCCACTTACCGAATCAAAACCTACAGATTCAACATCCGAATCCAACGAGCTCAAAGTGGTTGAACCACCTCCTACTAAGAATACTACTAAAACTATTCCCACGCATCCTCATCACATGCTACTTCCAAACCCCTAACCACATCCTCTAGTACAACTGCACACTTGCGTTTGCATCTGGTTTTACAAATATAACTATGATACCTCTTGAAACATTCTTAGCACAACCACCTCTACCTAAGCCAACCATGGGTTGTATTCATCCTCAATCCACAAAAACAAACTATATAAAACCTACAAATCATTTAGACTACATTAATCACACCATCTAAAACTCATCTTCCTTCATTAGCATCAAATTCGAAAAATACACCTAGTTCGTCCAAAAATTCAAAGGGCCTAACAAACAGGGTGTCGTTTAGGTCTTTAGAAGTCCTTATTATGATGAAACATATTGTTTCCATGGCCCTTCATACCTTTTCATCCACCTCCTCCTATGAGGGTGAATTCCCACTCTAGGAACCTCTTTTCATGTCAAGGCCAAGACCTACAAGACCTTCTAAACAAGACACCATTCAATATTTTAAAGGCCCTTACTATGTCCCTCCAGATCAAAATCCCCTATACAGTCCTCACTCCCTTATACTTGTTAATCAACCTATTATTACAGGAGAAAATACCATCCACCAAGCTCCCACATTGAGTATATATTCTACATCCATCACTCTGCAGTAGCCACCCATATATGATCCCTATCCTCCATTTGTTGCAATAGCTAGAAAGCCTCCATGGACCGATAAATAAATAACCACTGCTAAACAACCCATCTTACTTCCTCTTGACAGGAATATAGACACAACCTTGTCGCCATCTACGTCTATACACCTAAGGGGTGTTATGCCACCATATTAGATGACCTCCTTCATTGCAATCACTTATTACACTACCACCTCCCTAAGTCATCAGATCATCACAGGTGGAAACAAACTTGGTACGAATTTAATGTTTTTTTATGACTACCACATAGACACATGGCCACTCCATAGAAAATTGTAGGGCTTTTCACTTAAATGCTCAATGGAACTTGGTGGTCCACTCCTCTTGCCATTCAAAATCAAATATGACATCAAAATCAACATCCCCATCAGCAAGGTCTAAATAAACCATGTCTAAAACTGCTTCTCATCAAATTGACATTCTCCACATCACCACCCGTTCAAAAAACTACGACAAATAAACATTGGAGCCTAAGAAAGGTAAAACCTTCATCGTTATATCTCCACCTCCTAACTATCAACTCCACCTAGTAAGCCTAAGGTGTCTATTTCCTAAGCTCCCGAAGAGTCTAATCAAACTACCCTCATCAAAATTCAAAGTTTCCATACAAGCAGTTGCACCCCATTTCACCACGGTACAAAAATTTGTTATCAAACAATTACACCAATCCCCTGTTCATAATGCCACTTTATGAACTATTTCAAAAATCACTTATCCACAAACAAGCTATGATGGAAGCACTCCAATCTATAACCGTACTAGTCCAATGATCTGATTTCATTCACAAAATTCATGGGTGACTCTCAAAGAATCCACCTCTATATATTTCAAACCATCTAAAATTCCCTCTCTCAGACTAGAAGACCACGACCTAACACTCTTCATCACTGTTCAGATGAATGACATTTCTATTAAGAGGTCATGATTGATAGTGGTGCTACCATCAACATCATATCATCCCTTGCTTTCAACCAACCCAATCTACCCAACATTTCATTTCGTCAAACACCAGTTCTTTTACAATCCTTTAATGAATACTATCACACCCACATTAGGCACAATCATACTTCCACTTAAATTTGGTGTCAAAACCTTACCCAAACTCTTCTACATTATTGAAGGAGAATTCAATACAACATGTTATTAGGATGCCCTTGAATACATACCATGCGTTACATTCCCTTACACCCTCCATCATTGTCTCAAATACAACATGAAGGATGGAATTTCATTGTTCCCACTGATCCAAATCCATTCACTGACTGCTACATGATGTACCACCCAAATGACATCCTTGTACCTAAATCCACACTTGGGTCATCCGAATGAAGCATCCACTATCACATATATTCCCTCTTCTAAATTTAACAGATGATTCCTCTCTTGGTGAGGCTCATAAAATTGCTAATGCTCGGGAATATATTGTCTCCTCATGCTCAATTCCATACCTTCACCCAAAGCATATGGTATCCCTAAAAAACAACCCATGTATGATCTGAATGTAGGAGATGTCATCTCCTACAGTCCTACTTACCTAAAACAAATATCATTTATGGGGGACTCGATAACCCTCCATCCCATGCCATTAATCCACACCATGTTATGCCATTCACATTAAACTTTGAATCCCTTGATAATCCAAACTTTTCCCGTATGTATCTTCATCATTGTGCGGGCAGAGGTTTTGGCCTTAGGAAACTATGAACAAGGAACCATGATCAACCCATCTTGTGTTCCCTTAAATATCATGAGAAAAGCATGATTAGGTCCATAAAATATTCACCTACGACATGTTTGAAGCCACTACGTCCAAGCTTGCTACATCCCTAACTATTTCTGAACTAGAACCACCATCTGTCAATGAAGCCTTGAAGATCTCCATGGATGTAGACGACATTGTACCCATCCCATCTAACTGTTTTTTAATCAATGTTATATCTTTAGGGCCACTTACTTATCAATCCAACCACTTCCACTAAATCATTACCACTTGTTTGGCTAGAAATGGTTGAACTAATATTCACCTACCTTAGATATCCTCCAGTGTCATGATGACCAAGAAATCCTTTCCCATATGGGAACTGAAGATCATTTCCTTAAGAAATCTCTACCATCCAAAACACCAACACTCCTTAATGAATCCACTCTCGACATTAACTTAGGCTCTCCTCAGGATCCTCGCATAGTTAAGGTTGGTAAATCTCTCAATCCAAAAGAATTAAATGATTTCACCTCATTCTTAAAAAATATCACCAAGCCTTCACCTAGTCATACAGTGATATGCCTAGAATCAATCCTAACATTATTGATACACAACATATTCATGTATCCCAATTCTAATTGGTCAAACAAAAACTTCATAAAATGCATCCCCGTATAGCTCCCCTTGTTAAGGAAGAGTTGCAATGCCTCTTATCCACTAACTTCATCATACCCATTGACTATCCACAATGGGTTTCAAATGTCATCCCCATAAACCAAATCCTCAGGAAAAATATGCATCTGCATAGACTTTAGGGATCTCAATCTTTCTTATCCAAAGGATGATTTCCCTCTCCCAAACATAGATCATTTCATCGACTTAACAATAGGCCATGAAATGTTTTCCCTCATAGATGAATTCTCTGGTTATAAAAAAATCCTCATCGTGCCCGAATATCAACACAAAAACTACTTTCGTCACACCTTGGGGACCTTCTGGTTACCATGTCATGCCATTTGGTCTTAAAAATGCAGGAACCACCTACCAATGTGCTATGACATATTTTTTTCATGACCTTATCCACAAAATTCATCGAAGACTACGTTGATGATCTCTTAGGGAAATCCAAATCACATAAAAACCATCTTGATTTCCTTGAGTCAATCTTCACTCATCTCATCCAATTCTATCTTCATCTTAATCCTGTAAAGTCTATCTTTGGTGTCCTCATTGGAAAAAAGTTTTGGGATTCATCATATCCATCTGAGGCATTGAAGTTGACTAGGAAAAAGTCAGGGCAATCATTGAAATGCCTCCTCCATCTAATCTTAAGAAATTACATGTAGCCTTTAGGGTAAATTACATTCCATTCAACATTTCATATCACAGCTCTCTGACTGTTTTCAACCATTTCACCACTTGCTCCGTAAAGACATAGAATTTAATTGGGATTCTAATTGTCTAGAAAGCCTTCTATGAAATAAAACAATATCTATTATCACCACCTGTGCTTACTCCACCTCATGAAGTGGGAGCCATTTAATCTATACATATCCACTTCTAAACATGCCTCTAGGAGATATGCTCTCCCACCATGATAATAAAGGTCGTGAAAAAGTTGTATATTACATTAGCTGATACACTCCACGAATATGAGACACGCTACACTGAAGCTAAAAAATTGTTTTGCATTATATTTCACCACTTCCAAACTTCAACATTACCTCCTTAATCATAAGACATATTTCGTCACCACTTTTAACCCACTTAAGTTATACGCTAAACCTTACCATAATGATCGCATAACCTGGTGGTTTATGCTCATGATTGAATTTGACCTTAAAATCATATCTCAAAAGTCTATAAAAACCAAGCCATTACAGATCAGCTCACCAATGCACCCCTTGTAGATAATCAATACCTCATGAACATTTCCCTGACAAATCCATCAACAATATCAATGAATCTGATAATGATGAATCTGATTTCATCCCTATCAAAATGACCCTCTTCTTTGACGGTGCTAAGTGCCAATAAGGAGGAGGAATAAAGTCATCATCATACCACCTTGGAACATTCCACTTCTGTTATCATTTAAACTTAACTTTGAATGTACTAATAGTATGGAAGAATATGAATCCTTAATCATGGGTCAAACACTACTATTCTCCTAGGTGCCCACATCCTGGAAATCTACGAAGATTCACAACTCATCGTTAGTCAAATTAAAGAGAATATCAATGCAAGAATGAAATCCTACAAAAATATAAAGTTTTCATTGACTTTATCCTCAACGCCTTTGATCATTGCACATTATTCAAGCCATCCCATGATCTTCCAATAGGTTTGTAGACACTATGGAATCCCTTGGGTCCCTCATTCCCTTTTGAAATAGAAAATTCAAAGGATAAAACCAAGATGTTTGTGGTTGTTCAACACTTGGATCATCCTTCACATCAAAATGAGCCACCTTCCATCAATAATATTAATAACAACCTACATGATCTATGGTACACATAGATATTTGACTATCTTGTCGAATGTAAACTCCCATAAGATCTATCATAGTTTGTCAAATGGTCATTTCATCAATGTGTCACCCACTTTTTTATTATAGGGGTCATCCTTTACAAACGCAGTTTTGACAGTATATTACTATGGTGTCTTAAATCACATGAATCAACCAGAGAAATCGAAGAGTTCCATGATGTAATTTTTAGTGATCACTTCATTGGAAATGCCATCACTAAATGTGTCATAAAACTAGGGTATTATTGGACTACTATCACTAAATATAGTTTTGTATACGTAAAGAAGTGCATCAAATGCCAACTCTATTAAGATATTATTCATGTCCCTATTCAAGCACTACAACCCGCTCAAGCCCTATGGTTTTTTTCTCAATGGGGGCTAGACCTCATTAGCGCAATCAATCCAAAATCATCTCAACAACATCATTCCATAATCACAGAAACTAGATATTTCACTAAATGGGTTGAAGTCATCCCTTTAACCTCGAAAAAATCTATACCCATCATCAACTTCATATATCAAAACATCATATGTCATTTTGGCATCCCGCACAAGCTCATCATAGATAATGGAAAATATTTTTAAAATAAGGAAGTTAAACAGATATATGACACATTTAATATCAAACTCATTTTTTCATCACCATACTATCCTTAAGCAAATGGGCAGGTTAAGGCCTCTAACAAAACACTTAACAAAATCCTCATGAAGACAATGGATGATGTGGCTAGGAACTAAGCATCTTCAAATCTCGTTCACATCTTTAGGATTATCGAACTAGCATTCGCATACACCTATATGTGAAACAACCATACTCACTTGTATATGGATCTAAATCCATTGTACCTCTTGAAATTCAAATTCCATCACTATGTGTATCCATGAAAGATTTTCATTTCGTGATGAAGAATATCACCAAGACCGCCTAGCATAATTCAGAATTGTTAGATGAAAAACATCTAACAGACTTAGAAACATCATCAAGTTTATCAACAATGATATCAAGTAGAGCATATAAAAAACATGTCAGAGAACATGATTTAAAAATTGGTGATTTTTGTACTGGAAAGAGAATCAAAATTTCACTACATTATGGAAGGGAGAAAACATAGAAATTGTTCCCCCGATTGGATTGGTCCATATATTATCACACACAAGTATGGGTCAAGAGTGTATCATCTTGCTTTTCTTGAAGAGGAAGTCCGAAGGCGGAAACCCTTAAATGCTTCATACTTATGGCCAATTCTACTATTAAATGGTTGATTTTAATGATGGTCAGGTTTGATATCAAATCCAATCATTCCATCGTTACAAATAACAACTTCCTTTACTAAAATTTCCTCCAGAATCACACCACTTATCTACTAGTATCATGACATGCGGACATGTGGGATGTACGATAAGATAATACATATATCACACTCCTTAAAAATATTTTATCAGATATTTCTACCCTCATCTCAACAATATATATAATAATTCATTGGATGCTTATATTATCATATCTAAAATTATAATAGACAGATCCCCTCAAAGGAAAGTTATTCGCAGAGCATAAATCATTATAATTAATACCTAAAAGTTAGATTGTCTCCCTCAAAAGGATAGATACCATTTCAATGACATGGATCGATCCCATAAATTACAATCATTCAATTCAAAAAATAAAAATATAGACCATACCCTCAAAGGATGGTTATTCATAAGGCTTCCCGTATTAATCAACCTTCAAAATAAGGAGCATCTAGGAAAGCTTCCCACATAGACCATCTTTCCCATCATAGCAAGCTTCCAAAATTGATTAATTTTCTTCAAAATAACATGAAAGTTGGGGCGTCAACTTCTTATGAATATATTGAAAAGGAGAACCCTTTCTCTCACATTATCCTACACACATAAAAATCTCTTTTGTCATCCTAACAGTTGTTTAAACCCCCATTCCCATACAGAAGGTCATAGAGAGAAGATTCGCCTTGACCAATTCAACTTTGTTAACATACGCCTAGCCTATGTCAAAATAAGAGCTTTGAAACAAGGTATGGAAATCCACCAAGGTATAATGGAAAATCTATTTTGTCAGATGTAGTTCTAAGTTCCCTAGTAGATATGTATGCAAATTGTGGAAGCATGCACAAGGCTTGTGAAATGGTCAACAAATTTCTTAAAAGAAATGTGGTTTTATGGATTGTAATGATTGTCAGATATACACAAATGCATTTGGAAATGCATTGGGAACTTTCAAGCAATGAAATTGACAAGTGTAAATCCAAACTCCACAACATTTGCCAACATCTTCCTCATCTATGTCAAAATGGGAGCTTTTGAATAGGGCATATGTACAATCAAAGTATGATGGAAATATGTTTTTTGGTAGAAATTGTTGCAAGTGCCCTAGTAGACATACATGCCAAATGTGGAAACATACACAAGGCAAGTGAATTGTTCAACAAAATGTCTCAAACTAATGTTGTCTCGTGGAATGCAATCATTACAGGGTTTGCACACTAAGAATTTGTTGAAAGGGCCTTCAAAACTTTCAAACAAATGCATTTAACAAGTGTAAAGCCAAACTTCATGACCTTTGTCACCATATTCCCAATTTGTGCCAAAATGGGAGCTTTAGAATTGTTCAACAGAATAACTTGAAAGAGTGGTCTTATGAAATCCCATGATTGCAAGATATGCAAGAAAATGGCTTTGGCAAGGATGCTCTCAAACTCTCTAGAACATACACTAACCATGTAAGATTCATTTTTGTTTTATTAGCATGCGAGCATGCAATTTTGGTGGATGAGTGTTATAAATACTTTAATGGCATGAATGCCTCTAATATCAATACACATAGAATTGATCATTATGCCTACATGGTTGACATTCTTGGTCATGTTGGATATCTTGAAGAAACTCTAAACTTTATCATCAAAATGCCAATCAAACCTGTGGTGGTTGTGTAGATGTGTCTGTTTAGTGCATGTAAAGCACAATAAGAATATGGGGTTAGACCCTTCCAATATGTATTGACTACCACAATGCAACCAAGTTTATCCCTAAGATTGATGCAAGACAAATTGTTATGAGAGAAGAAAATCAATTCCATCATTTGAAATAAGAACAATGTTCTTGTGGAGATTATATGTAATGTTATATAAACATAGGCTACAACTATAACAAGGTGCACCTTGTTAGACCCGCAATGATAAAGAACGGTTTGGGTTTTATTTCGAGTTTGTACAAATACAAAATTTCTAACTATTTGAAGATTTAGACCATTCAATTGCCTTCATAATAGTAGATGTATAATTTGGAGTATGTATTACTCTATATAAACACTAATTGTGTATTTTTTAAAGCCCTAATTTATAATATCACGAAGGTGTCATGACATTTGACCATTTTAATAAAAATCGTGCATGTCTAGAAGGATAAGTTAGATGAGGTAGAGAATGGGGGAAAAAAAAAAGGAGTACACGTGAAGAAAATGGGAAGATACTTGGCTATAAGCAAATGTGAGAGAAGGGCTTACAATTAAGCTAATGCTTGGAAATGATGGAGAGTCTCTTAATGGTTCTTGACTCCAACCTTTGTCATTTTGTATGGTCCTTTTTTCGAGACTAATCGCATTATATTGTAGTTATGTTAGGTCTATCATTTCAGATTTACATACACATACAAGATAATGTTTACACATTTATATATGCTCTTATTTTTTGTCTCATTCATGGATATATATATATATATATAAAGTAAATAAATTATAATTTGTATATTATTATATTTGGCTTAAATGTATGGTGCATAAAAAACCCACTTATTGAGTTTAAGAGAGAAATGTTAGATATAATAGAATAGAACACGCGCGCGCGCGCACAGGTGCACACACACGTGCACATGCAAGCAATTGTGCTCTTGCACCCTCCATGCCCCCTCCCCCATGTGCCTACGTCCTCCCCAACCCTACCCACATGCGCCCACCCACACCTGCACCCAAGCTCCCACCCACATGCACACCCACACCCACACACGCAAGAGCACACACAAATACACACATTTACACACACATGTGCATAGACGTGTGTGTGTGCACATGCACACATGCACGCACACACCACACATGCGCACACACATCTTTGTGTGGAAGTAAAATCAAAATCAAAATATTACAATATAATTACATGTATATGATATTAATATTTTTCATACTGAAGTTTATCAATTGGTAAAAGTGAGCAAAGGTCTCACGGTTATGTACATCTACAGATCCAAGGAAACACTCCTTAATGCTATACGTTGTCAAGCTCTTGAAGGAAATTGAGCAACTTGAGCAAAGACTTAGAATTGTTACTCCTTTGATTACTACCATTCCTATCCTCTCAGGGTCTACAAAGATAGCCTAGTGTGTGTGGACTCCTTCAATTTGGCTTAAATGTATGGTACCTGACAAACCCACTTATTGAGTTTAAGAGAGAAATGTTAGATAGAATAGAATAGAACACATGCATGCATGCACACACGCACACACACACACACACGCACACACATATGCAAGCAATCGCACTCTTGCACCCTCCACATCCCCTCCCCCATGTGCTTGCATCCTCCCCAACCCTACCCCCATGCGCCCACTCACACCTGCACCCCCGCTCCCACCCGCATGCATGCACGCCCACACCCACACATGCAAGAGCACACATAAATACATACATTTACACGCACATGTGCACACACGTGTGTGCACATGCACGCACACACACACACACACCACACACACACACACACACACACACACACACACATCTTTGTGTGGAAGTAAAATCAAAATCAAATATTACAATATAATTACATGTATATGATATTAATATTTTCATACTAAAGTATATCAATCAATACCAGTGAGCAAAGGTCTCATAGTCATGTACATCTTCGTATCCAAGGAAACAACCCTTAATGCTGTAAGTTGTCAAGCTCTTTAAGGAAATTGAGCAACTTGAGCAAAGACTTAGAATTGTTACTCCTTTGATTACTACCATTCCTATCCTCTCAGGGTCTACAAAGATAGCCTAGTGTGTGTGGTCTCCTTCAATTTGGCTCAAATGTATGGTACCTGACAAACCCACTTATTGAGTTTAAGAGAGAAATGTTAGATAGAATAGAATAGAACACATGCACACATGCACGCGCACGCACACACGCACACACACACACACACACACACACACACACGTAATTGCACTCTTGCACCCTCCACACCCCCTCCCCCATGTGCCTACATCCTCCCCAACCCTACCCCCATGCACCCACCCACACTTGCACCCTCGCTCCCACTTGCATGCATACACACCCACACACGCAAGAGCACACACAAATACACACATTTACATGCACATGTGCACACACCTGTGTGCACATGCACGCACACACCACACATGCGCACACACATCTTTGTGTGGAAGTAAAATCAAAATCAAATATTACAATATAATTACATGTATATGATATTAATATTTTTCATACTGAAGTTTATCAATTGGTAAAAGTGAGCAAAGGTCTCACGGTTATGTACATCTACAGATCCAAGGAAACACTCCTTAATGCTATACGTTGTCAAGCTCTTGAAGGAAATTGAGCAACTTGAGCAAAGACTTAGAATTGTTACTCCTTTGATTACTACCATTCCTATCCTCTCAGGGTCTACAAAGATAGCCTAGTGTGTGTGGTCTCCTTCAATTTGGCTCAAATGTATGGTACCTGACAAACCCACTTATTGAGTTTAAGAGAGAAATGTTAGATAGAATAGAATAGAACACATGCACACATGCACGCGCGCACACACACACACACACACACACACACACACACGTAATTGCACTCTTGCACCCTCCACACCCCCTCCCCCATGTGCCTACATCCTCCCCAACCCTACCCCCATGCACCCACCCCACACTTGCACCCTCGCTCCCACTTGCATGCATACACACCCACACACGCAAGAGCACACACAAATACACACATTTACATGCACATGTGCACACACCTGTGTGCACATGCACGCACACACCACACATGCGCACACACATCTTTGTGTGGAAGTAAAATCAAAATCAAATATTACAATATAATTACATGTATATGATATTAATATTTTTCATACTGAAGTTTATCAATTGGTAAAAGTGAGCAAAGGTCTCACGGTTATGTACATCTACAGATCCAAGGAAACACTCCTTAATGCTATACGTTGTCAAGCTCTTGAAGGAAATTGAGCAACTTGAGCAAAGACTTAGAATTGTTACTCCTTTGATTACTACCATTCCTATCCTCTCAGGGTCTACAAAGATAGCCTAGTGTGTGTGGTCTCCTTCAATTTGGCTTAAATGTATAATACCTGACAAACCCACTTATTGAGTTTAAGAGAGAAATGTTAAATAGAATAAAATAGAACACATGCACGCATGCACACATGCACACGCACACGCACATGCAAGCAATCGCACTCTTGCACCCTCCACAACCCCTCCCCCATGTGCTTGCATCCTCCCCAACCCTATCCCCATGCGCCCACCCACACCTGCACCCTCGCTCCCACCTACATGCATGCACACCCACACACGCAAGAGCACACACAAATACATACATTTACACGCACATGTGCACACGTGTGTGCACATGCATGCACACACATCTTTGCGTGGAAGTAAAATCAAAATCAAAGATTACAATATAATTACATGTATATGATATTAATATTTTTCATACTGAAGTTTATCAATTGGGACGAGTGAGCAAAGGTCTCACAGTTATGTACATCTACAGATCCAAGGAAACACCCCTTAATGTTGTAAGTTGTCAAGCTCTCGAAGGAAATTGATCAACTTGAGCAAAGACTTCCAAGTGTTACTCCTTTGATTACTACCATTCCTATCCTCTTAAGTGTCGACAAAGATAGCCTAGTGTGTATGGTGTCCTTCAATAAGTTTTTTCAAAGAACCAGAAGATGTATTTGTTTCATTTATTTTATTGCTCTACCAAAAAATGCAGTCCTTTAATTTATTATATCGATCTAACATATGTTTATTTGTTGTATGCTTTTAATCCTTGGTAAACTCATTTGTTTCACCTACATTTATATTTGACTCTTACATAACAATGAAATAAACTAAATATATACATTCTAAAAAAGTAGAGAAACCCAAATTTACTTCCTAACAACTTCATCTTCATTTCCATAACATCTAAAATTCAACATTTTCAAGACATTTTCCTCCTATACATTCGTCTCAATACATCAATATTCAATCATCTCCATTACAACCTAATTACATAATAATGTTAACAAATTCATTACACGACAATCACATCAAAAAATGAAATAATAAACTAAATTTAAATTGAGATTCCTTCCTACGTATTTCACAACTGTGCAATTGCAAGTTTTAATCCCTTTACCGCACATGCAAATTGCAATTCACTTATGCCGTTTAGTTGTCATGATTTTGTATGCCCGTTCAACAAAAGTTAAAAAAACACACATCCAGTTATTAGACCGACAGTTGAAAGGAAAGGCGTACATGAGAAACATATTCCTCACTTTTCCCTTGGCTTTTACAATTTTCAATAACGAGTGTCAAACCAAACTCTCCTCTCAAGTCCTAAGGTTATATAATTTTTAAGACAGTTTCATCGTATTTTCTCACAATTGGACAACAAAAACATGTTTGTTGATTACACTGGGTATATAATTATTAAGAGAGACGGAGGAGAACTTTGCCGGTGTTTTCACCGGTGAAGATTGAATTGAATGCATCCACAAAGCTCTCAATGCCCTCCTTCACTTCCTCTTTGTATTTGATTTTGCCTTGTTTCATGTAGCCTCCCACCTCCTGTACAAATTCTTCCATTCTGTGCAGGTATTGCCCACACAGGAATCCTTCCATCTTCCCACATTTTCCCACCAAGTTTAGCAGATTCCTCACTCCGTATCGTCCTTTCCAATCCCCCTTTACGTTCAATCACACAATTTTTAATATCAAAAATGGCAAACAGAGTACAAAACACTAACAGAATAAAAACGAAGATAAATAGACACCTCACGGGAAATCATCTACAAACTCAACCAGATCAACAACAAAAATCATATAATACAATTTAACCTTCAACTAAATACCCTACATTCATTATACACATACCCTCAATTAGGTAACTAAATACCCTACATTCATTACACACATACCCTCAATTAGGTAATTGTCTGGACAGCTTAATATTATAATTTTATGTCTCACCTTATCATATTGAGAAATCATGCCACATATTGGAATCCTTGCGTTCGTATTGATGTGATTGAGAACAGCCTCCAGCATTTTCCCTCCTACATTCTCAAAGTAAATGTCTATTCCCTTTGGAAAGTACCTGCCCAACAACCAACTATTGTAAGAAAGGTGTACAGAAGTTTTTATAACTTGAATCCTAATTTACCAATACCAATACTTACTTGGAGAGTGCTGCATCCCAATCTGTTTCAGACTTGTAATTGAAGGCATCATCAAATCCAAATTCTTCTTTCAACATTTTCACCTGTATTTAAAATCATTAATAGTCTGGTGGATGAAATTAAAACTATTTCATTTCATTTTATTAATTCAATTTATTGTGTAAACTACCTCTGAATTGTTAGGAACCCATAGATTATGCAGAAATAAATACGTAGAAAGTAGAGTAACAAAATACCAGTTTACAGAGAGAGCAAAATAAAATATACAATATATCAAACATGCAAGAGACGGACACCAAATTTAAGCGGTAAAACCCCAGCAGAGAGCTTAGGGAAACATCCACGGTGCAAGATATCAAGCTTTATTAACTCAAGATGAACAGATTACATGCGAACTCGTTATGAGAAACTGTAGATCTCCGCAAAAATATATATACACCTAATTGGTGAAGTACAGTTAAGATTTCTCCTCCTAAAAATAGAGTGGAGAAACGCCATTAGGATTTTCCTTTCTAAAAATAGAATTCAGTAGAATTTGGTTGACTTCGTCTTTCTAGAAACAAAGGATGGACTTCTTAATTTTTGCTTTGGGGGCTCTGCCCTTAAATCCCCGTCAGGGGGAGCTCCATAACGATCCCCCTGCAACAAGAGTGGGGGGCAAGCCACCCCACATCCCCCCTTTAATAAGTGAGGTACAAACCGCGCTGCAAAGGGATCCAAAATTTAACTTTGTTGGCACATATCTAACATGAATCTAAGCTTAAGAGTTTCAATCTCTTAGAGGAAATTAAAACAATTTCATTTTGTTAATCCAATTCACTGTGTAGTGTGTAAACGACTTCTGAATGTAAAGCTTAAAATCATAAACAATTTCAATCTCATGGACGAATTTAAAACTATTTCATTTCATTTCATTAGTCCATTTCAATGTGTAAACTACCTCTGAATCTAAGTTTAAAATCATAAACCGTTTCGATCTCTTAAGACGAAATTAAAACTATTTCATTCCATTTCATTAATCCACTTCACTGTGCAAACAACTTCTGAATGTAAACTTAAAATCATAAACAATTTTGATCTCGAGAGCAAAATTAAAACTATTTCATTTCATTTCAATAAACCTATTCACTGTGTAAAATGCCTCTGAATCTAAGCTTAAAAACATAAACAGTTTCACCCTCTTGGATGAAATTAAAACTATTGCATTTCATTTCATTAATCCAATTCACTGTGCAAACTATTAAATGTAAGCCTAAAAACATAAAAAATTGCGATCACGTGGACGAATTTAAAACTATTCCATTTCATTTCATTAATCCAATTCACTGTGTAAACTACCTGTGAATATAAACTTACAATATTTTAAGTTGGGTTGCATAAAAAATGACCTTTTGATCAGTTCCAACACTGCCCACAACACGACAGCCTTTGATTTTAGCCAACTGAGCGGCTAAAAGGCCAACCCCCCCTGCTGCCGATGAAACAAACACTTCCTCCCCTGGTTTAGGGTTTCCAATCAACACCAACCCTCCCCATGCTGTCAATCCTGGCATCCCTGCTCATATTCCCCCCAACAGCTCTACAACTTCAGTCCCTATTATATACAGAGCATAACACCAAGTAATCCAAAAGGCAATTTAATTGATTAATTTCAATGGGGGCTATGATTCGAGATTACCCAGAGGCCCCAAATAATCGGAAGGCTTAGCAAGATTGGTGTCAAGCTTCCTCAAACTGGATCCTCCTAAAATATTGTACTCCGCCACTACGCACATTCCGGTCACCACATCGCCCACTTCAAACCCCGGATTGGCGGACGCTACTACTTCCCCTACTGAAAGAGATATGATCGGCTGTACACACCAGAAAAAACACCCAAAACAGATGTATGAATAACACCCAAAGTAGGCCCAATTTGTTGAGCAGAAAAAGATTGGCAATGGAAACACAGAAACGAAGACAATACCTGGCCCAATTTGAGGCTGTCGAAATAAAGACCATCTTTGGATTGATTTTTGAAAAACCACTTGAGGTATGGATCGATGGACACCCACTGAATGCGGACAACAACTTCATCTTTGCCTACAGATTCAATGTCTAATGTGGTCTCTCTGATTTTGACATGCTCTGCAGTAAGAGGCCCTTCATTCGCATAAGAAACCAATATCAGCTCTTTGTTCCTTACCATTTTCTCTGTGCTGTGCAGCCGTCTAAGGTCTGAGACTAAATCAATTTCCTAAGACCCTCCTCGCCTCCACACAGGTTATGTTTCATGACCCTCTCGTTTCTTATGAAGATCTTTTTGCTTGCCATTCGGTATACGAGACGCTGTACAGTATACTCGGTTGTTTTAAAAAACAGTTCTACGACTGAATTATTAGAGGGAAGTTGGACTTGGGACCACCACGAGAAGTGATGATGTTAGCAGTATGTCATCTAATCTCGGGTCAATTAAGTCCACACCAAAACACCAAACCGGGGTGCTTGGTAAGGCACTTACAAATTTTCATGACATACTTATGATAGCCTCTCTCAAGCGGAGTTCCGAATGGCAATATAGGTGTAAAATAAGTGGTCGTTGAACCTAATACATCGTTATCTCTTAATGAAGTGTTAGGTGCCATATCTACCTGCCGACCACTCTAAAGAATCTAGCACCATCTTTCCATTTAATTTGTTTTCAAATAGCACTTCTTATGTTACTTAGAATTGGTTACATACAAATTTATTCTGCAAATTATGCACTCGTAATAAAGAGGTCTTAGGTTTGAGTTGCAATATTATTGATTGTAAAATTTGTGTTAAAAAATATTCAGTGTTTCTTCTGTATGTTTGGATTTTTTACTCAATCTACATGGTTTCAATTTCCATCTACATTAATATACATGAGTTGTTATTCGAGCTAATTGGTATTTCGCTTCGTATAACAAGACTTGTGGTTTAACAAATCACAAGAATGGAGTCGCGATTGAGTAAAAACCTTGCACGTGTAATTGTATCATGTCATTAGTCATAGTTTTGCATGACAGATGCCATTTTTTAAAATTGAAATAAATAAGCTCATTGTGATTACGATATTTATGATAAGACTTGTGTTGGTCAAATTAACACTTGTGATAGAAGTCTTATCACTTATAATCATTTAGGTTGGTGACTTTACCAAATGGGGACCACTAAGAAGATGGCGATGGGTAGTGGAATGTTAAGGTTGATTCTTAAATGCAATCAAATGCAAACAATTTTGTTCTAAATTCAACAAACATTGATACTTTCTTGCTCATAAGTGATGGCTCAAATAGTGACGTAGTCACAAGGATGGAGTTTTCAGTTAAGGAAAACTCTAACCCAATAGATATGAGAGCACACATACACAAAAACACAACAAAAATCCTAAATTAAAATAGTAAATATTACAATGTTTCCAAACTAGTATGAACTTGGAGATGCGAAAATAAGCTCTTCACTCTATAAAGGTGAAGTCTCTCATACTTTCACTTTCTCACTTCACTCTCTATCTCAAATTAAGAGGGTTCTCTATAATTTATTCTTTCTAAACACTTCTGCTTTTTGCAAATTGTGGTCTTTACATTCTAAACTATTCGGTTAGCCTCTCTTCTTACTAGACTCAATTTAGAATGTGAGATA
Source organism: Taxus chinensis (assembly GCA_019776745.2). Taxonomy (NCBI): domain Eukaryota; kingdom Viridiplantae; phylum Streptophyta; class Pinopsida; order Cupressales; family Taxaceae; genus Taxus; species Taxus chinensis. Next base: position 593,620,759 of record CM034151.1, on the reverse strand, counting down.
TAGCTTTTAGATCAATCTAATTTTGTCTAGATCCTCATAAGTTGCTAAGCTTTAGCTACCTCAAATGGTTTCTCAACATGCCTCTATAAAGTCCACAAGAACTTTACATGTTTTGAATCCATGTTGTTGATAGAGATTTGACACATGTCTTCAATGACCATGGAGTCTAAGGAAGTTTCAAGGTTGTTGGAATCAATCCAAGATCTTCGAAGTTCATTGTCAACTGAAGCTTCTTACGCTTGCCTATTTATCCTATGTGACCCTTGAATCCTTACACACTCATCATGATAAACATTCAATCCTTACACAGTTTGGTTCTTTCATAGCCTCTAATCCCAAAACTTATGTTTTTCATTCCATCTAGTTCTTCTCATTCATGCCTTGGATGTAAATCAATCCTTATTTTCTCAAGGCTAATTGAGTCTACTAGTTTTCTTGCAGAGTAACTGTTATCCAAAATGAGCCCCTACTTATTTTGGCTAACTTGCCTTCATTCTTTCCTTCCTTGTGCTTTAACTTCAATTTTCACACATTGCAAGCACTCAAAAGATCTTGAAAATGGCTTCATCAGATAGGATTTTTCTTCCCCTTTCCAGAAAGGTAAAGAAGTCCTCCTAACTCCTTGTATCTTTTGAGTTATGGCTCAGCAGAGTTTGGAGGGGAAATTTTCCTACGGCGGCGGGCCCACAGAGCTTGGGAGAGTTTTGTGCCAAAGAGGCTCGGGCCGGCAGAGCGGAGGAAGAAATTGAGAACTTAAAACTTTTTGGGCTAAAAGCACAAAATTCATTTGCGCTCGCGCGAGCCCGCAAAGGAAACGAAATTGCTTAAGGCCCGCAGCCAATGAAATGATGCCACGTGTCAAGGCGGAGCGGCGGGCGTTGGAGGGACTTCTAGTTTTTTGGCATTTGGTCAAAATGTGTCAAAGGCAAAAATAGAATCACATCCCCACCAAGAAATCAAAAGATGATGTGTCTCAAAGCGGTGGGGCCGCGGAGAATTTTGGGAAAATTTCCCAATTTTGAGAAAGGGGAAAAAGGTCAAATTTTGGCCCGCAGACCCGATTTTTGCCCTAATTTTGCCTTGTTTTGCCCTAAATCTTCAGAGGGCCATATCTTTCGATCTAGATCTTAGATTTTCATGATTTTGGTATCAATGGAAAGCTCTCAAAATCCTCTACACAATGGAATACTTTAATTTTAAATTTTGATGGAGTTTTGTAGGAGAAAAATGGGAAAACGTCTCTAGTATGGAAAAATTACAGAAAATGACCCCAACCACCAAAATTAATGAAGTATAGGCCTCTTTCTTGCTCTGCAAAGCAATGTACAATGAAGTATGGGCTTTTTCATGGAAACCCATCATTTTGCAGGCTAATTAAACGAATCTTGTCGGTGGTTAGAGTTTTTAAATCGATTTGCCCGCGTTTTCTCATTTCCTTCATTCTGTTCGAGCGATAAAAGCTAGTTTTGGCTCATTTTGAAAAAGGTTGTTCATCCTTCTTCTCTGCCTCTCCCTTCTTTTCTTCCCCAAGGTCGAAAATGGAGTTTGAACCTCCTCCCCTACTCTGTAATGGCATTTTTGCCTCTTACCCATGAAATGATGCACTGTGTAAATTCTGAGCAATAAAAAACGTGTTTTTGTGATGCATTTGTCCATCCTTGGCTCATTTTCTTTGTTTTTTTCCTTAGCTCTCTTCATTACATGGTATTTTTGCATGTTTGGATGTTCATTGCAGGTTTTGGAGATGTGTTCATGGAGTTTTGGAACATTTTCTGTGTGAAATCCATCTTTGGTCTGTGATGCACTTGTCCATCCTTTCCATTGCTCACCTCTTCTTGTTCCATGGCATTTTTGATAGATAATCCACACTCTCCTTCTCTGGTGTATCACCGTTTTAGTGTAGGCTCTATTTTTCTTTGTTTTCTTCCTCTCCTTGTCTCCTTGGAAGTTATATTAAGTTAGATTAGCTTGCCTGCACTGGAATAGCTTGTGGCATGTAGTTTAGGAAGAGGGAACCAGCCTTCTCTGGAGAGCTTTCCCCATTTGCAAAGGTCCCACACTTTGGGAAAGCTCAATGTTGTGCAATCACACCAAATGACTTTGCCTTAGAAAAGCAAATCCATAACTCATTTGGGGGTGCTGTGAATTTGCACTAACAATAACCTTATACAAACTTTGTCTAATGTGTTGAGGATTATTTACTAACCCTAATTAATTTTAATTAGGTTTATTTAATTGATACTATAATAATTAAAATTATTAAACACACTCATATTTATACTATAAATTAGATAGAGGAAACATACAACATGACAATGACAATAACTAACCAATAAACATGACCTAGAGTGTAAACAAGGTGGAAAGAGGGACTTAACTGGTATCAGAAGTTTTTAAAGTATGTCGATGAGTGATCTAGGAAGGAATATATTATGTAAATTGATTAAATCATCGGTTGTTAATCTGGAACGCTATGTTCGGGACTGTATAGAGGGGCAGGGTTGTACGATATGGTATGGACCAAACTGTACGGTCTTGAAAAAAGTAGGGAACAAGGAATTACAACTAAGGATGCTCATTGTGTGTGTTTATTTATCACTCTTTGGTGTCTTCAACTTCACACAAAACCCTAATTATCACACTCGCTATCATACAACAAACTCAAGTAATCATTAGCTCTAAAAATAAAGATGCAAATGCATGACTCAGACTAACCTCAATGTTCACCTTGTATGTGAGTCACCAAGTATTGCACTACATTTTAGACTCAATGTAGTTCTCTTACTGCTTTATGTTGATGTGCATGCATCTATCCCTTGACCTAGTTTGGCCCTCATTCCTCAACACCAATAACATGATATGATACTTTATCCCAATAAAAACCCTTGTGTGCTGATGAAAAATTCATATTTATGCCCTCCTATGTTGTGTATGCAATATGCAGATGTGTCTCATGTTTCCTTGGTTTAGTATATGGTATATAGACAAGTGCTTTCTAGATAAATAAATACTTACATTAACCCTATATATATATATATATATATATATATATATTATTATTATTATTAACTTGGATTCTGATCCTTAATGGTGGGAAAGGCCGACCCATAACATAAGAAAATTATTATAAAAATAGTAATACACCGACTCAAAAGATAAAAATCAGGTGAAAACAAAGAGGTTCAGGACCATACAACTAGGTCAGGACCATATGTATGGTCATGACCTATCTGTACATTCTTGGACAAATACTAGATGTGACAGAATTAGAGAATGGCTTGACTAGGGATCCTTGCAACTTGACATGGATGTAGACACTAAATTTTGGTATCACCCCACATTCTCTCTCTCTCTCTCTCAGTAGACTTATTCTATTTCCCACCAAACCTACATGTTTGATTAATCAATTAATCTCCTGTAAATCCCTAAACATCATTTATATGATAATAATGTCCAAATATTCCGATTGAATCACGTCATCCCACTCAAACAAATTGTGTCCCCCACCATCCCAATCATGAACCCCACTCAATCAAATCAAATCTATTATCTCACCTAACCAGTCAAATCAGGTCCCCCCCACTCACTTGACTAGGGTTAATTTATCAAATCTCAGTTACCCATTAACCCCAATCTAATCTCACCTCCAAGCTATAAATATGGGTCTTTCCCCCTCTTTGAATAAAAAAATAATCAATATGAAATCTTTGCTTGTTGAAGTTTTCAAGAGAGGAGAAGAAAGTGTTGAACTAAGTTCTACAAGCTTGAGGTCAAGGCAAACCTTTGCCATTGTTAGAAGTTAGAGGTGAGGACTGTTGGAGAAAGCCTCAACATTGCTTGTCATCTTACCATCCTGATGCCCATTTCATCTCCATACCAGAGCACCAGCTAAGTCCCCTCGTCATTCCAGTTACTTGGCATTTTTTATTTCATTGTTTCTGCATGATGTCTATTGTTCATCCTTTATTGTTATCTTTATATGACATGGGGGTTGACATCCTCCAAGGGAGTTCATAGCCTCTTGGAACCAGAATTGTCTGGTAAACCCCCACATATTATTATCTAATCACATATGTTTATGTTTTATAGATATTATCACAGATCCATCTTCTCTTATCATAGATCTATCTTCTTTGCACCCTTAGATTCATATATGCATCTGAGGTCCTAAGCCCTCCATCATTCAAAGTTGCTAGTGGCTTCTAGTATTGGAATTCACCCGTGCAAGAACGAGGTTTCCTTTACAACATTTTGGCACACCTGGTGGGACCAGACTCAAAATCTGGTCATTTCTATTGCTTTACTTATTTTGTGCAGGTGTCATAAGTATCACGGTTATCTTGTTTCATTTTCAAATCACTTGTTTACACGATTTAGTATTCCCTCTGTTAGTTTGGTGTGTTACTTGCATTTGTTAGTCTTTCTTTGTCTTGAGGTAAGTGGTTTTATTATTTGAAAGGGTTTTGTTATTAAGTTTTTTATAATTGGTGTACAATTTTATCGTTATTGTTATATATATATATATATATATATAAAACAATAATAATAGTGAGTAAATGAGTGTAATATATAAATAAGTAAATAAAACAAACATAATAAAAAAAATGTTCTCTCGCCACTCACTGTTCAACCACACATCCCAACTCCCACATCCCTGTAATCTAAACTATCCCCTCAACTCGCTCTCCTTTCTTCCTCACACCTTGTTCCCTTGGACGGACCCCTCATCTCTCAACAACCCCGATCTCCACTTTCCACCACTACCGAGCTACCGTCTCCCTTCACTCCCGAGTTCCCACCTTCCCTACTCCTTACCCACACCAAACTAGTTCTTAAACTTCCTCCACCCCGTCTGAATCCACTCCCTGAGCTACTTCCCACATCCAATGCATCACTCAACTCCCTCCACACACATAGCTCTCCCCTCATCCCCATGGACATCCTTAACTGGCCACCCAACTCAACTTCCCTCTCCACTGATCCCACCGAGGTTCATACCAAAATCCCTCCACTTTACCCGCATCTTAACTCATAGATCCTCCAACTCGCAACTCATCCCACACCTCAGATCATCCCACACAGCTCCCTTTCCTCCTCTCAAGCTATCTCCAACATCCCTGAGATACCTTATTTAGCTCGATTACTCCCACCTCACACACAACTTGGATTTTCCCTGAGTCCCTCTCTTACAGCCACCTCTTCCGCGAGCTCCCACCTATTTTCCCACTCCAACACATGGATACCTAACTGATTACCTTGGCTATCTCCCAACCAACTTATTCCATCATCCACCTCTCTCTACTCTGTCGCCATGAATCCTTCACCACACCTCCTCCACTCGACTCTCAATCTGATGCTTGATGCATCAAATTATTTCTAGCTCAGTTTAAATCCATGCAAGAATTGTGGGAGGAGACTATAAAGTCTCTCTATACGCAATTGGCTTACAATTCTCATGAAATATCTATGTAGACTCACAAGATTTCAATGTTTAATACTTCCACCTGTATCCAACTCAATTTTAAATTCACACAAGATTTGTGGGAGGCGATTGTACATTTTCTTTCCATCTTAGCTTCATATTCACTCAAGTTTTGTGGATAGTGACTACCAAATCTCTTTTGGCTTACCCATTCTTTACAATACATTTATAAATAGTGCTCGCAACACTCTAGCCAATTATATATTTCTCGTTGATATTTGTTGTGATTCTCTTTATGTTATCGTAAATGTGAAGATTTGTGTCCATGTGCAGCAATAACAACCCTACCAAGCCACATTTCATGTATCCCTTCTTTTCGAATTGTATGTCATGTGTTGGACATAGTTTACAATTGGATCGACGTAGGCCTGGAATTTCAAAGTATCTGTGTTTGTCAAATCAAAATTTGTTGACAGGTTAGCTCTTTCAAATTGTTATACTTTCCAATTACTTTTATAGATGGTTGTATTTATATAGATATATATCTATAATTTGTTCCTATATATAAACAGGTATTACGTTTATATATAAACTATTTTTTTAAAAAAAATTATGGTTTTTAAAAAAAAATAGCCTGTCATTGTCCGCGGTTTCTTTTTTTTTACCTATACAATCACAAAAAAACATTGTCCTACAGCCTGTCAATTTCTAGGCTTGCTCCAATCTATCACATTGGCCAACTACTCCACTTCCAATACACTTCAACCAATCAACCATTTTCCAATCCTAATCAGCTCATCTACTCACTCACCAAATTATTTAACTTTCATCACTAGCTTCCAAGTACATTATTTCTAGTCTTCCTTTTCTACATCATGTATTTTGTCTTTTAGAAAATCTATAATGGTCTAAGTCATTTATTTTGTCCATAGTGCTCCATTATTTAGAAAGTCTTTCATTTACCGTGTCCTTCGCTCCTTTCGGTCTAGCTCTTCTTAGCAGCCTATAGTTTATATTATTCATATTGTTTTTATTTGTGTCAATTGTTTATATTGTGTTTATTAATCTTATAACTAGCTTTTGTAGCTATTTTTTTATTATTCGAATTGAATAAGATGTCGAATACATTTAATCATTTTGAGTGCCAATAGTTTATTGTATAGCACATGGTTTTTTCGATTCTTAGGATTTTCTATATATAAGTTATTTCATAGTATAAATTAATTATTTCTTAATTTAGATTACTTGTTTCATAATTTAAATTCACTATTTTTATTGTTTTGTTTATACTTTTTCTACACAAATGACTTACGACATTTGCATCATTTTTCTTAACCATATTAACTAATTAATTTTTTATTTTTTTTTGCAGGTGAATTTTACAAACAACACAAATTTACTCCATCAAAGACAAACATTAAAACATAAACACGCCACAAATCCCTTTCACTGACCCCAATCGCGATTGTGGATGGTAAAATTCTAGGGTACCCAGACGTTCCAGGTCACCAACTACCACCTTCACAAACATCATTATCACATGCAATCAAATCACGAGAGAAGGCATTCTACAGTTATTCCTCATTTTTCCCTATTTTCTCCTTTCTGCATTGTAATTTCCCTTTTCTAAGTGATTGTTTACATCGAACATCATATTTCATTTTGGCTTAAAAAGAACCTTTCTTTACTGCATCCTACCTGATCACATTGCTTAAATAGGGGTTTAACTCTCTGCATCACACATTTTACCACACATTGCCTGAAACCTCACAAATTAATCAACACACCAAAACATTCCTTTCACCTGGTTCACTAATTGGGATTTGATCACCCAACTTGAAACCATTTTAGACATTTTCCTAGCCAAAACTACCCAAAACCAGCCTTAAACGATCGTTCCTTAGGCACCTTGTTATCCACTTTTCTTTTCACATCCTCTAAATTAATCATGATAATAAAAAAAATGTTGCTTGATTTGTTTGTTAACAAAATTCATAAAAAAATGTTTATTTATTTCACGTCTATTGTCACTCTCTCTCAAATCAAAACAACACAACAATCCGCTCCATCTAATGATGTCACTCCCCCTAATGATATTTTCCAACAAGATTTTAAACTCGAAACCATGCCTTCAGTTACCCCACCCCTTGTCTCTATGACCTCACTTCATAAGAACCATGTCATCCAAGATTGTCCATATATTAAAACTAATCCACATAACCCTCACCAAGCCAATCTTCCTAGACTAACCACACCACAATCTCCCACTCCTTTAGAGACAATCGGGCCTCCTCCTAACCCCATATATGATTTCGTATTTCGAAAATATCCCACAATATCTCAATCCTTCCAATCTCCTCAATTGGTGGATCACATTCCACCCACATCCCTTTTTTCAATTATATTTCATTTGCTACTAATATGTTTGTCCAACCATCTCAACGTCTTCATGCTTACATTCCTACCCATCGTATGATCCAACTATGTCAACCTCTTAACACCCATATCCCCACTTATCATTTACCACAACAACCTACCCAATTTCAATGAACATATCATGTCCCTATTGTTCAAAGTCAGCCTATGCAAAAATCTCAACCCATAACACATGTTAATCCTTACCAAACAGTTCCCCGCACACCTACACACCAACAAGTTTATCAACCACTTTATAAAAAAATTCACCCAATAATTACATATCCACAATCTTATCCACCAATTAGTGCTCATAAAACTACTTTTCAAACCACACAACCAGTCCAATTTCAACCTACCATCACATCAAATGATCTTATTCACACTTTAATGAATAGGTTGGCTACTCTAGAAGCCGCTACCTTGGCACCTAAGGATACTTTATCCTATGAACAAATCTGTAACGAACTGATTCATCCATTGGTTCCAATCAAAACTTACCCTCCTCATTGGAAACTTCTCATGTTTACTAAGTTTAACAACAAGGAAGATCCCCAATAGCATCTCTGCGCATTTATATACACATATTGTCTTATTATGCATGATCACAATCTACTGCTTTGTACTTTCCCCATGTCCTTGTCCGGTCCCGCGTTAGAATGGTACAACCATATCTCGCAATATTCCATATTCTCTTTCTCTCATCTTGCGTAACTATTCTTAGAACAATTTTCAATTAACATTACACACAAATCTACTATTGCTGACCTATACACCATCCAAAAATTTGGTGATGAGTCCATTGCCGAATTTGTCACACGATGGCGTGGTGTTGTAAACCAATTATCCTTTACTCTTTCATAAACCGAACTCATCAAACTCTTCTCATGTTTGTGTGCAAAACATATATCATCTATTTTATAAATTCAATCATTTTGAACCTTTGACGAAGCTTTCACAATGGCTCCCAAACTATAAACATGTGCCATTGAAAAAGGTCATCTTAAACTCAGATCGACCAAACCTAAAGTTGAATCTATTAAACCATCCACACAGAACAACACATTTAAGGGTGCAACCAACATCGTGGTTAGTAATCCCTCATCCGCATTTACATCCAGCACATGGCCTCAACAATGAGCCCCTCAACCAATAATCAACTATACCCCCTTGGGAGAACCCTATCCGTATTTGACAAATTGATGGTTGTAAACTCCATCCAACTTCCTCCCATACGACCCATGGACAATTCACAAGCCAAGCCTATTTGGTATCATCAAGCCCACTATTGTAAATATCATCAAGTCAAAGGTCACAACATTGAGAAATTTCGTTCCTTCAAAGATCGTGTCTAACAACTCATAAATCAAGGGGATATCCAAATCGATATCTCCACTACTCAAACTTTACCTAATTAACCACCAATGAATCAAGCCACGCCCTTTACATCTCAACTATCAAATGCTTAGATGATTGACACCAAAAATCAAGATCTCATCTTATCACCGACTCCACCTATTCCTACCTTAGATGTTATGCCCACTCCTTATTCAGAACCTAACACACCTATGTCAACTTTTACAACTTGTCCTGAACCTGCACCTTCTTATACCCTTACCACATCTACATCGAATTTAACTATAACATGTACTTTATCCACTTCAATCATGCCCCAATCCACTACATCAGATCATCCATAACACCTATTTCAACTTCATTGATATCCACACATATCCCTATATCTCTCACATTTATGCCTTCACCCACATCTACATCAAACACACTTATTACCACACCTACATTACTCACAACCATCCAAGATAAACTCATTTCTACCACATGTACCTTTACAACCCCACCTCAGAAATCAACCCCATTAGCAAACATATCATTCTTACCCTTTGAAGCATTTATGAAGCAACCAGTCCCACCTACTTCTACACTTGATAATACTCCTGCATTTGTTGCATTACCTATAATGTCTAGTCCATCGATTACCACATCACCCACATCTCCAAATATCCCAAATATGTTTACATCCCTATCTATCCCAACAACCCCTATATCTATCATATCAACAAATCCACCTATCCCTACCTTGACATATTTACCTATATCCTTGCCCATGGCCACATCACTCGGTCTATCCCAATACTCTTTACTTAATCCTCTCGATCTACAACCCTATCAAAGATACCTTTTTAAACATCTACTGAACAAACACCTCCACTTAAATCAAATAAAGATGGGTTGTATTCTCTAAAATTAAATCTTTCCTTTCCAAAACCTAAACAATCCACATCTCACATAGATCTCATTAAGTGCATCATACAAACACCTATTTCTCCATTAACATCCTCCTCTCGTTTTAGGACATTTTCTCCATTAATAACCACACCACCACCATTATATCCTCCAGTTGAGATTATTATCATCCCTGCTAAGAGTAAGTCTCGATTAAAGTTTAAGGCTCGTGGAAAACATCCCCTCTAGTCCCCTACACATTCTCATAAACATTCAGATTTTCCCTCTTTTCAACAATCCAATGCCACAACATATATTTTAGGATCAATCTCTCCCTCTATGACATCTCACAACGATCAATCCACATCTAAACAATCCAATCCTCCAATCGAATTTGATTTGTCGTATAATACATATAGTCTACCCATCTAATGTACGTCCTCACCTAAATCCAAATCCAAACAATACAATCCTTCAACAAAATTTGATTTTTCTTCCAAAACACATAATTTATCTATCCAATCTACATCCAAATCCAAACCAAAACATCATGAGATTTATCTTCCTCATGACACTCTGATAGGGTCCTACGCAGATATCCTTTGACATTTAACTTGAATTTATGCCATCATACTTCCTCCCATTAAATACTTTAATCCCTATGGTCCAAAGCCATCATGGTTCAATCCTAATTGCAATTGCACTCATCATCGTACCTCAGGTCATGACATTGAACATTGTAAGGCCTTTCAAACAATCATCCATAACCTCATTGAGAAAGATGATTTCTTCATTAAGGGGAAATATCCTTCTCCATCTACATTTAATCAAATTCATATCCCATCCATCGAGTTTCCCATGATTCCTCCATCCATATCATCCCTTAACATCCCTCCTATGCATGAAATTCCTCCTAAGGAAGGTCCTTCATTATTCATCAATACCGTTTATCTTGCCAAGCACACTTGTGGTCTCCTATCATTTATCCCATCTAAATCTAAAAAAATCTCATCTCAAATCTTTTGACATCCTTTAATTCCTCCACATTTAATTCATTTGGGGGTAACCTTCCCTCACCCTTGAGCATATCATCCATACAATTCCCGGGACTTCGCTTCTTGACATTGTTTTATTTACCTCCTCCAAATTCATCCAATCTAAACTAATTATATCCAAATATTCATCTCATTCAAAGTCCACCATTGTGGCCATATTTGTGCCTCTTTTGGGGCCCATATGTTTTATCAAGTCCACATTTGTGGCCATTTTTTACCTGCCATATTTGTGTCTTTCTTAGGGCATCATTTATTTTCATCCAAATCCACCATCGCAGTCATATTTTTGTTTCCTTAAGGACATAATTTTATTTCCTGCTTGTCTAGCACATCTAATATTTTGCAAGCTATCATCTCATCCTGTCGCAACTTCACTGTCTTCCCTTCCTTAGTGGTAAACCAGATACAGAACCTCTTAATGCCTTGCACTTACGATCATTCTACTATTAGCATATCTACCAATGAGCACTTAGTCATATCTTTAGATCACTCCTCCATCATTAGTCCCTTCCATCTGTCATTGTAATGATATGGAACTATGTGGTCTATCATCACTTTCCTAGTCGCAACCTTAAATATGGGTACCACAGCTCTGTCTGTAGCATTTTCCATTATGGATAGGTTCTCCCTATTTTGGTGAGAAATCCATGATCATTACATCCATCACCATCTCATTATCCTATTGCAGTCATGTAAAGGGTCCAAGGGTGTTTCTTGTACATTCATCTTCCCCTCCTAAGTGGTCTACTTAGCTATTCCTAGCTCTCCCCTATGTGAAGCTAAAATTCATGTATGTAAAAGGAAAAAGCAAAAGTTATTAGAAACAAACAGATCCCTTGAAGGATAGTTGTTCATGCAAAAAAAAGAGAAAGAGAAAAATAAAAGCATACAATTCACAATCAAATCAAAATCAAAATAAATAGACCGATCCCTCTAAGGATGGCTATCATACATATTATTCTTGCCATCCATATTATGTATAAAGTAGACCATACCCTCGAAGGATGGCTACTCTGTTAATATAAATTTTGGAAGGTTTCCCACATTGATCAACCTTCATTTTTATCAACATTTTCAGAAAGCTTCTCGCATTGATCAAATTTCTTCTATTTTTCTTTCCCTTTCCCAGAGCTGGGGCATAGACTTAAGGAACACCACATTTGGAGAATCTTCTTCCCACATACAAGTTACATCTCAAATCTCTTTTCATGTCAACATTATGTTTATTAGAATCTTTTATCCATATTTCCCTCATAGTATTTTGGTGTAACTAACTATCATTGGTTATCTGTTAACACCTGTTATTGGTTGCAAGTGCAATGCCTTGCATGGTAACCTTTCTTGTTTATCTCCAATATAGTTTGAAGCATGTTTCCCTATATGCCCTTGCTACAACTATGTTTCATTCATCTCATCAAGATCATCTTTTATCAAAATTGCATCAAATTTCACACTATGAATTCTATATCTATCCATGATATCCATGAATGTGCTTACAAATATACTTTTAAGTTTACGAATTCTATTTGATCGTTGTTACAGTTTGCGAATCCTACTTGAGGATCCTTCTCAAGGCAAGTTCGTTATCCTGCAGCTTCTTATCCCCCAACATGTTCAACAATGTATTTGATCCACTGATCTTTGTTCCCCATTTCCACTCATCACCATTTGTATCCACATCATCCTTCTCACCTTTTTGTTCCCTTTCACCATGCTATATATCTTAGTTGCCTTTCCTCTTAAGTTTCCCTTTCACTCTTCCACTTTCAGTTTGACAATCTTACTTAACCATCCATACAACCAGAGAATCTTAGTTAAGGTATATTATTCCTTGAATCCTCCCACTGTAGAAGATTCTCCTCCATTTCCTCTTTCAGCATATGACAATCACCACCACAAACGTCTTTCTGCTCCTTTTTCGCTTGACACTCTTACATCATCACTCCCACCATGTGCGCATCCCAATTAAGGATTTCCCTTAAACTCTCCATCTACACTGCATACGTTCCTCCATCCACTCATGTCACACTCCTTTGTTTCCTTATTATCACCTTGTCATCACCTCCTTTCAACTTTTGTTCCATTTTGATATACATCGTTTAGTCTTTTCATCATTCTTCTTCTTCTTCGGCTTGACGATCCTACTTAACCATCCCCATCACATGGAAATATTACTTAAGATTTACTCTTAAGAATTGCTTTCCATATGACCCTTCCACATCCCATCATATGTATGTCATCTTCTGTCTCCCATCTCTTGTCGTAATCGTTTGATCCAACCAACCATTCCACACCTGTACCCAATACAATGTTATCTTTCTCCTTCCTATATCGTCATTGCCAGTTTGGTGATCTTAATTAATTCCTCCCGTGGCTTGACGATCTTACTTAAGAGTCCCTCTTAAGGATGATCTGTCATCCTACACTCACCCATCACTCCACATTCTCACCATCTACATTTTCTCATCATTCCCCATTATCACATCCTCTCACCTCCTCTTCCATTCTCACAAACACTACTTCCTAATTATAGACACCAATTTTTGGTATAGCGCCCCTCCGTCATCTCACATTCATGTAATTTCCATTCTCTCTTTTCTTTTTCTTAAATTAAATGAAATCCCATTTATTTTCTCACCTTATTCAATTAATTATCAAATGGCTCCATGTGGACCAATTTGATAATTAGGATTTTGGAATTATCCCTCATCTCTCACAAATTATTTAATCTATGGGTATTAATATACCCATCTGACACCCCTTTCTAAATTTTAAATGGAATTTATCATCTCACCTACCATGTCAATCATGCTCCCTACTCCATCTAATAATTCAAACCGTGGTCCCCACATGATCACATTATACCTATTAACTCGGGTTACTCTACCAAACCCCAGTTAATTATTAACTCCAATCTAATCTCACCTCTAAGCTATAAGTATGGGCTTTCCCCCATATTTCAAAGGACATGGACCTAGACCTAGACCTGGACAGACCCCGATCGGACCGGAGGAAATAAGTTAGAAAATTTGGGAAAATGTTGTTTTAAATTCTTATCTTCTTGTTTATCATTTATATCCTCATGATGTCCTTGTAACAACATTGTAATCCCCATGATACTCTGCTCATGAGTAATTAGTTCACGTAGTGTGGTTTTTGTTGCACGTTGTGTTTGAATCAGATCAATAGCACCATCTACACACCCACAACGTCAAGTGCCTTTGTTTATCAGCTTGCATGTTATTTGTTCATCTTATTTTATCATTATCTTTCTGGACACGAGGGTTGACGTCCTCTAAGGGAGTTAAAATCCTCTTAGAACCGGCACTGTCTGGGTAACACCCGCATATTGTTATCTAATCCTATCTATTTCAGTTTTGTAGATCTATCCTCTTTATATCACAAATCTATATTCTTTGCACTTGTAGATCCACATCTGCATCTGAGATCCTAAGCCCTCTATCATTCAAAGTTGTTGGTGGCTTCCTGTATCGGATTTCACCCCGCTTGAGAATGAAGTTTCCTCTATAACACATTTGGCACGCCCAGTGGGACTAGATCCTAGATCTGGTGGTTTTGTTTGTTATTTTACTCATCTTTTCTAACTTGCTTGCTTGCAATATCTTAGTATTTGTTGTTTTCAGTTCAATATAGTCGCACATTGAAATCACTAGGAGGTACATGCTCTTCTTGTTTTTTGTTAAAATCAACCTGCATGGGAAATGAATGCGTAAATTAATCTTATTGCTTGGCTGTGTTTTCAAGTGTGATTGACCAATTTACTATTCTCCCAGTGGTCGTCACATGATAGTTTTTTTTTAATATTTCATTTGTAAGCTCACTCGTTTACATGATTTAATGTTGATCCCGCCATGCGGTATCGTTATTACATTTAAGGGTATTTGTCATCGTCAAGGTAAGTGGTTGTGTTGGTTTGGAAAGGTTTGTTATTCAGTTATCTAATTTATTATTATTCCTATTCACAAATAATAATTCTTATCTATTGCTCTTCCTATTCATTACTATTTAAAATTAATAATTATAAATTAAACAATATAAAAATAAATTACTACTAACATTTACAACCTAAACTACTAACCCGATGACCCAACATCCCACACCAAGCAATCTCCCTCTCACACCTAGCTCACAACCCATCCAAACAAATCATTCCCTTCATTCCCAATTCTGATCCATCCCCCTTACCACCGACCATTCCACATCTGACTCAGCACACCCATCCCGTTTCTCCTCCTTCTTGTATCTCCGTAACTCCACACCCAACACGAGCTCCTACATCACTCCCCGCCAAGCTAATATCCCCACACACTGAGCTACCATCCCCAAACCTATCTCCTTTCAACTCTATTTCACCATCTGCCTTTCTCCACTCTATCCTTACGAGATCCCACATCCTTCCGATTTTCCATGACCTCGACCCATCTACTCACTAGATCCCATCCATCTAGCTTGACTCCCTTCTCCAATCCGGATTTCTCAAAATCCCAACTCACCAAACTCCCATCCTCTTGATTTGAGATAATCCATCTCCCTTCCACCAAACTATCTGGTTCCTAACTCTAATCTATCTGGACTCGCCGCTTCTCCTTTCAACTCTCCTTCACCGTGTCACTCCTCTTCCCAGGCACTTGGCCAACTCACCTACCTAGGTCAACTCCATTTCCCTATCCCGAGCTATCTCCTGTCCACCTAAGCTCCCTGCTACGCTACTCTCCATCCCACATAGGCCGACATCTCTCCATTCTGACTCCCCTCCACTCAACCACTCCCACCAACTCCTCCCACCAAATTCTCCCACCATCTACCTCTCTCCACCCTGTCTCCACACAGACTGAGGCCTTTCCCAAGTTGGCATCTCCCTCTCCCATGTCCCATCTCCACCTAGCTCAGGTCTTCCCGACTACCTGTCAACACTGCTTTCCCCCACGACATTTCAATTGCATGCTCAGCTCACCACTCTCCTCTTCTCGAGCTATCTCCCATCCACCCATATCCCACATAGCCTTATCCCCACACCAATCTCTACACTAACTCCTGCCTCACTGTCTCCTTTCCCCCACGGCTCCTTCACCCCACTCCCACAGTCCCGACTTCAGCCATGTCATTTCTAACGACCCCCACTCAAGCTCTTATCTCCTACGTCGGTGGACTACTTATATTGACCACGTAGGTAGGATTACCATGATTTATCATGTGGAGAAATTGAATATCCAAGCTAACTCACATGATTCTAATGCTTGACGCTGTCAATAGTCTCCCAAGCTCTCGATCCATGATCCTTCCAACTGTTTCCAACTAGTTTCAAACTCACGTAATATTTGTAATGTTAGGAAATAAGAGATAAAATATGTAGAATAATCCCTTATAGAATCACAACAGTAGAAACTAATATGTAAAAAATATTACAGATCTCAAATAAAAGTACAAAATAAATAACACAACACAGAGAGATAAGATTTAACGTGGTTCACCCAATTTGGGCTACGTCCACCAATAATCACTTGCTCAGATTTTATTACAAGCCTCCACTCTCTCAATACAATACCTAGATCTGTTTGGAGCTATGCTCAACAAAATCTACATAATTCGCACCCAAATTCAAAACACATCTGCAATACATTTGCTTATCTATCTATCATATACATAAGATCATATAAATAGACAATTGCTTAAGCAGTTTGATACAAAACCGTGGGTATCAAAACAATGGGTACCAATAAACCATGGGCCCAAAAACAACCCATAACGGTTACCCATTACCCATGGGTTAATAAACCACCCACGAAAATTTGCTTTGGGGGCTTCGCCCCCAAACCCCCATCGATCGGTGGGACTTCACCCCCCTGACCCACTCACTAGTGAGCAGGACCGCCGTAAAAATACCCAAGTGTAACACATAGAAGGTGTACCACACTCTAACATGAAAATAGACTCCACAAACATAACAATCTCCCACTTGGAGACTGATTTCCACTGAGCATGCTTCTCAGCCCTTCACTGTCATCTGTGAAGGCCAACCAAAGTTGAACATAGCTTTAGTTTATCCCTTGTGACCACCTTGGTCATCATGTTTGTAGGATTCTGACTGGTATGAATCTTCTCCAACTTCAACTTATCTTCCTCCAAAGTTGTCCTGATGAAGTGATATCTCAACTGTATATGCTTCATCCTGGAGTGGAAAGCAGAGTTCTTAGCTAGGTGTATAACAGTCTGACTATCATTATGCAGCTTACATTCCTCCTGCTTATGCCCCAACTCCTCAAGTAATTGTTGTAACCAAATCATCTCTTTTCTTGCCTATGTGGCAGCAACATACTCAGCCTCTGTGGTTGACAAAGCCACCAGCTTTTTTAGTCATGAAATCCAGCTCACTGCTGTCCCACCTATAGTGTAAATATAA
This sequence comes from Taxus chinensis, assembly GCA_019776745.2. Classification (NCBI taxonomy): domain Eukaryota; kingdom Viridiplantae; phylum Streptophyta; class Pinopsida; order Cupressales; family Taxaceae; genus Taxus; species Taxus chinensis. Next base: position 593,603,202 of record CM034151.1, on the reverse strand, counting down.
CTTGTCGTGCTCCTCCTGATGTCTACATCTCTAGCCATGTCTGAATCTACATAACCATGTAAAGTGGTGTCTGATCCACTGTAACACAAAATTGTCCCCATGGTCCCTCTCAAATACCAAAGGATCCACTTTACTACTTGCCAATGCTCTTTACCTGGATCACTCATAAATCTACTCACAGTTCCCATTGCATGGGCAATATCAGGCCTAGTGCACACCATAGCATACATCAAACTACCAACTGCTGATGAGTAAGGTACGTTGGACATCTGGTTTCTTTCCTGCTCTGTCTTGGGACACTGCTCCTTTGATAACTTAAAATGGCCTGCCAAAGAAGTCCCAATCGGTTTAGCATCATGCATGTTAAACCTATCCACTACCTTCTTAATGTACTCTTCCTGAGATAAAGTCAACTTACATTCCTTCCTATCCCGAGTTATCCTCATACCAAGGATTTTTCTGGTTGCCCCCAAATCCTTCATATCAAAGGATTCACTTAGTTGTTTCTTGAGTACTTTTATTTCTTGCATGCTTTTACCTGCAACCAACATGCCATCAACATACAAACACAGGATAATATAACTTCCATCCTCAAATTTATTTGTATACATGCAATGGTCAGAATGACATCTAATATAAGCTTGCTCCATCATGAAGCTATCAAACTTCTTAAACCATTGCCGTGGAGCTTGTTTCAAGCCATACAAGATCTTCTTCAGTTTACACACCATCTCCTCTTTACCTTTGACCTCATAGCCCTCTGGTTGCTGCATATATAGTTCCTCCTCCAAATCACCATGGAGAAATGCAGTCTTTACATCTAACTGTTCTAAGTGCAAGTCTTCTACTGCCACTATTCCAAGAACAATTCTAATAGAAGTCATTTTTACTACAGGAGATAAGATCTCATCAAAATCTATACCTTATTTCTGTGCAAACCCCTTGACCACCAACTGGGCCTTATATCATTTCTTTCCTCCTCCTTCATCTTTAACTCTGTACACCCACTTGTTTTGCAATGCTCTTTTGCCTTCCGGTAGCTTCACCAAATCCCAAGTCTGGTTCTCCATGAGAGACTTATGCTCCTCATCCATGACTTACTCCCACTTCTTACTGGCATCTACCTACATTGTTTCATCAAATCTCTCTGGCTCTCCACTATCAGTGAGTAATAAATAATAAAGAGAAGGAGAAAAATGTTCAGGTTGTTTTCTTACCCTAAAATACCTCCTCACTGTAGGAGTTTGGGGTTCCTATTGAGTTGGTTCCTGAACTAATTCATGGGTCACTATCCCATCTGGAAGATCCTCTACCACTGCATATTTTTTCTTGGATTCTTCCTTGTTTTCCTACAACTGTTGCTTATACATGACTTTCTCATTAAAGACCACATCCCTAGACCGAATGATTTTCTTGTCTTTAATACTCCAACATTTAAATCCAAATTCATCACCACCATAACCAATAAAAGTGCATTTTTCTGATTTATCCTCTAGCTTGGTCCTATCATCCTTGTCAATATGAACAAACACCTCACATCCAGAGACTCTAAGAAATGAGTAATCGACTTTCTTACCGTACCAAGCCTCCTCAGGTATGCCTCCATCCAAGGCACTTGAGGGTCCTCTGTTTATCAAGCACACAGCTATGCTCACCGCTTTTGCCCAAAAATAAAGAGGCAGTCCTGCATGTATCCTCATGCTCCTAGCATGTTCCATTATTGTTCTGTTCATCCTTTCTGACACCCCATTCTGTTGCGGGGTTCCTGGAACCGTCTTTTGCCTGTGGATTCCATTCTTAGAATAATAATCATCAAATTCATTGCTACAATACTCCCCTCCATTATCTGACCTGAGACATTTTAGCTTAAGACCTGTTTCATTTTCTACCAAGGCTTTCCATTTAACAAAAGTGTCAAATACATCAGATTTGTTTCTAATACAATAAACCCAAACTTTCCTTGTTGCATCAATAATAAAAGTAACATAATAACTTTAACCCCCAAGAGATGATACCTGAGCTGGCCCCCACACATCAAAATACACCAGCTCTAACTTACTCTCTTTCTTCATAGGTCCAACCTTGAGAAACCTTACTTGCTTATGTTTCCCATATATACAGTTCTCACAGAAATCCAAACCTATTTATGTATATCCAAGCAAATTCTTCTTTATGATGTCCATGCCATTATGTCTCATATGACCAAGCCTATAGTGCCATAATGTTGTATCTGCATCTTAAGCCACAATATTACAATCATTAGTACTATCAGTGGATAAATACAAGGTTCCAACCTTCTTACCTCTTGCTACCACAAGAGCACCCTTGGTAACCTTCCAAGAGTCAGCTGTAAATATCACAGTACAACCATCACTTCCCAATTGCCCCACCGATATCAAATTTATCCTTAATGTAGGCACATGTCTAACATCCTTCAATAGCCATGTATTCCCATTCTGCATCTTAACCTGAATAGAACCTTTTCCAACTATACTGCAAGGCTCATCATTACTAAGAAAAACATGCCCAAAATCCCCTTGAACATAATCAACAAAATAATGCCTATGTGGAGTAGCATGAAAAGAAGCCCCTGAATGTAAAACCCAAGATTCAGTAATATTATGCAAAGAAAGAATCAAAGCATCTTGACATACATTACCTGATGCCACATTTGCCTCCTTATTTTCTTCCTGTTGTTTCTTCTTGTCCCGAAGCTCCCAATAGTCCTTCTTTGTATGCCTAGACTTTCCACAGTTCCAACATACAATCTTGCTTTTGGATTTTGACTTTTCCTGATCTTTCGATTTTCCACGGTTTCCTCTATTCTTCTGTTTCCCTCTAGTTTCCACTGTCAAATCATTCCCTAAAGTAAAAGATTCCCTGGAGCTTTTTCTTCACATTTCCTCGCTTAGAATCACCCCTACAACATCCTCAAACTTCAACTTCGAGTTATCTGGAACCAATTTGCTTACCGCCATTACCAGGCTATTCCAACTTTCAGGTAAAGAGCACAGGATTAATAAAGTCCTAACTTCTTCATCAAATTCTATTGTAACTGAAGCTAGAATATTCACAACCGTATTGAAATCATTTAAATGATCTGCTACTAAACTATTCTCAGACATCTTCATATTAAACAAATTTTTCATTAAAAATATCTTATTAGAGGTAGAGGGTTTTTTCATACAACTTCCCTAATGCATCCATCAGTTATTTTGTAGTCTTTTTCCTTTGAAACATTAAATAATACCGAAGATGCAAGACACAGCCGAATCGTTCTAAGTGCCTTCTGATCCAAAAAATCCCATTCCACATATGTCATACTCGAGGGTTTGTTCACCTTCTCAAACAACGGAGTATAAAGATCCTTCTGACAAAGGTAATCTTCCATCTGCATCTTTCAAAGACTGAAATTCTGCCCGTTGAATTTATAAACCCTAGATCTTCCATCATCTGCCATAGCTTCCACTCAAGATAAAACTTTCCCTGCGATTCAACACTTCAGCAAACCAAACCAAGCTTTGATACCAATTGTTAGGAAATAAGAGAAAATATGCGGAATAATCCCTTACAGAATCGCAACAGTAGAAACTAATATGCAGAAAATATTACAGATCTCAAATAAAAGTACAGAATAAATAACACAACACAGAGAGACAAGATTTAACATGGTTCACCCAATTTGGGCTACGTCCACCAAGAATCACTTGCTCAAATTTTATTACAAGCCTCCACTCTCTCAATACAATACCCAGATCTGTTTGGAGCTATGCTCAACAAACTCTACAGAATTCAGACCTGAATTCAAAACACATATACAATGCATTTGCTTATCTATCTATCATATGCATAAGATCATATAAATAGACAATTGCTTAAATATTTTGATACAAAATCGTGGGTATCAAAACCATGGGAAAAAAACCGTGGGTATCAAAACAATGGGTACTGAAAAAAACCATGGGCCCAAAAACAACCCATAACAGTTACCCATTACCCATGGGTTAATAAACCATCCATGAAAATTTGCTTTGGGGGCTTCAACCCCGAACCCCCCTGACCCGCTCACCAGTGAGCGGGACCGCCGCAAAAATACCTGAGTGTAACACATAGAAGGTGTACCACACTCTAACATGAAAATAGGCTCGACAAACATAACATGTAAGTAGCGACTGTATAATTTTTTTTTAAGTGATTGGCTTACAATTCTTTACACATTTCTCTCCATGCACACTTTCCTCGACCAAGAGGACCCCTCCATGTGAAACTCCACATGGCTCGACCATACACACAATTAATTTTCAAAACACAAAAAAAAAAACATTTTCAATCAAAGTACCACATTTTTAACTCACTTCATCAATGAATCAAATTAGGCTAACATTATTTATTTCAAATCATATGAACCACTAATATATGCTATATTATTATTTATGTAGTTATTTTTCATTTAGCTAACCCTGGTTAATGTTACTTTGTAAATCTAGGTTAATTCAGGACTTAATTTTACGATTTTGGTTCATCTCCTCGTGAATTAATTGGTGAATATTGACATTTCATTAGTATTTAGTTAGGCTCAGTTTGTTAATTCCATTATAACATTAATTAAATTAAGTAATTTCAACTCGCTTAGATTCCTTTATTTTCTGTCACATGTAAGTCACCCCAAATATACCTTTAAGTGTTTTTCGAAACATAATTCTTTTTTAATATATATTAGTGTATTAGAGTACTTACAATAATCATCTTTATCATTTCTCTAATCAAGCATTACTTTCAGCGTGCCAGGTCATTAGGACCATTATATCACTTTTATTATTTTGTCATTCACATGAACTAATTGTTTTATTTGCTTCTGCAGGTAAACTCCACAACATTGCGATCACCAACATTACGCTATCAAAGAAAATTATTAACAACAAAACATAAAAAACAAAAACAAACATGCCTAAAAGTTCTTTCTCCATATCCCTCTTCCAGTCATGAACGGTGCCATTTTTGGGTACCCGGGTGTTCGAGTGACTAACTGGCGCTTTTAAAATACATCACTATCACATGCACTTAAATAATCAGGAAAAGCATTCTCCAGGTTTTTCTCATTTTTCTCTATTTTCTCTTTTTTGCATTGAAATTTCCCTTTTCTGAGTGACTATCTGCATCGAACATCACATTTCATTTTGGTCTAAAATGAACCTTCTGCATCCTTTTTGCTTACATAGCCTAAGTAAGGGATTTAACTCTCTGCATTTCACTTATCACACACTTTCTGAGACTGCACAAACATAATTAACACATCAAAACATTCCTCTCACCTAGTTAACTGATTGGGACTTAAAACACCCAACAGGAAATCGTCTCAGACATCTCCCAATCTAAAACTACTTGAAACCAGCCTTAGAATTGTATTCTTTAGGCACCTTCATTATCCATTTTACGTTTCTTTTCACATCTTGTAATTAATCATGATGATAAAAAATATTTTGCTTGATTTGTTTGTCAACAACATACATAAACAAATGTTTCTCTATTTCACACCTATTTTTGCTCTCTCTCAAATCGAGACAAAACAACAATATTCTCTATCCAATGATATTACTTCTTCTGATGATCTCACCCAACAAGATACTAAACTCAAAACCACGTCGTCAGTCACCCAACCTCTAGTATCCATGGTCTCACCTCATGAGAACCATGTCATCCAAAATTGTCCCCACCTTGACACTAACCCCCATATCCCTTCATCAGGCTCATATTCCTAAACCAACCACACCACCACCTCCCACTCCTCCAGAGACACTTGGGCCTCCTCCTAACCCCATATATGACTTCTTACTCCAAAAATCTCCTACAATCTCTCAATCATCCTAATCTCCTAAATTGGTGGATTAAATTCCTCCCACATCCCATTTTGACAATTCCATTAATATGCCTGTCCAACCATCTCAACCTCTTCACACTTACATTCCTGCCCATCGTATGATTCAACTGTCTCAAAATATTAACACACATATCCCTAGTTATCATTTACCACAACAACCTACCCTACTTCAACAACCACATCATGCCCTTATTAGCTCAACATCAACCTATACAACAATCCCAACCCATGACAGATGTTAGTCCTTACCAAACAGCTCCCCAAACACCTGGCACACCCATAAATTAATAAATTGTCTTATCAAACCATTCCTGCAAACATCTTATCCAAAAACTTATCAACCACCTTATCAGACAATTCCCTAACTACCCACACACCCAAAAACACATCATTTTCCTTATCACACTACATTTCAAACCACACAACCAATCCAATCTCAACCTTACAACACCTTGAGTGATTCAATTCATGCCTTAATGAATCGGTTAGCCAGTTTAGAAACCCTTACCGTAGCACCCAAAAAAACCTTATCCTATGAACAAATTTGTAACAAACCCATTCATCCATCGGTTCCAATCAAACCCTATCCTCCTCATTGGAAACTTCCCACATTTACTAAGTTCAACAACAAAGGAAGATCCCCAACAACATCTCCTTACATTTAAACATGCATGTTGTCTTATTGTGCATGATCATGATCTACTTCTTCACACTTTCCCCATGTCTTTGTCTGGTCCGGGTTAGACTGGTACAATAGTATCCCACGACATTCCATATTCTCTTTCACTCAACTTGCACAGTTGTTCTTAGAACACTTTTCTATCAATATCACACGCAAAACCACTATCGCTGATCTATATACCATTCAATAGTTGAAGATGAGCCCATCACCGACTTCTGTCACATGATGGCATGGTGTTATAAACCAACTATCCTTCACTATCCCACAAACCGAACTCATCGAATTATTCTCACGTTCGTGTGTAAAACATATATCATCTACTTTGCAGATCCAATCATTTTGAACCTTTGATGAAGCTTTCACAATGGCTTGCAAACTCAAAACCCGTGCCATTGAGCAGGGTCATCTTAAACTAAGTTCAATTAAACCTAAAGTTGAATCTACCAAACCATTCACACATAATGACAAGTTTAAGGCTGCAGCCAACACTGTGGTCATTAAACCCTCATCTGCATCTACATCCAACACATGGTCTCAACAACGATCCCCTCAATCAACAACCAAATACACTCCCTTAGGAGAATCATACAATTCTGTATTTGATAAATTGATGACTGTAAACTCCATCCAACTTCCTCCCATACGACCCGTGGACAACTCACAAGCCAAGCCTATTTGGTATCACAAAGCCCACTATTGTAAATATCATCGAGTCAAAGGTCATGACATTGAGAAATGTCATTCCTTCAAAGATCATGTCCAACAACTATTAAATCAAGGGGATATCCAAATTGATAGCTCCATGGTGCAAACTAATCAACCACCAACAAATCAAGCCACCCTCTTTACATCTCAACTATCAAATGCTTATATGATTGACAATGTCAATCAAGATCTTATCTTATCACCAACTCCGCATGTTCCCACAGTGGACATTATTCCCACCTCTTATTCAGAACCTATCACACCTACATCAACTTGCACTACCTATCTTGAACCTGCACCTTCTCCTATCCTTGTCACATCCACATCAAATTCAACTATACCATCCACTTCTTCACACTTCAAACACACCCCAATCTACCACATTAGATTCATCCTTAGCACTTATTTCAGCCCCACTCATATCCACACATATCCCTACATCTCTCACACCTACCTCTTCACTCACATCTGTCTCAAATACACCTATTACTACACCTACATTACTCACAACCATCCCAACAAAAATCAGTTCTACTACATGCACCCTTACAACCTCTACCTTTGGCATCAACCCCATTAGCAAACATATCATTCTTACCCCTTGAAACATTTATGAAACAACTGGTCCCATCTACTTCTACACCTGAGAATACATCCTGCATTTGTTACATTACCCATAAGGTCTACTCCATCGGTCATCACATCACTCACATCTCCACATATTCCAAATATGCCTACATCCCTATCTATCCTAGCTACCCCTATATCTATCATACCAACAAATCCACCTATCCCTACCTTGACATCTTTACCTATATCCTCTGCCCATGGCCATCACCCAGTCTACCCCAATATTCTTTACCTAGAATCCTTCTATCACACCAACCAAATCCTCTCGATCTATAACCCTATCAAAGATACCCTTTGGATCATCTACTGAACCAACACATCCACCTAAATCAAATAAATATGGTTTACCTTCTCCCTCTACAAAATCAACTCTTTCCATGCCAAAACTGAAACAATCCACATCTCACATAGATATCATTAATCGCATCATGCAAACACCTATCTCTCCATTAACATCCTCATCTTGTTTTAGGACATTTTCTCCATTAATAACCACACCACCACTATCAGATCCTCCGGTTGAAATTATAATCATCCCTGCTAGAGAATAAATCTTCTCGGTTGAAGTCTAAGGCTCGGGGAAAAAATCCCCGACAGTCCCCTACACATCCTCATAAACATTCAGGTTTTCCCTCTTCTCAACAATCCAATGCCACAACATCTATTTTAGGATTAGTCTCTCCATCTACGACATCTTGTAATGATCAATCCACATCCAAACAATACAATCCTTCAACCAAATTTGATTTGTCCTCCAAAACATAAATCCACCCATCCAATCTACATCCATTTTTTCTCCTAACTCCAAGCTGAGATATCCTATCAAAACCCACAAGAGTTACCTTCCCCATGACACTTCAATGGGGTCTTACGCATATATCCTTTGACATTTAACTCGAATATCTTGCCATCACACTTCCTCCCATTAAAGCCTTTAATCCCTATGGTCCCAAGCCATCATGGTTCAATCCTAATTGTAGTTGCACTTATCATCATACCCCGAGCCATGACATCGAACATTGTAAGGCATTTCGGTCAATCGTCCACAATCTTATTGAGAAAGATGATTTCCTCATTCAGGGGAAAGTTCCTTCTCCATCTACCTTGAATCCAATTCATATCCCATCTGTTGGGTCTCCCATGATTCCTCCATCCACATCATCCCTTAACATCCCTCCTGCACATGACATTCCTCCTAAGGAAGGTCCTCCATTGTTCATCAATACCACTTATCTTACTAAGCCCACTTGTGGTCTCCAACCATTTACCCCATCCAAATCTAAAACAATCTCATCTAAACTCTTTTGACATCCTTTAGCTCCTTCACATTTAACTTATTGGGGGAACAACCTTCCCTCACCCTTGAGCATCATCATCCGTACAACTCCCTTGTCACTAGGAGGACTTCACTCTTTGACATTTTTTTGTCTACCTCCTTCACATTCATCCAATCTAAACTATTTCTACCCAAATCCTCACTCATTTTAAGTCCACCATTGTGGCCATGTTTATGCCCCTTTTGGGGTACCATATTTTTCATCAAATTCCTCTTTTGAGGCCATGTTTGTCTCTCCATTGAGGGTCCCTTTTTTACCAAAGTCCACCATTATGGCCATATTTGTGTCTCTTTTGGGGCACCATCTATTTCATCAAGTCCACCATTGTGGCCTCTTGTGGGACATCATTTATTTCAAGTCCACCATTGTGGCCATATTTCTTTCTCTCTCTTGGGGCACCATTTATTTTCATCAAAATCCACCATTGTGGTCATATGTTTGTTTCCTTCAGGACATAGTTTTATTTCTTGCTTGTCTATCATCTCATCTTATTGCAACTTCACTGTCTTCCTTCTCTTGGTGGTAAACCAGAGACGAAACCTCTTAATGCATTGCACTTGCGACCAGTCTACTGTTAGCATATCTACCAATGAGCACTTAGTTATATCCTTAGATCATTCCTGCCATCCTTATCCCCTTCCATTTTTCATTATAATGATCTGAATTATGTGGTCCACCTTCACTACTTTGATGTGACCCCGTAACCATTACATCTGTCACCTTCTCATTCTCCTATTGCAGCCATGCAAAGGGTCCAGGGTGTCTCTTGTACATTCCTTATCCCCTCTTAAGTGGTCTACTTAGCTATTCCCAGCTCTCCCCCATGTAAAGCTAAAATTCATGTATGCAAAAGGAAAAATCAAAGTTATCAAAAAAAGACTGATCCCTCAAAGGACATAGCTATTCATGAAAAAAAGAAAAAGAAAATCATACAAATCAAAATCAAATCAAAAGAAATAGACCAATCCCTTGAAGGATGGCTATCATATTATTCTTTCCATCCATATTATGTATAAAGTAGACCATACCCTCGAAGGATGGCTACTCTGTTATTATGGCATCTGGAAGGTTTTCCGCATTGATCATCCTTCCTTTATCAACATTTTCTGAAAGCTTCCCGCATTGATAACTTTTTGCTATTGTTCTTTCCCTTTCCCAGAGCTGGGGCATAGACTTAAGGAACACCACCTTTGGAGATCCTCTTCCCATACAAGTTACATCTCAATCCCTTTGTCATGTCAACATTAGGATTACAAGAATCTTTCATCCATATTTCCCTCATGATATTTTGGTATAACTAACTATCGTTGGTTATGTATTAACACCTGCTATTGGCAGCAAGTGCAATGCCTTGAGTGGTAACCTTTCTTGTTTATCTCCAATCTAGTTTGAAACATAGTTTCCCTATACACCCTTGCTACAACTATGTTCCTTTTATCTCATCAAGGTAATATTTTATCAACATCACATCAAATTTCACACATGAATGTGCTCGCAAATACACTTTTCGGTTTGTGAATTCTACTTGATCATCCATTGCAGTTTGCGAATCCTACTTGAGGATCCTTCTCAAGGCAAGTTCATTATCCTGCAGCTCCTTATCTCTCAACATGTTCAACAATGTATTTGATCCATTTCTCCTCGCTCTCCATTTCCACTCATCACCATTTGTCTCCACATCATCCTTCTCACCTTTCTGTCCCCTTGCACCATGCCAGATATCTTACTTGTCTTTCCTCTTGAGTTTCCCTTTCACTCTTCCACTTTTAGTTTGACAATCTTACTTAACCATCCATACAGCCAGAGAATCTTAGTTAAGGTATATCTTCTTCCTTGGATCCTCCTACTGTAGAATATTCTCCACCATTTCCTCTTTCAGTAGATGACAATCACCGCCATAAACGTCTTTCCACTCCTCCTTTTCCACTTGACACATTTGCATCATCACTCCACTCCACGTGGGCATCCCAATTAAGGATTGCCTTACACTCTCCATCTACACTACATATGTTCCTCCATCCACTCATGTCACACTCCTTTGTTTCCTTGTTATCACTTTGATATCACCTCCTTTCATATCTTGTTTCATTTTGGTATACACTGCTCAGTCTTTTCGTCATCCTTCTTCTTCTTCATCTTGGCGATCCTACTTAACCGTCCTCATCGCAGGGAAATCTTACTTAAGAGTTCCTCTTAAGAATGGTTTTCCATCTGACCCTTCCACCTCCCATCATATCTTCCTCATCTTCTATCTCCCACCTCTCATCATACTCATCCACTCCAACCAACCCTTCCACACTTGTATCCAATACAATGGTGTCTTTCTCCTTCCATATCGTCACCGCCGGTTTGGTGATCTTACTTAACTCCTTCTGTGGCATGACGATCTTAGTTAAGAGTCCCTCTTAAGCATGATCTGTCATCCTGCACTCGCCCACTACCCCACATTCTCTCCATCTACATTTTCTTGTCATTCCCCATTATCACATCCTCTCACCTCCTCTTTCATTCTCACAAACACCACTTCCTACTGGTCCCTTTTTCATCTCCATCATCCGTCGCTGGGTAATCTTACTTAACTGTTTCTTCTCTATTCATTTCGTGTCTTGTTTCTTCATTTTCTCTCATTCATTCTCATCCATTGCATCCTCTCCTCATCGTCATCTTCCTATACATCATTATCCCTCTTTTCTTTACTCTTTCCACTCCATCTTTTAGAGTTCTCCCACATATCTACCCCCATACTTACCTGTCATTGTCATTGATCTTCCCCTAACATTCTTTCATCATCATCTTCTATTTCCATGCTAGTAATTATCAGTGGACTTCTCCTAAAAATCACTCATCCCCATTTTACACAGTCTGAATCCTTTTCTTTGACCTCCTCCATTCTATCTTCATTCCTTCTTTCCTCTGTTCCCTCTGATCATTATCAGGGGAGCTTCTCCTAACGTCCCTTTTGTGGTGTTCCCCATCCCATTCTTCATTTAATTTTTGCCTCGTCTCATATTTTGTCCCATCCTTTCCTAGTAATCATTATTGGTGGATTTCTCCTAACATCCATTTGCTGGCATTGCCTCTCCTATCCCTTCCTTTCTTTTTCCTTGCCATCTCTCCATCTTCCATTCTTCCTTGCCAATTTACTTCACTGTCTTCATCATGCACCCTATCTCTATTTTCTTGTCATCAACTTATCCTCATCTCATGTATCTTTGCATATTTTGCCTCCAATCGATGTCATTCCTCCCCTTAAGCTTCTCTGTATGCTCCTTGTGACTTCTCACTCTTTATCAAATATCTCTACTCTTGGTTCCTTCCTTCTACATAATTTTATTCATTGTCTTCTCCTCCTTTCAGATCGAACACGTCTTATTTCACATCTTCTAGGATCATATTTAACCACCTGTTTTACCTCATACTTCCTCCGTACTTTCCCGTCGATAACCTGACTCTTGTAACAATGTCCCATCTCCTTTATCATCCCATCATCCACATGCATTTCCATGCGGTCAGTTCCATATTGTTTTCCAATGGATTTCCTCACTATGATTTGTTTCCTTCAATTTTATTTACTCTATCATCTATTTCGTTTTCCATTACCTTTTTTCTTTCCTTTTTTCATCCTCCTTCACATCTTTCATTTTAAATGACTCTCTCTCTTTTTCATAATTTCACCCTCTGCTCTGTCCTTTTCTTGTCTTCTCTTTGCTTGTTCTTCTTCAAATCCCTCTTTCTCTATAATACTTCTTTGTTATCTTCTTCCTCCCCTTTCATTCCTTATTTTCTCCTCCTCTGTCTCCATCCCTCTATTCCATACCCCTGTTGCCTTCACATTCGATCTTTCTTACTCTTCTCATAATAAACCAATCCTCATGTCTATTCCCTTTTCTCTTTCTCCACTCAATGCCAATGTTTTTCCATTTATGTACCACCAATATATTTCATTACCGTTCTTGTTCTTCTCTCTTCAACATTGACCTCTTTTATTTTTGAGAACCCTGTCACATATTTTATCTTTTTCAGTCCTCTCATAGGGACATCATTATATCCATTTCTAAGAATCTCTTCCCATATTCCTTTGACATTTTTTTCTTAGAAGATACCATAACGACCATCACCTATCTGATCTTGTTCTCTTCTATAAATATTTGCTCTGCTTTTGTTTTGCCGCAAAAGTATCTTGAATTCTTAACCTACTTATCGAAGAAATGCGACTTCTTTATCTTCTTCACCTTCTAATTTGCTAACACTTATGCATCTTTCCTATGAAACATGATTGGCATTATATTTATCACCCTTTTAGGGCATTTTATCTCACCTTTTATCCTATCTGCTCATCATGTGCACATTTATGAGTATTCCCCAGGGGATATCTTATTGCAACATCCATCTATGTCTTATGTTGGGGCACCTTTTCATCCTTATACTTGTCAATGCATATAACTCACTTTGTGTCCTTCTTGTGCCCCGTGCTGGGGAATCATTATCTTCATCCTCATTCCTTTTGCGGACACATGATTTTTCGTACGATTCCTCGCAGACAAATGATTTCACGCATATTTTCACTTTCAGTTGCGCATATTTTTATGTTTTCCTATGACCCATTGGTCATCTTGGTTTACATCCACACTACAATGGTCTTCACCCACTCACTGGTCTATAGAAAGTTTTTGTCTATCTCTGTTGAGACCGTAATTGTCCTCTAACGATGTGATATTGAAGTCACCACCATACTTTTTTCATTGTTATTGCGATTCTTTTTTTCCTGGGGCATCTTGCCTTTGGTCATGTCTTCCTCCATCCTCAGACACATATTTCATCTAACTCTTTTTGTTTTTGTCTCGTGGCTTGCTAACGTAAACCACTCAAGAAAAATGGACAAATTTAGACACCAATTTTTGGTATAGCAACCCTCCGTCATCTCACATTCATGAAATTTCCATTCTCACTTTTTTTTTCTTAAATTAAATGAAATCCCATCTATTTTCTCACCTTATTTAATTAATTATCAAATGGGCTCCATGTGGACCCATTTGAGAATCAGGATTTTGGCATTATCCCCCATCTCTCACAAATTATTCAATCCATGGGTATTAATATACCCATCCGACACCCCTTTCTAAATTTTAAATGGAATCTATCATCTCACCTACTATGTCAATCATGCTCCCCACTTCATCTAATAATTCAAACCGTGGTCCCCACATGATCAAGATCAGGACCTCTTAACTCTGGGTTACTCTACCCAACCCTAGTTACTTATTAACTCCAATATAACCTCACCTCCAAGCTATAAGTATGGGATTTCCCCCATATTTCAAAGGACCTGGACAGACCCCGACCGGATTGGAGGAAATAAGTTCAAAAATTTGGGAAAATTCTATTTTGAATTCTTAGCTTCTTGTTTATCATTTATATCCTCATGATGTCCTTGTAACGACACTATAATCCCCCTGATACTCTACTCATGAGTCATTAGTTCACGTAGCGTGGTGCTTGTTGCACGTTGTCGTTTGAACTCAGATTCTAATAGCACCATCTACACACCCGCAATGTTAAGTTCCTTTGATTTATTAGCATTGCACGTTACAAGTTGTTCCATCTTATTTTATAATTATCTTTCTAGACACAGGGGGTTGACTTCCTCCAAGGGAGTTAAAATTCTCTTGGAACCGACACTGTCTGGGCAACCCCTGCATATTGTTATCTAATCCTATTTGTTTCAGTCATTTGTAGATGGTATCCTACTTTATATCACACATCTATCATCTTTTCATCCGTAGATCCACACCTACATCTGAGGTCCTAATCCCTCCATCATTCAAAGTTCCTGGTAGCTTCCTGTATCAGATTTCACCCCGCTTAAGAACAAATTTTCACTGTATAACACTAATTACCCCCTTTTCATCTCCATCATCCCTCACTAGATAATATCACTTAACTATTTCTTCTCCATTAATTTCGTGTCTTGTTTCTTCATATTTCTCTCACTCATTCTCATTTGTTGCGTCCTATCCCTGCCTTCATCTTCATAGACATCGTTATCCCTCCTTTATTTACACTTTATCACTCTATCTTCTAGATTTCTCCCTCATATCTACCCCCATACTTATCCGTCATTTTCATTCATCATCTCCTAACATTATTTCATCATCATCTTCTTTTTCCATGCTAATAATTATCGGTGGACTTCTCCTAAAACTCACTCATCCCCATTCTACATAACCTTGTTCCTTCCCTTTGACCTCATCCATTCTATCTTCATTCCTCCCTTCCTTTGTGCCCTCTGATCATTATCGAGGGGCTTCTCCTAACGTCCCTTCATTGGCATTCCCTCTTCCATTCCTCATTTACTTTCTACCTTATTATGACCTTTTGTCCCATCCTTCCCTACCAATCATTATCTATGGATTTCTCGTAATATCCCCTCACTGAGCATTACCTCTCCTATCCCTTCCTCTCTTTTTATTCACCACCTCTCCATATTTCATTCTTCCTTACCAATTCATTTACTGTATTCATCACACACCCTCTCTCTATTTTCTCATCATCAACTTATCCTCATCTCATGCATCTCCACATCTTTTTCAATCTGTGTCATTCCTCCCCTCGAGCTTCTCTTTACATTCCTTGTGTTTCTCACTCTTTATCTAATATATCCGTTCTTACTTCCATTCTTTCTGCATAATTTTATCTGTTGTCCTCTCCTCTTTTTTGATCATCATCTTATTTCACTTCCTCTATATCGTATTCTTCCCCGTCTTACCTTGTGCTTCTTTCTTACTTCTCCATCGATAACCTAAATCTTCAACGTTGTCCCATATTTTTAATCATCCCATCATCCACATGCATTTCCATGTGGTCAGCTCCATATTTTTTGCCTTGGATTTTCTCACTATGATTTGGTTCCTTCAATTTTCTTTGTTCTATCATCTCTTTTGTTTTCCATTACCTCTCTACCTTCATCTGCTTCACCTTCCTTCATGCCTTTCATTTTAATTAACTCTCTCCCTTTTTCATAATCTTACCCTCTGCTCTGTCATTTTATTATCTTCTCCTTGTTTATCCTTCATCATTTCCCCCTTCCTCTATAATCCTTCTTTGTTATCTTCTTCCTCCCCTTTCATTCCTTCTTTTCTCCTCCTTCATCTCTATCCCATTATTCCATACCCCATTTTTCCTTCACCATCGACCTTTCTTGATCTTCTCACAATCAATCACTCCTCCTTTCCATTCCCTTTTCTCTTTCTCATTACATCCTTCAACACATCCCTCACACCTAGCATTCACAATCAATTCTAATGTTTCTTTGTTTATGCATTCCCATTGATCCCTTTCATTACATCATGTTCTTGTTCTTCTCTCTATAACATTGACATCTTCTCTTTTTGAGAAATCTGTCACATCTTTATCTTTGTCAGTCCTCTTGCAGAGGCATCATCATATTTTTTTCTAAAAATTTCTTCCCATGGTATTTTTGTCTTCGAGGATACCATGATAACCATCACCTATCACCTTTTTCCCTCGTCAGTGCCTACTCTACTTTTTGCTTGGCAAACGTCGATTGTAATCTCTCCCCCATTTCTATGAATCAAACTTTGTTCTACTTTCTTCTCCTAGTATTTTCTTGTTAATGACACACATTCATTATAAAACATGTATTCAAAATAATATTTACTCTCCCTCTTGGAGAATTTTATCTCATGCTTCTATCCTATCTGCTCATCATGCCCACATTTATTATTACATTCATTCCTCCTGGGACATTTTATTTACATATCTACCTTCTATATCGTGCCCTGTGCTAGGGCATCCTTATTTTCATCCTCATCCCTTTTGAGAATGTATGATTTTTCACTCAATTCCTCGTGTACGAAGGATTTTGCATAATCTTCGCATTCAGTTGTGAATATTTTGATGTTTTCCTATGACCCATTAGTCATCGGGGTTTACATCTAGACCACAGTGGTCTCCACCCACCCACTGGTCTGTAGAATGTTGTCGCACGTCTCCGTTGAGACCGCAATTTTCCTCTACTGATTTGATATTGGATTCATTGCCGTATTTTTCATTGTTATTGCGATCCTTTTTTGCCTAGGGCATCTTTCCTTTGATCATGTTTTTGTCCATCCCCATCCCTTTTACGGACACATGATTTCTTCCAACCCTTTTTGTTTTTGTCTCATAGCTTGCTATCGCAAACCACTAAAAAAATAGGAAAATGTAGACACCAAATTTTGGCATCACCCCACATTTTCTCTCTCTCTCTCTCTCTCTTAACAAACTTATTCCATTTCCCACCAAACCTACATGTTTGATTAATCAATTAATCTCCAATAAATCCCTAAACATCATTTATGTGCTAATAATGTCCAAATATTCCAATTAAATCACATAAGCCCACTCAATCAAATCGTGTCCCCCACCATCCCAATCATGAACCCCACTCATTCAAATCAAATCTATTATCTCACCTAACCAGTCAAATCATGTCCCCCCACTCACTTGATCAAGGTTATTTTATCAAACCCCAGTTACCAGTTAACCCCAGTCTAACCTCACCTCCAAGCTATAAATATGGGTCTTTCCCCCTCTTTGAAGAAAAAAATAATTAGTATGAAATATCTGCTTATTGAAGTTTTTAGGAGAGGATAAGAAAGTGCTGAACTAAGTTCTGCAAGCTTGAGGTCAAGGAAAACCTTTTCCATTATTAAAAGTTAGAGGTGAGGACTGTTGGATAAATCTTTGACATTGCTTGTCATATTACCATCCTGATGCCCATTTCATCCCCATACTAGAGCACCAACTAAGTTCTCTCGTCATTCCAGTTATTTGGCATTTTGTATTTCATTGTTTCTACATGATATATATTGTTCATCTTTTATTGTTGTATTTCTACCTCCAAGGGAGTTCATATCCTCTTGGAACTGGCATTGTCTGGGAAACCCCCACATATTGTTATCTAAGCACATATGTTTTTGTTTTGCAGATATTATCACAGATCCATCTTCTCTTATTATAGATCTATCTTCTTTGTGCCTGTAGATTCATATTTGCATTTGAGGTCCTAAGCCCTCCATCATTTGAAGTTGTTGTTGGCTTCTAGTATCGGAATTCACTCGTGCGAGAATGAGGTTTCTCGTACAACAATGGAATCATGATAGAAAAATGGAATACTAAGACAAGACTAATCAAACCAAGTGACATAGGATGGAACAATAAGGGATTACGTCACTTAGATATATATTCAAGGTTTGAAACTCGCGTATATGCAAGTGTAATAAACCATGATGTAATAATGATTTTACGTAGATTTTGGTGTCTATATTTGCACCCCTTTATGCTAGTGAATGGAATTAACTAGTGTAAAGAAGAAGAAAGTCATACTTGAGAGTGTGATAAAGTAAGAACAACATGTGAGCATGCTAAGAGAAACTAATCGTGCATGGGGAACAATGTGATTCATCGTCTAATCCACGGGTAGATAAGAGAGAATCATGTCATGGGCATCAAATGGGGACATCGTGGTTGCAAAAGGATTGTTTGGAGATATGAAGAGTCATACTTGACATTTCTCTAGAGTTGGGAGTGATCAAATCCCCAATAAGGTGCTTAATTTTGTAATAATGTGGGAATTAGGTATCTCGATGCTAAGGGAAGAGTGTCACGGGTATTTCTAGTCATCCACCATAAGGCTTCCCAATAATGAGACCACATTGCTGTAGACGAATCTAGGTCTTATATATTCTGAAAACCTTGTACAAGGTGAAAAGGAAATGACATATTACTACTCTAACTGTGTTTATACAGGTGTATTGTTGTAATGTCGGTGCTTTGGGTGAGTTTGGAATAATTCGATTATTTCCCCCTACATTTGTGCCAAATACATTGGCATTTTGCATTCGTTACTATGTAAATTCAATGCGTAGTACACTTGTGCTCAGGAGTGACTATTAGGTGATATAATTGAATTGAGTTCCCCAAAAATG
This sequence comes from Taxus chinensis, assembly GCA_019776745.2. Classification (NCBI taxonomy): domain Eukaryota; kingdom Viridiplantae; phylum Streptophyta; class Pinopsida; order Cupressales; family Taxaceae; genus Taxus; species Taxus chinensis. The sequence continues at coordinate 593,583,981 of CM034151.1, read as the reverse complement.
AGGGGGAAAGGTCACCTTTCCTAACCAAAATTGCTTGATTCATTTGTAATATGTGTAAAGGAGGATGGCCTTGTATAACCAGTCCATTATATGTTGATTGCTACTTTGAAATATGAGAAGGAGGTGACCATATATGGTTGGCCTATAGAGTTTCCCCCTTTTCGATGAAAGGGAGAGTGTGAAACAATGTTGCTTGAGGTGAAAGTGAATAGATGAAAATATGGTAGACACTGTGTAATGTAGTGTAGATAAATCTAAGTCATTCAATTTGAATAGCTGGATAGAGTGATCAACAGTAGATGACCAAGGGGTATGTGAGCAAGAGAGACATATGTAAAAATACCTAGATAAGAAAAGGAGGCATGATAAAATGTGTGCCATGTAATATAATGATGGGCGGAGGTGAAAGATGTCCAAGATATGAGTACAATGCCGCAAACGACATGTAAACCCAATGATTAGGGCTCTAAATATGGACCAGATAGTTATAAGGCTATAATTGGAGTATTAGGGCAGGCATATGATTGTGGTATTTAATTCCCTAGGTAATTTTGCTTCTATAAATAGTAAAGTGAAAAAGTAAAAGGTACTTCTCATTATTCGATTATGATTGAGTGTAATGGGAGCTCTAAGACCACGATAATACCACGAGCAAGAGAGCTCATGTGGTCATGATTTGAAAGAGTAGGAGATGTTATTCAGGCACAGACAACCTATGAGTGGGTAAGTGTAATTAATATTAGTCTTTTGCGATGAAGTTGTATAATTTATTGCACTTTTTTCTTGAATTTTTTGAATTTTTTGATTTTATCATAGAGTGATGAAATTAGATTGAATGGTCTAGTTTTGACCCCGAGGAAGTATCGTTTGGTACAAACCAGGAAGTGTTCGCTCCCAAAATGTGAGATAAGATAAGAGTATTAATGCCAAAATATGCATAAATATATGTGTGTTAAGATAAATTTCTTATAGTTTCTTGATTTATGGTGATATTTTACATTATTGATGGGTATTAATATAGTTTGTATTGTGTATAGGGTTATAGAAAAATATCCATGCTTGAGAATTCTGCAGAAGGCGTCATATGAAGACATTATTTACACTGAGTCTAGATGATATGGGATGGGACATTTTGGATAGATATGTTTTGTGACATGTGGCTAGATTGGGGGAATTTCCCCCAAATATGCATTTGATTACAACATTATGCGAGTAATGGAATGATAATACATGCAAATTTTGGCTCCTGACACGGGAGATGATAACAACATTGGAGGATTCATATCTTTTTTTTTCAGTTACTAATAATAGTCGAGAGGGTACATGTGTTGTCCCCAGACATGCCATATAAGATGAGAAAGGCCCAAAGATTTTGGGTTGGGAGAGGGGGTATTAGAGATCCCATGATTAGGTTGAGAGTTGAGGTGATTTCTGGTGTTTTGCAATTACAGAAATGTATTTGTATGTTATTGGCCTCATTTGTAGTAGTGGATTGTATAAGGCTATTGATATCATATAGGATGTGGAAGATTTTTCAGGTGATAGAGGAACATGAGATCCAATATACATGGGGTCATTGCGTGATGGATCACTTGTACAAATATCTCTATAGGTTCACATTGGAGAACCATGATGGTGGTGTGAAAATAGTGACTTTGTTATATATAGGATCCTGTGAGCACATTGTTATTGTGTGGTTGATAGGTGAGCCACACCTTGATTGGGCCCATCCATATATTGTAGCATTGAGATGGGTGGTGTTAGGGTGACAGAGTTATGACACAATGACCTATAAATCCATGTTGGATAGGTTGGAATCGTAGGACATTATTTGACATCCATATAGGGACTTCAGAGAGTGGGTAGAGAATTTTATAGAGATGTGGTGGATTCAACGCACTATGTGGCTAAAAGATATATTTTCCTAGAAAGGGGGAACTATTTTAGTATGATTACATGACACGGTCGTTTGGGATCATGTAGGAGGTTCTCTAACACCGTATCTTTGGAGGAGGTTGATACATGAAGACTATAGAGATGGGGTGCATCCAGGGAAATCCCTATTCAAGATTCCCCCCCAATGGCGGAGGAGGTAGATCCAATAGTGGTACTAAGTGATTAATATGACACCAATTATACTATCACATATGTAGAGTGGGGGTGAAGACTAGGTGGGTGCTATTTTTTTCTATCATAGTAGGTGATCTGAAAGGTAATGTGGCACTTAGAAGAGTTTGTGGTGTAGGGGTACCTCCACTGTGGGGGAGGTGATGGAGGGAGAGTTGTGCCTACAGTATTTACACAACATAAGTATTATGTGATGTTTTAAGGATTGATTAAGTGATAGATAGATGTTTTGGCTTGGTTTGATGTTGATGTAGTTGTGTTGGTGATTTTAGGTGATGCCTATTGGACTATAATTGTGGATGGATATGTGCAAACATTTCCCTAGAACATAAGGGATGTGGTGACTTAAGGTATGCTGGAGTGAATATATTATATAGTAAGTGAGAATTTGTACTTGTTTGATCCAGTTTTGGTGGTGGTAGCCACATGCGTAGTGTTGTAGAGAAAGTGAGACAAGATTTGAGAAGAGAGAGCCCAATCATTAGATGCCCATCATGGGATTGCATTAGTATAGGATTTGTTAGTGAGATTGGTAGAGTCCTACATGCAGTACCCCTAGTTTTTAGCGAAGAATTCCACCTTGCATAAGCGATTGGATCTCTATTAAGGGAGACAATGATCAAGAGGTAATGGTGACAATGGAGAAGCCTCATGTTCTCGGGACCTGTTGTCCATTGACACACACACACACACATTGATGTTGGATTCGTGGTAAAATTGTGTTTGGTCTATTGGTTATAAATTGTATAATATAGTTGATGAGATAAATAGATATATGTGGTGATTACTAGATGTAGTTGATTTAGCTTTGATGTGCATGTGTACATTAGCATGATATGATCATTGGATGATGTATGTCAATTGGTAAATAATATGTGTGATGTGTAAGAAGGAAATAGTAGGCATGATTAGAACATTTGATGTTGGAGACATAATAATGGAAAATGATTGAATACATTACACAATCCAATATGAGGTATAAATAAAAAGGCATGTAAGAGGCATAGTTGGATAACTGAATGATAGATTGATAAACACCCCTTAGAAAATAAAAAAATCCCCCCTAACTAATGTAATACATGTTCTATATTATGTTAAAATTCCCCCCTTATTACATTATTTATTACAAACATCATATTTCCAGATAATGGACTCCCCTATTTCAAACACGGTAAAAATTTTTACACTCTCTATGTAACCTACTCACCTTTGAGGTAGCATGTCATCTTTGTGGCTTCATGGTCTTGTTGACACCTTGGTTTTTCCTTGTAGGATTACCACAAACCTAGAAGTGACATAAGTACATCTCTTTGCTAACACCTTCGGTGGTTTCCCAGATTGCCATTAACCTTTATGGTTTTCTATTTGTAGGTTGAGTACAAACCTGGAGGTGACATGAGGTCTCAACTATACACTTCGGTGGTTTCTCATATTTCCACAAACCCTTTTCCAATAACCAAGAACTAATTTAGTGCTTTTTCTCCTCACAATGTCCTTCATCAGGGGGGTACCAAACTAGAAATAATGCTCGACATTTTTATTAAAAAACACACTGCATGCAACAAAACCACACTACACACACTAACAAAATGTCACCAAAGCAATGACGTGACCCCGTCATAGGTGACTGACGAGAGGATGTTAATTGTCCTCCAACCTCTAGTGTGATGCTCTTAACTCAGTGGGATTTGAACATGAAGCTCATATGCATGTTGTTTTGAATGAAACATTCCCATCTTGTACCATGTTTGGATCATTTAGAAGCATTAACATTACAAAAGAAAAGTTTTGAGGTTTTGGCTCACATAGAAAACCACTAGTCACATCTCTTTCATTGTCAATGGATGAAAGTTGATGCTAAAGCAACACAAATCTTGCCTCATAATCTAATAATATTTTCTCTATCTGTTCTAGCATATTTACCTCACATGCAATAGTGTCATTTCCAAGACTTACATCTGGAGAATACTCCTCCAGAGGGGTTATTGTGTTTTAAGAAAAGTTCTTAACCATTACATACAATTCCACCATTGTTACTACTAGTTGTGGATCAAGTATCAGTGGATAATTTAACCAAATGGAATTATAAAGCTTAATATTCAAAAATCCCATAAGAGTCTTGTAAAACTCTACAAAAGTTAGCATGACACGAAAATCAACATCACTAGGGAGAACTTGATTGAAAACATGTGGTGTAAGCCATCTGATAGTCAGACCCTCTATATTTCTGCCTAGTAATAAATGAATTACACACACACAAATGTATTACACAATGAATGTGTTCTACAAATGTAGGCCTGCCACTTGAGACTTAATATTAGATAGTTATGGACTCGCTCAGTAGGAATATTCGCTGTCTTTTCCACAGGAATGCTGTAAAAAGATGGATCATTTTAAGTGCATCATCCATGTCGGAAAGAGCCTTTAATATTTCCTTTGTCGTTTAACAATGAAGCATTCCTTTTCCACTTTAGAAGGGACGCTGCTGCGGGTCAAAACAACTTCAAAAACAGACACCAAAACGGTGAGAATTCCAGACATACCCCTCGCTTTGATACCACTGTTGGAGACAGAACAATGGAAAATGATTAAATACATTACACACTACAATAGGAGGTATAAATACAAAGGCGCGGTTGGATAATCGAATGACAGGTTGATAACCGCCCCTTAGCAAATTAAAAACTGCCCCCTAACTAATGTAATACATGTTCTATATTATGCTAACATGTGATATGATTGAGGTTGTGCGGTGGTGGGACAACATGAGGGGTGATATGCGTATAACCTCTTCATAATATTTCATGAGGCTATAGGGAGAGGAAACCTATTCTTGAATAATAAGGAAGGGTGATCCTCATAAATGCCATAAGGTACTTAATAAAAATGGTAGTAGTTAGAAGATATATAGATAGGGAGTTAATATATGGGTAAGTAATATATTATGATGAATAAATCATGTGTGGCAAGGTGTGAGAAGTCACTCTATATTCCAAAAGTGCATTTGATGTAAATCAATTGTGAAGTTTGATATGAATTGTATGTATTGTTGATGATAGTGCAAAAGTTGTACGAGTCACATGTGTAACTTTAGGTACAAAATTTTACTTGGTGGTCATCTATTTGTATGTAGGTCATGACGACTACTATGGAGGAATAAATTTTTCATGAAAAGAATTACTTGATGTATCAGTGGAATAATGCTTAGTGAGAGTAACACTTATTGTCAGGTGATGTCTCAAAGGAGGTGAAGTAGATTTGTCAAAATAGCATGTATCGAAAGTGATAATTCCTTTAACCTCAATAAAATTTAGTTTTTGATCCAATGTATAACAATAATTATCACGGTGTCCATTGATATGGTGAAAATTACAAAAATTCCTTCCCTTTGATATTTGAAGTCAATGTAAAGGATAGTGGTCATTAGAGGGTATACATATTAATTCCTTATCTATTAGTGTAAGTAGGTTCTCATGTACCCTATCAATATATTTTTCAAAATAGACTAGTTTATGCTAAGTCCTAGGAGGAGTGTTTGGGATAGTTCTTGGTGTAGGATTGGGATTATAAAGAGATCTACCATGATGTAGCACTTTAACTTGAGTATCGTTTGGTATTGTTTCAAGTGGTGCATCATAGTCATGCATAATAGAAGCAATTGCATTGTTATCATCGAGAGGCTTAGGTTTTTGTGGGAGTGTAAGCTCTCGCTCTAGATCAATAACACAGTCAAATCTTGGTAAATGAATCACACATGTCATAAAGTAATTTTTCCTTTAGAGGCCATATGAGACCTATGACAAAATATATATTATATATCGAGATCAATGGGTTGATATAAAAATAAGTGCATGTTTGATTTGAAACGTAAGATATAATCATATACATGTTTAGTCTCACCTATATGTATAAAGGGTAAACACTCATATGTATCTCTAACACCTTTATTGCAACTAAAGTGAGCTAGGAAAGCATCTTCATGTTCTAGAAAAGTACTTAGAGACCCACTAGGAAGATTTGTAAAATAATACATATCCTCTCCTATGAGACTTATAGGAAAAGCTTTTAGAAAAGTATTACAAAGGTCCATCATGGCGTTTTATTTGACATCTCATGAATTTTTTCTAATAAAACTTCATTTAATGTGTTGCATGCGATTGCCATAGTTTAGTGAAACCAATGTTTGATTTGATCAAATGTTAAAACTATGTTTCATATGGAATTGGTGGATATTCTATTTTTTATTTGATTTGGGATTGATTTTAAAGTCGATTAGGACTAATATGATAAAATATTTTCTTAATTTTTGATAAAATGAACACCCAAATGATAAGACTCTTAATTTGATTTGGATTTTCAATTTGCTTAAACCTAGATAAAGTGAATATCCAAAATAGAAGACCTTTGATTTGATAGGACTGAATTTTCTTGGATTTGGATAAAGTGAATATCCAAAGTATAAGATTTGAATTGGGTATGATGTGATATGCTTAACTTTGGATAAAGTGAATACCCAACATATAAGACTTAATGTGATTTGGTTTACTTAATATTTGGATAAAGTGAATATCCAACATATAAGACTTAATGTGATTTGGTTTACTTAATATTTGGATAAATTTAATATCCAACGTATAAGATTTTGATTTAATAAAATCGAATGTTCTTAAACTTGGATAAAGTGAATATACAATATATAAGACTTTGATTATAGTTCAATTGAATTTTCTTAAGACTAATATTTTTTGTGAAATCAAAATCTAAGACTTAAATGGTTTGATTCGACATGGAAATAAATATCCAAAGGGAAAAGTTTTAGATTTTGATATGATTTGGAGTTGGATAAAGTGGTATAAGATGTAGATTTTGATAGTATTTGTTTGGATTTTGAGTTAGATAAAATGAATATCCATGGTATAAGATGTAGATTTTGATAGGATTTGGATTTTTTGATGTGAGTTTTTAAAGGGATAAAATTTTAATTTTTTTGGTAGAACAAAAGTTCTAATTCCAAGGGGATTTTGAAAAACTAGTTTTTGATTTTTTTGATAGAATTGGATTTGTGTTTGTGGAACACAACCTATAATTTCAAATTAGAATGTAAAAAAAAGTATAAAAAGATGTTTGTACAAACCAAGTTTTGTGATAGTAACTTTGTTATAACCTTTGTTTACAAAAAATAAGTATAAGTTTTGTAGAATGTTTTGGCTTTAATAGGTAAAATCTTTCGGCTAATCCTTTATGAATAATGCAACATACAAGAATGTTATGAATGACTGGATGTAATATCTTATCTCTAAAAAAAGATGCATCTTTCGATATATCCTAGTCCTGATATACCAAATTTGTACATGGACAAAAGTGGTACGGGGAGCCCTTAAAATACTGATAGCGACTCACCTAATCATTACTAACCCACTTAGAGGAGTGAATCACCACATCCAATGCATAGGATTTGTGAAAAGGTGATGGGGGAATGGTGTGAATAGTGGCCTTATTACTCCTCAAAGATTTATAGGGATGATACCATAGGTTTTGTTGTTACAACTATTTTAGGCGATACTCGTAGTAACCCCAATCACAATAACAATACTTGTAAGTAGGGGAAAAAAGTGTGGTAGATACTGAACATTGTTTGAGACTAAGTCTCAAGTGTAATGCAATGCAAAATGTGTAGATGTGTGGTGTTGAACTTCATGTCACCAGTGTAGTTTAAATGGAAATGAAATCCACATCCACTACATGCAAATACAAATGTATGAGATGGTTATAAGAAAATTTCTTTCTAACTTGAAAAGAGTAAATGAAAAATGTAATTGACAAGAGGGAAATGAAAGTGTACCTTTGATTTTTATTTAGTTTTAAAGCAATTTTTAAAATTTTTTGGCTAAGGAAACCTACATGCACTTGAGTTAGAAGTTTGTTGCTTGATTTGGTAGGATGAAGATCCTCTTAAGAGAAGCAATATTGAATAAGAAATATTAGTAGTTTTTGCTACAAAACCAAGTGAATTGGATACAATAAAAACAATTAATATCGTTTCTGATTCTCAAGTTCACTCATCACAGTCACTTTGGATTCTCAAGATTGTCCAAAGCACGCGAGAGAAGAGCATAAATGACATGGATTGCAAAATTAAAATGATATGATTAATAAAAAATTACTAACAAAATTGATGTTCCTTTTGATTCTCAAGATCACTTGAAGGTGTAAGAGAAGAGCATACATGGGTTTGATTAAAAATAAAAGTGTTTAAATACATAGAAAATGAAAGTTAAAAATAAGCTTAAATGAAGTAAAAACATTAGTAAAATGACTAAGGGAAACGTTAGGCTATGTTATTTAATCTAAAAAATATTGAAAATAGTGAGAGAAATGTTATAAAAACACCAAAAAATGTTTTACTTAAATTATGGAAAGTTGTGCAATAATTAAAACTTAACATAGAGAAGAAAAACATATAAAAGTAACGGAAACAAACTTACATGTAATAGAAATGCACCTTGAAGACACTGTGACTCACTTTGAATACACAATGACACACTTTGAATATACGATGACACACTCAATACGATGGAAGCACACTTGATGTTTCATAAATGCAGATATGAACATGTGCACATAAAATAAATAAACAACATACCAGAACAATAACACATCTAATGAAACATTGGCACATCTAATGAAACAGAAACAAAAATATTAAAAAATTATAGAAAAATAGAGAGAAAAACATAGATTTAAACATGGTAGTGCATCCACTATCATGTAGATGCATGTCAAATCACGTTGACATAGGTGCAAGATGCTAGCATAGGTTTTATGTCAAAAACAAATATACTAAGAAGGTAATGCAAAACACAAGAAATGAAAACACACCTAAAATTATGGAGACACAGGTCACCTGTACCTACAAAAAAAAGTTATAAAAATGGTTAGGCTAACTAGTTTTTTCAAACTGCTCATAAATCATCTCACCAAATGACCTGTAAATTGGTTAGTAGCCTTTACACACTTCAAGCAATATGAAAAATATGTTAGAAAAAAAACATGTAAGAATGTGTGGGTGGTCCCACAAGGCATGCTAGAATGTAAACAAAAGAAAAACTTAATAATGGAAGAAAACATGTAATGAAATGCAAACCAGATCCTTCCTTTGTGTTTCCTTACAACCTCATATGAGATGACTGAAGCGTGGAGTGAAGTACCAATCTTGTTAAATATCTTTGATGGATTGTATGTGGATGCTCCAAATGCAACTCCAAATGGAAGAAACTTCATGCTAGGATAAAATGGATGAGTGACAAGCTTGATTATGAGCTTCTTGATTAAATGGGAAGCCTAACGACATATGAATTCAAGTTGCAATTTGATAAAGTAAGACTGCAAATTCCTTAAGGTTACAAAGATGGAATTGTAAGGAGACGAGCATCTTATTTGTAGCTAAAGGAGAGGCCATATATTGAGTATCAATATTTGAATGAGTTGCAGGATAATGAATACATTTTCCTTATTTAGCATGTTTATTTGGTCTATGCAGTTGGCTTGTTTGAATACAAATTTAAGAGGCTTTAATTTGAATAGTTGGCTCTTGAATTTTTCAGTTGTATGTGAAATTTAGCTTCATCTTTTGTAGGGTTGTAGAACTTGAGTGAGTGAGCTAGTGAAATGGAGATGAGTAGATATTTAGATTTTTATTTATTTAACTAGATAATTAAATTAGTTAAGGATTACATAGTGTATGTTTTATAGGTTGTAGAATTAATCAATTAATTGTAATGGGATGTGGATGAATAATGATCCAAATGGTAATGTGTAAAGATTAATGTGTATTTTTAGGGTGTCTACAATACCAGACAATATAATGACACATTTTAAATAATAATATCTTATTGTCCTACAAAAATAGAGCAATCATAATTAATTTACTATCATCTTATGTTATTTATTCTCCATGAATTGAATATAGATAATTCTATTTGTTATTATTCTAAACAATATTTTTGTTTCTTAAATAAAACATAGGAAAATATTACTTGGTTTCCAGTAATGAGAAGAAATTTATTAGCTCCAATAAAATATGTAGAAAGACTTCTTAATTGTTTAATATTTTTTCAAAATTATTGAGATTTATGACAAGTTTATTCCTTTTTTTAATAAGATAAAATCTTAATTTATCCCATTAGACCCATCCATATACATTGTTAAAACTTTAAACATGGTGGAATAAAAGATGATCATATTTCTTATGTTTTATTCCTATAGAGTTTGAAAAATCACATGAGAGTGTAGACTATCAAGCTTTAGGCTAATGAATGTCTCTATGCAGAACCATTACTCCCACATGCAAGCAGAGGGAAAGAAGAGAGGAAAATCCTAAATTATAATTTTTAAATGAAGATAAGGGAAACAAACGTATTCAAAATAATTAATATTATAAATAAAATACTTTATTTGTTGAAACTACACATTATCTGTAATTAAATGCTAATCGTAGAAATACTATTGAAGAGGATAAAAAAGTATCCATTTGTAGTCACAAAATCATGCACTTTAGGTATTATTTAGCCCGATCTCATGCTACTATTTAGAAGGTTCTCAAGTGAAGAAAGTACTAATTAATCTCACCTTTTAGTCATCTTATTTTTACCTTTTATTTCATCATTCCCACGTATTTTCATATACATGCCAATCTATTTCATCACTATCCTATCATTTTAGCCTAAACCGGGGTGCCCAAGCCTGTACTGGGGTGCCCTAGTCCTACATGGGGCACCCCAATCCTTGTTTTACTTTCCCGCCTCTTTTTGGGCTCTTTCTAGCCATTTTTCATACTTCTCTTTTTCCTAGTCGGCCATGTCGGGATTAATTATGAAATTAGATTAAGAGGACCCTATAAATATAAAGTTATGAGACCATAATGAGGGTCCTAGATTCACTTACTACTATCACTCCATCTAGATTTACATCCATTGCATTACTTACATCCACATAGTTCCATGCATCAAGGCTAGGAGATTTACATCAACACACAATACATAGGGTGAGGGATTATATTCTATTTCATGTACACATGCTAGTATATTTTCTATAGTTATTATTGTTTGCTACTCCACTAAGTGCGACTCGCATAAGAGCACCTAGTGCATGACATGTACACACACACACCAGGACTACATTTGGGTCTAAAACGTAGTGCAACCCTTAGATTAGTAAGCCCATTGTTGTGACAACTGAGGTCAATCTGACCCATTCATTTTACATCTTTTATTTTTAGGGTTTTGATACTTCTTTGTCTTTTACAGGTCATTCCTTCATCCTACATTATTTCATATATCCAACGCAACTCAGTAGATCCAGTGTGATAGACAATGAATATTTTAGAGTATCTTGCGACACTGAAAGAACTAGATTATGAGATTTTATAGAGACTAAGGTGCCTATTCTGTAGACCAGGGTGCCCCAGTACCCTCCTGGGCGTTCCAGTCCATTCAAATCCTCAAGATCTAGACTTTACAAGACTTCTCTATATTCCTTTCTTCCTCTGAAATCCATAGTCAGACCTGTTACAATCTTCAGTAGTCAGCTATGTCCTTTCCTTTTACATCTTTACATACTTAGGGTTTTATTTCATTTGATATAATTATTTAAAATCATTCCATATTTTTTCAGTGTAGCTTACAACATTTTAGTCCTCCCATATTAGATTAACTATTATTATACTTTGGTATACTTTAGTTTAATTTTAGTTAATCATTTTGGTGAACCCCTCATTTATTCATAGCACCTTCTAGGGTTTGCATTCACATTTAGCCATCATGAGTATCTCCATTAACGATTATGTTTTTATCCATCCTGATTTTACCTCATTGTGTTCAAAATATTTTTTCTACTACAAATGTTTCTATTGAGATGCATCTGGATTCCATGTATAACACATTTGGTGACGCATTCTCGCAACATATAACATTCGAGGCCAATCCTCCTGCTGAAATTCATCACTTAATGACCCACCCCTCCATATTATGTGTCACATTTACAATGTTGGTGTCAAACACACTCTAATTGATAATGATTCTGAGCTTAATTTATGCCCCATGTCATTCCTTCATGCTTTAGGTATGTCTACTAGTGACATTAGTCCTTCTATTTCATTGTGTGCTTACGATGGTACCATTCATCCATATCTTGGTCATGTTACCTTACCCATTACTGTTGGTCCCAAAACTCTCCCTATAGTTTTATTTGTTATAGATTTTCCCGTCTCATACAATTGTTTGTTGGGTAGGCCATGGCTCCATGCCATGCAGGTTGTCACTTATATGGTCCATCATTGTGTTAATTTCTTACATGAATGCATTGAATATACTATCTTTTAGGACCCGTGACCCATTCCAATACTGTGTCCATGACCTTAACACTAGTATTCCCATCCCTCGCATTGATTCTACAGACAAACCTCAACCTATGTATGGCCCACCTCATTTACCACCACTTGAGGGAGCTATTTGTTTACTAGATGGTGTCCCTTCTCCACCACATCCTAATACAGATATTATTCCATATTAGCCACTTGTCCCCCTCCATGGACACTACTTTCCCATCTTCATCTTCATCGTCTGTCCACCCACCATTCACTTGCACACTCTTCATACATGGTTTGTACTGGGAGCACATTCCATTAGATCCTACTTCACTTGAAACCATATGTACGCATGACATCTTAACTTCTTATGGCCTTCATGTCTTTCATCTTGATGTTTTTCTTACACATAATCCTATTACCCGCGTCACTCACATTAGGATAGTCCTAGCTAGACTATATTGGGGGCACCCTAGATCTGGATCATACATACATATCTTTTCCTATGACTTTTGGACATACTATCATCTGTAATAGCTCTTTCCTAGGTTATACACAAAATTTCACTCATTGGTACACACATGGCTGCCCCTTCCCTCCATTCACTGATGAAGAATATGATATGGGAATGTATCACCTACATCTCAATGGCTCATTACATGATCAACCTACCACTATAGCTTGCCATTCAATTTCGATCCCAAGGATGACAATATTCTTGACGAGTTTACATAGTACCTTGGCACACTGCCACAGGGGGGGAGGGCATATCACATCACACACTTTCCCCCTCCTCTTGTTTCCACATACTTACATAGTCTTACCCTCACACCTTTTGTACTTCTCATTTACTGTCCTTTCCTATAAGCATACCATATCATGCATCATAACACCATCATTACCAGATGATGCACTCTTGTGCTTTGGTTCACACTTGACTGTTGAGGGATTACCATTACAATGAATCCCACATACTGCACCTTAGGCATTATACATTGCATTTCATCATACATTGCACATCATACACCATTCCTTCTATGCTTATTCTATATTATACTAGTCCTCATCTACGCATTATAGTATTTACGCACTTAGTCACATTATACACTACACATTTTCATATCATACATTTTTTATATACTATACTAGTCATCATCACCTATGAGTCTAGTTTTACATTTCACCCTTACATCCTATATTATACTAGTCCTTACCCTACACACGACATACAATATTATGCTATCTACGCATACCTTATACATAGTTTTCTCATACACTGTGCATTTATCCATCACACTTATTCTACATACTATGCTAGGTTACATTACATATGAGTCTATTTTTACATTCTATCATTCCATATTCTATTTCTGTTTATGCCTATTTTCACATTTTACACATTACATAATTATACATTCTACACATGCTACACACCCTACATTGCATTATTTACACCGCACATTTATACATTCTACTTATCCTAAAGTCATTTTATCATTACTACATACACTACATAATTCTAAGTGTTGCGCTCACTACCCTATGATGTATTTTAGTTCCTCGGTCCATACTCGACTACCGAGGGTTTACCAATATAATGGACCTTACACTCACCACGCAACATTCTTATGATAGTTACATACGCTTTAGGTTAAATTATCACCCACTTCCATCATTTCCTCTAGTAGTGGTATAAGCTTTAGGATAAATCACCACCTCCATTATTTCATCTTGTAGTGGTATACACCTTAGGTTACATCACCACTCCTTCCTTTCATCTTGTAGTGACATACACTTTAGGCTAAATCGTCACCTATTTCTATTCATCTTATAGTGATATACACTTAGGGATAAATCATCACTCACCCATTTAACAAGTTGTGATGTATGCTCTGGCTATAGGGTTCATGCACATCTCCCCACATGTCACATATCATCACTCTTACATACACAGTAATCGCAATGCGCTAGACACACAAAACACTACTCAATCATGTCCTGATGACACACTCTTGTTTATGGTTCATTATGGACTACTGAGGGGGAAAAAAAAATGAATCTCATTGCATACACTTCCATACACTCGAGGGTCACATTGCTCCTACCATTCCATCTTGCATTCCATTCCATCCATCCACAATATATAGTATTGTCTTGGGGACATTTTTTTTACTAAGTGTTTTACATGATCACTTTACTACACTTATTAGACTAATTTCTTATATTTCATTATCTATACCATACACTCATGTGCATTCATGCCTTTATTTATTGTGATCATAGATACAAGAATTTTACAGGTGGCATGGATGCTCACCATCTACCCTTCCTATACTGGTCATTGAGGGCATCCACATTCATCTTATCCAGGTGCTATTGTTTCATTTCGTACTTAGCATCTTACATTTACTTGATCATTCATGCTTTGATATATTGATTATTTCTCTAACATGCTAATGGGTGTCCCATGTGCAACACTTGTTTTGCAGGATTACATGTTTCCATGACTACTTGTTTGTTTTTCTATACTTATCTTCCATTGTTTGCCATTGGTATGCGGGATTTTCCCTATTTTTGTTTGCGCACTTATTTTTTGTCTATGACCATGACGACCTTGTGTGTTTTGCGACATAGTGAGTGATGTCTTATGTTTGTAACCCACTTTGTGCAGTCTACTTATTTTATTATGTGTTTACACTACTTTGATTGATAGTTACTAAATTGTCTACGTATTTTACACTTGTCTTATTTCATGCATGTGTTTTCAGACCAACACTTGTTTTTGCTAGCCATTCCCTTTTGTGAGTACCTTAGTTTCTACCAAGCACTTTCCCTTTCCCCCTGAAGGGTAGAGTTATACATGTCAGAGTGTGGTATGTCATCTTTTGGGGCTGCATTCTCCGTTCAACACTATCACATGCGCCCCCAAAGAGGGGGGCATCATTGAGGTTTTTACATACTAACACAATGTATTTACACTGGTTCAGTTCAATCCACTTTCCGACCTTGGAATTATGGGTTTACATACAACGAGTGAGTTCAGACGAGTCTACGAACTCCATACACATTGGAATTTACAGGAGACGGTTGTCCTTAGCATTTATGGGAAGTAGTAACAGGCTTGAGGTTTTACACTGGGTGTGCCTCTCTACATTACTTCGGCCAGTTGGGCGTCGGATCACCCATAAAACTCACACAATACAAATATATCTTCACACACATTTCAACAGAAGTGGTCAAAGGTTGGAGGACACATAGCATTTCCTCCCTACACATCTTCAGACCGGAAGCGGTGTGAGAGTCACCCAAAAACTCACAACGATACATGAGTAACTCCTTCTACACCCTTTCTCTCGACATGGACCAAGTGCACATGTTCCATTTACGCTTTCCTTTTCACGTATTTTACATTTGTGTATTTTTACACATTTCTATACACATGCAGTATTTTACACAACATTTTTACATACATACATATTTGACTACTTGATCATTTTCTCCTTGGAGGGTCTAGTTTATATGAGAAATAAGAAGTCAAATTAGGGACAAAAACAACAACAAAAGCAATAATAACAACAATGACAATGACAATGACAACATGATGTGATAACACTTTCCTTTACTAACCATGTACGTACACTAAACACCGCAGTAGTTACACATACACGTTCGGCCCTAGGTTCACTCTCATCACGTTTTATGCACATTTTTCATCATTAGAATCCACGCTCCTCTACTTTTTCATTTTGTCAATCCACGCTTGAGTCTAGTCCATCAGGCATGTCTCTGCTAGACTCTACATGCATACCAGGGTATGCATCTCTATCTACTTTATGTTACCGAGTGTTCCACTCAATAACATAAAGTGGGGGACAATTTGTAGTCATAAAATCATGTACTTTAGGAATTATTTAGCATGATCTCATAGTAATATTAAGAAGGTTTTCAAGTGAAGAAATTACTAATTAATCCCACCTTTTGGACATCTTATTTTCACCTTTTTATTTCATCATTCCCGCACGTATTTTCATATACATGCCCAAGCTATTTCGTCATTTTCCTGTCATTATAGTCTATAATCTAGAGTGCACCCAGGCCTATACTTGGGTGCCCCAAGGTCACACTTGGGGTGCCCACCTAGGGCACCCCAATACTTGTTTCATCTATCCCACCTCTTTTTGGGCTCTTTCTAGCCATTTTTCATTCATGTCTTCTTTCCTAGTTGGTCCATGTCGAGATTAATTATGAAATTAGAAAAAGAGAACCCTATAAATATAAAGTTATGAGACCATACTCAGGGGTCTTAACATCACTTACTACTATCACTCCATGTAGAGTTGCATTCATTACATCACTTGCATCCCCATAATTCTATGCATCAAGGCTAGGATATCTGCTTCAACTCACACAACATAGGGGGGAGGGATTTTATTCTACTCCATGTACACATGCTAGTACATTTTCAATCGTTATTATTGATCGCTAATCTAAAAAAGTGTGACAGTAACATAGAGCACGTAGGGCCCAACATGCGTGCGCGCGCGCACACACACACACACACACACACACACACACACACACACACACACACACTAAAACTACATTTGGATCTGAAATGTAGTGGAATTCTTATATTATTAAGCCCATTTTTGTGCTAGATGAGGTGAGTCCAAACCATTCATTTTGCATCTTTTATTTTTAGGGTTTTTACACTTCTTTTTATTTTGCAGGTCATTCCTTCATCCTACATTATTTCTTACATCCAACGTAACTCAGTAGATCTAGTGTGACAGATAGGGAATATTTCAGAGTATCTTGCGACACTGAAAGAACCATATTATGATATTTTATAGAGACTAGGGCACCTATTTTGTAGACCAGGGTGCCTTAGGGTGCCCCAGTACCCTCCTGGGTGCTCCAGTCCATTCATATCCTCCATATCTAACCTGTACGAGACTCATGTACAGTTGTTTCTTCCTCTGGAATCCATAGTCAAACCCGCGATACCTTGTGATAGTCTTTGGAAATCAACTAAGTCCTTTCCATTTACATCTTCGCATACTTAGGGTTTTATTTCATTTGATATGATTATTTAAAATCATTTCATATTGTTTCAACTTTAGCTTACATCGTTTTAGTCCTCCCATCTTAGATAAACTATTATTATAATTTCCTATACTTTAGTTTAATTTTAATTAATCATTTTGGTGAACCCCTCATTTCTTCATAACACCTTCTAGGGTTTGCATGTGTATTTAGCCATCACGAGTATCTCCATCAATGATTATCTGCTTACTCATCCTGATTTACTTCATTGTGTTCAACATATTTTTACTACTACAAATGTTTCTGTTGACATGCATCCAGATTCCATGTATAACACATTTGCCAATGTATTCTCACAACATATAGCATTCAAGGCCAATCCATATTATTTCATTTGATATGATTATTTAAAATCATTCCATATTGTTCCAATGTAGCTTACAAATTTTAGTCCTCCCATATTAGATTAACTAATATTATAATTTCCTATACTTTAGTTTAATTTTAGTTAATCACCATTAAGAAGAAGAAGACAAAAATATTTTAACTAATAAATCAATTTTAAAACTGACCTTAAGGATGTCAAGACCCCAGAAAGTGTATTTCAAAGGTACACATTATGTAAATCAACACAAACATAATCATCATTGCTAAAAATACATTCAGTGTAAGTCAAAATCCCAATTCACATTGCATCAAATTATTCGTCACACATATCAATGCCAATGTAGAGTTACCAAATCAATTATATAAGGAATAAGGGCATAATATTTCTAGTGGAGATTGATTTCCAAGTTTTTGTTTGTCACATGGAATTTCAAGAGGTATTAGGTGGCTATATGTGCTAATGTGTCCTCAAACGCCCAATATGTAAAGGGAAAACATCTAATTCAGTATCCATTGAAACACATTTTTAAGAGACAATCAAAAGGGAGTGCAAAAAATGTACATATGTGCACTAATGAATTTTGAGAGAAAATTAGACATGAACAATTCTTGAAACATTATAATGTTATTGTTTTGTACAAATGATATTAAAGATATAATAAAAATATATATACTAATTATAGAGCATACCTATGCTAAAGGGGATGAAGCACAATAGTGTGTCCCACTTCTTGTTCTAAAAATGTGAGTGAGAGATTGAGACCAATGAGATTTCAGGGGGGGTGGTGCGCGGGTTCGGGTGAACACCCCCTTTGCCTAAACCCTTTTCATTTGAACTGCTACGCAAGCCCTTGGAATGGGTTCATATTAATACCTCCTTTTCACGAAGGGGGTTTTCCTGAGCCCCCTTCAGGTAAACCCCTTTTATATATATTAGTGACAACACTAAAGCCACCATTTTTCTCCTCTTTTGACACATTGTAGATCTTCTCCTAAACCCCAATTCGTCTGAACAACCTAAAAAAAATGCATATCAGGTATTTCTCTTTTTTAGATTTCTTTGAGTTTTTTTTTCTTTTTTTCCAAAAATTGAAAAGTAGGGGGAGGCTTTTCATTTTTTTTGAAAATAAAGTTTTTTTACTAAGGGTAATTTTTTTTTGGTAGGGATCCTACCCTAGTGCAACCAAAAAGGGTCTAAGAACCTAGATAAACAACATGAAGGGCATACAAGACTCAAACCAGAACAAGCTAAAAATTCAGCAAAACAAAAACACTGCTGCAACTGAAAGACAACATAATAACAACAAAACTTCCCAAGCAATGTGGCGAGCCAAAATATACAAAAATCACTAGGGAAAAATCAAGGTAGCTTTTATGTCTATCCCTAGTGATATTTTTGCAGTATGGAACCAAATTATTCCCCTTAATTCTTCTAGATTACACCGTGTTCCACCCATCATCAGAATCAACATCGCACCCAAAGGTCTCATTGATGTAGTCTCTATATCTCTCACCCTCTCAAAAGGCAAGAACCTTTAGGGAGTTTGGATTGATTTGGGGTTGAGACGTCTGAGAGGAAGGCTTCAGTTTATCCTCCTTGTTAATCTCTAGTACCAACTCCAATTTACCCAAATGGGGAAAATTTTCCATCACAACCTCATTAGAACTTTAAGGTTTGGTGTTATTAGATTTACTCTGAGTCTTCAAATCCCTCTTTTCCCCCTTATAGT
The DNA here is from genome assembly GCA_019776745.2 of Taxus chinensis. Taxonomy (NCBI): domain Eukaryota; kingdom Viridiplantae; phylum Streptophyta; class Pinopsida; order Cupressales; family Taxaceae; genus Taxus; species Taxus chinensis. Next base: position 593,564,328 of record CM034151.1, on the reverse strand, counting down.
GCTCCATCTTGCTTCTTCAAATGACTCATCCATTTAATTTGATTTCACCATCTGAGTATGGATGAAAATGGTGGTTTTTCAATTGCTTCCTCCATTTCATACCCAGAAGAGGAATCTTCCTCATCCTCTGTCCCACTGGGTGTCCTAGTGTCATCCTCACTATTTTCATCCAAATCGATAGGATTTTCTTCAAGATCTTCGAGATCTAGTTTCTTATCATTGGGTTGACTTGGGTACGTAGGTGCAGATGGAAATGTATCTGCCCTAGGTTCAACCACCACCCCAATAACATGTTTCACTACCAATCCACCGCCTTTCAACAACTCACCATTTTTTAATGCGTTGATTTTTCCCACTACGAATTTTAGAAAAATAGGTTTCAGGGAATCTGTGTCGGTATAGCCACACAAAAATCCACATGAACATGTTTCCATTCATGAGACAAGCCTTTACAAGAGCCAACCCCATGACCAAATGTTCTATATTTTTCACAGTACACAGGGGAGTGTTCATACCCAATCTCATGTTCAACTTCCCCATGGAGCAAATGAGGAAGATAAAGGATAGTAACTTTTTTCCCAGAGATATATTCACATACATTATTTCTAAGACCATCCTTGTCCAGACGAGATTCGTTGGATCAATAACCAGTAGATCCCCAAGGTCTTTGGCTATCCCCCTCAGCACCTCAACTTCCCAAAACTCAAGAGCCAAGTCAGGGAGCTTCACCTAGATTGGGAAGGAATTAGGTTTGAATTTTTCCATGTCCATACTAGGGCACTATTTGGCCAGATGCAACATTTTCTTCCCATAAAGCCAGGGTCCATCATTAATGGATTTAAGGTACTCCTCCTCCTTGGTGAACTGAAATGAGAATGCTTTGTTTTAGATGGCCACCATAGAGATGCCTCCTTTTGGAGCCCATTTTTATTCTATCCTAGACCCTGATAAGGTCAATGTTAGACCTAATGCCAACAAATATTCTAAAGAGTGAGAGCCCATACCTATAACCAACCCTTTTTACCAATTCCTCTGGCACAAACAACGTCAGCTCAATCAGGTTCTATATCAGATCATGGAGATACCGGGAGGGGGAAAAATTTCAGGCCTCTTTGAGACGCACCCAGCCAAAGATTTAAACACTCCTTTCCCAGTTTCATTTGGAGGAGATATCGAGTCACCAGATTCATGCAATCTTCCTAGATATTCCATAGAAGTTTGAATTTTTTTCCCACTCATTTGTCCTTTCATTCCCATCCATCATTTTCAGTTTTTTTGAAAATAAAGTTAAAAACCTGAAATTCTAACTTTAATAGGTGTATGTTATCTAAAAATGATTTTTACTTTAATTTTTTACAGTTATGACGTCTTCTTCTATTAATTGGCATGAGAGAAATGAATTAGAAATAGCCAAAATCTCAGCTATTCTTCAACAATTGATTGCAATTGGCCATTACAAAGTACATTGTTAAAATATATTAAAATACCTTTAACAAATACAATTAAAGTTGAAAACATTCAACCCCTTCCATGTTGAGTCACTAACACAATTATATGGATGAACTCAAACCTAGTGTGACTAGGCGATGTGGGCTATAACAAAGTGGTTGGTAGACTTATGGATAAGGAAGTCGTTGAGAATCTTGTGTTGGAAAAGTTCATGCATGAAAATAGAAAATCAAAGGATATTACGTAAATAAATATACATGTATCCTTTGTGCTACATTTGATTTATCCTAGATTTGTGGTTTCTCAAGGCCAGT